>OX421289.1:7568885-8878885 GCA_949125355.1 Agriopis leucophaearia
AATGTTCACATTATTTAGCATAGGTGCTTGACCGTAAAAAACAACTACATTTTCAGAATAATAATATCGATAACATAAATTAGCAATTCATAGTCAAAAATTATCATAATCGACAAAATATTTTCATCTCTATTTAGGTTTTAAAATCGATAACAAGTTTGACGTTTAAAAACTGTATTTTTTTGGCTCCACACTTTTTATTATATACCTAGAATCCTTGCTTGCTTGTTATTTTTAAAACGATACAATTTTCCTTGTTTCTACTTTTGCATTAAAGAAACATCACTATCACTACATAGTATAAAACAAAGTCGCTTCCCTCTGTCTGTCCCTATATATGCTTAGATCATTAAAACTACGCAACGGATTTTGATGCGGTTTTCACTATCAGTTAGATAATTTTTCACGGAACGTTTATATACTTATATAATAAAAAATATACCCGAGCGAAGCCTGGGCGGGTTGCTAGTACATAATAATACAGCAATGGCCTATGACGCAGAATAGGTTTCCTTTCTTTTGTAAACTATACATTGCTACTTTAACTCTGTTTTATTACTCTCAAGTAAAACGTAAAGAGCAATGGTTGAGAAAATGTTTGATATTTCGAGTGTAGTGAACTTTAGATTCTAGGGTGGGGACAGTGATTCATGCTAGAGAATGCATCTCGAGGTTTCATAAAAGTTTTTATATCTAATCTATTTTAAGCTTTCAATTTAAATATTTCTTTAAGTTTAGTTGAACTGTTTAATTTCGTAATTTAAAGTTATGTTGTTGTTTAGGTTTGTTCAGTTAATTTTTGAAAAGAAAAACTGTTTTTTTAATGTAATTCAAAATATCGTACCTAATTATATAATTAATCATCATCAGCCATAAGACGTCCACTGCTGAACATAGACCTCCCCCTTGAACCTCCACACTGAACGACAACCAGCCATCTGCATCCACTGGATGCCCGCGACTCTCACGATGTCGTCGGTCCACCTAGTGAGAGGCCTACCTACGCTGCGCTGCGCTACGCTGTAATTATAATTGTTGCACTAAAATCAACTTCAGCTACTATATAATTTATCTATTAATAATTATTATGTATATAAAAAAAAACAATCGCCAGCTTGGCAGTTTTTCTGACATCTGTGGTACAGTTGAACAAAGGGTGTGTTGTATTTATTAGAGCTGACATTGAAAAGAACAGCCAAATACGTAACTCTATATATATGAAATGAAATTATTTATTTTAATATTTATCGGGACTTATCGCGCACTATAAAAATAGATACCTTTCGCTCGACGTTTCGACCATGTTACAATGGCCGTGGTCACGAGCTGACTGAAAACTGCGGGTGAGCCCGGCGAGAAGAGCGGGTATTTTGTTCTCCTACCCTCACTTGATCTTGAAAAAGTGCAGGGCACTACGACACACAACACTGACTGTATCGGTAAAAGTCCTAGTACCTACAACAACATGTGTCCTAATACCTTGAAACATGTGTTCAAATGGCGAAAGTAAAAAAATTACTATGAATTTATTTAATTGCAATAGGTATGTGGAATGAAATGAACTCTTGTGGCATTTCCGATTAACTATAACATGCGATTCTACATAAAGACTTTTTATAGAATCTTTAAAGGTCGGCGCAACATCATGTTTTTTTATTTTTTATTAAAAGAGCGACAAGCAAGCATGCGGTCCGCCTGATGGTAAGCAAAACCACCGCCTATGGACTAAATCTGTGATGGTGTTACAAATGTCCATATCTAGGCTTTAATGCAATCTATCCCAACAAAGATCTATTCAAGCAGCGTAAAGTTTTGCTCACATTGCTTGCTTTGTTACAAACTGAGGTCGCGTTCCGAATCACGCCATTGACGGTAAGTCTAATGAGATCCAACACTACATGACAGAAAATCTTCTTTGTGACAGGTTGGTTCTTATTCGGAATGTTCCCTGTTCCCTGAGACACCAGGATTTAACAATATTAGAAGATGATCATTTATATCCTATAATTACATTAGCTCGTTAGTAAAAATATAAAACATCCATCTTCAATATGTAGTCCAGAAAACCTGATAGAACAGGATGGACTAGAATCTCCATTGGACCCAACTGTTAATGAGCATTGTATAATCTACCTATTGCCTAAGTGCCTACCACCCTCTAAATCCATATGCAACGATGATAGTTTATCACCATTCGCATGTATAGCAAAGTTACAAGCAAAACAGAGCACAGTTACAGAGCTGTTGAAAGTTAGAATTACCCCAAAGCTTATCTTACTTTTAGACCAATCTCAGTATGGCATGGTGATTCCGTTTTAAGACCACTGCCCCACTTTTCCGCAGTTAAACCATTAAACTTAGAACGTGAACTGACGCAACAACTCGCACGTTCAAGTTAACTTTTACATAACTTCAATTTGTGCGTTTACTGCATACATACAAAATGGTGAGTGTGAATCTGTTGAGTAAGGCCCTTGCAGTTACGGCTCACGACGTTTAATGGCCGGAAATGGTTAAAGACTTTCTTCTAATAACAATTTAGAGTTTTATTATCACACTATTATATATTATCGCTTTATGGTTGACATTCCGAAAACCCGTACGAAGCGCTTTGATTCCACTTTTATTGTGCGAACTGCTAGTATGTGGAATGCGCTGCCTGAATGGGTGTTCCCCGATAGTTACAATCTGGGTGTTTTCAAGTCAAAAGTGAATTGGTTTCTTCTAGGCAAGAGTGATCCATCGTAGGCCGTATCATCGTTTAACATCAGGCGAGTTGGCGGCCAAGCGCAAGCCTATTTTACAATTTAAAAAAAAACAGTTGAGTTTTGGCACCAACGTAAAAAAAACCTTTTTTAGGGTTCCGTACCCAAAGGGTAAAACGGGACCCTATTACTAAGGCTCCGCTGTCCGTCCGTCCGTATGTCACCAGGCTGTAGGTATCTCATGAACCGTCATAGTTAGACAGTTGATGTATTTCTGTTGCCGCTATAACAAAAATACTAAAAAACAGAATAAAATAAATATTTAAGGGGGCTCCCATACAACAAACTTGATTTTTTTGCCGTTTTTATATATAATGGTACGGAACCCTTCGTGCGCGAGTCCGACTCGCACTTGGCCAGTTATCTATATATATAAAAATCATTTGTTGTTCGTTAGTCTCGCTAAAACTCGAGAACGGCTGGGCCGATTTAGCTGATTTTGGTTTTGAAATGTTTGTCGTAGTCCAGGGAAGGTTTAAACGGTGAGTAAACCCCTGGACCGATTTTGAAGACATTTTGTTCCTGGAACGGGTCATAGTAGCGAGGCCGAAGGCCGCGCTTACACCCGTGCGAAGCCGGGGCGCGTCGCTAGTTTTAAATAAAAAGAGCGGCATACAAGTATGCGGGCCACCTGATGGTAAGCAAAAACGCTGCCTATCGACACTTGCGACACTAGCGGTGTTAACGGTGCTTTGCCAGCCCGAAGAGGTAGTCATGTCGCCTCATTATATAACTTTCCTAAACTTGTGTTATTTTGAGTGTTGATGTGAGGTTAAACAAATATTTTCGTATGTTTTCAAAATTCGATAGCAGCCTTTAGTATAAAGTCCCCACT
Organism: Agriopis leucophaearia; assembly: GCA_949125355.1. NCBI lineage: Eukaryota > Metazoa > Arthropoda > Insecta > Lepidoptera > Geometridae > Agriopis > Agriopis leucophaearia. The sequence continues at coordinate 7,572,486 of OX421289.1, forward strand.
ACTTTATTAGGACATGACTTTGACTTCCCTGACTTACTTCACTTGACTCTGACTTGATGAACGATATTAAATAAAACTTGAAAACAATGCACAAGACGTGCGATGCCAAAATTTTCTCAAGAGAAAAGAAGAAAAAGACTGTTCCTCGGTCTCTTTGTTACGTTTTCATAAATGAATGCCTCACTGACTTAAACTTTATACAATTTATCAACGCATGTATCAACACATAACGGGCATGGAATGCCTTTTAACTCTAAAAATGCGGAAAATTTAAAATTCCGCATAAAACAGCACATAAAATACATTTAGGTAATATTTTAAAATATTATTGTCTTTAATTCATGTCACTGTCAAATAATTGGAGCGCGAAGTCTGGGCCAAAATTATGACGTATTGTGATCTTACAACATATATGAACATGATACGTGTAGTTAAATTATATGTATAACATATCAGATTTTTCTTTCTAACCAAAATGCAAGCCAAGACAGTCGATTGCCTAATGCAGCATAGCTACAGTTGCAATAGGCACAGAATCTTTGAACACTGAATTTTAATTTTTAAAATTATGTCCGGGCGGCATGCTGTGTTTGTGGTATGATTATTTTTTATATACTAAGTTATTATAATATTTATTTATTATGTAATGTAATGCAATTCGAGAAAAACTGCTTTTATTAGCTATAATATAGATTCTCAGATATTATTATATCTTAGTGTATATTCCAAACATCAAGTTTACGCTAGATAGATAAACTCTTGTTTAAGACCATTTCTATAATTAGCAAACTGTTAAGTATAACCTAATTCATCCTAATGAGGCCAGACATTTGACATCCGACCTTATCGATAACAAAACAAATGAATTCACTATCTGCCCCTCGACAGATGAACATGTGCGGTCGATGCTGTTTTATCGATATAATTATGCCTCGTGTCACATCACTATCTATCGTATTGCGTCGCAAAAATAGAAATGCGAATACAATAAATTTATAATTATCGTGGTAATAAGTATTTAATTATAAGTAAAATGATGCGCAGTAGATTAAATCTGCGTTATTAAATAGGAATGTGTATCTATTAATAAAAAACATGGATAATTTAGTAGGTGCTTTGCTTACTGCAGTTTGCTTTTAATACAATGAGTTGTTAATAAATCTAATTGTTATAATTTTTTGTGTAAAAAGTAAATTTTATGTTTAGTATTATCAATTTTTTGAAGTGAAAACTTCTTTAGGCGCGTTGCGCTTTTTTCGCGTGGCCAAATCGTCACGCTGTACCGTGCATTTTAAAACAGCGCCATCTCTTGTAGAATAGGTGAATTACTACTTAAGTTTTCACTTTTGACGTGCAGTCCTATGACTGATTTTTTTGCAACCACATATTTTTTTGTGGGATTCTAATAAAAAAAATCGCATAGGGTTCGAGACATTAAACTTTCCATTTTATTTCAAAATGAGCAAAGTAGGTGCCTAAATGCCTATCATTTTCGATATTTATGGCACTTAAGTCACAATCTTGTCCCAGTTATTGAAATTTCATCGTAATATTCGTATAATTCAAAATAATTTATTGTGTCGTTGGCTCTAATTATGTGTAATTATGTCTCAAATAAGCAATAACTTATTAATCGTCAGATGCATCTGGAATTCTGGATATACATCGCTCATAATAAACGAGGCCAAAAGGGGATGTATATCTACAGCAATATCTTATTTTCAACCGAATTTCAGCTTTTTTTGTTTCGCAATACGACAGCTTCACTGACAGAAAACCTATTTCTAACCGACTTCCAAAAAGGATGAGGTTCTCAATTCAACTGTTTTTTTTTTAAGTTTGTTACCTCATGACTTTCGACTGGCGGTTTCAATTTGGTCCAGTTCTCACATTTTTATGAAGTCGGTTTTTTATATTGATAATAATTGTCTATTAGTAAGAGAAACATTTAGTAAAAGCGCTCCGTCAATGTATCATTCAAATTTAAGCTATATGACACCGAGGATCTAGATCTATCAAGCGCCAACTGAGAAGTGACTCCACAATCAAGACGCTTTTCAGCCTGTGACCTCTACCACAGATAATATAGTAACTGCCACTGCCTGAATCAATCCGTGCCAGTCACCGAATCATCTGATCTGCACAAATTAGAAGAGAACAGATGGATATTTTAAAAATTTATTCTAGTTGTCCGAGACGGGGCTTTTATTTGTCAAGCATTTTATTTTATTAAAGGGTACTGTAATGTATTTCAAAATAATAATTATTAATTTAAAAAAACGACTTGAAAATTAGTAATTACGCAATTTCGTTTACTTGGGTGACATATTTTTTCAGTTATTTTGATTTAAAAACCAAACTATAAAATCGATTTTGATGAAATTTATATGGGACCACCTCTGAAGTATGGCCTATGAAACAAAAATGGAATCATCAAAATCGATACATACGACACAAATAGCATTTTATAATGTAAAATTTCATACAAAATTGTAATTTAAAAGTATTTGACGGGATTAGATTAGTTGAATAATTTTTATGTCCTTTTTCAAAAGTTGTCTCGCCATGCAATGGAAAATAAGGATTGCCACTTATCGATACTTAATATCGATACGCAAAAGAAAACCCAAAAAACTGACAGCTCGTCCAAACTGTCAATCTACCGTTACTTCCTCTGTGCCATAATGTTTGATCCTTGTCCCAATTGGTCCCAAATGTTTGGGTATAAAAGCTGACCTCTGGCTTGCGACATCGAGGGGACTTATATTTAGGTTCATTGTGGAGATATAGGGCATTTCGAATTTATGAGCATATGTCAAACGTGCACACCGGAAAAATTGGCAGACTAGTGTCATTAAATTATTAAAAGACGTCTAACAGTTCGAACCACTTTTCAAAAAGAACTAAGTATTATTAACATTTGAAGCCCATAACGTTGTTTAACATAATTTTGCATAATTATTTATAAATTATTAATTAAAAAAATTCAATAACATAATGTTATTTATATAATAATTTTTTATTGGTTTTTGTTAGTTAACATTTTGACCTACTGAATGTATTGAATAATAAATAAAATATAAATACATATTTTATTATTCTTTCTTCCGTGAGGATTTTGGCGTCGCACTCTTGTGCATTTGCCAGTGTCAAGTATACAATAACATTGTCAAAATGATAGTACCTGTATCTAATAGATTTTTAGATAAAGCATCAGTCATAAAAACAAAACAATCCCGTGTTAATGGCACGTAGTGTTGCCAGATGCAATTAAAATTTATCGGCAAATTGCGGTTCTCAGTTCTCACGGCTAAGCACGGTACAAATGGTACAATAGAATATTTTCATACTGGATAAAATAAAGTTCTCGAGTACATTTTATTCAGCTATTATTGTTAGTAAGTTTCAGTTTAAATTATTTCTGATTAACTTTACTTTTTGTGATGTTTTTCAACTTACGAGATTCTTTTGATCAAATTTAACAATAGGAAGCAGCGCCCGCGCCGTGGAACCTGTTTTTTCCGGGATCAAAAGTAGCTTTTGTGTTATCCAGGATACAAGCTAGATATGTTCAGCGGACCCTTTTTTGTGCCTCACAAATATCACTTTAAAAATAAATCAGAAACATCAGTCAATAAACAATTCTTAGTTGAAACCAAAGCAATAAATTCTAATATCCGTGATACTTTCTAAAAGTTTCGTCCACTTGTCATATAACATTATTGTGAGAAATTCTACAGAAATGTTTGCCGACTTCATAAGAATGTCAGAACTGGACCAAATTGAAATGGGACCACACGGGAAGCTTTCAAATAAAAAAAGAATCATCAAAATCGGTTCCCCCTGTCGGAAGTTCTGGGGTAACAAACATAAATAGTCGAATTGAGAACCTCCTCCTTTTTGGAAGTCGGTTAAAAATGCGTGCATTCATATTTTACGTAGTATTAGCTCAGCCATCAAGACCTATAACAAATTATTTATAAAATACCACCCTTTCGGCCCGTCATAGTCGGCTGCCCGCCGCAACTTGTCTAGAGCTACCTTCATACCAAACTTCATTCCATTCCAATCAGCTGTTACGGAGTTGAGTGTGGATAAAAAAAAAAACACACACTTATACGCTTATACACGTACTAGAGCAGCGGCTCTAGTGACGTTGGGTCTCTTTGTGTCTTTTATAACATTTACAACGGGGAATGTTCTGAAGAACTGTTCGATCTGATGCCGGCATCGCGGTTTTATCATCGCACCAGCCGCCGCCGCCTGAAAGTTCATCCACATATCATAGATCGGTGGAACTCTTTTTGCCTCACACCTGCAATTTGTCGCATTTCCGAAAAACTATAATATGGGGTTCTTCAAAAAGCTGTTATTAGAATTTTTAAAGGTCGGCACTGTATCTGTGATGCCCCTGGTGTTGAACGTATCCATAGGCGACAGTGATGGCTTACCATCAGGCGGCCAGTCAGCTTGTTTGCTTGGCATTAAAAAAACGGTCTCTTTATTTCATGGTGTGAATATTATCACACTATGTGATATTATGGGATTCCCTAGGCGAAGTTGAGTAACTCCCTCTATCCACCAGTTACATAGTTTAAAATTAACATTGTGTATACGCCTTATATTATTCTAAGTAAAAAAGCTTGCATAGAGATAACAATCTAAATTACTAGCCATTCAATACAAAAATATATTTTAATTGCGAAGGCAAACGTTCGAAATATTCATTAAGGACACACATTGGAATAAAAAAGTGTAGGCACCATTCGTTTTTCGGTTTGGTTTTTAGAATTGTAAAAAATGGCGAATTGACGACCTCTTCTTAGAAAATGATACTTTTACTAAGATGCGGAATTTTAGACCAGAACTTTAAACATAAGGAAAAATTAACGAAATTAGGCTGCCATTCAATCGAACACGAATAGATGCGCCTAATAAAAAGAAGTAGTACTTCACGTCACGGTTGCCTGGAAGAGATCGCTTTAAGCGATAAGGCAGCCTGTGAAAAGCCTAGATAATTACTGTAATTTATAATGTTATCCTTGTTTTTGTGGTTTTTAACAACGAGTTATTGTATTGTACTTAGGTAATTATCACATCACTAGTTTTAACCTAACTCGAAGTTGTGAATTGTCATTATTTATTCTAGCCAGAAGGCTAAGACTGAGCTCTGTCTATAAAAATAAAAGGCTTAGATTTTAATCTTTTAACATGTAATTTGGTTCGATTAATAAAGAGGCAGCGACATTGATGCTTTGATGTGAGGTTGAATGTTTAACATAACTATCATATTAGTGAAAGAAAATTAGATAAAATACTTACAATGTACCCCCAGATGTTAATAATAGACATGGGAAAAATCTATGAAGAAGATAATGATTTCTCAGCTTTTCGCGATTATTACACATTGAAGTTAATTACTTTTTACGGATTTTATTGCGTGTATTTTCTTATTCGAGATGGATCAATAAGTCCTGAATTGACGTCCCGCTTGGACTGTATTGTGCATTTCCCCCTAACAGCAGTTACCCGAGCCAACCCAACTCCTTGAAATATCGGAGTGAGGCTCTGGGGCGCTGGCACAGTTGCTCCAGTGGCGTAGATGGAGTTTTGCATAATGACGATGAAAAGCAGTCTAGCTGATGATGTGGTGACGTGGATGATGAAGGTAGCGAATCTTCATGCAACCCGGTAGCGATTCTAGTTTCCTCTGTGGCTCCACAATGCCACAGCACATGCTGTACAGTTTCTTTCTCCTTCATGCAGCCACGGCACAGTGGACTGTCCGTGGCTCACGTGCGTGTATTTTATTAAATTTATGTATTTTAATTCCTCTCGTTTCGAAAATCCGTGTAGGCGAAAAGTGAAGCAGAAAAATATGTTTCTATATAATTTAATTATAAAAGCATGTTTACTAGCAAAAAAATATACTAATTTATACAACTGTTTCAAAAAGGGGGAAGACGCGTGACATCCAAACATTGTACCCATTAAATATGGCTCGGTTCCAATAAAATGTTAACAAGTACTTCACGTGCTATCAAAAACGCCAGTTCGATTGTGACTGAAGTCGATTAGGCCCGTGGGCCTAATTTGTGCGGTCCACGTCAAGGATTTCGTCCCGTATCTTCCCACGATTTTTTTTACATCAATGAATTTGTAATATCTATGAGTACAAAAAATTGCGTGTTTAATACTTAATTTTATCTGCCTAAAAATTGTACTTTGCCAATTTTAATTCAGTCCAAGTACATGACACCGCGTGTGCCACGATTGTATAATGTTAACATCAATCAAAATAGTATACACATAATAGTTAGCGGCATTACATACGACAATGACCACCATACATGGCCGATGGCTCAAGGCCAGCGTAGGTATTGTATAAAAAGTAATGGATACCGCTATAAAAACAATATATGGCTTGTTTTTACGTACCTACAGGGTTAAAAATAAAAACCTGCCAAGTGCGAGTCGGACTCGCGCACTGTGGGTTTCGTACCACCACAAAATACAATTATTATTTGTTTTGACTCATTTATTATTTCTTAGTTAATCCGCCGTAACATTACATATTTTGTGAAAATTTCAACTCGCTTTATTACGGTTCCAAAGATACAGCTGTGAACGTACGGACGGACAGACAGACTGACAGCGAAGGCTCCGTTTTTACTCTTTGGGTACAGAACCCTAAAAAAATAGTTACATACTGTTGTTTTTGCTTTAAAAGTGTAACGAATTTCTTTTTTCAGGCAACAACATCTAAAAAATAACTAAATTTACCTACTCCATATTTTTAGCAAAAAAAATAGCTTCAGTGATTCTTGGAATAGTAGGTATTTACTGCTAATATGTTAAAAGCAAAAACCTTAAATTCTATTTTTAAAATATTTACAATTACTTACATGTATATTAAAAATATTAAATATACATTACGGTAGGTACCTACATATTTTTATCGACAAAAATAATATCAAATAAATCTTATTCTAGCCAGCACTAGTTGTCGAAACGTCAACGTGATTTCAGAGTATTTTTTCCAAATCAAACCGATTCGCAAGGCTCAGTGCATTTTATACATTTAGCCCGTAGCTACGTTCTTATATTTATGTTTCTGCCGCAACATTTTGCTTCGGTCTTTGAAGATCTACGATTCTAACTAGACACTAGGCATCTTCGATGTGTGTCTAGGTCATTTGCTAACATGAGATGCTAATGGTAAAGAGTAGGTATAAATGGAAACTAAACAAAGTAGTCAGTATAGGTACTTCGACAATGTTTGACAATGAAAACATCAAGGAAAAAAAATTTCGATGAATAAATGATTTGATTCGTAGACGAATGCTGGGGGCGAAGTACCTACCTACTACAAATATTAAGATGCGTAAATACGTATTGAATTCCATTCAAATGTCCATGTATATATTCAAATAGTGTATAGAATTTGATATATATTTTACACGTGAATAATCGTACCTATTACGCGTTACGCGTTTGTTTTTTTGAGATTCGGTACAAAACTCTTTTAATTATTGAAACTTTTTAGTGATGCTTACAAAGAGGTTGAAAGTTCCGAACCCAACCTCATTGATTGTACTGTGTTGATGTTTTTTGATTGCCTATGTTTTGTTTTTTATTATGGGTTTATAATACCTGAAATAAATGAATAATAATATGAAATGTGTAAATAATCTTTTTATGTAGCACCGGGGCTGCATTTGGACTATATTACAAAAAAAAAAAATAAGATCTACGATTAAAGTTTAGTTCAATGTCTAAGCGTTTCACTTTGGCGGGAAAATCAAATTTCAAACAGTTTTTTTGTCCTTGTAGCTAGGCCGGGTAATTATTGTGAAATGGCATAAGTTCGCGAAAATTGTTGGTCTTTCTTTACATTATCATGTACAGCTATTAATCAGTTACTCACCATATTACTTACATTTGGCAATCAACCGTTTGAAACAGCATAAATTTGTTTATTGACAAATGTATGTAATAATGTGCATTGGAGATAAATAACTTTACGCGAGTTTGTAAAGAATAATAATCAATTTTCGCGAACATCATTATCGTTTACAATAATTACTCGGCCTAGCTACAAGAACAAAAAACTGTTTGAAATTTGAATTTCCCGCCAAAGTGAAACGTTTCACCTTAACGATAAATTGCAGCCCAAAGAAGAAGTAAGTACAGAAAAGAAGTAAAAGTACCTCACTTAGTTTTTAGAAATATCGTTTAAATATTTTTGTTTCAAGTACCTAACTTAGTATAGTGCAAGCTGCCAGTTATTCAATACAAAGAGACATGTGTAGGTCTTCTTTACTTTCGTAACGTGAGCTAAGTTATTTAATAAGTAACTCTAGAACCGTGTATTAAGTTACGTTTTTCGTATACCTATAAAATATTTCGGTGTGATGTTTAGTGTATCTGTGGCCTTAGTACGCTTGCGAAAAAGTTATCCTTACGTAAATGATAACAAAATGTATGAAAAATTGTACAGCGCCTCTATCGAACGTGAAAGGAAACTGAATTTTCATACATTTGCTATCGTTTACGTAACGATAACTTTTTCGCAAGTTCTCGTACTAACCCCACTGTATATAGGCAACCTGCTGGGGTATTATGAATCTTTGATCGGGATCGCGACTTGTCAAAATTATGTCAAAAAAAAAAGCGTTGTCTATTTCCAATTTCGTAGTAAGTATGAAATTGGAAATAGACGTTTTTTTTTGCGTCATTACCCCTTTCATGTGTCAAAAATCTGTCAATTCTGACACTGACTGATCCCGATCAAAGATCCATAATAGCCCCGCCGGTTAGATGCAAAGTTACATACATACATACATACTTTATGGACGTTTTTCCTTTATAATTTTTATGTCTAATGTGATTTTGTGAAAGAATAACTAAAATATTACTTACTCTCTTTTATCAGTCGCACAATATCACTATAGCATAAAGCAAAGTCGCTTCCCTCTGTCTGTCCCTATATACCTATGCTTAGGTCTTTACAACTACGAATTGATGCGGTTTTCACTATCTATAGTTAGATAATTTTTCGGAGAAGAATCACGAAAGGTTTATATTTATATAATAAAACATATACCCGTGCGAAGCCGGGGCGAGAAAGAGGAAAAAAACAATTATCCCCTGCAAAAAGGTTAACTAGATATTCCAAGATGGCCGCTTGGCGCGAAAATGGCAAATCGTTTGAGGTTAAAAGTGAAAGAGAGCACGCCTACCATTGTCATTGTTTTCATGAGAATGTCGCTAGCATCATGTTTTCCTTCAACGTTTTTGACCGATGACATCGAAACAGCACATAATTTATTTCAGTACTAAATAAGTGACCGGGGATCGAACTGGGTGCCGTCAGATTGTAAAGCGCACATACTACCACTCGGCCATCATCGCCGACAATTTTGAAATATGAACAGTTAAAAATACCGTCGTTGAGTAAAATCGCGACAACCCTAGCGTGTTTGCACAATTGTTTTATGGAGCACTAGGACTGCGCAATGTTTTGTTTAATGTTTTTAAATTAATATTAAACAATGTCATCTCCAACTACCTACCAGCAAACACCCTGAATAATGCAAGATGCTTCATATGTGTCGCTGGATAATATGTTTATCTATATACTATTTTGTAGTGGTAGGACTCTTGCAGGGGTCCGCCTGGGGAAGTACCACACCTTTGCCAAATATTCAACCGCCAAGCAGTACTGTGCAAACTCTACTGTGTTCCGGATTGAAGGGCAATGTTTCCAGCGAAATTACAGGGCACACAGTGATTTGTCTTCTCATATCACGGGGTGACGAGCGCAGTGCATCTGTGTGCCCTGTAATTTCGCTGGAAACATTGCCCTTCAATCCGGAACACAGCAGTGTTTGCACACTACTGCTTGGCGGTTGAATATCTGGCAAAGGTGTGGTACTTCCCCAGGCGGATCCCTGCAAAAGAGTCCTACCACTACAAAAAGTGTAGTTTTTATTATTATTTAGTAATGAGCTTGCGTTTGGCCACCAACTTGCCTGATGTTGAAGCGTGTTGTATCTTAGACCGCATCATCGCTTGATGCGGTCTAAGATACAACACGCTTGCTTCGAAGAAATCGATTCACTCGTGGTTGGAAGACACACAGATTGCGCTACACCAGATCATTATAAGAGTGATGATTAAAAAAACTAATCTTGAACACAGTAATGTTTGCACACTAATGTTTAAGTTACTACACTACATTACCTTAGTTTACAACAAAGAGTCCGAGACAACACAAATGTCTTTGTAGTCTATCACAACATACGTACGTTTTCTTTGTTACACCATAGCGTAATGTACGTTTATTTTATGCACTGCAATTTATGATAAGGAAGTGGAGATTCCTGTGAACGTGGAATGCTTATTGATTTAATAAGTTTTATTTACCTAATTTATGCAATGATCATGATTTTAAAACACTGTTTTAAACTATCAGGGTTATTCACTACAGTTATATGATAGTTCACGGGATATTTAGCGTGGTGAGGTTGTGGAAGGAGCTCCCGATATTTCGGCGCAATTACATGCACCATGCAACTGCATGATCATGATTTTATCATCTACTATCTGGCCTAGACGTTGTCTTGTCCAAATTTCAATAAATTTGTTTGAGTTATGGTCATGATTTTATACAAAAATCACCATGAAAAGAGCATTTTTAGTATTTTCCAAATTTTTGATTTTTCCGGCCAACTTTTCCAATTAAACCAACAAAATACGGACATTGACATTCGACAAAATATACGGAGCAGCTGATATTTTTTTCGCCATTTCAGGGTCGGTCCCTTTGTAAAAGTTGTCGATATATAAGCAAAACGGTCCCCTTTTGGCTTAATAGGTACACCATTTCCATGTAACCTTGTGTTAGATATTCTTTAAAATTATTAGTAGAATTTAGTTTTATTTTCATGTCAACACTATTTTTCATGGCAACACCCGAGCCTTCCAGCCAAGAAGTGAGGATTTTATCCCCAGTCCTCAGCCACCCTCCGGCCGGGCTAGCATGCACGCCGCGACAAAATTTTGGCGACTATTTTATCGTGCCAAAGCGAGACGGTCGTACATGAATCCGTAGGCACATTGTCTCGTTCTCGCTCGACAAAGTGACGACAAGATTTTGTCGCGGTGCACATGCTAGACATGCAGGCTCAGTTCTTGATTTTTTGCTCAGTTTTTGTGAGTTGATCGTGGACTTTTATTTCCTAGAATGAATCCATTCCTAACACTTGTACGTATACGGTATAAAATTTAAGTGGGGAAGCCCTCATTGTAATTTCAAAAAAATAGGTTTCCGGCAAAGTCAGTGGTTTCCTCGTTTGGACAACTATTCGGACAAGTTGCTATAAAACAAACAAAAAAAAGTTTTCCTTGTAGTTACTACCTCGACTTATGGCAAGTTAAAAATAAAACCGGTCAAGTGCGAGTCGGGCTCGCGCACTGCGAGTTCTGTGCCAGCACAAAATACAATAATTACCATGAAGCCAACATCAAAATTAATAATATACCCATGCAATTTCGATTAGGTGAAAGACATGATAAGGTCGTCCGAGTTACCGGAGTGCTGAGGTGACAACATAAAAATGCTTCGACTTGAGTACCCCCTTCCTTTTTTGAAGATGGTTAATAATAATTCTCAATATAAAAACCCGACTTCATCAGAACTGGACCAAATTGAAATGGGACCAAATGGGAAGCACTAGCTTTCAAATAAAAAAAGAATCATCAAAATCGGTTCACCCAGTCGAAAGTACTGCGGTAACAAACATAAAAAATAAAACAGCCAAATTGATAACCTCCACCTTTTTGGGAGTCGGTTAAAAATAGGGATCTAATGCAAAATATGCATTGCCATTGAACGTGGCAATCAATATAATGTAGTGGTATAAGGGTTTATACCACTACATTATATTGATTGCCACGTTTACACCATTCAGTTCACCATCACCATCATGGCGGCTCCACATTAGTGCCGTGAATTCACGCGCGAATTCACGGCGTGAATTCTCGGCACAAGTCGTGCCCTCCACATTCATGGGATGTTCACATTCGTTCGTGAAACCCGCCGCGAAATGGACGTAGAATCTGCTGCTGCAATAACTTTGTTTGCTGTGGCAACATATTACTATTTAGACGTCCAAAACAAGAAAGTTATTAAAAAGCGTTGGAAAAAAGAAGATGGTAGATGACATCCGTACGCCTTTATAGACCGGAGTAAACAAGAAGTAAACTGGCGCGGGGCCGTGAATGTGGCGTGAACGCCGCGCGACGGGGGCGCGAACCCTTTGTCGCGGGACACAATACCGACTCTGATCGGGGAACAGGCGTGAACGCGCGTGAACCCCGCGAAAACCCTCCACATTCACGTTCACGCTTGTTCTCGGAGCTTCACGGCACTAATGTGGAGCCGCCATCAGTTCCACGTTACAATGCTTTTCCGGTAATGAATATAAAATTTATCATTAAAACCAGACTGGCAAGTCATTTAATTAATACATTTCTTACTATTTAATTAATAAATGTCTTACTATTTATTCAGTATTATAATTCAAAATTAAAATGCATATTATACTCAGATTTTGTGGACAGTATTTTATCATCACCTGTACAAATACAAATCATAAAAATAACTCAATTGACATGTCACTGCGGGCGTATAAATTTATGCCCCTCTTCTTTCCTTAATACGCGACTGGTCTGGCAGTTCTGGCACGTTCCAAATTTAAATCACACTAACATCTTATATGTGAAAGTATGGATGGATGGATGGATGGATGCATGTTACTCAATCACGCAGAAACGGCTGGATGGATTTGGATGAAATTTGGGATATACATTGCTTATATTCTGGATTAACACATTGGCTACTTTTCATCATAATCATCACCTATTTTCATCACCAGGCGGGTGAAACCGCGGGGCGCAGCTAGTATTTCATAACTATTTTTGAAATCTTTTTTTAATGAAAGAGATGAATTTAAACCAGAAGGTTGCCAACACACAATTATAATAAAAATAACAAATATTTTTTTATACGATTTACCCAAATTTTATTGACTTTTCAACTCACAGCACCTTCCAGGGATCCTTTTTAGAGTACTTTCTTTAACTTACCTGAAACAAATTGAAACATTTCAATTTAATATAAATGTTAAGAAAGTCATCATCATCATCATTAATTAAACATAACACACAACATAATATATAAAACTAGCGACGCGCCCCGGCTTCGCACGTGTGTAAGCTCGGCCTTCGGCCAATCTACTATGACCCGTTCCAGGAACACAAAATTTCATCAAAATCGGTCCAGCCGTTTACTCACCGTTTAAACCTTCCCTGGACTACGACAAACATTTCAAAACCAAAATCAGCTAAATCGGCCCAGCCGTTCTCGAGTTTTAGCGAGACTAACGAACAGCAATTGATTTTTATATATATAGATTAACATTAACATACATAATAATATATTCATATACATAATCAATAGTACCTACTCCTTTAATATTGATATATATATATATATATATATATGTATAAATGGCTTACAATATATTAACTAGACGTGTAAATCTAAGAAAAAATGGATTCGTATTGGATTCCCGCGATACAGGCCTAGCCTAGTGCGGGAATCGCTGTTATCATTTCACTCATAAGCCATAAGCCTTAACAGACCGCTCGTTAGATGTACATTCCTTATTTTAAGCCTATGTTTATGTTGATAAATATATTTTCATATTTTTTTGATACAAGAGATGATTCAAGTAGCGGTTGGCAGAACTATAGTAAATATGATTTGACATCACGGCGGCGTCTCCACATATCGCGTCGTTACTGGCAAGAACTGCCGCGATCGATTTTTTTATTTGTTTTGGGGAATAAAAAAAAACACATCAGTCATAGGACTACAGGTCATAAGTGAAAACTTAAGTAGTAATTCACCTATTGTACAAGAGATGGCGCTGTTTTAAAATACACGGTACTGACGAGTTCTATGATTTTTGTTCACACAAAAGTGCTCAACGCGCCTAAAGAAGTTTCCTTTTAAGAAAAAAAAACGATTGGGCGTTCTTGTTATAATTAAGTATAAATGCAATTTTTTTTTATTGCGTAAGTGATCGTAGAAAAATTTATTATTTTTCTTATTTTACGTAGGAGATAGAAAAATTTATTATTTTTCTAATTATAAAATGTGCCGTCAGCAAGCCGTCATTGTAAAGCGCAATGCTATGCAAATTTTTTTATTGCGTAAGTGATCGTAGAAAAATTGATTATTTTTCTTATTTTACGTAGGAGATAGAAATTTTTATTATTTTTCTTATTTGACGTAGGAGATAGAAAAATTTATTATTTTTCTAATTATAAAATGTGCCGTCAGCAAGCCGTCATTGTAAAGCGCAATGCTACCGCTCGGCTACCATCACCCGTGTGGGTTACCATCACTTATAAACATAATAAAATAGGTAACTACATACTTAAAGCAGTAAAATCTTTTAAAAGTAGAATGTCCAACCTTGCTACCACATTTCTAAAATAAACTTTTAAATACGAATGTAAAAATGAAACCCTGAAAATATTAATTGTTTAAAATGAGTTATGAATGTTATGATAGACATCAAGGATGAGCAACACTGATTCTTTGTTTAAAAAGATAATGTACGTAGCAAAAATTGCAACAAACTTGATTTTACTGGCTAAATGTGAAAGACGCTCTGCCGCGTTCATCATTCAATAGACAAAAAAGTTTGACGAGTTTTCAACTGTCAAAATTGGACGATGTTATGCAATGATTTTCGAAACTATGAAATAAATTAAATCGTTTATTGTAATATGTGAGCGGAATGAATGTTTAGAGAATGAATTAAAATCTAATTGCAGAAATTTTGAGAGAGACAAGTAGGCACCTATAGTCATCACTAAGTATACAGGTTATACACAAAACAACAATATTCTGATTACTTATTACCATAACTTGGCGTGTTATCGTGTCAGTATAAATATATTTCCTTAATAAAACATTATACACAATAATAAAATTATAGTGATAACTAACTCGCGTAATTGTTTGTTTTTAAATGGTATTTCGAACTTCCCACAACACTTTTATCTAAATACAAAAAAACCCTCAGATTATACAAACAAGGGAGATATGGTGTAGTGGCGTGATGGGTGTGAACGCATGCAGTCTAAATGAGTCTGGATGCGTTTAGTCGAACTCACTCTCGACGCCCATTTTTTGAATGTGGACTATTAGTTAGTTCATTAGTGTCGCTGCAAGTTTCTTAGTGTGAGTGAAAAATTAGTAAGTGAACCGTACTTACCGGTTTATTAATTATTTTAATGAAGAATTATCAATACAAAAACCCGCATTCATAAAAATGTCAGGACTGGACCAAACTGAAATGGGACCACACGGGAAGTACCAGCTTTCAGATAAAAAAAAAACATCAAAATATGTTCACCCAGTCGAAAGTTCTGATGTAACAAAAAAAAATATTCTAATTGAGAACTTCCTCCTTGTCTTGCCTAGATGTCGGTGACTCGGTAATTTATTATAACATTATTGAAAAAACTGCTTAATTTAACTCCAGACTGATAAGATGTTCCAATGAGCTCCGACAATAAACAGTTCAGCATCATTATTGGCTTATCAGCTGTTGTGTCTAGTTAAATACGTACCAAGA
Source organism: Agriopis leucophaearia (assembly GCA_949125355.1). Taxonomy (NCBI): domain Eukaryota; kingdom Metazoa; phylum Arthropoda; class Insecta; order Lepidoptera; family Geometridae; genus Agriopis; species Agriopis leucophaearia. The sequence continues at coordinate 7,588,205 of OX421289.1, forward strand.
AGTGACCGTGACTCATGATAATTGATCAGTACAGAGTAGATAGAGAGTCGAGAAAAAAAAACCACTATTTTGGGGTTTCGTAATACTAAATATATCACTACATATTATAAAACAAAGTCGCTTCCCTCTGTCTGTCCCTATATATGCTTAGATCTTTGAAACTACGCAACGGATTTTGATGCGGTTTTCACTATCAGTTAGATAATTTTTCACGGAAGGTTTATATATATAACAAAACATATACCCGTGCGAAGCCGGGGCGGGTCGCTAGTAAATAATATAATTGAGACATTTTTGCATACACGATCATCTGACCCCAAACCAAGCAAAGCTTGTAATAATATATGGCTGCCAGAGACGGATATACATACATATATATTTTTAAATATATACTTAAATAGATATTAACATCCAGATATAAAACAAACACAAATGTTCATCACATGAATGTTTGTCCTAGGTGGGAATCGAACCCAAATAGGAGGTAGAATTTCGTTCAATAAATTCATTTCAGAAGCAATAAGTCAATCGTTTTTTTTTTCAGAAGCAATATTACAAAATTTGCTAAGTTTGGGGTCAGATGACCGTGTGTGCAAAAATGTCCCAGATATTTATTTTTCTTTGTTTAGAAGTCTGCTGATAATACTATGGTGGCTCCATTCAACTCTAGACTACAGATAAGTTGGTGACATGACAGCGTACATCTGGTCAGATAGTGTACCGCCCACTGGACTTCGGAATGTGGGTTTTTGGAACGTAGCAGAGCATGGCATTGTTCTGATATTTTATAAAGTTTTAGATGTGCTGATCATTTGTTATTGTTTGTTTGGCAGGTAGGTACGCCACATATTTTTATGTAACAAAAAATAATAAACGAATTTTAGAATGTTATTTAAGAGGTAAATATTCGGATAATACAGAGATACAATGTGACTTTAGTAGGTTTTTGGACGATTTTTTTGTTATACAGAGGTACTATTTGATTCTGTTTTTTATGACGTAATTTTGGGTTACACAAAGGTACCATACGAGTTTTTGAGTTTTAGATAATGCAGGGGAGAGATGAATTTGTCAATTTTTGAGCATATTTTAATTTTTTAATTAACACAGATGCGTTATGATTTTAATAGATTTTTATATTATTATTAGATTAACAGAAGTAGATATTTATAACCCAAGTGTAGTCGAGACAGGCTTAATTTTAAATTTTTGACTGCCCGGTGGCTCAGTTGGCATTGAACCTATCTGCTGTGCTTGGGGGCGTGGGTTCGATTCCGAACATGAATGTTTGTCGTAGGTGGGACAAACATTCATGTTATTAACATTTGTGTTTGTTCTATGGTTTTCTGATACTCTTCTTTTAGCTTAATTAACCGATTTCCACTTCCCATTGGGATTTTGATGATTATTTTTTTATTTGAAAGCTGGTGCTTCCCGTGTGGTCCAATTTTAATTTCATCCAGTTACACATCTCATTATTTTTATTTCACTTTTACAGACATTTTTATTATGTCTGTTTTTTTAAATTAATAATTATTTTCTTTCTCAGGAGGTGGCTACAGGAACTCCTGTGGTTAAATATGATAGGACTCAGATGAGTCAGCCCGACCCCTTGATGACTCGATTGAGTCATCTGAGTCCGGGTAATCTTGTGATATCGTGATGGCAACATTCTAGGATGCAGTGGATCTGGAACTTAATGGATGATGACTTCACTGCGATTGGCGAGTCCTTTTGAGTAACAAACAGACATTCAGAAAAACTGATATGACATTTGTCATCATGTTATAACATATTGCCAGTGTCAATAAAAATGATTTGTAGGAATTTCATCAGCCACAGAATAATGAAGAACATAGAATCCGTCACGTGATTTACGAAGCGTACAAGGCCGTCTGTCAAATAGTATGTAGCCTTTGGAGCCTTTTACCTCAGAACGTCAGTTACCTCAGAACTTTTGACTGGGTGAACCAATTTATAAGATTCTTATTTTATTTGAAAGATGGTACTTCCCGTGTGATCCCATTTCAAATTGGTTCAGTTCTGATATTTTTATGAAGTCGGTTTTTTATATCAAAATATATAATAATATATTTTATAATAAATAAATAAATAAAATATCGATAATTATTTTATTTACATTGATTTTTAATTTATGTATATGTTACCCGGATGCCGGATTATACAGATTGCCGGTAACATATACACATAAAATACTAGTCGACCGTCCCGGCTTCTTACGGATGTAAGCTCGGCCTTCGGCTTCGCGACAAATTATAATATAGCCTATGTCACCCGGGGATAGTGTAGCTTCCCAACAGTGAAAGAATTTTTCAAATCGGTTCAGTAGTTTCGGAGCCTATTCATTGCAAACAAACAATCAAATCTTTCCTCTTTATAATATTAGTATAGTAGACTATAGATAATACATATATGTATTTTGTACTCTCAAAAAGAAACTCAAAGAATGGCTTTTACATCTGTCTTACGACGAGACAGAAGACCTCATGCACAGTTTATATAGAGAATAGTGTTAGGGAACTGAATCTATACCCCATTTATCTCATGCTGCAGAATATCTCGATTACTCGTAAAGCCATAAAGAATAACACACTTATAATTAATAATTACAAAATATTGATAAACTCATTTCACTTTTGGTTTCTTTCTTTACTTTAATAAATTATGTAAATGTTAGTACATAGATCTTGATCAGTTTCGACACTTAGGTTTTGTATTTTTGAGTACAGATGGCAAACCTTTTATTGTTTTTATCCATCTTAAGGCTCAATTTGGGCAGCGTTTAGTCCATACAAACTTATTCTCCTGTTTCCTCCCTGGATAATACCGCTAGAGCCATATTTTTTTTTTATAAAATTTATCTCTTTTATGGCCAGGCTTGTGTCATTTATTTTTTCTCGTAAGTTAAGTACTATAAGAAATATGAGCCTTTAAAAATCCCAAAAAATATCAAATTTTTACCTCCGTGTTCAGACGTCTCTCAAACAAAATTTATGAGTTTGTAAAACAAAAATAAATGACAGAAGCCGAGAGCAAACCTTTTTAAACAATTAATTGAAAAAAATAATGAAATCGGCTTATTTTTGAATGAGGAAACAGAAGAATCCGAGACGATAATTTTGTCTACTTTTCGTAGGTATAAATCGATCCGAGCTGCAGTTGTCCTTATTGCGCTCTACGGGCAGATGCTCGAGGTCAGGGGAGGGTCGGTCTAATACGTATACAGTTAGAGAAGAGACATGTAGTCGATAATTGTATCGACACATTAGTGCTGTCCATCGATATCGATATGTAACGGTTCTCGTCTTTAGTTAGTGTTTTGTGCGTGAAGTGAATTTAGCACATTACTGCAACGGTCGGCAAGTTAGGATTTGGACAAAATTGTTGACGCACAACATGATTTATTTTTACTATGGAAACTGACGTGGTTTTCGCACATAACACATTTAAGTACTGAAAAGAAAGAATTTAAAAAAAAAATGTAACTTGTGTATCAGGAATATCAGGATCGTAACAAGTGGAAAAATTTATAAATAAATAATTCTCTTAATATTAGTTAATTTTGGTGTTCTATTTTTTCAAAATTTTATTCAAATACATTAGGTTATTACGTTGCTAAGTGATTAGATTATAGCTTATCATCATCAGCCAGAAGACGTCCACTGCTGAACATGGGCCTCCCCCTTTAACCTCTATACTGATAGTGATCGACATCCTGTCATCTGCATCCACTGGATGCCCGCGACTCTCACAATGTCGTCGGTCCATCTAGTGGGAGGCCTACCTACGCTGCGTCTTCCGGTTCGTGGTCTCCACTCAAGGACCTTTCTTCCCCATCGGTTATCGGTACTTCGAGCGATGTGGCCTGCCCAATTGCCACTTCAACTTGCAAATTTGAATATCTATGTCGATGACTCTGGCTCTTTGGCGGATATTCACGTTTCGGATTTTATCGCGCAAAGAAACTCCGAGCATAGCTCTCTCCATTGCCCATTGTGTGACTCTGAGTATTTCCAAAAGGCCAACAGTTAAGGACCACGTCTCAGTACCATATGTTATCACTGGCAAAACACACTGGTCAAAGACCCTTGTCTTTAAGCACTGTAGTATCTTGGACGAGATGTCACGCAATTTCCCAAACGCTGCCCATCCGAGTTGGATTCTTCGGGCGACCTCTTTGCCCAAGTTGGACCAAGAATGATGGTACTGATCGTTTTTGGTTGGACTGACCTAAATGAACAATCTGTCCAAGAGAGGTGTAATGGTCAACAACTTCAAGAGTATCGTTCCCAACGATTACCGGCACGGGTACAACATGGACATTGGACATGATTTTTGTCTTGTCTATGTTTATTTTAAGACCCACCTCTTGAGAAAGGCTACTGAGATCGCTGAGCATCGCATTGAGGTCCTCCAGCGACTCTGCCATGATGACTATATCATCGGCAAAACGAAAATGAGTGATTTATTCACCATTGAGGTTGATGCCGAATCCGTTCCTGTCGAAGAGCTTGAAAACGTCCTTCACTGCGTTCGTGAACAGTTTCGGAGAAATAACATCTCTCTGTCTCACGGCTTTCTGCAATAGGATTGGTTCCGTGCTCTCGTCCTGTAATCGGATCGACATGTTGGCGTTTCTATACAAACACTTCAGCACTTCGATATACTTATAGTCGATATGACAACGCTGGAGGGACTGCAATACTGCCCAGGTCTCGATTGAATCCAAGGCTTTTTCATAGTCTACAAACGCTAGACATAATGGCCGATTATACTCCGCAGTCTTCTGTATAATCTGGTGGAGCGTGTGTATGTGGTCTGTGGTGCTCCTGCCTTTACAGAAACCGGCTTGTTCGGGAGGCTGGAAGTAATCAAACCTGCTTTCGAGACGGTTCGTAATGACTCTGGAGAACAACTTGTACACATGGCTCAGGAGTGAGATGGGTTTATAATTATTCAATAAGGTGTTATCACCTTTTTTGAAGGAGAGCACTACCATCCTACTAGTCCATGCTTCATGCGTAGTACCTTCGAGTATGACGGAATTAAATAACTTCTGGAGGACTAAAAGTACCGGTTTTCCATCCGCTCTCAGTAGTTCTGTCGTTATTCTGTCATCACCCGGCGATCTTGTTGTTCTTAAGCTTTTCAGAGCCATTCTTATCTCGTACAAGCTGATGTCTAGGATGTCCTCAGTGTAGTGTTGGGTCAGTTTAGCTCTCTTGTCCAGAGCTGTACCGATAATTAGGCTGTCGCGTCAATGTGTACAACTGTCCGTAAAACCTCTCGAGTTCTCTCAGAATCTTCGGCTTTGATGAAATGATACTACCATCCTCGATCTTCAGCTTCATCACTTGGCTCTTCCCAATAGACGAATTCTTTGCGAACACTATCCAGCCCTGGTTCCACTCGATTGCGTCCCTAATACATCTTGTATTATAGGAACGCAGATCGTGTCGCACCGATTTTGAGATTCGTCTGTTAAGTTGGCCATATTGCGACATATCAGCTGATGTTTGCAGTCTCATCTCAGTCAGGTCTTTCATTAGCTTAATGGTTTCATCTGAGAGCTTCTGAGGTCTTTTCCGGCGTGGGGTCTTAAAGAACTTGGACCACACTGCTTGGACAGTTTCCACCAGCCCATTGTTTAGTACGAACAGTTCCGCTTTCGGCTCTGGAAGCGATTATGCAATTCGAGTTGGAAGTCTTTGGAGTTTTGGATTTGAGTATGACCAGAATGGAGCGTGGACTTCACCAGACGCGACCTCTCAAGCTTGTTGATATTCAATGTGCCTCTGACAAAACGGTGATCGCTACCGGTTTTCACCTTGCTAATCACGGAGACATTGAATATTCGCTTCTTGGTCGTCATGATGAAGTTGATCTCATTTTTGGTCGAACCATCGGGGCTCATCCACGTCTACTTCCTGCATGGTCACTTCTGAAAGAAGGAGTTCATCAAATAGAGTTCCTCCTTCTCCATGAAGTCAACCAGCCACTGGCCCCTCGAATTCCGCTGTCCATACCCATATGACCCGACTCTTAACTCATCAACATTCCGCGTTCCATCTTTGCGTTGAAGTCACCCATAACAACGGTGAAGTATGTTACGGAGGTATCTATGGTCTCGGATATCTCCTCAAGTCCTCATACAACACCTCTACTTTAGATTATTAGATTATAGTTAAAGTTATCACAGGAATTGTACATGGTAATCCTTTCCGTAACTATCATCACATTATAGACCAGCACCCTCACAGGAAGTTTTCAAGCGTCGTGTGAAACTGTACTATTTCTTGGAGTAGCTACTGTATCGTTATTATCTCGCTTTAAGTTTATAAGTATGTATGAATTGAATATTTTTATTTATGTATGTATATTATTTTAACTAAAAACTTGGTTATTTGAATTTTTCACATAAATTTTGAGGTTATGTGAAAAAAATATTGGGACCAAAGTTGTAGATATTTTTATTACCTACAACTTTGCCATTAAACTTTTCAAAAACTATATTGCAAAACTATAAATCCATAGGATTTATAGTTTTGCTGGAAATCGAGTTGAACCATTTTTTACCCTTAAACCCACCAACTTCCCGAACTCAGATCGCCCGTAATTTATTTTTCCTTTCATTTTTATCATAATAATGGGTTTCATACTACTGTGATTTTTTTTGGTTTCAAAAATTATCGACCCTGGTCTATTTGGCGTAGTCGGTTAGTAAAATATGAGCAGATCGCAAAATAACAAAAATCACTCGACATTCGGCAAACGACGATATCAACTAGCCGAGTAGACTGCGAGGCGAAATGAATTTGTAGGCAACTAGGCATTCAGTGCGGGAGCACGGGCGGGCACGCACACACGCACAGTCTGTTCGTCACGCACACGTATATAGCTCGCTCGTCAGGGCGCAGCGAGACAGCAATAGAGTTGCTAAATACCTATTCATCAAATTTCTTGGCCATGGTATATCGGCTTAAACAATGTACTTTTTCTGGCAACCTCGCACTCGAGCCCCAAGATACAGACCTTGTGTCTAGTTTGGGGTTCACTGTTAAACTATTTCAGATATAGTACGGAACTTGTAACTACCGTAGATTTAAGTCTATTATTTATGCATCTCTGTACCCTTAGTACAAGATTTGACAGTTTTCAAAAACTTTTTCCGTTTTCGTATTGTCCCATACATTTTAGCAAAGCGCCTCTAGCGGAAACGCGGAGGAACTAAAATCAGTAGTAATCGGCAGTATAGGTTGCTTCACTCAAATACGAAAAAAGGTTTCAAATAGCTTTCAGCCCAGCAATGTATGAAACAAAACGAAAACGAAAAAAGTTTTCGAAAACTATCAAATCTTGTACTAAGGGTACTGTACTTACTTTTGGTAAATAAATAAATCTATCTAAAATCTATCTATCTATCTATCATGTCAATTCAAAAGTAATTGAAAACCATAAAGTGCATTACGAGTTATAAACATCGTCTAGACAATAAGATTGCATCATCGAAATAGGATATATTATTTTCCTTTCACCGTGTGACCTTACTCCTTCGAAATAGGTGGAACATAAATAGACTTAGATTGTGAAATCATGATTTCAAGAGCTAGGCGTTCACTCCAGGCATTAGAGACACGAGAAAAAGGCATTAAGTGTTTTAAAATAAAACAAAAAAATAATATAAGTATAAAAAAAAATAAAAAAAATACCCGACTGCAAGATATAGACTAACAACGTAACCATGCAACGTTTTTTTTTTAGTAGCTGGAACTGCACAATTGCTAAACTTAAAAAAAAAATATTCGATTGCAAGATATAGACTAACAACGTAACCATGCAACGTTTTTTTTTTCGTAGCTGGAACTGCACAATTGCTAAACTTAAAAAAAATATATTCGATTGCAAGATATATACTAACAACGTAACCATGCAACGTTTTTTTTTTCGTAGCTGGAACTACACAATTGCTAAACTTAAAAAAAATATATTCGATTGCAAGATATATACTAACAACGTAACCATGCAACGTTTTTTTTTTCGTAGCTGGAACTACACAATTGCTAAACTTAAAAAAAAAAAATTCGATTGCAAGATATAGACTAACAACGTAACCATGCAACGTTTTTTTTTTCGTAGCTGGAACTGCACAATTGCTAAACTTAAAAAAATAATATTCGATTGCAAGATATAGACTAACAACGTAACCATGCAACGTTTTTTTTTTCGTAGCTGGAACTGCACAATTGCTAAACTTAAAAAAAATATATTCGATTGCAAGATATATACTAACAACGTAACCATGCAACGTTTTTTTTTTCGTAGCTGGAACTACACAATTGCTAAACTTAAAAAAAAAATATTCGATTGCAAGATATATACTAACAACGTAACCATGCAACGTTTTTTTTTTCGTAGCTGGAACTACACAATTGCTAAACTTTTTATTAGTTAAATACACATATTTATTGTAATAATGACAAAAGAAGGCAATTTTACGATTTACTTTGACTAATAAACAATAGTTTGACAGATGTCAAATGATTAGCCTTATATCTTGTAAAAGTTTTGTTCTTTATTTTATTTTCTATCGTTTTTTGTTTCTTAAATTACTTATAAGTTTTTTTTCATGCACGCCTACATACCATTTGTTCAACCTGGTGGATGACTGGTAGAAAATGTTTAGCATTAAGTCCTCCATTTGTGCATTGTACTTAATTTGTAAGTGTGCAATAAAGTATTTAATAAATAAATAATATTATAAAGAGAAAATATTTGTATGTTTGTAACGACTAACGAATTAACGAAAAAACTACTGGACCTATTTAAAAAAATCTTTCACCATTAGAATGCACCAATTGACTGCCTCGGTGGCTCAGTTGGTAGTGATCCTACTTTCTGTGCTTGGGGGCGTGGGTTCGATTCCCATCTAGGACAAACATTTTGTGTGATGAACATTTGTGTTTGTTCTATGTCTGGGTGTTAATATCTATTTAAGTATGTATTTAAAAATATATATGTATGTATATCAGTCTCTGGCAGCCATATTACAAGCTTTGCTTAGTTTGGGGTCAGATAACCATGTGTGCAATAATGTCCCAGATATTTATTTATTTATTTATAATGCTACATTATCCCTGAGTAACAGGCTATATTACTCTATATCGGTTATACCAAAAAAAAATATTTTTTTTAATATCTCCTTCCATGCGAAGCCGGGACGAGCGGCTAGTAATGTATAAATTGAATTAAATAAAACCTCTCATTAATATGAGCTGATAATATCCAAACGGCTAAATCGATTTTCGTTAATCATAGCTAAGTTTCGTGATAGAAGCAAAAAAAATTTGTTTCCGCCATTTTATATGCCAATTATTTAGCAAAACAACAAAATACGACATGCGATACTTAATTAAAACGTTTCAATGCAAGTCAGACGTTCAAGACTCCCAAGCTATCCAAGTGTTGGTCAAATGAAGGAACTAAAAACGTTCCATTGAGCTGTCAGTTTTGTTCAGAAAATCCTATCGTGGCTCCTCATCACACTTGACGGATAAGTTTGTTTGTAATGCGGTCATTCATATTTCTTCGTCAATAGCCATCTATTGTGTAATTGTTCTCTTGACAAAGATTTACATCATTATGAGTACAGTACTCCACATCATTTACATGTATTGAGGCTTTTGACTCTGTGATTTCTTGTATATTGATGTGCACAGGGGTGAATTTAGAGCTAATTTTAGTAAATGTAAACGTAGTAGTCACGTTTGTTGTATGGGAGCCCCTTTCAATATGTATTTTGTTTTGTTTTTTAGTATTTGTTGTTATAGCGGCAACAGAAATACATCATCTGTGAAAATTTCAACTGTTTAACTATCACGGTTCATGTGATACAGCCTGGTGACAGACAGACTGACGGACAGCGGAGTCTTAGTAATAGACTCACGTTTTACCCTTTGGGTACGGAACCCTAAAAAACAGTCACACAAATATTGCCTACAGTAGAAGGGCCTTACCCCTAGCTCGAAAAGTTGACCCGCATACGTGTTATTTGTCTAAACGGTACCATCAACTACGATAAGCGGTAGTTATTTGATAGCCGCCAAGCTTTGCTATTTTCACGCACACACGCATAGTAAAACGGATTTTCGTTCATTCAAGTTAGACGCTTTTAAACGATGCAGCTTAAAAGTTGGCTCGCAAAAGTGAAGCTAGGGGTAAGGCCCCAGGTTGCCATTCAAAAAAACTTGCTTCATCGATAATATACGTATATACATTGTAGATTTTATCCTTCTCTATTGATCCCATAGGGATGAGGTTTTTATAGAATTTGGGACCAGTTCAATGCAAATAGGTTTGCATTTGATGTTATTTTGTCTAGTGTCACTATGGAGGTTGCTTGCTTCAAAGATTAGTGCTACTTTGTGTTTTTTTTTTAATTCTGTGCATGACCAAACATCCTGTATTTTGGGAAAGGTAGCCCTGGAAAAAACGTCGGATTGTCCATAGACCGTTGAAAATCAAGATATGTAGAATGTTACTAACCTACTAAAAACGGCCTGTAAAACATAGCTTTTAAAACGAACGCTTGTGTACAGTATCTATCGGGAAACACAGACTCCGGCAGTAAATTCCACACATGATAAGGAAATTATTGTTTAGAATTAATTATCTCAGTCAGCGTACAAAATAATAATACTGTGCTATAAGGATCATTTGGCCGCAGTGAAGTTAGCCGTTTGGCTGCGCAATGGATTATTTAGAAAAGAACTAATTTGTTTATTGCGCCGCTGAACGTCTAACTTCACTGCGGCGTAATGGTCCTTGCAGCACTGCAATTTTAAAAATAAATAATTAAATTAAAATAAAACAAATAGTTAAGGGGGGCTCCCATACAACAAGTGATTTTTTTGCCGTTTTTATAGGTAATGGTACGGAACCTTTGGGCGAGAGTCCGACTCGCACTTGGCCGGTTTTTTTAACTTCGTGTTTTTATTTAGAATCTTAACACTTACAAACTATAGATTTTTGTTGATTATTTATTTGATATTACCCCCTTTTATATCCCTAATCCGTCCTAACATTGCAGAATCAGCATTATGCGATCTCCGCGCAATTATAATCAGTTAGGTATTTTTACATAACAAAACCTTCGTGTTTCATATACTTACCTACTGCAACACGTAAGTGCAACACGCAATTTTAGCAGAGCAACGCAGTGCATGCAACTTAAAACTTAAATACAATTATGTATTTTATATTAAAATTCAGCGATAAAATTCGGAACATAGATATACGCCAAAGAACCAGAGTCACCGACATTGCTATTAAAATTTGCAAGTTGAAGTGGCTATGGGCAGGCCACATCGCTCGAAGAACTGATAACCGATGGGGTAGAAAGGTTCTTGAGTGGAGACCGCGAAACGGAAGACGCAGCGTAGGTAGGCCTTCCACTAGATGGACCGACGACATTGTGAGAGTCGCGGTCATCCAGTGCATGCAGATGGCAGGATGTCGTTCAGTGTGGATAAAGGAGGAGGCCTATGTTCAGCAGTGGACGTCTTCTGGCTGATGATGATGATTTTATATTTATTATGTCTTAGCCATGACACATGAACAGCTGCTTCCTTGATCTATGAGTATGTATGATATGTGAGGTATAGTTTTAACACACTTTTATAACACACATACACATCACATCATCAGCCAGTTAACGTCCACTGCTGAACAAAGGCCTCCCTCTTAGAGAGGGGTGTTGCCATAATCCCCACGCTTAGCAGGCGGCTTGGAGATGGCAGTATGTTCACTGTGTACTAATAGGACGCTGCTGCCCACCCGCCGGTGGTTCTGGTCGCAGTTTTAGGACATACTCGGGTGCGGGTTACTTTTATTAGCTTGGTGTGTATCTATATGTAACGGAATATTTGAACGTTATTTTCACCCCTTTCAAAACGATTGATTTGAAACTTTGCACACTTATCATTTATCATTAATGTCGTAGTGTTGTGCGCGCAAAATAAAACACGCTTATCATTTATAATTATCAATATAAAAAACCGACTTCATCAGAACGGACCAAATTGAAATGGGAAGCACCAGTTTTCAAATAAAAAATGAATCATAAAAATCGGTTCACCCAGTCAACATTTCTGAGATAACATTAAAAAACAGTTGAATTGATAACCTCCTCCTTTTTAGAATTCGGTTAAAAATTGGTATTCTAATAATTATATTAGTATGTTATTCTGGCATATGTTATTCTATAAATAATTATTTCCATAATTACGCATTCTATTGAACTGACAAGTAAAGTAAATATCAGATAAATAGTTGTTTTTAATAAAATAAAATGTAATTGTAATAAAAACACCAGATGAAGTGGGAAAAGTTCTGCTGATATTCAAATTAAAATTATTAATTGAGAATAAACACGGATAATTCCACGAATCTCTCTTATTTTATCTTATATCTCTATCTTATTCTATCTATCTATCTATCTTATTTATCTCAGAAATTGTTAAACGAAAAACTATTTCCAAAAAAATAAAAACAAAATACACAAAATTGCTGTGAAAATATGGCAACAAAAAATTAGTACCAAACTATATATGTCATAAAACAAATGTCAACAATTGTCATCGGGATTTTTTGCTCCATGATTGGCGTGAACTTGAAATGAAATGAAATTTATTCACTAAAAATAAGGTTATACACTGGTCTTAGGTATTATATATTTAGTCCTCCCATTTTGCCGTCACTCGGCTTGTGAATTTAGTCATAAAAATAAATGTTTAGTAGATATAAAAGGAAGGAAAGTATACAATTATATGTTCAATATGTGGTCAAAATTACCACTTGTGCAAGATAGGGAAGAATGGCATCAGCAAAGTATAAAATCTAGGTTATATACGTAGGTATAAAAATAAAATAAAAAATACCATCACGTCTATGCGTGTTGATTTCAATATCACACAAATTCGTTGTTATTAAACAACCATGACGTCTGACCTTTCGGTTTTATTATAAAACCGACAATTTAGTAAAAACGAACCGTACGCTCAAAGTTATATAGGTTTACGGCGTAATTTTTAATAAATAAATTATTTTACAGCGTGCAATTTTCACTTACTTTTTGGTTTCGAAATATTTATTATACCTAATAATAAATATTCAAGATTTAAGATTATTATTTTATTTTAGATACGGCTATAAAATAGTTTTACTTAAGTAAATACTAAAAAATTACAAAAGTTATAAAAAAATCAAATAAGTAGGTAGATGGAAAAAAAACTTAATTGTGTACACAATTTTGGGACGACCTCTTTCCAGTTTTAACGAAAATAGTCGCGTTCTATGTTAAAATCTTGTTGGACCACTAATTTTTAGCTGTTATTTTTCTTGACCGTCAGCTGCTTGCGTCATGGATGCATGACCACGACCTCAACAAAACAAAGGTGCCAACCCAACAAACTATAGTGCTGAAAATCAAAAACTGTGAAAACAGTATGATTACATTATAAACGACCTACGCGTACAATTTAAAACGAAAAATACTACCGAGAATTTAACTAGGATTGCTTGATTAACGTTTGTCGAAACCACTAGTTTCCTCTATCGCAGACAGATGAAAAACGTCGTAAAAACATAAGCGTAACAAAGGAAAATAATCTTTGCCTCGACAATCCTACAGATTAAAGTTGATTTTTGCTAAAACGTAATCTCGAAGAAATGATTTCGACTCGGTCACTCATTTGTCCACGGCTGTCTTTTACAAAAATACTGACCTCGAATTAGTCTTGCCAGCAACAGTTTTCGTTCCATTCGCGCCAAACCCAGTTTCATTACCGCCAAAACTTTCGACTAAGGGTACGTCTCCGTCCGCCATCATTTTCATTGCAATTGACACAAATAAAAAAAAAACAAAACACAAAACTATGCAGTTCGTAATTCGAACAGAAACTTTTGTTTTCTTTTTTGACGTAAAGCGAGGTTTATTCAAAATGGCGCGCACGACACGCGCGAAGCACGGCGATGCACTGACTGACTGGGGCTACTACGTTTATTTTATTGATGTAAATTTAATGATGAGCGGACTAGCTCAGATAACATGCGAGGGCCGCTTGGACGTTGTCAGTGATAATTGAAGCAGTTGATACAATATGCGCGCAGTAACCATGAGATGAGACGGGAAGATGTGACATCTTGACAACAGACAAGTGACGCCATCTGTCATTCACGTTTTATGGTCACTTCAAAAATTCTCGGGTAGGGTAAGACAGTAGTAGGCAGGTAAAATCTTGAAGTATCAACTCTCAGGTATTTTTTTATAGAAATATCAGTATTATATTTAAGGCTGTGACAAAAAGGGTCCATTATAATAATTCCGGCATCAACGGAAGATCAGCGCTGTTCGGTAAACAGCATTATGCTGAGTTGAGCCCATTTTTGTGACACAACATACTTACTGTATAATTTTGAACACGTCAATTCGTGTTGCTGTTACAGGGTAAATATATATTTCTTTCTTTTTTTCTTCTTCTTCTTCTTTACCTATCATGAACAACTTTACTATGAGCAACTGAGAATCCACGAAAAACTTACTCGCACTGTCTATGTAAAATACAAACCAAGTTTCATCAGAATAGTGTAATTATTTTTACAGCCACTTAGTATTTGAGGTTTATCGTTCGACAAAATTGACAGTTGAAATAAACAAATTCGATAAAATGCCATTTGATCCGTACTCGCTATGATACATTCTATGGCATATTAACGAATTTATTGATTTCAACTGTCATATTTGTCGATCGATAACAGTATTTGCACTGCTGAATCCTTAGGCTGATTCGTTAAGATCACTCTAATTGTTCCCAAGACCCACTGCCCTTCATTACAGACGTCTAAATTAGTAAGCAATTAAAACAGCAGTAACCTACAATGCTAATGAGGCCTACGTCACGTCTACACTATGATGTCTGTGCTTACATAGATCTTTATTCTAATAGACACCGAGTTGGCATGTTTTTTTTACATTAACTAACTAACGTTTAACTGTCTACGTTTGACCACGATCTCGCCTGATGGAAAACGATGTTGCGACCGACATGGGAACACGTTTGCCTAGTAATAACCTATTAATGTAATATTAATGGTTGTAATGCTGCGGAAACATAGACAGAGGTACTATATGTATTCTGTGACAGAGGCAAGGCGTCCATTGTTTTGTCGTTCTAATTAAAAATGAGGGGGCAAAACGTTTGGTGCCAGTGAATGGTATTTCGACCATGTTAGGGTGTCGCTTTGCCGTTTGACGTGTCCGCATTTTTGTACATACTATGGTGTCAAGAGAGCATTTTAGTGGTACAGTTATATAACTTTCAATGTGATATTTAAGTACCGCGATTAGGTTATGGACGGAGCTCGCTATATTCGACGCAGTTACATGCACCATGTTCACGGAGAGACCATTGAACTGTAGTGAAAGACGATGATTACAGCTAACTTCTTTACAAGAGTTTTACAGTTTACTATTGAGCAATTTGTTATTTTTTGTTTTAACGCCTGACGAACTGACGAATCGAATATACGGCATGCTAGTTGGAGCAATTGATCCAACTTGAGAGGCAGCTAAAAGCGTGTGGCTATCTCACTCGCGCTTTTAAAACTTATTTCTGCAATAATTTACGTGTTGATATCATAAAATAGCAACACGTAAATTGCTGTAAACTATTTATTTATTCTACAGACTATAAATTCAAAAATGTTGAAAACGTGCGAAAATGAAAGCTATGGCCGTTGAAAGCAGTCTTAAGATAGGTCACAGACATGCAAAGTAGGTATACACGCGGTGTCTATTCTGATAAAGGTCATTGGTGTCTAGTTGTTTGTCTTCTCTTTAACGTTAAACAGCTGACTGTTAAAAATGAAAGTATGTTTGGTTAAGAAAATAAATAAATAGCTCGTAACTATGACGTTTATTATACTATAAATACATAATTTATATCACACTAGCCGTCCGCCCCGGCTTCGCACGAGTGTAAGCTCGGCCTTCGGCCTCGCTACAAAATATAATATAGCCTATGTCACCCGGGGATAGTGTAGCTTCCCAACAGTGAAAGAATTTTTCAAATCGGTTCAGTAGTTTCGGAGCCTATTCATTACAAACATACAAACATACAAAAATAGGTACAAATCTTTCCTCTTTATAATATTAGTGTAGACTAATGTTATAAATGTGAATATTCGATCAAAAAATACATACGTATAGTTTTTCGAAGAATGTGAATGTATAAGTATATTATTGTACAAGGATTATAAAGCTAAATAGTTACTGATATAATAAGGCAAAATAGTTTAGATATCAATAAGTTAGCCTGAATATTGTAAATATAATAAAGGGAATTTCCCGCTTAAAAATACATACTTTAATCCCATAAACTGTAGTTCTATTTAGTAAGATATAGCGGGTAAAATTTTGAAACTCTGCTAGTCTACACTAATATTATAAAGAGGAAAGATTTGTACCTATTTTTGTATGTTTGTATGTTTGTAATGAATAGGCTTCGAAACTACTGAACCGATTTGAAAAATTCTTTCACTGTTGGGAAGCTACACTATCCCCGGGTGACATAGGCTATATTATATTTTGTAGCGAGGCCGAAGGCCGAGCTTACACTCGTGCGAAGCCGGGGCGAACGGCTAGTTATTAATATTTCACTAATAAAACATGAAGCGTTTACATCAATTATTTATAATAGTTATTTGCTAAATAAGACAAATAGGTGAAAACTATGTGTGCTAATTTTTACGGTATACAATGTATACATCGCAAGTGAATCGGTTTCTGCTAGACAAGCGTGATCCATCGTAGGCCGCATCGTCGCATAACATCAGGTGAGTTGGCGGCCAAGCGCAAGACAATTTTACATTTTTTTTTTATATATTAACAGTTTGAGTGATATTCCAATTATTTATTTATTTATCAAGTTTATTGGCACACAAAACAAAAATAATAATTATAAGTTTCATATACATGTATTTTAAATAACAGTACTAAAAAATTGGTAAAAAACTGAACAAACGTTTTTAAAATCAAGAAACGCAGTTGCAAATTAATCAAACAAATATAGTTATTTTTTTCAAAAAAAGTTTTTTTTTATTATGGTACTTAAAAAGCACATAAATAAGAAACCAAAATGTCCCTGTTTATCTCCATTTTAATAATATCTAGAATATGCTAACTATGGTAATAATCTTTATTTGCCATAAGGAAAAAGAACAAACAAATAATTGAATCCACTGGCTCCGAACTAGTAAAAAACTGTGTTTCGCAAGCCAGTGGCTTCTCCCAATGTTTATGTATTACATACTATGTATGCCTAAAATAAAGATATAATTTTTTATTTAGATATAAATTTTGAGAGTTAAAATAAACAAGATAAAATTAAATAATTACTAAAAAGAAAAATTATAAAAAAAACATTACTTATCAAAAACAGATTACCAATTTTTTTTTTATATATAAATTATAAGTTGCGCTATTAATTAGCGCCTCTTAATTTACTTACAATCTAGCCTAATGTTAAGCTAATAAGTAATTTAATTCTAACTTAAACTTCCAAGTATGATGTTTTAAAAACTAAGAATGTGTCCATTGACACGTTTCTTATTGTCTCTAAAGGCAAAAACACTTTGTTCTCGTGTTCTTTATACGTAGCACTACACTACTTAGCACTAACACTTTTTTTTCACTACACTAAAACGGTTTTGTTCTCTTAAGTCTTCTAATAATGTTTGTAACCAATAATGTTGGATTAACAATGAAGTTATTTTCTTGTCACCATCTCGCATACACCCACCCAACCGGTCTGCCGCCAGTACAATCTGTACCAAGCGGTGTCACCCGCGAATTCTGTGTTTCCACACGCTGTTTACAATAATATGGACGTATCTTGGAATCAGTAGGCGTAGGTCAGATAAAACTGTTTTGTTACGTCGCCGTTGTGATAAAAAGAAACCCAGGAAACTCCCAACCAAACAATATAACCCCGAGGAAGAAAATTACCTAGATATTTTTTAAAGAATACCCTTTCTATTCGGGTTTTTTGCATCGCGAAATCGGTGCATTCTAAAGCCGGGTCCGCTGCGGCATGTTTTCGTGTTAGCTAACACACTAACATGCTACTGACACGAAAAGTGGATGTGACTTTGGTGTTAGCTAACAGTTAGTGTGTTAGCTAACACGAAAACATGCCGCAGCGGACCCGGCTTTACAGACATGTCGGATTTGGTCAGGCAAGTTGACACGTCGACCCATGGAGTCGCCTTTTAGGGTTGTTACGTCCATGAGAAAACCTTTTTGGGGAATATATTCTGTGGTTTAGTTCTGTGGTGAATTTAAAATTATTGAAGTGAAAACTTTAGGTGCTTTGAGTACTTTTTGGGTGAACAAAAATCATGGAACTGGCGACATCGTCACGCTGTCTCAGAATACATAATACACCGTGTATTTTAAAACAGCGCCATCTCTTATAGAATAGGTGAATTACTACTTAAGTTTTCACTTCTGACGTGCAGTCCTATGACTGATGTGTTTTTTTCTTGGTTTGGTTGGCCTTTAGATGAATTTTTACAGACTATGGCGTTGAATAAAATATTATTTTCTAAGGGTTTTGTTTTGGAAATATCTGAGTTTAGGATAATTTCTCAATCATCATTATCATCAGACTCATTCTACATTTTGTTATATAATAGGTCGGGGAAAAAGTCTTTTCGTATTTTGTATGTATAAAGTTGTAGTAAAATCTCATCGGTTGTACTGTTTGTATCTGGCTGGTTTTGATATCATTAAAAATATATCATTTAAAAAAAGGAATACAAAAAGTAAAAAGCAATTTCCCGCCATTTTTCAATTGTTTTTTTGTTCGATAAAATGAGTGAATCTGACGAAGAAATTCGATATATTTTGAAGTTTTATTACAAAACAGGGAAAAATGCAACACAAGCCGCGAATAAAATATGTGACGTTTATGGACCTAATGCAGTGTCATCAAGAGTAGCACAATGTTGGTTCAAGCGTTTTCAGTCCGGGAATTTTGATGTCAAAGATGCAGCTCGCTCTGGTCGCCCTGTTACGGATAAAGTCGATGCCATTTCTGAAAAAGTGGAGCAAGATCGGCATATTAGTAGTGACGACGTAGCTGAAGAACTGGGGATTGACCACAAAACAGTTTTGACCCATTTGAAAAAGACTGGGTATAAAAAAAACTCGATATTTGGGTGCCACACGAGCTCACTGAAAGAAACCAAATGAATCGTGTGCTCATTTGCGATTCTCTGTTAAAACGTAACGAAACCGAACCGTTTTTGAAAAGATTGATCACTTGTGATAAAAAATGGATCACCTATGACAAGAATGTGCGCAAACGATCATGGTCAAAGGGTAGTGAAGCACCACAGACTGTAGCGAAACCCGGATTAACACGTAATAAGGTGATGCTGTGTGTATGGTGGGATTGGAAGGGCATCGTTCATTATGAGCTTTTACCGCCAGGTAAAACCATCGATTCGGATCTCTACTGCCAACAGCTGATGAGACTCAAACAAGAAATTGAGAAAAAACGGCCGGAATTGATCAACAGAAAGGGCGTGGCTTTCATCATGATAACGCCAGACCGCACACATCTTTGGCCACTCGGCAACAATTGAGAGAGCTTGTTTGGGAAGTGTTAATGCATCCACCATATAGCCCTGACCTTGGACCCTCAGATTTCCACCTGTTTCGGTCTCTTCAGAATTCTTTGGGTAGTGTTAGATTAACATCCAGAGAGAACTGTCAAAACTACTTGTTGCATTTTTTTTAACAGAAGTCCCAAAATTTCTACAGCAACGGGATCATGCCACTACCTACAAGATGGCAACAAGTTATCGAACAAAATGGCACATATATATTATAACTAAATGTAATTAAACTTGAAAAAAATATGTCTTGAATTTGTTTACAAAATACCAAGAAACTTTTTCCCCGACCTTATATTTAATTTACTTATTTCCTTAATAACAAATAATAATAAATAAAATAAAAATTTATTGAGACAAAATAATACAATTCAGCAGTTATTGTAATGCGTCGTACTCCGGACAAGGAATCCTGATTCCCGGAGCCGACTATAATACGAAATACAAGGCATCTTTCGTTTTATATGTATATGTTACCGGCAATCTGTATAATCCGGCATTCTATACAATGCCTAGGCATAATGTATAGAATGCCTAAAACGTTCAGGAAATGTATGAAATATTTTTTATTTCATACTTTGCCTAGTCATTCTATACAATGCCGAATGTGCAGCTGGCAATGTGTGTAAAAGACGACAGCGGGAAAGTGGAAGACGGATTATTGATTATAAAAAAATGAGTTAAAATTGTTCATACAAACCAAAATATATTTATTTTACACATTGCCGGTGGACCTATGCCCAGGCATTCTATACAATGCCTGGGCATTGTATACAGCCTAGGCAAAGTATGTAACGGACGATAATATTCATAATATTTCATTCATTGCCTGAACGCCCCAGGCATTCCATGTATTGCCTAGGCATTGTATAGAATGCCTGAATTATACTGATTGCCGGTAACATATACATAAAATAAAATTTATTGTTCATCTAATATGTAAAAAAAAAACAAGATTAAAAAAACCTTCATAAGAATGTCAGAACTGGACCAAATGGGACCACACGGAAACCACCAGCTTTCAAATAAAAAAAAACAATTACCAAAATCGGTTCAACAAGTCCAAACCCACCTCCACACACACACACACCACGTAACTATACACACACCCTACGCCAAATCTGATTATTTTTTATTAGATCTATTTTAGACATGCATGCTTATGATTTTTGCGCCCCTCTCTATGATCTCTATGATCTCTATGATCTAGGCCTTGTCCAACAGTGGACGTTAATTGGCTGATGATGTGTGTGTGTGTGATGCTTATGATTTTTAGGTTTATTTAGTGATTGTCATTTTAACAAAATATTTATCTATAAAATGTAAATCCATTATTGGCTGTCAGTATATCTATAAGTTTAATGTATTAATTTCGAGAGCTGTGGATTTTGTTAAATAAATAAAATAAAGTTCTGAGATAACAAACATTAAAAAGAAAATATACTGGCGAATTGAGCAGCTTCTCCTTTTTGGAAGTCGGTAAAAAATTGGGTAAAACAGGGAGGCATTTGAACACAAACGATAAATTGTACTAAGGTTTTCTCCCTTGTTTGTTTGATATGAGGAGATAAATAAACAGCAAAGTCCTACCCACGTAGAACGTTTGAGCTGAAAAATGACTAAGTAGGTAGGTATATCGCGATAAGGATTGACCTATGTACTTGTTTACTGCGAATTTCGGAACATGCATCGGACGTTGGTAGGTATTTCCGTTGTTTTCACGAAGCGTGTAGTCCCGGGTTTTTCTGCAAATATAGGGTTGCCGTCTTATGGCTGATGATGATGTAAAAGACTACGCGTATCTACGAGTAGTGGGTATTAGCTAGTTAGTCTATCACATCATCAGCCAATTAACGTCCACTGTTGGACGAAGGCCTCCCTCATAGAGAGGGGTGTTGCCATAATCCCCACGGTTGGCAGGCAGCTTGGGGATCGCAGTACGTTCACCGTGTACTATTAGGACGCTGCTGCCCATCCTTCGGTGGTTCTGGTCGCAGTTTTAGGACATACCCGGGTCAAGTTAGTCTATAAATCACACTAATCACACTAATACCATATACATATGTGAAAGTTTCGATGGATGGTTCTTAGTTCTTACTCAATCACGCAGCTCGGCTGGATAGATTTGGATGAAATTTGGAATATAGATTGCTTATGTCCTGGATTAAAACATAGGCTCCTTTTCGTCATCATTATCACCGATTTTCATCACCACGCGGGTGAAACCGCGGGCGCAGCTAGTAATTATGTACGAGTGATGCTGGTTTTCGCGAGCCTTAAATCCTGGGACATGACGTCACCATTCTCACTTTTTAATCGCAGAGAAGTCTATGGTTTAATTTTGTATGGGCGCCACATCCGCCAATCAACGCGCGCCAAAATGGTCGCTGTCAACTTTCAGCGTACGTGATTGGTTAACTTTAGTGTCGGCGACCCATAATTGATTGAGCCCTAGTGATAGGATAGTGCTTTCTCTAATTGTCTTTGACTTTCGCTGATTTCGCGACAAATTTAGGGTTCCGTCACAGAACACAATATATAATAATAGGGTCCCGTATACACCCATTGGGTACAGAACCCAAAAAAAAAACAATACTTGACACTGGCAAATTTATAAGACTTGCGACGCCAAAATTCTCTTAGAAGACCCAATTATTATGCAATGTGGGCCGTGCCTAAGGTCTTCAGTGAGTAAAAAAAATATATCAATACTTATAAAAAAACGACTTCGTAAAAATGTCAGAACTGGAACAAATTAAAATGGGACCACACGGAAAGCACCAGCTTTCAAATAAAAAAGAATCGTCAAAATCGGTTCACTCAGTCGAAAGTTCAGAGGTAACAAACATTAAAAAAAACAGTCGAATTGGTAACCTCCTCCTTTTTGGAAGTCGGTAAAATCACAAGCAACGATCTATAATATATTATGTATGTACGGTATATGTATGCTGGCGTGTATCTGGCTCAACGTATAAGCATTGCCATTCAACGTGGTAATGCCGCCAGCATGCTGGGTACGCTGCCAACTGATAGTGGGCATTTGGATTGTCTTTAGACCTTCAACGGTCTATGGACAGTCTTTTTTTTTTTTAGTGTAAGTTAGCTTGTATTTAAAAATATATATGTACGTATATCAGTCTCTGGCAGCCATATTACAAGCTTTGCTTAGTTTGGGGTCAGATAACCGTGTGTGCAAAAATGTCCCAGATATTTATTTATTTATTTTGCTTAGTTAATAAGGGCCAATAAATATGAAAAAATTGTACGGTATACATTGTATTCATTGATCACAAGGCATCCATTCAGCATAACGACAAGCAAGCACTGAAGCTTAAACTATTCATTCAAACTTGCAAGTTGCGACCTCAAACCCGAAGATTGTCTACATAATCTTATTCTAAACCATGTCGCGTTCACTTGCCTCTCTTTCTTTCCTTACACAAATGAAATTTAACCATCTCCCTCTTAATCTTAATTTAGCTCCAACATGGCGTAAGTAACACAAGTCAGCATTGCAGAAATGTCTTTTTATTAGAAAACACGCGACAACCGTTAGATTTCTAGCCATTTTGAGAGAATTGTGATGTACATACAGCTGATTTTCTACAAGAACCGTTTGGAATATAAATATATATAAATATAACGTGCCAAGAGGCTCATCAGCAACGAAGCCCTAGTTCAGACTAAGCTTCTTAGTCTCGAGCATCGGCGCAAAGTTGCTAGTCTATCGGTTTTTTATCGGATACATTTTGGAGAGTGTGCATCAGATCTGCATGATTTAATTCCCTCCTGCCTCTTTTTCTATTGGACTGCCAGAGCGGGCACGAAAAATCGACACCGCTTTATGGTTGACATTCCGAAAACCCGTACGAAGCGCTTTGATTCCACTTTTATTGTGCGAGCTGCTAGTTTGTGGAATGCACTGCCTGAATGGGTGTTCCCCGATAGTTACAATCTGGGTGTCTTCAAGTCAAGAGTGAATCGGTTTCTTCTAGGCAAGCGTGATCCACCGTAGGCCGCATCATCGCTTAACATCAGGCGAGTTGGCGGCTAAGCGCAAGCCTATTTTGGAATGAAAAAAAAAACTAGGACATTATTGCACATACGGTCATCTGACCCCAAACTAAGCAAAGCTTGTAATATGGCTGCCAGAGACTGATATACCCACATATATTTTTAAATACATAAATAAATAGATATTAACACCCAGACAGAACAAACACAAATGTTCATCACACAAATGTTTGTCCTAGATGGGAATCGAACCCACGCCCCCAGGCGCAGAAGGCAAGTTCACTACCAACTAAGCTATAAGCTGTCAATATAAAAAAGCTTTTATAATAAAAAATAAAAATAAATAAGCTCTTAATTTTTATTTAAATGTTATTATTTTTAATTTGGGCGCCATTTTGAAAATATTGCAATATTAGGTACCTATTGTAGGTAGTAGGTCTGTGTACCTATTGCATATTTTATTTCGAAATGTGTGATAGATAATAAATAAACAAATGGTTGAAATGGATCATGGTTGAAATGAGGTAAACCTTCAGTTAGCAAGAGTGGTGAAACCTCATTATTACGATCGAGTTATTCAAATGCAGGCGCATTATCTTACATTTGCGTGCATCCACACTAATATTATAAATGCGAAAGTAACCCTGTCTGTTTGCTACACAATCACGACTAAACGGCTTAACAGATCTCGATAAAATTTTGCGAGGTAATAGTATGTATCATGAGAACGGACATAGACTATTTTTTCTAGAGAAATCGCGGACGAAGTCGCGGGTACAGCTAGTTTTCTATAAAGTATTAAAATAAAATCCATACCTTCATCTTCATCATCACGTCAGCCATAGGACGACCACTGCTGGACATAGGCCTCCCCATCGATCTCCTTAAAGTCCGGTTGGAAGCGGTTTCGTGCGGTCTCTTTTAGTTCGTCTGTCCATCTTGTGGGTGGACGTCCTACGCTGAGCTTACAAGAACCTTTCGGCCCCATCGGTCATCTCTTCTGCGTGCTATGTGCCCTGCCACTTCAACTTCGGTGGGCTGTGTTGGTAACTTTCGTTCGTCTACGGATATCTTCATTTCAAATGTAGGCATAGCCCTCTCCAACGCTCGCTGTGCGACTTGTATGGTTATGTATGTATGTATGACTTGTATGTACCTATGGTGTACTTACAAGTGACGT
Source organism: Agriopis leucophaearia (assembly GCA_949125355.1). Classification (NCBI taxonomy): domain Eukaryota; kingdom Metazoa; phylum Arthropoda; class Insecta; order Lepidoptera; family Geometridae; genus Agriopis; species Agriopis leucophaearia. The sequence continues at coordinate 7,613,154 of OX421289.1, forward strand.
CATTAGTGAGACAATAAAAAATTATCAATATCAGTTAGGAGAGTTTACGCTACAATATGTTTATTTTCAGGGTTCTTAGCACAACTTCGTAGTAAAAAAAACGTGTGTCGTAGGTTTTTTTAACGCGAATAAGTCTGCGTTTGACCGCCGACTGGCCTGTTTGTAAGCGACGATGTGGTCGAAGATGATAGAAGACTACATATCTAGACATCAATTATATAGTTCACAATGCCACATTTACTCTAATTTAGACGTTATATCGCTTGCATACGTCGCTTGTCCAATAGGGCATCGTAGCACTGGCATCGTACAGCGTTGTAGTCGGATCGTGGTTGCCTTACAACTATCCAAAAAGTCTGCGCAATGCGCAGCGTGCGCAGAGTTTTGGTTCGGACTTTTTTTGACACGATTGTGACTTTAGTGGTATTGTATATCGATGACCTAAGTATTATAATTAACCCAAAAGTGTACAGGAGGACATTAATTCTATAGAGGAAGTACCGCTTTCGCTACAGTTGATAACATCGCTTTGCTTGTGATTATAATCACTTGTAATGAAACTTTAATGTAGGCAATTCGATGCGGTCACCCGAACCAATGATTATATGGCGGTGGAAAGGCGTGGAATGTGTAAGAGCAAATGCTCACGTTCTCAGAAATAAATATGGAAGTGTTAGGGCCTTACTTAAAAACGTTACTCAAGTTGACATACGCTTAAATATGCTTCGTCTCGTTTTCGCGTGTGACGATTGCCGTCAGCGAGAAGTTGAGAGAGCAATTTAAACCATAGATCAACTTAAGTAACGTTTTTAAGTAAGGCCCCTATACTACAGTTTAACACTTCCATATTTATTTAAAGTAATTCCGTAAAGCTGGTTGATGGTCCCATTTCAATTTGGCCCAGTTCTGACGGTTTTTCTAAAGTCGGTTTTTTATAATGATAATTATTAAATATTTTTTTATGTTGGATTTATTTTTATCCACGGTTTTGAACCGTTGAAGTTCAAAATTCTGAGTGGCGTTGAGCTGTTATGGGCAAACGTGAAGAGCCATCAGGCGAGCGACTTCACTCGTCTCGTCACTCAGTATCATAAAAAAAAATTGGTTTGCGTTTCCACTACCTCGCGTTAGTACCAATTAATTACTTATTCTTTGTCATATTGGCATTTCCACTAGGAAATGGTGATCTAAGAGAAACCTTCAGTGGACTCTCTTACGTCATGGCACGATAAACACACCTCTTTGCGGTTCTATTTTGTTATATAAGGACTCAGGCTATATTTAGTATTTTGTAAGTAATTTACTTTATGACTGACCGGAGTATTAAGATTGGCGTACCTAAATTGGCACGATGGGACTTTGACCGCAAAACACGCAAACGTCAACATTATATTGGCTAAGATATTTTTATCTGTAGATAGGTTGTGCCCGCCACCATATTGACTAGACGAATGCAAGGTACATTACCGTACTCGTTACAGCCGTCTCTCAGTCACGCACTCCGAGTGTCCGGCAACACATCGCAGCTAACTAAATGTTTTAGCATTTTTTTGGAACGAAGTTCCTTTTCGCGCTTTGCGAAAGGGGGCTAGGCGGAAAAAATTAAGACAAAAGTTGTAATGACACTTCTTGCTATAGTTGTAAGCCGTGCGGCGTGCGCGTGTTTCTCTGTCTGTCTCTCTCTCTCTCTCTCTCTCTCTCATAGAAAGGAACTTCGTTCCATCCGGGTGTCCCTTGACACCTCTCAAGTATTATTTTTTAGTAAAATGCCTCTCTGTGTCCTTATAAACTGCAAAAACTACACACCCACTGTTTTTTTTTCTGCGAGAGACAAGAAAAATGTTTTATTTCACGCGTAAGTATTGTATTTTTTATTGAAACAGTAAAAATATAAATTGTTTTATCTTAGGCGGCTCTTGTCACTAAGTATAGCGTAGTCTGATTAGACTGTAGTAGATATATCCAATGTAGGTACCTACCTAGTACATAATCATCAGCCAGAAGACGTCTACTGCTGAACATAGACCTCCACCTTCGATCTCCACGAATTTGGAACTGAACGACATCCTGCCATCTGCATCCACTGGATGCCCGCGACTCTCACAATGTCGTCGGTCCATCTAGTGGGAGGCCTACCTACGCTGCGTCTTCCGGTTCATGGTCTCCCCATCGGTTATCGGTTCTTCGAGCGATGTGGCCTGCCCATTGCCACTTCAACTAGCAAATTCAAAACTTTTACATAAAAGTTCATTATCCATTATGCTCCCCTTTGGTTTTCCTGCGGTCTCTTTTAGGTCGTCTGTCCATCTTGTGGGTGGACGTCCTACGCTGCGCTTACGATAACTTTTCTTCCCCATCGGTCATCAGTTCTTTGGCGATGTTGCCTGCCCATTGCCACTTCAACTTGCTTTTTTTACCTGGTACGTACCTACTTCAATGTTTTTTTATTTTTTTATTGAATAGATTACGTTTGGCCACCAATTCGCCTGATGGTAAGCGACATTGTGGCCGAGGATGGAAATGATTAGAAGAATGAGACCTAATAGAAGAAAATTATTTTATTCTGCTTTTTACAATGTTATTTCAGCTTCAGAGTAAATAAATGCTTGGACAGTCTAGATACATACCTACTTCATTTGTGGAAAGTAAATAACGTTCCAAATTAGCAAACCCAATGCACTGGCTAGACAAGAAGCATATTCAAGTAGGTACTTCAAGTGGTCCCATTTATTACCCGTTTGGCGCGTTCAAGTTACTGGACTAATGCAAAAAAGCATGATCTTAAAAAAAATACCGTTTAGCCATAGACAAGTTTCCGATATTATGTCATGCTAACGCAATTTTTTACAAACGAACTCCTGCCGAAAAAAAGTTTAACGCTAGGTACCCTAATTTTTTTGCAAACGCATCGGTGCTTAGCTTACGTAAATATTTGTAAATTCAAGTTATAATAAAGATAATCTTAATAATTCTGTCATATTCATATCCTTTCTGAGATTTTAACATGATTTCAATTGAAATTAGCATACGAGGGATACCTACCTACATTGTTTTTACTAAATATAACCTGCATATTCAATTAGTTTTATTCCTGCTTTGCGGATATCACCTTTAAAACCAGAAGCGTAAAGATTACAGACAAGATTCACAAGGTATCCAAGCAAAAATAACTGTAGAAAAACCACACAAAAGAACCAAGTTGTCAGTTGACTCATTGAAGTAAAGCAGTCAACCCTAAAACTAGAGAAAGTTTTGTTTGAAAAAACCACTCACCTGTCTAAATTCACTCCGATTTCACTCAGAAACGTGCAACTTCAAACTAAAACTTTAAACACTAAACAAAAGGCTTAACTGGGTACGACTAAAGTTTATATAACGTAACCACTTCCTATAACTTTAACCAGTTCGCGTTAAACTTTACGTATTTCAACTATTTCGCTAAACTTTTCCTTAAAACACTTTCGTAGTGTAACTTTCACAGGTTTTTGTGTTGTTTTCAACAGGTTTTTGCTGAGGATTGATTGGAATTTGTGGAGAGACAGTTTTTGGTGCGAATCGACATGCGTTCGATGCGACCCCCCGCGTGTGACTGGCTGGCTGGCTGACTTGGACCCGGCAGGCTTTTAAACTCACCTCTTTAGATATACCTACTATACCTTAATTTTAAGGTATTTTGCAGTGTTTTAGAAGTTTACGCCATGCGAATTTCTTTACGATCGTGGTTTCTTTAGTGAATGATACAAAATAGACGCCGGATGCAGTAAAGGCGTCTGCAGAGTAAGCTATTAGCTATAATTATTATTATTATATCTCTTTAGTTTCATAGTGTTTCTCGCACTGGCTGACTTACCATCTGCCCCGCTCTGTTGATTTTTTAATTTTAAGTTTTGGCTTCAGCCATCTTGGTTATTTAGCCAAGTTCTCTCTAAACTACAGTAATCTGACGGGACTATAAATCTGTGTATTTTTTATTTTAGTAAGTGGGAAAAGTATGGCAATTATTTTCGAGCTGAATATGCTTAATCTGAAGAGGCTTTTGAACCTTTCTGTATAAACATGTAACCTTAAAATCAAAGCCATAAAAGGTATTTTTCAACAGAACTTATCACCATGCAAACGTTCTCTAGGTTTCTTTGGTCCATGATAAAACACGGACAGAGTAATTGTTTGTGAAAAGATTTGTTTAAAAATACGTTTTCTCACGTCCTAATGAACGATAAGAATGACTGAATGATAAGAAAGACTTCATAATTAGGTATTTTGTTTAGTTGTATGAGTAGGAAAGATAGGTATCTAGTACCTACTCGTTGCAATGAAGTTATCTGTTGAGATTATGAGCTGGATATTATTATAATTGAATATTATTTAGTTTCACCTACTAAAACCCCCTCGGCCTCTGAAATAAGTTTAATAAACGTAATGCCCCGAGGTTTTATTCGCATAGCTACTACAGCATAGGTATATATTTGCGGGTTAAAAAGTAGCCTATGCGTTAATTCAGGGTACGAGCTACCTCCATACCGATTTCATCCAAATCCGTTTAGCTTTTATATGATCTTCGTTGGTAATTGCATCATTTAAGAACAGTTGGACAGATTTAGCAATTAAAAAAAAAACAATAGTCTTGTGGCCTTAGTAGGAGAACTTGCGAAAAAGTTATCGTTTCGTAAACGATAGCAAATGTATGAAAAATTCAGTTTCCTTTCATGTCCGATAGAGGCGCTGTTCAATTTTTCATACATTTTGCAAGTGCTCGTACTAAGGCCACAGTTTTGAAGTAATTAAAGACGGGATAAGTTGTCCGGAAAAATCAGAAAGTGCTTTTTTTCTATGGTATTTTTTTATTTTTTATTTATTGAAGTTTGAACGACAACATTTGTCCGGTCAGTTAGTTTATAATATAACTTATTTTTCGTGTCTGTTCTATTTATACTCGTAAGATATTTAGATAGGTACATATTGCTGACCTATACCTTCCTTCCTTCCTACTCCTGCCTTTTCCTTCTCTACTATCTACCAAGTACAGTTTTGAGTTATTCACCGTTTTGGCGTTAACTTATTGTTCATCATCATCAGCCATAAGATGTCCATTGCTGAACATAGGCCTCCCCCTTACCCTCCACACTGAACGACACCCTGCCATCTGCATCCACTTGATGCCCGCGACTCTCACGATGTCGTCGGTCCATCTAGTTCTAGCGGGAGGCCTACCTACGCTGCGTCTTCCGGTTCGTGATCGCCACTCAAGAACCTTTCTTCCCCATCGGTTATCGGTTCTTCGAGCGATGTGGCCTGCCCATTGCCACTTCAACTTGCAAATTTTAATAGCTATGTCGATGACTCTGGTTCTTTGTCGAATATCCACGTTTTGGATTCTATCGCGCATAGAAACTCCGAGCATAGCTCTCTCTATTGCTCGTTGTGTGACTCTGAGTTTCTCCAAAAGGCCAACAGTTAAGGACCACGTCTCAGTACCATATGTCATCACTCAAACTCAACTGTCAAGTCTGTCAACTTATTGTTACCTACTTCAAAATAAATATATTTATAATTAATTCATATGCGTAGCTCTCGTCGGTGGAGTAATTTCAAGGCTTGACGGTCTTCTGTCAGCGTTTTCACCTCCCTGTACGACATGACATTTGCAAAACACGATACAAATCCTATTATTAAATTAATTAATTAGTTTTGAAATGTGTTATGCGTATGATTTACTCGTGTTTTGTGAAAATAAATTATCTTTATCGTTAACTAATAGGGTATTTGACTGATTTTACAAAACCATTTTAAATTGTTTATTACATTAAAATAAAGCAATCTTGTAATTTAATCCTCATAATTTTCAGTATTTGTGTTTTATATGACGGATCAAAATTCAAATTATTAAACTACCGCGTAAACGCTACTTTGACATTCATGGGGCCACGTGACATTAGTGACGTCACACATAAACAAACTAGTTAATCTCGCCATACAATTGTTGCCTCTATTTACTTTTCTGTGACGACATAAGGACATTCGGCTAACATAGAGCGTTTGCAGTCAAGTCACGTGATCAGTGAAAAACATATTTTTATAATGTATTTTTCTAGAAATAGGGACTTTATATTTTAGTTTTTAGTCATTAAAAATAATAATCTTCTCGGATTACACCAGTATTAATTATATTTTTAATATAGTCAAATACCCTATTAGACATATCTATGTACTAGATGTGTGGAGCCAAAATTTATAAAACAATATATCCAACTGAACCAATGTTGTAAAGTACACCTATAACCTTCGACAAATATAAAGTAAATGGACATGCCCAGAAGAAGAACATTTTTGAAGATCACAAAATGAGAGCTAGCTCTCATTTGGTTTCAGTCGGTCTCTAGCCGTGGGAAGTGCAACACAAGATTATTGTTACATGATAACGAAACATCTGACAAAAATATGCCTTCGTGTGTTTTCCGGAAGTGTAAAAACACAACAAAAACACAAAATAAAAGTTCAGGTGTCACTTTTCACTCGTGAGTATTTATTCATCATTCTATTTTGTCATAAAATGTAAATTAATTTCATCAAACATCGCTAATTAGTCCCCATTTTGTTTTATTCCATCGTTGCGGGACAGAAATATACGCATATACTTAGTGAGACAAGGAAAGCATCACTATGTTCGACAATCTTCACCGCACATCGGACATGCCGAACTTGAGGCGAATGTACCGACAGCAAACTAATTTCGTAAATTATCAAATTATAATTCGGTTAAATGTTATTTTCAAACTGTTTTATTTTTACTTTTAATATTATTTATTGTAGATTTCCTAGTGATGTTGCCATGCACAAGAAATGGTTGGAAAAAATACGGGCAGTGAGACGAGATGAAGACTGACTTCAAATAAATACACCCGTGTATGTTCTAACCACTTTACACCCGATGAAATTTACACGACGAAAAAAGGAAGACGAAAAATACTTAAATAAAACTGCTATACCTCATCAGGTAATAGTTATGATAAATATTCTTTTGTTCTTGATTCTGTAGTCCAACAAAGAAATCTTATAGTTTCGCTAGGTCTGTCTATTTGTCTGACCCGTTTTATAAGACACTACGAATACAAAAAAACCGGACGAGTAGGAGTAGGACTCGTGCTCTGAGGGTTCCGTTGGTCACGAGTCCAAAAAAACAACTAACTGAAGTTGAAATATTTAAAGACAAACTTAGCTTCATAAGTTTCATAACCAGCAAAGATGTATTTATTCTGTACTGATTGAAATAAGCTACAGGTCAGTGACCTTAAGTTGTCGTTGGAACGTTCATTCGATCGAAAATAAATTGACGAATAGCAGCAATTCCCATACGCACCGCATGCCTAACGCGCGTCGGGCACTTTTCTCTTACGCCGACAAGCGGTCCGTAACACACTTGGAGGGTTAAGTTATAATAAGTTTTGCGTAAATTAATCCTCAGCTGACATGTATAAGCACAGCCGGTAGATTTTAAAACAATTTTTTTTTGTGCTTACCCCTGTACCCATCCCTCTAAAATAACAGAATAATAATAATATCACCAACTTATTTACCAACATGTCTTTCCCCCCTACGCTTATTACACCTTCTTTAGTAAAAGATGTTTTTCAAGTAGCGAAGTAAACACTGATTTATTAGTCACGTGACCAGTCACGTCCATCCACGGCGAGACGCAGTGAATAAGCGATCGGTTTTGCTAACGCTACTCAACATGTCTAGCGGCCTGGTGCCTGTCAATGTCAAACGGTTCAAGAGCAATAGACAAACACAGGTGTTCTCTTTTACTCACGTAGTTATTATATTAGCTATCTATTTTTTGCAACAAATTTACTGTACGTGGTTACAATTAGGTATTGCAGTATATGTCCGACGGTTTTGACTTGTTTTTACTGTGAAAGTTTAATGGTTATGGCATGTCCATTTACTTTATATTTGTCGAAGCCTATAACATACTGGAACGGTCTAAACAAGGCATGTCAAAAAACATTTTGGCTTTTCTTTTTCTTTTTTTAGACATCAAGGAGGTAGCCGAGGATTTTTTATCCGGCTTTCTTGTTTCCTGTAGAGTTTTAGCGCCAACGTAAAAAAACATATTTTGTACAGGTACTAAAGCATATCTCCTTTGTTTGATTTTAGATCAGTACCCTTAGTAAAAGATTTGATAGTTTTCGAAAACTTTTTTCGTTATCGTTTTGATGCATACATTGCTGGGCTGAAAGCTATTCGAAACTATTTTTCGTATTTGAGTGAAACAACCTATACTGCCGATTACTACCGATTTTAGTTCATCCGCGTTTCCGCTAGACGCTCTTTACTAAAATGTATGGGACAATACGGAAACGAAAAAAGTTTTCGAAAACTGTCAAATCTTGTACTAAGGGTACAGGGTAGATAATTTTTGAACCCAAAAAAAAATAGTAGTAGGATGAAACCCATTAGAAAAGGAGGGGAACATGATAAAAAATAAAGGAAAAATAAATTACAGGCGATCTGAGTTCGGGAAGTGGGAGGGGGGGTTAAGGGTAAAAAATGGTTTATCTCGATTTCCGGTAAAACTACAAGTCTTATGAAAAAAAGTTTAACGGCAGAGTTGTAGGTAATAAGAAGATCTACAACTTTTATATTAACAATTTTTTTACATAACCTCAAAATTTATGTGAAAAATTCAAATAACCAAGTTTTTGGTTTTTTACTTTTTTTTTTTTTTTAAAAAAAAAATTTTCTACGAAACTTGGTGAAAACTTTCCTTTTTATGTCCCAAATACACTGTAATTTATTTGATTTTAAATATTTATTTTTTCACCTTATTTTGACTTAATATCAAAAAAGCACCCTAATTTTCAATCGAAAATTCTCGTGTCAAAATATTAGCTTTTTTTAAAAAGTCGGTGTGCTTTTTGTTCGTTGAAATCTCTATTTTCTGATGGTTAAAAAAAAATATACATTACAATAGTAAATGTTCTCAGAAAATGCAAAAAATCGAAATAAACTCTAATTCGATTTTTTTTTGTAACTTTGAAGTTGTAAAATCTTCATTAAATAATATTTGTAGATGCCTATTTATTGCTGATATAAGATAATTTATATACCTGAGTGACCTTCGGAAAATTTTAGCCCATTGAAGGGTATTTCATAGAGAAGTGGGGAAGGAGCTAGGAGGGTCTGGGCCTTACAAAAAAAATCGAATTCGAAATTCCCCACTCCCACTAAATACAAAAAAAAATTCGAATCGAAATTCCCCCCTCCCACTTCCCGAACTCAGATCGCCTGTAATTTATTTTTCCTTTCATTTTTATCATATTCCCCTCCTTTTCTAATGGGTTTCATCCTACTACTATTTTTCTTCACTTTTTACCATTTTTGAAGGCTTCTACCCTGGTCTATTTGGAGTGGGCCCTTCCTACTCCAAATCAAACAAAGGAGATATGCTTAGGTATTTTATTTTAATATACTTAGGCCCAACGCTCTTTGTGGCCTTTCTTCTATTGTATTCTCTTTGGTGGAAAAGTGGGCCTAAATACTTAGATGGAAATAAATACTAAAATGCGTAGACACAATGGCTCCGTCTCCCCTTCCCGCAACTTCGTTTAGGGCCGGCGCTGCTGCCGCTCAAGCCGAAAACCTCGAACGACGCAAATATGCACACCTTGACCGTGTACATGTTTCCGTTTGGGGTGGAGACGATGGGTCCGTGGGGGCCGGCCGCTTTAGGGCTTTATCGGGACTTGGCCAGGCGATTGGTGGAGGCGTCGGGTGTTCAGAATGCTGGCTTCTATTTCGGACAGAAATTGAGCATTGCCATTCAACGTGGCAATGCCGCCAGCATTCTGGGGACCTTTCCCTCCACTAATGGTCTTTTAGTTTAATTTTTTATTTATTTATTTTAAGTTTTAGTTTTTAGTTAGTATTTTAAGTTTTCTTTAATTTTATGTTTTTTAAGTTGTGCATAATAAATTATTTGAATTGATACTTAGATGGATAGGTCTTTAAATTTTCTTAAATTCTCTTTGGCAGTCACTTTGACATAATTAGACACATGGGCACAGAATAATTTGTATTCTAAGAAACATCGACATCGTGTTTTTGAATTAATTTATTTTGTATTTTGGTTATATAAGATGACGTTGCTGTATAGGTGAGATATACATATATTAGTTATCTATCTATATCTATACTATAATATTATAAAGAGGAAATATTTGTATTCTTGTATTTTTGGATGTTTGTAACGAAATAAATCAAAAACTACTGAACCGATTTTCAAAATTCTTTCACTGTTGGGAAGCTACATTATCCCCGAGTGACATAGGCTATATTATATTTTGTAGTGAGACCGAAGGCCAAGCTTACATCCCTGCGAAGCCGGGGCGGGCGGCTAGTAGCATATAAAATGCAATGTGTACATGTACCCTATGGACTTCGAAACGGCTGCACCGGTTTTGACACGGACTTTCACTGGCAATAGCTGATGTTATACCTAAAGAGTAATCCCACGTAGTTACTGTTTACTATTAGGCAAACATATTTTAATCCACCTATACTTATATTATAAACTAGCCGTCCGCCCCGGCTTCGCACGAGTGTAAGCTCGGCCTTCGGCCTCGCTACAAAATATAATATAGCCTATGTCACCCGGGAATAGTGTAGCTTCCCAACAGTGAAAGAATTTTTCAAATCGGTTCAGTAGTTTCTGAGCCTATTCATTACAAACATACAAACATACAAAAATAGGTACAAATCTTTCCTCTTTATAATATTAGTGTAGATGTGTTTTAGGTTTCCGTAGCCCGACAAGGAACCCTTATAAATTTGTTCTATCCGTCGGTCTGTCTGTCTGTCCATCCATGAAACTCTGCAAAACGATAGTTGTAATATAGGTCTCAATTTTAAAAGTAATAAAAATGCTATACTGCACTTTAGGGGTGTCTCTGGTACATATGAAATGGTTTTTTTTACTGCACCTCTTCGTGTGGGGTATCGTTGAAAAGGTATTTTATAATTATCAATGTAAAAAGCCGGCTTCATCAGAAATGGACAAAATTGAAATGGGAAGCACGAGCTTTCAACTACAAAAAGAATCATCAAAATCGGTTTATCCAGTTGAAAGTTCTGATGTCACAAACATTTTAGGTTAGGTTATATTGTCTCAAATACGTTTTAGTTTTTAGCTGTAAGTTTTTGAGAAATTATAATTAAATAAATAATTAATAAAGGGGAGGCCTATGTTCAGCAGTGGACGTCTTCTGACTGATGATGATGGTGAAATTACCTTAAATTATTCCTTATTGTTGTCAGTTGCTCCCAATGCAGCTTCAAGGCGCTGGAAGAAGACATGGTGAAAACTCACTACAAGTACATGCACCGACGGAATCTAGAAGACTACGACATAGTGGTGTCAAGGAACCGGCTCGGGGTAGCTTTCTTTTTATATTTTATTCGAAATACATCTTATATCTCGGGGTGACGAGCGCAGTGCATTGGCATCCAGGGTTTTGAACTGTTGAAGTTCAACATTCTGAGTGGCGTTGAGCTGTTATGGGCAAGCGTGAAGAGCCATCAGGCGAGCGACTTCGCTCGTCTCGTCACCCAGTATCATAAAAAAAAAATTTGAAGTGAAAACTTCTTTAGTAGCTTTGAGCACATTTTGGGTGAACAAAAATCATGGAACTCGCGGCATCATCACGCTGTACCATGTATTTTAAAACAGCGCCATCTCTTGTAGAATAGGTGAATTACTACTTAAGTTTTCACTTCTGACGTGCAGTCCTATGACTGATGTTTTTTTTAAATAATTCAAGTGTCTTGTAGTACCTAATTCAGATTTACTAAAATTAACTCTAAATTCGCCCCTGCGAATATCAATAGGTATACGAGAAATCACAGGGTCAAAAGCCTCAATGACGTGCAGCAGTCCTATGACTGATGTTTTTTTTATTGACCATGGATACAGAGACCTTCAGTCGTAACGTAATATTAAACAAGTTTACATAGTATTAAATAATGTGAAACAAGTCATAGTCAGAGTCAAGCTAAGTAAGTCACGGTCAAGTCAAACTCATGTCCCAGTAAAGTGATGGAGGCTTTACAATAGGCTATACTAATGGAGTTTTAGTAACAAAAAGAAATGACATCTTTGACCTCGTTATATCACTTACCTACCCACAATCCAATACGTTCACGAACACATAAGGTGAAACGTTTCACTTTGGCGGGAAAATCAAATTTCTAACAGTATTTTTGTCCTTGTAGCTAGGCCGAGTAATTATTGTGAAATGGCATAGTGTTCGCGAAAATTGTTGGTCGTTCTTTACATTATCATGTACAGCTATTAATCAGTTACTCACCATATTACTTACATTTGGCAATAAACCGTTTGAAACAGCATAAATTTGTTTATTGACAAATGTATGTAAAAATGTGCATTGGAGATAAATAACTTTAAGCGAGTTTGTAAATAAAATAATCAATTTTCGAACATCATTATCATTTACAATAATTACTCGGCCAAGCTACAAAAACAAAAAAACTTTGAATTTCCCGCCAAAGTGAAACGTTTCACCTTAATAAAATAATAATATACCATTATTTTGTATACATTAACACTCGAAAATATACAATTTGGAAAATAATACGATCCGACATGTTTTTTTCACGGCGCCAATATTCCGCTTGTAGGTCTACGTGAGGGTTGGCATTTTTAAAAATAAAGTAGTTATAAAATACGGCGTAAGAATTATGGTGTTATTGCAGGAAAGACTGGATAAGAAGACAAGGATGCAGCCTCCGTCTTCGCCCAGTTCCAAAAATAAGAACGGGGGAAAACGTTTGTACTTGAAACTTTGATAATATATAGTTTGGATCTACCTTTAGACTCGAGCTAGTACCGAAAAAATTCTGCCAAAAACTGAAGGGGGCGAGACAAAAACACGTATTGCACACACTGACATACTCTTACTAGTCTACAAACGCACACTTCAATATTGAGCGCAAACAACTGAAAATGATGTGATCAAATGGATGACCAAGGGGGGGGGGGTATGGTGTAAATGCCAAAGGGGAAACAGTAGGTATAACGCTTCCATTTATTAATTTTTTCTGTACTTGAAAGTGTAAAAAAATGTGCATTGGAGCTATATGATCTTATATCCTACCATCTCCTTTCTTCTACAGGACAAGTAGGGAGTCGTCTCAATATACCAATCATATATATTTTTACCGATGGGTAAGAAAAGTTCTTGAGTGAGAGACCACGAACCGGAAGACGCAGCGTAGGTAGGCCTCCCACTTGATGGTGGTCGCGGGCATCCAGTGGATGCAGATGGCAGGATGTCGTTCAGTGTGGAGGTTAAAGGGGTAGGCCTATGTTCAATTGTTCAGCAGTGGACGCTTTCTGGCTGATGATGATGATGATATATTTTTAATTCAATGTTAGGCTTGACCGCCAACTCGCCTGATGCGAAGCGATGATGCAGTCTACGATGGAGCACGCTTGCCTAGAAGAAACCTATTCACTCGTGATTTGAAGACACCCAGATTGTAACTATCGGGGAACACCCATTCAGGCAGCGCGTTCCACAGACTAGCAGTTCGCACAATAAAAGTAGAATCAAAGCGCTTCGTACGGTCGATAAGGCCGCCAATTGTTTCACTAGTTTTAAGTTGTTTTTGTCTTATGTATGTCATTTCTGGTGTGAACAATAAAGAGTTATCTATCTACGGGTTTTCGGAATATCAACCATAAAGCGTTGTTGATTTTCGTGCCCAAATTGAACAGCGCCAGCGTCTCTATCGGACGTAAAAGGAAACTGAATTGTTCATACATTTTGCTATCGTTTACGTAACGATAACTTTTTCGCAAGTGCTCGTACTAAAGCCACTGAACAAGTTTTCATACCAAAAAGTATAATTTCTCATAGCACGTTACGTTTCAGTGCATGGCCGTACCTCGGCCACCAGGCTGCTCGGCAAGTTAAAGGCTCGCATCTGCAAGAGCACCCTGTTCGGACACGTAGAGCTACCGGAGAGCAAGCTGCCCCTTAACGTTAGTTATACCTTCGGATCAGATAAACAAGGGAGATATGGTGGTAGCTGTGACACATGTGTTGCGTTAGGCCATGGACTAAACGGTAAATAGAATCGATCATAGCGAGTGCTGATCAAATGGCATTTTATCGAAATTGACGATTTCAACTGTCAAATATGTCGATCGATAAAGAACGGTACTTGCACTGCTGCGCAACCCTAAGATACGGCCTGTCGGCTTCAACATTCTTGACACAGCAAACTTAACAGCAACCACTCAGCTACACAGTTGCGTGGTTTGCGCCTTCACAAGCTTAAAAAAAACATTTGTTACGGCTCCTCGTTTTCACTCTTCTCAAGGTTTCGGAGAGTATCGGAATTCTGGGCGTTAACATTGCTGCAAATATACAGTTCCGCGGTGACATCGTAAGTAAGGCCAAGCTTGCTTGTAAAAATATAACTTGGTGTGTTCAACAAGGCAAAGCGGTACTTCACGCCGAGTCAAAGGCTCTTTACAAAGCGCAAGTCCGACCTCACATGGAGCAGTTCCATCTTTGGAATGGAGCACCCAAGTATCAACTTGAGCCTCTTAATGCATTGCAGCGTAGAACTGTAAGAATTGTCGATGATCCCAAGCTCACCAAACACCTAGAGCCGCTCAGCATGCGTAGATAGGTTGGTTCTCTCTGTATCTTTTATCGCATGTACAGTGAACTGAACAACTATTCGATCTAATGCCGGCGGCACGGTTTTATCATCGCACTAGCCACCACCGTTTGAAAGTGCATCCACGTATCATAGATCAGTGGGTCGTACACTGCTGGTTAGTAAAGCGTTTTTGTCTCTAGGAAAATCAGTTGAACCGGACGTCTGCCACCCCGTCACTACCTCCACTGCTGAAACCTGATGGGACGCTAACTCACTCTGCTGAAGAGAAGAAACTTGTTTGCTTCTCAGTTTGCGGAGTCTTTGAGTCTTGATGCTGGTAGCGCGGTACCTCCATCATCACCTGGCTGCACGACTTTTATGTCTGAAATTAGCATTAGCCAAATGGACGTTCATAAAACGATCCGCATTCTTGACGTGAACAATGCAAGTGGCCCGGATGGTATTCCATCCATAGTTCTGAAGACATGTGCACCAACCAGCTGATTTTTCTAAGATTATACTTATGGCATTTTTCAGGACCTGTCGCAAGTGAGCGAGTGTACGTCAAAAGCCTTGAAGGCGGACTCCGTGGTCTCGGTGAACGTCACCTCTTCAGCTCTGGAGGAAGGGAAGGAGACGTACGCGTGCCACTTATGCTCTTTCGATGCTGACAGGTTTGTGGAATCATCACCATTATCAGCCAGAAGATGTCCACTGCTGAACATAGGTCTCCCCCTTTAACCTTCACCGAACCGGGCACGCCTAATTGGATGGTCAGAGCCCCAACTTTGACCATCCCGAACCCAGAGGTCCCCTTTTAGTAGGCTCTTACTACAGGCAGGGGGTTCGTACCAGTGCCATATTCTATTGCCCCCACACCAGGGCTAATTGCCCCGGAGGCACCAGGGCTATACTCCACGCGATTTTTTTCATTTCTGTCCCAATGGTTTCGGAAAGATAAATCACTCAGTAGATACATTGACATGCATGTTGTACACTGAAATACGTATTGTAAAGTTGTAATGTTCATTATCGATAATCATTCTCGGAATTACAGAATCACGGGTCTAGACCGACACCTTCTAAACCATCACAAAATTGGCCTCGAAAACTTGCTAAAGCTAGTCATGGCCAAAACCAAAGACGGTCTATCAGATGAACGAAATTCCAAAGTCTTCGGAATCAGACAACCTTACTACCGACCTCAAAACGAAATGATCGAAGAAGGAGAATTTATAATAGAAACTGTGATACCACAAATCAAAATACTTAAACACGCGTCGACGAATACAGAAGATTCTAATGATTCTAAAGATTTCAACCTTGAAAAGAACTGTGAAATTATTAGCAAAGAGATTGAAAACATGTTGGGTGGTGAAAAGAGTTATAACAACGAAGATTTCATGTCCAAGATACAGACGCTGAATGAATGCATGTGCAAGTTTGCTAATTCTTCCAATACGTTGAAGAAGGTGTTGACGAAGCAACTGGATTCGAAGGTTAACGTGAAGGAACATTTCAATGGTGGGGAGCCGTTCTTCGACTTAGGTTTGGGAAGGTAAGATGTTAAAAGAATCTTTTCATTATCCAGAGGCCTATAAAGATCAAGTGAAAGTAGGAGAACAAAATACCCGCTCTTCTCGCCGGACTCACCCGCAGTTTTCAGTCAGCTCGTGACCACGGCCATTGTAACATGGTCGAAACGTCGAGCGAAAGATATCCTATATTTTTACCTATATTTAATAGTACGCGATAAGTCCCGATAAATATTAAAACATGTGTTCAAATCGCGAAAGTTTAAAAATTACAGAGGCCTATAATTTAATAATTTGCCTATATTTTGTCTCATCCACAAAACTTTAGCTTATTTAAGTAAAAACCTTGACCTCTGGCCACTTTGCACACTAAATTTAGGAAATAAAAGTATGGGACTATAACGTCCCGTATTATTCCTTCATAATAAGAACAAGCCAATTACATAAGAGAGACAAGACACAAGAAATTGACTAAACGTCATCACAATTATAGGTGTAGAATGCTTTTACAAAAACAATATGAGTAAGTTAGTACGTACATTATACAATAAAAGTATATTTTTTTATTAAATAGAAGAAATCTAGAGTAAAAACACATTGTTTATTAGGTACAAGAGTTTGATAGTTTGCTACGAATAGATAATTTGAACCTTTCCACGCCACCAGCGAATAAGTCTACTGCATCATCTCGGGAGAAAACATTGAACTCCCTGACTAGTCTGTTAACAGGGGCATTTTCTGTCCATATTCTTCTTCCAGTATCAAAATTAAATTATCAATCGTTTTATTTTCCAGGCCAGAAACTCCCCGAAATTGGGAAAGGGCACATAGCGAGAATATGGAACGCAGTCGAAATAAATATGGAGACGTTTGCAGGTAAACTGGCTTCCTTGGTTGTCGGGGAGGCTGATAATATGCCAGTGTCTATCGGGACTTATTGCGCATTATTTTATAGGCCTAGAGCTTCGATCAAAAAAATACAAAGATGCCACAATGATGCTCTAATCCCGGCAATACTCAATTTGGCTGAACTCAATACGCAGCCAGATTGGATCCACAGTCACGCGATAGTTCCACAAGCCGTAACACACCGTAACAGCCGTCAACTTGGCTGACGAACCACCGTCTGACCAACGGGAGAGAAAGTTGTCTCTTTCTCTCGGGAGAGAAGTTACCTTGCTTGCTTACTTGCTATTCAGACACAATCGCCGTCTCGCTTGATAATTGTGCTACGCGTTGTGATTTCTTTGTATAATTTTTCGAAGGCCTAGAGTATCAGTAGTCAAATTACTTGGGCCGACCATATCGGACATTAGTCCGATATTAATTTTGTTAATAACAGGACAAATCGGCACTTTTTAGGGTTCCGTAGCCCGACTAGGAACCCTTATAAATTCGTTCTGTCCGTCTGTCTATCTGTCTGTCCGTTCGTCCGATTTTTTCATTTTTCTTTGCTGTTATGGACGAGGAAACTTTTTTTGCAATATCTGATGTCCTCTGAAGCCAGTTGCATAGATGCCGTTGATTTTTGCTAATAATAGGACAAACCGGCACTTTATATTTTCTGTGATAATGTTATAGTAGTTGTTTTGAGAAAATAATTTTTTTTTTTTGCAATATCTCATGTTATTAATAACCTCCCTGATGCCGGTTTTATGGATGCCGCTAGTTTTTGCTAAAATAACTGGACAAACCAGTTTTTTATTTTCTGTGATAATAACTCTAGCTGTTATGAATGAGATTTTTTTCTATATATTATATCCATTAAATATAATTATATAATAACCATTTGTTTTGTTGCAGGAATAACAAAACTAAGCAGTCTTCAGAGAGCTTTTATTTCTGAATATTTTATTGTTATTTAAGATGTTTAAATAATACACTTTTTTTGTATAATTTTTTTCATTCGTAATTAGCTCGCGTGAGGATTAATTACAAATAATTCTTATTATAAAAAACCGACTTCATCAGAACTGGACCAAATTGAAATGGGACCAAATGGGAAGCACCAGCTTTCAAATAAAAAAGAATCATCGAAATCGGTTCACCCAGTCAAAAATTCTGCGGTAACAAACATAAAAAAAACAGTCGAATTGATAACCTCCTCCTTTTTGGAAGTTGGTTAAACATTACAAAACACGCTACACGCTACACTCACGTTATTTTTACGTGTCGAGACGAGCGACCGGTTTCGGAGCCATTAGAGCTCTTTCATCAGGGAAGACTGACGACGTTGAAGATGCTATGCACCACCGTCTTACCAACCACGACTACTCTGCAAAGCGTGTCCGAATAAGAAGAAAATCAGGGAATATGTGCGATCCCGAAGACGGTCGCCCGCGCAATGGTGGCAACTGGCATGACATCCTGAATCCTGGCATCGACATCGGGCAAGGACACGCGCGCTGCCGCTATCGCCAAAATTCTTCCCACTTACGAGTATGAGAATTTTAGCGTTGTCATGTGATATAAAAAAATGTTTTAAAGTTACTTAATTAAAAAAAGGGGATTGCAAACGGTACATTTGCAATGTAAAGTGTTTGTGATGGAAAGATCCCTGTAAAGTCATGACAATTAAGTTATGTTGGTTAAAACGTTGCCTGGATATGAATCAGTCCAGAACCATCGGTCTCAACGTCCCTACGCCCTATGAATACGCCCGCGCGTCTTCAATTGGTCAAACATAATTCAATATAATCAATATAAAAAACCGACTTCATCAGAACTGGACTAAATTGAAATGGGACCAAATGAAAAGCACCAGCTTTCAAATAAAAAGAAGAATCATTAAAATCGGTCCACCCAGTCAAAAGTTCTGAGGTAACAAACGTAAATATATACATATATTATACAGTCAAATTGATAACCTCCTTTTTTAGAAGACAGTTAAGAAGAGTTGTCTAAATTAAAATACACAATGTTCTACAACCAAGTAATTTAATCAAAAATTACATGGAGGTCAAAAATAAACATCTACAAATAAAAACTAATCATTAAAAATCAGCCCTATTACGATTGCAGTGAAAATGTTCACCATGGCAATATTGGCAGTACTTGACTCCAGTTGGCAGTTTATGGCAGTTTTTCAAGCAGCACATCATGTACACGCATTGGTCCGAATTGTCACCATTTTCTTTGTGCTGGCAATACTTTGGTCTCACGAAAGAGTCTCCGCTGGAGAGATCTCCACTCTGACAGTTGCAGGGAGACAAAATTCTCTCAAGACTGTCAGTTTTGTCTCTTTTTACTACTGGTAATATTCTCGGTCCATTCCTGACTAATGGCCTGTTCGAGTCCGAAATCTCGACTCTCCTTTTTACATTTCCGAAGATCCTGTTGACTTCTTCGATCGCGTTTTTAGATTTCTTTTCTTTTGAAGAGTTTCTTAATTCTTCCGACTTCGTTTGAGGGATGGACGAAGATTTGTGCTTTGAAAAGTCTTTCAAATATTGAGATCGTATGATATCCTCATGGGAGGTTATTATGGTTGATTTATCGTTTCTGTCTAATATGGCTTCGTCTGTAGAGAATTGAAAGACTTTGCTGACTTGTAATCTAGGTTTAAGTTCGTGTCGCACATCTTCCGTAGACATGCCGGCATCTTTCAAGATAACAGTATTAGATTTCTGTCTAGTGTTTTGCTTTTTATTTTGAAACACAGTCAGCACTTCGTTCAGTAACTTGATGCTTTTGTTGCAATCTTCTTGGGTTTGGACTGCAACTGTTTTAGTTTTGATAAGTTTGTTTTCTTTTCCGTTAATTTCTAATATGTCTTCACAATTTATTCGTGCTTTAGGTTTTCCAAAGCAAAGTTCAGATCTTTTTGGATGTTTATTGTGTTTTCTGCTGTCTTCTGTATTTTTAGTGGATTTGTTTGAGTTCAAGCAAACTGAGCAAGTGAATTTGTTATTATAATCTTTTTTGTGACTTCTCTCTTCGTTCATATTTTCAAAATGTTTATTAACAGATTGAAGGTTTTCCTTGAAAGTTATAATGTGTATGCGTACTGATTTATAATTTTCTCTTGATATCATATGAGACTAGATATCTGAAAGAAAGCAGGCGTTAAGAATGTACTATAAAAGAGTAAGTAAAGATTATTATTAGACCAAAAAAGCAAATATTCTTGGAGGAAGGTGAAAGGGGCCTTTTCACCCTCTTACAAGAATATTTACGAATCTATTTAGTGGTCTTCGATGTTTGGAGTATGAATGATGAGGGTAGAGGAAGACTAAAGAAAGATACAACAGAACCGCTTAGCATGCGTACAGATGTTGGGTCTCTTTGTATCTTTTATCGAATCTAGAAGGTGTTCTGAAGAACTGTTTGATCTGATGCCGGCGTCACGGTTTTATCATCGCACCAGCCGCCACCGCCTGAAAGCTCAGTCATATATCCATAGATCAATGGAAATCGCACATTGTGCGATTCACACGATCTTTCTTGCCTCACACCTGCAAAATGTTGAATGAGCTACCTTTCGCGGTGTTTCCGAGAAGCTACAACATGGGGTTCTTCAAAAGGCAAGTTAATAGTCTTAAAGAATCTGCAACGTGCTTGTGATGCCTCTGGTGTTACAAGTATCCATAGGCAACGGTGACTGCTTACCATCAGGCGGCCCGCCTATTTGTTTGCCACATATATTATGGCATTAAAAATAACTGCTGATGGAAAGACTACATGGAAGATGTTAAGCAACGTCGGGCGAGGTCAGTATTTGGATGGGTAACCGCCTGGGTATGATATCTTTTTGCACAGTTTTTTTGTACTTTATACGGCTACAGCTTATGTGGTGGAACGGAATCCTCAGTGCTCAAGCCTGACTCGCATTTGGCCGCTTTTTTACCCTTACTAATGCAGAAAAGGTTTGGAGCTATCTACCTCACCCAGACGGTATAGACGTGCTGCTAGGGTGAGACAGCGGTGGTCGGGTCACATTTTGACAGCTGCATAGTCCTCGTTAATCAAGGTCTAAGATAAACTCTTGTGGGGTTGTCCACAGTCCGCAGGGTGAAGCTAATTTCCAGAAATAAATGACAAACTAACCGAAAAAGTGGCCGAGAATTTGATACGCATACTATTTTGAGCGCGTTCATAAGCCACTGCATTGGATATTGTTTTATTCGGAATCAATTTCAAATAAAAAATCTGGTAAAAATTCGCCTTGACCTCTCAAAATGGAGCTCAAAACAAAACTGTTGACACTTTGTCAAACCAGTAAAAACCAAAATAATAGCAAATGAAAAGAAAAGAACTGTTTTGTCATTTGAAGAATTGAAGGTTTTAATGTACGTTACCCCACTGCTAGCAGAGTTGTTGGACTCTTCCAAAAAAGGTATAGTTTATAGGTTATAGGCCTTTGGGTTTTATAACGTCCTTAATTTCTACACACAGTTTCCGGAGTGCTTCATCTTCGACCGTCGCTTACCAACAGGCGAGTTGGTGCCCAAATGCGGACTTATTAGAGATAAAAAATAGTTAAAATTATTCTATGTACTTAGGTATATCATCGTGTGCATCATCATCCTGATGATGATGCACACGAATTTCTTGTCCAATTTCACTAAGATCGATTATGTCGTTCTGCTGAGGAACTTAAAAACAAACAGAGAAGTAGCAGCTGCCAGCTCGGCAGAGCAGCACAAACGACGCAAATATGCTAACCGCGGCAGTGGTTACATATTTGAGGAGTTTGGGGTCGAGAAATTGGGCTTTTGGGGTCCGGGACCTCACCTCATTTTCAAAAATCTTTCAGAGCGCCTGGTTAACGCGACGCTTGACCAAAATTCTGGCGTGTGTCTGGCTCAACACATAAGCATTGCCATTCAACGTGGTAATGCCGCCAGCATGCTGGGTACGCTGCCAACTGATAGTGGGCTTGAGCATTTAAATTATCTTTAGCCCATCAACAGTCTATGGGCAGTCTAACTGTTTGTTTAGTGTTAGTGTAAGCTTGCATTTTGTTTAGTTAATAAAGGCACTTGCTCGTCTAAGAAAAAAACGAGTTATTTTCAGCACAAACTTAGTGCAATACAACCTTGTTGTTAAACGAATACTTACATACTTTTTGTGGTAAAAGAAGATTCTGTCAGCCAAAAAATGACACCAATAAAATGTCATTGAAGCAGAAAATTCCAAAATTGCAAAAAATTAAAAATTTCCAGTATCAGAATCGGTAAGGCAGAAAATTAAAATGAAAATCGTAAATTTAGCCGCTATTACAGATATGAATGTAAATGTATATTTTTTGCAGCAGAATTTGAAGGCTCTCCCCAAAAATGGGAAAAATAATGATATACAAGAAGAAATGAAAGAAAGCAAAGCTGTATATGTGACCAAGCACAAGATAAGGGATGATCAGAATTTAGTTTATAATCTATATAGAAGCGAGAGGGGAGAACGATGTCGAAAAGAGAGTAGAAACCATTTTGGATCTCAGTACGATAGCAAGAGAGACAATGGAATCTTGCAGTGTACTTGTAAAAACAATTCTCTCAAGAAACACAATGACTTTAGGTACTTCAGTGGAATGCCAAAGCAGATTTATGCATGCCATGGGTCGAGGGGCTTCGTCGACATTGGAGTTGGGAGCGTTAAAGTCATGCAACGCAGGAAGGTGAAGCGAGTGTACTTACCCGAAACTGATGATACCGCGGTCGGCAGCTCCGATCTATCTTCTTTTATTTTACGTAAGTTGAATTTTTGCGCAACCAAAGATTTAGTCATAATGCCTGGTTTATACGATGGCAGTGCTTCACCTTGTGAGTCGCGGGCATCCAGTGGATGCAGATGGCAGAATGTCGTTCAGTGTGGACGTTAAAGGGAGAGGCCTATGTTCAGCAGTGGACGTCTTCTGGCTGATGATGATGAGTGCTGGACCCAGTGACTCGGATTTCCAGACCCAGTCCAGTGGCGTAGCTAGGTTACCAAAAGCCATGCTACTAAAATTATGGCGGCCTAACTAAAAAGGTTAGGTTTTATCAAGTAAAAATATAAATATATATATAACTAGCGACGCGCCCCGGCTTCGCACGGGTGTAAGCTCGGCCTTCGGCCTCGCTACTATAACCCGCTTCAGGAACACAAAATTTCATCAAAATCGGTCCAGCCGTTTCTCGCCGTAAAAACCATCGTTGAACTTCAACGAACATTTTAAAAAAAGATTTGGCCAAATTGGTCCAGGCGTTGTTGAGTTATGCGCTTACCAACACATTTTGCGATTCATTTTTATATTATAGAAGATTACTTTCAAGGTACAAAGCTACTTTATCATCAACTCTTTATCTACTTACTACATGTATATGTATGGGTTTCTTGTGTTTTTATTAATGAGGTATTCTGAAGCTGGATTTTTTTGCAATTGAATTTGACGTTCACTGGTCAGGGTCCGAGGGCTCCCAGAGTTTGAGGGCCATAGCTAGCCAATAACTCAGTCACAAGGGTACATCTAGATGGGATCGGCAGTATGTCAGTATGCTGTGGTTTAAAAGCTACTGGGCCCGATACTAGACAGATAATAGACGGGAGGCTAGTCTACTGGACTGACTTGAAGCAAGTGTCTCTGCAAGCCCAATAGCAGCGTCAGCGCTGGACTGGGTTACTGTACTGCCATGTTACTGACTCCGCACAAACCAGCCTTAACTCCGCAAGGGAAAGGGTTCCAAGAGTTAATTTTGCATCATCGTGTGGATATTGATATGCTCTAAAAAGTTTACTAAGCAGGATAAAATTTGGCGAGTGAAAAGTTGTGCCATGCCATTTTCACGAGAGACTATCACCCGGGTGATCAAAGTGGAATAGACCTTTTTCATATATAAATGAGTGTAGAATATTAAGGTTTATCAATTCATCAGTTCACTTAATTAATTATTTTAGTCTGTGATACTTTTATTAGTCTTTGTTTGTCTTTAATTATATTTTATTTTTATATGCAAATTAGCTTGATTCTAAATTATTAGATGCTGGTAACATTATGTTTGCACTAGTAACTGTAGGTGATACATGCATGGCTACGGCTAGCATGCATATCGCGACAAAATCTTGTCGTCACTTTGTCGAGCGAGAACGCGACAAGGTGCATAGTTTCATATACGACTGTCTCGCTTTGGCACGATAAGAGGAGTTGGCAAAATTTAGTCGCGGTGCGCATGTTAGCACGGTTGGTAAAACTAAAATAGGCGATAGCTTGAAATGGGATTCACTATTGGAATGACCGTCGAATAAAATGTGCAACATGGATCAATTTTGGTCGCAGTGAAGCCATTTAGCTTGCGCAATAAACAAATTAGTTCCTAAAAAATTTACTACGCAGTCTAACGGCTAACTGCACTGCGGCCAAATGATCCTTGGAGTAGGTACTGCACTTCTTGAAGAATCTGCGTGTTTTTCTTATCATCACCAATCACTGCGACCTCACCATAGTTACACAACGTCGTCACGTCTACCCACGCACAGATAAAATCGGTGGAAAGATAATCTGTCCACGTCCTGTGCTGAGCCTGCTAACTTTTTCTTGATTTCAGTGTTGTCCCTATGAATTTGTTTGAGACCATATAATTAGATGGGTTTCTTATCGACGGTACTTCACGTCGGAACAGTTGCTTTCACTGTACCAAGCACAAGTTCGGTCGTGCATGGAGTACTGCTCTCAGTTTTGGGATGGATCAGCTAAGTACCAGTTTGGGGCGTTGGAGTCTATTGAGAAGCGTGACAAGAGGCTCATCAGCAACGATTCCCTAGTTCAGACTAAGTTACATAGTCTTGAGCATCGGCGTAAAGTTGCTAGTCTATCGGTTTTTTATCGGATACATTTCGGAGTGTGCATTAGATCTAATTCTGCATGATCTAATTCCCTTCTGCCCATTTGTCTATCGGACTGCCAGAGCGGGCAAGAAAAATCGACACCGCTTTATGCGCTGATACCGCGGCTGATATTCCGAAAACCCGTACGAAGCGCTTTTATTATGCTAACTGCTGGTCTGCGGATTGCGCTGCCTGTATGGGTATTCTCCGATAGATACAATCTGGGTGTCTTCAAATCACGAGTGAATCGGTTTTTTCTAGGCAAGCGAACTTCATCGTAGACCGCACCGTTGCTTAACATCAGGCGAGTTGGCGGTCAAACGCAAACCCAAAACGCCAGTGGAATGCTAAAACGCTGGACGAGTTATGCATAATATGCATATACAGGGTATATGCATAACCCTGTATAAATTATAAATACAGGGAATCCTAGTCCAAGTGTCAGGCTTTGAGTGTGAAACGTTATTTTATTAATTTACAATAATATTTTCTCTTGTAGGGAGAAGATATCCGAAAGTATTAAATGTGAGTAGTTATTATGACCACAAGAGAACATCGTCAAAATGTGTCGGAGGCATTTTCGAATACAACACGGGCTGCGTCATGAACCAAAAACTTTCACCAATAATACAAACAAAATCTGGAACTACTAGTCCTAAACGAAGCCTGGTAATAAAAAAAGACACGGATATAGGCAGTAATACGATAGATTTCAAAATGGAAACAACAGGAACTCAATTCGAAATACCAGAGACTGAAAAAGAAGAGTTTGCTAAACCGGAAAAGGAAGACAACAAGTCCATTTTGGCTGTCATCCAAAAACAGCCAAAGCCTGTGACAACAACGACGAAACAACTGGCAAAGGTATCCGAACATACGCAAAAGAACAAACATTCCAACCACATCGTTGAAGATAAGAAGAAAACAAAAATAGAAAACATAGTAAATGAACATATTAGAACTTATTCTTCAGATTCTCTCGTGCAACATGTTCACAATCTCGAGAATCCTAGCGATGAAAAACAAAGCAGAACATCGTTTCCCGACCCAATGGAGAATAAGCTGGAAAGGGAATACAGAAAGATGTTTTCGACAACAAAATCTAAAGATTCGAAGGCAAGTTGCGATAAGCCAATTCCAGAATTTAAAAGTGCGTCTATACTGCGACGTCGATTTGAAGCATTGAGGCGTGGGATCATTAAGAAAGACGAATCAAATTCGAAGAAAAGAGATTCGGTTTTGATGAAAACATCCAATACTGGAATTCCAACTCACAAAGATGCTTCTATTACATCAGACCCACCCTCTTTGATAAGTAGGTCATTTTCCAATACAGAAAAGTACAAAGCAGCGATGGAAGAATCCAAACGTGATAAAAACAAAACTACACCACAAAAGAAAGAGAAACGCAGTTCAGAATGGCAGCAGTCACAACCAAATTCAGTCGATATTGAAGGCCAAGGAGTCAAAGGCATGTTTAAACTATGGGGGAAAAAATTCAATTTTGAAGAAGATGCATACGGCAAAAGACAAGCGACGCCTATGCCTTCTTACGACAAAACCAAGAAACCTGAAAAGGAAAAAAAACAGAAGGTTGAAAAACATAACAAAAAAGAAGGTAAGAAGTTTTTCTTTTTCAAAAAGAAGAGCAAGGATACGACTAAAAATGCATGTATACCGAAAAAAGACGTCACAGCCGGTCGATGTGAAATAAGAGACGGGATTGTGTTGAAAATTAAAGAAGCAGGTGTATCTAAAGTAAAACCTAGAATTTCAGAAGAAAGCAATGAAATTACACGCAAAACGTGGATGAGGAAATTCATAAGTGAAACGATGGAGTCAGCCAGAAGCGTAAATATTAGATGGAACAACAGCTTGTACGCAACAAGTAGCAGCACAGCGTTTGAGCTCCTGGATTCAGTTTATAAAAACACTAACGTTGTATTATCTCAAAGTGACGTTACTACTAGAGAATCTTCATACTTCAATACTTTTACAAAACAAGTCAATTTCGTACATGATATTGAAGCTTGGATGGTTCCTAAAACCATCACCGATAGACCAGTAAGACAAATACCGATAAGACAGATACCTATCAGACAAATACCTCTACATAGCAATTCTGAAAAATATATCAATGAGAAGAACTTGGATTACACAACTTCTGACCAAAGGTGGTACATAGAAAAATCTGAAGCATTTTCTCATAAGATCGAAGTTGTGTTACATTCTAACAACACTACCAACATCAGTAATAATAAAACTAGTTCTGAATACCTCAAGATCGACATACCCGGAGATTTTTTTGACACGAGCAGTGATGAAAGTAAACATAATCATTCTAGCGACGAAGAAGTATACAAAATTGTAGAATATGAAACTAATTCTGAAATAGGGAGAGCTAGAAAAGTTGCTAACGAATCACACAAAGGAGATCATGTATCTACAGATATTAAAGTGATAGTTAGTGTAAAAGACAGTAGAAGTTTAGAGTCGAAGATATTAGAGACAGTCATTAAAAGACCACCTTTACATAAAGATGTAGTATTTCAGGTAAATGATGATAACGAACCCCAGAGATGCGATGTGATTGGCGTTGGTATTATAACACAAAGAGACCTGAGGGAAATAAGGAAACCTATGTGAGTATTTCAAGGTTTACTATAAGAATGTTTTTGAGATGATGGTAACCCCAGGTGGGTCCAATATAGATTATG
Organism: Agriopis leucophaearia; assembly: GCA_949125355.1. NCBI lineage: Eukaryota > Metazoa > Arthropoda > Insecta > Lepidoptera > Geometridae > Agriopis > Agriopis leucophaearia. The sequence goes on from OX421289.1 coordinate 7,640,899, forward strand.
CTCGTCCAGGTATACTATAATTATATGACACGTCGAAAACTAAGGCAATTGAAGTTGGTTCCTTTATTTTGTAGGATTCTATCCCCAAAGGAACCAATTACTAAGCCTACGCTGTCTGTCTGTCCATCCATCCTACTTTTTTACTGCTGCACCTTTCGAACCGTATTAATAGCCTGTTGAAATTTTCACAGAATAAGTAATGTTAATGGCGGATTAAGTAAGAAATCAAAAACTCAATTTGTCCCCATACAAGAAACGTATTTTTTTAAACTCATTTTTGTATTTGTTCTAGTGTAAAAATGGTAATACGTACAAGCGTCAAATATTTAATACGATTATAGTACACAATCTAAATTAAAACAAAAAATAATAAATACTGGCCAAGTGCGAGTCGGTGACAAATTTCTATTCACCACCGGTCCTTGTACGATCACCGAAGCAACGTCGGGCGCGGTCGGTACTTGGATGGGTGACCGCATGGGCATAATGTCTTTTTGTACTTCAGTAGTTAACAATTTATGTTGTTCTTGTTGCGCTTTTGTATTGTAAAAAAGCAAATTATTCATTCTAAATCCATATATTTTTTGTCTTGTCGTCCTTCTCACATTACACATCGTCCATCTGTTTTTCAGACTGAAAATTCGAGACGACATATCAGATGATGAATCTGAACCAGTGCTGCATCTGAACCAGAAGAAATGTGAGTTCGCAGAGAGCTACCTACAAGAATATTACCGCCATTGGACTCCATATGGCCTTGAACTGTACCCTTGGTGCGCCAGCGACTCTCATGTCCGTTCCAGCTCAGAGAAATCACTCACCAGCATCCATAACCTTGGAGATGGGTCCAAATCTTGCCCAAACATCTACGATGACTTAGAACCAACCATCGTCACTTCTTGCGAAACATCCACCAAACCTTGTAAACACTGCACTTACGATGAAATAACGAAAGAGAAAATATACAGCAAGATGATTAAAAAATTCAAAAAACCAGCAAAAGCTAAAACAGAATCAGAACTTGTCAGAAATCATAGGGTCTTGCCAAAAGATTCTTTAGAAGTTTTCAGAAAAAGAAAACTTATGGAGACCAGTTGCAGGTCTCAGTGGGCGCGATATTGCTGCAATGTCAGAGATGTCACTTGTTCGGTCCCGAGTGTCCAGAGTAAATCCTGTTCATCTACTAAAATATCACGTTCGAAAATAGACAAGCCCGTTGCCGCAACGCCAAAAACGAAATTTTGTAACAAGTGTGTTCTGATGCCAGACTGTGATACTATGAATAGTTCAATAAGCAAACAGTTAATTGACAAGCCAATCGAAGGGATCCTGAGTTTCAAGAAGCCAGTATGTGAGTTTTGTAAGCCCAAAAACGAATGTGCCAAGCATGCAACCGTAAATCCAATTCCATCTTGTGAAATTCCGCAACCACCGTGTAAAGAACTGTGTGACATGATGAAAAATCCACATTGTAATAAGGCTAATTCTCCATCTTGCAACACTGCAAAGACTTGCAAGAATATCTCACCGTGTGGGACACCAATTTGTCCGAGGCCCAAGTTGCCACCGGAAATTTTTCTGGCGCCCCCTTACTGTGTCCCTAGCCAACCTTCTTGCAAGCTACCTCTTTGTCCAGCTGGATTACCAGTTTGCAAACCACCACCTTGCAAAAAAACTCTTCCTTGGGCGCTTCCACCTTGTAAATCACCACAGCCTTGTAAACCGTCACCACCTTGCATATCCCCACCGCCTTGTAAACCCTCACCACCTTGCAAATCACCACCGCCATGCAAATCTCCACCGCCTTGCAAATCACCACCGCCTTGCAAAACACCTTCACCTTGCAATTCCCCACCACCTTGCAGAACTCCCCTACCTTGCGCTACACCACCTTGCAAGAAACTTAAACCTTGCAACAAGCGCTCACCTTGCGCATCCCCTCCGCCTTGCAAACCCTCACCACCTTGCAAATCCCCACAGTCTTACGAGACACTGTCACCTTGCAATACCCCACCACCTTGCAGAACTCCCCTACCTTGCGCTACACCACCTTCTAAGAAACTTAAGCCTTGCAAGAAGCGCCCACCTTGTGAATCCCCTCCAGTTTGCAAAACTCCACCGTCTTGTAAACCTTCACCACCTTGCGAATCACCTCCATCTTGCGAAACACCTCCACCTTGTGATTCCCCACCACCTTGTAGAACACCCCTACCTTGCGTTCCACCTTTCAAGAAACCTAAACCTTGCAAGAAGCGCCCACCTTGCGCTTCCCCCCCGCCTTGCAAATACTCACCTCCTTGCGACTCCCCACCGCCTTGCGAAACACCTCCGCTTTGCCGATCCCCACCCCCTTGCAAATCCTCACCACCTTGCGACTCTCCACCACCTTGCGAAACACCTTGCGATTCCACACCGCCTTGCAGAACACCACCTTGCAAAAAACCACCTTGTAAGAAACCTAAACCTTGCAAGAAGCGGCCATGTTCCACATCCCCACCACCTTGCAAAACACCTCCTCCTAGCAAAGCACCTACTCGTTGTGTATCACCCTATTGCTGTTCAATAAGTCCGACTTGCAAAAAACCACAACCACAGTCTTGCAAAAATCCTCAACCTTGCAAAAAACCACCTTGCAAATCACCTCCATCTTGCTCAGCACCCACATCTTGCTCTTCACCCCCGCCTTGCCCATCATCCACACCGTATCTTGAAACTCCACCACTATATTGTAAAACACCTTGCAAGAAATTTCCACCTTGCAAACCTAATTCTCCTTGCAAAAAGTCTTCAATATTACCATGGAAAAAGTCTACTGGGTCTTGCTGCAAAAAACCTTCGTCACCATCGTGTAAATCAACGATTCCTTCTTGCTCTAAATGTTCACCAATCTGTTCGATGCTTCCTTGGAAGAAATCAGCGCCTTGCAAACCGCCATCGTGCAAACCATCGCCGTGCGAGCCTCCACCGTGCAAGCCTCCATCGTGTATTCGTTCATCATGTTCATCTTGTTGCAAGAAATTACCTTGCCAGAAACCATCGCCTATCGCTTCAATACTTCATTGGAACAAGTCTAAAAAACGCTGTAAACCACGATGCACTCCACCGCAGTCTCACGACTGTATGAGTCCGAAGAAAACGTCGAGTCCATGCTATGATAAGCCGTCAGACACTTGCCAAAATTGCTGCAAATCGTTTTCATCATCGTGCTCGTCAAACCCCTTAGTCAACTGTCCAGAGTCACCAAAGAAAGAGTTACCATCTTGTTTACCAAAACTACCGTTACCATGTGATTTACCAAAACAGTCACAGTCACAATGTGATTCACCAAAACAGCCACAGTCACCATGTGATTCACCAAAACAGCCACAGTCACCATGTGATTCACCAAAACAGCCACAGTCACCATGTGATTCGCCAAAACAGACACCATGTGGTTCACCAAAAGAGCCACATTCCCCATGTGATTCTCCAAAAGAGCCACATTCACCATGTGATTCACCAAAAGAGCCACAGTCACCATGTGATTCACCAAAACAGTCCCCATGTGGTTCACCACAAACGCCTCTGTCACCATGTGGGTCAAAAATTGAAATATCGTTAAAGCAAACTCCGTCCCCATGCCATCCGAAGCCTCCAAAAAAAAAGTACTGTCGCTTACCACCTTGCGAGGAATTGAGGAAGCAATCCAAGTGTAAAGAAGTGAAAAAGAAACCCAAATGTGAAGAAGAATTTCCCTGGCCCACGAATCAAGTGTCTGATCCAACATCACCCACGTGTAATTCACCGCAACCTAAAAAGCCACCTACATGCCAGAAGCATTGCATTATGAAAAAATCAGAGCCAGAGTGTCCTTTACCAAAGAAACTTAGTCCATCTCCGTCAAATTTGTCTGGTTTTCCAGAACCAGCTTGTTTCCCAGATCCACCTGGCCTTCCAAAACCACCTTGTCTCCCAAAACCAATCTGCCCACCGAAACCTGTCTGCCCACTGAAACCTGTCTGCCCACACAAACCAAGCCCTCCAAAATCATATTGTCCTCCAAAACCATATTGTCCTCCAAAGCCATATTGTCCTCCAAAGCCATATTGTCCTCCAAAACCATCTTGCCCTCCTAAACCTCCATGTGCCACTAAATCTAGAATATCAGGGATATTTTTAAAAATGAAACCTTTTAAGCCATCATGCGCTGATGATTGTACCGCTTGGGATGAAACTGAGCAAGTACGAGATATGGTTAAGGTGTGCTCGCATGAAAATTTAAGTATAAGAATAAAAGAGACAACACCCAGTACTGAAGAAATCAGAGAGCCATTAAACATTAAGGTACAGGATGAAGATGGAAGAACCCTCTACGAGAGAAAAGATTATACTTGTGGAAATCAACATGATGCCGTATTAGGAGATTTGTACAAGGAATCTAAAATAAACAGAGTAACGACACCTTTAACAGTATCAAATATGATAGAAAACGACGATAAAAAAGAGCTGACCTCGTATATAAGTGAGAGAAGTCTAGTTAATGCATTAGAAATTAATTTGAAGCTTCGCATTACACAGGGTGACAAAACAACCGAAATTGATATAGGAAATGATAACGACGAAAAACATGATGTCAGAACTGAACGAAAGGATTCAAGTCCCGAAGTATTTATGGTCAATGATGGTAGTACAGAAGCCGCCGAAGAGAGCCCTAAGAATGACATAAATATTAAAATCACTCTGCGCAACTTCAAATCCAAACCAAAACATAAACTTGCGAAAAATAAAAAACGCACCGATGATTTTAGTAAAAAAATCTCTGATAAATTTCATACTGTATCAACTGGATATAGTGATGTGGAAGAAGAAAATGTCTTTTCTATACACAGAGCGACAATAAATTTGGCTTCATCGGCAGAAGTTTCTCATGTATGTAGCAAGATACACGATGAAGTACAAAAGTTTGCAATTTCATCTAATAGCACGGTTGTGGTAACAGAAGATGAAAACATCGAAGAAAGTTCAAGTAAGAAGGACGATCAAGATCAAGAAGTTGAAGAAACACATACTAATGAATCTTTACTGCCTACTTTTAACGAAACTGACACAGAAGAAGACACTACATTAGTGGGACTTGGGAGTGAATGTAACGATGACAGTATTATGTCCAAAATTGCTTCCAAACTACAAAAAAAGGTGCTTTTGAAAAAAGTATTCCAAAAAGCTGGCAAAAGGACCAAGAACAAAGAGAACGTTAGAGAACTAAGAGATATGCTAAAGATTATTTTAACAGATAGCAGTGACAATGAAGAAACGAATGTAAGCAGCAATGAGTTAGCCAAAGATGTTACTTACACATCTTTGAAGCCCAATTACTTTAGAGACACAGATAGTATGAATAACTACTACAAAATTAACAGCAATACATCATCTTTGAGTGATAGTAAGGTCAACGCAATTTATCCCACAGCAGAAGCAAATAGTCCGACAAGCAAAAGCAGTGATACAGAAGATAACGACATCACATTTAGAGGATGTATGTGTAGTAAAGTAGCAGAGAGGTTAAACCAAGTGAATGCTAATAAAATCGGCTGCTGTTGTCGTGAAACATACAAACAGGATGAAGAAACTAATTGCGATATCAGAAATGCAACAGATTACTTTCTCCTTAACTATAAAACAGCTGAATATGTCGATGTTGAGACTCAAAACTCCCGACGTTTAACCAGCAAAGTGAACAGTTATAACATATCTATACACAGCACGAGTAAAGGGCAATCGTTTGTCAAAACATCTGAAGATATTAAAGTTGTTGGAGAAATTAATATGATTACGAGTTCAAATCAGAGGCCTTCAAGACCTATATCACAGCGCGAGAGTCACCCAATAGAATCCGAGATTGAAACTGAAGATGTAGTCGAACAAATTAAAATACTAAAAAGTCCAGTCAGTAATAAGGTATCGAGAAATATTTCTCACCGCAAAAGTACGGCTAAAGAATCGGAACTTGTGCATCTATCCCAGAAAAGTGATAAAATTTACGGCGATCAAGTAAGCACAAAACTTACAGAACTTTCTATAGAAAGAAGCAAGAAAAGTTCTAAAAGAAGCAAGATTGGGAGTGATAAATCTATTGAAGAAGAAACAAACTTACTGCAAAGTTATGCAGCGAAGAAAGCAGTTCTAGAGATCTACGCGGAAAAGGCAGAAAAAGGCGATAATTTTGTGGCTAAACTTCCTAAATTTGTAGTAGAGAAAGAAAGCGAAATAGCTAAAAACTTTGAACAAATAGCAACAAATTCATACAGGAGTGTGTGCAGAGAAAATGTATGTATGACGTCTGTTAAGCGATAGTAACTTGTTGTTTGGATTTTACGATGTGTATTTTTAGATAATTATACGTTTTAATTTTATTGTTTTTATCTTCTAACTAAAACCACAGGAAAAATATATTATCTTAGTTATCCACTTAAGGTAAAACTATTTAGGAAGGATATAGATATATATAAAAGAATATAGTTTCGATTATTACCTTTCTCCCTACTGTCATCCATAGTGAGGAGAAGGGCCAGTTATTTTTCACTTTCTCCCTACTAGTAACACAAAGCTGGTGGGGAGAAAGGGAATAACCCAAATTGAGGCTATTATAATGTTTTTGAGCGAGGCTCGCACGGGATAGGAAAGAATGGGGTGCGTTTCCACTAACTGGAGACGAGCGAACTTGTGTAGCGGAGACGAGCTAAGTAGGTATGTTATGCGTCGAGCCAAAAACACGCCAGTCGTATAGCGCGTTTCACCAGAGTTCCGTCGCCATAATGTTGGCTCCTCTGCACTTCTCATACACATTACATGGAAAGTGCAGGGTAGCCAACATTACGGCGAGCGAACTCTTTGGTGAAACGCACTATATGTGAAATACTGCTGCTCTTGAATCGATAGAACGTACTGTTCGACTTACCTATAGATGATGAGGACTGTTGCTAATAAACTCCTCAGTCTGGAACACCGCCATAAGTTAGCGAGACTGTATTTCCTACAGGATTTATCGGAGTTACACGACTTTATCCCACCATCCCCTTTCTACCATAGTACGAGTAGAAAGACGGCCCCCTACATTGTGGATTTTCCTTGGATAAGTAGACAAGTTGCGGCGGGCAGCTGACTATGACGGGCCGGAAGGGTGGTATTAAATAAATAATACATTATTTAATATTAAAGACGTTTAATCGCCATGATGGCTGAGCTAATACTAACTTAAACTAACATGCGCACATTTTAGGAAATAACAAAAAGTAGAAAAAAAGGTCTTTAAAATTTCTCATGATAATACAAGGGACGAAACTTTTAGAAAGTTAATTTACTATTTATTGCTTTGGTCTCAACTAAGAATTGTTTATTGACTATTGTTTCTAATTTCTTTGAACACGGCGAGGAAGTGATATTTAAGATGTACAAAAAGAGTTGGCACAAAAAAAGGGTCAGCACAACATAACTAAGTACGTAAAAACGTTTTGATTCTACGTTTCTAATCCTTAGTATCTAAAGCTAAAGAATGGGCAAACCTGCCGGCTTCCTTGTTTCCCGAGAGATACAATCAATTTTCAAGGTCTGAGTGAATAGGATCTTTTAAGTCTGCGTGATCTATCTTTGACAACGTTGTCGCTTATCAACAGGTGATTTCATTACTCAATTTGTTTATTGCGACATATGTATACACGCAGACCTTAACTAACATGTTTTTGTCTTAAATAACACATCTTGAAATACATGTTGTACATATGACCTATTAGGGATCTATAGGGTATGGCAACAGAAAGAACGGAACGGTATATTTGTATATATCATCGAAATTATCCTTGAAAAATTCGTCTAGCAACATTTTGATTCTAGGAAAGTTTTGAGAACATTAATGAAGCTGGTTTCTTTTTCTGTCTTTTAATATATTTGGTAGCTAATTGTATATTTTTGTGTGATTTGATGATCAAACGCGGACATATACGCGGCAAAAAGTTATTTTTCAACATGAGTGTCAAATATATCTTACAAGCTGTTTTAATGTGCCTTTTTCGCGGTTTCCCTTAGGTTAGGAACCGTAAATTTTTTGGGATAACAATAATATAATTATCATGGACGCGTTTTAAAGTTGGCGCAGTTTGGTAATGGTATAGGTAAGTAAATAAAAAGTACAAAATATAGCAAGTAAATCGATTTACTCATATTTAAGAAATATAAAAGTAAAAATAAGACTTTCAACTTAATAAACAGGATTGGTTCAAGCATAATCAAAATAATTAATCCACATTAAAAATACCTGCTAGAGGAACATAAAACAATCAATCCTAATTTTTATGCCTACCTACCTAATTAACCTAATTTTCTTTTCATGCAAATATGTCTGAGATAAATTAGTATAATGACTGACAAACATTTTGAACAAAATGCAGCGTAGAGGGGGAAATCAAGCGCATGATCACACGCACTTGCGTGGTTGAAATCTCCCCGTAACCCCTTCGGTCCGCAAAAGACTTAAAAATGACTACATGACCTCTAAAAATTTGACCTCTATTTCCAGGGAATACCTACCTTAGGAAATAGAGGCCAACTTTTTGAGGTTAACTTAACGCGCCGCGTTACGAGCGTGTTTCTGGTTATGGAATCAGAGCCCTGTTTTTGGCAGACTTTTTTCGATATTAGCTTGAGTTGAAGGGAAATCCAAAATATGTAATGATCCAAGGTAAAAATTGTTTACAATGATGAATACATATTAATACTTTTGAATACATATGTCTGTCGTCTAGAGATGGACTCCATATTTATAATTTAAGTAAGTACATATTTATTAGCTAGTTTTAAATAAATATAAATAATAGAAAATAGTGATCTATTAATGCTTTGGCAAAAGTTCTTATGTAGATGTAAGATGTCTTCAATGGTTTACAGTCTCGTCTGAAATCAAGAAAATAACATATTAATATTTACAACATCATTGTATTTAAATCCTGTTTCACATGACGAGAAGTAACTTGCGCAAGTAACAACTTATAAAATAAATAAAATACATTTATCCCAGAATCAATAAAAATAAAAATAAAGTAAATGTCAAATAAACACGAAAAACAAATTATAAGTCACGATGTTAAGGCGGCTTTTCCCATCTGCAGTTCTCTCGCACGCGCATTTTCATATTATTAAAATAAAACACAAAATGTGAATTTGCTAAAAGTTGCTAAATCATAACAAACAAACAAAGTTTTGTTTCGATACTTATTGTTGGATTTGACGGAATAACAATAAAAAAAATCACTTGGTACCATTTTACTCCGTCAAAATAGAAAATGTTTTTTTTTTTTTCAAAACATGATTTTGTAACTTTTATTCTTCAATAACGTGATACTGTGCGAGCGAGAGAGCTGCAGACATCAACAGCCCCCTTAACATAATATTTCGTTTTCGAGTACGAGTTACTATCTATATTGGATCACTGGCGCAAATACTTATGATTAGTAATTTCGCTAGCATAATGTACAACAGGGATACATTTTAATTGAAAATTAAATTATTTTACCGATAATTAAGGAAACAAATGAATTTAAACGTTCGCGAATGAAAAACTGCCAATGTCAAAATGGGGTCCACAACCAACTTCATAGTTAAAAAAGAAATAAAATAACAAAACACAAACAAACAAACTTACCTTTTAATACAGCACATCACCATAACCCATGTTGTTAGCACAAAACAAACTAGTGTAACACGCAAACTGCAGTTTTTTGTGTGTAAAATAAAGTAAAGGCACAAGACACACTGGTATGACGGGGTGAGGACGCAGGCGATCTCCTTCAAAGCAATTTTAACCTTGGGTCCCTTTACGCGTTGTGCAAATACAGAGGATATTATCACGACTTTTTATATTTTAACAGGACACTGGGGATGAAATTTCTTAGAAGAGAGCACGTATCTGCTATTATCTAACTTATGAATGTGTCTTGCGGCGAAGAGTTCATTTTTTTATAAATGCTATTATACTCCTACGTATATACCTATTTGTAATATTGTATGACGACAACCAAACAAATAAACCTTTTTGCTTTGCTATCCAATTGCGATCCAGAAGTTAACCTCATTCGATTTAAAAAAAAACACAGGCTTAATAACACAGCGTTTCAACGTTTTAAATAAAATATAGCATAAATTGAAACTAAATATTATGTCTGTAACTTCTATAATTTATGAAAAAGGTACTTATGTAAAAACATAATTAAAGTGTGTTCAGAAAGAGAGTGGGCTTCGGTTGTGGTTAAATGGACAAATATCTCAATAAATAACACGCAAATTCACTTAACAAAACAACACGATGATAGGACATGATAGTTGAGTTTGACATTTTTCAGAAGGCAGAGGCGGATTGCCGTTTAAAATTCCTCCTAGTTTTCCTTTTGGCCAAGTACACTCTCTTTTTGAACAGACTTTACTTACGATGTAACGTAGATTTTTTTAAAGTCACCTGTAAACGTTTAAGTTTTACCCACCTGCCGATCTCTTAGCCTACTGCTAAGAACCCACTTGAATGTTTCAAGATGACAGCGTGGACTGGCTTGTTAAAAAAATGGGTCGTAAACAAAAATAATAAAAACACCATTATTTGCAAATATCCATATAATCACGATATACATGTAAGTACAGATAAATCTACAGCGCTATCAACATTTAATATGGACAATACTGTACATATATTAAGCTAGTTTCACACTATGCAGTAACTTGCGCAAGTAAGTACTTTTAAAGTTCAAGTTAGAAACGTCCTAATGACTTTCAACGGTCTATGGGCATGGCAACTGTGTTTTTTGTATAAAATGCTAAGTAGTTTAGATATTCAGTATTAGTTAGCTTGTATTTTGCGTACTTAGCAAAACTGCAATAGCGGGTTGCTTACTTAGCGCTCAGAACCTAACAAACTTGGTAACTCAGTCGAAGATGTTATACAGTCAGACTAGCGAGGCTCCAATCGAGCAATGAAGTAGATTTTTTTACACATTGATGTTGATTCTGTTGTACCATTATCTTAACTAAAATAAATTTTACAGGTCTAAAATTGTTGTTATCTTTCTTTTACATATTGAAATGAGAAGATAACTCCTAATTAAAAGACCACAAAAACAAGTATAACACATGAAATTATTATCTAAGCTTTTAATAGGCAGCCTTATCGCTTAAAGCGGCCTCTTTTAGGCAACCATGCACGGAAAAGAAATACAATAGCAAAAATAGTAGCCTTGACTAAAATTAATAAAAGAGACGCAGATAATTTTAGTCCTGTCACATTGGTTTAGTTTAGTGAATGATACGACAGAATAGACGCCATTTATTTTATCACCATCTAAATTAGTACATGGCCAAACCTAAAAGTCATCAAGATGTATAATAAAGCTACCAGTACCAGAAATAGACAGAAAATTAGAATGAAATTGCCAAAACTCTAAGAAACATATTGATTGTGAAATGCTACTATAACCTAGGGAAGATTTTCCTAGATACAAATAAATTATGGAATAAATCGATCCACTCCGCAGATTGTTGCTAAATTATTATATTATGTAATAACTACTTAGACATGCTTCCTAAAATCTTTATGTGCATTAAGATAATGCTGCCATAAATTATTGAGTACTGGGTTTACTTCTGTTTGGGTCTAATTCCCTAACCTAACCTTACCCTAGGCTCTATAATTTACACTACGCTAGCAACCAGCAGTGTGGTTTCGTCTTAATAAAAGTGTAAGTGATCATCTACTTACACACAGACACAAGTGCATTGATTAATACTTGCGCAAGTTAATGCGTTGTGCGGACCGGGCTTTACAACATTCATTCTAGTTGGGTAAATAGATTATACGGTTGAAGTCAGGAAAGCCTATGTCGTTTGTTTTTGTAAAAATTATATTTGAATGAACGCATTTAAAATGTTGATCAGATGTAGCTATTTCGCTGCTATCCTTTATAGATATAGTTCATATTCCTAGTCCATTGCTTTAACTCGTTTCATGCTGTATCTCGACCTTTTCCCAATTCTTTCGATGCATTTGAACAATGTAGTGAGTCAGAAAAGATAGATAAAACTAATTTTGACGCATTTATGAAAGTTTTAAAACAGATTATAAAATAAACCGATCAAATGCGAGTCGAATTCACGCACTGAGGGTTCGGTAGCACCACAAACACAATAATTATCAATAAAAAAACCGACTTCAAAATTAGTTAAATGTTTCATTTGGATCCGGTGAAAAAAACTGCGCGTATTCGGGAACGCGGTTAGAGTTGGGCGTAAGGCCAACTTCAATACTTATTGGCGTTCTGGACATCGGGTCTTTTCAATTTTAATATACGTAAAATAAATAAATGTTGGTAGCAAATTAATTAATATAGATAAAAAAAAATCAATTAATCGTGCGTTTAAAATTTTACATTAGTATACTAATTAAATTATTGTATTATTTACAGATAATACGGTTATATTTACCGCAAAATAAACTTTTCTACACTGTTTTAAACTATCACAGTTGTTCACTACAATATGATTATTTACGGGATATTTACCGTGGTAAGGTTGTGGAAGGAGCTCCCGATATTTCGGTGCAGTTACATGCACTATGTTCACGGTAAATATTCCGTTAATAATCATATAACTGTAGTGAGCAACCGTGATAGTTGTAACTGTTTTACAATCATGTAAAACTCATACATTTAGAGTCATTTACATCAATTTTAAAATAATCTTTACCCGATACAAGCATCATTAAACACAAGCATCGAGAGATTTAGAATAGTGGTTGCAGCTATTTTGCTCGCGCATTTGATATTTTTTAAGATATAAATGGCTGTCCACTTTAGTAAAATGTGCTTCGGTCATTTTGCAACGTTAAAATTTCAAAATATTTAGGGCATATGTTTGTTTTGATATTTTTTATAATGACCAGAATAAATGGGAAAAACTGTTCTACATATTTTGACTAATAACTTCGCAAAATGACCAAAACACATTTTCCAAATTACAATAACAGTAAAAAGTATTATAACAACTGTTAACAGTATAATACTGTTTTGAAGAGTACGGTTGGCGATTCTTCTTACACCGTGTGTTACTTTTTAACACGCTTTTATTAGCTTGGTATGTATCTATGTAACGGAATCTTTGAACGTGATTTTCACCCCTTTCAAAACGACGGATTGATTTGAAACTTTGCACACTTATCAAGGACCGATGACAATGCAATAATTTAAATAGTTTGTCTCATTATCCTTACCAGGATATTCAGGATTAGCGATTTTAATTTGTGTTTTTTAGTTTAAAAAAATGCGAGTATTATACTATCTTGCCTTTAAGTCACTAGTACTCTTATTAATAAACGTATAGCCTTGAATAGTTTCTGTCTTTTCTCTTTTTCAATCGATTTTAACATTTGAAAGAGAGAAATTGACAAAAACGGCGTTATACAGGGTACATATTATGTAGTTATACAAGGTTATAAGGAAAGGGTATGTAAAGCAGCCGAGCCGAGGAGTACTCGAATGGAGACCACGGACCGGTAAGCGCAGCGTATAGGACGTCTACCCACAAGATGGACAGACGAACAAAATGACACCGTAGGGAATCGCTGGAAGCAGGCCGCTTCCAACCGGCCCTTTTGGAGATCATAACTTTTCCTTCTAACCCTGTATATTAAACTAGCAGCGCCCCGCGGTTCCGCCCGCTATACTACAGGAATCATTTTTTTCCGGGATAAAAAGTTGCCTTTTAATTTAGCCAGGGTATTAGCTAGTTACCTATATCTTTTTATTCAAATCCGTTCTGCTGTTATGGCCTTAAGTGCAGACAAACATACACACTAAACAAACATACAAACTACTACACTGACATACAAACTATACTGACATACAAACTTAAATATAAGTGTGATGTGATATTTCCCACGAATATATTATAAATTAAGTTGTAAATAAAAAAGTCTAAGCATTGGCATTATCCTTACAAATTAAACTAATTTCAATTAATATTTTATTCCGCATATTTCCTTTAAATATATAATAAAATAAAGAAATAATCATTAAATTAGTAGGAAAATAATTAAAACTTAAATTAATTAGGTACAAAACAATTTAAAATGAGCACAAAACAATTAAAATTAAATAAAAGTTTAACAGATCGAGTCAGTCTATTCAATCTAGGAAAATAACAACTTTAAAAAGTTGCCATTGTATAAAATAATAATTTCCATTCAATTAAGAAAAACATCAACTTTAAAGAGTTGCCATTGTAAAATTAAAATAATTAAATTAAAAATTTATATAAGTATTCGATCTAATTCTTTTCATCATCATTAATAAAAATTAATAACATTAATAAATGTGTTTTTTTTTTTATGGTGACTGGCGAATCGTTTTGACATCATATTCATTGAATATTAATTATCTTTAGACATTGTAAATTTAATTTCGAATAAAAAAACGCTAAAAAATTAGTAGGTAAATGTTTTTTGAATATCTGCTTCAAAATAATAATAAAAACATAACTTTTAGTAAACTAAAAAACATAATTAGTGAAAAATATAATTAAATGTGATACCATTACTGAAGAAATTATTTAAATCGGAATTAAGTTCTGAAATATAAGTAAAGTTTTTGGTTGGATTACGAAGGGATGCTCTGTCCCTTTCCAGCAAAGTGAGTGTATGGTGTACTTATAAGTCACGTCATTAGTAAGTATAGTTCGCTATCCGTCTAGCAAGACATTGAAATGTTTTTGTCTTCCTTAATTTTAAACACATTTTGGTTTCTTTCTCTGTTATCGGCTCTATTTATAAGACAATAAATAATATCAGTCCAGTCTGTAGCCTAGTTCATATCTGCTGTTAACTGCAAAGTTGCCACTTATTGCCGCTTGAACGCCGACGTTAGCCGTCAATATTATTCTTACAAAGAGCACCGAATTTCTACACCATCGGTATTAGCTAGATACTGGTAGAAAAGCTAAAAACATGATAAATTACGCTAAATGATTATAAATAGTTGAGGAATAACAAATTTTATATTTATTTATTGCAATAACGATAAAACTCTAGCTGCTCTAGCAACAATAATATTAAGGTGATACGTTTCGTGTTTGGCGGGAAATTCAAATTTCAAACAGTTTTTTGTCCTTGTAGCTAGGCCGGGTAATTATTGTGAAATGGCATAGTGTTCGCGAAAATTGTTGGTCGCTCTTTACATTATCATGTACAGTTATAAATCAATTATTCACCATATTACTTACATTTGTCAATAAACCGTTTGAAACAGTAAAAATTTGTTTATTGACTAATTGTATGTAATAATGTGCATTGGAGATAAATAACTTTACGCGAGTTTGTAAAGAATAATAATCAATTTTCGCGAACATCATTATCGTTTACAATAATTACTCGGCCTAGCTACAAGAACAAAAAAACTTTTTGAAATTTGAATTTCCCGCCAAAGTAAAACGTTTCACCTTAAGTACAATTTGGTAATGTTTATTTTGAATGAGCTTTTGGCATTTTTTCCCTACTAGCTAATATATAACAGAATATTATTTTCGGGATATTGATAGTAGTTAGTTAATTCAAGATTTAAGATATAATAATAATAAAAAATTAGCAATTTTTTTTTGTTAGGTCTGTGAGTAATTCCTACTGTGAAGAATAACACTTCAATATAAAAATTGGATTCGAACACAGAAAAGAGAAGATGAAAAAATTCTCACTTCAGTGGATTTGAATACAATTTGGTGTGAAGGTCACTTAAATCTTGGATTAAATCTATGGATTTACTATTTAAATAAAATTTGACAACAATATTGTCAGAATATAAAATTTGACAACGTACCTGACAATTGGCAAATTTGATTGTTGAAAATTTTAATAGACAAATTCATTAAAATACCGTAGTATCGATCATAGTGAGTACGCATCAAATGACATTTTATCGAATTTGTCGATTTCAACTGTCAAATTTGTCGATTGATTAAGAACGGTATTTGCACTGCTGCGCAATCCTAAGCTACGGCCTGTCAGCTTCAACATTCTTGAGCTATCTTTGCAAATAATCTAGTTACGCCATCTATAATTCTTGCTCTGCAAATAACTACTCAGCTAGAACATTTACATGCCAGTCACCTGTGGGGCCAGAATTAGATGGCGACTCCAACGCTTAGATGGGTAGTGAAGACAGCTCAAGAATTTTGAAGGCCGACATGACGCAGGATAAATTTACAAGATTTTCAGACGTAAAATTTTAGAATTTTTTCATTATGTTTTTGCAATAAATGAACATAGCTTATGAGATAATTAACATTCTTCTCGATGCGAGGTCTCAGCATGTTGCACTTCGTAACTCGACACTGTTATACGGGAGGTCTCCGACGTAAGGTGCGTAATTTCCATCTGTTGTAGAAATGGGGGGTTGTTTTAATGTTTGTCAGATGAATAAGGTCAGGGCCACACCGCAGATAGTTTGTAGTTGGTTAAGAGATACTGGTAAGTCCAACAATATTAACGAGAGGATACTTAAATAGCACTACATCATCATCTTGTCAATTATCCCACAGAACATACTATATAATTAAAAAACCGTTGCTGTTTGCTGCTTGAAAGAGCAACAAACAAACTAACAAATAAACACAATTTTGCATTTATATATTATTCAGATACAGCACTATCGATTCATTTTTTTACTGTTTTTGTTGTACGGATAATTGACAAATCAACAAACACAAATTAGTCTGCCTCATTTTTGTTAGGAAAACAAGTATATTATTTAAAAAATAACATAAACTATATTAAAAAACCCATTGTTGTTTGCTGCTTGAAAGGGCAACAAACAAACTAACAAATAAACACAATTTTACATTTATATATTCTTCAGATACAGCACTATCGTTTAATTTTTTACTGTTTTTGTTGTACGGATAATTGACAAGGCAACAAACGCGTATAAGTCTGTCTCATTTTTGTTAGGACAACAAGTATATTATTAAAAGAAAACGTAAAACCCGTCTGTATAATGTAAACTAACGGTTAATAACTGTAATAGTTTAGACTTCATGACGCCACATAGAAACAGACAAAACATTATAGTATGTGAGTTTGTAAACAAATACTTTATTATATATATAACGAGGGCGGATAGCAGTGCCTCGCTATCATATGGGTCGGTCATGGGAGAGGATCCGAATTAAAACGTCGAGCACTTAGTTTAAATGTTCTATTAGCTCAACCAATTGAACAGTTCACAAAATATTACTGGATGGCACTGATACAGCCGGATTACTCTACGGAAACGTGGCGAGTTTGATACCACGAGGCAACAACCGTCCCTGTTCGTGTCCTGACCATTAATGCAAGGAATATACTACTCTCTAACTCTCTAACGCATTAATGCCTGGCGGGCTACCACGCCTTTTTCTATAAATGTCAGACGTCACAAATGTCAAACACCGAATGTGTTGCCATCGTAGTATCGACCTCACCCAAGTATACCACTTGACGTTTCCCGCAATTCCACCGATAGATAGCGCCACTAAGCTGACGCTGCGACATAAATATATGTATCTATTACATAAATACACCCGAAAAACTTTACTCTCCTTTATTGCGGCGCGTTAGAGTTTGGGAGATTTAGGAGACTGTTATGGTATAATTTTAATTGGAAAACGTCAATTTGACGGAGATTCTACGGTTAATCTCTAACCACTAAGCTTGCTTGCGGTGGGACCCTGGTTTAGATACTAATCATTAAGTATATTATGCAGAAGTCATAAATAATTCCAGAAGCATTTAAATGATGTTTGAATCTTACACTAAAAACAATAAATTAGATACAAACTTACCTCTTTCAGAGTAGACATCACTAAAATGCGTTATTTTTCGCATAAAGCCATTCAATATTGTAAGCCTCAAGCTGAGTTCTACTATTTTAGTAGGGTTTTTTAACGATGGTAGAAGTTATCTTGGTAGAAAAATTAGATGATCATGCTTTTTATGATGTTGATGGACTGCTATTGTTTTAAAGTATTTAAATAAAATAAACATATTTTTTAAATGTTTATTCTACACGTCGGTCGTCTTAAATAGTTAACAACAACAAAATATACAATAGGCATCGATTCTATGTACGTTTCTTATATTTTAAAACTAATTTTCACAGCTCTAGAACTGTGGTTGTCCTTTTCTCACATACTTAAATGAAAGACGCATATAAGAGCTGTCAGATCAGTTTTAGAAAAAGGTATATAGAATCGATACTAGAATCGATATAATAGTAACAACGACACGTATTTATAACAGGTGTACACACCAGACAAACTTTTGTAATGGTGACCTCTGACGCTACTGATAAATAAACTTACGAGAATATACAGTTATTGTGGTCTCTTAATTTCCTATGGTTTAATATAAATGGTGTAAAAAAAAACACAGCACATTGAATATTCCTGAACGAACGATATACAAAAAAAATGATTATAAAATCTTATATTGTTCTTAAGCTTTATTGCTTGCTTGTAGAGGTCACCTCTTACAATAAAGATATTTAATTGATCTGTAAGCAATTACGAAAAATAATCAGAGTGGAACATTTTGAAGGTTTATTTTAGTTCTCTCGTTTGATAACAGCCGGTGGCGTAACTATACCACTGAGTCTCGTGGCAAATTCATCGGATGGGGCCCCCTCGCTCAATGTAAAGAAGCTCAACTAATGTTTTACCTAGTTTCTTTTAAATAAATCAAAAGTGTGTGTTATTTTAACTATAAAAAATCCGAGTAAGGAATTCAATCAAAAAGATCCAAAAAAACAAACAAACAAATGACAAAATATGTCAGTGTCAAAGTGACATTTCAGAAGTGTTGAACATTTTCCCACCGGAAATAAAATCTAATTGTTCAGATGTACTTTATATACCTGCAAAAAAAAAGGTAATGATAATTGCATATATAGATGTGTATAGTATGTTCATAATGTTTCTTTAAGAGAAACAATCGAGTTCGGGGATTGCAGAACGAATAACAAAATGGTAGCGATTGCACGAAATGTTTTGAATCCCTGCAGTCTACGAGAAATAATTGCAAGAAAAAACTTTGGCCAAGTGTAAATTCGTTTAGAATTACTATTATGAAAATGTAAAAGCTTAAAAACAATTCAATGATATCTTATTATTCTATCAAAATAAGTAAAAAAAAATATAGATTGCACTATTTTAAGGCGTTTTTTTATGTTAACCTTTTATGTTTACCTTTCTTGATCTCCAATTCTGAACACGGGTATAGTGGAATTAATTTTTTTTAACTAAATGTTGTAATAATAAAATGTCATGGAGCCTTATGCGCTCGCGGCTTTCTCGGGCCGGGGGGCCCCCTGCAGCCGAGTGCCCTTGATATTTTACCCTTCCTGCCACCCTAATTGTTACGCCACTGACAACAGCACACCTAATGTCAAGTGATAGCATGGACGAAGATGGTCGATACACCCAGCCTGGATTAGATTATCAGAAATAACTTTGTTTGGATATTTTGTACCCGTTCAACATTTATTTTAACGCTGATTAACGGCAGAATAAGATCTTTTGTGTCTGAGAAAGTCATTACAATTATATGTCAAATATTTTTTTGTGTATAGTTGAATCAAATATGTAAAAAATATTAATTTAGTAGTAGAATAAATCTTGAGTAACTCAGTACTTTTACAATAGGTTTTGTAAATTGCTTACGGACCATTTATAGAACCATTATTTAAAACACGCACATGAAAGCTGAGTATGTATTTCAAAAGCGAATAACGATTTGCCTTCGACATTCAGGGATAACGTTTTATAATATTTTTATTATTAGCGATACAAAATTGCGGGATTATTATTTATACAGTCAAAATTAGAATTGGTAGATTTTCAACTGGTAACACTGAATTTCACGGTAGAAAGTTTTACGAATAACACTTTTAAAGGTGTACATTTAATTTAACATTAATTCAGTAAAATATGTACTTTGCAAAAATTTTGATATGACTGATATTACGTTAGTTATAAATGCATTTAACTGAAATGCCTACGACGGAGTACAGGGTGTCCGATGAAGTGTGTTTATGGTACGATGGTGCATTCACACTCACATTTATTTTACACCCTGTATATACCTACTACGTTTTTTATATCAGTCGTTTTGAACGATAATGATGATTTTGTCATGATTTCAGTCAATTAATATTTTTAAAGCTTATATCATGATATATTTTTTTTCATAAAAAAAAAAGAATTTCTTCAATTGAATTTCAATTACTTAAAAAAACAGTTTATTTTTTATATCTAATGTTTTGGTTTTGTAATTCAGGTACGGTATTTTAATGTTCGTTAAAACAATACAAAATGTATTCGATAAAATCAGTTTTATCGATTTAGTCAATAGGTAGATGCTGTCATACTACGCAGTGATTCATGAAAATGTGTGAGAACTTTATTTTATATAAATAAATAAAAACACAATATAAGCTTTAAAAAGGTAACTATTATAAAAATTTCAACATAATTACTACACGGCCTCTAAGTCACACGTAAATACATTAATTAATTTGCAATGCAAGTGATATTTTTTCAATCGACAAATTTAAGATTTGACGTCTGATGTCAATTTTATCGATTTTAAATGCCATAAAAATTTTCATCGATAATAATTTTATCGACACAAAAATGTCGAATTTGTCTATAAATTTCTACCACACTTGCGATGCTGAATAATTAAAATGGGTCCATGTTTTTGGCAATCAGATTTAGAGCGTACACGATATTTGTTAACAATAGCAACACTAAACAAAATGGCGGAACAATTCGACACTTATTATTGCTTGTTTATAAATCTGTCCGTTAACAAAAGCTATTCAGCTATTTTTGCATTCCTTATAATGGAAGCAAGTTTAGTATTACCATTTAAAGTTAAAAATGTTGACTAAGATTTAATAAAACGACTCAGTTTGGATAAAAAAGCCAACAGTAAAAAAAAAAACTGGAATTCCGATTTTAAAAAATTGAAAACTCTCGACCATATCAAAGAATTTCATAACTAAAATTTAAGTCTAACAATTACAAAACTATCTTCTCAGTTATAACGAGTCAAAAAAATTAAAACTAATTTTGAGTCATACTGTTTCAATTCAAGAATCTCAAAACCAAACAAATTCTAAACTGTCACCCGTTACTGTGGGCGCGTTCAGAATCACGCCAATGAGAACCAACACGACACAAAGAGATTATCTTCGTGTTTCATGCGGGTGTCATCGATTCGGAACGCGCCCTATGCATTTTAATACATGTTGAGTAAAATAATTTTAAAAGCTTCATTGTTATTTGTCACGACAGACAAATTGCAAAAGTTACGTTCAAAAAATATCATTCTTACAAATCGACACAAAGATCTACTTTCTGAGAGACTAGCAGAGCTTTTCCAACAAGACTCATTAACGAAAATAATTTATTTCTCCAGGATAAAAAGTAGTCAGTAGTTTATGCAGTGTATAAGGGATTCTCCAAGAAAAGAGTCTTTGACATCTCACAAGATACTGTTTGAATCGTCTGCCAAGGATTTCTACTCGTAAGTCCATGTATGAATTGTATACAGGGTCATTGTCAATTATCTTAATTTCAATCTAACAACCTCTGGCAGGAAGCTTTCTAATAGCATACTATACTTTTCCAAGACTTTTTACAAAACTATACATTCACTAAACAAATGATTTACACTATTTCCATTCAATTATTTGCTCTCACAAATGCAATAATATTGTAAAAATTGAATTAAAACATTTTATTTTAATATTTCAGTGAATTATATCGGGTTGCTAGTCTTACGTTCATAAACTTTGCGAAAGTGATCAGATTTCGTGGTTTTAATTCGGCTTTTTCCAATTTTATTGCAGGTGTCAGAGCAAATAAACGAATAGAAATATTATAAGTAGTTAGTTTTAAGTATAGTATCGTTTCGTATTTTGTAGGTCCTAAGATACACTTTGGCTTCAATGTCCATTCTAATTTGAAATCGCGTAAAATTATTGCATTATAGAGTCCTAATTTAACTTGTATTTGTATGGAAGAAAAATAAATGATAAATTATTAAAAACCATGGAACAAAAGTTGTCATGTAGGCTGAGTGTAGGAAACCTGCCTGCGAGAGAGTGTTAGATAATTAGCAATAACCCTGTATAAGATAGCCCATACCTCTAATTCCGTTGAGTTGTTACACAACTGAGTCAACAGAGTTGTTGTTGTTGAGTTTACACAAACAACCCAAACTTTCATTTTTTTAATATAAATAATTCATCCATTCCAGCATTTAAACACATATCAAATAAAATGAAAAAATCGTATAAACGGAATTTCATACTCCGCCAAAACTGACCTGGTTTTCACACATTTTCTTTCAATTATACGGGACTTACTTACGTGAAATTGAACCAGTTACTCCGAGTATAGTATCAACTATGATCCAACAAAATTAGGTTTGGCATTCCGGGAATGACACATGCCTACGTCACTGTCCAGTTACCATTAAAACAAACACATAAATTAAGAAACAAATATGTAAATAATCTATTACATAAAATCCAAAAAGCATTTCAATTGTCAATTTGTTTGTCCGCTCAAGCGTAACAATTCAAATTAAACACGAATTTAATATATTAAACATATTATTTAAATAAAAACCACATAGTTTTATCGAATTGCCACAATAGATAAATACGCGGAGATTGGACAGTTACAATTTCATGCTACTGGTAACACAGGATACGTGATGACGTATGCTTGTGTCACCCACGTCACCTTTTGTCTCGGAATGCATAATATACCTGGCGGAGTATATTATGGTATCAACTGCATTAGCGGTCTTTTTCAAAGAGAGTGCGCGTGCGGCGTCGGCGTCATCTCGCTGTACACTGAATTACGCTAAATCTTACGTAAGTAATTCCTGTATAAAATAAACAAAACTTCAATCCCCTTACAAAAATCTCGTCAACATTTAACATTTCAAGGTAATAGCATCAAAAATCCTCTAAAAGCTAGCGGTATAACGAACAGAGTTAAGCATCAACACTAAACCATATCATTTGTAGTCGTTTTCTACTTTCTGTTTCAAATGCAACTAGATAAATAACCCACCATTGAAGCAGCGTCCAAAATAAAAGGAAGGCATTAATAATGTTAGTTAGGAAGTGGCATGGTCTATCTAGCGATCAATAAAGACCACGAAGACGCGGACCACCTTTCTCCTTTTCGATTAGGCACAACGTAGCAACGAACGTCAAGGGCAGAGTCGAATGGCGTAGCAGCTAACAAGGGCCCGTGGAAAAGTCAGCCCTTCAATTTAAGTTTACTTAAAAATTGTCTCTTATGTACTAGAGTACACAACAGTCCAGGAGTGGCCAGACAGTTTTGAATCTAAAGCTCCTCCTAGACTCCTACACGGGCAATTTTTTCTGTAATTATTGTCCGGTGGCACTGGTGGCAGTAGCCAAGGATAGTAAAGAAATGAGTATCCAAGGTATAAGGGAAATGCTCTCGAAGCCAAAACTTATTTTTTGTGGTTTAGAATTTTGTGAACCAGTAATGTAAAGCGTACAACCTTGCGCACGGCGCAGATCGTTCGTTGATTTCTAGCGTCAGCTGATATTTTATTTGCATTACATTGCGTTTTTTGTGGTGTCGTATGAACAATCACCAGCACTATCACCAGTCTTCGTTTTTGAGAGCAACTCCCTTATACCATGAAGGAGCAATCTGGTTCAATTCCTCGCAATATTGTCTCTAATTGCTCCATAAATATTTTGTCTTATTACAAGTCTCATATGACATTTTTTGTAAAAAAAATCATGGACAACTAAGTTGCAAAATTACAAGATAAAATATGATTACTGGGTATTCGAAAGCCTTGAACAGTTCTCAGCGGTTGCTTGAATGTATAGCCTAGTTAATTAAGTTACTCCATTATGGCGGCATCTTTAGGAAACCAATTGCTACATGTTGGCATCACAATAATTGTACTAATTAAAGTCACCAAATCTAATTTACCGAATAAATGGGTAAGAAGTTTGACCTATGTGATGATAGAATTTACAGAAAAAATACCATCTAACTAAAAGTAAGGTAAACGTCACTTTTCAGTTAGTTTAGTTCAGTTAGTTTCAAGGCAAGAGTGAATAGATATCATCTAAGTCTGCGTGCTTCACCTTCGACCACATCGTAGCTTACCAACAGGCGAGTTGATGGTCAAACGCGGACTTATTCACGATAAAAAAAACACCAATATTTTTTTGTTGTTAATGTGCGTATAAATTACCCATGTAAGAGCACCTTAAGGTAACACGGGAAGAGTTGAATTTTCACTGCCTTAACCAGCGTTGGACAGTTAGTGTGCAATGTTCTGCAAGTGTGTTAGTTATATCATCACACACAAACAAGGTAAGGGGAGAGAGGGTGGGCGCGTCAACGTGTATCGTATCGTTAGGTTTTAGAAATACAGGGTTATTGACAATTTGTAAACAAAATTATATCAGCTTCCGTATATCATGCTTAGTAACTTTTGTACTATATTTTCTAAGATAATCAATACATTACCTGAACAATAAGTTAGTAAGCCTGTGTGATGAATTTTCGGTTGTGTATTTTGCGGCTCCTAAGGTTCAACCGTAAGACGTACCGTCTCATTTAAAACCGCGTAAAATTATTCCTATTGGAGCCCGAAGGCTCTGTTATAAAATCTCCACGGCGAAATCTTAGCAGCTACTCTTTGAAATATGGACTCTATATTGTATCACGTACAACAGAATTACCTATTACAAACAACGACGTTGACGATCGCTTTACTTTCGAAATTTGTAATTTGCAATAGGGTCATCATCGGAGTTCTCCCTTTCTCACTGGAGGAGAAAGGGACATCAGCGTCGAGGGATATCTACCTCTTTGCCGGGGCTGATGCAACAGGGTATTTGACTGTATTAAAAATATGATTCGTGCTGCATCCTAGAAGATTATTATTTTTAAAAAAATATTTCATTACAAAACTCCTAAAATAGACCTGAAAAAATAATAATACTAAAAATATTTTTTACATTGATCACGTGACTTGACCGCAAACTCCCTATTTAGGTAGAATATCCTAATGACGTCACATGAAAGTATTAGAACCAGCAATTGTATGGCGATAGATAACTTGTTTGCTTGCTTATGACGTCACTGAAGTCACGTGGCCTCCTAAATGTCAAAATGTTTACTCGGTAGTATTATAATTTAAATTTTTATTTCACATTTATAACAGAAATACTTATAATTTGAAGATTTGGCGATTCGGTCGTGCATGGAGTACTGCTCCCACCTTTGGGATTTATCGGCTAAGTACCAGCTCGGGGCATTGGAGTCAATTGAGAAGCGTGCCAAGAGGCTCATCAGCAACGAAGCCCTAGTTCAGACTAAGCTTCTTAGTCTTGAGCATCGGCGAAAAGTTGCTAGTCTATCGGTTTTTTATCTGATACATTTTGGAGTGTGCATCAGATCTGCATGATTTAATTCCCTCCTGCCCTTTTTTCTATCGGACTGCCAGAGTGGACACGAAAAATCAACACCGCTTTATGGTTGACATTTCTAAAACCCGTACGAAGCGCTTTGATTCCACTTTTATTGTGCGAACTGCTAGTATGTGGAATGCGCTGCCTGAATGGGTGTTCCCTGATAGTTACAATCTGGGTGTTTTCAAGTCAAGAGTGAATCGGTTTCTTCTAGGCAAGCGTGAACCATCGTAGGCCGCATCATCGCTTAACATCAGACGAGTTGGCGGCCAAGCGCAAGCCTATTTTACAATTAAAAAAAGATTAGATTCACATGATTGCTTTATTATAATATGAGAGACAATTCGAGATGGTTTCGTCAAAGAGTCAAGTATTTCGCTGTATGTTATATGAAATTGAGTTAATATTATAACGAGTAATTAAAAGTTTCGTTACTATAATTTCGCGGCGGAAGAAGCTAAGAGCGTCATTTAAATATTTTTACTGTTGTATGGAAGAAAACGTCGTTAGGTATGTAGGGAAGCTACCTGCGAGTTTGTTAGATAATTCAATAACCCTGTATGAAAGCTCGAAAAGCCAATCAGAAGTGGAAGAATTAGTAACCGTAACCAAGACTAATGAAACAATCCACAAGATAAGCTGTGACAATTAGCTATTATGTTAAAGTCACCAAACCCAATTTATCAAATAAATAGCTCAGAAAGTTGATTGACTTACTAGATGATAGAATTTAGAGGAAAAAATACTATCCAACCAAAAGTAGTCGTCATTTTTCAGTTAGTTGATTCAAAAACATTAAAAAAACCGCTGACAAAAAAGTCGTAAGTTGTTTATTATACAGGGTTACTAGTAATTAGTAAGCATCCTGTTACAGGCGGCTTCAATACTTCAAAACAAACAACTTTAATTTTACGACTTATCAAATTTGTCCGGGAAAAAATCTGCTGTTTCATAAATTTTGTCGGAAGAGTTTTTTTTTTGTAAGAAATGCCTGATTTTTTTCGCGAATTTCGAAATGTCATGGTACAAAAATTATTTGATGTACTGAGGCCGCCTTTAAGAGGACGCTAACTGATCACCAGTAACCCTGTATAATAAACAACTTTCTATCTTTTTTCAGTCAAACAACTATTAAGACTAATGCAAACGTGATGACAACAACCCTTCAGTTGGTTGATTGATCAATGACTTTTTAATATGATAATAAAATTACCGTATCTCTGTCAGTCAAACAAACTCTCTGTAGATGTTAACGATTGACTAACAACGAATCCATCAGACAAACAACTTTCATCTCATTAAACAGCTGTGGTGAGTCGTTTCATTATTAAAGACAGTTGATAAATCATCAACTATTTTCCGAAGTACCATAAACAACTTACCACGTGTCAGTCAGTCAATCAACTCTACCATAGATAATATAACCACTTGATTGCGCATGAGTCATAATTAGCTTGTGCACGATGTAAGCCACGGCGAAGGGGGGGGGGGGGGGGGGTTGATATCGTATGGCACTTGTGATTGGAGAAAACAAAGGTCATTCATTCAATTCGCCTTGTGATTGGAGAAAACAAAAGCCATTCATTAAATTCGCCTTGTGATTGGAGAAAACAAAAGCCATTCATTCAATCATTCATTCAATTCGCCTTGTGATTGGAGAAAATAAAAGTCATTCATTCAATTCGCGCCTAGGATTGGGCCGCTTGAAAAATATCATGCTGTAAATTCAGTACCTTTTCATCGACAGGGAGGATGAGCTGTCAAATGGTTATATCGTCATTGAACTCTGCAGATGTAAATATTAAGAAAACTACTCACCATTTCACTGTAAAGACAGTTGATGTATCAACAACCTTTTCTAATGTACCAATAACAACTCACCATGTGTCTGTCAGTCAAACAACTCAATAGATGTGAACGTTTAGCAAACAACTTACCACTTCGCTGGTAAGACAGTTGATGGCGTTGATGGTGCGCGCGGGGGGCGGCGGAGGGCGCGGGGAGCGGCGCCCGTCGCGAGCGGGGGTTATAGGGTAGCCTGGAATAGTTGGCGTCTTAAGTTAGCACTTGACAAGATAATAGGGTACACGACTGATGTTTATATCCTTGAAACCAATAGCTTTGATGAAGAACTTAACTAAAAATAATATATATTTAGTCCAAGTGCGAGTCGGACTCGCGAACGAAGGGTTCCGTACCATTAACTATAAAAATGGCAAAAAAACACGTTTGTTGTATGGGAGCCCCCCTTAAATATTTGTTTTATTTTAATTTAGTTATTTATTTTTAAAGTGAATATATAACTAAATATTCTGTGAATATTTCAGGCATCTACCTGTTGCCGTTATCAATATCGAGCAAAAACGAGCAAAAAATCACGTTTATTGTATGAGAGCCCCCTTAAATATTAATTTTATTCTGTTTTTTGTTTGTTGTTATAACGGCAACAGAAATACATCATCTGGAAAATTTCACCTGTCTAACTATCACGGTTCATGAGATACAGCCTGGTGACAGACGGACAGCGGAGTCTAAGTAATAGGGTCCCGTTTTACCCTTTGGGTACGGAATCCTAAAAACAGTAATTCGTACACTTGTACGTATTTTCAAGCTTGGCATGATTAAAGTACACAATTTAAAGTATAACAAATAATGGCCAAGTGCGAGTCGGTGATACATTTCTATTCATTACCAAGTTAAGCAATGTAGGAAGAGGTCGGTACTTGGATGGGTAACCTCCTGGGCGTAATGTCACTACTTTTTCTATTTTGTTGTGGTACGGAACCCTTAGTGCACGATCCCGACTCGCACTTGGCCGGTTTATTTGCTAATGAACATCCAGGATTAGCTCCTGATAAAAGAACTCGTCAAGGTCAACAGCACAGACACGAAATTTTGTGTACGCATTTAATTGTGAAAGCTCGTTGTAAGTTTCACCATGACAAGACTCCTGTAAAAGATTATTTTAAAAAAACAACATCATCAGCCAGAAGACGTCCTGATGAACATAGGCCTCCCCCTTTGATAATATATAGTTTGGATCTGCCTTTAAACTCGAGCTAGTACCGAAAAAAGTTTGCCAAAAAATTAAGGGGGCGAGGTAACACGTATTGCACACACTGACATATTCTTACTAGATCTACAAACGCACACAACTGCAAATGATGTAATCAAATGGACGACCAAGGGAGGGGGGGGGGTATAAATGCCAGAGGGGAAACAGTAGGTATAATGCTTCCATTTATTTATTTTTTCTGAATCCACTGCTGAACATCGGCTTCCCCCTTTAACCTCCACACTGAACGACATCCTGCCATCTGCATCGACTGGATGCCCGCGACTCGACTGGATGTACTAGAATGATACACAAATGTATAAAATACCTTGTTCACTACTACTCGACTCAGTGAAACTGGGCGTGCCCTCCGTCCATGTGGGTGTTGACCCTTCCACTGACGCTGGCGGGGTCCAGCACACGCTGGAATTTCACAAATATCATCATCATCATTTTAGCCATAAGACATACAAAATATCCGTTATCAATTCATTATTAATTTGATAATAAATCTCTATTTATATAAACGAAATACCACTCATTCGCTTCGCGTGAGTTATTATTAAATAGGAATGGTTTCATCATCATCCATGACACGTCCACTGCTGATAATAGTAATACAGAGATTTGACATCTTATATCTCGGGGTGACGAGCGTAGTGCATTGCCATCCAGGGTTTTGAACTGTTGAAGTTCAAAATTCTGAGTGACGTTGAGCTGTTATGGGCAAGCGTGAAGAGCCATCAGGCGAGTTACTTCGCTCGTCTCATCACCCAGTATCATAAAATAAAACTCTCTCTTAGCACGCCACTATGAACGACATCCTGCCATTTGCATCCCCTGGACGCCCGCGACTCTCACAATGTCGTCGGCCCATCTAGTAGGAGGCCGACCAACGCTGCGTCTTCCGGTTCGTGGTCTCCACTCAAGAACCTTTCTTCCCCATCGGTTATCGGTTCTTAGAACGACGTGGCGTGCCCATTGCCACTTCAACGTTTTAGTTTATACGAACAAAAAGTTGATCTATCTATCTGTTTATTAAGCCTAGATGATCCCGTGGTCATCTGAGGATCATCTGGGCTTGATAAATCACCGCGAAGGTGCTCAAAAGGCCACGTGGTTTGAGTAGTTGCACCCTGCAATTTCCCTGAACGTATTCCCCTGAGCCCAACCTCAGCAAAGAGGTAGACCTTGATGCCGATTATTTCACCTTTCCTCCTGGATGATGGGAAGAACTAGGGATGATAATAACTCCCTAAAGCACTACATTATTAGCTAAATAGAGAAAATAAACGTCAAAAAACTCGCCTCGCTTCATTACTTCTAGCGCTGCTCAGCGCTGCAGGCGTCAACGCCAGCGACGAAGCGCTAGACGTTGTCATAACGCTTGCAGCGCTTGAAGCGCCTCTGCGCCTCCCTGAAGCACTTGATGACGTCGTTGACGAAGAATTGGTGCGGCTGGTCCTGGGCGGCGGGGCTTCTTCGAAGGGCGGGGGCGGTGTAGAACAGCAGGACAGTGGCGCCATGGCTGGGCGGAAACTAGCGTTACTGACTAGCATTGATAACGTAAGGGTAAGTAGGTACTACAAAGGAAATCTTGGTAGATAAACTAGAGAAAAAGGGTAGATAAACAACTAAAGTCAATTGAAACATTGGTAGAGAAATAACTGTAGCAGAAAAACGCTATTTTGGTATATATACGTAACGGTAAGAAACAAAAATGGAAAAGAAATAACTACAGCAGATTTATAAGAAAATGTTGGTATAGAAGTTACTATAGTACATTTTCAGATAACTGTGGAAGAATAGCTACTGAAAATAAAGATAATAAAGTTAATGTTGTAAGTAAAAAACTAACTACGTTTAGAGATGCGAACGATGTAAATATACACAGTCACGATAAGGAATTGAATATGGATTTCAATAATAAAATAAATAACTAGATTAGTATTATAGCTATCATGTAAGTGCAACTAATACAAAAGTAAGTGAGAATATCAAGAATTGTATGCATAATGGTCACACCACGCTTCCGACGACCGAGCAAACAAATTACTAATACACAAAACAACATTAGTAAATATAAAATGGCAGCTTTTTATCAAAAGGACAAAATCACAACGATTGTAACACAACTACGCATGCTAAAGGAACTAAGGTTACCGCTCAATAATGTGATTAGGATAAAATACATTTGATACATTCATCGACATTTTCGATTAGATAGTTTTCAAGAAAAATGCATTTTATTGTTGTTAGTAAAGCTTGTTAATTTGATTTCAATTTCCTTTTTTACTTCAAAATTTCATTGCCTCAATATTCAAGGGCTTAGATTTCGACATCTTTAAATTCTCGCGTTATTTAAAGAACTTCTTCAAGATCTTTTTTCATTTTATAAATCTTTTTTTTATCTGATCTTTTCTTGAAACTGCCCAGTTTCTTTTTCTGTCTTGGCACTCTTACTGGTTCTCTGGAATCAGAGTCTGTACCTTCAGAAAACTTTTTAATTTTTTCATGCACGTTACCACTAATCGCTGAGACAATGGGTCTTACTGCTGTGGTTTTTAGGCAGATTTTTTTCTTATCGTCCGAGCTTAAGCTTCCATCAGAATAAGCTATGGACTCAAATATCTTTTTGGTCTCTTTAACAGCAATCTGCTTCTCAATTTTAATAATTCGCTCAGATTTTTTACTATCTTGAGATGACGAAAAGGAACTGCGTCTAGAGCTATTATCTGAATCAGTTTGAACTTTCCAGATGTGTTTTTGAAACATGTCTATTTTTGTTTTGGCTTTCTTGTGGCAGATTACTTCGTCTTTAGTCATTCCGCCTTTTGAGCGGCCTTCATTATAAGTTCTAATTTCAACTTTGAGTTTCGTCTTCTTTGCTTCACCTTTATCTTTCTTCGATTGATTGAAATTAAGTTTTTTGGTCAAACCAGAGATAATGCCAGATTTGGAACCGTTCTTCTCGATATCTTTGTCTATGTCTTTGACCTGATCTTTTTCATTACTTTTATCAGTCTTTTTCAAAGTTTTAGCTGCAGAAATTAAATCTGACGACTTAACATTGTGCACACTGACTTTTTCGGAAGACACATTAAGATCATTAGCATTTTTTCTCGTAATTTTGTCTCCTATTTGTGTGACGACACCTTTAATGAACTGAGAAGGACTTTTCGATTGTCTCCTCCTGATCTCATCGACATCGAATAATTCATTCACTTCAATAACGATTTTCTCTTCGCTACTAGATTCTGTCAGAGATGTGTTATCGTAATCTCCAGAATCAAGATGCTCTCTGACCAATCTATCTATATTAAACTTTGCCATCATCGTAGATTGAACTATCAAGTTTTTCCCCGGATGAGATCTTTGAGTAATGCTATCTCCCTCTTCAGCATAATCTAAGAACGAGTTAGAAGCAACTAATTTGGTGATTCTAACAGATTGCTCAGACACAGAAGGTGCAATGCGACATGCAGCAGGCTGGGACTTAAAGTCATGCCCGTAAAAGCAAAAATCATCTTCGCTACTCGTGATAGGCGTCGGTGGCGGTATATCGTTGACTGATATACTCAAATTGGAATAATCACCTTTGGTATCGAGACTGGATGATTGGGAATTAGCTCCCCCTCGTTTAGCTTTAGGCGAGCCTCTTGGCGGAACCGGTGGCGGGACTCTTTGTTTATGAGATCCTTTTAAGACCGCTGGGAATGCCATGTCTGGTTCAGACGAGGCCATGGACTTGGCTGACGACATGACCACTTTAGCAGCAGTAGACACGGGCGATGTCACCGATGTAGGTGTTATATGGGCGGTTACATCAGACAATGATACTGAATAGAAAAACATGTAATAGATTGTAAAGGTTTATTCATTAAAATGTATAAATTAAAAGAGGTTGGCACGTAATTATAGTGATAAAATGGAAGTATAAGATTTATATGTCGAAAATGGCGTGTTTGTATTTATATTTTTTGTGTTGAGCTTGACCGTTCAAATTGTCGTTTTTTATTGGTGCATTTTAAGTATTATTTAGAAGAAGTAAAGCAAGCAGGTTTAAATAATAATGTTAAAAATATACCCAATAGAAAAGATCCGAAAGGTCAGAGCGGCGTGAAATATAGGAGAATACATGAAAATATAAGCTTATCGATTTATTTATTAGGCAGGGTTAGTTTGATTTTAGTTTTTTATTGCTGTGGCACAAACTTATTAGTTCCGTAGAAAACGTTGATACTCTTTAAGGAAATATGACTAAGTTTTTGTGATGAGTCTCTTGGAACTGTCAAAATCTCAGGACGATTGACATAATGACAGCTCTAATTGGTTGATAATTAGTGTACCTACAGAACACAGCCCTATACTAAAATGTTATTGACCTTAACAGCTGTTTGACCGAAGTTACTATTTGGCAAGGAAGTAATTCCACCTGTACACTTCGACCAAAATAAAATGAATGGACGGGCCCTAACCATTGAACTTGATCAGTAAAAACGAGTCAAAACCATCGGACATATACTTCAACAGCTAATTATAAAAATGTACAGTATATTTGTTACAAAAAATAGGTATCGGTTTTATTTGTGTATTTACACTTCAGTAAAGCATACGAATTCATAATTATGTCAGATGTTTCGTTATCGCATAACAAAAGACTCGTGTTTCACTTTCTACGGCTAGAGACCAACTGAAACGAAATGAGCGCTAGCGCTCATTTTGTAATCTTCAAAAATGCGCTTCTACTGGGCCCATCCATTCATTTTATTTTGGTCGAAGCCTGTACACACAAAATTCACCTCTATTCAAATAAACAAAGCGTAGTTATCGACAGAAGAGATAAGTTGGTGCCACTGCAGGATTAGTTAAAAAGCAAAAGCGTAGCAAGGGCTGGCCTTTATACATAAGTAGCTTTAGTGAGATGCCGAGTTACTTGGTAAAATAATAAGGAGAAGCAGATAAAGCGCCTTGCTAAACTTTTATTAATTGATTATTTGCTTAGTTTTAGATATTTGTAGGTTGGTTGGTACAATAATAATTGTAAGGAATGGCTTTGTGCATGATAAAAAGTTCCTTGTACAAATCTGTCGCCAAGCTCCTAAAGCTACATTTGAGAGTCAGTTCTCATTCCAGGCTAGGTGTACCACGACATTCGATAGCACTGTCACTTAACATCAGGCAAACGGTGAGGTTTCCAAAAACTGCAAACGCTTAGCCTCATAGCAAAGGCCTATTCAAATAATAACGATATCAAGCGAAAAATTGGATATGAGGTTTAATATTGTTTTTTTTTTATTTGATGTTTTTTGACTGATAGAGGAACATCAATAGATGGCGCTGACGAGACATGATATTTATTTTTTCGCGTTTGTATGTCTATTTTCTCAAAAACCTACAAGGGGAGAATTTTTTTAATACGGCTAGGTAAGACGCACTTATTTACATACTAATTTAAATTGTGTTGTGTTGTGGAAAAAAAGTAGTTTGTTTGTTAGCAAAAAATACTATACTACGAAATAATATGACACAAAAACAAGCATGACAGACAAACAGATCTGTCATGCTTGTCATGATTGTCTGTCTATGAGAATAAGCAATTTTTTGAAGTGAAAACTTCCTTAGGCGCAATGAGCACTTTTTAGGTGAACAAAAATCATGGAACTCGCGTCATCGTCACGCTGTCACAGAATACATAGTACCGTGTATTTTAAAACAGCGCCATCTCTTGTAGAATAGGTGAATTACTACTTAAGTTTTCACTTCTGACGTGCAGTCCTATGATGTGTTTTTTTAATTGACCTTTCTTCGGCCGAGGGTTTGCTATAGTTTCAGATCCATATCTCGTGAACGCCATCTATTGCATTTTATAAACTAATTTTTAATAGCCTTTCGGAAAACCTCCCATTGTGTGTACCATTTAAGTCTTTATTACTGTTTGTATAAAGGTCATATTGCTATTTAATCTCACCTGCCTTGCCGCTAGTCCCGCTTGTACTTGCTCCTCCTATAGCAGCGTGAAAAGGCAGTGTACGAATGAAAAGCGTGCAACATGACCCTCAAACCGCAGTCGGGTAAAAATGAAGTACGGCATTTATCAGCTCAAAAAGAACAACGGTTTCATACTAGGTCTGTGTGCTTCATCTTCGATCACATCATCGCCTTACCAATAAGCGAGTTGGTGATCAAACGTGGACTTATTCGCAATATAAAAAAAAAACATTAACTGCACATCAGAATATGCGCATCAAAAATAAAAATATATGACATTAACTGCACATCAAAAATAAAAATATGACATTAACTGCACGTCAAAAATAAAAATATATGACATTAACTGCACGTCAAAAATAAAAATATGACATTAACTGCACGTCAAAAATAAAAATATATGACATTAACTGCACATCAAAAATAAAATTAGATGACATTAACTGCACATCAAAAATAAAAATACATGACATTAACTGCACATCAAAATATACGCATCAAAAATGTCTGTGATAGCTGTGTACCTAAATAATAATGTTTAAATAAAAACAAATTTCGTTAGAAGGCTTTAAAAAACGATTATATTATTAATAAAGCTCTGGAAATTGGAATTGTTTAGACCTCATTTCATCGACTTCACCTTTAGCCTTCAGCATTTATTGGCTGTGACAGCTAGTTTAAAATTTATTTTGAAAACATGTGTGTTAAAAGCTCAATTGCACAGTACTGCACAAATACAGTGTGTTACCATAATGACATTGTGTTCACCATGTTTTAAACCGACTTCCAAAAAGGAGGAGTTTTTTCTAAATGTTTGTTACCTCAGAACTTTCGACTGGGTGAACCAACTTTGATGATCGGGTTAAAGAACTTTATTTCTCAACAAGAAATTTTACAATTTCGCTTACGTGAGAAATTAAAAAAAAAAAAATGATTCTTTTACCGACTTCATAAAAATGACAGATCTGGACCAAATTAAAATGGGACCAAATGGGAAGCATCAGCTTTCAAATAAAAAAAGAATCATCAATATCGGTTCACCCAGTCAAAAGTTCTGAGGTAACAAACATTAAAAAAAAACAGTCGAATTGATAACCTCCTCCTTTTTGGAAGTCGGTTAAAAAGTCAAATCTTTTCGATTTAAGTTAGGTTAAAAAAATATCTCATTGACTACGGTAAACCAAGATTACGACTTTTCCACAGCTGCCTTGTATCTCGAAACTGTTGGGTTTAAGACGTCAGCGTGGGTGAAAACATCAATAAGCAGTAGGGTAAGAGGGTGCAATAAAAAAAACATTCAAAATAATAAGTTTTTGGTGGTGTAAGGTGATATTTAGGGGTGATATTTAAGTATTACGTTAGTAGAACGTAGTAGAACGTTATTTTTTGCCATATTACAAGCTTTGCTTAGTTTGGGACCAGATGACCATGTGTGCAATAATGTCCCAGATATATAACATTTAAAAAAAAAACGCAAAGCAGACCCCCTCCCCCTTTGGTGCGTACGTCATACTTGAATCGAATTCATGCATAATTACACAATTAGACTACTTCAGGCGTCACATATAAGTAAAGTAAAATTTTATCGCAAAAACTATGTACAACAATGACATCATCAAAAATATCTATAAATCATATTTTGATCGGCAACATAAAAAAAAGTTGTTAACAGAAACATTTGATCTACGCGTCAAGTGATTCTGATGTGCAATTAAATATTTCCAAAATAAAACAACAATTTTGATCGGAAAGAATCTCATTTATTCAACATTATATACATAAAAACATGTCACACAAGCACATAGATAATTTAATATCTACCTAACTACTTTAACGGCCGACTTATCTGTAGATTTGAGAGCGCCACCTCGCCTCGCTATCGCATTTTCTGAGAAAAAATTACAGATCAGCGCGAAAATCAAAACGGAACGACATTTACCGGCAACAGCTAATTTTGACTCATTTCGGAACATTGCTGGTTAGAATATAATTAATTTTATGAACTTTAATTAATTAATGTAATTAGTGTTGTACCGTTTTAATTGATAATAATAAATAGATTTAATATTAATTATATACATCGGATGTCACGTTTTTTTCCTCACCTCATGGCGACCCTGCCACGAAGACGACAAACCATAAGCAAACAAAACGAGGATTTTCATTAAAGTAATTGAAAGAGTGAACCGATGGGGAAGAAAGGTTCTTGAGTGGCGACCACGAACCGGAAGACGCAACGTAGGCAGGCCTCCCACTAGATGGACCGACGACATTGTGAGAGTCGCGGGCATCCAGTAGATGCAGATGGCAGGATGTTCAGTGTGGAGGTTAAAGGGGGAGGTCTATGTTCAGCAGTGGACGTCTTAAGACTGATGAAGCAATTACGTATGATTCGATTGCGAATGGACTCGTTTTCTCACTTGGCTTTCTGCAGATAAGTCGGTCGACAAGTTGACCTACTGCCGTCTTATTTTCTCTTTAGCTTTAAAGAGATACAAACTCAATAACTGTTTTTATTTCAAAGCAGTCCACATTCACTTCATTAGTCGTACAAGGATCTATACTAGGTCCAAGTCGCTTTTATCTTTGACAGCGGCAATAACATTGTAACTAGTATAAATTGTTTTTTATTTATTAATAGGTGCGCCCGTCGGTTTCACCCGCGTGGTGATGAAAAATTGTGATGATGAAAAATAGTTTACGACCTATTCCAACCTTACCTACCAAATTTTAATATAAATTGACAAACATAAAAAATAAAACAGTCGAATGAAGAACCTCTTCCTTTTTTGGAAGTCGGTTAACAATATGTTCAGCCGTTTGATGATTATGTCCGGAGTTTAAAAAAAAATACAATTTATACTTCTTATATAACCAGCTATCAGAGCTAAAACAATCTTGCACCGAGTATAGATCATTGTAGGACTGATATAAAGCAGTGAGATATATAACTATTCCTTCACTGGTCTACAAGGTTACGCAAACAGGGTGTAATATGCCGAAAGGGGGGCAAAGTACCCATCACTATGAAGAACTTTTACTATGTGACCACACCTGAAATCGCGAAATAAATATCAGCTGCTTCATTGAGTATGGTCACATTATCACATCACCAGCCAATTAATGTCCACTGTTGGACAAAGGCCTCCCTCATAGAGAGGGGTGTTGCCATAATCCCCACGCTTGGCAGGCGGCTTGGGAATCACAGTAAGTTCACCGTGTACTATTAGGACGCTGCTGCCCATCCTCCAGTGGTTCTGGTCGCAGTTTTAGGACATACCCGGGTCCATAGAATGGTCATTCAATCAGAAAATGTATGAAGCAGCTGATATTTTTTCGGAATATTTGAGGTTTTTTTTAAATTCAGTAATTTGATCGCCAACTCATCTGATGTTAAGCGATGATTCGGTCTACGATGGAGCACGCTTGCCTAGAACAGTGTTTTTTAAACTTTTTCATGACCCGACCCATTTAGTGTGAAAAAAAAAATCGGGACTACCTTCACCAGTTTATAATCTGTATTTTATTATATTACAAATATCAAATACGTACAAACTTTTTTATTTTTATAATTACTCAACTTTACTACAAAACTCTGGCCGATTCACTCGTGATTTGAAGACACCCAGATTGTAACTATCGGGGAACATCCATTCAGGCAGCGCATTCCACGGACTAGCAGTTCACACAATAAAAGTTCCCCCCCCATAAAAGTGATCCCATAGTAAAAGTTTTATGGGTTCTATGGACCTCTTTCGGATCAGAACACCCTTTCCGTCTAACCCAGAATAAAAATAAAATAAAACATTTCATTTCACAGTACAATACAATATGGATTGAGTATAACAAACACGTTTTTAGATTTTAAATAATTTTATACATTGTGCTATCTTATTATTATAAAATTAAAGGAAATAATTTAAAAAATACCTAGAGATTTTAATAATTTTCTATTAAAATAAGGAAAAGGGAAAAAGAAGTTGAAGAGGAATTGAGTAAAGTAAAGATGGCGGCGTAACAAAATAATTCACAAAACTTTGGAGTGATTACAAAAAAATATGGTTAAAATCAGAAATCCTTAGCACAGATGTATACAAAGAAATGTCACCATATTTATTTATTATTATTTATGTCAATGACAAAGAGAGATTTCAAAAGTAATAATATTTTTAAGATGAATGAAAGTATTTAAACAAGAGTATGTTAAAATATAGGAAAAAAATGTCAGATGAAAATCTTGATGATCTCAGCAATGTCACCATAACAAAACAAAAACAATAACATTCGGATTTTTTCAAATTGCATAAATGTGAGAACGAATTCGAATACACATTGTACAATATTGCTAATATATTCAATATGTATTATATTACTTAATAATTCAACGTGTACAATATTGCTAAAATATTCAATGTGTACAAGTATGCTAACATATTTAATGTGTACAATATTGCTGAAATATTTAATGTGTACAATATTGCTGAAATATTTAGTGTGTACAATATTGCTGAAATATTTAATGTGTACAATATTGCTGAAATATTTAGTGTGTACAATATTGCTGAAATATTTAGTGTGTACAATATTGCTGAAATATTTAGTGTGTACAATATTGCTGAAATATTTAGTGTGTACAATATTGCTGAAATATTTAGTGTGTACAATATTGCTGAAATATTTAGTGTGTACAATATTGCTGAAATATTTAGTGTGTACAATATTGCTGAAATATTTAGTGTGTACAATATTGCTGAAATATTTAGTGTGTACAATATTGCTGAAATATTTAGTGTGTACAATATTGCTGAAATATTTAATGTGTACAATATTGCTGAAACATTTAATGTGTACAATATTGCTGAAACATTTAATGTGTACAATATTGCTGAAATATTCAATGTGTACAATATTGCTGAAATATTTAATGTGTACAATATTGCTGAAATATTTAGTGTGTACAATATTGCTGAAACATTTTATTGTGTACAATATTGCTGAAATATTTAATGTGTACAATATTGCTGAAATATTTAATGTGTACAATATTGCTGAAATATTCAATGTGTACAATATTGCTGAAATATTCAATGTGTGTAATATTTAATGTTACTTTTTTTGGTTAGCATTTATTGTTTTTACAAACAATAAAAAAAACTGTTATGAACTGGCTAATTTTTGCTACATTAACACCTTTTAAAAATCTTTGCTAAGAATTTAAGATTTAATCCATAGTAAGATAGCAAAACAACATGCAAGGCATACTTTCAAGTTTTGGTCTTCAAAGTTTTGTGAAAAAATTCGGCAATGAGCTATCCCTTTAAGTCATGACTTGGAAAGATCAGGAATTAGAAATACAAATCATAATTAGATTAGAAGTAAGCCATATAAGTATTATAAATCAATAAATAATGTTTTGGTATATTAAGTAAATCCTCAGAGATTTTGAGATAATAAATTATATTATCCAAGCCGTAGCTACAGCTTGTGTCATGGTGGTAAAAAAAAACAATTATTAATTCATTTAGTGTATTATATAAGTATTGTTTTCGATATTATTAAGTCCATTTCAAATAAAAGTAAAATAGTTAATTCTATTAAAAAATATTTATGTACACATGTATGTTTAAAAAAAAACGAGGTAAATGTTTGAAATGCCCAAATTGATTCATCTCTTGAAAACCTAATTAATTGTGACCATACGATACTATGTTTTTGGGGAATGTTATTTCTATGCACCATGATACGGCAAATGAAAATCAGGCTAAATAAAAATACCATCTATTAATACTGGAACCTAAGTTTCGAATCGCCATTTTAATGGACATTGGGGCAAAGAATAAGAAAAATTATAATGATATATCATTATTTTACAATAATTATAGTGGCATATAAACAGTCGCCATGATTAATCATATTCATTCCAAAAGAAAATGTACTGTAGCATTTTTTAAACTGTCGATAATTTGGGTTGTTAGACTTAACAACACTAAAATTATGTTGCTAAACTTAACAACAGTAAAATCGTGTTCTTAGATTTAACAACACTAAAATGATGTATTTCTCTTTACATTTAAATCTGTAAAAAAATGGCAATAATTTTAGTGCTTTCAAATATAATTTAGTTTAAAAAACGACACAACTTTATCAGCCGTTGTTTTTATAAAGCTTAACTCATCTAATTTCACCATTAATAAATACCTAACATATTAGACAAGGAAGTCGCGTCAATTTTTTTTACCCTAATTTCAAGCCAAGCCAATATTATTTGGAAGATTTAAATAGTTAACAATTTTTTTTACCTAACGATTCCATATCCCGTTAAAAGTTAGACTTATGTCTAAGAATATCCTCGGAATTAAAAACCCATCGACACCACATTTCGCAAATAAATAATTGATAAACACGATTTCTGAACAGAAACCATTAGGACGAAATGTATATTTTAGCAATAAATACAGTTTCTGGGACAAACTTTTTTGACTGAAGGTGTGCGTCTTTTTTCATTTCAATATGCCTGAAAGTAACGACAAGTTTTACAGCTGTCAAATTTGTTTTAAAATTAGAATATCGATTGTAGACTCGACGCTGACTGACGTCAAATTTTTGCCACTTTTATGTCTCTTTTATTTCAGTCTATTAGGCAAGGACAACACATTTGTCATAAGTAAACTAAATTCAACAGAACTCCCAATTTCAAACCCAATTTCGACGACGGTTTAGTATAGACGGTACAGTAAAAGAGAAGTGCTACCCGAATCTGCTTAGAACTTCAAAAAGAACCAATATGTTCGATAATACCAACATTACAATTTCGATAGTAATGCACAACTTGTCTTTTTAACGAGACGTCGATGCCAATATTTCGTTCACCCGCTCGGTTACAGACGAAAGCGGAGGTGAGGTTGACAAGGTGACTCTTTAAAAAATCAAGTATACCAATGAAGGCCAAAATTCACCGCAATATAACACAGGTATTAAACATACAATACATATAAACACCTGTTGATTGTCAGTAACCAACAAACGGTTTAGTAAATGATCATGTTAAATTTCAGTGAACAGAAACCTATATATAGTAAATAGCTTGTGAATATAGAACTTAATATAAAACATATTCAGATTACAAGCTAAAGTATCTTTGACAATCCATTTGGAAAAATATTCCGTTAGTTTCTATAGAAGTAGTTTCAGTATGCAAGACATGATAAGGCATGTTAAAAAAATCATAATACACTGCGCAGTAAAGCACATTTTAATGATATAGTAATGTGTCTCAAGCACAGTTGGATTTATAAGAAGCCTTTGATACTGTTTTACATGCTAAAATTACGCCTATTCGATAAATTTTCTTCATATTTAAATCCATAGCATAATAGTACTCAAACATAGACATAATAGACATATACATATAAATCTTCATCATAGATTTACAAGTCTATTCATCCACTGAGTTCTCCCACAAGGTTCGGTGTTAGGTCCTCTACTATTTTGTCTATACTCAGTCCGCAGGCGGCACTACAATTATAGTACTCCCGCTGTCTGTTCCCGAATATATTTCAGCTTTATCTAAACTCCTCACATATACAACTTCCTTAATAACCCTTTCAGAATATTCCTCTTTTATACTTTCATCTCCATATAGTTGAACTACTGAGACGTGTTCTTTTCTAGTTTGTATTTCTTGATCTCTCATTTGAACTGGAGAGTCAGGTCGTAAGTATACTGTTTGTGAGGACACGACTTTGCGGAACCTCATGTCTTTAGGTAGCGTTGAAGCATCTCTAGTTTCTGATCTTGTAGGTGTCGCGCTTCTGGTCCTGTAGCTGGAATTTAAACTTTTGGGAAGCGTACTAGAGTCTCTTTCTACTTGCGCGGACGTATCTGGCTCGCTATCTGCTTTAACTAGACCGATATCAGTAAAGAACTTCTTAAACTTTTCAACGAAAGTAGGAGATTTAGCCCTATTGAGGCTGTTTGTTAATCTTTCACTGGAATGTTCTTGGATTTCTTCGATTCTTTCCGGTATATTGGACATGCTTTTATGTTTTTCTACACTGGAAATTCTTTTCCATTTGTCTTCTTCGTCTTCATCTATGAACGGTATTTCTTGTTGATTATTTTCGTTTCTCGTATCGACCGCGGCGTCTTTCATACCTGGCTTTCTTAATACAGTCTCAGCTATGTATATTTGAGGTACACTAGTGCTAGTATTGTCTGTATGTATGCCACTATCAGCTAGACTGCCATTTATATGAGAACTTCCCGCTCCCGTGCTCAAAACTTTAGTTAGTTGTTCAGACAGAGTTTCCATTCTATCTTGTATTGATGTTCTATAAGAGTTATCTCCGTAAGAGGTGCTAGGTTCTCTGACGGCTAAATTGGAAGTGTCGAACTCTATTCGTCTCGGGAACGAACCTCTGTCCATAATTTTCAATCTGTCAGATAGCACTGAGGGATATTCCGCTTTAGGCGGCGGATGTCTCTGATTCCATGTGGATATTGTCGTATCGGTAAAATCGCTCATGCTAGATCTTCTAGAAGACCTAGGCGATAACCGTGACTGTCTCATCAAATCAGGATTGTAATCCAGAATCGGCCTGCCGATGTACATACGCCCTGAAGAAATATACTCGTCAATATTTTATCTCGTTTTTGTCATACATTTCAGTTTATTTCTCTCTCACTCCCGACGCAAACCATGCCGTTAAATCGACATTTTTCGACCAACACCGTTAGCACAGAAAACACAACACAGATTTTTGTTCGTCAAAAGCACGGAACTAAAATCGCGCGGCGGTACACAAACGGGCGTAAGGCGGAAATTTACATTTTAAATCTACTTTTTAAAGGAAATAATAACAAAAAAGACGTATCACAAAACTGGGAAACAATCACCGGATGGGAGAAGGGAGAGGGATAAAAATAAACTGAAATGTATAATAATATATAGGTACCAAAATAATCTCGCATTCGTGTTAGGATTGGGTTATAACTACAGTTTAATATATAAGGTTATTACTAGACCAAACATTAGTTAAAAAGTCGAGCATTCCAAAGTTAATATAAGGAGTTGATATAAATAAAAAATCGTCCACAGCAGACAAAACTAGTAATAAATAAAAAGGTTTTTTTAATCAAGTAATAATATACTTGATACAAAGTTTTCAGTTTACACAAAAAATACATTGTTATATACAATTTTTTTACTAAAGTATATTTGTAAAGTCAATCACTGTTTAGAAGTTTTTAACTTTGGTTTTGCACAATAATCATATAAGTATTGTGCCTGTTTGAATCGATTTATCTGTTTCAAGTTTTTTTTTTTACATTCTATCAACTCTTTATCAACCCAATGTATAAAAAAACCAACGTACCTGGCGTTTCAACCTCGTCCTGCGGTTTCGTCGGCTTAGCGATGCTCTTCCTCTTA
This sequence comes from Agriopis leucophaearia, assembly GCA_949125355.1. NCBI lineage: Eukaryota > Metazoa > Arthropoda > Insecta > Lepidoptera > Geometridae > Agriopis > Agriopis leucophaearia. Next base: position 7,684,961 of record OX421289.1, read on the forward strand.
GACGGAGAGTGTTTCAGTGCTGGAAAATTTGAATTTGTAACTTAGGCAGGTTTGCTTTTGGGGCAGCGATTTTTTGGAGTATTTTTGTGATATTCAACGGAAACGAAATATTTAATTGTTTTTTTAAAATGTTTGGCAAAAGCTTTTTTACACATTTTGAGACGGGTTTAACGAAGATGATCCCAAAACACGTTTTATCACAAAAATACTCTAAGGCACAACGCAGACTGGACAGTCGAGGTGGCGTCGCGTCGCGTAAGTCAACTGTTATTTACTGGAGTTCAGAACAGTCAAGTTGCGACGATTTTGAAACTACGGTAAATCTAATAAGGGTTGATTTTTAATTCCCCGTGAGGCCACCTCAATTATCCAGTCAGCGTTAAACCTAAGTCATTGAATTGTATACCATCAAAACACTTGCTCTCTTACAGAAACAAGCTGTGCTGCAAAATAAATTGTCATAACAGCGTTGCAAATAATCATGGCAAATTTTTATGAAGCTAATAATTTCTAACAATAACAAAAAATAATGCAAAAGTGCATAAAACAATGTAGGAATCATTCATACCATGTGTTGTTTATCATTCTCACTATATTGCATAGCTAGTAAAAGATATGTTTTTTTTTTTAAATGCTACTCCTCAGAAACACTAGGGTCAGTGACTTATGATACTTAACTACAATCTTAAACGAATTTACTTTAGTTACTATTTTTTTTTTCTAATCTTACAACCTTTTATTTACTTGATGTTTTAAATTTTTATTTGTGAGTATGTTTTTTTATTTTATTTGGCGTTTATTAAGAGAATATTACATAATTGGGTATTGCATAAAATGTTTTGTTAGTTAGGTATTGCTTTGTAGATTTTTTTTAAATTCAAAGATTGAATGTTACTTAAGGTGATACGTTTTACTTTGGCGGGAAAATAAAATTTCAAACAGTTTTTTTGTCCTTGTAGCTAGGCCGAGTAATTATTGTGAAATGACACAGTGTTTGCGTGTTTGTTTGTTTGTTGGTCGTTCTTTACATTATCATGTACAGCTATTAATCAGTTACTCACCATATTACTTACATTTGTCAATAAGCTGTTTGAATCAGCAAAAATTTGTTTATTGACAAATGTATGTAATAATGTGCATTAGAGATAAATATCTTTACGTGAGTTCGTAAAGAATAACAATCAATTTTCGCAAACATCATGATCGTTTACAATAATTACTCGGCCTAGCTACAAGAACAAAAAAACTGTTTGAAATTTGAATTTCCCGCCATACGTGAAACGTTTCACCCTAAGTACTGAAATCAATAATTTTAGCAGAATCGGTTAAGAGGCATTATTTATATGAGGTTCTAATTCAGATTGTAAGATTTGACGTAGACAAACATTGCAAGCTAAATAAAAGCTTGTTTTTTTTTTTTTTTTTTTTTTTTTAAATTAATTTTAAACAAGTTATTATTTTAGTTTTGAGTTCAGTATCAGCACTATGGTACCATGATACCCTCAAATATAGAGAGAATGCATAACAACACCCTGCAAAAATAATCACAATCGTTCTAAAGAAAAAACTCACAACAATTCATGAACACTCAATTCCAAAAATTCGGATTAAAAAATTCAAACTCATGAAAAAAGTTCGACAATCCGTGCCGCGTTACTATTTTAGGGTGACAAAGATTTTCGCAGAGTAAGAAGAATAGTGAATACAGTGCAAGACAAAAATACTGCTCTCTTCAAGTAGATATTAGCCGCTTTCATCTGTTAATTGCGATTTCCTGATTTCACACATTTTCGTAAAATACTAATATTATAAAGAGGAAAGATTTGTTTGCTTGTTTGCATTGAATAGGCTCCGAAACTACTGAACCGATTTTAAAAATTCTTTCACTGTTGGGAAGCTACACTATCCCCGGGTGACATAGGCTATATTATATTTTGTAGCGAGGCCTAAGGCCGAGCTTACACTCGTGCGAAGCCGGGGCGGACGGCTAGTATCAGATAAAACACTTAACTATCGCATTTGTTTACTACAGTTATATTATTATTAACGGGACTTTTACCGTGATAACACGGTTCATTCAGCTACCTGCAGCTGTTCGCCTGGCGGATGGATCTGGACTGCCCAATAATGCAGCACTGGACAAGTGTGCATATTGAGCACTCCGGATTCAAACCAAAGTTTAGGTTAAGATAATTTAATTTCTGTATTATTATTATTTTATTTTTCTAATATCATGCATAATTTATTTTAATTTGAATTTTTATGTCATTGTTTCTATTTATTTATTGTTTAACAATTTTAATTTTTAACTGATGATTATTTAACTTTTAATTAATTTTTTTTATTTGATTTTTTTTATTTAATGATATTTATATAAGTGTCTAATTGTTTTCGTCACCTATGGACATTGGTCTGAAATAAATTATTATTATTTATTCACCATAGTATCACGGTAAATATACCATTATAAATTACATAACTAGAGTATCAGATGTATCTATTTCCTTGCCAGATTTCATCAAGACCGGTTCAGCCGTTTAGTCGTGAAAAGGCAAGAAATTTTGCAAACAGACAAGAAGAATTACTTACGCATTTATAATATTAGTGTAGAGCCTATATTTTTGGCAAGCACTGTATGAAAGTTGAAAAAGGGGGGTGAGAATGTAATGAAGAGTGCGATAGGGAGGGGGAGTCATGTAGCAATGGGGGGAAAACGAACCACAGGGTGGAAATAGAAATACATGGTAAAAACACGGGGATGATCACACTGGAAGAAATCGTTACAAAATACGTTTAAAAGTATCACGGCTTTTCACTACAGTTACATGATAATTAGTTTTTTTTGTTATTTACCGCGAACATGGTGCATGTAACTGCGCTGAAATATCGGGAGCTCCTTCCACAATCTTATCACGGTAAATATCACGTTAATAGTCATATAATTGTAGTAAAATACATTTAGTCCGCTCGGGTACCGAAGTTTACTCTTTTTTTTAGATTGGTCCCATAAAAATTTCATCAAAATCGTTTCAGTAGTTTGGTTTTTTAAATCAAAATAACCGAAATTGGTCATTTTACTAATTTAGTGAAGTCGTTTTTTTTTTTATTGATATAAATTTGTACTGTTATTTATAAGAGTTGCTGGCATCGTAGCCGTGATTCGGAACGCACCCTTGAATTTGTAACAATTTCTCACACAAAAACACTCATTTACTATACAACTATCAACACATGTAGTCAAAAATGGTACACATTCAGATGGGGCCAAAACGACAAACACTAAAATGTGGAAACATTCAAATCGAGCCAAAATGAAGACCACGTCCAAGAATTTCGTGGCCAGCGTCGTCATAAGCACCCCAGTCAAAAGTCAAAAGTAATTTTTGTGAAGCTAAATTTTGCAATAACTTTATGTAATTTTCCCCGAGTTATATAGGGTCACACAGTGATACAAAACCAAAAGGAGGTCGCCCTCATCATTATAAAATGATGTTACATTTGTGCCATAGTTGGCAAACTAGCTGACGTGCTGCCTAATGGTAAGCTGTCACTTATGGATACATGTAATACCAGTGGCATCACAAATAGGTTTTCGACCAATTAAGACTCTATTAAGTTATCTTTTTTGTTTTGTTACGTTAATGAAGTTTAGTTTAAGTAACGGGGCGACCACCTGGACCCAACTGGGTTCAAACCCCGCTGATCGAACAATTTTTGGACTGTGACAAAATGTGAGTCATGCTTTCAAAGGGGTCTTTATCAACACGGGGACTTACTCAGACCTCCACGAATTCGAGCCAGCGTCCGATTACGGACAAAAAGTTGGAAAAAACAAACAAAGATATTATTTCCGTCTGGCAACACTGAAGAACCGAAGTATCACACTATACAACTCACCGACTTAACGCGAAGCGAAAAATTGTGAGCCTTATTGAGTCATGTATTACGAGCAAAAAAAAAAATGCTAAAGGGTAACTAACAGAAAAAATATTGTTTAAAATAGAACGGCTGTCAAGTTATATTTGTTGTAGCCAGTTGCACCCATATAAACCGTTAGCAACTGTGACGCGGAGTTCTACGCGTTGACATAAATAAGAATGTTCAATCAAGTATCTGTCACAATACTTGGCGACAGAGTTTCCATCTCATTACCGTTCTATTTACTTCTCTTTTCTGTGAGATAACTAGTCAATATCCTCTTACATCGTACAAAATGGATGGAGATATAAAGGGCTCAATCACTACGCGGAACACTTGTTAATTTTTTTGTACTAGACCAAGATAATTTATGATACCATGACGCGTATTACCACAGAATACATATAAGTACTAGTACAGAAGATTCACTCCGCAAAATCATTTAAATAAGTAGCGACTCTTGCTGCTACACAATAAAGTGCAAATCAGGACGTTACTAACTACCTACTGCTATATATACCTACAAGTTGCCTCTCTGTCTGTCGCGTAACTCTTGTCGCGTTATCTCTGTCTATCGCGCGGCAGCGGGCACGGCAAGTCCGACAAGACGACTACTTGTAGCTTCATACCTGAAGTGCGGAGTGCGTCAGGCATGGTATTAACTAAGAACTTTAATTAAATGCCGCATAAAGCTCACAATTCTTTTTACTTTAAGTTAAGTCGGATAAGTCTTTATGGTGTTCGAAAATTCTATATCACAAGACAAGACTGAGGAGGGCAGGGGGGGCGTGCGTGATTTACTCAATATTCTTAATTCAAATAAAACCGTCATGCCTTTTAAATTTAGAAGCATCCAATTAAAAAATTAAAAAACAAAAGAAATAATAATGTTGCTAGTACATGCCTAAAATTTTGCTCAAAACAAATTTTTCCAATAAACATTTTTACATTTTTTCAGCTAAAATTTTACTGCAAAGTGTGAAGGTGTTGGCGTCCCTAAAACCCTAAAATTTGCAAATACGCTACCCAAGTCTAAAACAATTTTACTTTTACAATAAAATAAAATAAAAAACATTCTAAAAAAAAATATTTAAAGTGCAAAGAGAGCAGAAGTGGCCTCTCATTTAAAAAAACAGGTATACTTAAAGATAAGGTTGCCTGGAAGAGATCGCTTATAGCGATAAGGCCGCCAATTTTTTCACTAGTTTTAAGTTGTTTTTTTTTCTTATATACGTCATTTCTAGTGTGAACAATAAAGAGTTACCTATATCTATTTATACCAGTTGTTTTTTTTTTAATGAGGGCGCAAATCTTTCTCCCTTTAACCGTAATGGTTCAAAAAACTCAATTAAATCTAGAATAACTTCTTTATGCTAAAATTATCACTAGAGTACTAATTATAACGTTCATTTTCTAACGACTTCGAACTGATTCAAGCCAAATCAATTTAGTAAAACTGCCTCAACAAAAAAAAAAAAAACTAGTAACTTTACAATAGCAAAATTAATTCTAGAAATTCAACCAACACCCTCACAACTACACACAAAACGCACACATTCACAATTTTAAAAGAAAAAAAAACTCATAATATCTTCAAAATTAAAAAAAAAACCAAACACTTATAACCCTACAGTACCTATATAGCTGGTGACTAGGGTCCTAAACTTGCGATGATTTCCCTTAATCTCGGGTAGGTCCACTGATTCGGGGAGAATTAACACATTATTGTGGGTAATTTTGATTCTTTCGTGTGGCAAGATTCGGTTTGGCAGCCATTTTGAAGAAAAAAGTGTACTGCGAACGTTGTCAAAATAAAAACGGAACTAATGCTGTTGTCCTATTTTCTCTTCAGTGTTAGAAAGAGACAAAACTAGCAACAGTGTTCCATCAGCGCCACCTGGGCTACACGGAAAGGCTACTAACCCGAAAAGGGTGTTATAATCACATTACGAACAACTTTACTATGGGACCAACCCTAAAATCGCGAAAAAAATATCAGCTGTAACCATAGAGCTATTATTACTAAGTATGGAGAATCTATCCTTAGCAAAGATCATGCTCCATTTTTAACCGACTTCCAAAAGGAGGTTATCAATTCGACTGTTTAAAAAAAAATATGTTTGTTACCTCATAATAATTTACAATTATAATACATCAGTTGGACCACGGGTCTAGTTAAGAGGCCGTTGTCCAACTACAAAAATGGTTGGACAACGACCCTTAATGAAGGCCCGTAGTCCAAATAGTTGGACATACCAGTTGGACAACTGCCCCGAAACGATAACTTTTGACTGGGTGAACCGATTTTGATGTTTTTTTTTTTATTTGATAGCTGGTGCTTCCCGTGTGGTCCCATTTTAATTTGGTCTAGTTCTGACATTTTTATGAAAAAGGTTTTTTTGGATTGATAATTAAGTTAAGAGTAAACTAAAGTTCGCTGCAGCGCTGAAACCATAATAAGTTATCTAATAAACACGTATTAGTACAGTATAAACACGTAGCGCTAGAACGCTTTTAAGGAGTAGTTTTCGCGCGACCAAAAGGTTGCAAGCGCCGTGATTTTCATGGCGCTTACGCGTTTTGTTCAACGTTCAACTGAGCGCAGCCATCCAGCTGAACTTGAATGGAGCCCAGTGGCTTTAATACGAGCACTTGCGAAAAAGTTAACGTTACGTAAAAGATAGCAAATTGTATGAAAAATTCAGTTTCCTTTCACGTCCGATAGAGGCGCTCAATAAAGTTCAATTTTTCACACATGCTATCGTTTACGTAACGATAACTTTTTCGCAAGTGCTCGTACTAAGCCCACAGTTATAGCGATGTGGCGACTACTCTATATAGTCTATAGACGGAAACTTGTAAACCAATCACCAAATCTATTTTTAAGTTTATATTATTAGGCTGAAAGTTTCCCTAAAAATGCAAAATAAAATAGTAAAAATAGCACAATGGCTGTAACGCGACAAAATGTACAGCTGATATTTTTTCGCGATTTCAGTGTTGGTCTCATAGTAAAAATTGTTCATAACGATAGGTAATATGGACCCGTTTCGGGTTACTCTTTCTGCGTAACCCCATAATAAATAAGCCTGTATGTCAATGGGGAAATACAAAACTGTATGCCAAAGCGAAACTTGGGTACTTCACAGTAATTTTGGGAGATATCAGCGAATGATATTTGTATTTAATCAATATTATTATCTCACTCAAATCGATTGTTGACCATAAGCCTTCTAGGTCTTGTAATAATGAAGGCACCAGCAGGCCTAGCACGGTCTGTGGACAGATTGTCTTTCCACCGTTTTTATTCCACTAGAAAGAGATAAACGTATCCATATTCTAGCTCTGTCGCATCTACACGCGGACAAAAACGGTAGAAAGACAATTTTTCCACGGCCCATGCTAGGCCTGCAGCTTTAATGGGAGATTTTCTGACAGGCAATTTAAATATATAGTTCGTAAAAATACAATAGATGGCGTGACATGCATATGAAGATTTTGCAAAACCACAGACGAAGAAAGGTCAGTAAAAAAACTTGAGTACTTTCATAGACAGACAATATCTGTCTGTCTGACACTGTCATGCATGTTTTTGTGGTATTTTATTTCGTATTAAAGTACATATTTTTTTATTTTTTTTACGAGACGAGCGAAGTCGCTCGCCTGATGGCTCTTCACGCTCGCCCATAACAACTAAACGCCACTCAGAATGTTGAACTTCAACAGTTCAAAACCCTGGATGGCAATGCACTGCGCTCGTCACCCCATTCGATAAGATGTCAAATCTCTGTGCCCTGTAATTTCGCTGGAAACATTGCCCTTCAACCCGGAACACAGTAGTGTTTGCACACTACTGCTTGACGGTTGAATAACTGGCAAAGGTGTGGTATTTCCCCAGGCAGACCCCTGCAAAAGAGTCCCTGTATTTCCACAACACAACACAAATTAGTAGGTACATAAGTGTGCCTTGTCTAACCATGTTAGAGAATATCTCCTCTTCCTTGTATTGTAGGTTTCATTGAACAAATGCGAAAAAAAAGTCATGTCAGCGCCACCTATCGATGGTTGCAGAACTATATTCCTCCAACTGTCAGAAAACCTACTATTAACTGTTCTGTTCCACAAAAAATCATACAAATATCATCAACACCAATAATTCAGTATACAAGATGACTACGAATCTGTGAAGACAATGTTTGAGAATTCAAAATATTTTATATAAATTTTAAAACTTAACTCGTGCATAAAGAAAAACTTTCCGAGCATGAGAAGTGAAAATCAAATTTTCTGTGCGAGGAATGAGTCGTACGCCCAACTCTAAACGCGGGCCGGAATAGGTGCAATTTGCAAAATCACGCGACCGCAAACCGTATATCGGCTCGTTAAGATTCGCGTTCACGTGATTTGCAAACTGCACCTATTCGGGCCCGCGTTTAGAGTTGGGCGTTAGGCCCCAGGTCTCTTATCATCAGCGTCGAGTAAAGTTCGACTTTAATCTATGATAAATATATAATATAATAAACTTTGAAGTCTCAAACACGAAGAAAACTTACATTTACCTTTGGGGTTAGCTACATGACTTACAAAAGAAAATTAGCTTATTTAGGACTGACACTTAAAACTACTAGCGTATGGGTTAATTTCGTACTTTACTGGATAGAATAAGGCCTTGTCTTATATGAGCGAGAAATGCGGCAACGCGATGCGATACAATCTAAAAGTATAAACATGTATGTCGATAAAAAAATGTAGCCAATGACACTCCTGACAAAAACGAATCAAATGACAGCTCGCATTTCAAAATTTGTCAAGCCATTAAAGTAACCAGAACGAAACAGATATATTTTTGACAGGACGGCAAGTTGCAGGGCTGTACACTATTTTAATGTACTAGGGACCTGTAAAAGGCTCCAAAGGCTACATACTATTTGACAGACGGCCTTGTACGCTTTGTAAATCACTTGATTAATTCTATGATCTTTATTATTCTGTGATTAAAATATACTTCAATTGATTTTGATAGGTGAGCTGTTGGTGTCACTGCACAGGTGACGTCAACACGCTTTTATTAGCGGAATCTTTGAACTAGATTTTCAACTACTTCAAAACGTCGAATTAAATTGAAACTTTGCCCACTTATCAAGGACCGATGACAATGCGATAATTTAAATAGTTTGCCCCATTATCCTTACCAGGATATTCACCCCATTATCCTTACCAGGATATTCAGGATTAGCGATTTTCAAGCGTGTTTTTTAGTTTATAAACTGAGAGAATCATTTTAAATACAAGACGTATTTATGGCACCGACATGTAAAGTAGGGCGTCGCATTTAAAAAAGTAAAAAAAAAAAACAGAATACTCTCACCACAATGTGGGCTTTATCATCCACCTTATAGCATTGGTGTGTGGAAACTCAAGATGTTATACTACTGTGTTTGGCTGGACATCGTGTCCGAATCTTGTCATAGGATTAACCGAACATAAAACAAATATACGAAAAAATGAAAACCATATATGGTAGATCAATTTTTATTAAGGTGCGGTTGATAATGCCTAAAAAAGTTTTCTCTTCAAAAACATTGGTCGGTGTTGGACAGAGACCAGTGGAAGGCATTGGGCGAGACTTATGCCCAGCCGTGGGGCAATAACAAAAAAAAAACTAGTTTTTTCTTTCATTAAAATACGCAACGAAGATATTTTCAAGTGTGATTTCAAGGGATTCAGTTTTGATTTAAAAAAAAACCGAATCGCGGTTTAACGCTTTCTATAGCTCACATAGGACAATCGGTAAGCAAATGACTATAGCCTGATGATGAGTCAGTCGTGTTAGACAATTTACAACTCTATAGAAAAAGTTATATGGGTGGAAATTCTGTATCTATGCCACTGTAATGCCGGATGTACTCTAGCCCAGAGAACCCGAGATCGCAAGAAATACAGAGATCAGGTGAGGCGAGCCGACGAGAGATCTCGGCCTGTCTCGACGCGAATGTACAGCCGACATAACATTATTTGGACCAGTATTCTGGTGGGGTCAAGATTTCACTTTCATCCTCACATCATGTGTATACCGGAGCCAAATTTAAAACACAAATTTAACATATTGACGTGCTTTAGAAACAATTTTGTCAAATAGTTGTAACATAGAACACTATTTGTCAAATAGTTGTAGCATAGAACACTAGTTTGTCAAATAGTTGTACCACAGAACACTAGTTTGTCAAATAGTTGTACCATAGAACACTATTTTGTCAAATAGTTGTACCATAGAACACTATTTTGACAAATAATTGTACTTTAGAGCATAATTTCAACAAATAGTAGTACTTAAGAATACAAATTTGATAAAATATATATTTTAGAACACAATTTTGTCAAATAGTTGTATTTTAGAACACAATTTTGTCAAATAGTTGTATTTTAGAACACAATTATGTCAGTTAATGTTTTACTTTTTTACTGTAAACGAATCATGAAGTATTTATTGATTTTTTTAATGCAAATGTCAACAAATTTTCAACTTCATAAGCATCAAACACCAAAGAAGTGCTCTAAATTTGACTCTAGTATTATAATAAAAATGTGATCGAGATTATCTCGATTGCGCCACATTCCTTTGAGCTGTAAGAAAGAGACAACGTTACACGTGAGGTTACGAGTGCGCAAGAGACGTGACACTTACACGAAGGTATTTTCTTGAAGACTGTCTTTCCCATGAAGTCGAGGAACCTCTGTGCGTAGAAACTCGGCCTGTGGACCGAGACTGTGTCCTGGAAATCAGCAAAGTTAACTTTTAGACACACCCCGAACGGAACGACAGTGCAGAACTTATCAATCCCATCTCGAATAAGGATAATTTAAACCAATTGAGGGTAGTTAAAAATACCTCAGTGCCTTAAGACGAAAGTCTTCAACCAGTGTGTGTTGCCAGTGATGACATACGGAACTGAAACGTGGTCTCTTACTATGGGCCTCATTAGCAAGCTCAAAGTCGCACAACGAGCTATGGAGAGGGCTATGCTCGGGGTTTCTCTACGAGATCGAATCAGAAATGAGGAGATCTGTAGACGAACGAAAGTTACGACATAGCCCACCAGATTAGCAAGAACGAAGAACTTGGTATTAGGAGGTGAAGTAACAATTTATCTTATTAATATAACATTTTGTAGGCTAGAATTGCCTTTTCACATTCGTGCGGCCGTGGTTTTTCAGTGTTTTGCCGTGAAGTGGACGATATTTTATTTAAAAACCAAGCGAACGAATTTTGTTTCCCATAAATTATTTAACAATAATTTAATTAAAAATACTAGCGGCCACATTTTTATTGGCACCCTGGTTGATATATATTTTCCTAATCATAAATATGCGTAAAAATTTGGTTTTAAGCAAAAACTCGATGACCGCACTAATTCTGCAGCCGGATCTTAGACTATAACTTCAATAATGTGATAATATCTATCTATTTAAGTATGTATTTAAAAATATATATGTATTTATATCAGTCTCTGGCAGCCATATTACAAGCTTTGCTTAGTTTGGGGTCAGATGACCATGTGTGCAATAATGTCCCAGATATTTATTCATTTATAACTAGCGACGCGCCCCGGCTTCGCACGGGTGTAAGCTCGTCCTTCGGCCTCGCAATTATGACCCGTTCCAGGAACACAAAATTTCATATAAATCGGTCCAGCCGTGTACTCACCGTTTAAACCTTCCCTGGACTACGACAAACATTTCAAAACCAAAATCAGCTAAATCGGCCCAGCCGTTCTCGAGTTTTAGCGAGACTAACGAACAGCAATTGATTTTTATATAATAGGTCGGGGAAAAAGTCTTTTCGTATTTTGTATGTATAAGGTTGTAGTAAAAATCTCATCCGTTGTACTGTTTGTATCTGGCTGGTTTTGATACCATTAAAAATATGACATTTTAAAAAAGGAATACAAAAAGTAAAAAGCAATTTCCCGCCATTTTTCAATTGTTTTTTTGTTTGATAAAATGAGTGAACCTAACGAAGAAATTCGATATATTGTGAAATTTTATTACAAAAAAGGGGAAAACTGCGACACAAGCCGCGAAAAAAATTTGTGACGTTTATGGACCTAATGCAGTGTCATCAAGAGTAGCACAATGTTGGTTCAAGCGTTTTCAGTCCAGGAATTTTGATGTCAAAGATGCAGCTCGCTCTGGTCGCCCTGTTACGGATAAAGTAGATGCCATTTCTGAAAAAGTGGACCAAGATCGGCATATTAATAGTTACGACGTAGCTGAAGAACTGGGGATTGACCACAAAACAGTTTTGACCCATTTGAAAAAAACTGGGTATACAAAAAAACTCGATATTTGGGTGCCACACAAGCTCACTGAAAGAAATCAAATGAATCGTGTACTCATTTGCGACTCTCTATTGAAACGTAAAGAAACCGAACCGTTTTTGAAAAGATTGATCACTGGTGATGAAAAATGGATCACCTACGACAAGAATGTGCGCAAACGATCATGGTCAAAGGGCAGTGAAGCACCACAGACTGTAGCGAAACCCGGATTAACACGTAATAAGGTGATGCTGTGTGTATGGTGGGATTGGCAGGGCATCGTTCATTATGAGCTTTTACCGCCGGGCAAAACCATCGATTCGGATCTCTACTGCCAACAGCAGATGAGACTCAAACAAGAAATTGAGAAAAAACGGCCGGAATTGATCAACAGAAAGAGTGTGGTCTTTCATCATGATAACGCCAGACAGCACACATCTTTGGCCACTCAGCAAAAATTTAGAGAGCTTGGTTGGGAAGTGTTAATGCATCCACCATATAGCCCTGACCTTGCACCCTCAGATTTCCACCTGTTTCGATCTCTTCAGAATTCTTTGGGTAGTGTTAGATTAACATCAACAGAGGACTGTCAAAACTACTTGTTGCATTTTTTTGATCAGAAGTCCCAAAAATTCTACAGCAACGGGATCATGTCACTACCTACAAGATGGCAACAAGTTATCGAACAAAATGGCACATATATATTATAATTAAATGTAATTAAACTTGAAAAAAATATGTCTTGAATTTGTTTAAAAAATACGAAGAAACTTTTTCCCCGACCTTATATATAGATGTGCGAGCGAGATAACTGCAGAGGGGAAGATCCCGTTAATGTACTCACTCCGTCGTGTATCATGCTCTTCCAGGTGTGTTCCAGTTTCTTCCGGAACCGGTATGACTGCAGGATGTCGATGATGCCGAGGAAAAGCAGCAGGCGCTCCCCGCGGGCGTTCCGCGCTGGGATGCCGCCAGGACTGGGGGGATACAGATTATATTGTTTTAATGTTTATCGGGACTTATCGCACAATATTTTCTAATTTAAAAAAAAAATAAGAATTTTTTTTATTTAAAAAATTTACTGTTTTTTTTAAATCAAAAATAGGCTTGCATTTTACCGCCAGCCCACCTGATGTTAAGCGATGATGCGGTCTACGACAGAGCACTCTTCTAGAAGAAACCGATTCACTCGTGATTTGAAGACACCCAGATTGTAACTACCGGGGAACACCCATTCAGGTAGCGCTTTCCACAGACTAACATTTTACACTATAAAATTGGAATCAAAAGGCTCAGTACGGTTATTCAGAATATCAACCATAAAACTGCGTCGTCGCTTCGTGCGAATAAATTAATCCCATTTCAACTACGTCCCATGTTTTTTTGTAACTCATCTTTGTCACTAGGGAATCCAACCCCGCAAACGCGGGATCCCGCACTTATTTGCGGGATTTGTAATGTGGGACACTTGCGGGATCTACGGGATTTGCGGGACTGAATGAAAATGGACGCAGTCGTCGTTCTCAATATTAATCCGTCCCGGCCTCATTAACAGGTTTTAACAAGTTTCTCCATGAAATCTTGATTTTATATCCCTATACTCTAAGTAGATAAAATTATTGACTTTGTATGGAAATTGATTGTTTTTTAGTATTTTTTTTATAAGTTTTCTAAAAGATCGTTGTTGTATTTGAGTAGAACCAGCTGCCGAAAGAAACGGAACTTACATACAGACGGAGTATTACAGAAAAGATGGACATAACATCTATTAAAAGTACCGGGACTTGAGAAAACTGACAATATGACAGAAAAGGTAGCTTTTTTTGCAATCCCAGAAATCTCGCTGATCTGCGGGATTGATGACCTTGATCCCGCGGGCATGCGGGATTGTATTCCCTGCTAGTCACTATCTCTTTGGTGCATGTAATAAAGCTGTATACTCACGGTACGTCCTCCTCTTCGTCTATGGGTTCGCTCTCGGCGTGAATAGACTCCATCGCGGTCGAGTGAGCCACCAACCGCTGCCGGTTTATTGATCTGTAACACAAACGGACCGTACGATAAACATTGTTTTAATTACGTATAACAAATCTTCTGACACCTAACCCCCCTTTTTTACGCGAATAAGTTCGCGTTTGACCGCCACTTTTCTTATTTGTTATAATTATAATTATATTATTTTTCTTTTATTTATCTTTTTTTTTTCTTTTTAACCGATTTCCCGAGGATGTTCTCAATTCGACTGTATTTTTTTTTACCGACTTCCAATATTTTTTTTATGTTGTTACCTCAGAACTTTTGTCTGGGTGAACCGATTTTGACGATTCTTTTTTTATTTGTAAGCTGGTGCTTCCCGTGTTGTCCCGTTTGTTTACATTGATAATTATCTCAAATGCAAAGTAGCAAGCCAATTAAAATAGTTTTAGAAGTACGTGGAAACTGCAACACATGCAATGTTATATCACCAACACATTCAAACACCGACTAACTTGTATTTGTCAGTAAGTCAGGGAAAATTTTAAAGCAATTAATACGTTAAATTTCACATACGACAGGTACTATTTCACAATTCACGTTTAAAATTGCTTATAAGTCATACATTACATCGTCAGTAAGTGACATACAAATTTGTCAGTAAGTCACACTATTTTGTCAGTAAGACACATACAATTTGTCAGCAAGTCACACACCATTTTGTCAGTAAGTCACATATAATTTTGATAGTAAGTCACTTACAATTGTTCGGCTAATTCATTAATCTCGAAGACCACACAATAATCTGTTAGTACATAATAAATATGTCCGTAAAACTCCCCACGAGTAAGTCAAATAGCAAATAAATTATAGTGTCAGTAAGCTAGTCAGCAAATCAGTCAGTTTGTCAGTACGTCACACATGCCTAGACAGGATAGAAGTTCTAGGGAACACAACGTTAAAAGACATGCAATTTTTTGTGAATGTGATTAAATTATTTACAGAATGGTGGTAAGTTGCGTCATAGAGTAAGGAAACATTGTAGTAACAGACGTGACATTTGAAATCATTCATTAAAATTTTTGGTGATCTGATTGGACAGATTTTATTAGTTGAAAGTTTTTAGACAAATATATAGTTATAAAAAGAAACTTCTATATTTAGTCCAAATTGAAAATTTATATAAATAAAAAATGAATTGCCATAAATTATGTACGCACATAACTTCCAAACGACTGCACCAAATTGGATAATTATTTTTTTGTATTTGTTATTGTCAGGACTTGTATAAAAGTAAAATTAAAAAATAAACGAATTAAATTTTTTTGGACTATACTAGGCCAGCGAAGCCACGGGCAACAGCTACACGTAGGATGGTACTGATTTTCAAGCAAGGTTATTTACATTGAGTTTATTTATTGATGATTTTAAAAAAAATACTAAAAATACAACAAAAATTAATAAATAATGATATTTCATTTCATAATAATTGGAATAACTGAAGTATCTCAAAGTATAGTCCAGTACCCTTAGTACAAGATTTGATAGTTTTCGAAAACTTATTTCGTTTTTGTTTTGATGCATACATTGCTGGGCTGAAAGCTATTCGAAACTATTTTTCGTATGTGAGTGAAGCAACCTATACTGCCGATTACTACCGATTTTAGTTCATCCGCGTTTCCGCTAGAGGCGCTTTACTAAAATGTATGGGACAATACGGAAACGAAAAAAAAATTCGAAAACTGACAAATCTTGTACTAAGGGTACAGGTATTACATTTATTATGAAAACTGTTCAGTTTTTCAGCATCTCGTAGGCAAATATTCTTGCTCAAACGTCACATCTGTACACAATGATTACTCTACATCAGTGTTAACATCACATTAGGAAGAGGCGTTATAATGTTAAACAGCAAAATATAAACAAATCGTACTGTGTCCTTTTCACTTGCATCCCAAAGTCCTCCTTGTCCGATCTGAAATATACACCGCCACCTTAGAAAACCCGACGTAAATACATAAAAAAAACATCGACATACATCGATATCATGCTTTCAACTGTGGCATTCCAAAAGCCATCAGTGTGAACTATCATCAGTACTAAACGTATGTGTATCAGTACAAAATTTTCATCATAATTTCTTTACCGAAAGCTTTTTCTTGATAACTTTACCCATCTATTTCTATTTTTAGGTATACGTTTATGACATTTGTTTTGTACTTTTAAATAACATATCAAAGCAAGATCTGCATGTACAATTGTACATAGCTAGATAAGCTATCTACTCAGTTTTGAAACAATATTAGTTATTCATGTTGCTCGCTTCGCTCACTTTGGTATTATTTGCTAGTTCGCTTTAGTTTACTTCGTAGTTTTTATTCACTGCACACATTTTTACATGCTTTATAACTTATCGTTCACTTTGAGTTATAAATTTTCGTTACATCATAAATTTAAGTCAATTTTAGACATTTTCGCTCACTTTATACATTTATTTTTATTTTCGCTCGCTTCGCTCATCCTGCTCACCTGGTTCGGTTGAGCCCGCTCCGCTTGGGTTCGTCATCGTCGTCGCTTTGTCCGGACTCGGTGCGCGTGCGCGCTTCACTTTTTTCGCGCTGTGCCTCGTCCAAATTGTGAATGCCGACTAGTAGAGAATAGTCCATAATCTGTAAAATTAAATAGTTTTATATTAAAAATGCTAAGGTAATCTGTGTGTTATCGTTTCAAGACTAGATGAAATTGGATTTTGTATATTTTCGCTCACTTCTCATTTCGTACATCGGGCCTCTAGGAATAAGTGCTAACTCATGTATTTCTATGTAATTTTCGTGGAATAATAGCAAATCACTACGAAATTATTATAATTATAGCTTTCTGAATTGAGATTGTAAATGTTACTATACTCAGTGTGCCTTTCGGTAAAAGCATCCTCTCTTTCCATTGTGTTCTCTCTAGGTAACTAATACTTGATAATTAAATTACTTCAACGTAACAGGGGGAGCAAGGATCTCTGAAGCACAAGCTGCAGCTTAGTTTAGGGATCCGAAGCTCATATTTGTTTGTGACATACTTGATAACTTATAATCCAATTTGTTATTCCAATGTTTTTGTAACTCTCTCGCCAAATAAATGATTTATGATTATGGTAACTAACCCTTCGATAGTTGGGAGCAGCTGTCAATTTGATATCATGGACCGATCTCTACCACTGTCTGCCTATATTCTAGATGCTCTGTTGTTCCATTCCGTGACTGCTTTAGACCACATATTTCTGTGCTCTCACATTATTTCACCGATCCATTTCTATTATTGTTGATCTATTTTATCGGGTTTGTACTAGATCTTTGTCTTCTGCCTTAGGCATGCATTCCTAATTTTGTATTTTCATTTTAGACCTATCATTAAATAATTGGGCGATTTTTAAATATTTTCGCTCACAGCGTACATTTACGCTCACTTACGTTTTTAACCGACTTCCAAAAAGGAGGAGGTTCTCAATTCGATGTTTGTTACCTCAGATTTTTCGACTTGGTGAACCGTATCAATTTGATCCAGTTCTGTAATTTTTATGAAGTCAATTTTTTAATTGATAATTATAAATAAAAATATTTTTTTTTTTTTTTTTTCAATCTTTTTTATTTAAAACTCGATTGCTTAGATGACAATACCTACCTACTGTCATTCACGTCACATAAATTTGCATATTTAACTCATTTTGTGTGAGGTTAGTTTTTTAATTTATAATTATGTATACCTGTACGAGTATCTATTTACCTTGAAGCTCTCTAAAACTCGACAGTCGCGCTGCATGGTCTTAGTGAGCGCGTTGTAAGTGTCTGCTTCGAGGAATATGCCCTCAGGATGCAGCTCCATAAAATCCAGGTCTTTGTACGTCGGTGAACTCTTCTGCCGTTCGCTTTTACTGGCCTGGGGACAATATTGGTAAGTGATAAGATCCCTGACAAGATTGGATCTGATGATAATTATTATTATTGAGATTAAAAATAAAACCGGCCAAGTGCGAGTCAGATTCGCGCACGAAGGGTTCTGTACTATTATCTATAAAATCACGTTTGTTGTATGGATGGGACCAAAGGAGCCCATACGCAAGGGGTTTACGGTATTGAAAAGTTCCACTATCTACTTGGCAGGCCACATCGCTCGAAGAACTGATAACCGATGGGGAAGAAAGGTTCTTGAGTGGAGACCGCGAACCGGAAGACGCAGCGTAGGTAGGCCTCCCACTAGATGGACCGACGACATTGTGAGAGTCGCGGGTATCCAGTGGATGCAGATGGCAGGATGTCGTTCAGTGTGGAGGTTAAAGGGGGAGGCCTATGTTCAGCAGTGGACTTCTTCTAGCTGATGATAATGACAATCTACTTCCCGGCTCCATCATCAGACCCTCATCACCAAGTGTAAGCATATGGGATTGAACTAGTAACAGCAACAGTTCACGAGCCTTGAATAGTATCATGAACCATCAACTAGGGTTATTCTTACCTTGAAGTGAAAACTTCTCTAGGCGCGTTGAGCAATTTTTGGGTAAGCAAAAATCATGGAACTCGCGTCATCGTCACGCTGTACCGTGTATTTTAAAACAGCGCCATCTCTTGTAGAATAGGTGAATTACTACTAAAGTTTTCACTTAAAATAAATATCTGGTACATTATTGCATACATGGTCATTTGACCCCAAATTTAGCAAACCATGTAATATGGCTGCCAGAGACTGATATACATACATATATACTTTTAAATACATACTTAAATAGATATTAACACCCAGCCATACAACAAACACAAATGTTTGTCCTAGGTGGGAATCGAACCCACGCCCCCAAGTGCAGAAGGCAGGTTCACTACCAACTAAGCTTAACGGGCTAACTTCTGACGTGCAGTCCTATGACTGATGAGTTTTTTCTTACCTTCCGTTTGTAAGTAGATCCTTTCAGATCGTACTTCTGGTGCAGTTTGACGAAGGAAGGCAGCAGGTTGTTCATAGCAACAAGACGCACATTCTTACTATTGCACTGGTAGCAATACAGACCGAAAAACTTTGGTAGCAGCGTGCGAGGGTTCTGTATACAAAAACACATATTAACTAAGATATGTGACCGTAGTCGCGTTTAGTCATAGTTCAGAAATTGATAGTTATAAAAAAATGAAACGAACGAAGCTCTGTAGACATAACCAAATTACAGAGATGTGATTTCAGACAAGGACAGAGTATCCCTTTGTCCCTGTGTACGTCATAATTTTAATCGGGGAGTTTCGGAACCGTGTAGGTATTAGCGTGGGGCCTGTCAGTGTTTTGTGATGGAAATGCTAGTGTCTTTCTGTTTGAATGTGTCATTGGTCATCGCATGTTTGAATCGTCCAGTAATAAAAACCTTTTCCGGCATAACAAGTAAGGGAACAGTGTGTTTAGTACTGCTTTTGTGGTTTTAATTTTTCCTATATTTGATTGTTGTTTACGCATACTGATTCCAACAGTATGTGTGGGATACTAAGGACGTTTTTTACAAGCACTTAAGGATTTTATCCTTTCTTCTGCATAGTGTTTATGGATCTGAACAAGGCCTTCGACATTGTGGGTAGACAGGGACTATACTAAACTCATAATAATAGGTTGCCCAACAGCCCCTTACTCTCATCAAATCATTACAATAGGAAATGCAAGGGTCAGTAGTCTTTGATGGTAACATATCCTATCTACTTCACATGTGCGGAAGGCGTGCGTCAGAGCTGTGTCATGGCGCCTACTCTGTTCTGTATATTCATCTTGTTTTGCTCTTGCTTTTAAATATATTTTTTATATGCTTACAAAGTTCTTTATTTTCACTGACCTGATCGAGGTTCAAGTAGTACCCGGGCAGCAGTTTCTGTAAGAACTCGCCCTCTTTGTGCATCACCGTTTTGATGATGAACTCGTCGTCGTTGGTCAGGTAGAATATGCTCCCGGACGCTCCAGGGTTGGAGAGTTCGCGGAGTGGTGCGCTGCACATTGACATCTGGAATGGAAACACCAGTCTAATGAAGGAAGTGAGCTATGGAGAGACTCACGTTTTTTATTTCAGCCGTGGTCATCCCATTGCAGGGCAAAGGCCTCCCTTCCTTTCTTCCACTCTTCTCTGTTCTGTGCTATGGTGTACCAGTCTGTTGCGTGGGAGTCAAGCTCGTCCCGCCATCTTTTTCTGTGCCTTCCAAGTGGTCGTATGGCATGCGACAGCCATTCTGTAGTGGTTCTAGCCCAGAGCTCATCTGACATTCTACTTACGTGGCCGGCCCAGTCCCACTTCTAGAATGAGCCAAGCGAGCGAAATTAAAAGATTCTCACCAAGAAATCGTCCGGCTGTATTCCGAACAAATCTCGAAAGTACCGGAACGCTATCGGCGCGTACGTTTTAAATTTGAACTCTGAGTAGTGATGCGCTGGAGTGTGGTTCGACCCCTCGTGGGGGAAGTTTGTCGTTTCCACCGTCATGAAGTCTTGCATGAGGAGGTCTCGCTCTGGCTTGGAGGCCAGCCCGCCGATTGCGTGCTGGATGCCTGGAATGGGAAAATACTGTTGTTAGTTTTTTTTTAATGCCATAGGTGGCAAACAAGCAGACGGGCCGCCTGATGGTAAGCGATCACCGTCACCTATGGATACCTGCAACACCAGGGGCGTCACAGATACGTTGCCGACCCTTAAAGACTATTAACAGCCCTTTTGTAGAACCCCATATTAAAGCTACTCGGAAATGCAGTAGGTGGGAGCTCATTCCACATATTGCAGGTGTAAGACAAAAAGGAACGCGTAAAACGCACAGTGTGCGATTTCCACCGATCTATGATATGTGGATGAACTTTCAGGCGGTGGCGGCTGGTGCGATGATAAAACCGCGATGCCGGCATCAGATCGAACAGTTCTTCAGAACATTCCCCGTTGTAAATGCGAGTCATTGAAGAGCTGCTTGCGGAGCCCCCATAGACTCCGTAGGTTTGATAACTGCAGAGAATGGGAGAGGGTCGCGCCGTAAGAAAGGCTTGCTATGGGCTGCCGGAGGGCTGTAGACCCGTCAGTCGTTCCAAGTATAGATGGAAAGATGAACTGGAAAAAGATCTGAACAGGACGTTCATGCTTGGCGTTAACTTGAGCAAGATAGGGAATCAGTCAAACAAGGGAGAGACAATGTGATATTTACAGCCCCGGTGGCTCAGTTGGTAATGAACCTACCTTCTGGGCTTGGGTTCGATTCCTACCTATTAGGGCAAACATTTATGTGATGAACATTTGTGTTTGTTCTATGTCTTGGTGTTAATATCTATTTAAGTATGTATTTAAAAATATACATGTACGTATATCAGTCTCTGGTAGCCATATTACAAGTTTTGCTTAGTTTGGAGTCAGATGACCGTGTGTGCAAAAATGTCCCAGATATTCATTTACTAATATAACATACCCTTGTTTGTATCTACCCTAACATTCCTGGCTAAGCGTTTGACCACAACACACCTGATAAAAACAAGGGATCGAAGGGAAATGTTTCTAGTCAATTTACTAGGCATAAAGAGATTTAAGAAGTAAATGTCTCAGAGTGACAAGCGCAGTAGATTGCCCCACAGGGTTTTATATGTAGAAATTCCAAATTCAGGTTGACATTGAACTGTTATGAGTAAGCGTGGCGCTTACCATCCGGCGTTTTTCTCGTCACTTAGTTGCATTACAATAATAATTATTAATATAAAAAACCCGACTTCATAAAAATTACAGAACTGACCAAATCGAAATGGGCCCACACGGGCAGCACCAGCTAATGAAATAATCATCAAAATCAGTTCATCCAGTCGAAATGTAAAAAAGGTTAAAAAAACAGTCAAACTGAGAACCTCCTGTTTTTGGAAGTCGGTTAAAAACTTAATGTTGCGTCAATAATATTAGTTAACACTATTTCTGATAATGTAAGCATTACTTAAATAGGAATTTCACAATTATTTATAATATGTACTCTGATGTCATAATTCATTATCCTCCTCTAAGAATATGTTATTATTATTTATGACACAAATACCTGTGTACATAGATATACCTGCACACGGATGTTGCTTCTAGTACATGTCCCATGTTTATCTAATTAAATTTAGAGGCATCTAAAGCAGGCAATACTCTGCGCCGGTCATAGGTTTTCTTTCGGCGCGTTTCATTTCAAATTCCAAATTATTGTCCAATTTTTTTTTTTTATAAGAACACAGAATACATATAAGTACATGTACAGAAGATTCACTCCGCAAAATCATTTAAATAAGTAGCGACTCTTGCTACTATACAATAAAGTGCAATTCAGGACGTGCGAACGCTAACTACCTACAGCTATATTAACCTACAAGTTGCCTCCTGTGTATCGCGTAACTGTTGTCGCGTTATCTCTGTCTATCGCGCGGCAGCGGGCACGGCAAGTCCGACAAGACGACTACTTGTAGCTTCATACCTAAAGTGCGGAGTGTACCAGGGCTGATAAGCCTTGATGCGTTTTGTCTAACTCACCCCGCAGACGACCTTGCCGCCCTTTTTAACCGACTTCCAAAAAGGAGGAGGTTAATCAATTCGACTGTATTTTTTATTTAATTTTTTTATGTTACCTCAGAACTTTCGACTGGGTGAACCGATTTTGAAAATTCTTTTTTTATTTGAAAGATGGTGCTTCCCGTGTGGTCCCATTTCAATTTGGTCCAGTTCTGTAATTTTTATGAAGTCGGTTTTTTGTATTGATAATTATTTGCATGTCGACTATAATTAGTTCATTGGTGTCGCTAGTAATTTCTTAGTGTGTGAAAATTTTTAATGTGAGCCGTACTAATAGTTTTCGCGTTAAGCGGTATAGTAAAAAAAGATACATTTGAATGATGATTGTACTAAGGCATATCTTCATTGTTTATCTGATCTGAGGCTTGCAATAATTTTAGTCTAAAAGCAATGATTAGTAACTAGGAATTTTTAGTCTATCTTTGGTTCTGATATAGATATTTGAGTAGATTGATAACTCTTAATTGTTCACAGCAAAAATTACATACATATGACAAAAACAACTTAACACTAGTGAAACAATTGGCGGTCGAACCTGGGTACTGAATCGAAATCCACATTTACAAATATCTTTTATACTTGTATACGTATTTTACGGTTTAAAATTAACTGTCAACAGTTAATAGGGATCTTAACCGGCTATAAATTGTTTCTTGACATAGTGTCAAGAAACATACAATATGTTGACATTACTCCTGGCGACATTGTGTGGCATTATATCATGATGTACAAATGTGAGGTAATGTTATGTGTGATAGTTTTTCTTTTTACGGACAACTGCCTTTTTTTTAATGATACTGAGTGACGAGACGAGCGAAGTCGCTCGCCTGATAGCTCTTCACACTTGCCCATAACAGCTCAACGCCACTCAGAATTTTGAACTTCAACAGTTCCAAACCCTGGATGGCAATGCACTGCGCTCGTCACCCCGAGATATAAGATGTCAAATCTCTGTGTGCCCTGTAATTTCGCTGGAAACATTGCCCTTCAATCCGGAACACAGTAGTGTTTGCACACTACTGCTTGGCGGTTGAATAACTGGCAACTGTGTGGTACTTCCCCAGGCGAACCCCTCGTCACTCAGTATCATAAAAAAAATACTTGAATACCTTTCAATGCTTGCTTGGCAAAAGTACACGTAGCGCGAAGCCAAAAATCATCTCAAAAAAACCTCAGATGTGTTACCGCAAATCGATTATGTAAAACCGCAAACTGCTGTCGTATTTTGTAAACAAACTAACTGTATCAAGATAGATATAGCATGGATGTGCAATGGTTAAAATTAGCAAGCATCGCGTAAGTGGTACTGATGTGCGAACTCGCATGGTGTAGATGCGGTAATCTTCTGAATAAAGATCTACGAAGTAGACAATATACAATATTTTATTTTTAGAAAAAATCCACACTTACACACATATTTATTTAGTAAAAAAAACACATCACTCATAGGAATGCACGTCAGAAGTGAAAACTTAAGTAGTAATTCACCTATTCTACAAGAGATGGCGCTGTTTTAAAATACTCGGTACAGCGTTTGATGACGATGTCGCGAGTTCCACGATTTTTGTTCACTCAAAAAGAGCTCAACGCGCTCAGAGAAGTTTTCACTTCAAAAAACATTGGATTTTTGCCACAAACCGGCCCCAGCTCAGTATGTTGCCGTTTGTTGCCAAACGACGCTGGTCTTTGGACCGGCAGGTGACGTCAGTGCACGGTGCGCGTACTACTAGGTACATTATACTACATACCTCAATGAAAGACAAATTCACATTATGCACTACAAAGACATGTACAATAATTATTAAAAAAAGACAATAAATGCTATATAAAACGAGATAATAAACATCTCAACAGACATACTTATTTCATTATTACAGCACACTCTTTTACCTCTTCTGTATGTCCTCTCCATAATAAAGCTGCCTGGAAGAGATCGCTTATAGCGATTAGGCCGCCAATTGTTTCACTAGTTTTAAGTTGTTTTTGTCATAACTATGCAGTAATTTTTGGTGTGAACAATAAAGAGTGATCTCGGAGTGACGAGCGCGTGTTTTTTTATATCATAGGTGGCAAACAAGCAGATGGGCCGCCTAATGGTAAGCGATCACCATCGCCTATGGATACTTGCAATACCAGGGGCACCACAGATTTGTTGCCGACCCTTAAATAATCTATTAACAGCCCTTTTTAAGAATCCCATATTAAAACTACTCTGAAACGATGCATAGCGTGATGCATTTTTACAAGCTTTTTATCTATGAAACAGCTATTTTTACAAGCTTTTATATGGATAGTTCACCTTTCCCGATGTCTGTGTCTATAATCAAATCTTGCAAGTTAAATTGCAGTAAAAATAAGTTGCGGTGTTCGATTGAGCTGAAATTAGACATTCTTATCAAGGAACCTAAAAATAAGAACATGAATTGACACTGGCAAATGCATAAGAAGTGCGGGACCGTAATCCTCTGAGGAGAAAAAAAAAGTTGGAACATGGTTCAATACAAATGTGAAAATAGAACTAGTTTTTTTTTATAATTTCATTGTCTGTCAGTTGTCAACTGTCACTGTCAGTTGAAAGTGATTCTCCCTAGGGCTGAAATGTATCACTTTCAACCCGCTCCTCAGGCAATTTCAGACCTACTTTCCGAGTATGAGTAATGAAAAAGATATTTTTCAACAAAAAACTTGTTTTCCATCCACAGCAAAGGTTTTTCAGAATCATTAGTTAACTCTTTTCGCTCAATAACACCGTCCTGTGTAACGCATACAGATACAGATAATTTATTGGTGAACTATATACAATATCACACGTCACATTTTACAAAACTAGTATATAAGTACACTATTAAGTATATATCACAAAACTTAAAAAACATAATATATTTTCATACAGATTCTCCTTATCGAGAGCACTTGAAACGAGTCCATAACCATACAAAATTCACACATGTTATGCAGACTTCGCTAGGACATGGAACATCCATTATTTTGACATCCATGTCGGTGGTTACTCCACTAACCTAAATTGACTGGTTAATGCTTTAGTGTTAGCAAGGTCAGCCACTTAGTATCTAACCACACGAGGATCGTTAACCGGGAGAATATCATCACTATGATGGGAAAGTGGAAGCTTAAGGTCAAATGGTGTGGGTTCTGCTTTAGGCGAAAAAAAATATCATTTGGACCCCAAATGGTATAGATAGA
This sequence comes from Agriopis leucophaearia, assembly GCA_949125355.1. Taxonomy (NCBI): domain Eukaryota; kingdom Metazoa; phylum Arthropoda; class Insecta; order Lepidoptera; family Geometridae; genus Agriopis; species Agriopis leucophaearia. The sequence goes on from OX421289.1 coordinate 7,710,946, forward strand.
TAGATCGAAACTATTTATTGTGTACACCTTTAATACGATGTTCAGCGACCTCAGTAGCCTTTCCCTACAGGTGGGTCTTAAGATGAACATGGACAAAAATCATGTCCAATGTCCATGTTGTACCCGTGCCGGTAGTCGTCGGAAACGATACTCTCGAAGTTGTTGACCATTACACCTATCTTGGACAGATTGTTCAGTTAGGGAAGTCCAACTTATGCAAAGAGGTCGCCCGAAGAATCCAACTCGGATGGGCAGCGTTCGGGAAATTGCGTGACATCTTCTCGTCCAAGATACACACAGTGCCTGAAGACAAGGGTCTTTGACCAGTATGTGTTGTGTTGCCAGAGATGACATGGTACTGAGACGTGGTCCTTAACTGTTGGCCTTTTAGAAAAACTCAGAGTTGCACAACGGGCAATGGAGAGAGCTATGCTCGGAGTTTCTTTGCGCGTATAAATCCGGAACGTAGATATTCGCCAAAAAAACAAAGTCACCGATATTGCTATTAAAATTTGCAAAGTTTGCAAAGCAAGTTGAAGTGGCAATGGGCAGGCCACATTACTCGAAGAACTGATGAAAGATGGGAAAGAAAGGTTCTTGAGTGGAGACCACGAACCCGAAGACGCAGCGTAGGTAGGCCTCCCACTAGATGGACCGACGACATTGTGAGAGTCGCGGACATCCAGTGGATGCAGATAGCAGGATGTCGTTCAGCGTGGAGTTTAAAGGGGGAGGCCTATGTTCAGCAGTGCCTTCTGGCTGATGATGATGATTGTGTACACCAGAAATCAAAAATTACAGACAGATAATACAATGCCACATGTCGCTAAAAGCGATTTCTTCCAGGCAACCATGAGATGGAAAGAATTTATGTAACAGGATTGAAGGGGGATGCTAAAACAGTTTTAATGATACCATTATAAAAATTTTGTGCTCTCACAATGTTTTTTTTTTGGATTTTTTCATGACTGCGAGTGCGGATTATTCCTTCAGTCATAATATTAAACAAGTTGACATAGTATTAAATAACGTCTAACAAGTCATAGTCACAGTCAGAGTTTGTGACGCGCATTTCTCAGATATTGTGACAAAACTAGTGGACTTTGCTAACAACTTTCAAGTCGGAACCAAGTCTATTGACATTGAAACCACGACAAAGTCCAAACAAAAACAATTCCAAACCAAGGCAGAGTCCAAATCAAGTAAAAAAACCGGCCAAGTGCGAGTCGGACTCGCGCAGGAAGGGTTCCGTACCATTATCTATAAAAACGGCAAAAAAAATCACGTTTGTTGTATGGGAATCCCCCTTAAATATTTATTTTATTCCGTTTTTTATTATATGTTGTTATACGTCCTAATCGATAATCGATCCCCAAGCCGCCTGCCAAGCGTGGGGATTATGGCAACACCCCTCTCTATGAGGGAGGCTTTGTCCAACAGTGGACGTTAATTGGCTGATGATGTGATACGTCCTAATAGTACACGGTGAACGTACTGCGATCCACAAGCCGCCTGCCAAGCGTGGGGATTATGGCAACACCCCTCTCTATGAGGGAGGCCTTGTTCAACAGTGGACGTTAATTGGCTGATGATGTGATGTTATAGCGGTAACAGAAATACATCATCTGTGAATATTTCAGCTGTCTATCACGGTTCATGGGATACAGCCTGGTGACAGACGGACGGACAATAGTCTTGGTAATAGGTTCCCATTTTATCCTTTGGGTACGGAACTTTTAAGATCAAACTTACCCAGCTGTATGGAGCCCATGATCTGAGATGACTGTATCTTCTTATATGTGATCTCTCCCCCCTCCCCGACCCGCCGGTGGCCGATTTTCCGGTCGGATTTGTGGACTTTGCTGACGCCACCCAGCGGCCCCACGGCCGGCTGAAAACAAAAACAAAGGGCATCACAACATTGTTTTTTTTTTATGGTACGAGCGAAGTCGCTCGCCTGATGGCTCTTCACTCTTGCCCATAACAGCTCAACGCCACTCAGAATTTTGAACTTCAACAGTTCAAAACCCTGCACTGCGCTCGTCACCCCGAGATATAAGATGTCCTATCTCTGTGTGCCCTGTGATTTCGCTGGAAACATTGCCCTTCAATCTGGAACATAGTAGTGTTTGAATTAGTGTTGAATAACTGGCAAAGGTGTGGTACTTCCCCAGGCGGACCCCTGCAAAAGAGTCCTACCACTACAAAAATAAAACAAAGTCGCTTCCCGCGGTCTCTATATACGCTTAGATCTTTAAAACTACGCAACGGATTTTTATGTAGTTTTACTTTACTGGGGCATGAGTTTGACTTGACTGTGACTTACTTTGCTTGACTCCTACTGTGACTATGACTTGTTTGACGCTATTTAAGTTTACCTAGTCTTAGCGTCAAACAAGTCATAGTCACAGTCAGATTCAAGCAAGTCACAGTCAAGTCAAACTCATGCCCCAGTAAAGTAGTGGAGGCTTTACAAGAGGCTTCTATGGAGTTTTGGAAACAACATGAAAAGTGTTTCACCTCGTTATATCACTTGCCTACACTCGAGCACGTTCGCAAGCCCTTAATAAATAATAATCCACCATTATTACACATTAACACTCGAAAATACACAAGTTAAAAAAAATGCAACGAGCTGAATTTTTTTTCTACGTTGGCGCCAAAACTCTCCGATAGCCTATTTATTATTCCTGAGTTGCCAACTAAGGGCCTTACTTAAAAACGTTACTCAAGTTGATGTATGCTTTAAAATGCTCTCTCAAGTTCTCGCTGACGGCAATCGTCAGACGCGAAAACAAGACGGATTCTATTTAAGCGTATGTCAACTTGAGTACCGTTTTTAAGTAAGGCCCTTAGAAATATACACTTACCTACCTGTATAGATATTTTAATAGTTTCAAATAACACATTTTTACGACACAACACCGATTTAAATATAATAAAAATATTAAAAAATAAAATAAAACAACATGTTATTTTATTCAATTGATTAAACCAAAAATTAAATAAACAGACACTTTATAATCAAGACCACCAACTGACTGAAACTAGTGGTAAATTGAATATCATTTTTAATTTTAATCTAACTTCCTTCCTTCTAATAATTGTAGGTAATATTTTAGACTACGCTATAAAATAAAAATAAACTGTTCCATAGACCATAATGTAGTTAATTTTGGACAACAAAAATAAAATAGTAACCGGCCAAGTGCGAGTCGGACTCGCGCAGGAAAGGTTCCGTACCGGTAAGGTGAATACCGGTAAGGTAAGGTGTTCGGTAAGGATCTATAAAAACGGCAAAAAAAAACACGTTTTTTGTATGGGAATACAAAATATTTATTTTATTTTAATTTAATAATTTATTTTCAAAGTGGATATATAAATAAATATTCTGTGAATATTTCAAGCGTGTACCTCATGTCGTTATCAATATCGAGCGAAAACGAGCAAAAAAATCACGTTTGTTGTATGGAAGCCCCCTTAAATATTTATTTTTTTGTATTTGTTGTTATAGCGGCAACGAAAATACATCATCTGTGAAAATTTCAACTAACTGTCACGGTTCATGAGATACAGCCTGGTGACAGACAGATGGACGGACAGACGGACAGAGGAGCCTTAGTAATAGAGTCCCGTTTTACCCTTTGGGTACGGAACCCTAAAAACGATGTCACTGGAAGACGATGAAATTAATAATTATCAATATAAAAAAGTGAGAACCCAAATTGAGAATTGATCTCATATCTCGGGGTGACGAGCGCAGTGCATTGCCATCCAGGGTTTTGAACTGTTAAAGTTCAAAATTCTGAGTGGCGTTGAGCTGTTATGATCTATGACGTTATATCAGGCGAGCGACTTCGCTCGTCTCGTCACCCAGTATCATAAAAAAAAAAACCTTATTGGAAGCCGGTTAAAAATAATCATCGAAATCGGTTCACACAGTCGAAAGTTCAGAGGTAACACAGACAAAACATTAAACAGTCAAATTGAGAACTTACTTCTTATTGGAAGACGGTTAAGAAAAATATGTCTGCGTTTGATGGTCAAAATACGTGACCTTTGTAGCTTGTTTATAGCGTAATCTGAATAAGCACTTAGACATTGTTTTAACAGGAGTAGGCATATTAGCTAAGTGACTCACCACAGTACAAAACAAGTAAGTAGGTAGGTATTACATTCCAGCAGGGACAGAAATATTTATAGCCAAACGTGTACCGAGGCGCAGCCGAGGCCAGCATCATCATCAGCCAGAAGACGTCCACTGCTGAACATAGGCCTCCCCCTTTACCCTCCACACTGAACGACATCCTGCCATCTGCATCCACTGGATGCCCGCGACTCTCACAATGTCGTCGGTCCATCTAGTGGGAGGCCTACCTACGCTGCGTCTTCCGGTTCGCGGTCTCCACTCAAGAACCTTTCTTCCCCATCGGTTAACAGTCCAGCCATGGAGGCCAGCATACCTTTTTTAAATTGTTTAATGGTGGCGCGCATAGCCTATCTACAGATAAAAATATCTTAGCCCTGGTGCCGGGGCAATAGAATACGGCACCGGTACCCCCTGCCTGTAGTAAGAGCCTACTAAAAGGGGTTTTATGGGTTCGGGATGGTCAAAGTTGGGGTTCTGACCATCCACTTAAGCGTGCCCAGGGAGAGTACGTTGTGTGACCAACGTCGTCGCGAGTGGAGGGACTGAGACAACACGCAGTTGTCTCGGAAGGAGCCGTAGCGCAGTGCTGAGGGCTCCGGCGCGTTCCTCTGGAGATTCCGGAGCCTTCTTGTCAAGCACTAAGGCTGGTCACCGGGGGGGTTTTAGTGGGTATAATCCCACATAACCTGGCTGCACCTCAATGCAGCCGGGTATCTTTGGAAAATTTCCGCTTCTAAAACAAGTTTTTTTTTCCGCCTGATGTTAAGCGATGATGCGGTCTACGATGGAGCACGCTTGCCTAGAAGAAACCGATAATAGCATTTATAGTTTGTGTAGAGCCTTGACAACACTTCGCACGGCATTTATGTAGCATTGTTGTCACATCATTGTGGATTGTGCGAACCGCGAACAATCGTACTGGACATTTCTATCAGTATTATATGCTTTGTTAGGTAACGGACCTGAAATCAGACATCCACCGCCACAGAAAAGAAAAAATATTTTTGTTTAAACTAGAACGGCTGTCAAGGCATTTTTGTAAGAAATTCGGTGTAGCCACTGGCACCCATATAAACCCATAGCAACTGTGACACGGAGTTCGACGCGTTGACATAAATAAGAATGTTCAATCAAGTATCTGTCACAATACCTGGCGACAGAGTTTCCTTCTCATTTCCGTTCTATTTACTTCTCTTTTCTGTGATCACAACAGTATAAACAATGACACTGATGTAACATGCGAAACTGTGTGTGTGTGTGTGTGGGGATGTGTGGATGACATAATATTGTCATCTAAGTTAACGAGTTTTCCACTTTATTTGATAAAAAAATTAAAACCAAACTAAAGTAGGTACTTACTGAACCGATTTCGATGAAATAATTTTCTAAATCGGTTTGTATATGACGAAGTTATGTTCGGTAACAAACATAAAAAAAATTATGTACAGTCGAATTGATAACATCCTCCTTTTTTGGTAGTCGGTTAAAAAAACTCGTCAAAAATAATTCCAATAGTAACAGTTACAATTTGAACAAATAAAGTAGTGGCCATAAAATGCTGTCTCGCCTTCCAGTCGCCTTCCAAGTAATGTATCAAGAGATTATTTACCATACTCGGGGCGCAAACCTGGCTTCCAGCCAGAACTGTCCGCTCATAGGCTGCCGACGGCATAGCTAGGACATATTCAGTTCATATCATGAATGGTGCTTTCCACCCTTTCTTAAGATAGCAATAGCGTACCGGACAAGAAATTAATTCTAGTAAAAAAAAACTAAAAAACGCTTTAATGGGACAATTTAAATTATTGCATTGTCATCGGTCCTTGATATGTGTGCAAAATTTCAATTTAATTCGACGTTTTGAAGTAGTTGAAAATCAAGGTCAAAGATTCCGTTACATAGATACACACATACCAAGCAAATACATATATGGGGCGGCCCCTTGTATTTAGATTTATGACCTTTTTTTTTATTCAGAAATAGGCTTGCGTTTGAACGCCAACTCGCCTGATGTTAAGCGCGATGCGGTCTACGATGGAGCACTCTTGCCCAGAAGAAACCGATTCACTCGAGATTTGAAGACACCCAGATTGTAACCATCGGGGAACACCCATTCCGGCAGCGCATTTCACAGACTAGCAGTTCGCACATTAAAGTGGAATCAAAGCGCTTCGTACGGGTTTTCGACAATCAAACCGAGTATCGACCATTCTTCTTCTTTCGAGTCGATGTTTTGTCACTTATTTTCATTATAAATTAAGTTTTTGGACCAAAATTCCACCACTCCAATGGCACTCTACGTGGCTTCATTCAGGTCGTCCAGTGTGCAGGCTGCAGAGCACGCTGCACACTCCATCAAGTGTGACATTGCCTGAGGGTTGACACCACAAAGACATTCGGTATCAGAGCCTTCTATATAACCCCACTTTGCCATGTTATCCCGACTTCAGCCCACTTGGGACCGAAGTCGGTTCAGTGTTTTCCAAGTGGGCCATGGTTCTTTATGGATATCAACCATGAAGCGGTGTAGATTTTTCGTGCCCGCTCTGGCAGTCTGATAGAAAAATGGTGGGGGGGGGGGGGAAATGGGAGCTTATAATTATTGTTTTGTATCAGATCTAATAATAAATTCAACAACAAAAACTGACAGATTTCACTAGTTCAATCTGTCAGAAAGCGAATATCCAATGGACAAAGTATACGCACAAAATAAATAGGCACAGAAGGCCCGCTTCATACAACGAGCGTAGGCAGGCGCACGCACACAAAGACGCGTAACTATTCCAGATCAAGTCGGTCGAACGCAATTCGCGCGATTCAATTGAATTTTCGCCCGCGCTTTGGCAATACGCATAATTATCGTTTTGTCTGACAATTGTCATAACTTCCAATGATTTTCCATTCTCATATTGTAATAAATATATTTAAGAATGAGGCTTTATTATACCTACTTTAAAATAAATTTATCGTGCTTTTCGTACGTGCCGTAATCGACGAAAGTACTTTTCTGTCACCAATTAGTACTTTTATTTGGTTAGCCCTTTCTATTAGAAATAATGTTTTAAAGTAACATGTCCTTAATAAATTGTTTATGATTGAAACTCCCAAATCTAAACTTTTCACAGAACATTATTGTTGTTATGTCAGCCTTACGGTTGCGCGTGAGATAAGATAACTCTTTATTAAAAGACCACACAAACAAGGAAAACATACATAGTAATTTTTAAACTTTCGCGATTTGAACACATGAAACGTCGAGCGAAAGGTATCTATTTTTACCTATATTTAATATTGCGCGATAAGTCCCGATAAATATAAAAAACATGAAAACATACATTACCATGAAAAAATTATCTAGGTTTTTCAATACGCGGCCTTATCGCTTAAAGCGATCTCTTACAGGCAACCATGCATGGAAAGGAATTACATCAATAAAAAAGGGGTCTTAACTAAAATAATTCAAAAGTAAATACTTAAGCAAATAACAAACGATCAAACACAACTATATTAATTACTAGCCGTCCGCCCCGGCTTCGCACGGGTGTAAGCTCGGCCTTCGGCCTCGCTACAAAATATAATATAGCCTATGTCACCCGGGGATAGTGTAGCTTCCCAACAGTGAAAGAATTTTTCAAATCGGTTCAGTAGTTTCGGACCCTATTCATTACAAACATACAAAAATAGGTACAAATCTTTCCTCTTTATAATATTAGTGTAGATTAAATTAAATAAAATACATAGACTAGTTATACCTCAGAAAAAAAATATATATCTACTGTTTCCCCTCTGGCATTTACACCCCCCCTCGGTCGTCCATTTGATCACATTATTTGCAGTTGTGTGCGCTCAATATTGAAGTGTGCGTTTGTAGAACTAGTAAGAATATGTCAGTGTGTGCAATACGTGTCACCTCTCCCCCTTCAGTTTTTGGCAGAATTTTTTCGGTACTCGAGTTCAAAGGCAGATCCAAACTATATATTATCACAGACTCATGATACGTAGTTTTATTAAAATCAAGGTCAGCGGAAGCCGGCCTTCTTTACCTGTTTATTTTGCGGTGTGCCGGCTGGTGTCAAAGTACACACCTATAAATAACTAGAAGACGCCCACTGCGGTGTCATTAGGTGTCTATATTCGGGCAGGTCGTTGCCCTGCCATTCATGGATGGCCAAACGCCGTGATTTGCGGAAACATGGCCAACATTAACCTAGCCTTATTGTTCACACATTCTAGCAAACTCCATAGAATGAAGACTCGTTGGTAGAATTTTCAGTGTAGTTAGAGAGCCTGTCGTTTTTCGCGATATCAGGGTTGGTCCCGTAGTAAAAGTTGCTTATAATGACGTGTAGGTATGCCTACCATAATATCTTTGAGTAGGTCTATCGTCTAGAGCAGAGGTTCCCAGACTTTTTGAAGTGAAAACTTCTTTAGACGCGTTGAGCTATTTTTGGGTGAAAAAAATCATGGAACTCGCGCCATCGATCGTCAAGCTGTAGCGTTTATTTTAAAACAGCGCCATCTCTCGTATAATAGTTGAATTATTACTTTAGTTTTCACTTGTGCCGTGCCGTTTTCACAATGACGTGCAGTCCTATGACTGATGTGTTTTTTTCTCATAGACCGCTTTCAAAATTTTGCTGGTTCTGGTGGACCCCTGCAACTACATTTCTACCATATTTGCAAAAATCGACAAAAACGTAGACCCCCGTCGAGTCTCCTGTCCCCTGTGACCCTGGGGTCCACCTGGACCACTCGGTCTGTCTGTCTGTCTGTCCGTCCGTCCGAATTTTATAGAAGCTTCTAACTTCTATAATTATTAAGATAAGTGCATGAAACTTTGCATAGTGACAGTTGTAATATAGATCTCTATTTTAAGGGTATAAAAAATATATACCATTTTAGGGGTGGGTCTGGTGCATGTGAAATGGGGATGAAAATGTTTTTTTCACTCCACCTGCTCGTTTAAAAGGTATTTTAAAATGAAAGTAAAGTTTCGTACATCACTTTTTTATAAAGTCTATACTTTGCGAAATATGGCCCGCCAAAGTGGCAATAAGTTGGTCCCCCCCCCCCTGCATTTCTAATCTATAAGACATAGAAACTTTTAACTTACAACACAGACAGGTCATATATAAAACCTTCATTCAAAATTATTTCAAACAATATCTGATTATAACTTTTTAAGTAACAGCGATAAAACTGTAATAAATTCAAGGCGTTCTAGCTCATAGGTCATTGACCTTTTATGTAAAATGGTCTTAACAAATAATGTTTCTCAATTAGTTTTCTCTATGTTTAAACCATAAAAAGTATATGCTATGTCAGAATGGTATATTTCTGAAAATTTGGCTAAGTTCACAGAGCTTCGTTCGTTCGAATTTTTCTATAACTATCAGTTTCTGAACTATGACTACAATTATATGACTTTGGTTACGGAACCCTACCATATGCGTGTCTCGACACGCGCTTGGCCAGTATTTTTATATAGAATAGATCTACGTTTGGCCACCAACTCGCCTGTTGGTAAGCGACGGTGTGGTCGAGGATGGAACACAATGATCTAGAAGAAATCAATTCACTCTAGCCTTGAAGATGTCTAGATTGTAGTTCTCAGGAAACAAGGAGGATGGCAGGGAGTTCCATTCTTGGACAGTACGTATCATTCTATTAGATAGAATCAGAATTCCAATTCAGTTAAATGAACATAAATAATGTTAGTTAAATGAATTTTATTGTATTAAGTATTCATTTTTTCCCTATATAGTTATTTCCCTTTTATTATATAGTTAATTTAAGTGTGAAAACTGTCTGTAATTAGGTACACGGGTTGCCTTGATACAGGCTTTGCCTAGCAAGGCAACCAGCTGGTTCCCCGAATATGGGTATGGGTGTTCCCCGATAGTTACAATCTGGGTGTTTTCAAGTCAAAAGTGAATCGGTTTCTTCTAGGCAAGCGTGATCCGCATCGTCGCTTAACATCAGGCGAGTTAGCGGCCAAGCGCAAGCCTATTTAAAAAAAAAATATTATTTTAAGAAATTAAGTTGGAGTTTTCGTTGCATTTTCCGTCAAAATTTGTGAGAGGGCTTAAGTACCAAGACATCGCGGGACACAAGTCTTATTCCTAAACTTCGACATCGACAATTTGTTATCAAACTGATACCCATTTAATTGATAACAAATTTCAAGTTACGCAATCAAGCCTCCGAGATTTGAGGCGAAAGTCCTTTGCGAATTCCTTATCAGATAACTTTATTTATACGTATATTCTAAGGTTCTAAGAACATTGATAAGAGTGTTTGTAAACAGTATTAGAAAGATGAAGGCTATCTAGAGTTTTGGCGCCAACAAGAAAACATTTAATTACAGGGCACACAGAGATTTGATATCTTATATCTCGGGGTGACGAGCGCAGTGCATTGCCATCCAGGGTTTTGAACTGTTGAAGTTCGAAATTCTGAGTGGCGTTGAGCTGTTATGGGCAAGCGTGAAGAGCCATCAGGCAAGCGACTTTGCTCGTCTCGTCACCCAGTAACATAAAAAAAAAATCGCCTAATTGCATTAATTTCCCAAACTTGTGTTTTTTAACCGACTTCAAAAAATGGGAACGGTTCTGTTTTTTTTTTTGTTTTTTTTTTTTTATCGCGTATAAGTCCGCGTTTGTCCACCAACTCGCCTGTTGGCAAGCGACGATGTGGTCGAAGATGAAGCACGCAGATTAAGAAGATACCTATTCACTCTTGCCTTGAAAAGGCCCCAGATTATATCTCTCAGGAAACAAGGAAGCCGGCAGGTTGTTCCAATCCTTGGCCGTACGTATTAGAAACGTAGAATCGAAACGTTTGGTACGTATCCAAGGAAAGTCCACAATGGGTAATGGGTCGTTTTCCACTGTTTTTGTTTTTTTATGTATGTTCATAGATTTCTCCGCCACCTTTTTTAACTGACTTTCAAAAAGGAGGAGGTTCTCAATTAGATTGTTTTTTTTTTTACTTCAGAACTTTCGACTGGGTGAGCCGATTTTGATTATGCTTTTTTATTTGATAGCTGGTGCTTCCCGTGTGATCAATTTGGTCCAGTTCTGTCATTTTTATGAAGTTGGTTTTTTATATTGATAATTATTTTATTTTGGAATAGGCTTGCGTTTGACCGCCAACTCGCCTGATGTTAAGCGATGATGCAGTCTACGATGGAGCACGCTTGCCTAGAAGAAACCGATTCACTCGATTTGTTTCAGTTAAGTATTTTGATTTAAAAATCAAACTACTAAACCGATTTTGATTTAATTTATATGGGACCACCTCTGAAGTATGGCCTACCAAACAAAAAACGAATCATTGAAATAAATTTATAATTGGCGGAGAATTCGGTGAACATACATTTAAAAAAAACAGTGAAACAGAACCTCTCCTTTTTTAAAGTCGGTTAAAAATAGGAAAGAATTTATAATCAATGCTTTATCTCATCATCATCAAGTAGACGTCCACTGCTGAACATAGGCCTCCCCTTTTAACCTCCACACTGAACGACACCCTGCCATCTGCATCCACTGGATGCCCGCGACTCTCACAATGTCGTCGTTCCATCTAGTGGGAGGCCTACCTACGCTGCGTCTTGCGGTTCGTGGTCTCCACTCAAGAACCTTTCTTCCCGATCGGTCATCAGTTCTTCGAGCGATGTGGCCTGCCCATTGCCACTTCAACTTGCAGATTTGAATAGCTAACTATTCAAATCTGCAAGTTGAAGTGGCAATGGGCAGGCCACATCGCTCGAAGAACTGGATTGTGACGTCAAAATCTCTATATGGTCAGGTAGGTATCAGTTATATGTAATCGGTAAACGATAGACAGATATTACCGAGCTGTGCTCGGAGTTTCTTTGCGCGATAAAATCTGCAACCAGAGTCACCGAGAGTCACTCAAGAACCTTTCTTCCCGATCGGTCATCAGTTCTTGCCACTTCAACTTGCAGATTTGAATAGCTAACTATTCAAATCTGCAAGTTGAAGTGGCAATGGGCAGGCCACATCGCTCGAAGAACTGATGACCGATCGGGAAGAAAGGTTCTTGAGTGACTCTCGGTGACTCTGGTTGCAGATTTTATCGCGCAAAGAAACTCCGAGCACAGCTCGGTAATATCTGTCTATCGTTTACCGATTACATATAACTGATACCTACCTGACCATATAGAGATTTTGACGTCACAATCCATCTTGATACTTGTTTAAATGTAGATATCTATTTACTCGATTTAGAAGGTATTTCTCAAAATTAAAATGTTTACTCAAGTGCAAAAATAAGGAAATTTATTCAAGGATAATAAATCTATATGTAAAAGCGAAACACTGATTGGCTGACTCATCAGGAAATCTCGAAAACTACTTAACCTACGAAGCAAAAACTTGGCAGTTCCTTATAGCAGGTACTTTGTTTGACTGCCCGGTGGCTCAGTTGCTAGTGAACCTACCTTCTGCGCTTGAGGGCGTGGGTTCGATTCCCACCTAGGGCAAAAATTCATGTGATGAACATTTGTGTTTGTTCTATGTCTGGGTGTTAATATCTATTTAAGTATGTATTTAAAAATATATATGTTCGCATATCAGTCTCTGGCTGCCATATTACAAGCTTTGCTTAGTTTGGGGTCAGATGACCGTGTGTGCAATAATGTCCCAGATATTTAATATTTAGGTGGCAAAAAAATTACTTTATGAAACTCTTGTCGGTGTTGGGGCACATTGGAAGTGCTCCATGCACCTAATCTCAAATAAATTTTATAACCTACCATAATTACCCTTTAGATAGATAGATAGAAAACTCTTTATTGTTCACACCAAAAATTACAAACGTACATAAAAAAAACTTTAAAAAACTAGTGAAACAATTGACCCATTTTTTTGGGTCCCGTACCCAAAGGGTATAAACGGAACCCTGTTACTAAGCCCACGCTTTTTTTTAATTAAAAAGTTATGGGGGTTCCCTTACATACATACAACAAACGTGATTTTTTTGCCGTTTTTATAGATAATGGTACGGAACCCTTTGTGCGGAAGTCCGACTCGCACTTGGCCATTTTTTTAAACGTATACTTATTTGTAAAAAGTTGTTAAAAATATTTTTTTGCAAAATTATTTATTTAAGAAACAATTTTGAAAACTTCTGCAAAGTAACGTCTGATTCATAGTGGGGTCAGAAATCATAGTCATCATCATCAGTCTGAAGACGTCCACAACTGAACATAGGCCTCCCCCATTAACCTCCACACTGAACGACATCCTGCCATCTGCATCCACTGGATGCCCGCGACTCTCACAATGTCGTCGTTCCATCTACTGGGAGGCCTACCTACGCTGCGTCTTCCGGTTCGTGGTCTCCACTCAACAACCTTTCTTCCCCATCGGTTATCGGTTCTTCGAGCGAAATCATAGGAATAAGGTAACTCTAAATACTATTTAATGGTGATTAGTCAACGAAAATTCTCAAAACACCCAGCTGATATGACAAACCAACACAGTTTCCTCGAAACTTCTGGACCACTGAATAAAATTGCACAGATGGACAAAATGTTAGCGTTTTTCTGACTCATCGTATAAGAATTGCCATTCAGCGTGATAATGCCGCCAGCGTGCTGGGTACGCTGCCAACTGGTAGTGGGCGCGAGCATCTATATATGTATTTAAAAATATACACAATACTAGCTGCGCCCCGCGGTTTCACCCGCGTGGTGCTGAAAATCGGTGATGATGATGATGATGAAAAGTAGCCTATGTGTTAATCCAGGACATAATCAATGTATATTCCAAATTTCATCCAAATCCATCCAGCCGTTTCTGCGTGATTGAGTAACAAACATCCATCCATCCAAACTTTCACATATATTAGTGTGATACTAGCGGACCCGGCAGACGTCGTTCTACCTGACCGGGTCCAATTGTGTTTTCAAACCATCCAGGAACCCATTGAAATATACATCCAAAATTTCATCCAAATCGGTCCAGCCGTTTAGGAGAAGATGGGTGACAAATACACGTACAGAAGAATTATATTATAAGATGTATATGTAGTCTCTGGCATACATAGGGTCATTCTACCCTAATTGAAACCACGACCAAAAAAATTAAATTCAATACATTTATGCCTAATCTTTATCGTAACGTGGAGTATAAACCTCAAAATTAATGAGTTAACAAAAAACAAATATTTTAGATAAACCACCTTGTTCTACTGTTTTTTCGAACTAAAACTGATTTCGAATAGATTTCGAGTACCATAGCTTTGTTTAGGGGCACAGAATACATTGAGGTCAGATGACCGTGTGAAAAAAAGGTCCCGAATATTTATAATATACTAGTTGCGCGGTGATGAAACAGTGATGATGATGATGATGAAGAATATAACTAAGTATCTATGTTCCAAATTTCATCCAAATCTGTTTAGCCGTTTCTGCGTGAAGGAGTAACAAACATACTCACACACAAACTTTCGCATTTATAACTTATAGCGACCTACCCCGGCTTCGCACAGGTGTTAGCTCGGCCTTCTGCCTTGCTACTATGACCCGCTCCAGGAACACAATATTGAATATGTGCTATTCCAGATTTTAATCTATCTCTGTGCCAAATTTCATCCAGATCTGTTCAGTCGTTCTGGCGTGATTGAATAACAAACATCTACCTATCCAAACTTTCACATTATAATATTGGTGGAATTTTATTCCTACAACCCTACATTAGAAATTCGTCAAAATAATATGAATATATAAAGGATCCTTTCCGGCTTAGTGCACCCTTTCCGTGTAACCTTGCCCAAAGGTTTTACATCTGTTTCTGTATATTCCGTTTGATTATAAACAAGAATGTGATTAAAACCACGAGATAAGTGGCCATAATGGGATGCGGTGAGGTCACAATTGCAATCTGTGACACAGATAAAGTTAGGGTAATGCAAATTGATTTATTCATGAGGATATTAATAACTAGTGACATATTAATATTAACGGGAGTTTTTTTTTTTTTTTATTCGGTAATAGGCTTGCGTTTGACCGCCAATTCGCCTGATGCGCCATGCGGTCTACGATAGATGTCAAAACATTCTATCTATTAACGTCTATTAACGAGGCAAAACATGATACTAGGGACTAATTTTATTTTTTATACCATTGGTGGCAAACAAGCAGACGGGCCGCCTGATGGTAAGCAGCCACCGTCGCCTATGGATACTTGTGATGCCTCTGATCATAAATACGTTGCCGGATACTTGTAACACCAGAGGCATTACAACTACGTTGCCGACCCTTTAAGACTCCATTAACTCGCCTTTTGAAGAACCCCATGTTGACTAATATTGTATTAAACACCGTGTATGCGTTTTTTAATGTTTGTATTATTTACTCGTGTTTTATGCAAATATTTTATCTTATCATGCGCGAAAGCGTGAAATCCACCGCCATTAAGGTCGAATTCCGCAGGCAACTGCAGATCTCAGACGACAACAACATATACAATGGATTTCATTTATTACGACCTTGGTTGTAGCGACCATTTAGCTATAGCGACGTTAAATCTAAGTCCCTTGAATTTTAAGTATACTTTAGTCAAGGGGTTTCACTCCGCACTTTAGGTATGAAGCTACAAGTAGTCGTCTTGTCGGACTTGCCGTGCCCGCTGCCGCGCGATAGACAGAGATAACGCGACAAGAGTTACGCGATAGACAGAGAGACAACTTATAGGTTAATATATAGCAGTAGGTAGCGCTCACACGTCCTGAATTGTACTTTATTGTGTAGCAGCAAGAGTCGCTACTTATTTAAATGATTTTGCGGAGTGAATCTTCTGCACTTGTATTTATGTATTCTGTGGTTTAGGTACGTTCGGCCGGCGCACCTTTCGACGGGCGTCACACAGTGGCCGCTCGGCTCGCACGCTAGCCACGTCTTCCTGTCTTGCCCAGCACGACTTCCGGATATAACGGCGAAATTAGAGGGGTCCTTCCATCGTCGTTATACCCGAAATTTACTGTAACTACCATTCTATGAGACCGGTTCCGATATACTATTGCAACTGCCATGACACGACATCAAATTCGCGCGGCCGTTGCTGTAAACGATTATGATTGTTAAATAATTATCAATATGAAAAACCGACTTCATAAAAATGACAAAACTGGACCAAATTGAAATAGGACAACACGGGTATCACCAGATTCCAAATAAAAATAAGAATCATCAAAATCGGTTCACCCAGTCGAAAGTTTTGAGGTAACAAACATTTAAAAAAAAACTCCTCAGTCATAGGACTGCACGTAAGAAGTAAAAACTTTGGTAGTAATTCATATATTCTAGAAGAGATGGCGCTGTTTTAAAATACACGGTACACCGTTCTACCCTCCTTATAACAAATGCAGTACTTGCAAATGGCGGTTCCGAGAAAAATGCGAAAAACTTATTTTTTGGACATATAAAAACATGTTTTTTTTTATTATTCTGTAATAGGCTTGCGTTTGACCGCCAACTCGCCTGATGTTAAGCGCGATGCGGTCTACGATGGAGCACGCTTGCCCAGAAGAAACCGATTCACTCAAGATTTGAAGACACCCAGATTGTAACCATCGGGGAACACCCATCTATGTTTTATAACTTTTTAAGTGTATCTAAAGAACAAGAGCAAAATTATTTTTTGTGCATAGATTATCTCCTTGGGATACAATTTCTGCAAAAAAGTGACCCAAAAATGTCAATTACTGCAAGTGGAATTAGTAGGGCAGCGTTCGGTGACGGTGACGCGAGTTACATGATTTTTGTTCACCCAAAAAGTGCCAATGCACCTAAAGAAGTTTTCACTTCAAAAACAGTCGAATTGAGAACCTCCTCCTTTATGGAAGTCGGTTAAAATACTGTTAAGTGATGCCGTCTACCGCCGCAGCACATGTCACCGTTTGCGCTCTGCCGTCACCAGCGAAAATCCACCTTTAGCCTTCGCTGTAAGAACCCTGGCTGGTAAATCAAACAAACTTGTTTCTTGCTACTTGGAGGACAACAGTTTCGGAACAATGAAAACAATTTGCTCAGATAGAGGTTTTTTGCACCTAACCTATTTTTAGTGTATGCCATTTGTAGTTTTTATAGACCATTCATGAATTACTGGTGGAAAATCCCACATAATAAATTCTGTTTATAGGAAAAACAAATGATAAAAATATTTTTTTACTAAGAAAATATTAATTACTTAAGGAGTAATTATAAAAATAAGTTTGTATGTATTTGATATTTGTATTTTTTTTTATTGTAATATTGGCTTGCGCTTGGCCGCCAACTCGCCTGATGTTAAGCGATGATGCGGCCTACGATGGATCACGCTTGCCTAGAAGAAACCGATTCACTTTTGACTTGAAAACACCCAGATTGTAACTATCGAGGAACACCATTCAGGCAGCGCATTCCACATACTAGCAGTTCGCACAATAAAAGTGGAATCAAAGCGCTTCGTACGGTACGCTCCCACTTCCCGAACTCGGATCGCCCGTAATTTATTTTTCCTTTCATTTTTATCATATTCCCCTCCCTTTCTAATGGGTTTCATCCTACTACTATTTTTTTGGTTTCAAAAATTATCGACCCTGGTCTATAATACGTTTTCACATTAGAGTAAAAACAAATAAAAATTGGTAAAAACATTTGATGTATATGTATGTGTTCCCTTTTTTTTTACTTTATTAATATTTCTTAGTTTAATTTTCCTTTTAATATTTTATCCGCCGTACATTACATATTCTATGAAAAGGTCATTTGGCTATCTATTACAGTTAGAAAGATACAGCCTTTAAAAGGTAGGACAGACAGACAGCATAGGCTTAGTAATAAGGTCTCTTACGGAACTCTAGAAATATCAACATCGAAATTGCGACAATGAAGACTAGGCTCCCACCTGCTTCGTTCAATAATTTTAACAATGTAAGTTTTATTAATAGTTAATCAAAAAAAGTTGATTGCTTATACAATTAAAGTTAATTGATTAAGCCATATAATTATGTTTGTCATACAAATAAATATATTTTTGCACAGAAAGATGCAGAGGCGTGTCCAATATCATAAAAGTTTAAAGACATAATTATAACATTTGTTTTAATGTTCATGGAGACTTATCGCGTAATATTTTATATAGTTAATAATAATCAATATATAAAAATCATGAAAATTACAGAACTAAACTAGGGTACTAGGGTACAGTAAAAAGTATGTCACGGTTTGGGATAACACCTATTATCCCGGTAGTATAACAGGTTTCACCTATTATCCCGGTAGTATAACAGGTTTCACCTATTATCCCGGTAGTATAACAGGTTTCACCTATTATCCCATACCGTAACCGTATCACCTAGGGTGTTGATCAGGGCCCCGATTCTACTAAACCAATGTTTTTAAATTGTTAATGAAATGCCTCAAAAATTGCCCTTTTGACACTTTTGGTATAGATATAGTGTCAAAAGTGAAAAACCAATTGTTTAAAAAAAAAAAAAAAAACATTAATAGTTTGCAACAGTAAAATTGCATTTGACCGCCAACTCGCCTGATGCTAAGCGACGATGCGGTCTACGATGGAGCACGCATGCTCAAAAATTATTTGTTAATGAATTGCCTCAAAAATTGCCCTTTTGACACTTTTGGTATAGAAAAAGAGTCAGAAGTAAAAAAATAGAGGCAATTCATTAACAAATGATATCTTATATCTTATTCATATGTGGTACATGGGTGCCTGTTATGCCTTGATCACACGTACCGAGCAAACGGGCGAGACAGTGGTCTCGTCCGAATACTCGGTACGTATAAACATAGCGCCCAGTGCTTGGCCGAACGCTCGGCCAAACGAAGTGGCGAGACAGTAGTTCGGCTCCCGTTCTACCTACTAGGCCGAGTGTCCACTCGCCCGTTTGCTCGGCACATGTGATCAAGGCATTAGGGTATGGCAACAGAATGAACGGAGTGGTCTATTTGTGCATCGTCAAAATTATCCTTGTAAAATTTGTCTAGGGTGTAGTCACATTTTGATTCTAAGAAAGTTTTGAGAACATTAGTGTAGCTATTTTCTTTTTCTATGTAAGTATATTATTTGGTAGTTTATTGTATATTTGTATGGCCATTGATGTAGGGCCAGAACTATGAATTACTAGATTAAATTTTGGTTCAATAAGTTTGTCTACATCGTGATCTCATTATACGCGGCGTGTCGATTGCTCTTTTAATGAAGTTGTTCCATTGTTTGATAGCAATTTGTATGTTTTTATGCTCATATCAGGACAACCCGTTTTAATTGAGATCACTTTTATGTATTCTTACTCTTAATTATCTTATTTGAGATGGGGGCGACAAATCCTACACTGACGTCTCGCTTGGGGTGTATTGTGCAGTTGGGATGGCTCGGGTAACTGCTGGTAGGGGGTACCAGCAGTTACCCGAGCCATCCCAACTCCTTGAAATATCGTAATGAGACTCTGGGGCGCTGTCACAGTGGCTCCAGTAGCTTTTATGTAGTTACGGCTATTTATGGCATATCTTCTCAATAGATTTTGCTGGGTGTCTAAAATCGGGAGTGAATTTGTTTCTATTAGGCAAGCGTGCTCCATCATAGACCGCATCATCGCTTAATATCGTGGCTGTGAAACGCCAGCCTATTATCTACACTAATATTATAAAGAGGAAATATTTGTATGTTTGTAACAAATTAACTCAAAAACTACTGGACCGATTTTAAAAATTATTTCACTATTAGTATGCTACATTATCCCTGAGTAACATAGGCTATATTTATTACTAGAATGCTTGAAAAAAATACTCCACCCGTGCGAAGTCAGGAGGGGCGGCTATTTTAGTAATATAAAAAAAAACAGGACTATCTTTATTCTTTATCTCAATCATTAAAGAACCATCAAAATTAGATGACCCATTGAGTAATGTGTGATCATATGAAAAAAAGCATGATAAATAATGCATTGAATTGTTAACTTCGTCTGTTTGCATTTTGTTTGTTCGGTTGTTAAAACTGTGAAGTGTATGACCTTGTTGTTAATTGTAAAAGGTGTGATTTATAACACTGATTTTCCCTATAGATTAGCATCCAAAACCTAAGCTATACAGATATATTTTTTGCAATTTTTAACTAGGATTTTCGCAAGGACAAGTTGTTTGATTTGACGGTCTCACATAGCAACTACTAAACCACTTTTGAAGATGTTTCTAATATAGAGAAACCTGGCTCAGGAACTGCTAGTTATAAACCTGACTTCTCATTCAATAACTGTGAATATAAACTAGAGGTAACTCATAACTGGACAGAATAACAGTGTAAACAAGATACTCACATCGTAGGGTACATTTTTTTCGGCGATGGAACTTTTGTCACGATCTGTAAGGAAAATGGGACGACTTTTAGAGAGCGTAACACTTATGGTATGTCGGGTTACACAATGAGATTAACACAAAGGAATGTTATTATTAGATTTGCTGGTGCCGTACCATCGTCATCCGAGCCTGAGGGCCCACCGCCAGCGTCCAATTTCTTCCCACTTTCCATAACTTCTATACGATCCGTATCCCCCGATGCCATTTTAGTCAGAAATCACATCACTCGTTTTAAAGTCTTATGATTGTATGTTTGCACAATAATGCTCCTCATAGCTCGCATCACACTAACATTGCAAACACAATGATTCACTGTAATTTAATTAGATGAAATCAATTTAGTTTACGCGAAATATTCTCGTCCGATGCATCCGTCTGACACGACCACTCATAGTAAACTGGGTTGCTAGCGCATAAAATTAAAAAATGTCACTCCATAGAGTATAGAACAAAGTGGGAGGACCTTAAGAGGACAAGAAGGATAGTGAAAGAAATCGGTAAAGTCCGTAATCAATCGATTTTGATTTTTATCGATCAAGTAATAACATTTAATTTCAACGGTTTTTAGGGTTCCGTACCCAAAGGGTAAAATGGGACCCTATTACTAAGACTCCGCTGTCCGTCCGTCTGTCTGTCTGCCTGTCTGTGCCGCAATAACAACAAATGATGACCAGAATAAAATAAATATTCAAAGGGGTAGGTATACTATACAATAAACGTGTTATTTTGCCGTTTTTATAGATAATGGTGAGGAACCATTTATGCGCGAGTCCGCTGTCCGACTCGCACTTGACTGGTTATTTAATTAAAATGTTCGTGCATTTTGGAAGTACCAAAACGATTTTAGTAGATTTAGCATGATTTTATGTCAATTCATACAGACTGGTAAAAAAAATGTATTTCATAGTGTATTTTAATCATTTGACAGATTAAGTCACATCACTTCAATCAAGTTCAATCAAATTATCAAACAAACGCCATGTTTATTTCTTTTCCGTCATTGCTCTGCCGCGGTAAGATTTTTTGTAGGTTATTCTTTAGTGGCGTCTATGTGTTTTCTATTGAAATTACTGCTGTTTCATCGTGAATAACGCGGTTACCCTTCATTTAAAGTGTTAAACGTTCAACGTTTTTTAATTTCAGTGCAAGCGACTTGACGTGAATGGTAAAAATTGCCTCTCTTCAAGAATACATTAACACTACCGCATTCACTGAAAATGGGCAAAAAAGTGAGAGAATATAAGTCTGGAGACTTCATATTCGCCAAAGTAAAAGGATATCCAGCATGGCCGGCCAGGGTAAGTACTTAAATACTGTAAAAACTAAACAAGCTATGTTGTGAACAATAAAAAATGTCTGATAAAGATCTGGCTTAGCTTGCGCGGGAATATCATTTTCAGAGCCATTCTCGCTATTTACCCGTATTCTGTGCAGTTTTCCGGTCTTATAGATGCTTGATAGGCTAACAAGATAAGTTTTCTTAGTGTTAAAACTTTATAAAATCAAAATATATCTGTGACTGTTGAGTATGGCATGAAATCAAGCAGACTTGGCAGTGACGCCTAGGTTGTTTGCCCTAGATAACGGTATGAACTCTGTTGCTTACAATTTTTCGGCTCAAGCACAGCTAAGCATTACATTATCTTTACCTAGATAGTGGAAGGAAGCCCTAAATAATAAGAATATGCTATAAATTGAGCAGATATGCCTATTATGAATATTAGTTTTGCGTTTTTACATTGTAACAAAGCAAATTACAATCATGGCATACTGTTGCATCCGATTGGGTGTATTTCTGGTATCATGTAATAATGTAATTTTTTATGTCAATTTTAATCATACCTATGCTCGGTCCAAGCAATCATTTGCTGTGATAGCTGCAATAAAATTGTAAAAAAACTTTTTTATATTTCACTGAAGTATATTGGGTACCTGCTCCCGTTAAAAACCCTAGCGAAAGTAATTAAAATTAGATTTTACAATGCCATTGCAGTTTTTTAAAAATCATATTCTTTTATTCACAATTAAGTATGAAATCACAAAAAAAAAGAAATAATATACTAAATATTTTAAAAGTGAATCACTTGATCTGTGGGAGGATGATTGCAATTTGATACCACCAATCCCCCCTTGCTATTGCAGTTGTCAAGGCAAATATATACTTGGACCTAGTTTAGGCAAAAAATACATATTAAGAACAAAGTACAGAAGATTCACTCCGTAAAATCATTTAAATAAGTAGCGACTTGCTACTACACAATAAAGTGCAATTCAGGACGTGCGAGCGCGAACTACCTACTGTTATATTAACCTAGAAGTTGCATCTCTGTCTATCGCGTAACTGTTGTCGCGTCGTCTCTGTCTATCGCGCGGCAGCGGCAAGGCAAGTCCGACAAGACGACTACTTGTAGCTTCATAACTAAAGTGCGGAGTGCGCCAGGCCTGGCTTAGGTATATTACTTGCTAAGTGATGATTAAAAATTTGCCTTAAATAAGTTGATCATCATCATCATTATCATCAGCCATAAGACGTCCACTGCTGGACATAGGCCTCCCCCTTTAACTTTCACACTGAACGACAACCTGCCATCTGCATCCACTGGATGCCCGCGACTCTCACAATGTCGTCGGTCCATCTAGTGGGAGGCCTACCTACGCTGCGTCTTTCGGTTCATGGTCTCCACTCAAGAACCTTTCTTCCCCATCGGTTAACAGTTCTTCAAGCGATGTGGCGTGCCCATTGCCACTTCAACTTGCAAATTTTAATAGCTATGTCGATGTCTCTGGTTCTTTCTCGAATATCCACATTTCGGATTCTATCGCGCAAAGAAACTCCGAGCATAGCTCTCTCCATTGCTCGTTGTGTGACTCTGAGTTTCTCCAAAAAGCCAACAGTTTAGGACCATGTTTCAGTACCATAATATGTCATCACTGGCAACACACACTGGTCAAAGACCCTTGTCTTTAGGCACTGTGGTATCTTGGACAAGATGTCATGCAATTTCCCGAACGCTGCCCATCCGAGTTTGGTTCTTTGGGCGACCTCTTTGCCTAAGTTGGACTTTCCTAACTCTACAACAAGTCTATATAGTTATAAGACCCGGTAAATAAGTTGATACTTACTATTAAATGTTTTGCAGGTGCAAAAGCCAAATGGGAAGAAATACTTTGTTTATTTCTACGGAACAGGGGAAACGTAAGTAGTTCCACATAAATAAAGTCTGTTCCTTTTAAGATAATAACTTACTTGGAAGTTCTGAATCGTGCCAACAGCGCTAGTAAAATGAAATAATGTGTTGTCTAGATTTGAATCCAATATTTAAATTTTAATAATAATCCAGATATCACCAAAGTAGAATTCCATAAAACATACTTTTTTTTATGATACTGGGTGACGAGACGAGCGAAGTCACTCGCCTGATGGCTCTTCATGCTTGCCCATAACAGCACAACGCCACTCAGAATTTTGAACTTCAACAGTTCAAAACCCTGGATGGCAATGCACTGCGCTCGTCACCCCGAGATATAAGATGTCAAATCTCTGTGTGCCCTGTAATTTCGCTGGAAACATTGCCCTTCAATACGGAACACAGTAGTGTTTGCACTCTACTGCTTGGCGGTTGAATAACTGGCAAAGGTGTGGTACTTCCCCAGGCGGACCCCTGCAAAAGAGTCCTACCACTACAATACTTAAGCTTAGACTATAGTTTGTTTAACAAACTACATGTTTATGTAACACTTTTAGGGCCTTACTTAAAAACGTTACTCATGTTGACATACGCTTAAATATGCTCCGTCTTGTTTTCGCGTGTGACGATTGCCGTCAGCGAGAAGTTGACAGAGCATTTTAAAACATAGATCAACTTGAGTAACGTTTTTAAGTGAGGCCCTTAATTATTTATTTATGTAAAAGTTGAAAATCATTTTGTTATTAAAAAAACCATAGTCTAAAGTTTAGATTATAGATTGTTTAAAAACAATAAGATTTTTACACAAATACAGAATAGATTTACTTAATAAATAATTACTACATATTTCTATCTTTCAGAGCAAATCTCCCTCCGAACATGATTTTCGACTATGCTGAGAACAAAGACAAGTTCCTGACGAAGACAGTGAAGAGACGAGACTTCAATGATGGAGTGAAACAGATTGAATATGACTTCGCTAACAATGTACCCCTGGAAGAAGTCATCGGAGTTCCCATGGAGGTATGATCACCAGTTCATTACGGATTACACATTTTTATTACTATCTACACTACTCTACCAATTTTAATAAGGGACCTAAAAATTAGCTTTTTGAAGGTAACACTGAAAAATACTTTTAGTCTAGACACAGAATACATATAAGTACAGAAGATTCACTCCACAAAATCATTTAAATAAGTAGCGACTCTTGCACACACACACATATCATCAGCCAATTAACGTCCACTGTTGGACAAAGCCTCCCGCACAGTGACATGGTAACAAGAAAAAAAAATCACTTGTTACCATTTCACTCCGTCAAATTAAAAGATATTGAAACAAAACATTTCTTGTTTATAATGTTATGATAGTCAGCAAAACTTGAGTGTGTCACTTTTTGTAAATTCACACGCAGTAATTTTATATCGTCAATAATGTACAAATGGGCGTGTGAAAAAGCTGCAGGCGAATAGAGGCCTCTTAAGGATAGACATAAGTAAAACCATAACAATATATTGCGTTCCTATTTCAGTTATAACTCATGTTTTCAACTTATAATTTTACACAAAAATGTTGTTAACATGTTGGCGCAGATTATTATAATCTTAACACATTGTTTCAACTTTTAATTAACCGACTTCCGGCGCAGATTATTATAATCTTAACAAATTGTTTCAACTTTTAATTTAACACAGAAATGTTGTTTACATATTGGCGCAGATTATTATAATCTTAACACATTGTTTCAACTTTTAATTTAACACAGAAATGTTGTTTACATATTGGCGCAGATTATTATAATCTTAACACATTGTTTCAACTTTTAATTTAACACAGAAATGTTGTTTACATGTTGGCGCAGATTATTATAATCTTAACACATTGTTTCAACTTTTAATTTAACACAGAAATGTTGTTTACATATTGGCACAGATTATTATAATCTTAACACATTGTTTCAACTTTTAATTTAACACAGAAATGTTGTTTACATCTTGGCGCAGATTATTATAATCTTAACACATTGTTTCAACTTTTAATTTAACACAGAAATGTTGTTTACTTGTTGGCGCAGATTATTATAATCTTAACACATTGCTTCAACTTTTAATTTAACACAGAAATGTTGGCGCAGATTATTTCGAACTTAACACATTCAAGTTTATTTATCTCAGACTAAAACACCCATACAATAGTTACTTTTACAATAATAAAAATCACACAATTAAAATATAAAATCAAATAATGTCAAAAAAATATAAATAAAAAACGATTACATGTCTAATACATTGTTCGTTAACGTTGTTGTTTAATTTGAACATGTTTGCACATATTATTTTAATCTTAACACATTGTTTCATAGTCAGACAAACTGACTGTGCAAAGGAAAGGGCTGGTTTTACTGGGAGCAGCGCCCTCCACGTTAGGAACACTACACCTCATCTGCTTATAATCAAAAGATTGATCGCATGATAAGAATACAAAAAAAAACTGGGACATCATTGCACTCATGGTCATCTGACCCCAAACTAAGCAAAGCTTGTAATATGGCTGCCAGGGACTGATATACATACATATATATATATTTAAATACGTACTTAAACAGATATTAACACCCAGACATAGAACAAACACAAATGTTCATCACACCAATGTTTGTCCTAGGTGGGAATTGAACCTACGCTCCCAAGCACAGAAGGCAGGATCACTACCAACTGAGCTAACGGGGCTGTCAACATTGTTTCAACATTTAATTTTATACATAAATGTTTTAATTAGGTCGGCGCAGATGGTCCAGTCAACGACACAGCTGATGACACTGCCAACGACTCTGCGATTGATGCCACTATGGACGACTCTGCTGTCGATACTACGGCCAATGACACAGCCACTGAGGATGTAAGTACCACCACAGAGCATCAAATCTCACTAATATCATATATGTGTAAGTTTGGATGGATGTTTGTTACTCAATAACGCAGAAACGGCTGGATGGATTTGAATGAAATTTGGAATATACATTGCTTATGTCCTGGATTAACACATAGGCTACTTTTCATCATCATCACCGATTTTCATTACCACGCTGGTGAAACCGCGGGGCGCAGCTAGTTATCAATATAAAAAAACCGACTTCATTAAAATGTCAGAACTGGACCAAATTGAAATGGGACCACACGGGAACCACCAGCTTTGTAATAAAAATAAATTCATCAAAATCAGTTCACCCAGTCGAAAGTTCTGTGATAAGAAACATTTAAAAAAAACTGTTTTTTTATGACAATAAATTGGTTATTGGTATATACAATTAAACAATTTCGAAATAATCATAAATATGTAAAAATTCAAATTTCAAGTAAATTACAAAATATATTAGGTTAATTAGGTATCGTAAATAAAAAGGTTCAAATATCAAATAGTTCAGGGATGGTCACCAGGTAGAAGACGTCAACATTACCTTGGATCGTAAAGACAACACACAATAATTTAGCAAAATTGTGTGACTTGACAATCCAAATATAAAATATTGTGTCCATAGCCAAAAGAAACACTTAAAGTTATGTGTTTGATTTGCCGAGAGGACATACATTAACTATAATATTATTATACATCTGTAGGATTAGAGGGTGTCTTCCAAGGAAACTTCAGGTTAGGTTTCACGTAGGTTATTATTGATACTGCTGCACTGTTAATCATCACCGTTAATCCTACTTTTATAATTAAAAGATTGTAAGACGTGAGAGCCCGTGCGTCGCACAGCACACGTCGGGAGCAGAAGAATGAGAGATGAATGAGTGAGATGCATGATGTACAGAATGAATGGAAACAATGATACGGAAATGGATCTTAAGAGCTAACACAGATTATTGATAGGAAATAACGCTATACAAATAATATTGTGAAAGGCGCCTAGATGGCGCCGCACCAAATGGCACACCAGTGCGGCGAAGATGGTGCCCCACGTTACAACTGTGGCGTGTATGGACGCCACACATCTATTCAATATAAAAAAAAAAAAAACACTGCCTTGATGCTTCTATCTCACTGGCTGATTGGTGACATTTTTAACCAATGGACATCGCGATACAATACCTACTTAACTTACTTTAAAAACTCACTTTAATGTTGGTAAATCGAATAGAGAGTATATTCAATTAATTTTTTATTTTAATATCAAAAATTTGCTTCCACTTTGAAAATCATTTCGTGGTTTGGTCCAACTGCTCTGTCCCAACAACATTGGGGTTATTTTCAAAGATAATTAAAATTACAGATTCAACATAGATGCTTAAAAACTGCAATAAAATTTAGTGCTGACTAATTTGAGAAATTAGTCATGGCTGTATACATCGAGATACAACTATAGAGTCATAATCTCTGAGTGAAAACAGTCAAAAAACGTCCGAGCGTTGTTGTACATACTATATAGTTCACAATGACACATTTACTTCAATTTAGACGTTATGTCGCTGGTATAGTGTTCAACGTCGCTTGTCCGCTGTCATCGCGCGGCGTTGTAGTAGGATCGCGGTTGGCTTACAACTAACCAAAAAGTCGGCGCAATTCGTAGCGTGCGCCGAGTTTTGGTTCGGACATTTTTTTGACACGATTGTGACTATTGGTATTGTATCTCGATGCCAAAAGAGCACAAAATTACTGCCATGTGACGTCATTCATATTTCTAACACCAAATAATAATCGCACACTACAATCTATGATATACGCAAGAGGGGTACGAACTATGGATGAGCTATAATCCATCTTAAAAGCTGAAACATAGTTCATAGGTTTTTTTATTTTTTTTATGATACTGGGTGTCGAGACAAGCGAAGTCGCTCGCCTGATGGCTCTTCACGCTTGCTCATAACAACTCAACGCCACTCAGAATTTTGAACTTCAACAGTTCAAAACGCTGGATGCACTGCGCTCGTCACCCCGAGATATAAGATGTCAAATCTCTGTGTGCCCTGTAATTTCGCTGGAAACATTGCCCTTCAATCCGGAACACAGTAGTGTTTGCACACTACTGCTTGGTGGTTGAATAACTGGCAAACGTGTGGTACTTCTCCAGGCGGACCCCTGCAAAAGAGTCCTACCACTACAATTTTTTTATTTCTGACTTGAAAGTAAAGTAAATTTTTATTGCACTGTGAATTTGTGAATTTTTAATTTATTTTATTTTATTAATATTTATTTTTTTATTGTATTTGTGTACAATAGTGGAGTAATTTAAGGTAGTATCAACAGTATATCCTCACGGACATGCAATATTAGAGGGTATAATACCTAATTATAATGAAATATTTTCTATATTGCAGCCAAACACAACTCAAACTGAAGCCGCCGTGGAAGACTCCGATGACGCCGCACCTTTAGTTATTGACGAAGGAAAGGTAAATCAATGTACTTTTCAAATTAAAATAATTTATTAGGAAAAAAAACTTATAATTCCACTAACATTTATCTCAATAAAATCGGATAAGTAATTCCACCAACATTTATCTCAATAACAACTGATAAGTAATTCCACTAACATTTATCTCAATAAAAATGGATAATTCCACTAACATTTATCTCAATAAAATGGGATAAGGAATACCACCAAAATTTATCTCAATAAAATAGGATAAGTTTATTCCAGTAACATTTATCTCAATAAAATCGGATAAGTAATTCTACCAACATTTATCTCAATAAAACTGGATAATTCCATTTACATTTATCTCAATAAAATAGGATAAGTTTATTCTAGTAACTTTTATCTCAATAAAAATGGATAATTACATTTACATCTACCTCAATAACAACTGATCTGAACTGGTCTAAGAGAAAGAAAAATGTTGAATAAAATATAATTTTGGCATTTATCAAGTTATAATATTGATTTCACAGACACCGTCAAAAGGCAGGAGGGCCAAATCCGAGGCCAAGGCCAAAGAGACGCCCAAATCGGCCAAGACTCCGCGCGGGAAGGCCAAGAAGGACGAGCCCAAAGAGAAAGAGAAGGAGAAAGAAAAAGACGAAGACAAGATTGATGAAGAGCTGGTCAGTAGGAGCGGCAGGAAAATACGACCAAAGAGGTTAGAGAAACATTTTTTTAAATAGAATATAATTATTTATTAATCTTATAACATTTGTTACACTGGACAAGTCATTTTACAACAATACATTAAAATTACACAAATCAATAAAAAACAATAATTGATTAATAGAATTTCTGGAAATGAAGTAATAAGATTAAAATTTCAATATGAAATTATTATAAAATGTCTAAATGTATCCTTAAATAATTAATGTCTGAAATAATAAGCAAATAACGAGAATGAATAATAAATGAAACAATGATTATCATGTCAATCTCATGATTTCACCAAAATTAGGTTTATTTAACTGAACTCAATATCAAAAGAGGGTGGCGAAGCCGTCTGCAGGGCAAGTTCGACTAAACACACAGAATATATAAAGTACAAGTACAGAAGGTTCACTCCGCAAAAACATTTAAATAAGTAGCGACTCTTACTACCACACAATAAAGTCCAATTCAGGACGTGCGAGCGCTTACTACCTACAGCTATATTAACCTACAAGTTGCCTCTCTGTCTATCGCGTAACTCTTGTCGCGTTATCTCTGTCTATCGCGCGGCAGCGGGCACGGCAAGTCCGACGAGACGACTACTTGTAGCTTCATGCCTAAAGTGCGGAGTGCGTCAGGCCTGATAAAGACAAACTCCAGATGCGTTTGCACCCACCACGCCTTATTGAGGATTTACCCTTCAAATATTTTTCTTACATGCTGAGTTGTGTTTTTATTGGATTCCATGAAACTTGCATATATAAAGTTTAAATATGTCGGTACGCAGAAGTCCATACAATGAACAGTCGCCGCCGAAATATTGTTTTTGAGAATTGAACCATATTTGCGATTGTGACTGATATTTATTTCTACACAATATTAGTAACTAAAATGGGGGAGACCTTTGCCCAACAGTGGGACAGTATAGTTTACAAAAAAAAATGTACTAGCTGCCCGTCCCGGCTTCGCACGGGTGGAGATATATTTTTGAAACATTCTAGTAATAAACATAG
The DNA here is from genome assembly GCA_949125355.1 of Agriopis leucophaearia. Lineage (NCBI taxonomy): Eukaryota > Metazoa > Arthropoda > Insecta > Lepidoptera > Geometridae > Agriopis > Agriopis leucophaearia. The sequence goes on from OX421289.1 coordinate 7,741,760, forward strand.
CCTGTTACTCAAGGATAACGCAGCATTATAATGGTGAAAGAATTTTTTAAATTGGTCCTTTAGTTTTTCAGTTAATTTTTATGAAGTCGGTTTTTATGTTGATAATTATTTCAGATATGCTGATGAACAAACTGATGACAACGCGACGTTGCCGACGCCGGCGCCGGCGCCTAAAAGGCGTCGCACCTCCACCGTAGGAGAGAAAGATAAGCCAGCAGAACCCCCCAAAGAAAAAGAAAAGGAGGGAAAGACAGAAAAGACATTCACACAGTACAATGTTGTTAAACAGGTAGAGAGGCCTTTTTAAATATATATACTACTAGCCGTCCGCCCCGGCTTCGCACGAGTGTAAGCTCGGCCTTCGGCCTCGCTACAAAATATAATATAGTCTATGTCACCCGGGGATAGTGTAGCTTCCCAACAGTGAAAGAATTTTTCAAATCGGTTCAGTAGTTTCGGAGCCTATTCATTACAAACATACAAAAATAGGTACAAATCTTTCCTCTTTATAATATTAGTGTAGATAGTAGAGGAGACGTGGAAGATCGACCTTCACCGATCTGATAACCAGATGAGACGTATTTTTCTACAAATATAATTTATAAAGAAATATGCCTATGATAACTTGCCTATCAAAAAGTGTTCATAGCAAGTTTTTAGCTTGGCAATAATATTTTATGTACGATTTTTGCAGGCAAGCCTCTTTGATTGGTTTTGTAATTAAAATATCTAACTTATGATATCAATTTCGATTGGTTAGCAGATCGGTGTAGTTACCTATATTGACTTACCTGTTCACATCTGCTTGCTAGTTAGCCATGCACAGAAATGAGTAGGCAAGCCTACCTAGGCATATTCTGCGTGTTAAAAAGTAAAAACTATCAGTTGAGATAAAACTCATTCGGTTATCAAAAGAGTGAAGTTGATCAAAGAAAATTAATTAAATTAATAATAGCTATGAACACTTTTTGATAGGCAAGTTATCATAGGCATATTTGTTTTTTAAATATTATTTGATAAAAAATACGTCTCATCTGGTTATCAGATCGGTGAAGGTCGATCTTCACCCGCTCTTAAGACTACTCTGGCCACCCGTCCCGGCTTCGCACGGGTGGAGATATATTTTTTAACATTCTAGTAATAAACATAGCCTATGTTACTCAGGGACAATGTAGCATTCTAATGGTGAAAGAATTTTTAAAATCGTGTCAGTAGTTTTTGAGTTAATTCGTTGCAAACATACAGTAGAAGTAGAGTAGAAGATCATACACTTGTCCGGTATTTATTCATTTACTGACATACTAAGCCTAAGCCACTGGCTCTACAGGGTTAAACATACCCTGTACTAAGCGGAAAGGATGTCCGAAAAACAGCTGTTCCATAAATTTTGTCGAGTGTCAATCACAGAAAAGAGAAATATATAGAACGGAAATGAGAAGGAAACTCTGTCGCCAGGTATTGTGACTGATATGTGATTGAACATTCTTATTTATGTCAACGCTTATAATATTCACACTTATAAAATTAGCGTAAATAAAAAAACTAATTTTATTAATATTTCATTTTCCAGTCGGAGCTCGAAGGCCTGAAAAAACCATTTGAACCTGCTACCGGTAAGAAGCATTTTTAAGGCTCTCTTTTCCCACTTTTAACATTTTTTTTTTTAGTTTGTCAACTTCCATGGTGAGCTTAAAATTTAAAAAAATGGTGTCATATATAAAACATATATTTAATATTGTCATATCAAAATCAAATGTTTTATCTAAGAAACCGTAAAGACAAAAAATAATAATACGATAACTCTGCTGGCTCAGTTGGTAGTGAACCTACCTTCTGCGCTTGAGGGCGTGGGTTCGATTCCGACCTAAGACAAACATTCATGTGATGAACATTTGTGTTTGTTCTATGTCTGGGTGTTAATATCTATTTAAGTATGTTTTTTAAAATATATATGTATGTATATCAGTCTCTGGCTGCCATATTACAAGCTTTGCTTAGTTTGGGGGTCAGATAACCATGTGTGTGTGTCCCAGATATTTATTTTTTTGTTATTAATAAAAAAATACGTTACGACTGAAGGACTCTGTGTCCATGGTCATGAAAAAAAGAAAAAAATGTCTCGAAAGTTTTGGCGCCAGAAAAAAAAGAAGAAATAGTAAGAAATTAGAAGAAAAAAAAAACATATCGCCTCATTGTGATATTTTTTTAAACTTGTGTATTTTTGAATGTTAATGTATAATAATTGTGGATTTATTGAGTGTTCGACAATGTGGGAAAATATAAAGGCGTAAAACGTGATTTTTCATGTCACATCCAAAACTCAATAGGAGCCCTTTGTCCACTACTTTACTGGGGCATACTTATAACAGTAAAATACAAAATTATCAATATAAAAAACCGACTTCATAAAAATGTCAGTACTGAACCAAATTCCACACGGGAAGCACCAGCTTTCAAATAAAAAAAGAATCATCAAAATCGGTTCACCCAGTCGAAAGTTCTGAGGTAACAAATATTAAAAAAATTATATAAAAAAATAGTCGAATTAATAACCTCCCCCATTTAGAAGTAGGTTAAAAAGACGAAGCGATATGGCCTTAATGAAAATTCAACTTTCAAAGATTTTGTCCTTGTAGCTGTAGACCGGATAATTATTTTAAATAATCAAAGTGTTTGAGGAAATCGACGATTATTCTTTACATTATCATGTAAAGCTATTTAACAGTAACACACATTATTACTTACATTTATCCATTAACTAATGTTTACTTTTTCAAACAGTTAATCGAGAAATATAAGTAAAAATAAAGGTGCGTAACCTTGGCTAAATACACTTATTGTGTGGAGTCAAAATGAAAAAAAAAGTAAGTTTTAATTTTTAATGACTGAATATAAATCACTCGATAGCTGATATTTTGTTATAACCTTGGCTAAATACACTAATTGTGTGGAGTCAAAATGAAGAAAAAAAAAGTTTTTAATTTTTATTGACTAAATGTAAATCACTCGATAACTGATATTTTGTTACAATCTTAGCTAAATACACTTATTGTGTGGAGTCAAAATGAAAAAAAATTAGGTTGTAATTTTTATTGACTAAATGTAAATCACTCGATAACTGATATTTTGTTATAATCTTGGCTAAATATACTTATAGTGTGGAGTCAAAATAAAAACAAAAAAAAATGACAATGTCACTCGATGAGCCAAAAAAAACAACAAATTGTTTCCCGCGCAGTTGCCGCGAAAACATGACAGATCGAAAAATTAAAAAGTTGACTATAATCACGTAAATGCATTGAAATAATCATTCATATTTTCATTGTTTGAGCAGGAAAAGTTGTTAAATGGACGAAATAACGCAAAAAATTGACGTATTTAAATTCGGTGATGATAATCAGAGCCAGTACAATAACTTTGCGACGAATAACTGTGTGGACTTTGAAGCGAGCGTGTCTGGGAAAAATAATGACGGTAAAATAGATTTTAAACATTGTTTTTGGCTTTTTAGACTCTAAATCTCACTTAAATACGAATTTATTATACTTAAAACATAGTCACAGTACTTATTCCAATAATAGAAAAGGCAAAATTATATTAACTGGTTTTTATCTGTTGTAGTTTAATTTGATTGTTGAGAAAGTGTGAAAACGAATTTAGCTTGAAAATGAATAACAGAATAGCTGTTTCTAGACGGGACTGGAGGTCATTTTAGTTTCATGCTTTATTACATATTTACTAGTAAATAATTATCAATATAAAAAAAAAAAAAACTGACTTCATAAAAATGTCAGAACTAGATCAAATTGAAATGGGACCATACGGGAAGCACCAGCTTTCAAATAAAAAATAATCGTCAAAATCGGTTCACCCAGTCGAAATTTCTGAGGTACAAACATTTTTTTTAAAACAGTCTAATTGATAACCTCCTCCTTTTTGGAAGTCGGTTAAAAATAATTTTCCAGAACTAGTTGCGCTGTGATTTTTTTACCCATAATTATCCAGTTTCACGTGTGTTTCCGTTAGTAAAATAAATACATACTTCCCTTGCCAAATATCACAATAGTTTGAACACTTGTGCAAAAACAAACATTAGTTTTTGCTATTACAGTAAAAATGTTATTTCAGACTCGAAAACAGATGAACAGAAGTTTGACCAAAAAAAACATATCAACCAAGATGTTCCTAAGAAAATAGTACCAATATTCGGCAAGAAAACATCACAAAACATTAATGTAAAAAAAACAACGAAGCCTAAAAAATTCGTCCCACCAACGAAATCTCAAAACACACAAGTTACGAAGCCTATTCAAGCGAAAAAAACTGAAAACGCTAATAAGATAACCTTGCCTTCTTTTAACCAAACATTTGGTCTTGACTATGATAATAAAGAGACAAATATTGAAGAAAATAGTATTTATAGTCAACAATGTAATTATTCTCAAGAATTTCCTCAGCCTCAAATAAAAATCACCCAAACTAGAACGAAACGTAAAGAGTCAATCGGCGGAATTATATTTGGATCTCTCAACGTACTTAACGATGCCGAATTTGCACCAGAATTTCTCAGCCAATCTCAAGAATGTCCTAGCCAATCTCAAGAATATCCTAGCCAATCTCAAGAATGTCCTAGCCAACCTCAAGAATTGGTCAATCCGTGCGAAAAATCGGACCATAGCATCAAAAGCTTGAGTCGACACCAATCGGTTTGCTCAATATCTTCATTGAAAGTATACAAAAATTTAGACTACAATAGCAATGAAAATATCCATTTCGAACCTAAAATACCAGATGAAGATGGCTTCCTAAATATGTTCAAAGACTATGCTCCTATTAAAAGCTCTAGACCCATAGCTATGTCTTTGGAGTACGGAGATATGGGCTTCAATATGAAATACAGCGAATATGTAAAGAACAATGGTTGCCTGGAAGAGTTTGATGTAGACGCGAATGCTACTTTCTCGAAAATATTAGAAATGCATCCTAATGACAATTGTCGTACAAAACAAAATTAAAAGAAAGAGATTCTAGTATGTAACGGTTCATTTTGAACTTTGAAATAAATTGATTCTTTTATGTTATATTTGTTTTTTAATACGGCTTATGCAGTTATTTCTATAGTCACCAGAGGCCTCCGGGCAGCTTAAGGACTCTGACATTAGGGCTAACCACTCATCCTACACAACAAATAATGACCAATAGGCATCTATAATATTAGAGTCACTCTAAGAAAGCATTTGACAGTTGCAGTAAATTATACAATACCTGTTTGTAAAATATATTTTTTTTTAATCTGGGACATTTTTGCACACTGTAATCTGACCCCAAACTAAGCAAAGCTTGTAATATGGCTGCCAGAGACTGATATACATACATATATATTTTCAAATACATACTTAAATAGATATTAACACCCAGACAGAACAAACACAAATGTTTGTCCTCGGTGGGAATCGAACCCACGCCCCAAGCGCAGAAAGTAGGTCAACTACCAACTCAGCCACCGGGGCAGTCTATAGTCTTTGATCATATATAGTTTGGATCTGCCTTAAACTCGAACTAGTACCAAAAAAAGTCTGCCAAAAGCAAAAGGGGGCGAGGTAACACGTATTGCACACACTGACATATTCTTACTAGTTACAAACGCACACTTCAATATTGAGCGGCACTCAACTGCAAACGAGATGATCAAAATGACTAAGTGCTAAAGAAAAACCAGGTATAACGCTTCAATTTATTTTTTAACTGACTTCTTAAAAAGGGGGAGGTTTTCAATTCGACTGTTTTTTTTTTGTATGTATGTTACCTCAGAACTTTCGACTGGGTGAACCGATTTTGATGATTCTTTTTTTTTATTTGAAAGCTGGTGCTTCCCGAGTGGAATTTGGTCCAGTTCTGACATTTTTATGCAGTGGGTTTTTTATATTGATATTTACTACAAAGTTGTTGCAGCTATGGGGTCGGCCCTTATACACGTGATGTTTTTAGCAACTTTTTAATAGTAGTATAGGAAAGATATATTGAGAAGAACTGCAGTGAAAAATTCAATAATAATTTCTGAGGTAACAATTTTTTTTTTTAAACAGGTGAATTGAGAACCTCCTTTTTGGAAGTCGGTTAATAAATGCCTCTAGTCGCCAAAACTACTATGACTTTGCTTAGTTTGACGATATATAATAAAACTTGCATCCAGCGTATGTAGGCCTCCCACTAGATGGACCGACGACATTGTGAGAGTCGCGAGCATCCAGTGGATGCAGATGGTAGGATGTCGTTCAGTGTGGAGGTCTATGTTCAGCAGTGGACGTCTTCTGGCTGATGATGATGACATCTGCCTGATCGGGGAACCATTCCAGCACCTCCTTCTTATAAAGCAGACTTCCACAGCCCTTTCCAGGGTTTTTCAATTAAAGTAAAGCATGTATTTTGCCCAGCCCTGGCCCTTTCGTCTATTTCACAATAATAATTTTACCCAACAGCGGAAGAAGAAAAAGAGAACATCCTAATCGCGTACCTGCCGAACGGCGCGTACGCAGGCATCAGGGTGTTTCAGTCGCGGCCGAAGTCCTTCAAGAACGAGTCAGTCAGGCTCCAGTGGGACAAGCAAGCCGCCAGAAACGCACTCACGCTCAAAGTTCAACTAGGTAACTTAAGAAATTTAAAAATATACAAAAATATTAATAGAAAAAAATAATGGTAAAAAACTTATCTACTGCCTGTACTTACCTATGTACTTATATATATATACAGTACAATCTCACTAATCCGGCACTTAAAAACCGGAGGGTGCCGGATTATTGGAATGTTCGGATTACTGGGTTATACTGAAAAAGTCATCTGTAATAAATAAAATAAAGCACTTCATTGAGATTTATTTGACATTTTTAACTATGAACTAGTCTCACTTGAAAGAAACAATACGTTAGCACGTGCACGTGATAAGTTTTGAGGTTAGACTGCTGGTATGACGCAGCGACCAAAGCGCACAGGTATAGAGGGGAAAGGGAGGCGTGGGCGGAGGGTGCCGGATTATTGGACGTGCCGATCTATCGAAGTGCCGGATTAGTGAGATTATACTATATATATATACATATGATAAAAACGTAGAGATAAAATCTGTAATTGCGAGATAATAATAAAATAAGCAGCTGAACGTTAGGACAGTTTTTAGAATTTTTGTCTGTTTGTTTGTTTGTCCACGCACATCTCCTAAACCACTGGACGGATTTAAATGCGGTTTTCACGAATATGCTTACCTACCGTGGGTTCAGGTGTTAATATCTATTTAAGTATGTATTTAAAATATATATATGTAATGTAATCAGTCTCTGGCAGCCATATTACAAGCTTTGCTTAGTTTGGGGTCAGATGACCATGTGTGCAATAATGTCCCGAATATTTATTTATTTATTACCAGATTGAAGTATAGGCTGTTATTTTGCGCAAGGACCGTATTAGGGAAGGGAAAAAAGGGTTGAAAGTGAGTTATACCGTTTGGCGCTTGTGATTGGAGAAAACAAAAGTCATTCCTTCAATTCGCGCCCAGGATTGGTCCGTCAAAAATGATTATGCTGAAATTTTTGTACCCCTGTATAAAGGTAATTTGTTATTACAGAGAGGGAGCACATCAACCCGCAGTCGGTGGCTGGACAGCTCGTGATGGAACTCAACCTCACGGATGAGGAGAAGGCCACGCTTGATAAGGAGAGAGAAACTGGTCAGTATACATTGTCTTCTTCTACATTATAAAGAGAAAAGATTTGTATGTTTGTAACGAATAATCTCAAAAACTACTGGACCTATTTAAAAAATTCTTTCACCATTAGAATGCTACATTGTCCTAACATAGGCTATATTTATTCCTAGAACGCACACTGCTTTTTACGCGTGAGCTAACCTGCTGCATTTCCGACAAGGTATAACATGGGATTCTTCAAAAGGGCTGTTAATAGTCTTTGAGGGTCGGCAACGTATCTGTGATGCCCCTGGTGTTGCAGGTATCCATAGGCGAAGGTGATCGCTTACCCTCAGCCAGCCCGTCTGCTTGTATGCCACCTACGACATAAATCATTTGATCAATATAAAAAACCGACTTCATAAAAAATTCAGAACTGGACCAAATTAAAATGGGACCACACGGGAAGAACCAGCTTTTAAATAAAAAAGAGTTATCAAAATCAACATCACACAGTAGAAAGTTCTGAGTTAACAAACATTAAAAAAAACAGTCGAATTGAGAACCTCCTCCTTTTTGGAAGTCGGTAAAAAAAAAAAACAATCTCAGAATCCCTCGCCTGCCCAAGGTGAAAGCGCGCGCGGCTGCGTCTCGCTTTGCATTCACCTTGATAAAGAGCGCCGAATGCGGTTGAAACTATAGTCGCGAGTAACCGGCCTAATCTTACGTAAGTAATTCCCGTGTAATATAAATAAAATTAATGACTATTTCCTTCCAGAGGAGAAGAAGTCCCGTGTGAACTTCCTCAAGACTGAAATGAAGCTGATAGAACTGGATGCCAAGATCAAGACCTGCCTGTGCTTGGAGAAGGCTGACACCGAGCTCTGTCTGAAACTACTCGATGACCTTCTGGGTATGTTACCTTCATACTGACTGCCCCGGTGGCTCAGTTGGTTGTAAACCTACCTTCTGCGCTAAGGGGTTCGATTCCCACCTATTTTTCTATGTCTGGGTGTTAATATCTATTTAAGTACATATGTATTAAATAATTATCAATATAAAAACTGACTTCATCAGAACTGGACCAAATTGAAATGGGACCAAATGGAAAGCACCAGCTTTCAAATAAAAAAAGAATCATCAAAATCGGTTCACCCAGTCAAAAGTTCTGCGGTAACAAACATGTAAAAATAACAGTCGAATTGATAACCTCCTCCTTTTTGGAAGTCGGTTAATATATATGTACGTATATCAGTCTCTGGCAGCCATATTACAAGCTTTGCTTAGTTTGGGGTCAGATGACCATTTGTGTGCAATAATGTCCCAGATATTTACTTCAATCTGGGTCATAGCTAAGCATATTCGTGAAAACCACTTTTAAATCCGTCCAGTGGTTTAGGAGATGTGCGTGCACAAACTAACAAATAAACATGTGATGAACACTGTTCCAGGTCTGGAAGTGAAGCCGCTAATGCTTCTGAAGCATCCAACATGCCTGGAGACAGTGAAGCGCATGCGTGCGTACGTGGGGAACACGCCCTCGTGGGACCTCAGCGAGTCAGATGCTCTGCACTTCAGCAAACAAGCACACACCATCAGGAAGAAGGCAGACGCGCTCTACAAGACGATGAAGGTACGTTGTGGAATCTTACGAGTCATCTGAGGACAGACCTGGCGCACTCCGCACTTTAGGTATGAAGCTACAAGTAGTCGTCTTGTCGGACTTGCCGTGCCCGCTGCCGTGCGATAGACAGAGATAACGCGACAAGAGTTACGCGACAGACAGAGAGGCAACTTGTAGGTAGTTAGCGCTCGCACGTCCTGAATTGCACTTTATTGTGTAGTAGCAAGAGTCGCTACTTATTTAAATGATTTGCCGAGTGAGTCTTCTGTACTTATATGTATTATGTGCCCCGTTAGCTTAGTTGGTAGTGAACCTGCCTTGTGCGCTTGGGGGCGTGGGTTCGATTCCCATTTAAGACAAACATTTGTGTTTGTTCTATATCTGGGTGTTAATATATAAGGTCGGGGAAAAAGTTTCTTCGTATTTTATAAACAAATTCAAGACATATTTTTTTCAAGTTTAATTACATTTAATTATAATATATATGTACCATTTTGTTCGATAACTTGTTGCCATCTTTTAGGTAGTGACATGACCCCGTTGCTGTAGAAATTTTGGGAATTCTGATCAATAAAATGCAACAAGTAGTTTTGACAGTCCTCTCTTGATGTTAATCTAACACTACCCAAAGAATTCTGAAGAGATCGAAACAGGTGGAAATCTGAGGGTGCAAGGTCAGGGCTATATGGTGGATGCATTAACACTTCCTAACCAAGCTCTCTAAATTTTTGCTGAGTGGCCAAAGATGTGTGCGGTCTGGCGTTATCATGATGAAAGACCACACTCTTTATGTTGATCAATTCCGGCCGTTTTTTCTCAATTTCTTGTTTGAGTCTCATCTGCTGTTGGCAGTAGAGATCCGAATCGATGGTTTTGCCCGGCGGTAAATGCTCATAATGAACGATGCCCTTCCAATCCCACCATACACACAGCATCACCTTATTACGTGTTAATCTGGGTTTCGCTACAGTCTGTGGTGCTTCACTGCCCTTTGACCATGATCGTTTGCGCACATTCTTGTCGTAGGTGATCCATTTTGCATCACCAGTGATCAATCTTTTCAAAAACGGTTCGGTTTCTTTACGTTTCAATAGAGAATCGCAAATGAGTACACGATTCATTTGGTTTCTTTCAGTGAGCTGGTGTGGCACCCAAATATCGAGTTTTTTTGTATACCCAGTTATTTTCAAATGGGTCAAAACTGTTTTGTGGTCAATCCCCAGGTCTTCAGCTACGTCTTAACTACTAATATGCCGATCTTGGTCCACTTTTTCAGAAATGGCATCGACTTTATCCGTAACAGGGCGACCAGAGCGAGCTGCATCTTTGACATCAAAATTCCCGGACTGAAAACGCTTGAACCAACATTGTGCTACTCTTGATGACACTGCATTAGGTCCATAAACGTCACAAATTTTATTCGCGGCTTGTGTCGCATTTTTCAGTTTTTTGTAATAAAATTTCACAATATATCGAATTTCTTCGTTAGATTCACTCATTTTATCGAACAAAAAAACAATTGAAAAATGGCGGGAAATTGCTTTTTACTTTTTATATTCCTTTTTTAAAATGTCATATTTTTAATGGTATCAAAACCAGCCAGATACAAACAGTACAACGGATGAGATTTTTACTACAACTTTATACATACAAAATACGAAAAGACTTTTTCCCCGACCTATTATATTTAAGTATGTATTTAAAATATATATGTACGTATATCAGTCTCTGGCAGCCATATTACAAGCTTTGCTTAGTTTGGGGTCAGATGACTGTGCAATAAAATCCCAGATATATATTTTTTTAAATGGGTCAGACGCAGAAGAAATCAGTTGTTTGAACCAGGTGTTCCCAGGTAGTTATGATCAGGGTGTCTTCAAATCACGAGTGAATCGGTTTCTTCTAGGCAAGCGTGATCCATCGTGGATCTCATCATCGCTTAACCAGGCGAGTTAGCGGTCAAACGCAAGCATATTATTTCGTAAAAAATATACATATAATAATATAGAGTGGAGTCCACGAACCGGAAGACGCAGCTTAGGTAGGCCTCCCACAAGGTGCACCGACACATCGTGAGAGTCGCTGGCATCCAGTGGATGCAGATGGCAGGATGTCGTTCAGTGTGGAGATCTAAGGGGGAGGCCTATGTTCAGCAGTAGAGCATGATGATGATACAAAGGTCCAACCTAGTTGTATAGTTTCTTCGTATTTGCTTGTGTAATGAGTGTTATTATTTCACAGGAACACTTCCTGACCCCCGAGGGTCTGTCGTTCTGGGAGTATTTCTCGGAACGCGTTCTGACTTTCAAGAAAGTTACTGCGGACTTGAACGCAGGAGAACTGCTAGAACTAGTGCATGAACCACTCGGTAAGTCACAACTTTTTTTAATATTTATAATACTGCCGTCATAACCCCAAGAGCGGTATCACAACCTAGGTGTATTTCGAGATAATCGAGTTTTTGTAAACATAGATTTTTCGTTACCTTAATGACACATAATTTATTTTCAATTATGTGCCCATGTGAGGACCAAGTATATTTCTTAAATATATGTTAAAAATCCAATATTACTGTTTTTTTGTGTTTTTATGAGATACCGTCATTTCGTTTAGAATTAATAGTTTTTAAACATGAGTTTTAAAAGAAAAAAATCTTTTTTAGTGTTTTATTTCAATGTTCCATTGTAGATACGGTTATTTTGCTTCCTCCATCTGGTGCGAATTTTTTTAAGCTATCAGATGCGTGAATAAACAGAAATTTCATTTTTTTTTTGTTACTGCTCTTGGGCTTATGAGGGCAGAATAGATCTATCTCTAGCACCTACTCGCCTTGTGGTAAGCGAAGATGTGGTTGAAAGATGACACATGCACAAGAAGCCCCCCCCCTAGTGAGATACATTTGGTGGGATCACTCGCTCATCCGGTGGGATTAGAGTGACTGGTGAGTAGAGTAAGATCTCATAGGATTTGTAATACTATTCGATTTTGTTCACAATGAAGGTTGTCAAAAAACGGTCACATTACAAGCAATTGAGAAAAAAATAATTTGATACTGAGTGACGAGACGAGCGAAGTCGCTCGCCTGATGGCTCTTCACGCTTGCCCATAACAGCTCAACGACACTCAGAATTTTGAACTTCAACAGTTCAAAACCCTGGATGGCAATGGCACTGCGCTCGTCACCCCGAGATATAAATTGTCAAATCTCTGTGTGCCCTGTGATTTCGCTGGCAACATTGCCCTTCAATCCGGAACACAGTAGTGTTTGCACACTACTGCTTGGCGGTTGAATAACTGGCAAAGGTGTGGTACTTCCCCAGGCGGACCCCTGCAAAAGAGTCCTACCGCTACAAAATGCAAATAAAATATCAACTAGTGGTAGTTGTTGGGCCTCGGAAGCATTTTGCTTTCACCCAGTACACCCGAAACATCCTCAAACTACATGTATTTGGTCTTTCACAAAACCACTTGTTTCAGAGTTGTCCCAACCGAATGCGCACACAATGAAAGCTGCAATAGAAGAGGCCAACAACTCTGTGCCGCCGCTCCCCGACACGCCGGAAGAAGAAGAGGATAAACAAATCAAGAAGAAGACACATGGTGAGATTCTGCTTTACTTATCATACTAATCACACTAATATCATATATGTATGTATAATATACTAGCCGTCCGCCCCGGCTTCGCACGAGTGTGGGCTCGGCCTTCGGCCTCGCTACAAAATATAATATAGCCTATGTCACCCGGGGATAGTGTAGCTTCACAACAGTGAAAGAATTTTTCAAATCGGTTCACTAGTTTCGGAGCCTATTCATTACAAACATACAAAAATAGGTACAAATCTTTCCTCTTTATAATATTAGTGTAGATATATGTGAAAGTTTGGATGGATGTATGTTTGTTACTCAATCACGCAGAAACAGCTGGATGGATTTGGATGAAGTTTGGAATATATTTTGCTTATGTCCTGGATTAACACATAGGCTACTTTTCATCATCACCAATTTTCATCACCACGCGGGTGAAACCGCGGGGCGCAGCTAGTACATAATGTACATACATTTTGGAGTGTGTATTGGATCCGCATCATCTAATTCCCTCCTGCCCATTTTTCTATCGGACTGTCGGAGAGGGCACGAATAATCGACACGGCTTTATGGTTAATATTCCGATCTTTGATTCCACTTTTATTGTGCGAACTGCTAGTCTGTGGAATACGCTGCCTGAATGGATATTCCAAGATTGATACAATCTGGATGTATTCGAATCAAGAGTGAATCGGTTTCTTCTAGGCAAGAGTGCTCCATCGTAGACCGCATCATTGCTCAGTGAGACGAAGTCGGAATCGAATGCTAGTCAACTAATCATCTAACAGTACACCCTCCGTATTACAGGCAAGTCCAAAAAACCCTCAGCAGCGGCAACTCCATCCAAATCCAGACGGACCCGGAACAAAAAAGAAGATGACTCCACACAGGAACAAGCAGATCCACAGAAACCGGAAAATGCAGAAGATACGCAGAAGGAGGGGAACAGTACGGAAGGAGAGAAAGAAAAGAGTCAAGATGATGACTTGGAAGAGTCTAGCAAGGAAACTGTGAGTTTTGTCTTTCAATATCAAGATAATAGGCTAGTTGACTGTTGGTTGTTAGTAATTTTCAAACCGTACGAAGCACTTTGATTCCAATTTTATTGTGCTATAACTGATATACTGTTGAATGTGCTGCCTCAATTTGTTCCCCTATAGTAACAATCAGGTCGTCTTCAAAGTCTCGAGTGAATCGGTTTCTTCCAGGCAAGCATGCTCCATCGTAGCTGGTGGTCAAAGGCAAGCCTTATTACTCAATAATATTAATAAAAATGGGAATGTATCAAGAGGACGACCACAGAGGTGGGAGGATGACCTACCAAAAGGGTGGCGCAAAATAGCCAGAGATTTGTCCCATTTGTCAGACTAAACCAATTTCAGGATTTTTGTAATATCCAATAATCGACTTAATTAATTTCCAGCCAAATGAACCAGAAAGCACAGCGGCAGATACAAACGAGGATGTTGAAATGGCCGAAGTAGAAAAAGCACCAGAGAATGACGTCGCAAACGAATCTACAGAGAAAGAAACGCAGGATTCACCTGAAGAGAGCGAAAAAAGCAAACAAAAACCGGAGAAAACCGCAAAAGAATCGGAAAAATCAACAGAAAAAAGCTCAAAGAAGGACAAAAAGTCGAAAGAAGAGAAAAACGATGCTGAGAAAAGCGTAAAAGAAAACGACAGCGAAAAAAGCGGTAAAGACGCTGAGAAAAAGGAGAAACGGCATTCCAAAGAAGACAAAAACTCAAATAACAATTCCAGGGGCGAGAAAAATGGGAAAGAAAGCGGAAAGGAGAGCGAGAAAAGCGGGAAAGAGAGTGAGAAAAGCGGAAAGGAGAAGGAAGATAAATCTGATGAGAAATCTGAAACGGATAAAGATGAAAAGGAGAAGCAAGACGAACCACGAGCGAAACGATCGAGAGATGTAAGCTAATATGCTATATTTATCTTCTTTTTATTCTATACTAGCGACCCGCCACGGCTTCGCACGTGTGCACGCATGTTTTATCTACACTAATATTATAAAGAGGAAAGATTTGTACCTATTTTTGTATGTTTGTAATGAATAGGCTCCGAAACTACTGAACCGATTTGAAAATTTCTTTCACTGTTGGGAAGCTACACTATCCCCGGGTGACATAGGCTATATTATATTTTGTAGCGAGGCCGAAGGCCGAGCTTACACCCGTGCGAAGCCGGGACGGTAGGCTAGTTATATATATAAACCTTCCGTGAAAAATGATCTAACTGATAGTGAAAACCGCATCAAAATACGTTGCGTAGTTTTAAAGATCTAAGCATATATAGGGACAGGCAGAGGGAAGCGACTTTGTTTTATACTATGTAGTGATGTAGCAAAAAAGCTAACGAAATCAGAAAAGTTTATTTTGTGACTATGAAATAAAAACAAGAAATATTAAAATAGAAGTAAACAGGTTCACAGAAAACCGACCCCCAACTCAGCACGGGCCCCAACTCAGCTTGTTGAGTGTAACGGGTCGCTTGATGGTAAACAATCACCGTCGCCTATGGACACCTATTTGTCAGAAGAAGCAAGTCTGAAGTTGCCTGAGGAGCGTGTTGAAAGTAATACATTTCAGCCCTAGGGAGAATTACTTTCAACTGACAGACACTTAAATTATATTTTAAAAAAAACTAGTTCTATTTTCACATTTGTATTGAACCATGTTCGTTACTTTCACCCCTAGGCTAACAATGTACTATTACCAGTTGCTCAAAAACGAGGGTAATGTTTTTAGGGTCTATGTATTGCTTGTTTCGATGAGACCTTGAAATTCCTTCTTTACGTCAGTTAGCTACATTCAGAGAAGGTTCGATGAGTTTAGTTTCTATTTTAAATTTCTTTATTAAAAAAATCCTTTTGTTTCAGAGCAAGAGAACTGAGCAGCCACCGAGGTCGCCTGCTAAAAGAAAATCTAAATTCTAGTTAACAATTAGTATACAAGTATTTTTATACAACTGTCTAGTTCGAATAGTCCGCTTGTTATAAGCTGGCGGAGACGATATCACTCAAAATATGACCACCACAGTACGGCCACCAATGAGAGTAATAAGGTATCACTCAAAATATGACCACGGAACGGCCACCGATGAAGGTAGTAAGGTATCACTCAAAATATGACCATCACAGAACGGCCACCGATAAGGGTAATAAGCTATCACTCAAATATGACCACCACGGAATGGCCACCAATGAGGGTAATAATGTATCACTCAAAATATGACCATCACAGAACGGCCACTGATGAGGGTAATAATGTATCACTCAAAATATGACCATCACAGGACGGCCACCGATGAGGGTAATAATGTATCACTCTAAATATGACCATCACAGAACGGCCACTGATGAGGGTAATAATGTATCACTCAAAATATGACCATCACAGGACGGCCACTGATGAGGGTAATAAGGTATCACTCAAATATGACCACCACAGAACGGCCACCAATGAGGGTAATAAGGTATCACTCAAAATATGACAATCACAGAACCATTGCCGCTCTGCAACTCTTGAGTTTTTCCAAAAGGCAAGCAGATAAGAACCACATCTGAGTACTATATGTCATCACACACTGGTCAAAGACCACCTTATCTTACCTTATCTCTAGGCACTGTGGTATTTCGGACGAGAAGATGTCACGCAATTTCTCGAATGCTGCCCATCCGAGTTGGATTCTTCGGGCGACCTCTTTGCCTAAATTAAAAAACTTTGAATGGTTTCTTCATTCGATTCTTGGATAATTGGTGATTGTATGCAGCATGTCAACTCGAGACAAAAAACAACGCATGTCAAAAAAAGATAACCATGTGGGGTCATTTTTTAACGGGCTTTCTATGAGAGTTATTTTTCCTTATATACCTTATTCGTAAGAACTAGTTGGTTCGAATTCGTATATTTGCATAATATTAATTAAAATTCGATTACTTATACCTACGTAAAAGCACCTTGCAAGTTTGATTAACATCTGAATTATATACTATTTATCTCCTATGGTTTCACCCACTTTGGAACGTCCTTTTATATATTTTTTCATTATTTATATCATTTTATGTAAACAAAATGTGTGAAAATCACGTCAGTTTACATCGCATAAACAATACATTTCCTTTTCTTCTTTTTTTCATCGTGTTTACTAAAGGTGTGGTAATACTGAAGGGTATGTATGTATTCATCATTATGATCAATTTTTACTATGGGACCAAAACTGTAATCGCGAAAAAAGTTGTTCCATAGAAAACGGTCATTCACACTCAACAAAATTTATAGAACAGCTGTTATTTTTGTCGCGATTTCAGGGTCACTATATGAACAAAGCCAAAAGGTCATTTCGGCCATAATTATAAACAACTTTTACTATGGGGCCACCATAGTAAAAATTGTTCACAATTTATGGGACCACCATAGTAAAATGTTGTTCATAATTTGCAATGACCTCCTTTTGACTTAGTTCATAGTATATGCGTAACCCTGTATTAGCATATTTTTTTAATCATTTTATATAAACAATTTGTGAAAACCACGTCAGTTTCAATAATAGAAATTTGTATAGTTTTGTTCCCTTCACTTCGCACGGTCAAAAAACTGCTTATAACAGGCGGAATACTATTAAAGATGCTATAATATCTACAATAGTTTTAACGCTAGATTCATGTACACCATCTTCGGATTTCTGAGAACAAATACAGTAGTAAACCGGTTATAACGATCGACCATTTACAACGACATAAGAGAACTAATAAAGTTATGTACTGTGAAAATTAAGCTCAGTAGCTATAACCTGGGTATCTTCAAGGTCTACGTGCTCCATCTTCGGCCACAACATCGCTTTTCATCAGGTGAGTTTGCGGCCAAACGTTAAATTATTCTACTTTTTTTATTGGTTCTGAGTTGGGGTCGATTTACAGTGTCTACTGGTTTTTTTTTTATTACTCAATTGATAAATTATGTTGTTTATCACCTATGTTCCAATATCTGAGTTTTCTCTTGTAACTAGCAAGTTTGACTTTCCAGACTGACCTGTTTTTTATATAGGGTTACACATATATTGGGGTCAATTCTGTTGTAGCATTCTCCAAACTAAACTAATTTGACACGACTAACTTTTCAATACGTCAAAAAGGTTGGCAGCAATTTTAGAGCTGACAAATTTAATTTAGTTTAGAGAATGGTACACCATAATCGACACTATGTACTAAGACGAAAGGTCACTACAGTTATATGATACGAAAGGAGGTCATTAACAACTTTTACTATGGGACCAACCCGGAAATTTTTAAACTTTCGCGATTTGAACACATGTTTTAATATTTATCGGGACTTATCGCGCACTATTAAATATAGGTAAAAATAGATACCTTTCGCTCGACGTTTCGACCATGTTACAATGGCCGTGGTCACGAGCTGACTGAAAACTGCGGGTGAGTCCGGCGAGAAGTGCGGGTATTTTGTTCTCCTACCCTCACTTGATCTTGAAAAATTGCAGGGTTGTCACTACGACACACAACACTGCCTGTATCGGTAAAAGTCCTAGTACCTACAGCACGGTTTGAACAACCCGGAAATAGCTGAAAAAACAGCTGTTCCATAGAAAACGGTCATTGACTACAAATATGGAACATCTGATATTTTGTTCGCGATTTCAAGGTTGGTCCCATAGTAAAGTTGTTCTTAATGATGAGTATAGGGACCTCCTTTCGGTTTAGAAGAGTTTATGCGTAACCCTGTAGAATGCACTCCATTCACTGCTATTGGTAAAGGAATTTGTTTCAATATTTTCCAACTGAACTGCTGATTTCCGATACTTGCGGACTTATTCACAAACTTTTGATAAACTAAACAATGTCAGTGTTTTTTCGTATTTCGTTTGCGTAAAATGAAATGGCACAAGCATAGCTCAGTCTTATCGGATGTGTTTGAATAAGACCTCATTTAGTCTTTATAGATGTATATTTTTATTTTATTCATATTTTTTTTAATTATGCGTGTTTAGAAAGGTTTTAATAGTTTGTAATTTTTTTCTCAATGTTCATTTTACATTAATTCTGTTATATATAGTATGTATAACTCAATTTTAAAGTCACTTTGTGCTGGCAATACATCAATATGTAAAAAAAGGAATCAGTCATAGGACTGCACGTCACAAGTGAAAACTTAAGTAGTAATTCACCTATTCTATAAGAGATGGCGCTGTTTTAAAATACATGGTACAGCGTGACAGCGCGAGTTCCATGATTTTTGTTCACCCAAAAAGGTGTTCAACGCGCCTAAAGAAATTTTCACTTCAAAAAAATGCATACGCAATACATGAATGGCCCCTAAGATCTGCGCAGATGCGAGGTTAGACAGCTCGAAGTGACTAAAATCTGATTATAGAAGAAGAAATTTAAAAACCTAGTTAATGAACGGTGTCCGCTAGCAAACTTGAGCTAAAATTTTTGTACTGTTATAAGAAAATCTTAGACTAGTTATGGCTATGAACAAGGTATACATACAAACTCTGTACAAATTGCTTAGATAAAACGAGGAAAGACAGATTGTTGGTGGCAACGAGAAAGAGACGGTTGCTGTCAACCATGTAAGTCACCGATGGGCATTTTATGAGTTTTTTCCTTAATACCTTGTTCGTAGTTCTAGGTTGTAATACACAGAATAAGCTACTAAAAGTACATTTATCTTTACCTAGAAGTAAAACACCATTATTGTTTAGAGATAAATTATAGTTATAATTGACATTGTAAATATTTACAATTAAACTTCTTTATAAAAATAATTAACGAGTTTAAATTTTAAAACTACCCTCTTTTGACGCATTCGATAAGTTATATATTTTTAATAATAGAGTAAGTAGCAAACTTATTTGAATCTGAATATTGGTGCTCAAAAATGCCTGCTCTAAAAGTAGACAAATCATATTGTTAGTGCAATAAATATTAGGCCAAATTAGACAATGGGGTCGATTATATTGTATCATTGTTTATACTTAACTGGATTTGACAGCTCTAAAGTAAAGTTATTGCTATCCTCCTCATAAATATTGAAAAGAAAATAGACGCAGATAGTTTTAGTCCTGTCAGATTGTTTTACTTTGTGTTATGACAGAATCGAAGCCATTACCAATATTACCATCATTCTGTTGTAGCAATCGTTACACTAAACCAATTAGACTGGACTAAAATTATCTGCGCCCCATCTGAAAAAAGGATGGCATTAATTATCAAAACTCGCGCCGATTCTGTTATAAATTTCTCTAATCTGACAGGATTGTAATTATCGGCGTCTGGCAACAATTTTATAACTCTTCAAGTTTAGTTTAGAAATTTGTTTAGAGTCTGTGCGGAAAGAGAACCGTCGTGGCGAAAAATGGAACTACAAAACAATATGATTTTGATTATTATATGGCAGCCCAGCCCAGCCATCTGTCAAATGTCAAACTATACTTCGTGGTATTTACGTGACGGATACAGCTTTGTTTTGTGTTGTTTTTAAGTGAATTTTGCATAAAATTATGTCTAAAAGGGGAAAATCGTTACGCAGTTCCATCAATTCTCAATGTATCAATTATGTATGTGTATGTTGTATCAATTTATTTGACAAAGTGTAGAAATATCAAGAATCATAGTCGCGCTATAATGACGTAACAGTGTTGTCACCATAGCAAATACGTTAAAAAAACACAGTGGCGCCCTCAAATTTTATGACGGTTCTCTTTCCGCACAGACTATAACAGAATTGACGTCACGCCATACAAATGCCTTTTTAGTTCCTATCATTAATGTCTGTATGGTACTAATTAAGGTTAATTAATCAAATTTAATTAACCCAATCGTACACTAGTATATAACTATAAAAATCAACTTTTAAATACCTACTAGTTATATCTAAAAAGTCTATCTTCTACTTCTCATCGGTTCCTCTTGTGTTTCCAGAGGGATAGAAGTCAACTTTTGGATGCCTATATTACCTATTATATTTGTCAAGTCTATCTTCTACGATTACTTCTCCATCGTTTCCTCTTGTTGTTTTCAGAGGGATACAAATCAACTTTTAGATACATTCCAGTTATATTTGACAAGTCTATCTTCTGCGCTTATTTCTCAATCATTTCCTCTTGTTGTTTTCAGAGGGATACAAATCAACTTTTAGATACCTACCAGTTATATTTGACAAGTCTATCTTCTGCGCTTATTTTTCGATCATTTCCTCTTGTTGTTTCCAGAGGGATAAAAATCAACTTTTAGATACCTACTAACGAGAACGATCATGGATCCTTGCTACTAATTATATTTGACAAGTCTATCTTCTGCGCTTAATTTTCCGTCGTTTCCTCTTGTTTTCAGCGGGATACATTTCCATGATTTTTTTCTCGGTCTTCTTTACCTCATCTCGGTCTGAGGGGCAAAGTCTTAGGTGAGGAGGTGGATCTATAGGCATTCAGAAGAAACTCCACAGATACAATCACGCTCTTTTGTTCCCAAGATAAGCTCGTGCCATACCATTTTTAACCGACTTCCAAAAAGGAGGAGGTTCTATGTTTATTTATTTATTTATAGTTTGCGTTTTGGTTTAACTGTAAGCATTCATAAATAAATAAATGTTCGTCTGTATTTTTTTACATACAGTGGCCTTACCCCTAGCTTCACTTTTGCGAGCCAACTTTTAGTAGGTACCTGATAGGTACCTAAAATTAACCAACTCATTCAAGCTGCATCGTTTAAAAGCGTCTAACTTGAATGAACTAAAATCCGTTTTGCTATGCGTGTGATTGTGATTATCGTTCATTCAAGTTAGACGCTTTTAAACGATGCAGCTTAAATAAGTTGGTTAATTTAAGGTACCTATCAGGTACCTACTAAAAGTTGGCTCGCAAAAGTTAAGCTAGGGGTAAGGCCCCAGGTTACGCTTAGACCCTGTTCTAAGCTGATAGGAGGTCATTGTAGGTACTCATCAATATGAACAACTTTTACTACGGGACCAATCCAGAAATCGCGAAATCAGCTGTTCCATACATTTTGTCGAGTGTCAATGACCGTTCTCCATGGAACAGCTGTTTTTGCGATTTCATATTTGGTCCCATAGTAAAAGTTGTTCAAAATGATGAGTACAATGACCTATCGGCTTAGAACAGGGTATACGCGTAACCTGTTTTTTTTTTTTTTATGATTTATTTTAGACTAGTGACCCGCCCCGGCTTCGCAGGGGTGTTAGCTCGGCCTTCGGACTCGCTACTATGACCCGCTCTAGGAATACAAAATTTCATCCAAATCGGTCCAGCCGTTTTTAAAGTAGCCTATGTGCTATTCCAGACTATAATCTATCTCTGTGACAAATTTCATCTAGACCCGTTCTGGCGTGATTGAGTAACAAACCTACATCCATCCATCCATAGTGAAATAAGTTTTTGGAATGTGAAATGATATTTCTTACAGTCTTCATCTTCGCTGTCCTCATGCAAGGCCAAGCTCACGTCGAACCCTATCCCTTCATATTGAACCAGCATGGGCACGCGGACATGGAGTGACTTGTTCTCCAGGAAATGTATCTCACTGATCGGGATCCCCGGCATATCTGAAAATAAACACACAATACTGGGTTCAGTGGCGTAGCTATTGGAGGGCTAAGCGGTGCCGTGCACCGGGGCTCTCAAGCTCAGGGGGCCCTCGGACCCTGACAAGCAAAACAGCAGATTTTTTTTGCGATTTCTGGGTTGGTCCCGTAGTAAAAGTTATTCATAATGATAAGTACAATGACCTCCTTTCGGCTTAGTACAGTCTATATGCGTAACCTGTATAACTGTATAAGGGGTTACGCAGAAAAGGTGTACTAAACTAAATCGAAAGGGGTCCGTTACACTCATCATTATGAACAACTTTTAGGAATCGACCCTAAAATTGCGAAAAAATATGGCTAACACACTTGAGACTATAAATACTCAGTTGGCGTCGGGATTGTATACAATTTTCTTAAACATTGCGTGGATATTCACTTAAAAATGTTAGGGTACTTTTGCACTTCATTAAAAAATGCCTAGAAACCAACTTGAAAAAAAAACATTAGGATTGGCAATGACTTTAAATATGATCAAATATTTAGAGACAATCCAAATGCTCGCACCCACTACCAGTTGGCAGCGTACCCAGCATGCTCGTGGCATTACTACGCTGGATGGCAACGCTTGAACCTAACAAAAAACGGTGAAACGCAAGCCTGTTCCTAAATAAATAAATAAAAACCCGGGTTAAACTTACCACGAAACATCTTCACCATTTGATGTTCTTGTGGGACCTCATAGTTTTCTTTATGGCTTTCGTCTATTACGACTTGTTTCTCAGCACTATAGTAGGAGTAGCGTCCAGAATTTCTCGAAGAAGTTCCTGGTCCGTAAGGATCGTAGTGCATTCTCTTTGTGCCCTTGGTGTTGGAATGGACCTTTAGGAATAATAATTTTACTAGATAAGGACATAAGAAATACCTGTTCAACCATATGTATGATACTCGTATAATCCATGAATTCAAGTATTCAGTACATAATACATATACAACGTGTAACATAAAGATGTGGTAACACTGAAGGGTATGTATGTACACAACATTATAAACAACTTTTACTATGGGACCAAAACTGAAATCGCGAAAAAAATATCAGCTGTTCCATACATTTTGTCCAGTGACCTTCTATGAAACGGCGTTTTTTTCGCAATTTCTGAATTGGTCCCATAGTAAAAGTTGTTTATTATGACTGGTACCTACTATGAAACAGCTGTTATTTTTTCGTGATTTCTGAGTTGGTCCCGTAGTAAAAGATGTTCATAATGATGACTCATACATACCCTTCAGGATTAGTACACCTTTAGTAAACACATAATTATATCAATGCATATAATAGTGAACATCATGGGAGTATGGGAACAATGCTGAACTCGCAAAATCAGCTGTTTCCGAATGTTCTAGATTCTAGAAAATACCTTTGATTTGTGTTGCGTCGAATTCAAATAATGTCTCTTACGGTTACATTTGATAAATACCTACATCTTTTTTGGCTTCCTCTTCAGATATGAAGTTAAAATCAGACGAATGGTTTCCACATTCGTTGTTTACAGGTTTATTTGATTTTATCGGAATGATTTCTATACATTCATCTGAACTAATAGAAATTGTGTCCAGGTTAGCCTCGAGAATTTTAGTTTCTTCACTACTTTTTGTTTCTCTGGAACTGTTAGGCTCTAAAGGCCTTTTAACCTTTTCTGAACCTTTAGTTTCATCAAAACCTTTGGTCTCTGCAGGATTTTCAGCTTGGTTATAAGCAATTGTGTCAAAGTTAATAATCTCAGGATTTTTTGCATGCTCACAAATTTTTGCTTCTTTCGAGCTTTTACTTTCTTCAAAACCTATAACTTTTGAGATAATTTTATTATCTTTAGTTTTTTCATAACTCTTAAATTTTACGAAACTCTTAGCTTCGTCGTTGTTTCCTTGTAGGAGAAATCCATCTTCTTTAGTACCATTGATTTCTTCTACGCTGTTTATTGTGATATTATTTTGAATAGCTTGTAATATTGTAGAATCTATTTCATTAACTATAGTTGAAGTAACGTGTGAACTTGTTGATAATACATCAATGTTGTCTCCTGTGGAACTTTTAGAGGTTTTTCTATCAAATATTTCTGTCATAGATCCAAAAATCAAGTCTTGATTATCTGAAGTAATATGCCTAATTTCTTGAATGTCATTAGTATTCTCCATGTCTATATCTTCATCATCAAATATATCATCAATATTTAGGTCTTCATCTAATATAATATCAACGATACCCTCTAGTGAAAGAGATTCTGCATCGACTGCATTATGGGTTTCTTCTACTTCTTCTAAAACTTTATCAAACTCATTTAGACATTTTGTAGTTTGATCTTTTATGTTTTGTATATCAGAAGAACCATTAGAATTTATTGAATCAACTAGATTAAAATATGTCTTTTCAATACATTCATTAGTGATTGTAGTAAAATTTGCATTTATATTGTTTGCATTCGTTGCTTCTAGCGTTTCAGGAAACATGGCTATCGATTGTCTATTATTAATTTCATCTTGAATTAGTTCAATGTTATCATCAATTTTATTTTGGTGTGTGTTCAAGTTCATAAACTGTGAATCTGTTGATTTACTTTTCATATCAACTTTTTCAATAGTTAAATCTATATCATTCAATGGCTGCTTTGGCAAATCTGGTGTAATTTTGTCATCATTTTTAATACTATTGACTTCTTTGGCTTCTTCAACATTTTTGTTCATACTTATGCAAGCGTTTGTTTTATTTTTGTCTAATATCATTTTACCTTTGCATGCATTAGTTTCTTTGGCTCGAATTTCTTCATCAGCATTGCTTTGAAAAACATTGCTTTCTTTGGTAACATTTTCTTCTTCATCATCCATACTTTGTAGATTTTTATCAGTAACATCCTCCGCTTGATCTAAAAGACTACTATCAGTTTTGGCCTCATTGGATGCATGTTTAGATTTTCGTAGCCGTGAAAAGAAGTTAATAAACCTCTTCATGTTATTTTTTTCTTATAAGTATTATAGCTCTGTAATAAATTGGCGTTGATATAAATTAGTGTTGGATTGTAATCAAATACAAACAAGGGACAAAAGATATGAAAAATATAGGAGTTGAATTAAGATTTCAGAAACTGAACTCGGCGCACGATACGCATTGCGCAGACTTTTTGGTTAGTTGTAAGGCAACCGCGTTCCAACTAAAACGCCGCGCGATGCCAGTGCTACGATGACATAGAGGACAAGCGACTTTGAACACTGCAAGCGACATAACGTCTAAATTGAAGTAAATGTGTCATTGGATGTCTAGGTATGTACAACGACGCTCGGACGATTTTGACTGTTTTCACTTAGAGATTGCGACTCTATAGGCTCAGTTGGTAGTGAACCTGACTTCTGTGCTTGGGGGCGTGGGTTCGATTCCCATCTAGAACAAACATTTGTGTGATGAACATTTGTGTTTGTTCTATGTCTGGGTGTTAATAAATAAATAATAAATAAATATCTGGGACATTATTGCACACATGGTCATCTGACCCCAAACTAAGCAAAGCTTGTAATATGGCTGCCAGAGACTGATATACATACATATATATTTTTAAATACATACTTAAATAGATATTAACACCCAGACATAGAACAAACACAAATGTTCATCACACAAATGTTTGTGCTAGATGGGAATCGAACCCACGCCCCCAAGCACAGAAAGTAGGATCACTACCAACTGAGCCACCGAGGCAGTCATCATATATCATAATATCTATTTAAGTATGTATTTAAAAATATAAATGTAGGTATATCATTCTCTGGCAGCCATATTACAAGCTTTGCTTAGTTTGGGTTCAGATGACCATGTGTGCAATAATGTCCTAGATATTTATTTATTTTTATTATTTGTATCTCGATGTATACAGTAATGACTAATTTCTCAAATTAGTCATATCAGCACTAAATTTTATTACTGTTTTAAAGCATCTATGTTGAATCTGTAGTTTTAATTATCTTTAAAATAACCCCAATGTTGTTGGGACAGAGCAGTTGGACCAAAACCACGAAATGATTTTCAAAGTGGAAGCAAATTTTTGATATTAAGCTCAAAAATTAATTTAAGATACTCACTATTACGATTTACCAACATTAAAGTGAGTTTTCACAAATTTTGCTCGCACCTTAGGACCCAAGCAAGACTCATCCACGTTTTCTGAAATATTTATAGTTTTTAGACAAGTAGGTACTACTAATAACCACTCAGTTTTGACCAGAAAATACTGAAGAACCAGCTGCACTGCACATTCGACGCCTAAGTAGTGTTTTGAACTTTTTTTTTTTCGTAACTATTCGAGTGCAGTTAGATGTAAAAATATCTTAGTTCAAATGAGTTCAAAGACTTTCTTTTTCATAACTACCTATATTTGCTGTGCCCAATGCCATTAAGCCTTTGAGTTACTAATAAACTCTGACTTACGGCTAATCACTGACTATATACGACAAATAAACAACTTTAGGTACTGCATTTGATTTTGTAATAAAAAGACTAGAAAAACAACTTACCAATCTACTGTTCAAATGTTATTATATATATTTACTTTTACAATAAGACTTATTATACGTGTATGCATTTGCAATTAATTTTAGTATTGTTTTTTGAACTTTACAGCGGGAAAATAAATGAACTAACTTGACATTGACATACCAAACAGATTTGAAATGACATTAAACTTTTTTACTTCACAATTGGCTTCGGTAATATTTCACATTCAGCCACAGATTTCACCACTACGCTGTGGGAACGAAGGATAAACTTAGTCAACAGAAAAGACGAAAGATTAATTAAAGCATTCACAGAATAGTGGTTGGGGAACTAAAAGCTACTGCTAGACAAAGACAAACCTCCAGTTCGTTGGTCGGAACGGAACACATCGTTAAGGCGGCAGGAAAGCAGTAGACGAGATTTGGACGAGATTGCCAACAGAAAAGAGAAGTAAATAGAACGGTAATGAGAAGGAAACTCTGTCGCCAGGTATTGTGACAGCAACTTGATTGAACAGTCTTATTTATGTCAACGCGTCGATCTCCGCGTCACAGTTGCTATGGGTTTATATGCGTGCAAGTAGCTACAACAAATTTCTTACAAAAATGCCTTGACAGCTGTTCTAATTTAAACAAAAAAAAACTACAGTCCGTAATTTCGATTTGCTTTTTTGCATTAGCTCTAGTGCGGGAGCAATAGAATACAGCACCGGTATCTCCTAACTGTAGTAAGAGGCTATTTGGGCTCGGGATGTGGGGATTTAACCATCCAGCCAAGCGAGGCTCGCTTGAGCCATTGTGCAGTGCTGAGGGCTCTGGTGTGTTCCTCTGGAGATCTCGAAGCCCGTTTTGTCAAGCACTAAGGCTGGTACGGCTGGTTTTGGTGGGTTATCATCATCAGCCAGAAGTCCACTGCTGAACGTAGGCCTCCCCCTTCAACCTCCACACTGAACGACATCCTGCCATCTGCATCTAATGGATACCCGCGACTCTCACAATGTCGTCGGTCCATCTAGTGGGAGGCCTACCTACACTGCGTATTCCGGTTCGTGGTCTCCACTCAAGAACCTTTCTTCCCCATCGGTTATCATTTCTTCGAGCGATGTGGCCTGCCCATTGCCACTTCAACTTGCAAATGTTAATAGCTATACTATCCCACAAGAATCCAATAAAACATACAAATTAATAAACAGATTTTTATTTCAATACCAAAAATCTAATACATATTATTGGAGATTAAATGCTTAGTTTTGGATTAGAAACATGTATCAGTAATTATGAATGTTGGAGTTACAAAAATCTTTTAATGACTTTTAAAAGCCAGCCAAAGTTTAAACAAGATCTTACGACTTACATTATAATTTGTAACCTAAGTATTTTAATTTCGAGGTTAATTAGATTTGTCACTTTTTGCCAGATTTTTTGATGCCGCCTTGTGTGAGTGGACCTTTTTGTGTTGCTTTAGCCTTTGCATCCTGAAAAAAATAAACCAAAAAATATATTATAATAGGTATCTAAAAAAACATATACGTGACTAGTTTTTTTTAGAAGGCCCATCCTCTCTGACAGAAGGCCTGTGTCCCAGCAGTGGGAAATTATGATGAAGCTAATAGAAGCGCATAAAAATAATTTTCTCTTTCTAGCGCAACCTGAAAAAATTTGTTTACTTCCAAAGCATATTATAATCTTAAAGAATATTTTGATGCAGATATTAATACTTAGGTACACTCAGCAAATCCGTCATGTCTGTTAGCTACTTTACATAACAAAATGATTTGTCACCTGCAGTGCCTTCTGCTGTTCTTTTAGCTTCTGCTTATGGGCTAGGTCATCCTCATCCAGCTCCTTGGCGTCCTTCTTTGGCGCCTTCAGCGGCTTCTTCTTGCCACCCTCGCGACCAGACATCTGGAATTAAAAGAAAGAAATAATTATCAATACAAAAAAACCGGCTTCATAAAAATGTCAAAACTGGACCAAATTCAAACGGGAAGCACCAGCTTTCAAATAAAAAAGAATCATCAAAATCGGTTCGCCCACTCGAAAGTTATGAGGTAACAAATATTAAAAAAAAATGCAGTCAAATTGATAACCTCCTCCTTTTTTGGAAGTCAGTTAAGAAATAAAATAGGAAAATAATAAATTCCAAGCTTTCTACCCAGCGATAGATAAGGGACTAACAAACTACTCAAGTTAACTAGGTCGGACCTTCGTCTGATGATAGGTACCATCACAGGTCACTGGGAGCTAAACAATCGCTTATACAAAATTGAAGCCACAGACAGCCCTCTGTGCCGAGGCTGTCTACAGGAAAACGAGACCGTGGAGCATGTACCACTGCAGTGCAAGGCCACAGAAGACATACGATAAAGGTCGAGACTCCTTGAAGAAACTCAACAACAACTAGTCTCCAATACCACAACACCTGGCGAAATATGGGGTAGAACAGTTTAGGCAGCGACCCAAAGCTGTGCTCCGTTATCTTAGGGAGCTCGGCTGGTTGGTGTAGGCTGGTGGGCAAATGCACAATACACCCCAAGCGGGATGTCAGTGCAGGTCTTATCATTCGTATGAATAATATAACTCAATATTCTGTGAATATTTCAAGCGTCTACCTGTTGCCGTTATCAATATCGAGGAAAAAAAAAACACGAGGCCCTTAAATATTTATTTTATCCTGTTTTTTAGTATTTGTTGTTATAGCGGCAACAGAAATACATCATCTGTGAAAATTACAACCGTCTAACTATCACGGTTCATGAGATACAGCCTGGTGACAGACGGACAGCGGAGCCTTAGTAATAGGGCCCCGTTTTACCCTTTGGGTACGGAACCCTATTTTTTTTACAATCAGGTAAAATTGTGAATATCATAAATAAATAAATAAAATAAAAATACCCTTTATTCTAAAAAATTTAGTTTGTTACACCAGTTTCAGAATCAGGTTCTCCTTCCTGGACATAGGCCTCTTCTAGAAGTCGCCTTTTCACCCTATCTCTGGCTATTCTGCGCCACCCTTTTGGTAGGTCATCCTCCCACCTCTGTAGTCGCCCCCTTGATCTCTTCCCATCTCTGGGGTACCAAGATATGACCTCTTCAACCAAAGAGGTCATATCGTGAACATCATAAAGCATAATTTAGTAAATAGAGTACATACGGCGTCTTTATGTGGCATCTCTAATCACTAAATCTACGTAGAAACTTTATCTAGTCTGGGCACTAAATGAGCGAAAGATTCTAACAATATTATTTCACCGCTGTTCTGAGAACTTTATATTAATTTAAACAAACTAAAATTCTTTGTATATGTCTAAAAGGATAATTTTAGATTAATCAAGCACTTGTTTTCAATGCAGTCAGTGTAATACTAAATCAGAAATACAAACAATGTCATATAATATAGTTTTCAGACCTAAGGCGCAAGACACACTCATGATATGGAAGCGGCGGTGGAAATATTTTATTTAGGTTTGCGATTTGCATTGTGTTTTTAGGGTTCCATACCCAAAGGGTAAAAACGGGACCCTATTATTGAGCCTATGCTGTCTGTCCTACCTTTTAACGGTTGTATCTTTCGAACCGTAATAGATAGCCAGTTGAAATTTCCACAGAACATGTAATGCTATGGCGATTGAGTAAGAAAGAATAATAAAACCAAATAGTAAAAATTAAAGGGTCCACATACATAGAATTTTTTTTTATTTACGTATTTTAGTATTTGTTCTAATGTGAAAACGGTAATACGTACAAGCGTCAAACTTGACATGATTATAGTACACACTAAAGTATAACAACATCTAATAAATAATGGCCAAGTGTGAGTCGGTGACAAATTTCTGTTCATCACCAAGTTAAGCAACGTAGGGCGCGGTTCTTACTTGGATGGGTAACCGCTTGTGACCGTTGGTAACAGGGGCGTGATGTTGTCTTTTTGGACTACTTTTTGTATTTTGTGGTGGTACGGAACATTCATGCGCGTGCCCGACTCGCTCTTAACCGGTTTATTATTTTATTAAAAAGTCACATTTTAATGTGGTGTCGTATCGGCAAGCACCCTGCGGTGCGGGGCTATTATGGATCTTTGATCGGGATCAGTCAGTGTCAGAATTGACAGAATTTTGACACTTGAAAGGGGTTATGACGCAAAAAAAAAAAAAAGCATTGTCTATTTCCAATTTCATACTACGAAATTGGAAATAGACAACGCTTTTTTTTGACATAATTTTGACAAGTCGCGATCCTGATCAAAGATTCATAATACCCCTGCAGGACTACAACCAATCTTTTATTTCGGAAGCTACTCTTAAAAACATAACCCTTTAAGAAAGAAAGAAAATCAATTTTTTCGACATACATAAAAAAACACCTTAAAACAGCCTTTGCCAAGGAAAGCCTTTATCTTTGCCGTAGTCCAGTAAAAAGAACATCCGCGCCTTATGCGCGCGCGCATGTGTGTCTTGCGCCTAAGACAGTGCAAAGTATGTAGTCCTACTGCCAACGAATTTAGATAACCTACTGGGCATTGAGATCTAATGAATGCAAGGCAATAGAGCTTATTCAGACTATGCTATAATATGACATCATAGCTTGCACAATCACCAGTGCCGTAAATAGGGCTGTGCCAGCGGTGTTCAGGCACAGGGCGCAGACTGGAGGGGTGCAGAAATGACCATACCAGGAACAAGTTTTGTTTTCAAGGGCGCAGTTATAGAAGCTCGCACCGGGCGCATAAAAGGCTTGTTATGGCACTGACCATCACCTCCATTCTGTCCCGGAATAAATTAAATACAGTAATCATTAATTTAATAAACCAGCCAAGTGCGAGTCGGACTCGCACACGAAGGGTTCAGTACCATTATCTAAAAAACGGCAAAAAATCATGTCTGTTGTATGGGTTGGTGGTTAAATATTTATTTTATTTTAATTATTAATTTTTAAAGTGAATAATATAACTGATTATTCTGTGAATATTTCAAGCGTCTACCTTTTGCCGTTATCAATATCGAGCAAAAACGAGCAAAGAAATCACGTTTGTTTTAAGGGAGCCCCCTTAGATATTTATTTTATTCTGTTTTTTAGTATTTTTTGTTATAGTGGCAATAGAAATACATCGTCTGTGAAAATTTTAACTGTCTATCACGGTTCATGAGATACAGCCTGGTGACAGACAGACAGACAGACGGACGGACGGACAGCAGAGACTTAGCAATAGGGTCCCGTTTTACCAATTAACGTCCACTGTTGGACAAGGTATCACCTCATAGAGAGGGGTGTTGCCATAATCCCCACGCTTGGCAGGCAGCTTGGTGATCGCAGTACGTTCACCTTGTAGTATTAGGACGCAGCTGCCCATCCTTTGGTGGTTCTGGTCGTAGTTTTCCGACATACCCGGGTTCTTATTACTTTTTTAAAGGGCCCCAATATAACCACGGCCCCAAGGCTGCCTTTCACAAACTTTACCTCCACTAAGGGAGACAAGATGGTGAGTTAAATGTTTACAACGACTTATTTTTATATGTATGTATATTAATTAATATTATGATGCGTAATAATTTCTACAGTGCAAATAAATTAAATAAATAATTTTGATTAATAACTTTTTGTTATTTTATTCATATTACACGGGAATTACTCACATAAGATTAGGCCGGTTACTACTTTTTGTTATTTATTAAAATTATGATGTAAATTCATTTCTTCATAATTTGCGAGTGTGCAATAAAGTAATTAATAATTATTTTTTATCTGTATATTTTTGTTATTTATTAAATTTATGATTATTGATTATTTGTAAGTTAGCAATAAAGTCATTAATATATAATTTTGATTGATTTTTTGGTTTATTAAAATTATGATATAAATAATTGTAGTGTAATCTGAAGAGGCCTATACAATAAAGGTGCTGTCTGTCTCTCTTTAACACAAAACAGAAAGTGAGACGACAGATGTAATGTCATTTCTATGCATGTTGACAAGTTGTCAATAATTGGTACTAAATTGTCCTTCACGATCATTTAGCCATTTTAGGTATCATGACTATTTATAAATCCGTCAAAATACAAGGTTACTCAGAACTGTGACACAAACCTTAAAGGAGATCATTTTACTCATCATTATGATCACAAACATAGCATTTTTTTTTGCATTTTCATATTTTTCGTTGTTTGAATGACATTATTTTTAATCGACTTCCAAAAAGGAGGAGGTTATCAATGTTTTTTTTTATGTTTGCTTTTTTATTTGAAAACTGGTGCTTCCCGTGTGGTCTCATTTTAATTTCGTCCAGCCGGTCTATTCTGCAAGCTAAGTGAACGCGCAAGTGAGGTGATAAGGCTAAGTGAACGTGTATTTTTCTTGTCGATTACTATAGAGATATATCAAAATGTCGAGTGATCACCCTTGACTGTAGTCCCTTACCCTTATAATTAGATGTTTTGACATTTATCTGCAGAAATAGGCAAGAAAAAATCACACTCAGTTAGCTTATCACTTCACTTGCGCGTTCACTTAGCTTGCAAAATAGACATGCAGTTCTGAAGTCCGTTTTTTACATTGATAATTATTGAATACTTTTCTTATTAAATAGAAAATTATGTTTGTTACCTTAGTACTCCATTTATAAGCCGATTTGGAAAATTATTATTTTAATTGAAACAATTTATACATACTTTTAAATTGGTCCCATAGAAATTTCATCAAATTCGGTTCAGTAGTTTGGTCATCCAGATGAACGAAATTGCGTATTTCCTTTTTTTATTTTTAATAATTATTTTAATCACAAATTTCAAATACTTCACTCATTTTTACAGTGGTAACTGATTAAAGACTTACATAGGCCAAGCAGTGCCGTAACTAGCCTTTTATGCGCACGGTGCGAGCTTCTATAACTGCGCCCTTGAAAACAAAACTTGGTCCTGGACTCCTGGTGTGGACATTTCTGCGCCCCTGCAGAGTCTGGGCACCGTTGGCACAGCCCTATTTACGGCACTGAGGTGACGCAAAATGGGCCAATGATTGGCCTGGTTGCGGAAAACGCCCGCTACACAAGTAAGTACGGCACTGAGGCCAAGCTAAAAAAGTCGGAGAAGTCTGGACAAATCTGGACGTATGGTAACCCTACCTACAATTGAAGCATTCTAAGTTGTTTTGAATCAACTTTTACAATTATCTATAATTTCGCCTCGAACAGTGACTTTGCTACCTCTGAACTGAATTAAAGACTGAGGGGCGCCCTGGGCCCCCCCGGATGTCCATCGAGCCCTTTCATATGGTCGCCAATGGCATGATGGCGCATTCCGGGATTTTACGCAAGTTAGCAGGGCAGCCTTTTGTGAGTGGCTAGACTACTTGGGCCCCCTACTAACAGTATCTGTTCAGACCTGTTTTCCCATTTTGTTTTGAGAAATGGTGTCATTGGATAACACAGTTAGGCCGCTTGGCGGCATGGCTTTGTCCCGTGGCTGGTCACTAGCCCCGGCTGAAGCCTACCACCAGTTTGTTGTCACCTGACTAGTACCACCACGTTGTTTGATGTTCTTATTCTTATTCGAGATGGGAGCGATAAGTCCTGCACTGACGTCCCGCTTGGGCTGTATTGTGCGTTTCCCCCTACCAGCAGTTACCCGAGCCAACCCAACTCCTTGAAATATCGGAGTGAGCTCTGGGGCGTTGGCACAGTTGCTCCAGTGGCTTAGATGGAATTGTGCATAATGATGATGACGATGAAAAGCAGTCTAGCTGATGATGTGGTGACGTGGATGATGAAGGTAGCGAAGCCTCATGCAACCCGGTAGCGATTCTAGTTTCCTCTGTGGCTTCACAATGCCACAGAATATGCTTTACAGACTTTTGATGTTATCGTTACTTTACCTACCATGCCCAAATTGTCCAACGTATATAAGAAAGTGCAAACATGGGGATTTGTATTGATAATAGCGAAGGGAGAAAAGAGGGGGGAATCAAGACGTTTTCAGAATTTGAAAATGCACATTTTTACACAGCACAGAATGCCTTACTCCTGGAATAAAGTCACTCGTAAGACAATAAAACACAAATGGATCACATTACAAACTGACTTCAAAAATATATGAAAAATGTATGCCTATAAAATTTGAGGGTTGCCGTCGATTTCCCTGGGATCTCATCATCAGATCCTGACTTGGTGACAATGACACCAAATTGACATAAATAAAAAAAATATACAGTAGAACATAGAACCTCCGCCTTTTTTGAAGACAGTTATAATGAAGAAAAATCTGGTTGTAATTGTTGCAGAAAGTGGGTTGTGAACGTAACTTCTACCAGTTAGGTACTATGAACTCTGTGAATACTTTTTCAACTTCAAATCTTAGTTTATTATAGAGTTAACATATAGGTACCTGGTTTATTTCTGTCAGATCCAAACAATACACGTAGGATTGTCAATAATTTTCAGTGTTTGTAGGTAAATTTATATATATAGTATCTTTAAAGTATCATAAGTTATGATAACGGTACAAATAGTTATCCGCTATCATATAATTACCGAAATACTGTACACCCGCGCTTAAACCACGCATTTTTCTTAGTATGCGTCGCTCTTAACCGGGTGATAATGAATTACAATAGAAAATAACCTGTTCGAACGTACCCATGCAACACCTTATTTTAATAGTATTTTGGGATCATTACGGTCTGTAAAGCTAGGCTTACCTTTTCAGGAATGAGAAGAAGTTATTTAGAAATAATTATACAGTAAAATACGTAAGAAAATTGAGAAAAGCACGTTTTTCCCCCTTCCTTCGGCCTTTTCGTTTTCGCAAGGAAATTCTGATTATGATCTGACAGTGACACGTCACTGACAAGTGACACAGTCATGTCACAGCATTTAGTTATTATTTTTTATTTTCCACCCATTAATGGGCAGGCTTAAGCTATGCAGGCCATACCGCCTCGTCTTAAATATTTTATTGATTATGATTATGTACAACCCAGTAAATTAGTGGAGACTTTGCTAGGGGCTTACGGAAGTCTTGTAAATGGTTTACATACTGCTTTTATGGAGTTTTGGAAATGTAATTAAGTTATTGTGAAAAGTTGCACGACCCCAAACCGTATCTGTAATCAATTCATAATAATTTATGAAATTAACATAATAATATGTTCCATGTTCAAGTGAGATTAGTTCACAGATTAAAATCACGCTAATCTCTCTCTTTCCGACTTACACATGGTCGTGGAGTCAGCCTTCCTTACTTTTCTCCTCCACTTCGCTCTATTCTGGACATCGTCTTCGGAAACCTTATTAATCACGCTAATAAAACTTTAAAATAATACAGTTTTAAACGCAGATTATTTCAAAATACTTTTAATATTAACACAAGCGTTATAGACGTGAGTCGTGACTTCGTGAGCGGTGAGATCGACAACGCCTATTTTATCTTCAACGTAGCCTTGATCTGCCCCTGGGTATCTTGCTATATCATATTTTCAGGTGCTTCGCAACCGATTTGTAACTACAGGATAACTGTAGCAACATGAACTATCGTACGCCCCAAACAAAAACGTATTTTTGAAATACCTAATCATATCACTTGCTGGCCAACGAGTGGTTTGAACCATTCGATAACCATTCGATTTTGCTTTTTATTAATAGACTAGCCGTCCGCCCCGGCTTCGCACGAGTGTAAGCTCGGCCTTCGGCCTCGCTACAAAATATAATATAGCCTATGTCACCCGGGGATAGTGTAGCTTCCCAACAGTGAAAGAATTTTTCAAATCGGTTCAGTAGTTTCGGAGCCTATTCATTACAAACATACAAAAATAGGTACAAATCTTTCCTCTTTATAATATTAGTGTAGATAGTGTAGATAAATAAAAAATCATTTCGCATGATATTTTCGTGCAAATTTGCGAAATAATACGAGCCCCAGACGAGAAGTTTTTTTTAAATGTATTAATAGGCTTTGACCGCCTACTCACCTGATGTTAAGCGATGACACGGTCTACGATGGAGCACGCTTGTCTAGAAGAAACCGATTCACTGGTGATTTGAAAACACCTAGATTG
Source organism: Agriopis leucophaearia (assembly GCA_949125355.1). Classification (NCBI taxonomy): domain Eukaryota; kingdom Metazoa; phylum Arthropoda; class Insecta; order Lepidoptera; family Geometridae; genus Agriopis; species Agriopis leucophaearia. The sequence goes on from OX421289.1 coordinate 7,778,799, forward strand.
TAACTATCGGGGAACACCCATTCAGGCAGCGCATTCCACAGACTAGCAGTTCGCATAATAAAAGTGGATCACATTAAAAACCGACTTTAAAAATACATATCGACGGGTTCCGGGCTAATTGTATGAAGCGACACTTTGGGCGATATAGACTTTTATACATATTTGGAATCAGCGAATTTTTCTGCGTCGTTTGAGCTGGGTTTGGTGACGATCGGAGCACTTTTTTGTCGCTTCATACAACCGCATTTTTGGGCCCATTTTTGGACTGCAATGTATGTAGCGACACAAAATACTGACAAATTTAGGAACTATGTACATAAGCTCACTACCAAATACCAGACAGCCGTTTAAACTTTTTTTCCTGGAACAAAAATTTACAGCAACGTACGTTAAAGCATCTAGCTTGACCTTATAAATATGCAAAAATATCGCTTCATACAATTAGCCTCTTTGTTAAATTCTTATCCAGTGTAGCTTAATACAATTAGCTTTACCCTTTAAATATGTAGAAATGTCGCTTCATACAATTAGCCTCTTTGTCAAATTCATACCCAGTGTCGGTCTATACATTTAGCTCTGTACGTGAAATGTTAGATGATGTCACTTCAACCATTTAGCTTTCAACAGTAAACATTTAAAGATTATGGTTAAACCTATTTTTCTTATTCAATATTTGATTTGTAGTGTCGTTTCAGTTATAACAAAAGTAAAGTTCTAGTACTTTAAACAGTGTATCTTAAACGGAATAAGAATAGTATTTACATTAATACAATCAAAATTTTATATGGATTGACTAATAAGACGTTGGTTAAAACAATGATTTTGGTGCCATCGCGATAGACCGCGTGAGTTTTTCTGACAATGATGAACCACAACCTAAAAAAAAAAGAAAAGACAACAGACTGTGACGAAGAAAAGTTATGTGGATTTTTTTATCTGATCAGGAAGATTTCGTATGGGATTCCTCGTCGTGGAAAGAGACTGGTGACGAATCTTCTAGCGAAAGTGAACTTGATAATCCCACAAAAAGACAGAAGAAAAAGAAGAAAAGATCACAATAGACAACAGTTGGTGAAGATGGTATATAAAAAAAGAGACAGAACAAAAAAAACTTAATAACCAATTGGAAAAATATGGCCAGCAATATACAAAAAAAGATGGATCAATCGTTCAAGAAAAAAAAGTACATGAAAACCCTTGCGTTGGAAGAAAATGTGGGAATAATTGTGCCGAGAGTAGTGAAGAAAGAAGAAAAGGATTATTTGAACAGTTTTGGGCCTTGTCCGCTAAAAGAAAAAAAGATTGGCTAGTAGGAATGTCGTCAGAAGAAGAAATTGAAAGAAAAAGAACAAAAGAGAGTAATTCAAGAGACAATACTTTTAAATATTTTATTAACGATGGAGAGGGTTGGTGGAGGGTATTAACAAGGGTTGCCGCCTTGTATGTCAACAATTTTTGCTAAAAATTCTGGATATTTGCATCAATGGGATCAGCAAAAACTGAATCAAGAGGAAGAGGTATTCCAAAAAATAAGACATCTGACACAGTCAAGGCCTCAGCTGTCAATTTTATAAAACAATTATCAGCACTTCCTTCACATTACTGTAGGAAGTACGAGATTATACCTGCCAGTAGAATTTAAAAACATTTTTTTTTTTACCGCATTTATAAAGAAAATCAAGCCAGCAAAGAGTTTGATTACGTAAGTGAGAGGATTTTCCGTGAAATTTTTACTGATGAGTTCAATATCGGATTCCATGTTCCGAAAAAAGACAAATGTCTTAAATGTTTACGTTTTGAAGGCAAAGATATAACTGATAATGAAGAAATGAAGCAGCATTTGGCAGATAAAGATCCTCAAACAAAAGGTTAGAATGTCATAGAGAACTTTAAAAAAATAGTTTCATTATTTGTACCTCGTTTTACCTTCAAAAGGTATTGAATACCCCATATTGAAGCGGCATGACACTCTTTTATTCAAGAAAATACACAGTTTTTAAATTCAGAATATATCAACCTACCATCCAGCAATACTGACAAAGATATAGTCTAAGATCCCGCCATAGAACGACCTTCACCGAGCTGGTTAATGGATGAAAAGTATTTTATATTCAATTAAATATCTCAAAAAATATATTGCAAATGGGTTGCCTAAAAAAATGTAGTCCAGAATATGATTAGTTAACAATTTGAAAAAAAAATCTTTTTTACTTTTCACTGTTCTTTTCACTTTTATCGTTGATAAGGTCTTTTAAAATGAATGTAAAGTTTCATACATCACTTTTTTATAAAGTCTATACTTTGCGAAATATAGCCTGCCAAAGTGGCAAAAAGTTGCCCCCCCCCCCTGCATTTCTAAACTATAAGACGTAGAAACTTGTAACTTACAACACTGGTCGTTATTGGTCGTATTTAAAACCTTCATAAAAAAATAATTAAAACAAATATTTTTAAAATTTTTAATCAATAATATTCTGGACTGAATTTTTGTAGATAACCCATTTGCAATATATTTATTGACGAATTTAATTAAATATAAAATACTTTTCATCCATTAACCAGCTCGGTGAAGGTCTTACTATGGCGGGATCTTATACTAATACACTGATCGATACTGATATTGAAGACGAAACAGACCTGCCAAATTAAGCACTTTTCATTATGTCTGATGGGAAATAACAAGTGTTTAAGTATAAAGAAGAAGAAAAATAAATAGAAAGTAAGAAGGAAAAGATTGATTAAATTTTAACTATAATGTTATTTTTTATAATTTTCATTGTTATAAGATTTGTTTTGTTACTGTAGTGAACTACAATTTATTATTGTCATAGGAGATACAAATTATTTTTGTTATTGAAGAGAAACTAGGGATAGTATCTATTACCCCTAGGTAAGAATACTTCTTAACTTTTTTTTACGAGAGATGTTTTTGATTTTGATTCCTACAGAGAAAGTTACAAAAAAATATAGAATAAAATAAGTAAAGAAATGAAAACCAAAGAAACGCTCGTAAATATTTAAATTTTTATTGTGATTATTTTTAAATAAAATTATTTTTGTTTGGTTCTATAGATAAACCTTTTTTTGTAATTGAACAGATTTTTCTTTTGTTTTTTAAAAAGTAGGTACAGTCTTAATATACATAAATGTTAACGTTTAGAAATGATGAAGAATGAAAATAGTTATTTCAGATAATAAGACTAAGCTACGTAATAATAAGACTTTAATTTCTGAGTCCTATACAATTGTGATAATAACTTTAGTTGTTACCTTGGTAAGCTAAGAAGTTACTGCTGTTCTTAGATGATTGTCATTTTAAATAAAAAACTTATCTTTGAACAATTTTATTTATAATCTGTGTTTTATTTCTCATTTCATAATTAGTAACAAGATAGGTAGGTATACCCTATGTAAGTACTTTTTAATATATCAATGTTTTAACCGCGAATTTCAGCAAACTTCATTATTCAAGTATGATTACAAACAATTTATTAAAAATAAAATCAGTTGCATAAGCTAATTAGCCATACATTCATAAGTTTAAGATATGGTATATGATACAATTAGCTTAGGTTTGAAATATTATCAACCCTTTAATTAAAGCACTTAGCTTGAAGCCATTATTTGCATGCCTAGGCGGTTAAGTCATTTAGCCTGGAATAAGAAACAATAAACCTAGGCGTTTAAATCATTTAGCCTGGAATAAGAAACAATAAACCTAGGCGGTTAAGTCATTTAGCCTGGAACAAAAAAAAGTAAAATATGGGTCATTTTGTATTAAGCGACATTTATCTTCGTTAAAAATAAGAATATTAGAAAAAGAAATGAATCCAATTATGGGAAATATGCTATAAAAACAGTAAAATCCTTCTTTTTTAAAAAATAATGCGATTTGCTAAAGTTATGATTTTTTTTCTAAAAATCGAAACTTTAAACTGCTCTGGTGTAAAGTTTCAAAAATGTCGGTTAATACAATTAGCCCGGAACCCGTCGATATATGAAAAAAGTATTAAGTGCCTATACATTTTGAGGGTTGCCCTCGATTTCCCTGGGATCATGATCAGATCCTGACTTGGTGACAATGGGACAAAATTGGAAGTATACCCTACCGAATAAACATAATTTTTTTGAAATCGGTTTATAGTTGGCGGATAAATCGGTGAACATAATTATATTTTAAAAAAATACAGTGAAACGTAGAACCGTTCTTGTTTTTTGGTTATTTATTTAATTATAAGGCTTCACATTGTTATCTACATCAACACAATCACAAAAATATTGTACATTTATATATATAATAAACTAAATGTGATAACTATTAAAAGGAAGCACATAATTTTTTAATGTCGCAATAGCTTTTTAATAATTTTTGACAATGCAGCTGTCAGAGCTAGTAAAATTTTGGACCTAGAGTCCTATACCTACCTATGGAATATAATTAAGATTTTAAAATGATCTTATTAATCGTTAATAGACAAGGAAAATACGCAGCCAATTTCCCTTTACGCAAACCTGAGAACGTAGGTACATGGTTTACCACAATAAGTCATGTAGGCAAATATGCAAGTTAGTAATTCTTTGTCCTTTAATAGTGGATAGACCTACCTATCGCGCTTGACGGGTTAGCAAACAAATAAATATTAAGGTTAAACGTTTCACTTTGGCGGGAAAATCAAATTTCAAACAGTATTTTTGTCCTTGTAGCTAGGCCGGGTAATTATTGTGAAATGGCATAGTGTTCGCGAAAATTGTTGGTCGTTCTTTACATTATCATGTACAGCTATTAATCAGTTACTCACCATATTACTTACATTTGGCAATAAACCGTTTGAAACAGCAAAAATTTGTTTATTGACAAATGTATGTAATAATGTGCATTGGAGATAAATAACTTTACGCGTGTTATATCCCATTGAACCCCATACAATGATGTATTGCACAACTACCGAGAACGTCACCGCCGTCCACATAAAAGGAACCCACGAGTACCCCGCGTCGCCTTTCGTCTCTTAACTTCAGATCGTTAGGACATCCCTTTCTATTAATTAGCAATTAAGAAGTTTATGTAACTATTAATAATAAATAGTAATTATAAATCGTGGTTTTTTTTAAATCCACCGTGGCCGCCTCTCGTAATTGGCGCAGTCGGTAGGATAGTAGAGTCAGTGCGTGCGTAGACTTTCACCGTGAACACAAATCTGAACATTCATGTGAACAGACTTCTACTAGTGCGTGCTGATAACGTCTCAACGTTTTATCTACTATCCGGAAAGAAGAACCTGAGAGCAGCCACTGGGAAGCAGCGAAGGTCACACGACATCCAACAATTGATGAATCATCGTGCATCGCCACCGCAATGATACTGTGAGTTGCACAATTCTAAGGATTAAGTAGCTACTTCATTCCTTTCCCGTAACTCACACTTCCCAACATTTTCCAACCACGATTTACTAGGGGAATCGTTCCCCAAAGAACGTCCTCCCGCATAGCGCAGAGGGACGCTTTTCGTAACTTAAATTTAATAGAAGAAGAAATAGATTTCAACATGAATACAACCGATAAGAAAATTGATAGTATAATAAGAACGCTTAAGTTAGTACCCGAGTTTGACGGCACTCCTAATGCCTTAATTAGGTTCTTGTCATTATGCGACAAGTTAGTTATAGAGTATATTAACCCTGAGCCAGGAAACGAGCTGACCAACTTAGCTCTAATAAACGGCATTCTAAATAAAATCACCGGTCCTGCCGCAAGGACCTTGACCACGAATGGGGTCCCATCAGACTGGCATAGCATCCGAACGACCTTAATAAATTCTTTTTCGGACCATAGGGACGAGACCGCCCTTTACACTGATCTCTCACATCTAACCCAAGGTTCAGACACGCCTCACATATTTTATGAGAAGGTTCAAAATTTGCTCAGTTACATAATGACGTACGTTGAACTTCATGACACTATTCTTACCACAGTGCAATCGAAAAGAATTTTATATCAAAATCTAGCTTTAAAAACCTTCCTCAAAGGTCTAGATGAGCCTCTAGGCTCACGCATTAGGTGTATGCGACCACCTACCCTAGAAACAGCACTGATATATGTACAGGAAGAAATGAACGTCCTGTACCTACAAAATAACTTACAGAAAAAGCCCATGCCCTCCAGCTTCGCAGGAACACCCGTAAAACCTTTCAGCTTTGATAAGTCTTTTGTACCTCAAACGTTCCGACCTCGTTTTGGAATGCCACAAATAGAAATGAATAAACCCAGACCAATTTTTCAAGGTCCAACTAGAACCCAACAAATGTTCCGAGCATTGCCCCGATCCAACATGTCGACTGGTTTTAGAATTACCCCACGACAACCGAATTTTCAACAATTTCATAACCGGCCGCAAGTCCCACAGCCTATGTCTGGCGTAAGCCACCCAGTAGCAAGACCTTTACCTCCGACTCGACAGGTACATGACTGGAGAATTCATGGTAACCCACCACCAAATAATTACTTCAAAACTCGCGAAGTGAATACAAATGAGTTCTACGAACCTTACCAAGACTATGAATACGACTATGACTATTACTATGACCCCAACCAACCTGACTACGAGTATTACAACTATGACCCCGTACCAAGTGAAGAAACTTCCGCAGTTGTCTGCGAAGAGACCGATCACGAGCAAAATTTTCCCAAGGGTCAGACGGACACTGCCCCCGAATAGAAATACACGTTCAGAATAAGAGACGCCTGCCCTATATAACATTCCAAATTCATCCTGATTGTCCGCCTTTAAAGTTTCTGATTGACACAGGAGCAAATCAGTCGTTCCTGAGTCCCGAAGCAGTAGATCTATATTTCCCAGACTATGCTTTAAATTACGACCCATTCATTGTGACAAATGTACATGCCACTACTAAGAACAATTACTCCATAACCATACCTTGTTTCAGAGAAATCAAAGCATTCGAACCAATTAAATTATATGTGTACCGATTTCACGAATACTTTGACGGCTTAATAGGGTGCGACCTTTTACAACATTGGTTGGCTAAAATCGATCTAGAAACAAAAACCCTTCAGACTAGATCAGCATCTATACCTATACGTATGTATACGTCCGATAACGTCAACTTATATGAAGACGTTATTCAAGCGAGATCGTCGAAATTATTAAGACTTCCAACAAACGTGCCTGAAGGTGAAATCTGTATTGAAGACCAAACTATTAGTGGATGTCATGTAAACGAGTGTCTATCCATCGCTAGACATAACCGTGCTTTCTTAGAGGTATCTAACCCCACGGACTATGACATTATCTTTTCATTAAGTGAACCAATCCGCGCACATATATTTAGCGAACAGACTTTACCCATACCGACATTTGACACCGCCACCTGTCCTCGGACTCGCGATGTCTTATCACGGTTGCGCACAGATCATTTAAATGTAGAAGAGACAGCTAATTTAAAAGCGTTATGCGCTAAATATGCAGACGTGTTTTATCTAGAAGACGAGCCCCTGACCTTCACCAATCAAATTAAACATTCAATTAATACTACTGATGAAGAGCCTGTGCATAGTAAGACTTACCGATATCCCTACATACATAGAGAAGAGGTCCAAACGCAAATTCAAAAAATGTTAGACCAAGGTATTATACGACCTTCCACATCTGCGTGGAATGCCCCTATTTGGGTAGTCCCTAAGAAAATTGACGCATCTGGTAAAACCAAATGGCGAATAGTCATTGACTTTCGGAAATTAAACGACAAGACCATCGATGATAAATACCCAATACCCAACGTGACCGACATACTAGACAAACTAGGCAAATGTCAGTATTTCTGTACCCTAGATTTGGCATCTGGTTTCTATCAAGTGGAAATGAATCCTAGAGACATTCACAAAACAGCCTTCAGCGTTGAACATGGCCATTGGGAATTTTTGAGAATGCCCATGGGATTAAAAAACAGTCCATCTACATTCCAACGAGTAATGGACAATGTGCTCCGAGGCCTACTAAATAGGATCTGTGTAGTCTATTTGGACGACATTTTGGTCTTCGGATCCTCACTTCAGGAAGTAATAACTAACCTCAGTACAATTTTCGAACGCCTTAGGCAATCAAGTCTAAAAATACAAATGGACAAGTCCGAGTTTCTCAAGCGCGAAACTCCATATCTAGGTCATGTAATCACTCTTGACGGTGTGAAACCTAATCCCGATAAAATCAAGGCCATCTCGAACTATCCTATTCCGAAAACTACTAAACAGATAAAAGGATTCTTAGGACTTCTAGGATACTATCGACGCTTCATACCCAACTTTGCTCGCGTAACCAAACCTCTGACCGCCTGTTTAAAAAAAGGTGCACTAATTTCCTTGACCCCTGATTATGTGAACTGCTTTGAGCACTGCAAAACCTTGCTGACAAATGACCCCATTTTGCAGTACCCTGACTTCTCCAAGGACTTTATCCTGACAACTGATGCATCAAATTTCGCTTTGGGCGGTATCTTATCCCAAGGTACAATAGGCTCTGACAGACCAATTGCCTATGCATCTAGGACCCTTAACGAAAGCGAGACCAACTACTCAACGATTGAAAAGGAACTCCTTGCAATCGTATGGGCAACTAAGCACTTTAGGCCCTATTTATTCGGACGTAAATTTAAAATAATTACTGACCATAAGCCCTTACAGTGGCTCATGAACATAAAAGAACCCGGTTCGCGTTTGACTAGATGGAGATTAAAATTAGCCGAGTTTGATTACACCGTTATACATAAGAAAGGCAAATTCAATACCAACGCTGACGCTCTAAGTCGTATAGAAATACACAATGAAGAGACCGATTCGTTACAAGTGAATACGTCACAAGCACCGCGTCATGACGATACGTCATCAACTGTGTCAGCGACAAGTACGTCATCTACACTCACGGCCCCGGACAACCCAGTACACAGCGGATCGTCTACCGAAACAGCTCACACTAGCGCAGAACAACCTATCTTAGATATTCCTATCAGCGATGATCCCCTTAACAAGTTCCGGAAACAAATCATCATAAATATAGTCAGCCGCCTAGCCCGAACAAAACCGATAGTCACGAAACCCTTTGACAATTACCTTCGAGTTTCAACCGAAGCCTCTGAGGAAAACCTCGAGCGAGATATCATAGACGTAATTAAAAAACATGTAGACCCAAAATTACGAACTGCGATCTTAGTCCAGCCCATAGGTAAAATGCTCAGCATCGTCCCTATCATTCAAAAAACATTCCGAAGTTCATCTATGAATCTAGTGCTAGTAAAAAAGAACATAGAAAATGTATCCGACTATCTAACTCAACAAGACATAATACGCAAGTACCACGACGGGAAAACGAATCACCGTGGTATCAATGAAACATATAACTCACTATCACAGAGGTACTTTTGGCCTAAAATGAAATCTGATATTACTAAATTCATAAATATATGTGTAGTGTGCGGTTGTGTTAAGTACGATCGTAATCCCATACGACAAGAATTTAGAATAGTTCCGCCTCCGCATAAACCGTTCGAGATTGTGCACGCTGACGTATTAACCATAGAACAGGATAAGTACTTAACTATCATAGATTCATTCTCCAAATACGCACAAGCTTATTTGATGACTGACTGCACAGCTCCTAAAATCATAAAAGCCCTTCTTAACTTTTGCACACACCACTGCTTTCCACTTACCATCACGACTGACCAAGGAACGGAATTTACGAATCAAGTAGTTGCCGAATTCCTTCGATTACATAAAATCCAACATCATACAACGGCTGCAAATACACCAAACGAAAACGGAATGATAGAGCGTTTCCACAGTACTCTTCTAGAGCACCTGCGTATACTGAAACTGAAACATATGAATGAGCCTGCTATAAACTTGGTACCTTATGCCCTCATAGCTTACAACAGCTCCGTGCATAGCTTGACAAAATGTAGACCGTACGACTTAATCACAGGACACTTTGACCCACGAGACCCGACCGACTTAAATATCACGGACCGATTATTGCAAAAGTACATACAAGACCACCATAGTAGAATGGAAACAGTCTACGAACTTATACATGACTCATCGTTAGCTGAACGTGAAGCTTTAACGACACAAAGAAATAGTGACAGAGACCCTATTATAGACTATTCGACTGACGAAGAGATATTCATACGGAACCCAGCAGCAGACCGACAAAAGTTAGCATCGCGTTTCACCCATGACAAAGTAGTTACTAATCTACCTATTCACATTTACACTTCCAGAAAACGCGGACCCGTTGCTAAGCGCCGACTAAAACGACAACGTAAGACTGATAAGACTAGAGACTCTAATTTGTTACAGATACCTACTGATACTGACGCACCTGGCCCAAGCTCAAGAAATCCGACTCGAAAGCCTTGATAATGGACCTGGGATCTTACCTTTCAAACTGGGACCTACTAAAATAGTTTCCCACTATCATACATTTCTGCAAGATATCGATTTGGCTATTATGAATAAGCATTTATTATACTCACGCAACCGACTGACAGAATCAATTCAGCAATTAACTAATACGAGCTATCCCCTATTCAAATCTCAGATAAAGTATCTTTCATATAAACTAGATAAAATACAATTGCAACTAAGCACATTCGAACCATCCATTAGAAATAAAAGAGGCCTTATTAATCCTCTCGGTACATTAATCAAGTCCATATCCGGTAATTTAGACAATAATGACGCCTTAAGGTTCGAAACTGTTTTACATACCTTAAGATCGAACGGATTAGCTATTGCAGATAAGATGAATGAACACATAACTTTATATAAAAAGTATTCCGTTCAACAAACGCAGCTTTTAAATAATCTTACTCATAACCAGCATAAGTTAGAGAACGCGTTATCTTACGTCATTAATATGACGTCATCTGATAGCGAACGCGCACTTAGATTATCTTATATCGCGCAACTTTTCGTTGTCTTAAATGACAATGTAAGAGAGTTGTCCGACGAAATGATTAGAATAGAAAATATATTAGCTTTTAGTCGCACGATGTCTTTGCACCACTCTATTTTATCTATTGAAGATTTAAAATTAATGCTAGGTAAGTTACGTGAATTGTATAACACGGATGAAATTTTGAATTTAGATTATAGGTATTACTATGATATAATTAGTTTAGGTTCTTATTATTCGGGTAGGAAAATCGTGGTAGTCCTTAAGTTTCCTATCACTCTTATACTAACCTTTTCCTTATTCAGATTGTGTCCCGTTCCAAATAAAAATCACGAAGTTATTCTCCCTCCTTATCCTTATGTAGCTACTACGTCTAAAGAATTCGTGTACATGGAGGCTGAATGCCCGAAGGTTGACTGCGTACGCATCTGCAAACAACATCTCGGACACCAACTTCGAACTAAGCCTGACTGCATAGAAAAACTCATTAATTCACAGGAGATAGATGAAACGTGTAAAATCACGCCTATCTCCCTGTCTAAGGAAGCTCTAATAGAGCTAGACAGTCAGCACTACGTCGTCTCGTTCCCGAAACCTACGAGAGTTCAGTTATCCTGCGGACCAGATAAGCACCACATACTTCAAGGCAGTTACCTCGCAATGATACCTAAATCATGCAAGCTGCAAGCGCCGGAATTTACATTGACCAACCTCGACGATAAAGTCAACGGAATTACTGTCGAAATCATCGCACCACCAATGAATCATCTTCCCAGAGTTGGAGCAACCTACCGCCTGACTTCCGTGAATCTCAGCTCATTGCACAACATTCAGAAGCAGATCGAAACTGAGACACCTGTTCGACTTATTGCAAATACCTCTGACGAAGTACTTTATCACACGACAATACCCCTTTACACAATTATAACTGGAATAATTGTTGCAAGCTTAATTGTTGCATTATATCTACATCGACGTATGACTCAGAAGATGCAGACTGGACAATGTATAGAAGAGAACATTGAGCTATCAGAACGCCGTAAGCGAGACGCAATATTTGCACTAAACGTTAGCAAATAGTTGCTCATCTAAGGGGTGAGGTGTTATATCCCATTGAACCCCATACAATGATGTATTGCACAACTACCGAGAACGTCACCGCCGTCCACATAAAAGGAACCCACGAGTACCCCGCGTCGCCTTTCGTCTCTTAACTTCAGATCGTTAGGACATCCCTTTCTATTAATTAGCAATTAAGAAGTTTATGTAACTATTAATAATAAATAGTAATTATAAATCGTGGTTTTTTTTAAATCCACCGTGGCCGCCTCTCGTAATTCGCGTGTTTGTAAATAATAATAATCAATTTTTGCGAACATCATGATCGTTTACAATAATTACTTGGCCTAGCTACAAGAAGAAAAAACAGTTTGAAATTTGAATTTCCCGCCAAAGTGAAACGTTTCACCTTGCTCATTTTTATATTAATTAAATTCAATAGTTAAACAAATAAGACTTTATAAGTTGAAAACTTTTTAATACCTACGTAAATTTTGGTTGAGTTTTTGACACTTTGAATACATATTTGAAGATTTTGTTAACCAGGAATTCAAAACCTGACAATGAAGCTTATCGTGGTCATACTGTTGGTGATTTTTGTTGTTCATTTAGTTATGGGTAAGTTAAACCTGTAGATAATTTATGTATTTATTGTACTCACATATTATATATATTAAGCTTCGACCAAAACAAAAGAATGGACGGGCCCTAACCATTGAACTTGATCAGTAAAAACGAGTCAAAACCGTCGGACATATACTTCAACACCTAATTATAAAAATGTACAGTATATATGTTACACAAAATAGATATCGGTTTTATTTGTGTATTTACACTTCGGTAAAGCATACGAATTCATAATATTGGCAGATGTTTCGTTATCGCGTAACAATAGACTCGTGTTTCACTTCCTACGGCTAGAGACCGACTGAAACGAAATGAGAGCTGGCGCTCATTTTGTAATCTTCAAAAATGCTCTTCTACTGGGCCCGTCCATTCATTTTATTTTGGTCGAAGATATTAAGTATACTTTTGGTATGAATGTAATGGAATATTTGAACGTGATTTTCACCCCTTTCAAAACATCGGACTGATTTGAAACATTGTAATCTTATCAAGGACCGATGACAATGCAATAATTTAAATAGTTTGTCCCAATTATCCTTACCAGGATCTTCAGGATAAGCAATTATGAAACGTGTTTTACCGTTTTTTTTACACTGTGAGATTTTTTTTTGTGCGATGTTAAGCGTAATGGTCCTTTTTTAATAGGCTATAATAAAGGTAGACTGGTCGCATTTTAATTTGAAGAATTATTATTATTTCTTATTAATAACACTTATACTCAGAATACAGAAAGATGTATTCTGAGCACTTATAACACCATTACAGTTATACTACGGCGATGCTATAAGTATTTTTAACGCCTTTTCTTTAACCGGATTCAAGCCCTGCTTCTGATAATAAGTCTTCTGTCACAGACCCTTCTGTCTGTCTGTCTGTATGTCTGTCTGTCTGTCTGTCTGTATCTCAGGCTGTATCTCATGAACCGTGACAGTTAGACAGTTGAAATTTTCACAGATGATGTATTTCGGTTGTCTCTATAACAACAAATAGGTAATTGAAATTCAAATTATTTATTTCACGGAACATGGGGTGTTACAATTTTAGTAATTGTGATAGTGTGGAAAATAATAATAAGGTTCGCCATGTTCCAACCAAATGGTGTGCGAAATTTAAGACAAGTACGTAATATAAATGACAAAAGACTTATTACAGAAGAGGCTTTTCAAAACTTTACATCTTAAAACTAATAATAAAATTCTTATTACAAACTACATAATTCTCATTTTCATGTCAAATTAGATTTATGTCAACTTATATTTATGTCAAATTATTAATTATATTTAAGGGAGCACCCATAACAACTGTTTTTATAGATAATGGTACGGAATTCGTGCGCGAGTCCGGCTCGCTCTTGGCCGGTTTTTGAGATTATGGTAACGCACCTGAACGTTATTTCAGGACACAAGTTTGGTTACCGCCCTCAGTTCCGGCCGAAGGTAACTGGTATCGCCATGCTGCCACCCTCGCTGATGATGCAGAGCTTCTACAGCAACGTCGGCGTGAAATTCAACAAATCTAGTTCCTAAGGCAATAACTATCTATCTATATCTATACATATAATAAAAACGTAGAGATAAAAAGTCTGTAATTGCGAGATAACAAAAAAAAATATACACAGGGCGTCTTAAAATAAGTAGCTGAACACGATAAGACAGTAATTTTTAAACTTTCGCGATTCGAACACATGTTTTCATATTTATCGGGACTTATCGCGCAATATTAAATATAGGTAAAAATAGATACCTTTCGCTCGACGTTTCGACCATGTTACAATGGCCGTGGTCACGAGCTGAGTCAGCTCGTGACAGCCGGTATCTATTTTTACCTATATTTAATAGTGCGCGATAAGTCCCGATAAATATGAAAACACGATAAGACAGTTTTTAGAATTTTTGTCTGTTTGTTTGTCCACGCACATCTCCTAAACCACTGGACGGATTTAAATGTGGTTTTCACGAATATGCTTAGCTATGACCAGATTGAAGTATAGGGCCTATACTTCAATCTGGTCATAGCATATCCTATAGGCTATGTTATTTTGCGCAAGGGCCGTATTAAGGAAGGAAAAAAGGGCTGAAAGTTTATATGAAAATCTACGCGTAAGAAGTCGCGGGCAACTGCTCTAGTATAATAATATATTCACATAACGTACTTTAAAAATAATTAAACTTAATTTGAGGTAGAATTGGATCAGTGTTTCGTTGTACAATAACAATTATTAATACAAAAAACACTTCATAAAAGTCAGAACTGGACCAAATTGAAATAGGACCACACAGAAAGCACCAGCTTTCAAATAAAAAAAGAATCATCAAAATCGGTTCGCCCAGTCGAAAGTTCTGAGGTAACAAACATTTAAAAAAATAAAGTCGAATTGATAACCTCCTTCTTTTTGGAAGCGGCTGTTAATAATCATCCAAGTGCAGAGGCCTTACCCCTAGCTTCACTTTTGCGAGCCAACTTTTAGTAGGTACCTGATAGGTACCTAAAATTAACCAACTCATTTAAGCTGCATCGTTTAAAAGCGTCTAACTTGAATGAACGAAAATCCGTTTTACTATGCGTGTGTGTGTGAAAATAGCAAAGCTTGGCGGCTATCAAATAACTACCGCTTATCGTAGTTGATGGTACCGTTTAGACAAATAACGCCTATGCGGGTCAACTTTTCGCGCTAGGGGTAAGGCCCCAGGACTAAAATTATAAAAGTAGGCGTTCCATACACATATCCGCATCGAACCGATCGGACGGATAGTGCCAAATTCATCTAAATACTAATAAATATCTGGGACATTCTGGGACATTTTTGCACACACGGTCATCTGACCCCCAAACTGTGCCCAAACTAAGCAAAGCTTGTACTAATGACCAGTATGTCCAATTGTAGAATGTACCAGAGACTGATATACGTACACATATATTTTTAAATACTTACTTAAATAGATATTAACACCCAGACATAGAACAAATACAAAATGTTCATCACATGAATGTTTGTCCTAGGTGGGAATCGAACCAACGCCCCCAAGCGCAGAAGGCAGGTTCACTACCAACTATAAGCGGGGCTATCAAATGTGTTTTTTTATATTTCCTTCAGAATATAAAAATCACGTTATTCATTGCCAGACACTTAACATCGTGGCAACCCCTTGCCAGACACCCTTATTAAATTGTAAATTAACTTTTATAGTGTAAAAGCAGATTTTGATTTATAATTCTTGGGTAATAATTAGAAGATGTTTCCTTATCAGCCAGAGAGTTTTGACAACGGAGGAACGTTGCGTGAGTAGAGTGGATTACGGGGTGAATGTAGAACTGGAGCAGAAAGAGCAGTACGGAAGTAGACTGGAATACAAGACGGATGCGGGACTGAATCTGAAAGGGCGGGAATAGTAAAGTAGATTTCTACACTATGCGAATGAAGCCGCGGGCAACAGTATTAGTTATTAGTTTATTATAGTAATTAGGTATGCTTAACTTTGAACTCTGTTGCTGGCAGTTCGGAAACAAACTCTGTTCCGAAACAAAACAGAATATTCCAATAATTCGTCACGTCCTAGTCTACTAGTCATGGCGGATTAGTAAGACAACTGTTTTAATTTTCAGCAGCTGTTTTGCATGTAGGTATTCGGCATGAATAAACAAACAGACGTACCTATAATTTGTTTTTATACGAATATTGCTGCAGCCTGCGGTTTTACGCACTGAGTATTTTATTTATAATTTTATTCAACGTATGTCTTTTTTATACTTTCATACCTTTTTTTGTTTCGAGGGGGAAATCTTCCAAAGATACCTGCATTGGGGTGCAGCCAGGTTATGTGGGATTATACCCACTACCCCCCCCCCCCCCCCGGTGACCAGCCTTTGTGCTTGACAAGAGGGCTCCGGGATCTCCAGAGGAACGCACCGAAGCCCTCAACACTGCGCTATGGCTCCTGCGACAACTGCGTGTTGTCTCAGTCCTTCCACTCCCTGGGCTCGATTAAGTGGATGGTCAGAGCCCCAACTTTGACCATCCCGAATCCATAGGTCCCCTTTTAGTAGGCTCATACTACAGGCAGGGGGTACCGGTGCCGTATTATATTGCCCCGGCACCAGGGCTAACTTAGTTTCATACCTAGGACACTGTCTTTTGTACCTTAAAAGAATGTATCTCCTTTAGAGAGGAGAGTCAAATATAGGTAATAATAATATTAGTTTGAATGTAACAGAAATAAAAATAACAACTTTAAAAAAAAAAAAATATATATTTCGGGGTTGTAATTTTATGATAGACACCAAAACACGGTTTTGTGATTTTATTGGAAATTCAAATTAAGTGATTTTTATCTTTTAACTTTAACTAGCCGACCGTCTCGGGTTCGCACGAGTGTAAGCTCGGCCTTCGGCCTCGCTACAAAATATAATATAGCCTATGTCACCCGGGGATAGTGTAGCTTCCCAACAGTGTAAGAATTTTTCAAATCGGTTCAGTAGTTTCGGAGCCAAAGCAAACAAACAAACAATCAAACATTTGTACTATTTCATTATCTTCACTATTGTTTGTAGATAGTGTAGTGTATTGTTTGTAAGTTTGTATGTTTGTTTGTAGGACATAAACTCCAAAACTGATCCGATTAAAAAATTCTTTCACTAATGGAAACTTCGATCACTGTCGATCATATATTTTTTCCAGGACTAAAATTATAAAAGTAGGCGTTCCATACACATATCCGCATCGAAGCGATCGGACGGATAGTGCCAAATTCATTTAAATACTAATAAATATCTGGGACATTCTGGGACATTTTTGCACACACGGTCATCTGACCCCCAAACTGTGCCCAAACTAAGCAAAGCTTGTACTAATGACCAGTATGTCCAATTGTAGAATGTACCAGAGACTGATGATATACGTACACATATATTTTTAAATACTTACTTAAATAGATATTAACACCCAGACATAGAACAAATACAAGATGTTTATCACATGAATGTTTGTCCTAGGTGGGAATCGAACCAACGCCCCCAAGCGCAGAAGGCAGGTTCACTACCAACTGTAAGCGGGGCTATCAAATGTGTTTTTTTATATTTCCTTCAGAATATAAAAATCACGTGATTCATTGCCAGACACTTAACATCGTGGCAACCCCTTGCCAGACATCCTTATTAAATTGTAAATTAACTTTTATAGTGTAAAAGCAGATTTTGATTTATAATTCTTGGGTAATAATTAGAAGATGTTTCCTTATCAGCCAGAGAGTTTTGACAACGGAGGAACGTTGCGGGAGTAGAGTGGATTACGGGGTGAATGTAGAACTGGAGCAGAAAGAGCAGAACGGAAGTAGACTGGAATACAAGACGGATGCGGGACTGAATCTGAAAGGGCGGGAATATTAAAGTAGATTTCTACACTACGCGAATGAAGCCGCGGGCAACAGTATTAGTTATTAGTTATTATAGTAATTAGGTATGCTTATGTGCCGAGGTGTCACGTTTGAAAGTCACGAACTTAATGTTCTGTGTTTTATAAACTACTTACAAATTTGTTTTTTGTCTGTCGCTCTTGAAGAAACAACACATCCGGTTCATCAGGTATGTAAGCGAATTATTTTTTACCAAGCTAGTTATCTTGAACTGACCTTTTTTTTTGTGCCAACTCTTTTTTGTACATCTTAAATATCACTTGCTAGCAGTTTTCAAAGAAATTAAAAACAATAGTCAATAAAATATTCTTAGTTGAAACCAAATAGACCAGGGTCGATATGTTTTGAAACCAAAAAAAAATAGTAGTAGGATGAAACCCATTAGAAAAGGAGGGGAATATGATAAAAATGAAAGGAAAAATAAATTACAGGCGATCTGAGTTCGGGAAGTTGGGGGTTCAAGGGTAAAAAATGGTTTATCTCGATTTCCGGTAAAACTACAAGTCCTATGAAAAAAAGTTGAATGGCAAAGTTGTAGGTAATAAAAAGATCTACAACTTTTATTTAGACAATTTTTTTACATAACCTCAAAATTTATGTGAAAAATTAAAATAACCAAGTTTTTTGTTTTTATTTTTTTCAAATTAATTTTTTTTTTCTACGAAATTTGGTGAAAACTTTCCTTTTTATGTCCCAAATACACTGTAATTTATTTGATTTAAAATTAGAGTTTATTTCGATTTTTTGCATTTTCTGAGAACATTTACTATTGTCATGTATATTTTTTTTAACCATCACAAAGTACAGATTTCATCGAACAAAAAGGACACCGACTTTGTAAAAAAAGCTAATATTTTGACACGAGAATTTTCGATTGAATATTAGGGTGCTTTTTTGATATTAAGTCAAAATAAGGTGAAAAAATAAATATTTTAAATCAAATAAATTACAGTGTATTAGATTATTACAGTGTAATTTTTCCTTTTTATGTCCGAAAAAAAAGAAAAAAAAAAAATTTGAAAAAAAGAAAAATAAAAAACCAAAAACTTGGTTATTTGAATTTTTCACATAAATTTTCAGGTTATGTAAAAAAATAATAATATATAAGTTGTAGATCTTTTTATTACCTACAACTTTGCCATTTAACTTTTTTTCATAGAACTTGTAGTGTTACCGGAAATCGAGATAAACCATTTTTTACCCTTAGCCCCCCCCCCACTTTCCCCTCCCACTTTCCGAACTCAGATCGCCTGTAATTTATTTTTCCTTTCATTTTTATCATATTCCCCTCCTTTTCTAATGGGTTTCATCCTACTACTATTTTTTTTCACTTTTTACCGTTTTTGAAGGCTTCTACCCTGGTCTAAAGCAATAAATTGTAATTTATGTGTTACTTTCTAAAAGTTTAATACCCTTGCATTATTATGAGAAATTCTAATGACCTTTTTTTCTACTTTTTGTTATTTCCTAAAATGTGCGCATGTTAGTTTAAGTTTGTATTAGCTCAGCCATCATGGCGATTAAACGTCTTTAATATTAAAATAATGTATTATTTATTTAATAGCACCCTTCCGGCCCGTCATAGTCAGCTGCCCGCCGCAACTTGTCTATAGCTAGGTGGAGTTACATGGGAATAGATTGGTTCTGATTGTACGATGTTTTGAGTTTGTTATCTATAGGAATGAGCACATAGGTTTACATAGTAAGTATAGAGATCCATGAAAGTGAAGCCGTGCCGTGAGTACAAGATGCTGTTAATTGGTGTTTGTATATTTTTACCGACTTCCAAATAGGAGGTGGTACTATGTTCATCTGTATGTATTTTTTTTTGTATGTTCATCGATATTTTCGCCAATTGTGAACCGATTTCAAAAATTCTTTTTTAGTTCGAAAGGGTATACTCGCGAGGTGGTCCCATTATCATCACGTCAGGATCTGATGATGCAATCTCAAGGAAATCGAGGAAAAACTAACTAACTATCAAGTAATAAAATCGTAGAAGTTAATGTTTGACCCACTTCCCGGTTTCCGATTGAGCTGAAATTTTGCATACTTATGTAAGTTTAGTAACAAAGCAATAATCTGGTACTATTGAGCTGATCTGATGATGGAGCCAGGAGGTGGATAGTGGAACTCCTCAACGGCGAACAGCAAAGACGCGAAATTTTGTAAATGGATTTAACCATAGACCTAAAAAAAATTTTTCTATCCTAAATCTATGGATTTAACTATAATATAGCCTGTTTTAAACTGCATCATGATATGGCTGCTGCACCCAGAGTTGACTTCCGGCGAGGGAACTCCTGAACAGTGAATAGGACAGACATTTTTTTTGTTTGTACGTGCATTTAATTGTTATAGCCCGTTTTAGACTTCGGCATGACGTGGCTGCTAGATCATAAAAGCTTATCTTTAAAAGCTTTAAATTAAAATTTGTATTGCATTAAAAAGGGTAAAATAAATTATTTTTAACAAAAAAAAAAAAAAACTACTTCAAAACCACAAATAGGCACTCAAGAATTTAATATAACCCAATCAGCAAGGTTACGTCATTATTGACGTGAATTTTGGGAATTTTAGACGTGGAATCACGTCACTCCAGACGTCATGCTTCACGTGTTCACGTCGTTTCGACGTGGCATGTGACTTCATTTTTAAGCAAGTGTTGACAAAGAAGATGAAACAACGTGATTTTTGACGTCATTTATTTCCACAAGACGTAAATTTGAAAAAAATGCCCTAAATAGCACGTCATATATCACGTTTTTTGGCAGAAAATGTTGACTGGGAACTATTATAAGCGCTACCCACTCATCTATTTGAAGTCGGTACAATCGAAAGCTAGGGTATCGAATTGTAGAGGTTGGTGGGTGCAGCAAAATTTAAATAGCCTTCTACTGGCGGTATATATGTAGGTAAATCCGCCACTGCTCCTGGGCCTTTATTTTGCACGCGCCAAACGCGCTCTATCGTGGCGCATTAAGTTAACCTCCAAAAGTTGAACTTTATTTCCTAAGCAATAGAGGCCAACTTTATGAGGTACCTAAACTTAACGTGGCCATGATAGCGCGCGTTTGCCCTGCGGAATAAGGCCCCAGAGGTGACACTTCCGGGTCAACTACTGTTGATAAATAAATTATCAATTTGTACGTTACCTACGTATTTTAATTTAATTCAATTCATTTATTTCGGGGCTTAGGTATAACTAATATACCTACACTTGACGACGTCATTTACAGAATAAAAATCAAACTTTTAAATTAACATGACACAATAATACAATTTGAATACAATAGATAAATACAGATATCGGCTGTAAAACGGGTTTCGGCTAATAGGCGTGGAAAATTGCCTAAGTTTTTCCACGTGGCTCACAGCGGCACCGTGGCGCGCTCCATGTCTCCGCTGATTCGCGCCCGCCGCCACTTTAATGCACTCCTTGCTACCAACAGTGATTGTGATATTATTTGTGACAGTTTTTTTGACTTATTGTGAAAATTTAACTGATCAATGGGACAGGAGCAAAAAAGCCGTTGACTATAATGACAATTTGTATGACATACTAATTTTATGTTGACATATTTTTACAGCAATTTGTTGTATTTATTATATTAGTAACTTTATAATATTATTCCTATTTTTACTAGGAAATCTATTTTAGTTTAACAATATGCGAGATAAATGTTAGTGGAATTTGTCTGTCTTTATTCTCAATAAATAATTTGAATTTAATTAGAATGACCGACGCAGCTGACTGACGTTAGGGCCGTGATTCCATAACTACAAACACGGTCGTAACGCAGCGCGTTAAGTTAACCTCAAAAAGTTTTTATTTCTACAGAGGCCACGTTTTTTGAGGTTAACTTAACGCCGTGTTACGTGCATGTTTTAGTTATTGAATCCTGGGCCCTACATGGCAGGAAATCATGCATAAGTGCGTATTCACGTGGAAAGCAGGTTACCAGCGCTTATCGGTACTGGTCCGCGCTGATAACCGCTACATAAAGCAAGCGGGTATAAGCAGCAACAATTGGCGGTCTACCAGCGCTGATAGAAGCAGGTCGGAACTTGTCAGCACCGTTCGGCACTTATCGGTACTGGTTCGGCACAAGGTATAGAGACTGCCTGCGCCAACTACCTGCACGGACCATCGATAAGCGTAGGTAGATCAGCGCTGGTAACCTGCTTCCTACGTGAATACGTCCTTACAGTTTTGGGATACTTTTTCTCTGCTCCAGAATGAAGTATACTCTGGCACTACTAGTCCTGGTAAGCGCATCGGCCGCCGTGTACGGGATTGTGTGCACGAGGGACTTCTGCAAGACTCAAGACTGCAGCAAGGCACCGCAGAATGCTGCTGACTGTCCCGGTTCCACCTATACTCCAAACGGCGGCTTCTGTGGGTGCTGTGGCTTATGTGTCACTGAACTTGGTTAGTAGATTTAATATGGGGTTCTTCAAAAGGGCTGTTAATAGCAGTGCCGTAACTAGCCTTTTATTTATTTAATACTTTATTGCACACTTACAAACTAAGTACAATGCACAAATGGAGGACTTAATGCTAAACATTTTCTACCAGTCATTCACCAGGTTGAACAAATGGTATGTAGGCGTGCATAAAAAAAAACTTATAAGTAAGTAATTTACTAGGTTTAAGTTTTAAGTAGGTACTAGGTACCTACTTGGATCGGTGACCGCCTGCGCCTGCGCATCATACTGTTGTCTTTTTGTACTACTTATGTATTTTGTGATGGTACGGAAAAGAGAAGTAAATAGAACGGAACGAGAACTTGCGAAAAAGTTATCGTTACGTAAACGATAGCAAATGTATGAAAAATTCAGTTTCTTTTCACGTCCGATAGAGGCGCTGTTCAATTTTTAAGATTGGGCCTAAAGCAAAATCTTCAATCTTTGATTAGATTTTCACAGTAGTAAATCATGTCCAAAATCGAAAAAAAATATACGTTAGGAAACTTCAATATATAAGTAAAGGTCGACCCTGACGAAAACATGGTAGGATAAAATTTTCTCGATAGAAAACCATCACAAAGTTACCTCTAATTTTCAACATTTTTGGTTTGCATTCTGTTTTGGTACATATTATTGAACAATAAATTATGTAAATATTATCACTCATGTATAACATAGAGCTGACCCTAGCAATTTTTAAAAATATTGTCTATTCTATAAGCTATGAGAGTAGAAAGCACTTGGCGCTTACAACATTTTTAATCCGCACAATACGCTGTCTTTCGTCTCGCGTGACACAAGCTTGAGGCATCGGTTTGTTGCACCGATCAGTTACCATCGCTCTGTGGAGACGGGTAGTCCATGTCAGTTCAGACGTCGAGTACGCAAGCTTGGTTCCGCGCGTCGTCACGCCGCCCGTGTTTGTTATCCGTACATGCGCTGGGTGTGGCGAGATGCGCGGGGGAAATCAGAATTTATCCTGCCATTAGGCTCGCTCTTAATACATTTTGCTATCGTTTACGTAACGACAAGAACGATTATATAGAGAGGACCGATGATAGCGGTTAATTATAGCATAGATCGGAAATATGGTCAAATAACGGATTAAACCCTAGATGGCGCTACAATTTGAGCGTGTTGAAATGAAAGGTTGTCTCGAACTTCCGTAAGCGCTACAGTCAGCTAGCGTACGAAAAGGTTCAACTAGTATTAGCAGTCAAGTTTTGCTGCATTTCAAGAGAAGCGCAACGAAACCAGTAGATGGCGCTTTTCTTTATTTTATTTTTTTACTTCGGGTGCCGTGATAATTGTTTGCATAAAACCAAGGATCCATTATATTGTTCTTGATCGTACTAAGGCCACTGTACATATGCACTTATATTTACGCAGGTGAAGGAGAATCCTGCCTGTTTTTACGTGGGGTTCCTTTAAGCGCCGTATGCAGGAGAACTGATTTAACTTGTGAAGACGGCAAATGTGTAAAAGATATGTAAATAAAGCTTATTTTGCAATGAATTAAATAATTATAAATCAGCGGATTTTTTTTCTTATTTCCCCTAGAGAGGATTTTGGCGATGCACGTCTTGTGAATTCGCCAGTGTCAAGCATCAAATTATTTTCAAGTTTTATATTAGACTAGCGAACCGCCCCGGCTTCACACGGTTTAGGTTTTATTATTTGTACATAAATCTTCCGTGAAAAATTCATATAGGGGCCCCAGTATCCTAATGTGCCCAGGGCCTCCAATGGGTTAAAGACGGCCCTGATCTCTACATAGTATAAAATAAAGTCGCTTTCCACGTCTGTCTGTCTGTATATCCGCTAACTCCTCCGAAACTATGCAATGGATTGATGTGGTTTTCACCATCAATTAGATAATATTTCACGGAAGGTTCATATACATAATAAAACTTACAGTACCCGTGTGAAGCCGGAGCGGGTCATTTATTGCTAACGAAATATGAATCATCATCATCAGCCAGAAGACGTCCATTGCTGAACATAGGCCTCCCCTTTAACCTCCACACTGAACGACATGCTGCCATCTGCATCCACTGGATGCCCGCGATACTCACAATGTCATCGGTCCATCTAGTGGGAGGCCTACCTACGCTGCGTCTTCCAATTCGTGTTCTCCACTCAAGAACCTTTCTTCCCCATTGGTTATCAGTTCTTCGAGCGAAGTGGCCTGCCCATTGCCACTTCAACTTGCAGATTTTAATAGCTATGTCGGTGACTCTGGTCCTTTGTCGAACTATGAAATATACTAAACTAACTAAACTACGAAATATGAATGAATCATGTTTATTTATCATTGGAAATTCCACAGATAGATTATTAGTTAACCTTATCAACGGTTAGGAGACCCAAAGGTCTCCTAACACATGACCTGTCAAAACAGGTCATGTGTTATCCCGACCAATGAGAGACGACCATGTAGTCCATAGCTCTATAAAATATGGGTACTCTTAACTGACACCAGCATATTTTTTTTAAGAACGACACAGAAGCATTTAAAATTAGAAAAAAAGACAGCATGAAGGTCGTTTACTTTACACATGTACTTCTGGCGCGTGCGTGGCCGGTGGATGGTGGCCATTTACAACTAATACAGAACCTCGTGAGTAATTTATCACATATTTTATAATTATTTCTATATGTATTTGGTTAAAGAGTTGTCCAGACGCATCGTCGATGTGACGGGTGATCAAACAGCTGGCGCTTACCTTGGCC
The DNA here is from genome assembly GCA_949125355.1 of Agriopis leucophaearia. NCBI lineage: Eukaryota > Metazoa > Arthropoda > Insecta > Lepidoptera > Geometridae > Agriopis > Agriopis leucophaearia. The sequence continues at coordinate 7,804,065 of OX421289.1, forward strand.
AAAGAATAAGTTTGGCCATTCAACGTGGTAATGTCGCTAGCTTTTTAGGCACCCTACCCGAAGACAGTGACCTTAATGCAGTTTTTTATCTACAGTTTATAGTTTAATTTAGTTAGGTATTTATTTAACTACTTCAGTATATTTAGTTTATGTTATTTTCTGTTTTTTAGTTTCCAAATAAAATAAAAAAATTACAAAATAATAATAATTTTTTTTTAATGATTATTATCATCCCTTGGGCCATTTTCAGCCCCTGTGTCACTAATCCATTAGAAAATAGAAAGCCCCCTGCCGGGCTATCATGCGCATGCGCACCACGAAAAAATTTGGTCGACTCTTATTATCGTGCCAAAGCGAGGCTGGCGTATATGAAACCGTAGGCACCTTGTCGCGTTCTCGCTCGACAAAAATGATATGGCAACTATCAGGTGTAACTATCGGGGAAAATGTTATGGCAACTATCAGTGAAAATATTATGGCGACTATCAGATGTATCTATCAGGGAAAATGATATGGCAACTATCAGATGAAACTATCGGGGAAAATGTTATGGTAACGATCAGATGTATCTATCAGGGAAAATAATATAGCAACTATCAGAGAAAATGTTATGGCAACGATCAGATGTATCTATCAGGGAAAATGTTAAGGCAGATGCATTCGTTCAATACCCGCACTTTAGGAATTTTTATCTTTCAAAATGGATAAAAATATGCTGCGAAAGGTAAGGAAACGCACAAACGCGGGAATAGCTAAAAAGCTAGTGTAAAATAATATTTGCTACCAGGCTACAACATAACATTTAGGCTATCAATTCTTACTCAAAAAGGATAGCAACTGTGCCCAGTGTAGTGCATAACCATGTTCTAAAGTAATTATGCATTGTATAAAGATTTTCTTATTTCTAGACCAATGTTCGCAACAAATCTTGAACTTTAGTACCGTAACGCATTAAGAAAATGACTTATTTTCTTCGAGTAGTAAAGGAGGTCTAGAAAATTTTAATGTGACAAGGTACTTTGGCGTATTTAAATACATACTTGAATTTTAAAGAGACCACACCGCACGCACTTTTACAAGACGCGGTGTGTTTTCATTGTACCTATAGATACTTTATAAGCTTATTTTTATTCCAAAATTAGCTTGTTTATGGCCTAATGTTTCTTTGTGACAAGTTTTTTTTAAAGTATTTTGTTAGACACATAAAGTAGGGCCAATTCAATAAATCACATTTGACTCTTCATAAGAATTCGATTGAATTGTGTAATATTTATTTCAATCGCTTACCTTTTCCCTTTACCAAGTTCATTTCACCATCTGCATCCACTGGATGCCCGCGACTCTCACAATGTCGTCGATACATCTAGTGGGAGGCCTACCTACGCTGCGTCTTCCGGTTCGTGGTCTCCACTCAAGAACCTTTCTTTCCCATTGGTAAGCTATTACAATAAACATAAAATATGAGACAAATCGAATAATTAATTTAATTGGACGAACATTCGTCCACATCGCAACACCAACAGGCGAGTTGGTGGTCAAACCTGTGGTCAAACACGGAAATATTCTCAATAAATAAAAATAACATTCCGAATCAGGCTCCATGGTTATTGCCGCGTCGTTACTGCACTTGTAATGCATCGTGTAGATCAGGCGTTATCCCAAGATGCCACAATGACGCGCTAATCGAGGCAACATTCACTCTTGCTGGACATTTTATTTATATTACACGGGAATTACTCACGTAAGATTAGGCCGGATACTCCGACTATAGTTTCAACCGCATACGGCGATCTTTATCAAGGTGAATGCGCGCTCGCAGCTGGGTCTTGCTTTGGTTTGGAGTATCCGGCCTAATCTTATACTTAAATAAAAGTTGAGTATAACTTTCTACGCGTTGTGACTTCTATGTATAATTTTTCGAAGTTTATCCGGCGTAGAATGGAAACAGGTAACCCCATCTCACGCACACACACAGGTCTATGCTTCACCCTACGCACTTTACAGGTTAGACCACGTTGGTAAACCTGGCGTATCTAGACTCTACTATAGCTTTGACTAGGGATGGGGTGATGAATGATCATTTTAGTCAAATCAACTTTTTTTTATGATACTGAGTGACGAGACGAGCGAAGTCACTCGCCTGATGGCTCTTCACGCTTGCCCAGCCACTCAGAATTTTGAACTTCAAAAGTTCAAAACCCTGGATGGCAATGCACTGCGCTCGTCACCCCGAGATATAAGATGTCAAATCTCTGTGTGCCCTGTCATTTCGCTGGAAACATTGCCCTTCAATTCGGAACACAGTAGTGTTTGCACACTACTGCTAGGCGGTTGAATAACTGGCAAAGGTGCAGTGCCGTAAATAGGGCTGTGCCAGCGGTGCCCAGGCACAGGGCGCAGACTCTGGAGGGGTGCAGATATGACCACACCAGGACCAAGTTTTGTTTTTAATGGAGCCGTTATAGAAGCTCGCACTGGGTGCATATAAGGCTAGTTACAGCACTGCAAAGGTGTGGTACTTCCCCAACTCAACAACTTCGACTGCCCCGGTGGCCCAGTTGGTAGCGAACCTGCCTTCTGCGCTTGGGGGCGTGGGTTCGATTCCCACCTAGGACAAACATTCATGTGATGAACATTTGTGTTTGTTCTATGTCTGAGTGTTAATATCTATTTAAGTATGTATTTAAAAATAATTATCAATATTAAAAACTGACTTCATCACAACTGGACTAAATTGAATGGGACCAAATGGGAAGAAAAGAATCATCAAAATCGGTTCAACCAGTCAAAAGTACTGAGGTATAAAAGATTTAAAAAAAAACAGTCGAATTGATAACTTTTGGAAGTCGGTTAAAAAATATAAATATGTATGTATCAGTCTCTGGCTGCCATATTACAAGCTTTGCTTAGTTTGGGGTCAGATGACCATGTGTGGAATAATGTCCTAGACATTTATATTTATTCATTAATTTCAATAAATCGCACCCAGGAAGTTTGTAAGCGTCGTGTTGAGGCTCTTTCCCCCCCCCCCCCCCTTTTCCCACTTATAACAGTTTTGGTAATTCTAGTTTAGTCTACTTCCATGGTTAGACCTCCCCCTTTAACCTCCACACTGAACGACATCCTGCCATCTGCATCCACTGGATGCCCGCGACTCTCACGATGTCGTCGGTCCATCTAGTGGGAGGCCTACCTACGCTGCGTCTTCCGGTTCGTGGTCTCCACTCAAGAACCGTGGTCTTGAGTTTGACTTATTTTGCTTGACTCTGACTATGACTTGACGTTATTTATAGTAATACTTCAAGACATTGGCAAATGCACAAGACATGAGATGCCAAAATTGTTTTAAGAGGAAAGAAGAATAATATAGGTACTTAAGGCGATACGTTTCATGATTGGCGGAAAATTCAAATTTCAAACAGTTTTTTTGACCTTGTAGCTAGGCCGTGTAATTATTCTGAAATGACACAGTGTTTGCGAAAATTGTTGGTTATTTTTTATATTATCATGTACAGCTATTAATCAGTTACTCACCATATTACTTACATTTGGCAATAAACCGTTTGAAACAGTAAAAATTTGTTTATTGACAAATGTATGTAATAATGCGCATTGGAGATAAATAACTTTACGTGAGTTGGTAAAGAAATAATAATCGATTTTCGCAAACATCATTATCGTTTACAATAACTACTCGGCCTAGCTACAAGAACAAAAAACCTGTTTGAAATTTGAATTTCCCGCCAAAGTGAAACGTTTCACCTTAAAAAGATTCGATCGTGAACTATTCCGTAGGTACATCCCTAACTAGTTTCTTTACCTACGGCCTAGTTTTACATCTATTCAAGGGAATGAAAAGGGGGTGGACAACCCCTTCCGTACATAGATGATGTAATTAAAACATGGAATATATTAGGTACCCCGTCCCCCGCGTACTTTTCAGTTAGTTACTTACTCTACTCTTGAATATAACCCGATTTTTGACCGAGCGGAGCGAAGTACTTTTACCGAAGTAAAGTTAGTCTAAGGACCAGATTTTTTATATATTTGCGGTCTACGATGAAGCATCAGTATACACATTTGGAAATGCATGTGAACCGAGAAGGATATAGGATAGAGTATATTACGTTTCTAGAAAAGCTTGACTTCAAATTTTCGACCTATATTTCCTTGTGTATTTTCCGCCATTTTGAAAAGGTTTTTTTTTTTAAGTTGGCCTTCACGGGACCATAGCAGAATACACCACAGAGACGGGACGCTTGGCAGATGTGAAACATGACGGAATAAGAGAGCATCGCGACGTTTACCATCACGGCATACGTGTTGGTTTTACTTCCAAGGAGCGCCAATAGATGTTTCTCAACAATTTTTTATTTATTGTTTCAGCCGTGGCCATCCCATTGCAGAGCAAGGCCTCCCTTCCTTTCTTCCACTCCTCTCTGTTCTGTGCTATGGTGTACTAGTCTGTTGCGTGGGAGTCAAGCTCGTCCCGCCATCTTTTTCTGTGCCTTCCAAGGGGACGTATGGCATGCGGCAGCCATTCTGTAGTGGTTCTAGCCCACAGCTGAACAATATTAAAAGAAAATGTTTTATTCAGCTTTTCACAATGTAATTGCAGCTGTCAGAGCAAATACATGCTTAGACCGAGTTTAGACGAGTGGTGTTATTCATAACTAATGATGTTATAACTCATGATTGTTTTTCTCTAATAACATTGCGGCCAACTTATTTGTGGCGTCGAGTGAGGGAGCCAGCGTCGTATTTTTCGAACGAATACAGTGAAAGTACCGTTCTTTATCTATCGACAAATTTGACAATTAAATCGTCAAATCCGATAAAATGGCATTTGATCCGTACTCGCTATGATCGGTTCTATGGCATTTTTTATTATTATTTTTTATTATTATTTCGGATGAATATCCATATTACACCAAATTAAACAATATCAATCAAAATAACTGGCCAAGTGCGAGTCGGACTCGCGCACGAATGGTTCCGTACTATTTTCTATAACAACGGCAAATAAATCACGTTTTTGTACGGGAGCCCCCTTTAAATATTAATTTTATTTTAATTTAATAATTTATTTTGAAGGTGAATGTATAACTGAATATTCTGTGAATATTTCAAGCGTCTACCCTTTGCCGTTATCAATATCGAGCGAAATTGAGCAAAAAAAAACAGGTTTGTTGTATGGTAGCGCCCTTAAATATTTATTATATTTTTTAGTATTTGTTGTTATAGCGGCAACAGAAATACATCATCTGTGAAAATTTCAACTGTCTAACTCTCACGGTTCATGAGTTACAGCCTGGTGACAGACGGACGGACAGACAAACAGAAGGACAGACGGACGGACAGCGGAGCCTTAGTAATAGGGTCCCGTTTTACCCTTTGGGTACGGAACCCTAAAAATTACATGTTAAATAATTATCAATTTAAAAAACTGACTTCTTAAAAATGTCAGAACATCGGTACCCCAGTCGACAGTCCTTGAGGGAACAAAAAAAAAGTTGAATTGAGAACCTCCTCCTTTTTGGAAGTCGGTTAAAAAAGAAAGAGGTTAACAAATGACGGAGTTCTTTCTGTCGGAGGTAAAAAACCCCTCTTCTCTACTTTTATGTAGTCGGTAAAAAAAAACTTCGTAGGTTAGAAGTGGTTCGACTACGAATAGGGCCCGTGTATTTCTACATTAGTAGTGGTAGTGCTCTGTGACGAACCCCCAGTTCGATAAAATGTTACGTAGGGCTGCCAATAATAATTCTCAATATAAAAAACCGACTTCATTAGAACCGGACCAAATTGAAATGGAATCAAATGGGAAGAACCAGCTTTCAAATAAAAAAAGAATCATCAAAATCGGTTCATCCAGTCGAAAGTTCTGCGGTAACAAAGATAAAAAAAAAACAGTCGAAATGATAACCTTCTGCTTTTTGGAAGTCGGTAAAAAATATTGTAGCGCTCGTGGCGTTAGCTGCGTAAACTAGTCTAAAAGATCGTTGAAGTTAAGACATTTTCTAACGGTATTCGTATTTATTTATTGTCATTAGTACGGCTTAAAACTAATTACACTAATTACACATTATTAAAGATAAATAAAGAATACAATTAAATTTTAATAAAAAATTAATTAATACAAAAATTTAATTAATTGTCAAAAAATATATATAAAAATTCAATAATAATGTATGGTATGGTTTGTATTTTTTTTACCAAATTCGAATAAGGGGGGATTCTCAATTCGAGGGCAGTTGCCCCCCACCCTCTGATCGTACCTGTGTGTAGGTAAGCACTCGTTCAGAGCTTCCCAAACTATGAGTAAATAATTTGAAATAACGTTGCATTAGCTTCTATCTGCCGCCCCTCAAGAAAATCCTGCCCCCCCTACTTTTTATGTTTGAACGTGTACTCGACGTTCGAACATAAAATATATGGATCAAATGGAGAATGAAATATAAAATAAAATAAATATTGAGTACATTTTTGCACACACACTACCTATATGTAACCTGAAGCCTGCAGTTAAAATTTATCTGCGTCTCTTTTCAGATTCAGATAATTTATTGCTTCTATACAGTACAAAGGTGGTAAATAAAACTAGTACATAGTTCATATGGACCCTGTCGGGCACAGCACAGTAGGAGTGAGGCTATATAAACTTTTTAATTTATATTTTCACTATATTAAAATTATTATTTATATTTTATTTGGTCGATGCAACTCGTGACCAGAATGCTGGCCTCTACTTTGCACAAAGAGTGAGCATTGCCATACAACGTGGTAATGGGGCCAGCATTTTGGGGACGATTCCCACTGGTAGCGGTTTAATAGATTAGTTTAGAAGTAAGGTATTTTTGTTGTTTTTTTTTATTTTTTACTATTATTGGAATGTTTTTTTCTCACTTAAATATATAGTCAGCAATCGAATAATAATCATTCCATTTAGAAACCGCCATAGTTTAAGTTACGTTATTTTGTTGGGTAGGAGGTATATGTAAGAAAGAATGCAGCAACTTTCTACAAAGACACTTAAAAATTGAAAAAAATTATGACATGAATTTTAGTGGCAGCCCTAAACCTAGATCCCTCCCACTAGGGCTGCGACAATAGCACAGCGGGGTTGTAATTAAAAAAAAACGCGAAACCCTGCGTCAAGGCGTGAATTTTCACGCGCACTCAATGCGTTGTGCGTTGGGTGTGTGAGTCCGCATGTTAGTGTGCGTAGATAAGTAATTAGATGTGTGGGGGTCGTCTAAATAGAAAAAAAAGTTGTAATTTGTTTTGCAAGTAATAATTATTTAGTAGGTTAGGTAATGGCGTGAATTCGGTTGTACCATTCTCTAAAGTAAACTAATTTGACAGGACTATATAATCACCGGTGTCTCTTTTCATTTCAATACGTCAGAAGAGAATGGCCACAATTTCTGAGATGTTAAATTTAGTTTACAGAGTAGTACACCATCGACGTTAATGATCTTTCCAACATAACATAACTCGGAATTAGCTTTATTCTTAAAGTCAGAGAAGCCAGCCAGATCAGCCGACGTCCGATCTTCAAAAAGGATGGAACCTGCCACCGCCATGGAGACCGTGAGACTGGTGGCGACAGGCCCCTCTTTCCCACTGGGCACTCTGGGCACCTGCCCAGGGCCCCGTCATCGATGGAACCCCCAAGTTTCCGCCAGATCACCAACAATAACCGATATTTATTACCGAAAAACATATTTATTTTGCCTACTTGCTTATTAGCTTTTGCATGCGCGAAGCTACTCTACTCTCGCTCGAAAATAGTGCTCTGTCAAGGATGAAGGTTATAAGGGCCCCATTATCCTAATTTGCCCAGGGCCTCCAATGGGTTAAAGACGGCCCTGGGTGGCGACGTGGTGAGCTCCTTGTGCTGGAGTATTCCCGACACACAGGAAGATTCTAGTGACGAGCTCTAGTGTGGGTAGGCGCAACATACCTATTTCTCTATTTGCCCCATTCCCAGACCTGCAGCCGCTGTCTTCACGTGCACGGCGCGTGCGGCGGCCCGCAAAGTGCAAAGCGAGACGGATCCGCGCGTGCGCATTCAGCTTGAAAATAAAATGTGTGAAAACCACGTCACATTCCATACCTAATAAAACCACATAATTATATTATGTAAAAAACATTTCGTAACATTTCTATACACATAATCATTTCATCGTCATCGTCATCTAGTCTACCAGTGACCATAGACAGTGCAGTGTTCGAAATGGCAGGAATTAAAATAATGTGTACTATTACATATATCGCGATAAAACATTATTCTTCAATTTAGTGTTTGTCGCTTAGCCCTTGTAATATTAACACCAAAGCATTGTAAAACAATAGACGAGTCATAGACAAAAGACTATTTAGTGTATGGTTCAACGCTTCTGTAATAGAGGACCCCTATCCAGAGTTATTAGGTATTTAAAAAAACTATAGAGGCGGGAGTATTTTTACCCAACCACGCAAAGCTTTAGTGGTTAACGCATTGAGTATACTCCAATACACTAACCTCCAAAATAGCAGAAAATATAATTGCGAAATCGGCATGACAGCTTTCAAATCCACTCAAATTTATTGATTAAAGCCGCTCCACATTCTTCTTACCTACCGTGTTTGTAATGAATCACCTGTCAACGTAACATTTTTCATGAGTTTTTCACAAGTATAGAACTAAAGTAGAGCCAATTTAAAAGATCACATTTGACATCTGTCAGTCTATTGTTTAGTTGTCAAAATAAATCATTAAATTTAATTGTTAATTGATCGTTCGTTAAATTAATCGCTAATCGTTAAATTAATCGTTAATTGTTAATGATAATAATAATGAATAAGATAAGATTTACTAAAATAAGTTAAAACAATCATTAAATGAATAAGATAAGATTTACTAAAATAAGTTAAAACAATCATTCAGTTCAACAACTTGCTACACAGGCACACCCCTTCTGGGTTGCCAGATATAAAATCACAGAGTAATTATTAAAATCGATAGACATTATTTTTAATTATTACCTCAGGAGAAATCTTTTACTAAGCAATTTCTATGTTTCATTACCATCGTTAAAACACGCCACGTTTTTATCACTTTAATTTCGCTATAAATACATGTTTTTTATTCGCACTTAAAAAGAGCGAATAAAAAACGCAATTATTTTCTTAAAACCGCTTCAATGTATATCTATTGAAAAGTTTCTCCAACGCTCGTAATAAGCCAGGTAAATGGGAAATTTCATTAGAAAATAATAATAATACTTTTAATGTGCTCAGAGAGTCAATTGACACAGTGTAGTGACTTGACAGAGAGCTACAATTTTTTAAACATAGTAGGTAGTAAGACTATGGAGCTGTACGTATACTTGATACTTCCTTAATTGAATTGAAAATTCCGCGTTATCATAGGTTTCATGACTTCATCGATGTTAGAAAAAAAAATCCATCCGTTACCTAGGGCCTTATGATAAAAAGCATCTCACCAGTTTTCCTTCTGCTTATATTATGAACTGTGCACCCTCCCGTTGTACGATTCTATCTTGACCTCTTTTATTTAGATGTCCTCTCCTACGGAGCATTAAAAAAATATAAAGAATGCCCCAAAAACTTGGAGATTTCCCCTCGAAACTGAAAAAGTTTTTGGATGCGGCAGTTGGTGAAAACCGTATCAAAATCAGTAGCGTGGCTTAGGAGGAGTTAGCGGATATATAGACAGATGCGGAAAGCGACTTTACTTTATACTATGTAGAGAACACATACATAAATATACAAATATCACTAGTCCGATAAGACATCGTGTCTCATCATCATCACTCAGAAGACATCCACTGCTGAACATAAGCCTCCCCTTTAAACTCCTCACTGAATGACATCCTGCCATCTGCACCCACTGGATGCCTGCGACTCTCACAATGTCGTCGGTCCATCTAGTGGGAGGCCTACCTACGCTGCGTCTTCCGGTTCGTGATCTCCACTCAAGAACCTTTCTTCCCCATCGGTCATCACTTCTTCGAGCGATGTGGCCTGCCCATTGCCACTTCAACATGCAATGAAACATCAAACGAACCGCATAAAACTTTTATCCATATTAATATATAGATAAATAACTGATAATTTAAGGTCGTGAGACATGTGTATTTTTGGATTTGTAGTATCGTGGCTCAGAAACGGCTAGACCGATAATGATTTCGTATTTTTTGTTTGATAGGGGATTTGATTAAGAACACTCTTATATAGCTAAGATTCAAGAAAATCTGTTCAGGGCCCTGATTCCATAATTACAAAACACGCTCGTATCGCGGTGCGTTAAGTTAACCTCAAAAAGTTGGCCTTTATTTCCTAAGCAGATTTTTAGAGGTTAACTTAACGCGCCGCGTTACAGCGTGTTTGTATTTATGGAATCAGGGCCTGGGTCCAGACGTTTAAACATTATCGGCTCTTTTATCGGGGTTTAAAAAAAAATCTTCAATTTATTTATCGAATTTTTGTCTTTGCTTTAGTGCAAAAACGGTACAAAGATCAAAAGTTGATTTTAAACTCTTCAAAGTAAAATAAAAAACCAATCTTAAAAAAATACCACATCCAGATTCAATTCTCTGACTCTGGAAGTATCATTTCAAGGACCGACGAATATTATGTATTGCATATTCAGTGAAAATAAGGCCCTGTATTCGGGTTCGGAAGACATTCTATAAACAGTATGGACTTATAGTACGAATGATAAAGTTAGCTTACTCCGTAGTACTCTAAGAAAAAAATAATAAATGGAAGCGTTATACCTACTGTTTCCCCTCTGGCATTTACACCCCCCCTTGGTCGTCAATTTGATCACATCATTTGCAGTTGTGTGCGCTCAATATTGAAGTGTGCGTTTGTAGAACTAGTAAAAATATGTCAGTATGTGCAATACGTGTTTACCTCGCCCCCTTCAGTTTTTGGCAGACTTATTTCAGTACTAGCTCTAGTTTAAAGGCAGATCCAAACTATATTTATATATTATCAAAGGTAGTACTCACGCCGATTCACCATGACACCGTAGCCCGGATAATTTACGAAGCCGCTTGCCATACATTGTTGCAAGGTGACATGCGTCTTTGTAAATTGTCGGGATTGTACGGTCTCGCGTTTTTTTTTGTCGTTGGGTTTTTGGTCTGCCTACAGAGGCCTTTGGACCATGTCTTTATTTTGAATCACGGCACTTTATATTTTTGTCACTAATATTAAATAGCGTCAAATAAGTCACAGTCAGAGTCAAGCAAAGTAAGTCAAACTCATGCCCCAGTAAAGTGGTGGAGGCTTTACAATAAGTTTCTATGGATTTTTGGAAACAGCATGAAAAGACATGTTTCACGTTATATCACTTGCCACTCAAAAAGTTTAGGAGAATAATACAATCACTTTTTTTTCGTCCATCCATAATAAGCCTGCCGGGCTAACTGCGCGTTTAGTGCCTCGCTTTCAGACCCGACGTCGGTAAACAAGAGGTGTTTTGTGGTTTCTTCCTTACTGGTAGTACGTTCTACCACGCCGCCAATGCCGCCATCTTGAGTCCTCAACGACTCAATATTGTTCAAGTGCTGTGCGTTTTTTTCTTTATTTTTCATAATGGCTGGTGAAGTGCGGCCTTGGGGTGTAGATGCTTATTGCTCAAATCAAAAAGACCAAACTGGAGTGACGCCAACACTTGATATACTTAGAGCAGACATAGGTATATAATGAGCAATTTAAACCTTAGGGTTTCTATTTAATTATTTCCTCTATGAGGATTTTGGCGTCGCACTTCATGTACATCTGCCAGTGTCAAGTGTTATAATAATTATCAAGTTTGATGAAATTGCAAATAAGTCCTAGAATTAAGCAATGCAAGCAGTTCTGATAATATGTGCACCTTTTAATGGTGCATATTCAGTTCAAGAACGGAATCTTGTAAAGATATTAATTATTTTTCATGGTTAGAACTGCTTAACTTTTGTCAGTTAAAATCGAACTTAATTCGCTGGCTAAAATACATATTTATTATAGTTTAAAACAAGTATGTTTAAAAAAAAAATACGATGAAAGTTCCACACCACCCTTGTCCAGCCTTGCATCTACGAATTTTCCGAGCAGGGGCAAAAACTTGACACTGGCGCCGGTCACCTCACGATTTAATAAAGAGGAATTTGGCGCCCCCTTAAGCCACCTGGGGCTCGTGCCCCTGTTTGAACCCCCTAGATTCGGGCCCGCCCTTGTCTCACAAGATAAAAGTCTCTCCTTTCCTCTTTTGCTTTCTATAAATGTGCTAAAAATCAGTACCTATATTTATCCGCCAGTAATCGATACCGGTTCTTCGCTAAAAGAAGAGCATTTTTCACCATCCATTAACACGCCGGCCGCGGCAGGGTTAATTTATCGACACTTGATATAGAGTACGCAAGTTGGGAGAAATAAGCGGGATTTTTGAAGTGAAAACTTCTTTGAGCACATTTTTGGTGAACAAAATCAATGAACTCGCGCATCGTCACGCTGTTCCGTGTATTGTAAAACAGCGCCATCTCTTGTAGAATAAGTGAATTACTACATAAGTTTCACTTCTGACGTGCAGTCCTATGACTGATGTGTTGTTTTAAATAATAAGCGATGCAATGAGCGATGGTGTCCGAGTGATAGCATGTGCGCTTTACAATCTGACGTAATCTGATTTCGACGGCCCTAGGGCCCCTGCAGTAGAGCGAGCAGTCGCTCTAGGCGCCAGATAGCAAGGGGCGTCAAAAAGCCAAAAGCGAAAAAAATACAAGCAAAAAAAAACAATGGCGCCTCGCATCAATAATTAATGCGCCTCGTGCGTGAATTAATGATTTTTTGTTTCAGGTTAGGTTGATTTGCTTGTTTATGTAAGTAATTAATATTTTATTTTAGGTTGGGTCAGGTTATCATGTGCGCTTTACAATTTAATGGCAACTGATTTCGACGGCCCTGGGGCCCCTAGGGTAGAGAGAGCGGTCGTTCTAGGCACCAGACAGCAAGGGGCGTCAAAAAGCCATGAGCGAAAAAAAAAACAACCGAAAAATAAAAATAAATATGGCTCCTCGTGTATTAATTAGTTTTTGTTTCAGGTAGGTTAATTTTCTCTTTTATGTAAGTAATTAATATTTTATTTTAGGTTAGGTTAGCTGTGCGCTTTACAATTTAATGGCAACCGTTTTCGACGGCCCTGGGGCCCCTAGGGTACGCCCAAGGGGTGTCAAAAAGCCAAAAGCGAAAAAAAAACAAGCGGAAAAAAATGGCTCCTCGTGTATTAATTATTTTTTGTTTCAGGTTAGGTTAATTTACTCTTTTATGTAAGTAATTAATATTTTATTTTAGGTTAGGCTAGGTTAAACTTAATTAAATTAATTTCATTATCAAATATCTACCGAGTAAAAATTATCTCAAATTCCTTATTGTACTTGAAGCGACGTAGAAGCGGAATTACACTAGAGAATCATCAGAAAAACAGTTTTATCTATTGAAAGTCTACTATTATCGAGAGTTAACATTCGCCGGAATCAAGATTGTACGATAATTATGTTGTAGATTGTACTTTCTCATTAGACATGTAATAATACATTGTTATCTTAGGGGTGAAAATAACTTATTTAGTCTCGAGACTAAATATGTATTTAACCCCGAGGTAAACACTGTGCTTTTCATTACGAATACAAGGATACTAAAAATAAAAACATGAACTAACACTCGCCAATGCACGAGAAGTGCGGGACCATAACACAATGAAAAAAAAAAAATGTTGGAATGTGGTGCATTACTAATGTGAAAATAGAACCAGTTTTTTTTTATTTGAGTGTCTGTCAGTTTTTAACTGTCACTGTCAGTTGAAAGTGATTCTCCCTAGGGCTGAAATGTATTACTTTCAACCCGCTCCTCAGGCAACTTCAGACCTACTTTCCGAGTATGAGTAATGAAAAATAACATTTTATAAATATATATGAATAAAACATTATAAATTCTCCTATCATTATCACTCATTCCTTGCGCCACAGCTTATCGCGTTTCCACTCTGGAAGCGTTTTCCACAAATTAATTACCTTCGTCTCCCGCAAAATGGCTGACGAGACGCATAATCTAGAACCATCTTATCTGTAAAGCTGAGCCTTCATCGAATTTTCAAAATTATTAATTAAAAAAATACTTAAAAATAACAAGCTTTTTCGTTATATGATTATTTACGGGATATTTACCGTGGTAAGGTTGTGGTTATGGATATGCTATCAAGACCATATTTACTCCTTATAAGAGAATTGCGCAATGTCTGCGTTCCCCCAAGGACAAGATTCCATTTCAGCATCCCGGGGTGTACAAAATCAACTGCATCTGCGGAAGTTCGTACATAGGACAAACGAAGCGAACTGTCTCATGCCGCATCAAGGAACACATTAAGGCAGTCAAAAATAATGAGAGACACAAATCTGCCATAGCTGAGCATCTGCTGGACGCGGATCCTAACCACTGGATTGAATTTCATAATCCCGAAATCCTGTCCACCGAGCGTCACTCCATACCAAGGCTGGTAAAGGAAACTATTGAAATCTCGAAATGCCAGAATTTCAATCGAGGTGATGGTTTTCAACTCGCTAGTGCGTGGAATCCAGTATTAGGTTGCCTTAAAAATAAAACTCCGCGTTCAAAATGTGTTCAAAATACTATACGCAGTGATACAGTGAGTGTGTTTTGTAGAGACTCAGGTTCGAGTTCGAGTTCCAGTGATAACCATAGCAAAAGACTAAGAAAGAGGGTAGATCGTTTTGTCTGTACCTAACTTTGAACTTTTTCACCAACCACCCGCATTCTTCAGTCATCCCGTGAACATGGTGCATGTAACTGCGCCGAAATATCGGGAGCTCCTTCCACAACCTTACCACGGTAAATACCCCGTAAATAATCATATAACTTTAGTGAACAACCGTGATAGTTTAAAACAGTGTTTAAGCTTTTTCGTATTACTAGGAAAGTCTTTCATTTGATATCATGGTGAAATTCAATAATTATGGCGTAATATAAAGGTTTTACCAGTGCCAAGTATTAAAAAAAGAAGCAATAGTAAAAGTATTGATTCAAAATTCACGGTCAAGTCAATACAGTCATGCCCAAAGACGGTTTTTAAAATCCGTTTTTCCGACCTTTTCGTTTCATGATCCTTCGTTCAAGGTCATGTTATGCCCCATGATTTAGTTCTTTTTCTGGGTCGTATAATAACCAAGTTGTAACGTCAATATAGATAACTCTATAGACATTTTTTTAATTCTTTCCTCTGTCAGGATTTTGGCGTCGCACTCTTGTGCATTTGCCAGTGTCAACTATTAAATTATTATGACGAAGAAATGTAGTCAAACAAGACACAGTCAGAGTCAAGCAAAGTAAGTCACGGTCAAGTCAAAGCCATGCCCTAGTAAAGTGGTGGAGACCTTACAAAAGCTTCTTTGTAAACTAAAAGAACACTAGATTTAGACATTAGCTAGATATACATGTCTGGACTTCTGGAAACAAAACTTAAAAATTAATAATACTTTTTTTGTTTGCTTATGTAACCACCAATATTCTGCACCAGTTTTCGTGCCATCTAAAATGAAATAACCCAAAGATAATACCCACTTTTTACCTTCTGAATAAGAAACTAAAAATAAATAAAAACAACTCCACACAAAACCTTTAAACAAACTTACTACCCACATTTTCCTCTACAATATTAAAACAAAATGAATAAAAGAGAAAATAAACCATTGAAGAATAGACAAGAAAATACAGCTACATTTTTATTTAAAGCATTGCTTTGGCAGGCGAACTTATTCTGCTTTCAGTACTTATCATGGACTGGAAAATAATATGTAAAAGCCAAAGTGGATGTAGTAAACTCATTGAAGGTAATGCTGAATTGAATTTGAAAAACTGCTTTTACTCTTCGCATGAAGAAAAAAGTAACCGGCCAAGTTCAAGTCAGGCCACGCAACCTGGTAGGACTCTTTTGCAGAGTCCGCCTGGGGAAGTACCACACCTTTGCCAGTTATTCAACCGCCAAGCAGTAGTGTGCAAACACTACTGTGTTCCGGATTGAAGGGCAATGTTTCCAGCGAAATTACAGGGCACACAGAGATTTGACATCTTATATCTCGGGGTGACGAGCGCAGTGCATTGCCATCCAGGGTTTTGAACTGTTGAAGTTCAACATTCTGAGTGGCGTTGTGCTGTTATGGGCAAGCGTGAAGAGCCATCAGTACCCTTAGTACAAGATTTGATAGTTTTCGAAAACTTTTTTCGTTTTCGTTTTGATGCATACATTGCTGGGCTGAAAGCTATTCGAAACTATTTTTCGTATTTGAGTGAAGCAACCTATACTGCCGATTACTATCGATTTTAGTTCATCCGCGTTTCCACTAGAGGCGCTTTACTAAAATGTATGGGACAATACGGAAATGAAAAAAGTTTTCGAAAACTGTCAAATCTTGTACTAAGGGTACAGGTGAGCGACTTCGCTCGTCTCGTCACTCAGTATCATAAAAAAAAACGCACCTCGTACCACCACAAAATACAATAAGTATGTAAAAAAAACAATACAGTCGAATTAAGAACCTCCTTTTTGAAAGTCGGTTAAAAATACAACATCACGGCTAGGGTGACCCCATCCAAGTACCGACCGCGCCCTACGTTGCTCAACTTGGTAATGAACAGAAATTTGTCACCGACTCACACTTTCCTATTAATTATTAATTTGTTGTTTGTAATATGATCATGCCAAGTTTGACATTTGTACGTATTACCATTTTTACATCAAAACAAACGCAAAAATACGTTAAAAAAAGTATTTTATATGGGGTAGGGTAAACGAAAAAATTCTCACTTCAGTGGGGTAGGGTTCAGTTTTTTTCTTTTAGTTATTTATATTAGTTAATCCGCCGTAACATTACAATATTCTGTGAAAATTTTAACTGTCTATCTATTAAATTAAAGAAGGCTGGTTAGACAGATGGACAGACAGCGTAGATTCGGCAATAGGGTCGCTTATCAACCCTTTGGGTACGGAACCCTAAAGAGGTCATTCACACTAAAATTGATGAAGTGTTTGGCTTGAATAGCTGATTTAAGGCAATTTCAGGTGTAGGTTCTCGTAAAAGTTGCTTATAATGATGAATAGGTGAAACCCTTTTTCGTAGGGCTCGTAAAACTCAAATAATAAGATCTATGTACTCGAAGGTACTTCTAAATCTATTTATTTATTTAATTTATGTCATATAGGGTTTGAAATGTTAAAAAAGCGTTTAGAAATGAGGATTGTGTGTATGCAAAGACTTTCTATAACTAGACATTTAATGCAGGGTGAACATGTTCAGACACTTCATCAGTTGACATTACTACTGATATAAAAAACACGCCCACTGATTCCACTGAACCTCACGTCATTTCCGACCAATACCGTAGGTATGCCATTACTATGCTTTGTTTACATTTTGAACTGACGTTGAATGGGCCAATTGGCATTTAGTAACCCCTCACCCCGCTCCTCAGGTATTTGACTGAATTTTTTCCATTGAAAATAATCGTAACTACAAGTCTGGGCTACGTAGTAGCTATACCTAGTCTGTGTGTGTATGCCTCGAGCATTCATTGAATGCTCACCATCGAAGGCACCTTCTTGCGGCGGCGTCGTGTGTCATTGGCAAGGACGTTATGGGTTTTATAACGTCCTTCGTTCTTGAATTTGTCTTCCTGTCAGGCGTGTCACAGGCAACATTTTGTTGTTTGCTGTTTATTCCAGTGTCGTCCACTGCCTTCCTTCC
This sequence comes from Agriopis leucophaearia, assembly GCA_949125355.1. NCBI lineage: Eukaryota > Metazoa > Arthropoda > Insecta > Lepidoptera > Geometridae > Agriopis > Agriopis leucophaearia. The sequence goes on from OX421289.1 coordinate 7,821,878, forward strand.
TTAATGATGTCGTCCAACCAGCGAGCTGATCTGGCCAGTGGTCACATCCATTTCCACGGCCAATTATGTAACTTCTTTGGTCTACCATCCGTCTTCTCTACTGACCAAGTGTCCTGCCATCTCCACTTGAGTCTCGTGATCCGTTTAGCTACCTTTTCAATCTTCATTTGTCGTCGAATACGTACTGTTTGGTATACGGCTCAGGAGAGAGTTACCCTAATATGTCCAGTTCTATCGCCCTTTGTGCCACTTAAATCTTTGGATCATTATGTATCTGCTGGGATACAGGCCCTCTCTCAGAGAAAGAAGATTTGCCCTTATCCACCATGCTGGCCCAGCGAATGTTGGTGAATGTCATTATGTCTTGGAACTTTTAAGGTTCTTGGACATACCAGTTTCCTCACGGATGGTATCCTCCACCGTTCTTGAGAGATGGCATCGAAACTGCACATAATTTATTTGAGTACCGAGATATTTGAGGCCGAGGATCGAACAGGGCATCGTCAGATTAAAAAGCGCATATGCACTCGGCCACCATCGCTCGGACATCACTTGGATCTTGCGCGTGGTCTCTTTATTGCCATGTTTCGACACCATAATGTTAGAGCAGGCAGGATACATTGATGGTACAAATGTTGTGAAGCAGTTGTGTTTTTCCGTTTTAGAGCTTGTTTGTATCTGGTGAGTTCGTTTTAGGTTCTATTCTTTTGTTCTCTTCAAACCGGTTGAACAAGAAGGAAGCTGGAACAAAAACATTTAAAAGGCTACACGTATACTGAAAAAAACTCAGAGTCACACAGTGGGCAATGGAGAGAGAGCTATGCTCGGAGTTTCTTTGCGCGATAGAATCCGGAACGTGGATATATACCGAAATAGCTATTAAAATTTGCAAGTTGCAAATTGGCAATTGGCAGGCCATATCGCTCGAAGAACCGATAACCGATGGGGAAGAAAGGTTCTTAAGTGGAGACTACGGAAGACCGGAAGACGCAGCGTATGTAGGCCTCCCACTACATGGACCGACAACATCGTGAGAGTCGCGGGTATCTAGTGGATGCAGACGGCAGGATGTCGTTCAGTGTACAGTTCTAAGGGGGAGGTCTATGTTCAGGCTAAAGACGATGAAGACGTATACCTCAATTAATTAATAAATTGGCTTGTATTTTAACCGTTCGCCTGATAAGGGATGCTGTGGTTTACGATGGAGCACGCTTGCCTAGAAGAAAACTAAACAAAATAAAGGCAAATTATGACCGTAAAAAGAGTACCTGACATTAAGTAGAACGCTGTCATCACCACCCATTGGAAAGTCCTCAACATTTTGAATTTCATTCCGTTCTTGAGCTTCAAAATCAAAAATCTGACTGCAAAATATACTCTAACGTAGATATAACCAGATGCACAGCAGCACAGCAAAAATTGATTTTAGAAAATAGATTTTCCAGTTAGTCTTCTAAGGAACGTTTCCTTTGAATTTGTGGAGAGACGTGTTTGTAAAACATGTTTTTATGGCTTAAATTAACCACAAACTAACGCGTCCTCAGCTAATTATCTGTAACAGTGTGGTAATAGGCTACAACATCAACAAACTTTTTGAAACAGATGGCCAAATAATGGTACTAAAAATATTCTACGAATGTATTTAAGTTATGTCTAGAAGTGTGACAGTGGCTCCAATTTAATCCAACACGTAAGTTGGTTATACTACTTTCCTGGTATATAACAATGAAGTGAAATAAAAACGCTTATTACGTCACAGGAAAATTATTAACGCAGACATTTTAATAAACACACATGACTAAGTGTGTTTATTGAATTAACAAATTATACATTTAATAATTTACCAATAATATTTCGTAATTGCGTTTTCAACAATCGATGGCTATTAATCTTTTTAGAGTCCCATACTCTAAAAAGGTTAATAACCATACCCAAAGGCAGGCCCATCTTTCCCACTGGGCACTCTGGGCACTTGCCCAGGGCCCCGTGATCGATAGGGCTCCTAGTTCCTGTCAGATTACCAAAATATAAACTGGGTGGCCTCACCTTCAACCATCCCAAGCCCAGGGCCCTGATTCCATAACTAAAACACGTACGTAACACGGCGTGTTAAGTTAACCTCAAAAAATTTGGACACTATTCCTTAAGAAATAAAGGCCAACTTTTTTGAGGTTAACTTAACGCGCTGCGTTACAAGCGTGTTTGTAGTCATAGAATTAGGGCCCAGAGGTCCAACCTCCTTCTACTAGCCTCTTACAATGTTATTGCAGCCAAATTGCAGCTGTCACAGCTGTCAGACGCATTACCTCAGTGGCCGGACCACAGAGCAAATTTAGTTTTGCTAGGACTATATCACAGATCTACTATATCTGTGGACTATATCACCATATCTGACAACCCCAAGTAATTAACCATAGACAATAGATTATTTTTATAATGCTGATCAATTCGAAAATTCGAAAAATTATACATAGAAGTCACAACGCATTATAATCTAAGCAACGCATAGAAAATTATAGTCAATAAACGTCCGCAGTTTCATATATAAACATAGCTGTATACAATTACATCGAAACAAAACTATTATACCAAAACCAAACGTATATTTATACATGTACGGCTTAGTTCTCTAATGTATGTTCGATTTGCACAACATCGTCAAAACTCGTGAACCATCTTTGGGCAAGCGAGACGGCGATTATGTCTGAATCGCAAGTGGGAACTTCTCTCCCGAGAGAAAGAGACAACTTTCTCTTTCTCTCCCGATGGTCAGACGGTGGTTCGTCAGCCAAGTTGACGTGTCTGTTACGGCTCTTACGGTGTGTTACGGCTTGAGCAACTATCCCGTGACTGTGGATCCAATCTGGCTGCGTATTGAGTCCAGACAGATAGCGTATTGCCGCGATTAGCGCGTCATTGTGGAATCTTTGTATTTTTTTAATCGAAGTGCTGGTCAGAACTAAGCTAAGTGGTTGTGTTGCGACATTAGAATACTAATAATCCAGATAAGAGATATTTTATTTCGCCCCGAGTATGATAAAAAATTTAATTATGATATTTTGTTCAATTTAGGCTCGGTCCGTTATTGTATTTTACAGGAGTTTTATGAAAATGGAAATGTTTAAAATGTACGCGGAAAAAATGGGATACTATTTTCATTGTACATCAAAAGTATTCACTTTTAAAGCGATTATCCTTAACAGGATCTTCAGGATTAGCGATTTTAAAACGCGTTCTTTAGTTTTTTAAGCTGCGAGAATTATTATAATATCAATAATTACTATTGCTAAGTTTTTCTTTGACCGACCGGACGCCACAATCAGTAAGTACAAACATATTAATTATTTAACGTTTCTTTTCACGCAGGAGGGTAGTAAGTACTCTTAAAGTCCAGCTGCCTTCAAAACATTGCACAGACCAACCAACTCACATATACAGTTGCCCAAATGATAGAACTAAACATTTTCTGCTGATAACTGATAGTTTTGTTCAGAAAATGTGAAAGTGGCTCTCTCATTCAACTAACAGCAGATTGGCTGTAGTGAGATTGCTTAGGGATCGTTCGTACTGACCCCACTTTATTGAAACGGGGTCTTCTAAAAAACTATTATGAGTAAACTAGGGCTGGCCACACAACCTAGCGACAATCATGTGAATAGGAAACGGTAGTTTGGAGTGGTAACCTATTATTTAATCACTAGCTACGCTCGCGGTTGCACCCGTGTAGTCCCTCGGAATCTTTACATTTTCCGGAATAAAAGTATCCTTTATTACTCTCTGGCCCCTCAACTATCAGTATCCAAAAAACTCCAGCCAAATATGAGTCGAGTCGAGTGTATTTAATAAATTACCCGACGACTTAAAGAGTGACGAAAATGAACGAAATTTTATCAATCAATTTAGTCCAGTTCTGACATTTTTATAAAGTAGGTTTTTTATATTGATATTTATATAAATAACAGATTATATTTACTTAAATTCTTTATCAAAGCTATGGATCCTATCTATCTTATTTTACGTGTTATCCCACAGAAAAGAGAAGTAAACAGAACGGAAATGAGAAGGAAACTCTGTCGTACTGTGACAGATATGTGATTGAACATTCTTATTCAACACGTCGAACTCCGCGTCACAGTTGCTATGTGCTTATATGGGTGCAACTGGCTACAACAAATTTCTAACAAAAATGCCTTGACAGCCGTTCTAATTTAATCATTTTTTTTTCTTTTCTGTGTGTTATCCGGTCTGAAACGAACATTAGGGCCGGCCGTAGCCTTCTCGAGCAAAGATGTCAAAGTGATGTTGCGTATATACCCACCGTCAGTGTGTCAGCGCATTATGCGCGCCGGTGGTAAGCGTGCATTATAGTGCACTCTCCGACACCACCGCTCCAACACCATACAACATTACAGACACGGCACAAATAAATAATTTGAGGCGTTTGAGGTCGAGACTTTAGGCCCTTGGGGACCGGGAGCTCACCTAATTTTCAAAAATCTTTCCGAGCGCCTGGTTAACGCGACGCGTGACCAAAATGTTGGCGTGTATCTGGCTCAACGCATAAGCATTGCCATTCAACGTGGTAATGCCGCCAGCATGGTAAGTACGCTGTTCACGCAAGTACGCTTTCTGTCATTTTTATGGAGTCGGTTTTTAGGGTTCCGTACCCAAAAGGTAAAACGGGACCCTATTACTAAGGCTCCGCTGTCCGTCTCTGTACGTCTGTCTGTCTGTCCGTCTGTCAGTCTGGCTGTATCTCATGAACCGTGATATTTAGACAGTTGAAATTTTCACAGATGATGTATTTCTGATGCCGCTATAACAACAAATACTAAAAAACAGAATAAAATAAATATATAAGAGGGCTCCCATACAACAAGCGTGATTTTTTTGCCGTTTTTATAGATAATGGTACGGAACCCTTCAAGCGCGAGGCCAACTCGCATTTGGCCGGTTATTTTACTCGTATATTGATAATTATGTTTTCGTCGAGGCTCTATTTAGCAGCTTTTTATGAGGTAATAAAAAAATTAGGGCAATATTGCCATGTCTACGCACCCGGCTAGGCCTGCGTCCTTTGATCGTGAAGCCGCGGGAGTAAATTAGTGCACACGTATGCATTAATGCGATGCGGGGATGACTACCTGCAAAAAAAAAGTTTAAAAAGTTAACCTCAATGTGCTGTAGAAAAATAATCATAGAAGAATAAATAACTTTTACTATGCACGGGACCATCATTGGGAACGATACTTTCGAAGTTGTCGATACTCATCTTGGACATATTGTTCAGTTAGGTAAGTCCAACTTAGGCAAAGAGGTCGCCCGAAGAATCCAACTCGGATGGGCAGCGTTCGGGAAATTGCGTGAAATCTTTAAAGAGAAAGGTCTTTGACCAGTGTGTGTTGCCAGTGATGACATATGGTACTGAGACGTGGTCCTTAACTGTTGGCCTTTTGGAAAAACTCAGAGTCACACAACGGGCAATGGAGAGAGCTATGCTCGGAGTTTCTTTGCGCGATAAAATCCGGAACGTAGATATTCGCTGAAGAACCAGAGTCACCGATATAGCTATTAAAATTTGCAAGTTAAAGTGGCAATGGACAGGACACATCGCTCGAAGAACTGATGACCGATGGGGAAGAAAGTTACGTAGGTGGGGAAGTTTTACGCGATCTTTATTGCCTCACACCTGCTTGTGGATTTGTGGCTCTGCGGAACCCTTCGTGCGCGAGTCCGACTCGCTCTTGGTCGGTTTTTCTATACCTACTTATTGCCCAAACTTTTATGTATATCAATGAAATAAATAATATTTATAAAAAACTAAATATAAACGCATAGCGCACTACACATGCTTTTCAAAATACCAACTTGAGCTGAAAAACTCATATGTACTTACCTTTTATTCATGAACAAAAAAAGACATGAAAATAATTCATATTTATGAAAAAGTCATTCGTTAAGACCCCTCCCCTTCCTTAGCGAGGTCTAGGTATAGTTTTATAACCTTACAAAGCGACAAACCTTACAATGAACGTGGCCAAATGTGGAACTACAATACATTTGTCGTCTCATCATTATCATGTGACACAGGCCTTCTCTCAGAGAGAGGATGAGCTTTTATCCGCCATGCTGTGGTGGTACACCAACGGCCCCACGCGGTGGCAGAAGGTACCGACTATTGGCTATCGAATCCACTTAAGATAATTATCAATATAAAAAAAACCGACTTCATACTCGTAAAAATGCCAGATTTGTGGGGTTAGTACGAGAATTTGGGAAAAAGTTATCGATACGTAAACGATAGCAAATATATGAAAAATTCAGTTTCCTTTTCCGTCCGATAGAGGCGCTGTTCAGTTTTTCATACATTTTGCTATTGTTTACGGAACGAATACTTTTTCCCAAGTGCTCGTACTAGGGCCACTGGACTATGGACTGTCTCGGTGGCTCAGTTGGTAGTGATACTACTTTCTGTGCTTGGGGGCGTGGGTTCGATTCCCATCTAGGACAAACATTTGTGTGATGAACATTTGTGTTTGTTCTATGTCTGGGTGTTAATATCTATTTAAGTATGTATTTAAAAATATATATGTATGTATATCAGTCTCTGGCAGCCATATTACAAGCTCTGCTTAGTTTGGGGTCAGATGACCATGTGTGCAATAATGTCCCACATATTTATTTATTTTATTTATTTATGGAACAATTCGTAAACGAAAAAAGCTTTCGAAAACTATCAAAACTTGTGCTATAGGTACTGTCAATTCTTTCAAAACACAGACGAAGCTCCGGCAAAAAACTAGTTTATTATAAGCTGTGTTTTGCTGCATTGCCTAGCCTAGGATAGAGCAAGGGGGCCTTTGATCTAGGAATAGAAAATATGTCACGAGTGGCGGCCATCTTGGTAGGGGAACCATAGACAAGCATGTGGGTGTTTTTTTCTCTTTTCTACGTCTTATTTAGGGTTAGTCTATGCGTGAAGAAAACTTCAAGAGTTTTTATTTCTTTTTAAGGCATAAGCAAGCTCAAAGTCGCACAATGAGCTATGGAAAGGGCTATGCTCGGGGTTTCTCTACGAGATCGAATCAGTGGCCTTAGTACGAGCACTTGCGAAAAAGTTATCGTTACGTAAACGATAGCAAAATGTATGAAAAAATGAACAGCGCCTCTATCGGACGTGAAAGGAAACTGAATGTTTCATACATTTGCTATCGTTTACGTAACGATAACTTTTTCGCAAGTTCTCGTACTAACCCCACTGAAATGAGGAGATCCGTAGACGAACGAAAGTTACCGACATAGGCCACCGGATTAGCAAGTTGAAGTTGCAGTTAGGTAAAAATTTGTAAAAATTTCTATTTGCGCCACGCTATGAAAACGCTTAATCTACACTTCTACACTAATATTATAAAGAGGAAAGATTTGTACCTATTTTTGTATGTTTGTAATGAATAGGCTCCGAAACTACTGAACCGATTTGAAAAATTCTTTCACTTTTGGGAAGCTACACTATCCCCGGGTGACATAGGCTATATTATATTTTGTAGCGAGGCTGAAGGCCGAGCTTACACTCGTGCGAAGCCGGGGCGGACGGCTAGTAATATATATTACCACTAACGTACTCGACAAATAATTCGACAAATTATCAATATAAAAAACCGACTTCATAAAAAAATACAGAACTGGACCAAATTGACAGGGACCACACGGGAAGCACCTTCAATTAAATAAAATAATAATCAAAATAGGTTCACACAGTCGAAAATTTTGAGGTAACAAACATAAAAAAAGACAGTCATAGTACTGCACGTCAGAAGTGAAAACTTAAGTAGTAATTCATCTATTCTACAAGAGATGGCGCTGTTTTAAAATACATGGTACAGCGTGACGATGCCGCGAGTACCATGATTGTTGTTCACCCAAAAAGTCCTCAATGCGCCTAAAAACAAAAACAATAGCTAGCCTGTGGAATGCGCTACCGGAATGGGTGTTCCCTGATGGTTACAATCTGGGTCTTCAAATCACAAGTGAATCGGTTTCTTCTAGGCAAACGTGCTCCATCGTAGACCGCATCGCGCTTAACATCAGGCGAGTTGGCGGTCAAACGCAAGCCTATTACAGAATAAAAAAATAAGAAGTTTTCACTTAAAAACAGTTGAATTTTGGAACTCGGTTAAAAATGCAGCACGCCGGGGTTTCATACAATTTGCCTTGCTTGTGGCTTCTAACTTAATAGAGATCCGTGGTTCTGCCTCATTCTTGTTGGGTTTCATTGTAAGCGCCGTGTTCATTATAAAGAATTTAATTCGCGCTCTCACAGATCTCACGTGTCGGGTGTTTTAGGGATATCTGACATAATAGGTAAGGTGTGAACAACTTGTAGATATTGAACGATTTAGAGCGGACAACCTTTTTTAACCGACTTCATAAAAGTATCAAAACTGGACCAAATTGACATAGGACCACACGAGAAGCACCAGCTTTAAAATAAAAAAAGAATCATCTAAATCAGTTCACCCAGTCGAAAGTTCTGAGGTAGCAAACATAAAAATTTAAGTTCTTTGAAATATTTATAATTTTATGCCATAGGTGGCAAACGAGCAGACGGGCTGCCTGATGGTAAGCAGTCACCATCGCCTATAGATACTTGTAACACCAGAGGCATCCCAATTCGTGGCCAAACTTGCCAACCTTTCAAGAACCTATTATCTCGCCTTTTAAAGAACCCCATGTTGTAGCTTCTTGGAAACACCGCGGAAGGAAGCTCATTCCATATTTTGCAGTTATGAGGAAATAAAGATTACTGACTGGCGGGCTGACTCCCTGTGATGCCATGGTGTTACGTTGTTATTTTGACGCCTCTAAAAATAATAAATTTTGTTATCACAAAAACTACAGTCGGAATCAAAGACGGAGGTGTGAAAAAGGGTCCGCACCTCTTTGTACTGCATAATAGGCATTGTAGAGAAATGTCACGCATACATGTACCTAGACCAGTTTATGAAGATCTCTCATCTCACCCATATTGCTAGAATAACGATATTTACACTCTGGGTGTCTTAAAGTCGTGAGAGAATCGGTTTCTTCTACCTATCTATTCGTAGGTTCAAATTCGAGTACCAGTGATGTCCGTAGCAAAAGACTAAGAAAGAGGGTAGATCGTTTTGTCTGCACCTAATTTTAAACTTTTTCACCAACCACCCGCATTTTTCAGTCTTCCCAAGAACATGGTGCATGTAACTGCGCCGAAATGTCGGGAACTCCTTCCACAACCTTACCACGGTAAATATCCCGTAAATAATTATATAAATTTTCTATCTATTCTTATACCTGCAAAATTTAGAATGAGCTACCTTCCGCGGTGTTTCCAACATACAGTATAAGAAAAGAAAAAAACAATAAAAAAAACAGACTTCAAAATCAGTAAAATACGCCATTTCGGTTACTTGCATGACAATATTATGCAATCCAAATAAACATTATTTTCCAGTTACTTTGATTTAACAGCCGAACTATTGAACCTATTTTGTTGAAAATTCTAATGAAAGTATAATCTTTCAAATATCTGTCTAAACCTACTAAAAGAAAGAACCGGAACGAGGTGGTGGTGGAGGCTCTGAAACGAAGACCAAAGTTAATAGAATAATAATTATAGTTTTAAGCATTGTACGTAAATAATAGAATCTTTTTTATTTACAAAGGTAAATGAAGCAAACAAAATAGGTTTTAAATAATACACCTAAACTAATAATTAATCAATGTAAATAACTGACGTCATAAAAATGTCAGAACTGGACCAAATATGCGCCCTCTATCCCATAGCGCGTGCATTAATTAGGCACTGTCGGTTTTAGGGAGCGCCTGATTTAGTACTGAGGCGTTCCGACAGATATTTCTTGTAATATTTTTTGTGGCGAAATGACTTTTTTAATTGTTATAAATAAAACATAGTAGGACCACACGGGAAGCACCAGTGAGGCTAGTACGAGAACTTGCGAAAAAATATTCGTTCCGTAAACGATAGCAAATGTATGAAAAATCCAGTTTCCCTTCACATCCGATAGAGGCGCTGTTCAATTTATCATACATTTTGCTATCGTTTACGGAACGAATACTTTTTCGCAAGTGCTCGTACTAGGGCCACACCTTTCAAATAAAAATAAAAAAACTAATCGGTTCACCCAGTCAAAAGTTATGAGTTAACAAAAATAAAAAACTACAGTCGAATTGATAACCTCCTCCTTTTTGGAAGTCGGTTATAAAGTATTGTCATTATAATCATGTACAAAGGTTTTATTGTCTTACGAAGGTCTAGTCTGTGTATAGAGTTCAAACTACACTGGTTGGAAACACTGTACTTACATTTAAAAGGGACGAATTATTATTATTTGTCTATGGCACGTTTTTTTGTTTTCGAGTGGTAGGGAGCGATTCTGATGTGTGAAATCGCGGCGTGAAGGTGTCAGATTCTATGTGTAATATGTGTATATGTATGTATAGAAAGTTCAGTGATCTAGCCCGCATTGTAGAATATAGGGTTGATAATAAAATAAAAAATAATTATCTGGGACATTATTGCACACATGGTCATCTGACCCCAAACTAAGCAAAGCTTGTAATATGGCTGCCAGCGACTGATATACGTACATATATATGTGTAAATACATACTAACACTAAAAAAACAGTTAGACTGTCCATAGACCGTTTAAGGTCTAAAGACAATCCAAATGTTCGCGCCCACAATAACGGCCACAGTAACGGGGCTGTCAATGCAAAAATAAATTAATAGTAAAAAACATTTTTGGTTCAAGCTTTTCACCATTGAGTAGTTCCCTCGTATTATTATCTATATAATAAAAATGAATTGCTGTTCGTTAGTCTCTTTAAAACTTGAGAACGGCTGGTATGGGCCGATTTAGCTGATTTTGGTTTTGAAATGTTTGTCGTAGTCCAGGGAAGGTTTAAACGGTGAGTAAACGGCTGGACCGATTTTGATGAAATTTTGTGTTCCTGGAACGGGTCATAGTAGCGAGGCCGGAGGCCGAGCTTGCGTGCGAAGCCGGGGCGCGTCGCTAGTGTGTAATAAATACAACCTACAAGGCTGTTTTAAGGCCTAGTAGCTAAGGATTGTCACAAAATCATTTTTTTAAGTATCTAATAGACGTTATTTTTAACCGACTTCCAAAAGGGAGGAGGTTCTCAATTTGACTGTTTTTAGGGTTCCGTACCCAAAAGCGTAAAACGAGACCCTATTACTAAGGCTCCGCTGTCCGTCCGTCCGTCTGTCCGTCCGTTCGTCCGTCTGTCACCAGGCTGTATCTCATGAACCGTGACAGTTAGTTGAAATTTTCACAGATGATGTATTTCCGTTGCCGCTATAACAACAAATACTAAAAAATATAATAAAATAAATATTTAAGGGGGCTCCCATACAACAAACGTGATTTTTTTGCTCGTTTTCGCTCGATATTGATAACGGCAAGAGGTAGACGCTTGAAATATTCACAGGATATTAAGTCATATATTGACGATAAAAAAAATATATTAAAATTAATTTAATATTTAAGGGGGGCTCCCAAACAAAAAATGTGTTTTTTTGCCGTTTTTATAGATAGTGGTACGGAACCCTTCGTGCGCGAGTCCGACTGGCACTTGACCGGTTTTATTAATAGATATGTTTGTCACCTCAGAACTTTCGACTGGGTGAACCGATTTTGATGATTCTTTTTCCAGTGTTTTTCAATTTGGTCTAGTTCTGACATTTTTATGATGTCTGTTTTTTATATTGATAACAATTCTGTATAGTAAAGTCAGAAAGTAAAAACTAAAGATCCTTCCAACAAGGTACAACAAACGTATTTTTGTATTTCCTCTAATGTAAAAACGGTAATACGTACAAGCGTCAAACTTGGCGTGATTATAGTACACACTCTGAAATATAACAAGAAATAATAAATAATGGCCAAGTGCTAGTTGGTGACACATTTCTGTTATTTACCAAGTTAAGCATCGAAAGGCGTCTCCGTGTATTGAATTAACTATGGATTAGGCGAAGTCCTCTCCCTCCAACGTAATTAAAAATCCAATCATAGTTGACTACCTACTGTCTCGCCGCTTTAATGTGAAATGCAACTCTAGGAATAGACTGTGGATAAAACTAGGTATCTAATTTATACCGGGATATTCAGATAGGGTGAGCTATGGTAACCGAGTGGTAGCATGTGCGCTTTACAATCTAACGGCACCCGGTTTGATCCTCGACCCTGCACCGATCACTTATTTAGTAACTACATAAATTATGTGTAGTTTCAATGTCATCGCTCTAAAAACGGCGAAGGAAAACATCGTGAGATTCGTGAGGAAACCAGTATGTCCAAGAAACTCAAAAGTTCAAAGACATATGACTTACACCACACACTGGGCCAGCATGGTGGATTAGGGCTCATCCTCTCTGAGAGAAGGCCCTTTTTTATGAAATCTCATCATATAAATTACTAGCCACCCGCCCCAGCTTCGCACGTGTGGAGTTTTTTTTACATTCTAGTAATAAATATAGCCTATGGCTACTCATGGATAATGTATCATTCTAAAAATGAAATAATTTATAAAATCGGTTCAGTATTTTTTGAGTTAATTCGTTACAAACATACAAAAATACAAATCTTTCCACTTTATAATATTACTAGCCGACCGCCCCGGCTTCGCACGTGTGTAAGCTCGGCCTATGGCCTCGCTACAAAATATAATATAGCCTATGTCACCCATGGATAGTGTAGCTTCACAACAGTGAAAGAATTTTTAAAATCGGTTCAGTAGTTTTTGAGTTATTTTGTTACAAAACTTTCCTCTTTATAATATTAGTATAGATTAGTGTAGATCTTAGTCACAAAGTCAAGGAACGTAAGTCATAGTTAAGTCCAAGTCACGCTCCAGTCAAGAGGTGAACATTTTCGCTATATATAGGCTTCAATGGAGTTTTCGGAACAAAACACCGTGGAGCGTAGTTTAGATGTTTTCCTGGATTTTATCTCTTTCTAATACGAACATAATCGAATCTATCAAAAACAAATTTTATGGAAAATTTAAAACGCTGCTACAAAATTTTTGCTGTTTGGTCATGACTAAAAATAACAGACATTATAAATCCGCTTAGACCTAACTAAGGATCTAATTAAATTAATTACGAATTAAGTGTTTAACCGTTATAATTGAATAAATACAAATACAAATTGGAAACACATTATTTGTGATGCGTCCTTCTTCGATTTTAACCAAGAAGAATAACTAAGATCAGATCAATGAGGTTATATTACGCAGGTTATGTACGCAGTACAATATAACCTCATTGGATCAGATCCTCTTTGCTGTTCTGGAAATACTTAAAATGTCATAACTATTTCAAGCTGTCTTTGTCAGAATAAAATAATGTCAAAAGGAAACTTCTGAAAAATTCGTTGTGTATTTTTTTATAATTCTATTATAATTTTACGCCTACAATAGTTTCAAAAGTCATTAATTTAACCATGATATTTTCTTTTGTATAAATTAAACAATTGAATTATCCTAAGCAATGGACAGTGTTACTGATTTAAGTTGTCATGATCCTAAATCCTGAAAGTAGTTTCTTCGACGATTCCTCGTAAGAACTTGGAAAGTCTAAAAGTGTTTGTGACTTAAAGATGAATTCTTGTGACGATGGTGAGTTGAATACTAGATGGTCCCCGCAGTTGTGCCTTCGATCATCATCAGCCAGAAGACGTCCACTGCTGAACATAGGCCTCCCCCTTTAACCTTCACACTGAACGACATCCTGCCATCTGCATCCACTGGATGCCCGCGACTCTCACAATGTCGTCGGTCCATCTAGTGGGAGGCCTACCTACGCTGCGTCTTCCGGTTCGCGGTCTCCACTCAAGAACCTTTCTTCCCCATCGGTTATCATTTCTTCGAGCGATGAGACCTGACCATTGCCACTTGCCGCCTGGGTAGTAGCTGCATTGAAATTGACCAAATTGGCATCACCCCAATCGGAGGCTGCCTTAAAGAACAATAAGTCCATGCGCTCGACCACATGGCCTCTCTGAGAGACTGTATTTCTGGTCCACTGGTTCGTGCATTGGATAAATAGCTCTCTACTACTGTGCTGTTGTCTGCGTACACAAACGTCTTTCCTGTGCTAAGAGGCTTATCAGCAAATAATCCCTAGTTCAAAGCTAGCCTTTTAGTCTTGAGCATCGATGCAAAGTTGCTAGTCTATCGGTTTTTTTATCGGATACATTTTGGAGACTGAGCATCAGATCGGCATGATCTAATTCCCTCCTGCCCATTTTTCTATCGGACTGCCAGAGTGGGCACGAAAACACACACACAGCTATATGATTGACATTCCGGAAACTCGTACAAAGTGGTATGATTCCACTTCTATATTGAAAACTGCTAGTCTGTGGAATGCGCTGCCTGAATAGGTGTTCCTCGATAGTTACAAACTCAGACATCTGGGTTCTGGATGTCTTCAAATCACGAGTGATTCGGTTTCCTCTAGGCAAACGTGCTCCATCGTAGACCGCATCATCGCTTAACAGTGTAGGCTTAGTAATAGGATCCCGTTTACACCCTTTGGGTACGGAAACCTAAAAAACTTACTCTGAAGATGCCCAGATTATTGAAACCCTGTATAAACATTATGATAAAAAGCCCTAAGAAACTCAAAATCTTGTTACAGAGGAGGATGACAAAGATGCCTTCACCAACCCCCGGTATCCCTGCATGCCATCCGTAGTGGGAATCCAGCAGATGCGGAACCGTCTCCATCTGGCGTACGCTGGAAAAAAACTGATGAATTGGACCGCCCTGACAACTGGACGAGAACTGAACACTCTGGCTAAAGAGATTCATCAGTAAGTACAGGGTATAGGGTCGGCAACTTATTTGTGATGCCATGGTGTTACGTTTAGTGTTTACAGAAGTCGGTTAAAAAAGGGATAAACATTTTTTTCACATTTATTCTGGTCATTTAAAAAAATATTAGAACGAAAATTTGTATGTATTGTTACATTTTGTTGAGTGTCTACTAAATGAACGTTTTCTATGGAACAGCCTTCGAAAAAAAAAAAATTCGAAGGGAACAGCAGATTTTTTTGTGATTTCAGGGTTGGTCACAGTAAAATTTGATTCCATAATGATGAGTGCAATAACTTCCTTTCAGCTTAGAACAGGGTATACGCGGCAGGCGGGCAGGTGGGCATATGGCAGGATATCGTTCAGTGTGGAAGTTAAACGGGGAGGCCTATGTTCAGCTGTTGACGTCTTCTGGCTGATGATGATGGATGTATGGACCCTTTCAGGTGTCAAAACAAATATTAGTCACTTTGTATCATGTTTTACTTGATAGCCGTTCAAATATTATAGGGATGGTAAACAAAATATTGCATTGCAAGTCAATTTATCGAACAATAAAGCTTGGTTGATATGAATCAAATCAAGGAAGATATCAAATCAAATCATCAAATCAAATCAAATCAAATCATTTATTTGCTAGAATACATTACAATAAAGAGGTCTTAAAATTATTTTTGGTGTCATAGTATTCAGTCTGCAAGCAGACGTGCAAATATTCTTAAACTAAATAAATTATACATTTTAAGAGGTATCATTATATTAAATTAGGTATATTATTATATAAAAATTAGGTATTATTATTATTAAATTATATTATAATAAAAAAAACGACAAATTCCTTAATACTATAAAAACAATGCTTAAGTAGCCACTCCGTTAACGATTTTTTAAATTTGATACCGTCCAATAATTTTAATTCATTTGGTAGTTTGTTATAAATGTATATGGACATATTATATACATTTTTTTCGTACAAGTTTTTTCTGACAGGAGGTTGATACAATAGGTTAGTGAACTTGGCTCTTTTCTGGCGGGTTATAACTTGACTTCTTTTTAGGAAATATACTGGGTGTTCTTTGGTAAAAATACAAATGTCCCTAATATACATACATGGCAAAGGAAGTATGTTGCATGTTTTAAATAGAGGTCTGCAACTGTCCATAAACCAAGCTATGTTTATCACTCTAATACATCGCTTCTGTATCTTGAACACTCTATTTCGACTGAGTTTCCCCACATTATCAGGCCATATCTGAGAAGAGATGAGACGTGACCATGATATGCCGTCAACGCAGCCTCCATAGACACAATATGTCTAACTTTTTTAAGAGCAAATACGAAGCGATCAACGATCACAGGACCTATCCTTGGTTGATATGAATCAAATTGACGTTACAAAATGTTTCTAAAATATTGACATGTGAATTTTACGTCAGCCGTCAACGCCTTCGTGCCGCAATTGGTTAGCGCGTTCGGCTGTAGAAAGGTTGGTGGTTCGAGTCCACCCGGGGGCGGTTATTTTACATTCATAAAAAAGAGTTTTTTTAATTCGAAGTACCGAGATGAGTAGCGCACAAGATAAGAGTTCTGGCTGATGATGATGATGACGTATCCCCGTATATCTTTTAAAAAAAATGCGCAAGCGATCGCTGCGGTATTCAGGCTCTAGGTGTCGGAGTCATGGGTGGAAATGTAGGAGGGGTGTATGTTTCGGAATACGGTGGTGGCGGGGCGGACGGCAGGTGGCCGGGGGGTGTGGTGAGGTCGAAGTCTACTCCAGGATCCGAGTATTGAGAGCGGGCTGCTTCTGATTCCCTTTGAGTTCTTATAGCCAGCGCATGAAGCAACATCACCGTGTGCTTCACCATGTAATACATGCTTCTAAACACCAGCATTGCGAAAATCTGCCACTCTGAAACAAAATAAAATGTATTATTAAAACAAGCTGTTAGGCCGCCATATTGAATTTAGTGTGACGTCATTTTTAACTGACTTCCAAAGAAGTGACTTTGTAGTGGTAGGACTCTTTTGCAGGGGTCCACCTGGGGAAGTACCACACCTTTGCCAGTTATTCAACCGCCAAGCAGTAGTGTGCAAACACCACTGTGTTCCGGATTGAAGGGCAATGTTTCCAGCGAAATTACAGGGCACACATGGATTTGACATCTTATATCTCGGGGTGACGAGCGCAGTGCATTGCCATCCAGGGTTTTAAACTGTTAAAGTTCAAAATTCTGAGTGGCGTTGAGCTGTTATGGGCAAGCGTGAAGAGCTATCAGGCGAGCGACTTCACTCGTCTCGTCACTCAGTATCATAAAAAAAACCTCCAAAAAGGAGGAGGTTTCAATTCCACTGTATTTTTTAAAAATGTTTGTTACCTCAGAGCTTTCGATTGGGTGAACTGATTTTAATGATAGTTTTTTTATATGAAAGCTGGTGCTTCCCGTATAAATAAGCTGTACACGTAAAGACAGTTTTTAGAATTTTTGTTTGTTTGTCTGTTAGTTTTTTTGTCCACACACATCTCCTAAACTACTGGACGGATTTAAATGCGGTTTTCACGAGTATGCTTAGCTATGACAAGATTGAAGTACATACAGTTAAAGCTCCTTATTCGCGGGGTATACGTTCCGTAAATATGCCGCGAATACAGAAACCGTGGATCTACGTGGATGAACTTTCAGGCGGTGGTAAAACAGCGATGCTGGCATCAGATCGAACAATTCTTCAGAACACTCCCCGTTGTAAATGCGATAAGACAAAACAAGAGACCCAACGTTTCTGCTCATGCTGAAGCAGTTTGCCCTCACCGATTATGAATGCCATGATCACGGGGTTGATGATGGAGTCCTCGTGGGCATGTAGTAGATGCAAGTACGTCACAAAGATACCGATGTAGCACATTAGGGTGATCAGCGACAGGTACAAGCTTTGTTTCAGGGAAGACAGCTTGATCTGAAACAAGTGGATCACATTAAAAACCGACTTCAAACCGGGTTGCCTTCGATTTCCCTGGGATCCCAGCATCAGATCCTGACTTGGTGACAATCCCATTGTCCCTTTTTATATAATACTAGCCGTCCGCCCCGGCTTCGCACGAGTGTAAGCTCGGCCTTCGGCCTCGCTACAAAATATAATATAGCCTATGTCACCCGGGGATAGTGTAGCTTTCCAACAGTAAAAGAATTTTTCAAATCGGTTCAGTAGTTTCGGAGCCTATTCATTACAAACATACAAACATACAAAAATAGGTACAAATCTTTCCTCTTTATAATATTAGTGTAGAAAATAATAACTTACAAAAGTTTACGGCATGTTCACAAACACGTTAGAGCACTGGCCAGTTCATACTAATTAAGTAATGAACTCTAGGAAGAGGGAAAAATATTTCTGATAAGAGATTAGGTATAATATACCCTATGGGGTTTTTGTACTATAGGCATCGAGATATAATGCCTCTAGAGTCACAATGGGGTCAATTCTGTTGTACCTTTCTCTAAACTAATTTGACAGGACTAAAATTATCAGCGTTTCTTTTTATTTCAATACGTCAGAAAAGGATAGCAACAATTTTAGAGCTGTCAAAGTTTAGTTTAGAGAATGGTACATCAGAATCGACGTCACTCTCTAAGTGAAAACAGTTTAAAAAAACCGAGCGTCATGTACATACCTAAATCATCATCATTATCATCAGCCAGAAGACGTCCGCTGCTGAACATAGACCTCCCCCTTTAACCTGCACACTGAACGACATCCTGCCATCTGCAGTCACTGAATGCCCGCGACTCTCACAATGTCGTCGGTCCATCTAGTGGGAGGCCTACCTACGCTGCGTCTTCCGTTTCGTGGTCTCCACTCAACAACCTTTCTTCCCCATCGGTCATCAGGTTCTTCGAGCGATGTGGCCTGCCCATTGCCACTTCAACTTGCAAATTTTAATAGCAATGTCGGTGACTCTGGTTCTTTGGCGAATATCTACGTTCCGGATTTTATCGCGTAATGAAACTCCGAGCATAACTCTCTCCATTGCCCGTTGTGTGACTCTGAGATTTTCGAAAAGGTCAACAGTCCCGTTCCTCTCCATATTGATGGTATCTTCTGTATTTCCCAGGTCATCCGGTGCCTTCTGCGAGGACATGGGCTACTGCTACATCCTGCTAGCCCGGGCGCGGTATGCAAACCCCTACATCAATGAAATAGTTCTGAACAACGTGGCCCTTCATGTGAGTGACTGAAGACCTCAATAGCCCAGATTTTTAACCGACTTCACAAAATGAGGGGAAGGTTTTCAATGTGTTTGTATTTTTTTTAATGTTTGTTATCTCAGAACTTCTACTAATCAAAAAGTCTGCCCAATTCGTAGCGTGCGCCGAGTTTTTTGGTTAGGACATTTTTTTGGCACTATTGTGACTCTATGGATATTGTATCTCAATGGCTATAGGAAATCCAATACTTATGACGCGATAGTCGTTTAGCAAGGGAGCGTTCTTTATTAACCAACTTCAAAAAAAGGAAGGGGCCCTCAATTCGGTTGTTTTTTTTCTCTCTAAATGTTTAATATCTCATATCTCCGTCATTTATGAACCGATTTAAAGAATTTTTATTTTTTATATATTATATATTATTTTTTCGGTTTGCTCCTGATGAGTTCCCACTGAGCCCCTAGTGGTCGATTCCAACACATACGTACCTACCTGCCAGTATCATCAAAAACGTCTAGCATTGCTCTAGGCCACTCTAGGGTACCTATAATATCTAAAAAAAAACAAGGGCGCAGTTATAGAAGCTCGCACAGGGCGCAAAAAAGGCTATTTACGGCACTGCTTTTTATTAACATGCTTTTATTAGCTTGGTTTGTATCTACTCGTATGTAACGGAATCTTTGAACTTGGTTTTCACCCCTTTCAAAACGAAGAATTGATTTGAAACTTTGCACACTTATCAATGTCATAATCGACACCGCTTTATCACTACATAGTATAAAACAAAGTCGCTTCACTCTGTCTGTCCGTCCCTATATATGCTTAGATCTTTAAAACTACGCAACGTATTTTGATGCGGTTTTCACTATCAGTTAGAAGAAACCCGTACGAAGCGCTTTGATTTCACTTTTATTGTGCTGCTAGTCTGTGGAATGCGCTGCCTGAATGGATGTTCCCCGATGGTTACAATCTGGGTGTCTTCAAATCACGAGTGAATCGGTTTCTTCTAGGCAAGCGTGCTCCATCGTAGACCACGTCATCAGGCGAGTTGGCGGTCAAACGCAAGCCTATTATTGAATAAATAAAAGGGACCGATGACAATGCAATAATTTAAATAGTTTGTCCCATTATCCTTACCAGGATCTTCAGGGTTATAGATTTTAAAGCGTGTGTTATTTA
Organism: Agriopis leucophaearia; assembly: GCA_949125355.1. Taxonomy (NCBI): domain Eukaryota; kingdom Metazoa; phylum Arthropoda; class Insecta; order Lepidoptera; family Geometridae; genus Agriopis; species Agriopis leucophaearia. Next base: position 7,842,158 of record OX421289.1, read on the forward strand.
GTTTTATAACTGCGAGAATTACTAATCAAAATAACTGTAAAAATGTATTACCTAGATGACAATTATGATCATCGAAGTAACCGAAATTGCCCATTTTATACTAATTTTGTGAAGTCGGTTTTTTTAAATTAATAAATATTTAAATCCTGTACTGTACAATAGTTTCATATTCCATTTTATATACATTCCATAATTGTGGGACATTATTGCACACATGGTCATCTGACCCCAAACTAAGCAAAGCTTGTAATATGGCTGCCAGAGACTGCTGCTGCCAATTGTATTTTATATTCATCAGGGCCTCTTAGTGTTGGCTTCGGTCCTACCAATGGCAAGCGTGATCCATCGTACGCCGCATCATCGCTTAACATCAGGCGAGTTGGCGGCCAAGCGCAAGCCTATTTAGCAATAAAAAAAATGTCCGTACTAGACCGGAGATATATCAAAATAATAAGGGAGGAAAAAAGGGTTGAAAGTTTAAATAAATATCTACGCGGGCTACAACACTATTAGAGTTATATAATTATCAGTATAAAAACCGACTTCATAAAAATTTGAGAACTGGGCCAACTTGAAATGGGACCACACGGGAAGTAGCAGCTTTCAAATAAAAAAAGAATCATCAAAATCTGTCCAAGTCGAAAGTCCTGAGGTAACAAACATAAAAATTAAAAATTAAAACAGTCGAATTGAGAACCTCTTTTTTGGAAATCGGTTAAAAAGAAATAATAATGAAATGATTATATTGTCGATAACTGATAAAATTGTTATCTAATTATTTATACATTAATGATCATATCGTGAAAATATTCGCAGCATGATAAAAAATTGGTTAATTGATGATGTAACAAAAAGTAATTGAAAACGTGATGCGTAATTTCGCGGCTCGTCTCAACGCCTTCGTGGCGCAATTGGTTAGCGCGTTCGGCTGTTAACCGAAAGGTTGGTGGTTCGAGTCCACCCGGGGGCGGTTATTTTGTAGGAATACAGTAAAAAAAAGATATCTTTAAAAGTTAAATAATACATACAATAGTCATAACAAATTGATTTTACGCAAAAAAAATTTTTTTTTGCTTAAATTAAATAAATTAAAACAGGCCAACAGCGTGTCGTGCGTGTCGAGACACGCATATGATAGGGTTCCGTAACCAGAAATATAATTGTAGTAACAGCGGGGCTATTATGGATCTTTGATCGGGATCAGTCAGTGTCAGAATTCAGAATTGACAGAATTTTGACACTTGAAAGGGGTTATGACGCAAAAAAAAAAGCGTTGTCTATTTCCAATTTCATACTGCGAAATTGGAAATAGACAACGCTTTTTTTTTTGACATAATTTTGACAAGTCGCGATCCCGATCAAAGATTCATAATACCCCTGCTGTTCTGAAATTGGTGGTTATAGATAAATTCGAACATACGAATCTCTGTCAAATTTCAGTGATGTATCCAGGGCTGACATCTTATTGAATAAAAAAATCACTCGGTCATCATTGACATTGACAGAAAGGGGTGGGGGGAGGGGGGGGGGGTCTGTCCAGGATGTATCATTCCTACAAAGTAAATACTTTTATGGTTTAGTCAATAATAAAACTACTAATGAAACAATCTTTTTTTAAATAATTTTACACGAAAAGGTCAATGACCGTTAACCTAGAACGTCTTGAACTTATTACAGTTTTATCGCTGTAACTCAAAAAGTTATATTCAGATAATATTCGAAATAATTTTGAATGAAGGTTAAATATAATCTATTAAATAGAAGTATTGTAAGTTACATGTATCTATGTCTGATAGTTTAGAAATACGAGGAGGAAAAAAGTTTTGCCACTTTCGCGAGCCTTATTTCTTGATAAAAAGTCATTTGTATCAAACCTTACCTTCTTTTTAAAAGAACTATTCAACGATATTCCACACGAGACGGAAAAGTGAAAAAAAAAATACATTCCCAGTTCACATGTACTGGAGCCACCCCTAAAATGAAATATTATAATATTTTGTTATAAATTTAAAATTGAGAAATATATTACAACTGTTATTTCACAAAGTTTTATGCACTTATACAATTAATATAGACGTTAAAAGGTTCTAATTAAAAATATAACGGACGGATGAACGGACAGACAGACAGACAGATAGACAGTCGGATGGACGGAGGGACAGATGGACAGAATGAACTTATAAGGGTTCCTTGTAGGACTACGGAACCCTACTATGTATTTTTATTATGGTAACTGACGTAGTTTTCAAACATTTCTTTCTATTTGTTTGCTTTTAAATTGTCATGATAAATAATAATAATTAATATAAAAAACCGACTTCATAAAAATGTCAGAACTGGCCCAAATTGAAATGGGACCACACGGGATGCACCAGCTTTTAAATAAAAAAAGAATAATCAAAATCGGTTCACCCTGTCGAAGGTCTGAGGTAACAAACATTAAAAAAAAAACAGTCGCATTGAGAACCTCCATCTTTTTTGGAAGTCGGTTAAAAAAAGACGGACAGATGGACAGAACGAACTTATAAGGGTTCCTTGTAGGACTACGGAACCCTAGTATTCTTATTATGGAAACTGACGTAGTTTTCAAACATGTCTTTTTTTTTTTTTTTCTTTTTTTTTTTATATTTATCGGGACTTATCGCGCAATATCAAATATAGGTATATTGCGCGATAAGTCCCGATATCACGAAACTTTAACAATTACTATGTCTTCTTTTTTTATTGTCATGATAAAAACAAATAATACAAACATAGCGGACGTAGGTGGAGCAGCGCCGAGGCGTCACCGTATGACGCGAGTAGCTTTAATTTACTAAAATATAAAATAAAATAAATTAGAACAAAATAACCGCCCCCGGGTGGACTCGAACCACCAACCTTTCGGTTAACAGCCGAACGCGCTAACCAATTGCGCCACGAAGGCGTTGACGGTTGGCGTAAAATTTACATGTCAATATTTTAGACTTTTTGTAACCTCTCTCGCTCGTACATATTGACATTCTTGAAGATATAAAATCAGTGAGTTTTTAAATTCCAAAAACTGAAAAAAACATGTTCTGATATCTATCGTAACATTAAAAACAAAGAAACTGTCAATTTGATATGTTTCAATTTGACGGAGTTATATGGTAATAAGAAAAAATAACACTTGTTACCATATTACTCCGTCAAATTTAAATATATCAAGTTGTTAATATCTTTGTTTTTAATGTCACGATAGACATAAGAACATGTTTTTTTCAGTTTTTGGAAATTCACACTCACTGATTTTATATCTATACTATATATATATATATTATAATAATTAATAATAATATTATAAAGAGGAAAGATTTGATTGTTTGTTTGTTTGCATTGAATAGGCTCCGAAACTACTGAACCGATTTGAAAAATTCTTTCACTTTTGGGAAGCTACACTATCCCCTGGTGACATAGGCTATATTATATTTTGTAGCGAGGCCGAAGGCCGAGTTTACACCCGTGCGAAGCCGGGAAGGTGGACTAGTCTATAATAATTTGAATGTGTAGGTACGAACGAGACTGCAAGAAGATGCGGTCTAGGATGTAGCACGCTTGCTTAGAAGAAACCGATTCACTCGAGACTTGATGAAACCCAGATTGTAACTATAGGGGAACACCCATTTAGGCAGCGCATTCTACAGACTAGCAGTTCGCACTATAAAAGTGGAATCAAAGCGCTTAGTACGGGTTTTCAGAATGTAAACCATAAAGCGGTGTCGATTTATCGTGCATCGGGCAGTCCGATAGAAAAATGGGCAGGAGGGAATTAGATCATGCAGATCTGATGCACACTCAATGTACCCGATAAAAAAACTGATAGACTAGCAACTTTGCGCTGATGCTCAAGACTTAGGGCCGATTTCACCGTTTGTATCACAAAACAAGATTTACTGAACTCGGTTTTACTTAAACAAGTTCAAACGTAGAGTTTGATCTCGGTTTATGTCAAGGCGATTTCACCGACACTATTTTGATCTCGTTCACGTAAACCAAAACTACGTGCAATGGAACGCAAATATGGACCTCACTTAACGCAGCCGTCATCTGTGGTAGTGCTATCACTGTCAAAACTTCGATGTAATGTCGCTGTCAAAGTAATTTCTTGTTTTTTTTGTTTTGTTTCTTTGTTGCTTTTGGCTTCGCGTTGCCGCAAAGAAAGTAATTTCATTCATAGTTTGCTTAAAGTTCGTTTGCTTTGTGATATTTATCCAGCTGCAGAATTACTTCGGTCATCTAATTTTTGCTTAAAACCAAATTTTTACGCATATTTATGATTAGGAGAATATATAGGTATCAACCAGGGTACCTATCAAAATGTGGGCGCTAGTATTTTTAATTTAATTATTGTTAATTAATTTATGGGAAAAAAATTAATTCACTTGTTTTTTAAATAAAATATCGTTCACTTCACGGCAATATATTATATAAAGACTCTGAAACCACGGCCGCACCTCTTCGCAGCCAGGGGCCTTACCGCTACCGATAGCCGCGGCTATCAAACACCGTTTAGACAAATAACACCTATGCGGGTCAACTTTTCGAGCTAGGGTAAAACCCCAGGTGTAAACAGGTAAGATTTTGGTACATTTTTACGATCATAACTGATATTTATCATATAAATATCATATTGGGGCTAAATTTTTTTCTTATATTCAATACTGCTGGGAGAATCCTAAAAAAAGGGCGAAGCACGAGCAGACTCTGCGACTCTTTTCATCAAGTAATTTTGTTATTCAACATGTGCAATACAGATGTGCCACCTCATAAACGCGTTCAAGGTTTTAACCGTCCAAAATCGGGCGTTCAGAATTTAAACTCGCTTAAGCCTTAACTGCGATCAGTTTATGTTGGTGAAACCCAAATTGACGTTTTGAACTCAGTTAGCCACTTTAAATCAGTTTAGCTTGCGTTGCTCGCGTTCACTTTTGATGGTGAAATCGGCCCTAAGGAGCTTAGTCTGAACCAGGGGTTCGTTGCTGATGAGCCTCTTGGTACGTTTCTCAATAGACTCTAACGCTCCAAGCTGGTACTTAGCAGTCTGTAGCGCTGTCTCATCAAAGCTCGCTGCTTATCAATTGGTATTTCGAATTTAAAAAACTTTTTTTTATGAATGTAAAATAACCGCCCCCGGGTGGACTCAAACCACCAACCTTTTGGTTAACAGCCGAACGCGCTAATCAATTGCGCCACGAAGGCGTTGACGGCTGATAAATTTACATGTCACTATTTTAGAGACTTTGCAACGTCAATTTGATTCATATCAACTAAGGATAGTCCTATCTTCCTTGATTTGATTCATATCAACCATCAAATATTGTTCGATAAATTGACTTGAAATATCATCATCATCAGCCAGAAGACGTCCACTGCTGAACATAGGCCTCCCCTTTTAACCTCCACACTGAACGACATCCTGCCATCTGCATCCACTGGATGTCCGCGACTCTCACGATGTCGTCGATCCATCTAGAGGGAGGCCTACCTACGCTGCCACTTCCGGTTCGCGGTCTCCACTCAAGAACCTTTCTTCCCCATCGGTCATCAGTTCTTCGAGCGATGTGGCCTGCCCATTGACACTTCAACTTGCAGATTTTGATAGCTATGTCGGTGACTCTGGTTCTTTGGCAAATATCCACGTTCCAATTCTATCACGTAAAGGAACTCCGAGCGTAGCTCTCTCCATTGCCCGCTGTGCGGCTCTGAGTTTTCAAAAGTACATAATATATACATACTCGTATTTATATTAATTATATATGTATGTATATTATTATACTTACACTTCTACTATTATGTATTTTGTGGTCATACCTAGTCTGAGGTGTCGCGGCGTCGCATTTTGTCGTATCATCAAAGCGCGCTGTTCATCTCGGTTTATTTTGTAAAAAGAGTAAAGTAAAGTAAACATTTATTCTATATGCAAAATAACCGCCCCCGGGTGGACTCGAACCACCAACCTTTCGGTTAACAGCCGAACGCGCTAACCAATTGCGCCACGAAGGCGTTGACAGTAATTGCGAAATTACGTGTCATCTTTCAATGACGCTTCGTTATGTCAGACTAAATAATAAAATTATCTGTCGTAGCTATAATAAAAGATAAATTAATCTTAGGTATAATTTGTGATTAAATTCAATTATCAAAGTAATTATAAGATGGGTAGTTTATTAATTATTGAATTGATTATCATGTTTTTTCAACAAATCAAAGTCGGGTCAAAAGCTATCTAAGTGTGCCACAGAATAGTTAGTAGTATCTAAGGGTACAACCATAAATGGAAAATTATCATATGGTTGTAAACTATTAATTATGTACACTAGCTTAAGATACTTTTTTGTATACATTAATAAGAAATAAAGAACATTAAACACTGTTTTAAACTACTTATCACGGTTGTTCACTAAAAGTTATATGATTATTTACGGGATATTTACCGTGGTAAGGTTGTGAATCGGGAGCTCCTTCCACAACCTTACCACGGTAAATAACCCGTAAATAATCATAAAGAATATTGCTTAAACTTCGCAACGTCTTCTCGTCCAAAATACCTCAGGTCTTCAACCAGTGTGTGTTGCCAGTGATGACAAACGGCACTGAAACGTGGTCTCTAACTATGGGCCTCATTAGCAAGCTCAAAGTCGCACAACGAGCTATGGAGAGGGCTATGCTCAGGGTTTCTCTACGAGATCGAATCAGAAATGAGGAGATTCGTAGACGAATGAAAGAGAATTGAGCACCTTCTTCTTTTTGGAAGTCGGTCAAAAATAAACCGGCCAAGTGCGAGTCAGACTCGTCCACGAAGGGTTCCGTGCCAATATAAAAATATTTCGAATAAAAACGGCAATAAAAACACGTTTGTTGTATGGAAGTCTCGTAAAACGTTACGATGCGTTACAGGGGCGGTAGGGGGTGTTTGAACTACGCGATACGTAACATTGTTTTTTTACGCTTCAGAAAGGTCGCGTAAAGATATTCTTTCGCGCATTTTTTATATAACAAAGGTATTTTAGCGACTTTCCGGTACTTGACGCCGCATAATTGTGACTTTTACGCGGTTGCATAATTGCGGTAACGTAACGTTTTACTAGGGGGGGAGGGTACAGAAAAACGTTACGGCGCGTTACATGGGGGGGAGGGGGAGTCCAAAATCTCTAAAATTTCGTTACGTAATACTCGTACGCTCCCTTTATAACATAAGTAATTGTTTGTTTCCAGTCAAGTGTGAAGGTAGAAGCGTGCACGAAGCTGATATCTGGGGTAGAAGTTCTGCAGCTGCAAGTGGCTGAAGTAAGTAATGAGCTATGGAGACAACATGCATCTTGTCTTTGATCTTATTTTTCTTTCTTATTAACTATACTAGCTGCGCCCTGCGGTTTCACCCCCGTGGTGATGAAAATCGGTGATGTTGATAAAAAGTAGCTTATGTGTTAATCCAGGACATAAGAATGTATGTTTCAAATTTCATCTAAATCCATCCATCCATCCATACATATATCCATCCATCCAAACTTTTACATTTATATGATACTAGTTGCGCCCCGCGGTTTCACCCGTGTAGTGATGAAAATCGGTGATGATTATAAAAAGTACCTACTGTGTTAATCCAGGACATAAGCAATGTACACTCCAAATTTCATCCAAATCCATCCAGCCGTTTCTGCGTGATTGAGTAACAAACATCCATCCATCCAAACTTTCACATTTATAATATTACTGGGATTAGTGTAATGACATGCTTCACACACATGCACACTGACCCCTCACATGCAGTATTGGTCCCATCTTCGGAACGGAGCACCTAAGTATCAGCTTGAGCCACTTGATGCATTACAGCGTAGAGCTGTCAGAATTGTCGACGATCCCAAGCTCACCGAACACCTAGAGCAGCTCAACATGCGTAGGGACGTTGGATCTCTCTGTATCTTTTATCGCATTTTCAACGAGAAGTGTTCTGAAGAACTGTTTGATCTGATGCCGGCATCACGGTTTTATCATCGCACCAGCCGCCACCGACTGAAAGTTCATCCACATAAATCTTAGATCAGTGGAAATCGCACACCGATCGATTCACGCGATCTTTCTTGCCTCCTATACAGGTTATACTAACCTATGCCATAGGTGGCAAACAAGCTGACTGGCCGCCGGATGGTAAGCGATCATCGTCCCCTATGGATACCTGCAACACCAGGGGCATCACAGATACTTTTCCAACCCTTAAAGACTCTATTAACAGCCCTTTTGAAGAACCCCATAATAAAGCTACTCCGATATGCCGCAGGGGGGGAGCTCATTCCACATATTGCAGGTGTAAGGCAAAAAGGAACTCGTAAAACGCACAGTGTGCGATTTCCACCGATCTATGATATATGGATGAACTTTCAGGCGGTGGCGACTGGTGTGATGATAAAACCGCGATGCCGGCATCAGATCGAACAGTTCTTCGGAACATTCCCCGTTGTAAATGTTATAAAAGACACAAAGAGACCCAGTGTATGTTTGGTATATATTAAAGTGATATTGTATTATGTTGTACTGGATCCAGGGTAAAGTGGAGAACTACGCCCACCTCGGCATCAGCAGAGGCGGAGAGACATTGATCGAGGTGAAACGTCACTGGCGGGACCTCATCAGGAAGGCCATACAGCTATGCCAGAAGAGAATCACCTTCACAGATCTGGATAAAGCAAATAAGAATGCTACCAAGTTAGTACCAATCCTCAGGCCCGAAGGGTGCATTTCCACCAGATATGTGCTGCAGCTAAGCTATGAACGAGATAAAGCTAATCCTTATTATCAGCCAGAAGATGTACACTGCTGAACATAAGCCTCCCCCTTTAACCTCCACACTGAACAACATCCTGCCATCTGCATCCACTGCATGCCCGCGACTCTCACAATATCGTCGGTTCATCTAGTGGGAGTGCTGCGTCTTCCGGTTCATGGTCTCTACTCAAGAACCTTTCTTCCCGATCGGTCATCAGTTCTTTGAGCGATGTGGCCTGCCTATCCAGCTGGCGAATATCTATGTTCCGGATTTTATCGCGCAAAGAAAAAAGCTAAGCTACAAAACTATGGGACCATTTCAATGAATGCTAAGAAGTGTATGTATATCGGACCGGATGAGATATCAAATTGGGTAAGTATGTACTAATTATCAAGACCAAATTGTACCAAATTAATGTATTTTCATCCGGCTTACATATTTAAAATTGACTTCCAAGACTTGCTTACATAACTATAATACAAGTGAAGATAAGTAGTCCTTGTACGATAGAAAGAAAGGGACTCATCGGCAGGTAAGTAAAAAAAATATATGATATTACAAAGAAAAAAATCTGCTTTAAACTATCATGGTTGTTCACTACAGTTATATGACCAACCACCCGCATTCTTCAATCTTCCCATAAACATGGTGCATGTAACTGCGCTGAAATATCGGGAACTCCTTCCATAACCTTACGAAGGTAAATATCCCGTAAATAATCATATAACTGTAAAGAAAAAACTGTTCCTGCAGGATAAACGACAATGGCCCACAGAGAGTGCTGATACCGAAAGCCATGGCCACAATATATATTTTTGCTGAGCTTCAACTCCAAATGTTTGCTGAACTACAAGAGAGAATATGTACCCTTAGTTATAAGAGTGACACTAAAAGCAACGGACGTGAACTATCCTGGTCAGCACACCAAACTATATTCATAGATCAAGGAGATACGGGTGATCAATCACTCTCCACCGAAGTCTCTACAGATTGTTTACTTGGAAACAATAAAGTGAACTATTTGAAAAAAATAACCGAGCCATTACGCTCACGCATTACTACAATTTATAAGTATGCTTCATGCATGACCCGACACTTGATATGTTCTAAATTGACCAAAAATGTCTTCAAAACTTCGCGTTAGCTACATTCGCGCATGATTAGGTAATGTCTGTACATGTATTTACTCGAATAGTCACTTATAAAATATCTATCAATTTAAAAAACCGACTTCAAATTGAGTAAATAAACCCTACGCAATTTCATTTACTTGAATGACATATATTTCCAGTTATTTTGATTTAAAAACCAAGCTGCTGAATCGATTTTAACAAAATTCCTTTAGGACCATTCTGAAAGTATACAAAAAATTCAAATAGGTTTATAAATGACAGAGATCCAGAGGTAATAAACATGTTATGGTGAAACGTTTCACGTATGGCGGGAAATTCAAATTTCAAATAGTTTTTTTGTTCTTGTAGCTAGGCTGGGTAATTATTGTAAACGATCATGTTTGCGAAAATTTATTATCATTCTTTACAAACTCGCGCAAAGTTATTTATCTCCAATGCACATTATTACATACATTTGTCAATAAACAAATTTTTGCTGTTTCAAACGGTTTATTGACAAATGTAAGTAATATGGTGAGTAACTGATTAATAGCTGTACATGATAATGTAAAGAACGACCAATAATTTTCGCAAACACTGTGCCATTTCACAATAATTACCCGGCCTAGCTACAAGGACAAAAAAACTGTTTGAAATTTGAATTTCCCGCCAAACATGAAACGTATCACCTTAAGTAATGACAACTGAATTGAGAACGAAAAGAGGGTTTTTTTCTGAAGTCAGTATATAACTTAAAATTTTCGCGCTAAATTTTGAGTAAAACCTGAAAATTTTTTGTTCGGAATCGGATTTTTTACGGGGATATAATTCCTATATTTAAAACTCTTAACCCAATAGTAACAAGCGACGACGTAAATTTCGAACAAATACCTACTTCATTCTCTTTCATTTCAACACAATGGAGCGATGCTTAAAATTAATACAACAGCTGCCGTCAACACATTCTCTTTAAATATAATAAATCAAAAATATATTTTTAATACTTAACGAAAACAATTTTATTTTTATATGATTATTTACGGGATATTTACCGCGGTAAGGTTGTGGAAGGAGCTCCCGATATTTCGGCGCAGTTACATGCACCATGTTCACGGGAAGACAATCCCTTCCCGTGAACATGGTGCATGTAACTGCGCCGAAATATCGGGAGCTCCTTCCACAACCTTACCACAATTTTATTTTTATCTTATCTCTGCTACTGTTGCCCGCGACTACGCGTAGATTTTCATATAAATTTTCAACAATTTTTCCTCCCTTAATCCAGCCCTTGCGCAAAATAACATAGCCTATACTTTAATCTGGTCATAGCTAAGCATATTCGAGAAAACCGCATTTAAATCCGTTCAGTGGTTTAGGAGATGTGCTTGGACAAACAAGCAGACAGACAAAAATCCTAAAAACTGTCTTAACGTGTTCAGGTGCTTATTTTAAGACGCCCTGTTTGTAAAAAAAAATATATCACGCAATTTTTTTTTAATCTCTACGTTTTAAAAAGTTTGTTGTAATTTCTGATGTTTTGTATTATTTCGATGGCACGTTGTATAAATAATTTATTTTAAAGTGACCAAAAAAAGTTTCGGCAAATTCATCACCTCCAAATTTCGCATTTCCTTTCCGCCCTAGCGGGTAAAAACCGACTTTTGCGCGCAGATTTTAAGCGATAACGAAAACCTTTCCGAGCTGCTGAGATGAAAAATACAGTATGCTTTTTTAAACATTTGTTTTTATTATGTCAAAGATAATGAAGAAGCTGAAGTCTGAACAAATTTGGTGAAGTAGAGAAATAAAGTTGTTTTTACAATTCGGAATATGTGAATGTTCATGTGTGAAAGTCATATTATTGTGATAAAACTTTGATGTATGTTTACACTGTGTTGTCTATTGTCTATGATCTTCTTTTTAAGACGAGGTATTCCTACTTTTAAGCAACGCTTATTACTATAGATGACCATAATCCTTGGTTTATTATATTAAAGTCGCATTTAGCGGAGCAAAATCATGGCTCTTACACACAGTCGTGCGCTTCGCTACTTCTATTTTTGGGGATTTTCTCATATTTTTCGATAAGTATACGAGTAGCTGTAATTTAAAATGTACCTCACCGGTTTCCTTAATAATTATGAATTCTGTATATTAAGATATCGCAGACATAATTTAATCAATAGGTAATCGAATGAATCCAAAAAAACAGAGTTTATCTTTGCGCAATTCAGTGCTACTTTGATTTTTTTTTTCTATCGAGCGAAATGTGCTTAATCGTGTTTCGGTCTCATGGGTTTCCAAGATAAAACATTAAATTTTTCTATGACACCATTTTTATAGTTTTAAGCTAACCATGGAGGTATGCATACTTAATCTAGAATGACCATAACTGCTAAAAGCCGGAAAAGAGCGTCTTAACACGGTTATGACATGAGCTTCCCTTTGTAATGAACTATGTTAACAAATCTTGGAAGTAAATTTTAAGTTAATTCCAAATGGAAGGATTTCCAAAAGGCAAACTACAGACTAAGCTTCTTAGTCTTGAGCATCGGCGCAAAGTTGCTAGTCTATCGGTTTTTTATCGGATACATTTTGGAGAGTGCGCATCAGATCTGCATGATTTAATTTCCTCCTGCCTTTTTTTCTAACGGACTGCCAGAGCGGGCACGAAAAATCGACACCGCTTTATGGTTGACATTCCGTAAACCCGTACAAAGCGCTTTGATTCCACTTTAATTGTGCGAACTGCTAGTCTGAATGCGCTGCCTGAATGGGTGTTCCCCGATAGTTACAATTTGGGTGTCTTCAAGTCAAGAGTGATTCGGTTTCTTCTAGGCAAGCGTGAACCATCGTAGGCCGCATTATCGCTTAACATCAGGCGAGTTGGCGGCCAAGCGCAAGCCTATTTAACAATAAAATATAAGTCAAATTATAATTAGTTCAGTTAAATGCAATAGATGGCGTTGACGAAACATTGTTATGAAGTTTTGTAAAACCACAGACGCAGAAAGATTAAGAGTGGGCCTAAAGCAAAATCTTCAATCTTTGATTAGATTTTCACAGTAGTAAATCATGTCCAAAATCGTAAAAAAAATACGTTAGGAAACTTCAATATATAAGTAAAGGTCGACCCTGACGATAACATGGTAGGATAAAATTTTCTCGATAGAAAACCATCACAAAGTTACCTCTAATTTTCAACATTTTTGGTTTGCATTCTGTTTTGGTACATATTATTGAACAATAAATTATGTAAATATTATCACTCATGTATAACCTAGAGCTGACCCTGGCAATTTTTAAAAATATTGTCTATTCTATAAGCTATGAGAGTAGAAAGCACTTGGCGCTTACAACATTTTTAATCCGCGCAATACGCTGTCTTTCGTCTCGCGTGACACAAGCTTGAGGCATCGGTTTGTTGCACCGATCAGTAACCATCGCTCTGTTGAGACGTGTAGTCCATGTCAGTTCAGACGTCGAGTACGCAAGCTTGGTTCCGCGCGTCGTCGCGCCGCCCGTGTTTGTTATCCGTACATGCGCTGGGTGTGGCGAGATGCGCGGGGGAAATCAGAATTTATCCTGCCATTAGGCCCACTCTTAATAAAAAAATGCATATTCTCATAGACAGGCAAAATCTGTCTGACACTGTGTGTCATTCTTGTTTTTGTGTTATTTCGTAGTTATATTTATAAAGGCCGATATATACATTATTTTATCCGTCGAACTATTGAGCTTTTTTTTACTAACCAGTAGCTAGACTTCGCTGATCTATCAATAGATTTGTAAGTAATATTGCACAGCTCTACATGTTGCTACGATTTTTTGGTCAGGCGTTACGTTGATCTTGTTTTTAACTGATTGCAAGGTCATTTATTGCACATTATGCACTGGAAGAGATCCCAGTCTTGCAGATCTAACCAAACTTGCTAACTGTTGGCAAGTTTTGCTTAAGTGGCTGGTATAAATAAATAGATGATAATTCATTACGGAGCGCGCGGATTTGTGGCCGATCGGGACGGCGGCAGTTGGGCTGCGTGCGACTGGTTAGGTAGGTTAGGTTAGGTTAGGTTAGCGCTCTTAGCGATAAGGCCGCCGATTGTTACACTAGTTTGTTTTGTTTAAAGCTATTTGTTATTTGTGGTGTGAACAATAAAGAGTTTATCTATCTATCTATCTATCTATTATGCTAAATAAGTGTCATTTATTTTAACATATTGACTCAATTAGGGTATGGCAAATTTGTATGGAGCGGGCCGATCTACTTTCAACCGACTTCAAAAAAGGAAAGGAGAATGGGAGGCTCACAATTCGGTTGTTTTTTAACCTACTTCCAAAAAGAAGGAGGTTCTCAATTTGATTGTATTTTTTATGCTTGTTACCTCACCTTTCGACTGGGTGAACTGATTTTGATGATTCTTTGTTTATTTGAAAGCTGGTGCTTCCCGTTTGGTCCCATTTCAATTTGGTCCAGTTCTGACTATTTTACGAAGTAGTTTTTTTTCATATTGATAATTATTAAAACGTTTGTTACATCAGATATCCGTCATTTATAATCCGATTTTTTTTGAGAGCATTATTAACTTGCAGATAAATGGTCCCATAGAATATTTATCAAACTCGGTTCAGTAGTTTGGGTTTTTAATCAAAATAACTCCAAAAATATTTAATTTAATAATTTTGAAAACGGTTTTTTAAATGGTAATTATTATAATGTTTTATCACTTAGAAAATTTATTTATAAAATAAATAATAACATTTTAGGCGTTTTGTGATTTTTATTGGTTATATTTTTTTGTAAAATATTATCTATTATAGTAAAATTAAGTTTGCTCATAATGATGAGTATTTAGACCCGGGTATGTCCTAAAACTGCGACCATAACCACCGGAGGATGGGCAGCAGCGTCCTAATAGTACACGGTGAACGTACTGCGATCCCCAAGCCGCCTGCCAAGCGTGGGGATTAAGGCAACACCCCTCTCTATCAGGGAGGCCTTTGTCCAACAGTGGATGTTAATTGGCTGATGATGTGATGATGTGATGGGTATTTATTAACCAACTTCCAAAAAGGAGGCGGTTATCAATTCGACTGTTTTTTTAATGTTTGTTACCGCAGAACTTTTGACTAGATCAACAATTAGTTCTGATGAAGTCGTTTTTTTTAATTAGGAATTATTGTGAACCCCTTTCGGTTTAATACACCATTTCTGCGTAATCCTGTATGGATAATTAGCTAAATATAGATATACTATACTACCATCTTTGATCCTTAAAAGCATTCATCGAATTCAACGTATGCAGTGACCACATAGCATTTGCCCAACGCGAGAAAATGGACGCCCGCGTGGCGCGCACAAACTGTTACCCCATCTGTGGCTGGGCGGGCGGAATCTTCTGACGTCACGTCTGCGTACTACGCAACGTTGGACCGATGCCAGACGTGTGGGAATAGGGTTACCATATACAACTTCAGCAGGCCTAGCACGGGCCGTGGACAGATTATCTTTCCACCTATTTTATCCCGCTAGAAAGAGACAAACGTATCCATATTCTAGCTCTGTTGCGTCTACGCGTGGATAGCGTCTACGCGTGGCTAGGCCTGCAGATCAGACTTAAAGGGGAGATATGGTGGCGTGGCGGGTTCTTGACGCTTTTAGTCGTCGAACGCCAGTCTCTACTTGTGTGGCGGGCACTTTCCGCAACTAGGCCATTTGTGTCACCCGGCTGCAGCTAGTTCAACTACCCGGTCTGCTCCAGGTAATCCAGCAGCTCGCTGATGCCTGTGCAGGCCTCCTGGAGCGTCCTCGGTGATCTGAGGATGGCATCTCGTTGATCTTCCACGCTGCTGCACTCCAGCAGCAAATGCGCGGCTGTTTCTTCAGTATCCATACGACCTCTACATAGGGGACTGTCTGTGACCACAATTTTGAAAAGATATTTGTTTTAAGCAGTGACCTGTGACAACCACAACTATTTGCCCGAGTCGATTCAACAACCTACGGGAGTATCTCGGATTGAGTTCCGGGAAAGCCTTTTGATTGTTTGCAGTTTTTGGTACTTGCCCAGTATTCTTTGTGAAGTCTTGCAGTATGTTGTCGATTTGGCTGAAAGGTAGGGGGACTATTGGCTCGGGACCCAGAGGGCGTATGCTCGAGCCTCTCCGCGCCAGTTATTCAGCCCCATCTCGAGCGCCATTCGCGGGTTGAATCTTCTGTTATATTGATAAGTCGACGAATTATTTGAGTATTTTAGAAATTTATCAACGAATTTACGTGATTTTCTTTTCATTTTGTAGAGGAAGCTTCGAGGTGGTCCCACAAAATTTCCATTAACTTTGGCTCTGTAGTTTTTGAACCAGCTCTAATAATACGAATATGGTTCGAGCGCCTGTTGATTTGGCAATAGCAATAATTTTATTAGAGCATTTAGTAATTTTGAAGTCGGTTTAACACTAGCAGCGCCCAGCGGTTTCACCCGCGTCAAAAATCGTCGTAAAGTTTTCTGAAATTTTCTGCGCAATTTTCTTATTTTTTCTTTCCGTAAGAACCTAAGTACTACAAAATATTAGAAAACTAAAAAAACAGTATACCTGTAATGATATCGGTAAAATCATTCTCAAGTTATTCCGAGACCACGTTATATAGGGATTCATTTTTATATATACATACAGATACGTATATGCAGTGACCACATAGATTACAGCATTCACTAGTAATAGGCTAGACAACTGTTTTTTTTTAAATTGTCCTGTTAAAATGTAGCCCATAAATTTAACTGATTAATGAAAACAAAATAAAAATGTGATAAAAAAATAATCAACTTATAAGCGTTAATATCATGCTAGACAGAGAGCGCGAAACAGCAAATTATGACGTCACTTCTCTGTACGCCATATCTACACTAATATTATAAAGAGGAAAGATTTGTACCTATTTTTGTATGTTTGTATGTTTGTAATGAATAGGCTCCGAAACTACTGAACCGATTTGAAAAATTCTTTCACTGTTGGGAAGCTACACTATCCCCGGGTGACATAGGCTATATTATATTTTGTAGCGAGGCCGAAGGCCGAGCTTACACTCGTGCGAAGCCTGGGCGGACGGCTAGTAATATATAATTCTATTCGGAATAGTATGGCACACAGAGGCGTGACGTCATTTTTTGCTTTGTTGGAAAGGGACAGAGTTTTTTCTACCAAAAACTTTAAACGCTTATATATCAGAACCTAATAACCGAACCCCACCCCCCGGTACCTTTAATAACCGATTTAAATTATTATTTCAATAAACATATCATAATTACTTAAATTCTTCATCAAGTTATTGGTTTGAACGACATAAACATCAGTCATCTACCCTATTGATTATCTATCAAAAAGAAAGAAAAAGTTGTAACATTGGGTTTAAATTCAAATATATAAGAAAAGCGTTAACCGCCAACCCTAAAATACAAACTCGTAGACTGCAAAATAAAAACAAAAAGACCTGTCTACCGTATTGTAATGCCAACCTACTAATTATCGAACCGATCAGAGTTATTTACGCTTAGATTTCTGTAGTCTAGACTGTGTGACCTAGGGCCTAAAATAAACTGGCACCTTGGCGATTAGCTAAATTAAGATAGGTCTTTGATTGGCGCTTGATTACAAAAAAAATTAAGGCACTCTTTCCCCACTTGTTAGGTCATTCTAGTTTAAGTTTGTACCTACATGATAAGCCTAAAATTATAAATATGCTGTCATATCAAAATTTAATGTTTTACCTATTAAAAAGGATTTTTTTTAATGCAAATAGGCTTGCGTTTGACCGCCAGCTCGCCTAATGTTAAGCGATGATGCGGTCTACGATGGAGCACGCTTGCCTAGAAGGAACCGATTCACTCGTGATTTGAAGACACCCAGATTGTAACTACAGGGACATTTTGCTAGATAGAAAATAAATATGAATGTAACACTGATTGCCCTTTTCTCACTGGTTTTTTTATTCATTCAAAATACCTATTAATTAAATAATGCCTGTGATACAGTTATATGATTATTTACGGGATACCTACCATGCCCTTTCTACTACAGGACAAATAGGAAATCGGCCCATTACTACCCATATATTGTGGACTTTCCTTGGATACGTACCAAACGTTTCGATTCTACGTTTCTAATCCGTACGGCCAAGGATTGGAACAACCTGCCGGCTTCTACATATGTATATACGAAGCGCTTTGATTCCACTTTTATTGTGCGAACTGCTAGTATCTGGAATGCGCTGCCTTATGGGTGTTCCCCGATAGTTACAATCTGGGTTTTTTCAAGTCAAAAGTGAATCGGTTTCTTCTAGGCAAGCGTGAACCATCGTAGGCCGCATCATCGCTTAACATCAGGCGAGTTGGCGGCCAAGCGCAAGCATATTTTACAATTAAAACTTCCTCTTTTTTTTTAAGTTGGTTAAAAAGGAAACAAGCGTAAGTACATGCAAACATTGTTGCAACACTATTTTCATGATCCGTCAGCAAGAGTTTTCCGTTCGGGTTGTTGACGAGTTAATCTCGATTGACGCGCGTGAGTGACTGCCGATCGAGTTACATGGGTAATTCGAGACGAGTTGCGTGCCTCTCCCGCCGAGGTGACTACCTGTATTAATAATTTTAATTAAAATAGAACCAGCTTACTTAGTAAAGGCCCTAGCTGTGTTCTGAGAATTTAGCTGTGATTTTTAAGTCTTCCCTTGTAACATAATTTTGAAGTCAATATAAACAAAAAGTTGGCTTGCGTTTGACCGCCAGCTTGCCTGATATTAAGCGATGATGCAGTCTACGATGAAGCACGCTTGCCTTGAAGGAACTGATTCACTCATGATTTGAAGATACCCAGATTGTACCCACCCATTGTAACACCCATTCAGGCAGCGCATTCCACAGACTAGCAGTTAGCACAATAAAAGTCGAATCAAAGCATTTTTATCCTATTATTAATTATATCCTACTTCTAACTGTATTGTCGTATCGATTTAAAACATTGGAAGTAGGTTTATGTACGAATAGTATGTGCGCTTCAAAATCTGATGGTAAAAATGTCAACTGGCTATCTATTACGATTCCAAAGATACAGCCGTTAAAAGGTAAGACAGAAAACTGAAGTGAGAAATTTTTCGTACAGACGGACAGACAGCGTAGACTCAGTAATAGAGTCCCGTTTCTACCCTTTGAGTATAAAAACTATAGAACCCATTTTTTATTTATTTATATTACACGGGAATTACTCACGTAAGATTAGGCCGGTTACTCCGACTATAGTTTCAAGCTTAGGTGTGCGAGACGCAGCCGCGCGCGCACTTTCACCTTGATAAAGATCGCCGAATGCGATTGAAACTATAGTCGGAGTAACCGGCCTAATCTTAAGTGAGTAATTCCCGTCTAATATAAATAAAATGTGAAAAATGTGTGAAAACCACGTCAATTTCCATAATAAAACCCTAAAAATGATTACAAATAAATTCAGCGAATTTTCTACCATTACCTACTAATTTCTACCACGGTAAAGTGTCTCGAAAGCCGTTTCCTTTAATTATAAAGTGGGGTAAGACGTCTAATCTGTAACTTAATAAATCAACTCACCGGGAAAACTGTTGCCAACACGACATGCAAACATGGTGTGGAGCAAAACACAAGCGAGGGCGGCCAATGTCAGCCGTTTTACCGAACAGTTTTGTAAATCGTTTGGGCAGAAGAGTACAAAATGAATTCTTTTTCAATCCTCCGATAAAAGAGCTGATAATCTTCAAGCTGCTCGACATTTCCATGGATCATAGATAAACCCTTGATTAGTTCACCTTTCAATCAAAGAAAACTAAATGAAAATCGATTCAGCCGTTTGGGAGTAACGATGCTACAGACAGAAACACAGACACACGGACATACGGACACACAGTACAATAAATATTTACAATTACAAATATTTAATTTTCCTATACACTTCCTAAACTTAATCAACAAATACATTTGTGCAATATTTAATTGAATAATTATCAATATAAAAACCGACTTCAAAATAATTTTAGAACTGGACCAAATTGAAATAAGACTACACGGAAAGCACCAGCTTTCAAATAAAAAAATTGTCATCAAAATCGGTTAACCCAGTCGAAAGTTCTGAGGTAATAAACATTAAAAAAAAACAGTCGAATTGATAACCTCCTCCTTTTTGGAAGTCGGTAAAAAAACACAAAGTGAATTAAGGTAGGGAACGCGGTAATTTATTATTCAGGTTTACAGGTTCTTATAGTCTTTGCACTAGCGAGACGCCTGTGTCGCAGGGCCTACATTCTAAAGATTGCTTAAGATCGGTACAGTGAAAGAAATAAAGAAAGAAAGACAGAAAGAAAGAAAGAAAGAAAGAAAGAAAGAAAGAAAGAAAGAAAGAAAGACAGACAGAAAGAAAGCAAGAGAGAAAGACGTAAAGATATGTATATTTATTTTGTAACAGCAACACCAATTATCATAGAAAACATTATAGATACCTTATATGACCGGACCTTAGGAATTGATGTTGTCACAAAAATGGCCTCAACTCATCATAATGCTGTTCACCAAACAGCGCTGATCTTCCGTTGATGAAAGGCACAAAAAAACAGCGCAACGTAAAAACAGTACGTACGACAAATACAGGACGACAAATTGAATATAATTAATAATTTATATATTCCTCTAAACATTATACAAATAGTTACATCTTATTTGGCCAGTGTTTAATATAAATAAGAAAATAAGCACACTGCCGCCGAACTAGGCTCGAAGCCTGACATTGTCATGTGACATTGACATACATATAAGAATCACGTGCATGAAACACATCAAACTTTAATGAAGGTGCGGTGCGGAATGAATACATTAAGGTTTTTAATATTTATAATAAATATTTTGACTCTGCTGTGCCTTAAACCACACCCAAACCGTCATGTGCCTAACAGTCGGTAACCCGATCCTGCCGGCGCGACCGCCCGCGAAAATAAACATATAATATACCTAGCTATCGGGCCAATTGCAGGCATTCCTCGCGTGTTACCTTCTTCGGTCATGTCGTCACTTGACACGCCGCTTATCAAAGATCTGCCACTAGAAGAGACTAATAGCTACCAGCAAAACCACCCCTAGTGTTGCAAGATAGTTGTAGGCGTACATGGGTACCGGTTACCATTGGACATCAGAGGAACCCACGAACCGGAAGACGCAGCGTAGGTAGACCTCCCACTAGATGGACCGACGACATTGTAAGAGTCGCGGGCATCCAGTGGATGCAGATGGCAGGATGTCGTTCAGTATGGAGGTTAGAGGGTGAGGCCGATGTTTAGCAGTGGACGTCTTCTGGCTGATGAAGTGCAGTAAAACTAGTATATGTGGTTATATCATCGTACTAGCCGCCACCGCCCAAAAAATTCATCATTCACATTGCAAGTAAAGCCAAGCTCGCCTCTAAGAACCCGGTTCTTTTTTCGGTTGTCGGTTCTTCGATCGATACGTCCTGTCCATTGCCACTTCAACTTGCAAATTTTAATAGCTATGTCGGTGACTCTGGTTGTTACTGTAGGTACACTGGTTTAAACCAGAGTACGAAATCATTGTACACTAGTTTCAATGGTTCAATCGGAGCGTCTAAAATCAAAACGGCTTACGTAACAAAATGGCGTTTGTAAATCGATCGCAACTCTGTAAACAATTAGTTTGGAACTCCGTTAATTAATTATGACTCGGGCAGACCGTATTGATCGGATTTACTTGCTTTTACATTATGGGGAGGCAGGTTAAATTTAGGTGAAGTTAACGATGGTTGACGAATATTCCCGCAATTCCCAATTGTTTTAACCGACTTCGAAAAAGGAGGAAGTTATCAGTTCGACTGTTTTTTTTATTTTTTTATGTTTGTTACCTCAGCACTTTCGACTGGGTGAACTGATTTTGATGATTGTCTTTTTTTTATTTGAAAGCTGGTGCTTCCGGTGTGGTCCAAATTCAATTTGGTCCAGTTCTGACATTTTTATGAAGTCGGTTTTTTATATTGATAATTATTCAATTTACAATGTCAGTAATAACCTGGACCCGGGTATGTCCTGAAACTGCGACCAGAATCACCGGAGGACAAGTAGCAGCATCTTATTACAAAACGGTGAACGTACTGCGATCCCCAAATCTCCTGACAAGCGTGAGGATTGTGGCATCACCCTTCTCTGAGAGGGAGGCCTTTGTTCAGCAGTGGATGTCCACTGGCTGATGGTGAGAGTTGATTGAGATGAAATTTGGCATACGCGTTTAGTTTAGATGACATTACATGATTAGTTAAGTGACGTTTCTAAATCTAATATGGCGGACTCCCAAAGATGGCGGACCTCCGGTTTTTCTACGAGATCGAATCAGAAATGAGGAGATCCGTAGACAAACGAAAGTTACTGACATAGCCCACCGGATTAGCAAGTTAAAGTGGCAGTGGGCAGGGCACATAGCACGCAGAGCAGATGACCGATGGGGCCGAAAGTTTCTCGAATGGAGACCACGGACTGGTAAGCGCAGCGTAAACGTCCACCCACAAGGTGGACAGACAAAAGCAGAATATACTAATTGCACTTTAATAACCGCCAAGTGCGAGTCGGACTCGCGCACGAAGAGTTCCGTACCATTCATTATCTATAAAAACGGCAAAAGAATCGCGTTTGTTGTATGGGAGCCCACCTTAAATATTAATTTAATATTAATTTAATTATTTATTTTTAAAATGAATAATATAACTCAATATTCTGTGAATATTTCAAGCCGTTATAAATATCGAGCAAAAAAAAAAACACGTTTTTTGTATGGGAGCCCCCTTAAATATTTATTTTATTCTGTTTTTAAGTATTTGTTGTTATAGCGGCAATAGAAATACATCATCTGTGAGAATTTCAACTCTCTAACTATCACGGTTCATGAGACAGACAGACAGACGGACAGACAGAGTAGGCTTAGTATTAGGGTCCCGTTTACACCCTTTGAGTACGGAACCTTAGAAAACTTTCAAACTTCTTTGCACATCACTTGCATTGAAATATTGTCCACACGTACAAGATAATCGGAGAAGACAAAATTGGCCACCAATTACAAGGCCAATTTTCGAAGAAGGTCCTACTTTGAACAAATTAATACCATGTTACAGAATTATCGTTTTTTATGAAGTGGTCGCGAAGCTCGATCGATGTAGTAATATAAATATCAGCATCCCAACGGGGGAGGGGAGGGACGAGGGGGTACACCTGCCTCCCCCGGTCGACGACCCCTGATTAGGGGTCGTGTATGAGTGGGGATGATTTTTGCTTCTCACTTTACAATAAGTAGGTAAGGTAAACTGGCTTAAAGTCGTAACAGACGTACGAAACACGAACCTCGGACCGCCGTCTGACCAAGAGGAGGGAAAGAGAACAAATTTCTCATTCGAAATCTGATGGGTAGACAAAATCGATACAGGGTAAAAGTAACAGACTGTTTTAAACTTTCACGGTTGTTCCTTCCACAACCTTACTACGTTAAATATCCCGTAAATAATCATATAAATGAAGTCAATACAGGTTAACTTATTAAAACAGAACAAATAAGCTTTCCTGTTGAAGTGGCAGTGGGCAGGGCACATAGCACGCAGAACAGATAGCCGATGGGGACGAAAGGTTCTCGAGTGGAGACCACGGACCGGTAAGCGCAGCGTAGGACGTCCACCCACAAGATGGACAGACGACCTAAAAGAGACCGCAGGAAAACGCTGAATGCAGGCCGCTTCCAACCGGTCCTTTTGGGAATCGCTGGGAGAGGCCTATGACCAGCAGTGGTCGTCCTATGGCTGATATGATAATGATGATGAAGCTTTCCTGCATTATACATAACATTTTTTGCTCCATGATTTATTAACTTTAGGCGTTAACCGAAAAAATATCTATCTCTTCAAGTCGCGAGTGAATTAGTTTCTTCTAGGTAAGCGTGCTTCATTGTAGGCCGCATTATCGCTTCACATGAAGCGTGGCCAGTGGCCTAACGTAGATCTATCTCCGAAGAGATCGTAATAAGACGCAAGTAAAACTTACGAGATTTCAACACAATTGTTCATGATGGTTTTCATATACTGTAAGCCTTGTGCATCCCCAGGAACTATACGAAGGCATAGTCTTGGTCATTATCATCATCATCGTTTCAGTCATAGGACGTCCAAAGCTGGACATTGTCTTCCCCCATCAATATCCAAAAGGGCCGGATGGAAGCGGTCTGCATCTAGCGTTTCCCTGCGGTCTCTTTTAGTTCGTCTGTCCATCTGGTGGGTGGACGTTCTACGCTGCGCTTACCAGTCCGTGGTCTCTGTTCTAGAACCTTTCGGCCCCATCGGTCATCTGTTCTGCGTGCTATGTGCCCTGTTCACTGCCACTTAAAGCTAATCCAGTGAGCTATGTCGGTAACTTTCGTTTGTCTACGGATCTCCTCATTTCTGATTCGATCTCGTACAGAAACCCCGAGCATAGCCCTCTCCATAGCTCGTTGTGCGACTTTAAGCTTGTTTTCCTTCAATATCCTGCATGATTTCGATATTTTCTTGGTATTCTATTCAAATCTAAGCAAATAACTCGATACTCGGTCATACGTTTGTTATCTAGATGTAGGAACTTATCTCATTTCTACCCACTTCGGGTCTAGGATTTCCTATCTACATAGAATCGGAAAGTGTCTGTATGTAACTATATGCATATTAACGTGATATTTACGGTGGTAAGGTTGTGGATGGAGCTTCCGATGTCTCGGCATTACATTCACCATGTTCACGGGAAGACTGAAGAATGCGGGTAGTTGATCTACCCTCTTTCTTAGTATTTTGCTACGGTTATCACTGGAACTCGAACTTAAGTCCCGATAAAACACACTGTATCACTGCATGTGGTATTTTGAACACATTTTGGACGCGTTTTTTCTGAGGCAATCCATATTGGATTCGACTCTGAGCCTTTGTTTCGTTTATTTTTTGATCGAAGGTCTGTGTCGATTCAATCTGGCGAGTTGAAAACCATCACCACGGAATTTTCAGGCATTTTGAGATACCAATAGTAACCGTCCCAACGGACCTTGATGATTAGTGGCAGCCCTGGCGCACTCCGCACTTTAGGTATGAAGCTAGAAGTAGTCGTCTTGTCGGACGTGCCGTGCCCGCTGCCGCGCGATAGCAGAGGTAACGCGACAAGAGTTACGCGATAGACAGAGAGGCAGAGAGACAGAGACAGAGTTACGCGATAGACTGCTAGGTTAATATAGCTGTAGGTAGTTAGCGCTCGCACGTCATGAATTGCACTTTATTGTGTAGTAGCAAGAGTCGCTACTTATTTAAATGATTTTGCGGAGTGAATCTTCTGTACCTGTACTTATATGTATTCTGTGACGTTACTTAAGTTAAGGAATGCTTAAAATTGCTCTTTTACCTTCTCGCTGACGGAAATATTCACACATAAAAACAAGACAGACCAATTTTAAGCATTGCTTAGCTTAAGTAAGTATGGCCGATAATTTTTTGAGCCGTAACTGAAATGAAAAAAGCAATCCTTGAATCCAAACAAGCACAGTCGAAAACAACAGTTAGTCAAAACGATAAAAGCATCGAATCACTTCAGAATATTTTTAGGAAAACCAACATTTGTGTAGAATTTACTGGTACTTTGGAACTTAGAATACGAGTCTTAGATAAACTTAGCTCATATTTCAAATGTTTCTAAAGTAGCATAAAATAAAACGGGTTATTTGGAAAGGGTAAGCTAAGACGACAGTGGATCATTGTACTCATTATAACAACATTTACTAAAATGAATTCTTAGGTTCTCTTTATTAGGTACTAGCTGAGGTTTCATCCGCGTGGTGATGAAAATCGGTGATGGTAATGATTATGAAAAGTAGCCTATGTGCTAATCCAGGATATGAGCAATGTATATTTCAAATTTCATCTAAATCCATCCAGCCGTTTCTGCGTGATTGAGTAACAAACATCCATAGAAACTTTTACATAAATATGATATTAGACCGGTGTGAAGTTGGCAGCCAACTTTGGCTGCCATATAATCCGACTAAATTGAGGTGACTTTTTTGTGAAGTTAGCAGCCAACACGATAGAGACCTTTTATTCTTAAAAAGCCACTACAAAATCATATCCAATGGCTTTCAAAAAGCAATAAGCATAAACTAAAAACAAAAAAAAATTGCAAAGCCCCATCAAAACATGTATCTCAACTAAACGCCATAACAACAATTACAACCTGCCATCCCCTTAAATATGCAACAAAACCAACTGAATTGGTCAGCAAAATGTCAAGACTTTCGAATTAACCCTATTCCAGTCCGGCTAAATGATTTCTTATTGCCAAAAAAAAGACAAACGAAAAAAGGAAAACAAAAATTTTTCGACTCTTAAATGACACGGTGAATTTTGACCTGTAAACCCCGAAAATGGATTAAAACTGCTATGTCATCAAATTTTCATGTGTTCAAGCTATCTGAAAAATATACTGAAAAAGTGGCTAAACCATTATTTAACCCTATAACGTTTCGACGTAAACTGTCCGAAGAAAAAAGAAAATCAAAAACTTTACGACTCTCAAATGTCATGGTGAATTTCGACCTGTAAACTCCGGAAATCGTCTAAAACTGCTATGTCATCAAATTTTCATGGGGTTAAGCTGTCTGAAAAATATACTGAAAAAGTGGCTAAACTATTATTTAATCCTGTTACGTTTCGACGTAAACTGTCTTTTTTTTGGCATTTTTGTACTTGAAAATCTTTCAAAAAACACCAGTCATCCCCTAATATTTGAAATTCTATGTACGTAATGTTAAAGCTTATATATTTAGCTATAAAACAATGGCAAACAGAGCCCGGCTAAATGATAGCATGACACCAAAATTTTCATCTGAAAACACATAGGAAGCTTTCATTTTCACGAGCACAGTTGGCTGCTGGTGAATTGCGACCTTTCATCCCCATAATTATGCAACAAATTGTACCAAAATCGACAGAATAATATATAGGCTTTCGAATGAACTCTATTTCAGCCCGGCTAAACGATTGCTTATTGCCGAAATTATCCGAATATAAGTTATATAAATAGATACATCGAATATCACAACAAAAAAAAACTCACTCATAACTGCTCCAGCTAGAGTTATTTTCACTGAAAATAAAAAAGTGCTTGTTTGTCCTGTTATGAGCAAAAGTCAATGTAACTTATAGAATTGGCTTTAGGGGCATAAATAGATACATCAAATATCGCAACAAAAAAACTCACTCATAACTGCTCCAGCCAGAGTTATTTTCACTGAAAATAAAAAAGTGCCGGTTTGTCCTGTTATTAGCAAAAATCAATGTAACTTATAGAATTGGCTTTAGGGGCATAAATAGATACACCGAATATCGCAACAAAAAAAACTCACTCATAACTGCTCCAGCCAGAGTTATTTTCACTGAAAATTAAAAGGTGCCGGTTTGTCCTGTTATTAGCAAAAATCAATGTAACTTATAGAATTGGCTTTAGGGGCATAAATAGATACATCGAATATCACAACAAAAAAACTCACTCATAACTGCTCCAGCCAGAGTTATTTTCACTGAAAATAAAAAAGTGCCGGTTTGTCCTGTTATTAGCAAAAATCAATGTAACTTATAGAATTGGCTTTAGGGGCATAAATAGATACACCGAATATCGCAACAAAAAAAACTCACTCATAACTGCTCCAGCCAGAGTTATTTTCACTGAAAATTAAAAGGTGCCGGTTTGTCCTGTTATTAGCAAAAATCAATGAAACTTATAGAATTGGCTTTAGGGGCATAAATAGATACATCGAATATCACAACAAAAAAACTCACTCATAACTGCTCCAGCCAGAGTTATTTTCACTGAAAATTAAAAGGTGCCGGTTTGTCCTGTTATTAGCAAAAATCAATGTAACTTATAGAATTGGCTTCAGGGGCATAAATAGATACATCGATTATCACAACAAAAAAAACTCACTCATAACTGCTCCAGCCAGAGTTATTTTCACTGAAAATAAAAAAGTGCCGGTTTGTCCTGTTATTAGCAAAAATCAATGTAACTTATAGAATTGGCTTTAGGGGCATAAATAGATACATCGAATATCACAACAAAAAAACTCACTCATAACTGCTCCAGCCAGAGTTATTTTCACTGAAAATTAAAAGGTGCCGGTTTGTCCTGTTATTAGCAAAAATCAATGTAACTTATAGAATTGGCTTTAGGGGCATAAATAGATACATCGAATATCACAACAAAAAAAAACTCACTCATAACTACTCCAGAGTTATTTACACTGAAAATAAAAAAGTGCCGGTTTGTCCTGTTATTAGCAAAAATCAATGTAACTTATAGAATTGGCTTTAGGGGCATAAATAGATACATCGAATATCACAACAAAAAAACTCACTCATAACTGCTCCAGCCAGAGTTATTTTCACTGAAAATAAAAAAAGTGCCGGTTTGTCCTGTTATTAGCAAAAATCAATGTAACTTATAGAATTGGCTTTAGGGGCATAAATAGATACATCGAATATCACAACAAAAAAACTCACTCATAACTGCTCCAACCAGAGGTATTTTCACTGAAAATAAAAAAGTGCCGGTTTGTCCTGTTATTAGCAAAAATCAATGTAACTTATAGAATTGGCTTTAGGGGCATAAATATATACATCGAATATCGCAACAAAAAAAACTGACTCATAACTACTCCAGAGTTATTTTCACTGAAAATAAAAAAGTGCCGGTTTGTCCTGTTATTAGCAAAAATCAATGTAACTTATAGAATTGGCTTTAGGGGCATAAATAGATACATCGAATATCACAAAAAAAAAAGTCACTCATAACTGCTCCAGCCAGAGTTATTTTCACTGAAAATAAAAAAGTGCCGGTTTGTCCTGTTATTAGCAAAAATCAATGAAACTTATAGAATTGGCTTTAGGGGCATAAATAGATACATCGAATATCGCAACAAAAAAAACTCACTCATAACTACTCCAGAGTTATTTACACTGAAAATAAAAAAGTGCCGGTTTGTCCTGTTATTAGCAAAAATCAATGTAACTTATAGAATTGGCTTTAGGGGCATAAATAGATACATCGAATATCACAACAAAAAAACTCACTCATAACTGCTCCAGCCAGAGTTATTTTCACTGAAAATAAAAAAGTGCCGGTTTGTCCTGTTATTAGCAAAAATCAATGTAACTTATAGAATTGGCTTTAGGGGCATAAATAGATACATCGAATATCACAACAAAAAAACACACTCATAACTGCTCCAGCCAGAGTTATTTTCACTGAAAATTAAAAGGTGCCGGTTTGTCCTGTTATTAGCAAAAATCAATGTAACTTATAGAATTGGCTTTAGGGGCATAAATAGATACATCGAATATCACAACAAAAAAAACTCACTCATAACTGCTCCAGCCAGAGTTATTTTCACTGAAAATAAAAAAGTGCCGGTTTGTCCTGTTATTAGCAAAAATCAATGTAACTTATAGAATTGGCTTTAGGGGCATAAATAGTAACATCGAATATCACAACAAAAAAACTCACTCATAACTGCTCCAGCCAGAGTTATTTTCACTGAAAATTAAAAGGTGCCGGTTTGTCCTGTTATTAGCAAAAATCAATGTAACTTATAGAATTGGCTTTAGAGGCATAAATAAATACACCGAATATCGCAACAAAAAAAACTCACTCATAACTGCTCCAGCCAGAGTTATTTTCACTGAAAATAAAAAAGTGCCGGTTTGTCCTGTTATTAGCAAAAATCAATGTAACTTATAGAATTGGCTTTAGGGGCATAAATAGATACATCGAATATCACAACAAAAAAACTCACTCATAACTGCTCCAGCCAGAGTTATTTTCACTGAAAATTAAAAGGTGCCGGTTTGTCCTGTTATTAGCAAAAATCAATGTAACTTATAGAATTGGCTTTAGGGGCATAAATAGATACATCGAATATCACAACAAAAAAAACTCACTCATAACTGCTCCAGCCAGAGTTATTTTCACTGAAAATAAAAAAGTGCCGGTTTGCCTGTTATTAGCAAAAATCAATGTAACTTATAGAATTGGCTTTAGGGGCATAAATAGATACATCGAATATCACAACAAAAAAAACTCACTCATAACTGCTCCAGCCAGAGTTATTTTCACTGAAAATTAAAAGGTGCCGGTTTGTCCTGTTATTAGCAAAAATCAATGTAACTTATAGAATTGGCTTCAGGGGCATAAATAGATACATCGAATATCACAACAAAAAAAACTCACTCATAACTGCTCCAGCCAGAGTTATTTTCACTGAAAATAAAAAAGTGCCGGTTTGTCCTGTTATTAGCAAAAATCAATGTAACTTATAGAATTGGCTTTAGGGGCATAAATAGATACACCGAATATCGCAACAAAAAAAAACTCACTCATAACTACTCCAGAGTTATTTACACTGAAAATAAAAAAGTGCCGGTTTGTCCTGTTATTAGCAAAAATCAATGTAACTTATAGAATTGGCTTTAGGGGCATAAATAGATACATCGAATATCGCAACAAAAAAAACTCACTCATAACTACTCCAGAGTTATTTACACTGAAAATAAAAAAGTGCCGGTTTGTCCTGTTATTAGCAAAAATCAATGTAACTTATAGAATAGGCTTTAGGGGCATAAATAGATACATCGAATATCGCAACAAAAAAAACTCACTCATAACTGCTCCAGCCAGAGTTATTTTCACTGAAAATAAAAAAGTGCCGGTTTGTCCTGTTATTAGCAAAAATCAATGTAACTTATAGAATTGGCTTTAGGGGCATAAATAGATACACCGAATATCGCAACAAAAAAAACTCACTCATAACTGCTCCAGCCAGAGTTATTATCACTGAAAATAAAAAAGTGCCGGTTTGTCCTGTTATTAGCAAAAATCAATGTAACTTATAGAATTGGCTTTAGGGGCATAAATAGATACATCGAATATCGCAACAAAAAAAACTCACTCATAACTACTCCAGAGTTATTTTCACTGAAAATAAAAAAGTGCCGGTTTGTCCTGTTATTAGCAAAAATCAATGTAACTTATAGAATTGGCTTTAGGGGCATAAATAGATACATCGAATATCACAACAAAAAAACTCACTCATAACTGCTCCAGCCAGAGTTATTTTCACTGAAAATAAAAAAGTGCCGGTTTGTCCTGTTATTAGCAAAAATCAATGTAACTTATAGAATTGGCTTTAGGGGCATAATTAGATACATCGAATATCACAACAAAAAAAACTCACTCATAACTGCTCCAGCCAGAGTTATTTTCACTGAAAATAAAAAAGTGCCGGTTTGTCCTGTTATTAGCAAAAATCAATGTAACTTATAGAATAGGCTTTAGGGGCATAAATAGATACATCGAATATCGCAACAAAAAAAACTCACTCATAACTGCTCCAGCCAGAGTTATTTTCACTGAAAATAAAAAAGTGCCGGTTTGTCCTGTTATTAGCAAAAATCAATGTAACTTATAGAATTGGCTTTAGGGGCATAAATAGATACATCGAATATCGCAACAAAAAAAACTCACTCATAACTACTCCAGAGTTATTTTCACTGAAAATAAAAAAGTGCCGGTTTTTCCTGTTATTAGCAAAAATCAATGTAACTTATAGAATTGGCTTTAGGGGCATAAATAGATACATCGAATATCACAACAAAAAAACACACTCATAACTGCTCCAGCCAGAGTTATTTTCACTGAAAATAAAAAAGTACCGGTTTGTCCTGTTATTAGCAAAAATCAATGTTACTTATAGAATTGGCTTTAGGGGCATAAATAGATACATCGAATATCACAACAAAAAAACTCACTCATAACTGCTCCAGCCAGAGTTATTTTACTGAAAATAAAAAAGTGCCGGTTTGTCCTGTTATTAGCAAAAATCAATGTAACTTATAGAATTGGCTTTAGGGGCATTAATAGTTACATCGAATATCACAACAAAAAAACTCACTCATAACTGCTCCAGCCAGAGTTATTTTCACTGAAAATTAAAAGGTGCCGGTTTGTCCTGTTATTAGCAAAAATCAATGTAACTTATAGAATTGGCTTGAGAGGCATAAATAAATACACCGAATATCGCAACAAAAAAAACTCACTCATAACTGCTCCAGCCAGAGTTATTTTCACTGAAAATAAAAAAGTGCCGGTTTGTCCTGTTATTAGCAAAAATCAATGTAACTTATAGAATTGGCTTTAGGGGCATAAATAGATACATCGAATATCACAACAAAAAAACTCACTCATAACTGCTCCAGCCAGAGTTATTTTCACTGAAAATTAAAAGGTGCCGGTTTGTCCTGTTATTAGCAAAAATCAATGTAACTTATAGAATTGGCTTTAGGTGCATAAATAGATACATCGAATATCACAACAAAAAAAACTCACTCATAACTGCTCCAGCCAGAGTTATTTTCACTGAAAATAAAAAAAGTGCCGGTTTGTCCTGTTATTAGCAAAAATCAATGTAACTTATAGAATTGGCTTTAGGGGCATAAATAGATACATCGAATATCACAACAAAAAAACTCACTCATAACTGCTCCAACCAGAGTTATTTTCACTGAAAATAAAAAAGTGCCGGTTTGTCCTGTTATTAGCAAAAATCAATATAACTTATAGAATTGGCTTTAGGGGCATAAATATATACATCGAATATCGCAACAAAAAAAACTGACTCATAACTACTCCAGAGTTATTTTCACTGAAAATAAAAAAGTGCCGGTTTGTCCTGTTATTAGCAAAAATCAATGTAACTTATAGAATTGGCTTTAGGGGCATAAATAGATACATCGAATATCACAACAAAAAAAAGTCACTCATAACTGCTCCAGCCAGAGTTATTTTCACTGAAAATAAAAAAGTGCCGGTTTGTCCTGTTATTAGCAAAAATCAATGAAACTTATAGAATTGGCTTTAGGGGCATAAATAGATACATCGAATATCGCAACAAAAAAAACTCACTCATAACTACTCCAGAGTTATTTACACTGAAAATAAAAAAGTGCCGGTTTGTCCTGTTATTAGCAAAAATCAATGTAACTTATAGAATTGGCTTTAGGGGCATAAATAGATACATCGAATATCACAACAAAAAAACTCACTCATAACTGCTCCAGCCAGAGTTATTTTCACTGAAAATAAAAAAGTGCCGGTTTGTCCTGTTATTAGCAAAAATCAATGTAACTTATAGAATTGGCTTTAGGGGCATAAATAGATACATCGAATATCACAACAAAAAAACACACTCATAACTGCTCCAGCCAGAGTTATTTTCACTGAAAATTAAAAGGTGCCGGTTTGTCCTGTTATTAGCAAAAATCAATGTAACTTATAGAATTGGCTTTAGGGGCATAAATAGATACATCGAATATCACAACAAAAAAAACTCACTCATAACTGCTCAGGCCAGAGTTATTGTTGAGGCTTGCTACTGTCCTTCTCCCTCCTATCCTTGTGTTTACTCGGCTTAAAAACAAACTAACATTATTTAAATAGCGCGCCACGCGCGCTGTGTCACTGTGCTACGAGGGGGCGCCTCGAATGCGTTCCGAGAACCCCGACCAGAAATCAAACAAACAAGAACCGCGAGTGCCGGTGTTTTTTCTCCAAAAATTCAAATAAAACTCAAAACTCATCAAAAACAAATTAAGGCTAAAACATTTGGTGTGTCGTGCGACGCGACAGTGTAAAACAGTGTGGTGCGCTTGTAAAACGAAATCGCAGTGGACTCAAAAACTAGCAGCGGCCGAGGTTCGTACTTTCCTACCTACTTTGTTCTTTGATCCGCTCCTTGTTACCTATCGCAAGCCTCCAATATCCAAAAAATATCAACTAAACGTCAGAAGAGCCTTCCTCAACGGAAGCATCTACATTTTAGTGGTCCCTTTCGAGCGCGAATTCCTATGGAATTTGAGTTCAAACTCATTGGAAAAACTCATTTTACAGTCTTATTCTAAAATCATAACTTTCATAGAAACCATAAGTCATAGAACTAGAACAAGTACCTACATTCGTCAAGTACTTATTATCAGGAGTTTCTGCACCTTTGTGTAGTTTTGTGCTTATAAAACCATACCTACCTACTACTTTCTAGCAAAAGTAAAAAATACATAATTATATTTACATAGTTCTGCAATATGGCTGCAGACGATATAGCACAATTAGCATTGCTTACTACACGGAAAGAATACATTTATCGTCAGATACAGATTTTATATGATTTGTCGAAGGCGATTCCAAAAGATAAAACAAAACTTGGCGCTTTCAAAAGTAGGCTCAAACGCATCGAATCTATTCGCACCGAGTTTATAGATGTAGTGAATGAAACCAATGTTTTACAATTGAAACTCGACCCCAAACATATAATTGACTACAATTCAGTGGAGTCTTTCGACACGTTGTACTACACCGTTCAAGCCGCGGCTGAAGAATTATTGGCACCACCATCGAATGTCGGTGTCGGCGCCGGCGTCGGCTATCATGCCGCCGATGCGTCTTCGAGCGGTGGCATGGAGTATCGTAAGCCGGTGAGCCAAGTCAGACTCGGTAAACTCGAATTGTGCAAGTTCGACGGAAATATAGAACTATGGCAAACATTCTATGACACCTTTTTGTCATTAGTACATGACAATCAAAACTTGACCTCAATAGAGAAGTTTCATTATTTATTATCTTGCCTTTCTGGACCGGCTTTGTCTCTCGTCAAGGGGGTTCCCGTGACAGCTGATAATTACCCAGTGGTTTTTAACACACTCATAAACCGTTTCCAAAACAAGCGTTTGTTAGCAGCTAACTACCTAGATAAGATTTGCACCTACCCTCCAATGAAAATGTGCAACTTGAACGAGTTACGTAACATGACTAGCCTATTATACGAATCGGTCAATGCTCTTAAGGCGGTGAACATTGAAAACTTAGGCGAATTTGTACTTTTCTATTTAGCATCACGCAACCTAGATTTCGACACTCGTAAACGTTTCGAGTCTCAAAACAAGGAGTCGATACATACTTTCGACAAATTACTACAGTTTCTACAAGAGTATGTCAAAGTACTAGAAGCAAGTGAGTCGAGCGCCTCTAGGCTGACCAGTCATCAGAGAATTCAGCCCCGGTCGCAACCTGTTAAGACTTACGACATACGTCAGCGCGGCAACAATAACACGTTGCAAAATCGGACTGCTTATCACGCGTTGTCTCTAGGGAGCTCAGGGATGTACTCGGACGCAGGGGCGCACTCAGACCTTGCACTACAGTATGATGTCACCCCATACTTAGATGTTGATGGTAGTGCGGGATACAATACAGGGCCGTACGGAGAACCAAATCCGTACCCTGAACCAGGGCCGTACTTAGATTCAGTACAGACTATGAATCCCTTCTTAGATTCTGGGCTTGCTTCATACGCCAACCCGCTGGAGGAGCAAGACATTACAGGGACGTATTCAGCCGCTGTTTCGTATAATAATGCGAAGAAATTTCCCGATTGCATTTGTTGCGGTTTTTCTCATCACGGGATTTACAAGTGTCCGTTATTTCACGCATACAATTTGGCTGGTCGTTACAGCGTTGTAAATTCGAAGAAGCTTTGCGTAAATTGTTTACGCCCGAATCATAGCGTAGACAAATGCCTTTCAAATTCCAACTGCGTGACGTGTCACGCGCGTCATCATAGTCTTCTGCATCAACCAGCTGGTGTTATTGTCCCATTGAGCAATCTTAGTGCTGAATCGGAACAATCTGCACCTGCGGTGAATCCAGCTATCACGATGAGTTCTACAAGTACAAGCGCGCACGTTGTAGGGCAGAGCCGCTCATTAGTCGTCCTTGGTACCTGTGCTGTTCGAGCACGAGGCCCTGGTGGCCTCTTAACTATTCGTGCTCTTATCGACAGTGGAGCTCAGGACTGTTTTATGTCCACTGCTTGCGCGCGGCGCCTAGGGTTGCCGTTGCGTCGCTGTAACATTGCTGTTGAAGGTATAGGTCAAAACATAGTGTATCAAATAAAAGGCGTGACGTCATGCACAATACAACCAAGAGACGTTGAAAATCCATGTTTCGATATTAACCCTATCGTTATGGATACGATCACTAACCAAATGCCTGCTGTGGAACTACCCTCATCAGTTCGAGAAGCCTGTAACCATCTCATACTCGCTGACGAAAGGTTCGACTCGCCTAACGACATTGATCTATTGCTGGGAGCCGAGTTATTTCACGACCTTTATGACGGACAGCGTCTGGTTTTGGGCTCGGGCTTACCGGTTGCATTGCACAGCGTATTCGGTTGGGTTATTACTGGTAAGCTTGACTCAAATTGTCGACCGCCACCAATTGCTACTACTTTATTAGTGTCGACGCTTGCCCTCGACCAGGTTGTTAAGCGGTTTTGGGAAATCGAAGAGCCGCCATCTACTCCAATCCGAGACCCGGAGGACGAGAAGTGTGAGCAGTTGTACAGAAGTTTAGTAAAACGAAATCCAGATGGCCGATATGTTGTACCGCTATTGCTGAAAGAGCCATGCGGTGCTCTTGGAGAGTCGTACAACTCCTCGTTGACTAGGCTGCTTAGACTTGAAAGGCGACTTTCTCAGCAATCTGAATTAAAGGAGAATTACGTTGGTTTTATGCGAGAATATTATAATTTGGGTCATATGCAACGAGTGGACGCCCAGGCAAACGGGACGCATATTATTCCGCACCATTGCGTACTACGACCTCAAAGTACTACCACGAGTCTGAGAGTCGTTTTCGACTGCAGTGCAAGGACGTCCAATGGTACCGCTCTTAATGACATCGTTTTTACCGGGCCGAAATTACAGAATGATATCGTAGATATCATAACTAAGTTTCGACTACCTTGCATCGTATTCACGGCAGATATTGCCAAGATGTACAGAAACATCG
This sequence comes from Agriopis leucophaearia, assembly GCA_949125355.1. Classification (NCBI taxonomy): domain Eukaryota; kingdom Metazoa; phylum Arthropoda; class Insecta; order Lepidoptera; family Geometridae; genus Agriopis; species Agriopis leucophaearia. Next base: position 7,879,071 of record OX421289.1, read on the forward strand.
ACCTTAGAGCTGAGGATCGGAAATATCAGCATATTCTGTGGAGAGATGCGCCTACTGATCTTGTTCATGAATATGAGTTAAATACTGTTACATATGGCGTAAGTAGCTCACCTTATTTAGCAATACGTACCTTGCACCAACTCGCTGATGATCACGGATTGCAATGGCCGCAGGCTGCTGCTATACTCAGACAAGATACATTCATGGACGACATAACAGCTGGAGCGCCTTCTGTTAGTCAAGCTCTAGAATTAAAGGAGGACTTAGTAAATCTATTAGGCTGTGGAAAATTTGAATTAAGAAAATGGAGCAGCAACTCATCTGAATTCCTCGCCGAACTGCCCGCGGAGCACTGCCAAGTCCCAAAATCTTTCTGCGATGAAAGTAATCAACACACACTTAAAATTCTGGGAATTCAGTGGGACCCAGTACGAGATATGTTCACTTATTCAGCGTCCGAACCTAATTCAAAATGTACCAAGCGGGCGATTCTGTCTGACATTGCACGACTGTATGATCCTGTCGGGTGGCTGACCCCAGTTGTTCTGATGGCTAAACTGATTCTAAGAGACCTTTGGCGACTTCAACTGAATTGGGATGACATAGTTCCTAATGAAATCCAAATTCGATGGCATAACTTTTGTCTAGACTTGAAGTCTTTACACAAAGTTCAAATCCCGCGTCAGATAGTACTGCCGGATGCAAACCAGTTTGAACTAATAGGATTTTGCGATGGATCTACCCAGGGCTATGGATGTTGCCTCTATTTAAGATCAGCTAACGACTGCACAGCGTTGACGCGTCTGCTGATCGCGAAATCACGAGTAGCCCCATTGAAGGTATTAACTGTAAACCGCCTCGAACTTCTTGCCGCTGTCTTGTTATCTCGCGTATTAAAACACACGCTTCAACTGCTTCAGTCTAGACTTTTGATCACTAGAACCACTGCGCTGACGGATAGCAGTACTGTGCTTGCTTGGTTAAATACCCCACCGCACAAACTCAAAACATTTGTGTCACATCGCGTAGTCAAGATCACTGACGAAGTGAACGTGGAAAACTGGCATCACGTATCGACTAATGACAACATTGCAGATTTATGCAGTAGAGGCGTGAATTGCTCCCAGCTAGCTGAGACTCCGTGCTGGTGGTCCGGTCCGACGTGGTTAAGCGATGATTCAGCAACCTGGCCTATTCGAAAGGAGTCAAAATGCCTTGAGACTTTACCCGAATTGAAACCTGTGGTTCATGCAGCACACTCTGCCGTAATTCTGGAAGATGCCAGTGTAATCACTCAGTTGCTGGACAAACATTCTTCGTTGTCTCGAGTTCAGCGAGTACTAACATGGTGCTTGCGTTTCGTGAAGAATGCAAAAGGACCTAAAGAAGAACGCATCCGATCTGGCTTGACCGTGGAAGAATTAAACACTGCACTAAACAAAGTGACTAAGCATGAGCAGAGCCTGTTGTTCGCTGCAGAAATAAATTCGGTTAAGCGAAATGAGGCATGTCATCGCTCCATCCAAAGGCTGAACCCATATATCGACGACTCCGGCCTTTTGCGTGTAGGGGGGCGATTGAAACACTCTCATCTATCGAATGAAGCAAAATTTCCTAAATTATTGCCAAAACGTTCTCGGTTTTCGCTCCTACTCATCGATTATTACCATAAATTATACTTACACTGTGGACCGCGTTTGTTACAATCTCTTGTACTTCGACAATTTTGGATTTTAGGCATTCGGAATCTGATTCGTTCCCGCTTATCAAAGTGTGTTACGTGTTTCAAGGCTAACCCGAAACCCTGCCAACCTTTGATGGGTAACTTACCGCAACCACGAGTTCAACCTTCCCGGTGCTTTGAAAAAATTGGAATCGATTTTGCGGGGCCCTTTAACGTCAAGGAGAGCCGTAGGCGAAACGCGCGTACATACAAGGTTTACGTGTACGTGGCCGTGTGCTTGGCCGTGAAGGCCGTGTACCTGGATGTTGTATCGGACTTATCAAGTGCAGCATTTATCGCTGCGCTCGATCGATTCGTTTCCCGTCGAGGAATGTGCCGCCAGATAATTTCTGATTGCGGCACTAATTTCGTTGGTGCTCGGCGTTATTTAACAGAGATGCAGCAGGTAATGCTGACTCACCAAACCGAAATTGCCTTAGACTTAACTAAACGCGGAATAGTATGGCACTTAAACCCACCAACTGGCAGCCATTTTGGCGGAATCTTCGAAAGTGGAGTTCGCTCAATGAAGGAACACCTTAAACGTGTAGTGGGACTTCAGGTGTTAACCTACGAAGAGCTCACGACAGTGCTCACCAAAATTGAGGCCGTATTAAATTCCCGTCCGCTTTGTGTGATCTCTACAGATCCCGGGGAAGTAGATGTCCTTACGCCAGGACATTTTATAACTGGTGGCCCGTTGGTATCTTTGCCAGAACCTCAACTTCAGGATACAAATCTCCTTCCACGTGAGAGATGGCAAATGCTCCAGAAGCTAACGCAAAGTTTCTGGCGTGCTTGGCAGCGAGACTATCTGCACGGTTTGCAGCAACGCAGCCGCTGGTACCAGGGACAGGATAACCTAAAAACCGGGGACATAGTACTGATCATCGACCAGAATCTTCCGTCACTAGAGTGGCGCTCCGGACAGGTAACCGATCTTCACCCGGGTGACGACGGTGTAGTACGCGTCGTTACCGTTCGAACTAGCAAGGGATCTTTCAGACGACCCGTCACAAAGCTATGTCACTTACCTCTGATAGACTAGATTATCTTACGAACGTGTATTCTCTCTAGATATTAAGCCAAAATTTAGCAACTTAGATTTAGTATGGTTATCTGAGCACGATAATCCAGTAGTTTTTTTTTTTTTTTTTAATTTCTTGCCTGTTGTATCTATGACTCTTGAGGCGGCAACAAATATAAATGTCAATTATGTCCCATAATTTGGTATTATGAAACCCCTTAGTAGTTTCATGTGGGGGGGTATGTTGAGGCTTGCTACTGTCCTTCTCCCTCCTATCCTAGTGTTTACTCGGCTTAAAAACAAACTAACATTATTTAAATAGCGCGCCACGCGCGCTGTGTCACTGTGCTACGAGGGGGCGCCTCGAATGCGTTCCGAGAACCCCGACCAGAAATCAAACAAACAAGAACCGCGAGTGCCGGTGTTTTTTCTCCAAAAATTCAAATAAAACTCAAAACTCATCAAAAACAAATTAAGGCTAAAACATTTGGTGTGTCGTGCGACGCGACAGTGTAAAACAGTGTGGTGCGCTTGTAAAACGAAATCGCAGTGGACTCAAAAACTAGCAGCGGCCGAGGTTCGTACTTTCCTACCTACTTTGTTCTTTGATCCGCTCCTTGTTACCTATCGCAAGCCTCCAATATCCAAAAAATATCAACTAAACGTCAGAAGAGCCTTCCTCAACGGAAGCATCTACAGTTATTTTCACTGAAAATAAAAAAGTGCCGGTTTGTCCTGTAATTAGCAAAAATCAATGTAACTTATAGAATTGGCTTTAGAGGCATAAATAAATACACCGAATATCGCAACAAAAAAAACTCACTCATAACTGCTCCAGCCAGAGTTATTTTCACTGAAAATAAAAAAGTGCCGGTTTGTCCTGTTATTAGCAAAAATCAATGTAACTTATAGAATTGGCTTTAGGGGCATTAATAGTTACATCGAATATCACAACAAAAAAACTCACTCATAACTGCTCCAGCCAGAGTTATTTTCACTGAAAATTAAAAGGTGCCGGTTTGTCCTGTTATTAGCAAAAATCAATGTAACTTATAGAATTGGCTTTAGGGGCATAAATAGATACATCGAATATCACAACAAAAAAACTCACTCATAACTGCTCCAGCCAGAGTTATTTTCACTGAAAATTAAAAGGTGCCGGTTTGTCCTGTTATTAGCAAAAATCAATGTAACTTATAGAATTGGCTTTAGGGGCATAAATAGATACATCGAATATCACAACAAAAAAAACTCACTCATAACTGCTCCAGCCAGAGTTATTTTCACTGAAAATAAAAAAGTGCCGGTTTGTCCTGTTATTAGCAAAAATCAATGTAACTTATAGAATTGGCTTTAGGGGCATAAATAGATACATCGAATATCGCAACAAAAAAAACTCACTCATAACTACTCCAGAGTTATTTACACTGAAAATAAAAAGTGCCGGTTTGTCCTGTTATTAGCAAATATCAATGTTACTTATAGAATTGGCTTCAGGGGCATAAATAGAAACATCGAATATCACAACAAAAAAAACTCACTCATAACTGCTCCAGCCAGAGTTATTTTCACTGAAAATAAAAAAGTGCCGGTTTGTCCTGTTATTAGCAAAAATCAATGTAACTTATAGAATTGGCTTTAGGGGCATAAATAGATACATCGAATATCACAACAAAAAAAACTCACTCATAACTGCTCCAGCCAGAGTTATTTTCACTGAAAATAAAAAAGTGCCGGTTTGTCCTGTTATTAGCAAAAATCAATGTAACTTATAGAATTGGCTTTAGGGGCATAATTAGATACATCGAATATCACAACAAAAAAAACTCACTCATAACTGCTCCAGCCAGAGTTATTTTCACTGAAAATAAAAAAGTGCCGGTTTGTCCTGTTATTAGCAAAAATCAATGTAACTTATAGAATTGGCTTTAGGGGCATACATAGATACATCGAATATCACAACAAAAAAACTCACTCATAACTGCTCCAACCAGAGTTATTTTCACTGAAAATAAAAAAGTGCCGGTTTGTCCTGTTATTAGCAAAAATCAATGTAACTTATAGAATTGGCTTTAGGGGCATTAATAGTTACATCGAATATCACAACAAAAAAACTCACTCATAACTGCTCCAGCCAGAGTTATTTTCACTGAAAATTAAAAGGTGCCGGTTTGTCCTGTTATTAGCAAAAATCAATGTAACTTATAGAATTGGCTTTAGGGGCATTAATAGTTACATCGAATATCACAACAAAAAAACTCACTCATAACTGCTCCAGCCAGAGTTATTTTCACTGAAAATTAAAAGGTGCCGGTTTGTCCTGTTATTAGCAAAAATCAATGTAACTTATAGAATTGGCTTTAGAGGCATAAATAAATACACCGAATATCGCAACAAAAAAAACTCACTCATAACTGCTCCAGCCAGAGTTATTTTCACTGAAAATAAAAAAGTGCCGGTTTGTCCTGTTATTAGCAAAAATCAATGTAACTTATAGAATTGGCTTTAGGGGCATTAATAGTTACATCGAATATCACAACAAAAAAACTCACTCATAACTGCTCCAGCCAGAGTTATTTTCACTGAAAATTAAAAGGTGCCGGTTTGTCCTGTTATTAGCAAAAATCAATGTAACTTATAGAATTGGCTTTAGAGGCATAAATAAATACACCGAATATCGCAACAAAAAAAACTCACTCATAACTGCTCCAGCCAGAGTTATTTTCACTGAAAATAAAAAAGTGCCGGTTTGTCCTGTTATTAGCAAAAATCAATGTAACTTATAGAATTGGCTTTAGGGGCATAAATAGATACATCGAATATCACAACAAAAAAACTCACTCATAACTGCTCCAGCCAGAGTTATTTTCACTGAAAATTAAAAGGTGCCGGTTTGTCCTGTTATTAGCAAAAATCAATGTAACTTATAGAATTGGCTTTAGGGGCATAAATAGATACATCGAATATCACAACAAAAAAAACTCACTCATAACTGCTCCAGCCAGAGTTATTTTCACTGAAAATAAAAAAGTGCCGGTTTGTCCTGTTATTAGCAAAAATCAATGTAACTTATAGAATTGGCTTTAGGGGCATAAATAGATACATCGAATATCGCAACAAAAAAAACTCACTCATAACTACTCCAGAGTTATTTACACTGAAAATAAAAAGTGCCGGTTTGTCCTGTTATTAGCAAATATCAATGTTACTTATAGAATTGGCTTCAGGGGCATAAATAGAAACATCGAATATCACAACAAAAAAAACTCACTCATAACTGCTCCAGCCAGAGTTATTTTCACTGAAAATAAAAAAGTGCCGGTTTGTCCTGTTATTAGCAAAAATCAATGTAACTTATAGAATTGGCTTTAGGGGCATAAATAGATACATCGAATATCACAACAAAAAAAACTCACTCATAACTGCTCCAGCCAGAGTTATTTTCACTGAAAATAAAAAAGTGCCGGTTTGTCCTGTTATTAGCAAAAATCAATGTAACTTATAGAATTGGCTTTAGGGGCATAATTAGATACATCGAATATCACAACAAAAAAAACTCACTCATAACTGCTCCAGCCAGAGTTATTTTCACTGAAAATAAAAAAGTGCCGGTTTGTCCTGTTATTAGCAAAAATCAATGTAACTTATAGAATTGGCTTTAGGGGCATACATAGATACATCGAATATCACAACAAAAAAACTCACTCATAACTGCTCCAACCAGAGTTATTTTCACTGAAAATAAAAAAGTGCCGGTTTGTCCTGTTATTAGCAAAAATCAATGTAACTTATAGAATTGGCTTTAGGGGCATAAATAGATACATCGAATATCACAACAAAAAAAACTCACTCATAACTGCTCCATCCAGAGTTATTTTCACTGAAAATTAAAAGGTGCCGGTTTGTCCTGTTATTAGCAAAAACCAATGTAACTTATAGAATTGGCTTCAGGGGCATAAATAGATACATCGAATATCACAACAAAAAAAACTCACTCATAACTGCTCCAGCCAGAGTTATTTTCACTGAAAATAAAAAAGTGCCGGTTTGTCCTGTTATTAGCAAAAATCAATGTAACTTATAGAATTGGCTTTAGGGGCATAAATAGATACATCGAATATCGCAACAAAAAAAACTCACTCATAACTACTCTAGAGTTATTTACACTGAAAATAAAAAAGTGCCGGTTTGTCCTGTTATTAACAAAAATCAATGTAACTTATAGAATTGGCTTTAGGGGCATAAATAGATACACCGAATATCGCAACAAAAAAAACTCACTCATAACTACTCCAGAGTTATTTACACTGAAAATAAAAAAGTGCCGGTTTGTCCTGTTATTAGCAAAAATCAATGTAACTTATAGAATTGGCTTTAGGGGCATAAATAGATACATCGAATATCGCAACAAAAAAAACTCACTCATAACTACTCTAGAGTTATTTACACTGAAAATAAAAAAGTGCCGGTTTGTCCTGTTATTAGCAAAAATCAATGTAACTTATAGAATTGGCTTTAGTGGCATAAATAGATACACCGAATATCGCAACAAAAAAAACTCACTCATAACTACTCCAGAGTTATTTACACTGAAAATAAAAAAGTGCCGGTTTGTCCTGTAATAAGCAAAAATCAATGTAACTTATAGAATTGACTTTAGAGGCATAAATAAATACACCGAATATCGCAACAAAAAAAACTCACTCATAACTGCTCCAGCCAGAGTTATTTTCACTGAAAATAAAAAAGTGCCGGTTTGTCCTGTTATTAGCAAAAATCAATGTAACTTATAGAATTGGCTTTAGGGGCATAAATAGATACATCGAATATCACAACAAAAAAAACTCACTCATAACTGCTCTAGCCATAGTTATTTTCACTGAAAATAAAAAAGTGCCGGTTTGTCCTGTTATTAGCAAAAATCAATGTAACTTATAGAATTGGCTTTAGGGGCATAAATAGATACATCGAATATCGCAACAAAAAAAACTCACTCATAACTACTCCAGAGTTATTTACACTGAAAATAAAAAGTGCCGGTTTGTCCTGTTATTAGCAAATATCAATGTAACTTATAGAATTGGCTTCAGGGGCATAAATAGATACATCGAATATCACAACAAAAAAAACTCACTCATAACTGCTCCAGCCAGAGTTATTTTCACTGAAAATAAAAAAGTGCCGGTTTGTCCTGTTATTAGCAAAAATCAATGTAACTTATAGAATTGGCTTTAGGGGCATAATTAGATACATCGAATATCACAACAAAAAAAACTCACTCATAACTGCTCCAGCCAGAGTTATTTTCACTGAAAATAAAAAAGTGCCGGTTTGTCCTGTTATTAGCAAAAATCAATGTAACTTATAGAATTGGCTTTAGGGGCATAATTAGATACATCGAATATCACAACAAAAAAAACTCACTCATAACTGCTCCAGCCAGAGTTATTTTCACTGAAAATAAAAAAGTGCCGGTTTGTCCTGTTATTAGCAAAAATCAATGTAACTTATAGAATTGGCTTTAGGGGCATACATAGATACATCGAATATCACAACAAAAAAACTCACTCATAACTGCTCCAACCAGAGTTATTTTCACTGTAAATAAAAAAGTGCCGGTTTGTCCTGTTATTAGCAAAAATCAATGTAACTTATAGAATTGGCTTTAGGGGCATAAATAGATACATCGAATATCACAACAAAAAAAAACTCACTCATAACTGCTCCAGCCAGAGTTATTTTCACTGAAAATAAAAAGGTGCCGGTTTGTCCTGTTATTAGCAAAAATCAATGTAACTTATAGAATTGGCTTCAGGGGCATAAATAGATACATCGAATATCACAACAAAAAAAACTCACTCATAACTGCTCCAGCCAGAGTTATTTTCACTGAAAATAAAAAAGTGCCGGTTTGTCCTGTTATTAGCAAAAATCAATGTAACTTATAGAATTGGCTTTAGGGGCATAAATAGATACACCGAATATCGCAACAAAAAAAACTCACTCATAACTACTCCAGAGTTATTTACACTGAAAATAAAAAAGTGCCGGTTTGTCCTGTTATTAGCAAAAATCAATGTAACTTATAGAATTGGCTTTAGGGGCATAAATAGATACATCGAATATCGCAACAAAAAAAAATCACTCACAACTACTCCAGAGTTATTTTCACTGAAAATAAAAAAGTGCCGGTTTGTCCTGTTATTAGCAAAAATCAATGTAACTTATAGAATTGGCTTTAGGGGCATAAATAGATACATCGAATATCACAACAAAAAACTCACTCATAACTGCTCCAGCCAGAGTTATTTTCACTGAAAATTAAAAGGTGCCGGTTTGTCCTGTTATTAGCAAAAATCAATGTAACTTATAGAATTGGCTTTAGGGGCATAAATAGATACATCGAATATCACAACAAAAAAAAAAACTCACTCATAACTACTCCAGAGTTATTTACACTGAAAATAAAAAAGTGCCGGTTTGTCCTGTTATTAGCAAAAATCAATGTAACTTATAGAATTGGCTTTAGGGGCATAAATAGATACATCGAATATCACAACAAAAAAACTCACTCATAACTGCTCCAGCCAGAGTTATTTTCACTGAAAATAAAAAAGTGCCGGTTTGTCCTGTTATTAGCAAAAATCAATGAAACTTATAGAATTGGCTTTAGGGGCATAAATAGATACATCGAATATCGCAACAAAAAAAACTCACTCATAACTACTCCAGAGTTATTTACACTGAAAATAAAAAAGTGCCGGTTTGTCCTGTTATTAGCAAAAATCAATGTAACTTATAGAATTGGCTTTAGGGGCATAAATAGATACATCGAATATCACAACAAAAAAACTCACTCATAACTGCTCCAGCCAGAGTTATTTTCACTGAAAATAAAAAAGTGCCGGTTTGTCCTGTTATTAGCAAAAATCAATGTAACTTATAGAATTGGCTTTAGGGGCATAAATAGATACATCGAATATCACAACAAAAAAACACACTCATAACTGCTCCAGCCAGAGTTATTTTCACTGAAAATTAAAAGGTGCCGGTTTGTCCTGTTATTAGCAAAAATCAATGTAACTTATAGAATTGGCTTTAGGGGCATAAATAGATACATCGAATATCACAACAAAAAAAACTCACTCATAACTGCTCAGGCCAGAGTTATTTTCACTGAAAATAAAAAAGTGCCGGTTTGTCCTGTAATTAGCAAAAATCAATGTAACTTATAGAATTGGCTTTAGAGGCATAAATAAATACACCGAATATCGCAACAAAAAAAACTCACTCATAACTGCTCCAGCCAGAGTTATTTTCACTGAAAATAAAAAAGTGCCGGTTTGTCCTGTTATTAGCAAAAATCAATGTAACTTATAGAATTGGCTTTAGGGGCATAAATAGTTACATCGAATATCACAACAAAAAAACTCACTCATAACTGCTCCAGCCAGAGTTATTTTCACTGAAAATTAAAAGGTGCCGGTTTGTCCTGTTATTAGCAAAAATCAATGTAACTTATAGAATTGGCTTTAGAGGCATAAATAGATACATCGAATATCACAACAAAAAAAAAACTCACTCATAACTGCTCCAGCCAGAGTTATTTTCACTGAAAATAAAAAGGTGCCGGTTTGTCCTGTTATTAGCAAAAATCAATGTAACTTATAGAATTGGCTTCAGGGGCATAAATAGATACATCGAATATCACAACAAAAAAAACTCACTCATAACTGCTCCAGCCAGAGTTATTTTCACTGAAAATAAAAAAGTGCCGGTTTGTCCTGTTATTAGCAAAAATCAATGTAACTTATAGAATTGGCTTTAGGGGCATAAATAGATACACCGAATATCGCAACAAAAAAAACTCACTCATAACTACTCCAGAGTTATTTACACTGAAAATAAAAAAGTGCCGGTTTGTCCTGTTATTAGCAAAAATCAATGTAACTTATAGAATTGGCTTTAGGGGCATACATAGATACATCGAATATCACAACAAAAAAACTCACTCATAACTGCTCCAACCAGAGTTATTTTCACTGTAAATAAAAAAGTGCCGGTTTGTCCTGTTATTAGCAAAAATCAATGTAACTTATAGAATTGGCTTTAGGGGCATAAATAGATACATCGAATATCACAACAACAAAAAAACTCACTCATAACTGCTCCAGCCAGAGTTATTTTCACTGAAAATAAAAAGGTGCCGGTTTGTCCTGTTATTAGCAAAAATCAATGTAACTTATAGAATTGGCTTCAGGGGCATAAATAGATACATCGAATATCACAACAAAAAAAACTCACTCATAACTGCTCCAGCCAGAGTTATTTTCACTGAAAATAAAAAAGTGCCGGTTTGTCCTGTTATTAGCAAAAATCAATGTAACTTATAGAATTGGCTTTAGGGGCATAAATAGATACACCGAATATCGCAACAAAAAAAACTCACTCATAACTACTCCAGAGTTATTTACACTGAAAATAAAAAAGTGCCGGTTTGTCCTGTTATTAGCAAAAATCAATGTAACTTATAGAATTGGCTTTAGGGGCATAAATAGATACATCGAATATCGCAACAAAAAAAAATCACTCACAACTACTCCAGAGTTATTTTCACTGAAAATAAAAAAGTGCCGGTTTGTCCTGTTATTAGCAAAAATCAATGTAACTTATAGAATTGGCTTTAGGGGCATAAATAGATACATCGAATATCACAACAAAAAACTCACTCATAACTGCTCCAGCCAGAGTTATTTTCACTGAAAATTAAAAGGTGCCGGTTTGTCCTGTTATTAGCAAAAATCAATGTAACTTATAGAATTGGCTTTAGGGGCATAAATAGATACATCGAATATCACAACAAAAAAAAAACTCACTCATAACTACTCCAGAGTTATTTACACTGAAAATAAAAAAGTGCCGGTTTGTCCTGTTATTAGCAAAAATCAATGTAACTTATAGAATTGGCTTTAGGGGCATAAATAGATACATCGAATATCACAACAAAAAAACTCACTCATAACTGCTCCAGCCAGAGTTATTTTCACTGAAAATAAAAAAGTGCCGGTTTGTCCTGTTATTAGCAAAAATCAATGAAACTTATAGAATTGGCTTTAGGGGCATAAATAGATACATCGAATATCGCAACAAAAAAAACTCACTCATAACTACTCCAGAGTTATTTACACTGAAAATAAAAAAGTGCCGGTTTGTCCTGTTATTAGCAAAAATCAATGTAACTTATAGAATTGGCTTTAGGGGCATAAATAGATACATCGAATATCACAACAAAAAAACTCACTCATAACTGCTCCAGCCAGAGTTATTTTCACTGAAAATAAAAAAGTGCCGGTTTGTCCTGTTATTAGCAAAAATCAATGTAACTTATAGAATTGGCTTTAGGGGCATAAATAGATACATCGAATATCACAACAAAAAAACACACTCATAACTGCTCCAGCCAGAGTTATTTTCACTGAAAATAAAAAAGTGCCGGTTTGTCCTGTTATTAGCAAAAATCAATGTAACTTATAGAATTGGCTTTAGGGGCATAAATAGTTACATCGAATATCACAACAAAAAAACTCACTCATAACTGCTCCAGCCAGAGTTATTTTCACTGAAAATTAAAAGGTGCCGGTTTGTCCTGTTATTAGCAAAAATCAATGTAACTTATAGAATTGGCTTTAGAGGCATAAATAAATACACCGAATATCGCAACAAAAAAAAACTCACTCATAACTGCTCCAGCCAGAGTTATTTTCACTGAAAATAAAAAAGTGCCGGTTTGTCCTGTTATTAGCAAAAATCAATGTAACTTATAGAATTGACTTTAGGGGCATAAATAGATACATCGAATATCACAACAAAAAAACTCACTCATAACTGCTCCAGCCAGAGTTATTTTCACTGAAAATTAAAAGGTGCCGGTTTGTCCTGTTATTAGCAAAAATCAATGTAACTTATAGAATTGGCTTTAGGGGCATAAATAGATACATCGAATATCACAACAAAAAAAACTTACTCATAACTGCTCCAGCCAGAGTTATTTTCACTGAAAATAAAAAAGTGCCGGTTTGTCCTGTTATTAGCAAAAATCAATGTAACTTATAGAATTGGCTTTAGGGGCATAATTAGATACATCGAATATCACAACAAAAAAAACTCACTCATAACTGCTCCAGCCAGAGTTATTTTCACTGAAAATAAAAAAGTGCCGGTTTGTCCTGTTATAAGCAAAAATCAATGTAACTTATAGAATTGGCTTTAGGGGCATACATAGATACATCGAATATCACAACAAAAAAACTCACTCATAACTGCTCCAACCAGAGTTATTTTCACTGAAAATAAAAAAGTGCCGGTTTGTGCTGTTATTAGCAAAAATCAATGTAACTTATAGAATTGGCTTTAGGGGCATAAATAGATACATCGAATATCACAACAAAAAAAACTCACTCATAACTGCTCCAGCCAGAGTTATTTTCACTGAAAATTAAAAGGTGCCGGTTTGTCCTGTTATTAGCAAAAATCAATGTAACTTATAGAATTGGCTTCAGGGGCATAAATAGATACATCGAATATCACAACAAAAAAAACTCACTCATAACTGCTCCAGCCAGAGTTATTTTCACTGAAAATAAAAAAGTGCTGGTTTGTCCTGTTATTAGCAAAAATCAATGTTACTTATAGAATTAGCTTTAGGGGCATAAATAGATACATCGAATATCGCAACAAAATAAACTCACTCATAACTACTCTAGAGTTATTTACACTGAAAATAAAAAAGTGCCGGTTTGTCCTGTTATTAACAAAAATCAATGTAACTTATAGAATTGGCTTTAGGGGCATAAATAGATACACCGAATATCGCAACAAAAAAAACTCACTCATAACTACTCCAGAGTTATTTACACTTAAAATAAAAAAGTGCCGGTTTGTCCTGTTATTAGCAAAAATCAATGTAACTTATAGAATTGGCTTTAGGGGCATAAATAGATACATCGAATATCGCAACAAAAAAAACTCACTCATAACTACTCTAGAGTTATTTACACTGAAAATAAAAAAGTGCCGGTTTGTCCTGTTATTAGCAAAAATCAATGTAACTTATAGAATTGGCTTTAGGGGCATAAATAGATACACCGAATATCGCAACAAAAAAAACTCACTCATAACTACTCCAGAGTTATTTACACTGAAAATAAAAAAGTGCCGGTTTGTCCTGTTATTAGCAAAAATCAATGTAACTTATAGAATTGGCTTTAGGGGCATAAATAGATACATCGAATATCGCAACAAAAAAAACTCACTCATAACTACTCCAGAGTTATTTTCACTGAAAATAAAAAAGTGCCGGTTTGTCCTGTTATTAGCAAAAATCAATGTAACTTATAGAATTGGCTTTAGGGGCATAAATAGATACATCGAATATCACAACAAAAAAACTCACTCATAACTGCTCCAGCCAGAGTTATTTTCACTGAAAATTAAAAGGTGCCGGTTTGTCCTGTTATTAGCAAAAATCAATGTAACTTATAGAATTGGCTTTAGGGGCATAAATAGATACATCGAATATCACAACAAAAAAAACTCACTCAAAACTGCTCCAGCCAGAGTTATTTTCACTGAAAATAAAAAAGTGCCGGTTTGTCCTGTTATTAGCAAAAATCAATGTAACTTATAGAATTGGCTTTAGGGGCATAAATAGATACATCGAATATCACAACAAAAAAAACTCACTCATAACTACTCTAGAGTTATTTACACTGAAAATAAAAAAGTGCCGGTTTGTCCTGTTATTAGCAAAAATCAATGTTACTTATAGAATTGGCTTTAGGGGCATAAATAGATACACCGAATATCGCAACAATAAAAAACTCAGTCATAACTACTCCAGAGTTATTTACACTGAAAATAAAAAAGTGCCGGTTTGTCCTGTTATTAGCAAAAATCAATGTAACTTATAGTATTGGCTTTAGGGGCATAAATAGATACATCGAATATCGCAACAAAAAAAACTCACTCATAACTACTCTAGAGTTATTTACACTGAAAATAAAAAAGTGCCGGTTTGTCCTGTTATTAGCAAAAATCAATGTAACTTATAGAATTGGCTTTAGGGGCATAAATAGATACGCCGAATATCGCAACAAAAAAAACTCACTCATAACTACTCCAGAGTTATTTACACTGAAAATAAAAAAGTGCCGGTTTGTCCTGTTATTAGCAAAAATCAATGTAACTTATAGAATTGGCTTTAGGGGCATAAATAGATACATCGAATATCGCAACAAAAAAAACTCACTCATAACTACTCCAGAGTTATTTTCACTGAAAATAAAAAAGTGCCGGTTTGTCCTGTTCTTAGCAAAAATCAATGTAACTTATAGAATTGGCTTTAGGGGCATAAATAGATACATCGAATATCACAACAAAAAAAACTCACTCATAACTGCTCCAGCCAGAGTTATTTTCACTGAAAATAAAAAAGTGCCGGTTTGTCCTGTTATTAGCAAAAATCAATGTAACTTATAGAATTGGCTTTAGGGGCATAAATAGATACACCGAATATCGCAACAAAAAAAACTCACTCATAACTACTCCAGAGTTATTTACACTGAAAATAAAAAAGTGCCGGTTTGTCCTGTTATTAGCAAAAATCAATGTAACTTATAGAATTGGCTTTAGGGGCATAAATAGATACATCGAATATCGCAACAAAAAAAACTCACTCATAACTACTCCAGAGTTATTTTCACTGAAAATAAAAAAGTGCCGGTTTGTCCTGTTCTTAGCAAAAATCAATGTAACTTATAGAATTGGCTTGAGGGGCATAAATAGATACATCGAATATCACAACAAAAAAAACTCACTCATAACTGCTCCAGCCAGAGTTATTTTAACTGAAAATAAAAAAGTGCCGGTTTGTCCTGTTATTAGCAAAAATCAATGTAACTTATAGAATTGGCTTTAGGGGCATAAATAGATACATCGAATATCACAACAAAAAAAAAGTCACTCATAACTGCTCCAGCCAGAGTTATTTTCACTGAAAATAAAAAAGTGCCGGTTTGTCCTGTTATTAGCAAAAATCAATGAAACTTATAGAATTGGCTTTAGGGGCATAAATAGATACATCGAATATCGCAACAAAAAAAACTCACTCATAACTACTCCAGAGTTATTTACACTGAAAATAAAAAAGTGCCGGTTTGTCCTGTTATTAGCAAAAATCAATGTTACTTATAGAATTGGCTTTAGGGGCATAAATAGATACATCGAATATCACAACAAAAAAACTCACTCATAACTGCTCCAGCCAGAGTTATTTTCACTGAAAATAAAAAAGTGCCGGTTTGTCCTGTTATTAGAAAAAATCAATGTAACTTATAGAATTGGCTTTAGGGGCATAAATAGATACATCGAATATCACAACAAAAAAACACACTCATAACTGCTCCAGCCAGAGTTATTTTCACTGAAAATTAAAAGGTGCCGGTTTGTCCTGTTATTAGCAAAAATCAATGTAACTTATAGAATTGGCTTTAGGGGCATAAATAGATACATCGAATATCACAACAAAAAAACTCACTCATAACTGCTCCAGCCAGAGTTATTTTCACTGAAAATAAAAAAGTGCCGGTTTGTCCTGTTATTAGCAAAAATCAATGTAACTTATAGAATTGGCTTTAGGGGCATAAATAGATACATCGAATATCACAACAAAAAAAACTCACTCATAACTACTCTAGAGTTATTTACACTGAAAATAAAAAAGTGCCGGTTTGTCCTGTTATTAGCAAAAATCAATGTTACTTATAGAATTGGCTTTAGGGGCATAAATAGATACACCGAATATCGCAACAAAAAAAAACTCAGTCATAACTACTCCAGAGTTATTTACACTGAAAATAAAAAAGTGCCGGTTTGTCCTGTTATTAGCAAAAATCAATGTAACTTATAGAATTGGCTTTAGGGGCATAAATAGATACATCGAATATCGCAACAAAAAAAACTCACTCATAACTACTCTAGAGTTATTTACACTGAAAATAAAAAAGTGCCGGTTTGTCCTGTTATTAGCAAAAATCAATGTAACTTATAGAATTGGCTTTAGGGGCATAAATAGATACGCCGAATATCGCAACAAAAAAAACTCACTCATAACTACTCCAGAGTTATTTACACTGAAAATAAAAAAGTGCCGGTTTGTCCTGTTATTAGCAAAAATCAATGTAACTTATAGAATTGGCTTTAGGGGCATAAATAGATACATCGAATATCGCAACAAAAAAAACTCACTCATAACTACTCCAGAGTTATTTTCACTGAAAATAAAAAAGTGCCGGTTTGTCCTGTTCTTAGCAAAAATCAATGTAACTTATAGAATTGGCTTTAGGGGCATAAATAGATACATCGAATATCACAACAAAAAAAACTCACTCATAACTGCTCCAGCCAGAGTTATTTTCACTGAAAATAAAAAAGTGCCGGTTTGTCCTGTTATTAGCAAAAATCAATGTAACTTATAGAATTGGCTTTAGGGGCATAAATAGATACACCGAATATCGCAACAAAAAAAACTCACTCATAACTACTCCAGAGTTATTTACACTGAAAATAAAAAAGTGCCGGTTTGTCCTGTTATTAGCAAAAATCAATGTAACTTATAGAATTGGCTTTAGGGGCATAAATAGATACATCGAATATCGCAACAAAAAAAACTCACTCATAACTACTCCAGAGTTATTTTCACTGAAAATAAAAAAGTGCCGGTTTGTCCTGTTCTTAGCAAAAATCAATGTAACTTATAGAATTGGCTTTAGGGGCATAAATAGATACATCGAATATCACAACAAAAAAAACTCACTCATAACTGCTCCAGCCAGAGTTATTTTAACTGAAAATAAAAAAGTGCCGGTTTGTCCTGTTATTAGCAAAAATCAATGTAACTTATAGAATTGGCTTTAGGGGCATAAATAGATACATCGAATATCACAACAAAAAAAAAGTCACTCATAACTGCTCCAGCCAGAGTTATTTTCACTGAAAATAAAAAAGTGCCGGTTTGTCCTGTTATTAGCAAAAATCAATGAAACTTATAGAATTGGCTTTAGGGGCATAAATAGATACATCGAATATCGCAACAAAAAAAACTCACTCATAACTACTCCAGAGTTATTTACACTGAAAATAAAAAAGTGCCGGTTTGTCCTGTTATTAGCAAAAATCAATGTAACTTATAGAATTGGCTTTAGGGGCATAAATAGATACATCGAATATCACAACAAAAAAACTCACTCATAACTGCTCCAGCCAGAGTTATTTTCACTGAAAATAAAAAAGTGCCGGTTTGTCCTGTTATTAGCAAAAATCAATGTAACTTATAGAATTGGCTTTAGGGGCATAAATAGATACATCGAATATCACAACAAAAAAACACACTCATAACTGCTCCAGCCAGAGTTATTTTCACTGAAAATTAAAAGGTGCCGGTTTGTCCTGTTATTAGCAAAAATCAATGTAACTTATAGAATTGGCTTTAGGGGCATAAATAGATACATCGAATATCACAACAAAAAAAACTCACTCATAACTGCTCAGGCCAGAGTTATTTTCACTGAAAATAAAAAAGTGCCGGTTTGTCCTGTAATTAGCAAAAATCAATGTAACTTATAGAATTGGCTTTAGAGGCATAAATAAATACACCGAATATCGCAACAAAAAAAACTCACTCATAACTGCTCCAGCCAGAGTTATTTTCACTGAAAATAAAAAAGTGCCGGTTTGTCCTGTTATTAGCAAAAATCAATGTAACTTATAGAATTGACTTTAGAGGCATAAATAAATACACCGAATATCGCAACAAAAAAAACTCACTCATAACTGCTCCAGCCAGAGTTATTTTCACTGAAAATAAAAAAGTGCCGGTTTGTCCTGTTATTAGCAAAAATCAATGTAACTTATAGAATTGGCTTTAGGGGCATAAATAGATACATCGAATATCACAACAAAAAAAACTCACTCATAACTGCTCTAGCCATAGTTATTTTCACTGAAAATAAAAAAGTGCCGGTTTGTCCTGTTATTAGCAAAAATCAATGTAACTTATAGAATTGGCTTTAGGGGCATAAATAGATACATCGAATATCGCAACAAAAAAAACTCACTCATAACTACTCCAGAGTTATTTACACTGAAAATAAAAAGTGCCGGTTTGTCCTGTTATTAGCAAATATCAATGTAACTTATAGAATTGGCTTCAGGGGCATAAATAGATACATCGAATATCACAACAAAAAAAACTCACTCATAACTGCTCCAGCCAGAGTTATTTTCACTGAAAATAAAAAAGTGCCGGTTTGTCCTGTTATTAGCAAAAATCAATGTAACTTATAGAATTGGCTTTAGGGGCATAATTAGATACATCGAATATCACAACAAAAAAAACTCACTCATAACTGCTCCAGCCAGAGTTATTTTCACTGAAAATAAAAAAGTGCCGGTTTGTCCTGTTATTAGCAAAAATCAATGTAACTTATAGAATTGGCTTTAGGGGCATAAATAGATACATCGAATATCGCAACAAAAAAAACTCACTCATAACTACTCCAGAGTTATTTACACTGAAAATAAAAAGTGCCGGTTTGTCCTGTTATTAGCAAATATCAATGTAACTTATAGAATTGGCTTTAGGGGCATAAATAGATACATCGAATATCACAACAAAAAAAACTCACTCATAACTACTCTAGAGTTATTTACACTGAAAATAAAAAAGTGCCGGTTTGTCCTGTTATTAGCAAAAATCAATGTTACTTATAGAATTGGCTTTAGGGGCATAAATAGATACACCGAATATCGCAACAAAAAAAAACTCAGTCATAACTACTCCAGAGTTATTTACACTGAAAATAAAAAAGTGCCGGTTTGTCCTGTTATTAGCAAAAATCAATGTAACTTATAGAATTGGCTTTAGGGGCATAAATAGATACATCGAATATCACAACAAAAAAACTCACTCATAACTGCTCCAGCCAGAGTTATTTTCACTGAAAATAAAAAAGTGCCGGTTTGTCCTGTTATTAGAAAAAATCAATGTAACTTATAGAATTGGCTTTAGGGGCATAAATAGATACATCGAATATCACAACAAAAAAACACACTCATAACTGCTCCAGCCAGAGTTATTTTCACTGAAAATTAAAAGGTGCCGGTTTGTCCTGTTATTAGCAAAAATCAATGTAACTTATAGAATTGGCTTTAGGGGCATAAATAGATACATCGAATATCACAACAAAAAAACTCACTCATAACTGCTCCAGCCAGAGTTATTTTCACTGAAAATAAAAAAGTGCCGGTTTGTCCTGTTATTAGCAAAAATCAATGTAACTTATAGAATTGGCTTTAGGGGCATAAATAGATACATCGAATATCACAACAAAAAAAACTCACTCATAACTACTCTAGAGTTATTTACACTGAAAATAAAAAAGTGCCGGTTTGTCCTGTTATTAGCAAAAATCAATGTTACTTATAGAATTGGCTTTAGGGGCATAAATAGATACACCGAATATCGCAACAAAAAAAAACTCAGTCATAACTACTCCAGAGTTATTTACACTGAAAATAAAAAAGTGCCGGTTTGTCCTGTTATTAGCAAAAATCAATGTAACTTATAGAATTGGCTTTAGGGGCATAAATAGATACATCGAATATCGCAACAAAAAAAACTCACTCATAACTACTCTAGAGTTATTTACACTGAAAATAAAAAAGTGCCGGTTTGTCCTGTTATTAGCAAAAATCAATGTAACTTATAGAATTGGCTTTAGGGGCATAAATAGATACGCCGAATATCGCAACAAAAAAAACTCACTCATAACTACTCCAGAGTTATTTACACTGAAAATAAAAAAGTGCCGGTTTGTCCTGTTATTAGCAAAAATCAATGTAACTTATAGAATTGGCTTTAGGGGCATAAATAGATACATCGAATATCGCAACAAAAAAAACTCACTCATAACTACTCCAGAGTTATTTTCACTGAAAATAAAAAAGTGCCGGTTTGTCCTGTTCTTAGCAAAAATCAATGTAACTTATAGAATTGGCTTTAGGGGCATAAATAGATACATCGAATATCACAACAAAAAAAACTCACTCATAACTGCTCCAGCCAGAGTTATTTTCACTGAAAATAAAAAAGTGCCGGTTTGTCCTGTTATTAGCAAAAATCAATGTAACTTATAGAATTGGCTTTAGGGGCATAAATAGATACACCGAATATCGCAACAAAAAAAACTCACTCATAACTACTCCAGAGTTATTTACACTGAAAATAAAAAAGTGCCGGTTTGTCCTGTTATTAGCAAAAATCAATGTAACTTATAGAATT
Source organism: Agriopis leucophaearia (assembly GCA_949125355.1). Classification (NCBI taxonomy): domain Eukaryota; kingdom Metazoa; phylum Arthropoda; class Insecta; order Lepidoptera; family Geometridae; genus Agriopis; species Agriopis leucophaearia. The sequence continues at coordinate 7,900,218 of OX421289.1, forward strand.
GGCTTTAGGGGCATAAATAGATACATCGAATATCGCAACAAAAAAAACTCACTCATAACTACTCCAGAGTTATTTTCACTGAAAATAAAAAAGTGCCGGTTTGTCCTGTTCTTAGCAAAAATCAATGTAACTTATAGAATTGGCTTTAGGGGCATAAATAGATACATCGAATATCACAACAAAAAAAACTCACTCATAACTGCTCCAGCCAGAGTTATTTTAACTGAAAATAAAAAAGTGCCGGTTTGTCCTGTTATTAGCAAAAATCAATGTAACTTATAGAATTGGCTTTAGGGGCATAAATAGATACATCGAATATCACAACAAAAAAAAAGTCACTCATAACTGCTCCAGCCAGAGTTATTTTCACTGAAAATAAAAAAGTGCCGGTTTGTCCTGTTATTAGCAAAAATCAATGAAACTTATAGAATTGGCTTTAGGGGCATAAATAGATACATCGAATATCGCAACAAAAAAAACTCACTCATAACTACTCCAGAGTTATTTACACTGAAAATAAAAAAGTGCCGGTTTGTCCTGTTATTAGCAAAAATCAATGTAACTTATAGAATTGGCTTTAGGGGCATAAATAGATACATCGAATATCACAACAAAAAAACTCACTCATAACTGCTCCAGCCAGAGTTATTTTCACTGAAAATAAAAAAGTGCCGGTTTGTCCTGTTATTAGCAAAAATCAATGTAACTTATAGAATTGGCTTTAGGGGCATAAATAGATACATCGAATATCACAACAAAAAAACACACTCATAACTGCTCCAGCCAGAGTTATTTTCACTGAAAATTAAAAGGTGCCGGTTTGTCCTGTTATTAGCAAAAATCAATGTAACTTATAGAATTGGCTTTAGGGGCATAAATAGATACATCGAATATCACAACAAAAAAAACTCACTCATAACTGCTCAGGCCAGAGTTATTTTCACTGAAAATAAAAAAGTGCCGGTTTGTCCTGTAATTAGCAAAAATCAATGTAACTTATAGAATTGGCTTTAGAGGCATAAATAAATACACCGAATATCGCAACAAAAAAAACTCACTCATAACTGCTCCAGCCAGAGTTATTTTCACTGAAAATAAAAAAGTGCCGGTTTGTCCTGTTATTAGCAAAAATCAATGTAACTTATAGAATTGACTTTAGAGGCATAAATAAATACACCGAATATCGCAACAAAAAAAACTCACTCATAACTGCTCCAGCCAGAGTTATTTTCACTGAAAATAAAAAAGTGCCGGTTTGTCCTGTTATTAGCAAAAATCAATGTAACTTATAGAATTGGCTTTAGGGGCATAAATAGATACATCGAATATCACAACAAAAAAAACTCACTCATAACTGCTCTAGCCATAGTTATTTTCACTGAAAATAAAAAAGTGCCGGTTTGTCCTGTTATTAGCAAAAATCAATGTAACTTATAGAATTGGCTTTAGGGGCATAAATAGATACATCGAATATCGCAACAAAAAAAACTCACTCATAACTACTCCAGAGTTATTTACACTGAAAATAAAAAGTGCCGGTTTGTCCTGTTATTAGCAAATATCAATGTAACTTATAGAATTGGCTTCAGGGGCATAAATAGATACATCGAATATCACAACAAAAAAAACTCACTCATAACTGCTCCAGCCAGAGTTATTTTCACTGAAAATAAAAAAGTGCCGGTTTGTCCTGTTATTAGCAAAAATCAATGTAACTTATAGAATTGGCTTTAGGGGCATAATTAGATACATCGAATATCACAACAAAAAAAACTCACTCATAACTGCTCCAGCCAGAGTTATTTTCACTGAAAATAAAAAAGTGCCGGTTTGTCCTGTTATTAGCAAAAATCAATGTAACTTATAGAATTGGCTTTAGGGGCATAAATAGATACATCGAATATCGCAACAAAAAAAACTCACTCATAACTACTCCAGAGTTATTTACACTGAAAATAAAAAGTGCCGGTTTGTCCTGTTATTAGCAAATATCAATGTAACTTATAGAATTGGCTTCAGGGGCATAAATAGATACATCGAATATCACAACAAAAAAAACTCACTCATAACTGCTCCAGCCAGAGTTATTTTCACTGAAAATAAAAAAGTGCCGGTTTGTCCTGTTATTAGCAAAAATCAATGTAACTTATAGAATTGGCTTTAGGGGCATAATTAGATACATCGAATATCACAACAAAAAAAACTCACTCATAACTGCTCCAGCCAGAGTTATTTTCACTGAAAATAAAAAAGTGCCGGTTTGTCCTGTTATTAGCAAAAATCAATGTAACTTATAGAATTGGCTTTAGGGGCATAATTAGATACATCGAATATCACAACAAAAAAAACTCACTCATAACTGCTCCAGCCAGAGTTATTTTCACTGAAAATAAAAAAGTGCCGGTTTGTCCTGTTATTAGCAAAAATCAATGTAACTTATAGAATTGGCTTTAGGGGCATACATAGATACATCGAATATCACAACAAAAAAACTCACTCATAACTGCTCCAACCAGAGTTATTTTCACTGTAAATAAAAAAGTGCCGGTTTGTCCTGTTATTAGCAAAAATCAATGTAACTTATAGAATTGGCTTTAGGGGCATAAATAGATACATCGAATATCACAACAAAAAAAAACTCACTCATAACTGCTCCAGCCAGAGTTATTTTCACTGAAAATAAAAAGGTGCCGGTTTGTCCTGTTATTAGCAAAAATCAATGTAACTTATAGAATTGGCTTCAGGGGCATAAATAGATACATCGAATATCACAACAAAAAAAACTCACTCATAACTGCTCCAGCCAGAGTTATTTTCACTGAAAATAAAAAAGTGCCGGTTTGTCCTGTTATTAGCAAAAATCAATGTAACTTATAGAATTGGCTTTAGGGGCATAAATAGATACACCGAATATCGCAACAAAAAAAACTCACTCATAACTACTCCAGAGTTATTTACACTGAAAATAAAAAAGTGCCGGTTTGTCCTGTTATTAGCAAAAATCAATGTAACTTATAGAATTGGCTTTAGGGGCATAAATAGATACATCGAATATCGCAACAAAAAAAAATCACTCACAACTACTCCAGAGTTATTTTCACTGAAAATAAAAAAGTGCCGGTTTGTCCTGTTATTAGCAAAAATCAATGTAACTTATAGAATTGGCTTTAGGGGCATAAATAGATACATCGAATATCACAACAAAAAACTCACTCATAACTGCTCCAGCCAGAGTTATTTTCACTGAAAATTAAAAGGTGCCGGTTTGTCCTGTTATTAGCAAAAATCAATGTAACTTATAGAATTGGCTTTAGGGGCATAAATAGATACATCGAATATCACAACAAAAAAAAAACTCACTCATAACTACTCCAGAGTTATTTACACTGAAAATAAAAAAGTGCCGGTTTGTCCTGTTATTAGCAAAAATCAATGTAACTTATAGAATTGGCTTTAGGGGCATAAATAGATACATCGAATATCACAACAAAAAAACTCACTCATAACTGCTCCAACCAGAGTTATTTTCACTAAAAATAAAAAAGTGCCGGTTTGTCCTGTTATTAGCAAAAATCAATATAACTTATAGAATTGGCTTTAGGGGCATAAATATATACATCGAATATCGCAACAAAAAAAAACTGACTCATAACTACTCCAGAGTTATTTTCACTGAAAATAAAAAAGTGCCGGTTTGTCCTGTTATTAGCAAAAATCAATGTAACTTATAGAATTGGCTTTAGGGGCATAAATAGATACATCGAATATCACAACAAAAAAAAGTCACTCATAACTGCTCCAGCCAGAGTTATTTTCACTGAAAATAAAAAAGTGCCGGTTTGTCCTGTTATTAGCAAAAATCAATGAAACTTATAGAATTGGCTTTAGGGGCATAAATAGATACATCGAATATCGCAACAAAAAAAACTCACTCATAACTACTCCAGAGTTATTTACACTGAAAATAAAAAAGTGCCGGTTTGTCCTGTTATTAGCAAAAATCAATGTAACTTATAGAATTGGCTTTAGGGGCATAAATAGATACATCGAATATCACAACAAAAAAACTCACTCATAACTGCTCCAGCCAGAGTTATTTTCACTGAAAATAAAAAAGTGCCGGTTTGTCCTGTTATTAGCAAAAATCAATGTAACTTATAGAATTGGCTTTAGGGGCATAAATAGATACATCGAATATCACAACAAAAAAACACACTCATAACTGCTCCAGCCAGAGTTATTTTCACTGAAAATTAAAAGGTGCCGGTTTGTCCTGTTATTAGCAAAAATCAATGTAACTTATAGAATTGGCTTTAGGGGCATAAATAGATACATCGAATATCACAACAAAAAAAACTCACTCATAACTGCTCAGGCCAGAGTTATTTTCACTGAAAATAAAAAAGTGCCGGTTTGTCCTGTAATTAGCAAAAATCAATGTAACTTATAGAATTGGCTTTAGAGGCATAAATAAATACACCGAATATCGCAACAAAAAAAACTCACTCATAACTGCTCCAGCCAGAGTTATTTTCACTGAAAATAAAAAAGTGCCGGTTTGTCCTGTTATTAGCAAAAATCAATGTAACTTATAGAATTGGCTTTAGGGGCATAAATAGTTACATCGAATATCACAACAAAAAAACTCACTCATAACTGCTCCAGCCAGAGTTATTTTCACTGAAAATTAAAAGGTGCCGGTTTGTCCTGTTATTAGCAAAAATCAATGTAACTTATAGAATTGGCTTTAGAGGCATAAATAAATACACCGAATATCGCAACAAAAAAAAACTCACTCATAACTGCTCCAGCCAGAGTTATTTTCACTGAAAATAAAAAAGTGCCGGTTTGTCCTGTTATTAGCAAAAATCAATGTAACTTATAGAATTGACTTTAGGGGCATAAATAGATACATCGAATATCACAACAAAAAAACTCACTCATAACTGCTCCAGCCAGAGTTATTTTCACTGAAAATTAAAAGGTGCCGGTTTGTCCTGTTATTAGCAAAAATCAATGTAACTTATAGAATTGGCTTTAGGGGCATAAATAGATACATCGAATATCACAACAAAAAAAACTTACTCATAACTGCTCCAGCCAGAGTTATTTTCACTGAAAATAAAAAAGTGCCGGTTTGTCCTGTTATTAGCAAAAATCAATGTAACTTATAGAATTGGCTATAGGGGCATAATTAGATACATCGAATATCACAACAAAAAAAACTCACTCATAACTGCTCCAGCCAGAGTTATTTTCACTGAAAATAAAAAAGTGCCGGTTTGTCCTGTTATAAGCAAAAATCAATGTAACTTATAGAATTGGCTTTAGGGGCATACATAGATACATCGAATATCACAACAAAAAAACTCACTCATAACTGCTCCAACCAGAGTTATTTTCACTGAAAATAAAAAAGTGCCGGTTTGTGCTGTTATTAGCAAAAATCAATGTAACTTATAGAATTGGCTTTAGGGGCATAAATAGATACATCGAATATCACAACAAAAAAAACTCACTCATAACTGCTCCAGCCAGAGTTATTTTCACTGAAAATTAAAAGGTGCCGGTTTGTCCTGTTATTAGCAAAAATCAATGTAACTTATAGAATTGGCTTCAGGGGCATAAATAGATACATCGAATATCACAACAAAAAAAACTCACTCATAACTGCTCCAGCCAGAGTTATTTTCACTGAAAATAAAAAAGTGCTGGTTTGTCCTGTTATTAGCAAAAATCAATGTTACTTATAGAATTAGCTTTAGGGGCATAAATAGATACATCGAATATCGCAACAAAATAAACTCACTCATAACTACTCTAGAGTTATTTACACTGAAAATAAAAAAGTGCCGGTTTGTCCTGTTATTAACAAAAATCAATGTAACTTATAGAATTGGCTTTAGGGGCATAAATAGATACACCGAATATCGCAACAAAAAAAACTCACTCATAACTACTCCAGAGTTATTTACACTTAAAATAAAAAAGTGCCGGTTTGTCCTGTTATTAGCAAAAATCAATGTAACTTATAGAATTGGCTTTAGGGGCATAAATAGATACATCGAATATCGCAACAAAAAAAACTCACTCATAACTACTCTAGAGTTATTTACACTGAAAATAAAAAAGTGCCGGTTTGTCCTGTTATTAGCAAAAATCAATGTAACTTATAGAATTGGCTTTAGGGGCATAAATAGATACACCGAATATCGCAACAAAAAAAACTCACTCATAACTACTCCAGAGTTATTTACACTGAAAATAAAAAAGTGCCGGTTTGTCCTGTTATTAGCAAAAATCAATGTAACTTATAGAATTGGCTTTAGGGGCATAAATAGATACATCGAATATCGCAACAAAAAAAACTCACTCATAACTACTCCAGAGTTATTTTCACTGAAAATAAAAAAGTGCCGGTTTGTCCTGTTATTAGCAAAAATCAATGTAACTTATAGAATTGGCTTTAGGGGCATAAATAGATACATCGAATATCACAACAAAAAAACTCACTCATAACTGCTCCAGCCAGAGTTATTTTCACTGAAAATTAAAAGGTGCCGGTTTGTCCTGTTATTAGCAAAAATCAATGTAACTTATAGAATTGGCTTTAGGGGCATAAATAGATACATCGAATATCACAACAAAAAAAACTCACTCAAAACTGCTCCAGCCAGAGTTATTTTCACTGAAAATAAAAAAGTGCCGGTTTGTCCTGTTATTAGCAAAAATCAATGTAACTTATAGAATTGGCTTTAGGGGCATAAATAGATACATCGAATATCACAACAAAAAAAACTCACTCATAACTACTCTAGAGTTATTTACACTGAAAATAAAAAAGTGCCGGTTTGTCCTGTTATTAGCAAAAATCAATGTTACTTATAGAATTGGCTTTAGGGGCATAAATAGATACACCGAATATCGCAACAAAAAAAAACTCAGTCATAACTACTCCAGAGTTATTTACACTGAAAATAAAAAAGTGCCGGTTTGTCCTGTTATTAGCAAAAATCAATGTAACTTATAGAATTGGCTTTAGGGGCATAAATAGATACATCGAATATCGCAACAAAAAAAACTCACTCATAACTACTCTAGAGTTATTTACACTGAAAATAAAAAAGTGCCGGTTTGTCCTGTTATTAGCAAAAATCAATGTAACTTATAGAATTGGCTTTAGGGGCATAAATAGATACGCCGAATATCGCAACAAAAAAAACTCACTCATAACTACTCCAGAGTTATTTACACTGAAAATAAAAAAGTGCCGGTTTGTCCTGTTATTAGCAAAAATCAATGTAACTTATAGAATTGGCTTTAGGGGCATAAATAGATACATCGAATATCGCAACAAAAAAAACTCACTCATAACTACTCCAGAGTTATTTTCACTGAAAATAAAAAAGTGCCGGTTTGTCCTGTTCTTAGCAAAAATCAATGTAACTTATAGAATTGGCTTTAGGGGCATAAATAGATACATCGAATATCACAACAAAAAAAACTCACTCATAACTGCTCCAGCCAGAGTTATTTTCACTGAAAATAAAAAAGTGCCGGTTTGTCCTGTTATTAGCAAAAATCAATGTAACTTATAGAATTGGCTTTAGGGGCATAAATAGATACACCGAATATCGCAACAAAAAAAACTCACTCATAACTACTCCAGAGTTATTTACACTGAAAATAAAAAAGTGCCGGTTTGTCCTGTTATTAGCAAAAATCAATGTAACTTATAGAATTGGCTTTAGGGGCATAAATAGATACATCGAATATCGCAACAAAAAAAACTCACTCATAACTACTCCAGAGTTATTTTCACTGAAAATAAAAAAGTGCCGGTTTGTCCTGTTCTTAGCAAAAATCAATGTAACTTATAGAATTGGCTTGAGGGGCATAAATAGATACATCGAATATCACAACAAAAAAAACTCACTCATAACTGCTCCAGCCAGAGTTATTTTAACTGAAAATAAAAAAGTGCCGGTTTGTCCTGTTATTAGCAAAAATCAATGTAACTTATAGAATTGGCTTTAGGGGCATAAATAGATACATCGAATATCACAACAAAAAAAAAGTCACTCATAACTGCTCCAGCCAGAGTTATTTTCACTGAAAATAAAAAAGTGCCGGTTTGTCCTGTTATTAGCAAAAATCAATGAAACTTATAGAATTGGCTTTAGGGGCATAAATAGATACATCGAATATCGCAACAAAAAAAACTCACTCATAACTACTCCAGAGTTATTTACACTGAAAATAAAAAAGTGCCGGTTTGTCCTGTTATTAGCAAAAATCAATGTTACTTATAGAATTGGCTTTAGGGGCATAAATAGATACATCGAATATCACAACAAAAAAACTCACTCATAACTGCTCCAGCCAGAGTTATTTTCACTGAAAATAAAAAAGTGCCGGTTTGTCCTGTTATTAGCAAAAATCAATGTAACTTATAGAATTGGCTTTAGGGGCATAAATAGATACATCGAATATCGCAACAAAAAAAACTCACTCATAACTACTCTAGAGTTATTTACACTGAAAATAAAAAAGTGCCGGTTTGTCCTGTTATTAGCAAAAATCAATGTAACTTATAGAATTGGCTTTAGGGGCATAAATAGATACGCCGAATATCGCAACAAAAAAAACTCACTCATAACTACTCCAGAGTTATTTACACTGAAAATAAAAAAGTGCCGGTTTGTCCTGTTATTAGCAAAAATCAATGTAACTTATAGAATTGGCTTTAGGGGCATAAATAGATACATCGAATATCGCAACAAAAAAAACTCACTCATAACTACTCCAGAGTTATTTTCACTGAAAATAAAAAAGTGCCGGTTTGTCCTGTTCTTAGCAAAAATCAATGTAACTTATAGAATTGGCTTTAGGGGCATAAATAGATACATCGAATATCACAACAAAAAAAACTCACTCATAACTGCTCCAGCCAGAGTTATTTTCACTGAAAATAAAAAAGTGCCGGTTTGTCCTGTTATTAGCAAAAATCAATGTAACTTATAGAATTGGCTTTAGGGGCATAAATAGATACACCGAATATCGCAACAAAAAAAACTCACTCATAACTACTCCAGAGTTATTTACACTGAAAATAAAAAAGTGCCGGTTTGTCCTGTTAATAGCAAAAATCAATGTAACTTATAGAATTGGCTTTAGGGGCATAAATAGATACATCGAATATCGCAACAAAAAAAACTCACTCATAACTACTCCAGAGTTATTTTCACTGAAAATAAAAAAGTGCCGGTTTGTCCTGTTCTTAGCAAAAATCAATGTAACTTATAGAATTGGCTTTAGGGGCATAAATAGATACATCGAATATCACAACAAAAAAAACTCACTCATAACTGCTCCAGCCAGAGTTATTTTAACTGAAAATAAAAAAGTGCCGGTTTGTCCTGTTATTAGCAAAAATCAATGTAACTTATAGAATTGGCTTTAGGGGCATAAATAGATACATCGAATATCACAACAAAAAAAAAGTCACTCATAACTGCTCCAGCCAGAGTTATTTTCACTGAAAATAAAAAAGTGCCGGTTTGTCCTGTTATTAGCAAAAATCAATGTAACTTATAGAATTGGCTTTAGGGGCATAAATAGATACACCGAATATCGCAACAAAAAAAACTCACTCATAACTACTCCAGAGTTATTTACACTGAAAATAAAAAAGTGCCGGTTTGTCCTGTTAATAGCAAAAATCAATGTAACTTATAGAATTGGCTTTAGGGGCATAAATAGATACATCGAATATCGCAACAAAAAAAACTCACTCATAACTACTCCAGAGTTATTTTCACTGAAAATAAAAAAGTGCCGGTTTGTCCTGTTCTTAGCAAAAATCAATGTAACTTATAGAATTGGCTTTAGGGGCATAAATAGATACATCGAATATCACAACAAAAAAAACTCACTCATAACTGCTCCAGCCAGAGTTATTTTAACTGAAAATAAAAAAGTGCCGGTTTGTCCTGTTATTAGCAAAAATCAATGTAACTTATAGAATTGGCTTTAGGGGCATAAATAGATACATCGAATATCACAACAAAAAAAAAGTCACTCATAACTGCTCCAGCCAGAGTTATTTTCACTGAAAATAAAAAAGTGCCGGTTTGTCCTGTTATTAGCAAAAATCAATGAAACTTATAGAATTGGCTTTAGGGGCATAAATAGATACATCGAATATCGCAACAAAAAAACTCACTCATAACTGCTCCAGCCAGAGTTATTTTCACTGAAAATAAAAAAGTGCCGGTTTGTCCTGTTATTAGCAAAAATCAATGTAACTTATAGAATTGGCTTTAGGGGCATAAATAGATACATCGAATGTCACAACAAAAAAACACACTCATAACTGCTCCAGCCAGAGTTATTTTCACTGAAAATTAAAAGGTGCCGGTTTGTCCTGTTATTAGCAAAAATCAATGTAACTTATAGAATTGGCTTTAGGGGCATAAATAGATACATCGAATATCACAACAAAAAAAACTCACTCATAACTGCTCAGGCCAGAGTTATTTACACTGAAAATAAAAAAGTGCCGGTTTGTCCTGTTATTAGCAAAAATCAATGTAACTTATAGAATTGGCTTTAGGGGCATAAATAGATACATCGAATATCACAACAAAAAAACTCACTCATAACTGCTCCAGCCAGAGTTATTTTCACTGAAAATAAAAAAGTGCCGGTTTGTCCTGTTATTAGCAAAAATCAATGTAACTTATAGAATTGGCTTTAGGGGCATAAATAGATACATCGAATGTCACAACAAAAAAACACACTCATAACTGCTCCAGCCAGAGTTATTTTCACTGAAAATTAAAAGGTGCCGGTTTGTCCTGTTATTAGCAAAAATCAATGTAACTTATAGAATTGGCTTTAGGGGCATAAATAGATACATCGAATATCACAACAAAAAAAACTCACTCATAACTGCTCAGGCCAGAGTTATTTTCACTGAAAATAAAAAAGTGCCGGTTTGTCCTGTAATTAGCAAAAATCAATGTAACTTATAGAATTGGCTTTAGAGGCATAAATAAATACACCGAATATCGCAACAAAAAAAACTCACTCATAACTGCTCCAGCCAGAGTTATTTTCACTGAAAATAAAAAAGTGCCGGTTTGTCCTGTTATTAGCAAAAATCAATGTAACTTATAGAATTGGCTTTAGGGGCATAAATAGTTACATCGAATATCACAACAAAAAAACTCACTCATAACTGCTCCAGCCAGAGTTATTTTCACTGAAAATTAAAAGGTGCCGGTTTGTCCTGTTATTAGCAAAAATCAATGTAACTTATAGAATTGGCTTTAGAGGCATAAATAAATACACCGAATATCGCAACAAAAAAAACTCACTCATAACTGCTCCAGCCAGAGTTATTTTCACTGAAAATAAAAAAGTGCCGGTTTGTCCTGTTATTAGCAAAAATCAATGTAACTTATAGAATTGGCTTTAGGGGCATAAATAGATACATCGAATATCACAACAAAAAAACTCACTCATAACTGCTCCAGCCAGAGTTATTTTCACTGAAAATTAAAAGGTGCCGGTTTGTCCTGTTATTAGCAAAAATCAATGTAACTTATAGAATTGGCTTTAGGGGCATAAATAGATACATCGAATATCACAACAAAAAAAACTCACTCATAACTGCTCCAGCCAGAGTTATTTTCACTGAAAATAAAAAAGTGCCGGTTTGTCCTGTTATTAGCAAAAATCAATGTAACTTATAGAATTGGCTTTAGGGGCATAAATAGATACATCGAATATCGCAACAAAAAAAACTCACTCATAACTACTCCAGAGTTATTTACACTGAAAATAAAAAGTGCCGGTTTGTCCTGTTATTAGCAAATATCAATGTAACTTATAGAATTGGCTTCAGGGGCATAAATAGAAACATCGAATATCACAACAAAAAAAACTCACTCATAACTGCTCCAGCCAGAGTTATTTTCACTGAAAATAAAAAAGTGCCGGTTTGTCCTGTTATTAGCAAAAATCAATGTAACTTATAGAATTGACTTTAGGGGCATAAATAGATACATCGAATATCACAACAAAAAAACTCACTCATAACTGCTCCAGCCAGAGTTATTTTCACTGAAAATTAAAAGGTGCCGGTTTGTCCTGTTATTAGCAAAAATCAATGTAACTTATAGAATTGGCTTTAGGGGCATAAATAGATACATCGAATATCACAACAAAAAAAACTTACTCATAACTGCTCCAGCCAGAGTTATTTTCACTGAAAATAAAAAAGTGCCGGTTTGTCCTGTTATTAGCAAAAATCAATGTAACTTATAGAATTGGCTTTAGGGGCATAATTAGATACATCGAATATCACAACAAAAAAAACTCACTCATAACTGCTCCAGCCAGAGTTATTTTCACTGAAAATAAAAAAGTGCCGGTTTGTCCTGTTATAAGCAAAAATCAATGTAACTTATAGAATTGGCTTTAGGGGCATACATAGATACATCGAATATCACAACAAAAAAACTCACTCATAACTGCTCCAACCAGAGTTATTTTCACTGAAAATAAAAAAGTGCCGGTTTGTGCTGTTATTAGCAAAAATCAATGTAACTTATAGAATTGGCTTTAGGGGCATAAATAGATACATCGAATATCACAACAAAAAAAACTCACTCATAACTGCTCCAGCCAGAGTTATTTTCACTGAAAATTAAAAGGTGCCGGTTTGTCCTGTTATTAGCAAAAATCAATGTAACTTATAGAATTGGCTTCAGGGGCATAAATAGATACATCGAATATCACAACAAAAAAAACTCACTCATAACTGCTCCAGCCAGAGTTATTTTCACTGAAAATAAAAAAGTGCTGGTTTGTCCTGTTATTAGCAAAAATCAATGTTACTTATAGAATTAGCTTTAGGGGCATAAATAGATACATCGAATATCGCAACAAAATAAACTCACTCATAACTACTCTAGAGTTATTTACACTGAAAATAAAAAAGTGCCGGTTTGTCCTGTTATTAACAAAAATCAATGTAACTTATAGAATTGGCTTTAGGGGCATAAATAGATACACCGAATATCGCAACAAAAAAAACTCACTCATAACTACTCCAGAGTTATTTACACTTAAAATAAAAAAGTGCCGGTTTGTCCTGTTATTAGCAAAAATCAATGTAACTTATAGAATTGGCTTTAGGGGCATAAATAGATACATCGAATATCGCAACAAAAAAAACTCACTCATAACTACTCTAGAGTTATTTACACTGAAAATAAAAAAGTGCCGGTTTGTCCTGTTATTAGCAAAAATCAATGTAACTTATAGAATTGGCTTTAGGGGCATAAATAGATACACCGAATATCGCAACAAAAAAAACTCACTCATAACTACTCCAGAGTTATTTACACTGAAAATAAAAAAGTGCCGGTTTGTCCTGTTATTAGCAAAAATCAATGTAACTTATAGAATTGGCTTTAGGGGCATAAATAGATACATCGAATATCGCAACAAAAAAAACTCACTCATAACTACTCCAGAGTTATTTTCACTGAAAATAAAAAAGTGCCGGTTTGTCCTGTTATTAGCAAAAATCAATGTAACTTATAGAATTGGCTTTAGGGGCATAAATAGATACATCGAATATCACAACAAAAAAACTCACTCATAACTGCTCCAGCCAGAGTTATTTTCACTGAAAATTAAAAGGTGCCGGTTTGTCCTGTTATTAGCAAAAATCAATGTAACTTATAGAATTGGCTTTAGGGGCATAAATAGATACATCGAATATCACAACAAAAAAAACTCACTCAAAACTGCTCCAGCCAGAGTTATTTTCACTGAAAATAAAAAAGTGCCGGTTTGTCCTGTTATTAGCAAAAATCAATGTAACTTATAGAATTGGCTTTAGGGGCATAAATAGATACATCGAATATCACAACAAAAAAACTCACTCATAACTGCTCCAGCCAGAGTTATTTTCACTGAAAATTAAAAGGTGCCGGTTTGTCCTGTTATTAGCAAAAATCAATGTAACTTATAGAATTGGCTTTAGGGGCATAAATAGATACATCGAATATCACAACAAAAAAAACTCACTCAAAACTGCTCCAGCCAGAGTTATTTTCACTGAAAATAAAAAAGTGCCGGTTTGTCCTGTTATTAGCAAAAATCAATGTAACTTATAGAATTGGCTTTAGGGGCATAAATAGATACATCGAATATCACAACAAAAAAAACTCACTCATAACTACTCTAGAGTTATTTACACTGAAAATAAAAAAGTGCCGGTTTGTCCTGTTATTAGCAAAAATCAATGTTACTTATAGAATTGGCTTTAGGGGCATAAATAGATACACCGAATATCGCAACAAAAAAAAACTCAGTCATAACTACTCCAGAGTTATTTACACTGAAAATAAAAAAGTGCCGGTTTGTCCTGTTATTAGCAAAAATCAATGTAACTTATAGAATTGGCTTTAGGGGCATAAATAGATACATCGAATATCGCAACAAAAAAAACTCACTCATAACTACTCTAGAGTTATTTACACTGAAAATAAAAAAGTGCCGGTTTGTCCTGTTATTAGCAAAAATCAATGTAACTTATAGAATTGGCTTTAGGGGCATAAATAGATACATCGAATATCACAACAAAAAAACTCACTCATAACTGCTCCAGCCAGAGTTATTTTCACTGAAAATTAAAAGGTGCCGGTTTGTCCTGTTATTAGCAAAAATCAATGTAACTTATAGAATTGGCTTTAGGGGCATAAATAGATACATCGAATATCACAACAAAAAAAACTCACTCAAAACTGCTCCAGCCAGAGTTATTTTCACTGAAAATAAAAAAGTGCCGGTTTGTCCTGTTATAAGCAAAAATCAATGTAACTTATAGAATTGGCTTTAGGGGCATACATAGATACATCGAATATCACAACAAAAAAACTCACTCATAACTGCTCCAACCAGAGTTATTTTCACTGAAAATAAAAAAGTGCCGGTTTGTGCTGTTATTAGCAAAAATCAATGTTACTTATAGAATTGGCTTTAGGGGCATAAATAGATACATCGAATATCACAACAAAAAAAACTCACTCATAACTGCTCCAGCCAGAGTTATTTTCACTGAAAATTAAAAGGTGCCGGTTTGTCCTGTTATTAGCAAAAATCAATGTAACTTATAGAATTGGCTTCAGGGGCATAAATAGATACATCGAATATCACAACAAAAAAAACTCACTCATAACTGCTCCAGCCAGAGTTATTTTCACTGAAAATAAAAAAGTGCTGGTTTGTCCTGTTATTAGCAAAAATCAATGTTACTTATAGAATTAGCTTTAGGGGCATAAATAGATACATCGAATATCGCAACAAAATAAACTCACTCATAACTACTCCAGAGTTATTTACACTGAAAATAAAAAAGTGCCGGTTTGTCCTGTTATTAGCAAAAATCAATGTAACTTATAGAATTGGCTTTAGGGGCATAAATAGATACATCGAATATCGCAACAAAAAAAACTCACTCATAACTACTCCAGAGTTATTTTCACTGAAAATAAAAAAGTGCCGGTTTGTCCTGTTCTTAGCAAAAATCAATGTAACTTATAGAATTGGCTTTAGGGGCATAAATAGATACATCGAATATCACAACAAAAAAAACTCACTCATAACTGCTCCAGCCAGAGTTATTTTCACTGAAAATAAAAAAGTGCCGGTTTGTCCTGTTATTAGCAAAAATCAATGTAACTTATAGAATTGGCTTTAGGGGCATAAATAGATACACCGAATATCGCAACAAAAAAAACTCACTCATAACTACTCCAGAGTTATTTACACTGAAAATAAAAAAGTGCCGGTTTGTCCTGTTATTAGCAAAAATCAATGTAACTTATAGAATTGGCTTTAGGGGCATAAATAGATACATCGAATATCGCAACAAAAAAAACTCACTCATAACTACTCCAGAGTTATTTTCACTGAAAATAAAAAAGTGCCGGTTTGTCCTGTTCTTAGCAAAAATCAATGTAACTTATAGAATTGGCTTGAGGGGCATAAATAGATACATCGAATATCACAACAAAAAAAACTCACTCATAACTGCTCCAGCCAGAGTTATTTTAACTGAAAATAAAAAAGTGCCGGTTTGTCCTGTTATTAGCAAAAATCAATGTAACTTATAGAATTGGCTTTAGGGGCATAAATAGATACATCGAATATCACAACAAAAAAAAAGTCACTCATAACTGCTCCAGCCAGAGTTATTTTCACTGAAAATAAAAAAGTGCCGGTTTGTCCTGTTATTAGCAAAAATCAATGAAACTTATAGAATTGGCTTTAGGGGCATAAATAGATACATCGAATATCGCAACAAAAAAAACTCACTCATAACTACTCCAGAGTTATTTACACTGAAAATAAAAAAGTGCCGGTTTGTCCTGTTATTAGCAAAAATCAATGTTACTTATAGAATTGGCTTTAGGGGCATAAATAGATACATCGAATATCACAACAAAAAAACTCACTCATAACTGCTCCAGCCAGAGTTATTTTCACTGAAAATAAAAAAGTGCCGGTTTGTCCTGTTATTAGCAAAAATCAATGTAACTTATAGAATTGGCTTTAGGGGCATAAATAGATACATCGAATATCACAACAAAAAAACACACTCATAACTGCTCCAGCCAGAGTTATTTTCACTGAAAATTAAAAGGTGCCGGTTTGTCCTGTTATTAGCAAAAATCAATGTAACTTATAGAATTGGCTTTAGGGGCATAAATAGATACATCGAATATCACAACAAAAAAACTCACTCATAACTGCTCCAGCCAGAGTTATTTTCACTGAAAATAAAAAAGTGCCGGTTTGTCCTGTTATTAGCAAAAATCAATGTAACTTATAGAATTGGCTTTAGGGGCATAAATAGATACATCGAATATCACAACAAAAAAAACTCACTCATAACTACTCTAGAGTTATTTACACTGAAAATAAAAAAGTGCCGGTTTGTCCTG
The DNA here is from genome assembly GCA_949125355.1 of Agriopis leucophaearia. Taxonomy (NCBI): domain Eukaryota; kingdom Metazoa; phylum Arthropoda; class Insecta; order Lepidoptera; family Geometridae; genus Agriopis; species Agriopis leucophaearia. Next base: position 7,917,245 of record OX421289.1, read on the forward strand.
TTATTAGCAAAAATCAATGTTACTTATAGAATTGGCTTTAGGGGCATAAATAGATACACCGAATATCGCAACAAAAAAAAACTCAGTCATAACTACTCCAGAGTTATTTACACTGAAAATAAAAAAGTGCCGGTTTGTCCTGTTATTAGCAAAAATCAATGTAACTTATAGAATTGGCTTTAGGGGCATAAATAGATACATCGAATATCGCAACAAAAAAAACTCACTCATAACTACTCTAGAGTTATTTACACTGAAAATAAAAAAGTGCCGGTTTGTCCTGTTATTAGCAAAAATCAATGTAACTTATAGAATTGGCTTTAGGGGCATAAATAGATACGCCGAATATCGCAACAAAAAAAACTCACTCATAACTACTCCAGAGTTATTTACACTGAAAATAAAAAAGTGCCGGTTTGTCCTGTTATTAGCAAAAATCAATGTAACTTATAGAATTGGCTTTAGGGGCATAAATAGATACATCGAATATCGCAACAAAAAAAACTCACTCATAACTACTCCAGAGTTATTTTCACTGAAAATAAAAAAGTGCCGGTTTGTCCTGTTCTTAGCAAAAATCAATGTAACTTATAGAATTGGCTTTAGGGGCATAAATAGATACATCGAATATCACAACAAAAAAAACTCACTCATAACTGCTCCAGCCAGAGTTATTTTCACTGAAAATAAAAAAGTGCCGGTTTGTCCTGTTATTAGCAAAAATCAATGTAACTTATAGAATTGGCTTTAGGGGCATAAATAGATACACCGAATATCGCAACAAAAAAAACTCACTCATAACTACTCCAGAGTTATTTACACTGAAAATAAAAAAGTGCCGGTTTGTCCTGTTATTAGCAAAAATCAATGTAACTTATAGAATTGGCTTTAGGGGCATAAATAGATACATCGAATATCGCAACAAAAAAAACTCACTCATAACTACTCCAGAGTTATTTTCACTGAAAATAAAAAAGTGCCGGTTTGTCCTGTTCTTAGCAAAAATCAATGTAACTTATAGAATTGGCTTGAGGGGCATAAATAGATACATCGAATATCACAACAAAAAAAACTCACTCATAACTGCTCCAGCCAGAGTTATTTTAACTGAAAATAAAAAAGTGCCGGTTTGTCCTGTTATTAGCAAAAATCAATGTAACTTATAGAATTGGCTTTAGGGGCATAAATAGATACATCGAATATCACAACAAAAAAAAAGTCACTCATAACTGCTCCAGCCAGAGTTATTTTCACTGAAAATAAAAAAGTGCCGGTTTGTCCTGTTATTAGCAAAAATCAATGAAACTTATAGAATTGGCTTTAGGGGCATAAATAGATACATCGAATATCGCAACAAAAAAAACTCACTCATAACTACTCCAGAGTTATTTACACTGAAAATAAAAAAGTGCCGGTTTGTCCTGTTATTAGCAAAAATCAATGTTACTTATAGAATTGGCTTTAGGGGCATAAATAGATACATCGAATATCACAACAAAAAAACTCACTCATAACTGCTCCAGCCAGAGTTATTTTCACTGAAAATAAAAAAGTGCCGGTTTGTCCTGTTATTAGCAAAAATCAATGTAACTTATAGAATTGGCTTTAGGGGCATAAATAGATACATCGAATATCACAACAAAAAAACACACTCATAACTGCTCCAGCCAGAGTTATTTTCACTGAAAATTAAAAGGTGCCGGTTTGTCCTGTTATTAGCAAAAATCAATGTAACTTATAGAATTGGCTTTAGGGGCATAAATAGATACATCGAATATCACAACAAAAAAACTCACTCATAACTGCTCCAGCCAGAGTTATTTTCACTGAAAATAAAAAAGTGCCGGTTTGTCCTGTTATTAGCAAAAATCAATGTAACTTATAGAATTGGCTTTAGGGGCATAAATAGATACATCGAATATCACAACAAAAAAAACTCACTCATAACTACTCTAGAGTTATTTACACTGAAAATAAAAAAGTGCCGGTTTGTCCTGTTATTAGCAAAAATCAATGTTACTTATAGAATTGGCTTTAGGGGCATAAATAGATACACCGAATATCGCAACAAAAAAAAACTCAGTCATAACTACTCCAGAGTTATTTACACTGAAAATAAAAAAGTGCCGGTTTGTCCTGTTATTAGCAAAAATCAATGTAACTTATAGAATTGGCTTTAGGGGCATAAATAGATACATCGAATATCGCAACAAAAAAAACTCACTCATAACTACTCTAGAGTTATTTACACTGAAAATAAAAAAGTGCCGGTTTGTCCTGTTATTAGCAAAAATCAATGTAACTTATAGAATTGGCTTTAGGGGCATAAATAGATACGCCGAATATCGCAACAAAAAAAACTCACTCATAACTACTCCAGAGTTATTTACACTGAAAATAAAAAAGTGCCGGTTTGTCCTGTTATTAGCAAAAATCAATGTAACTTATAGAATTGGCTTTAGGGGCATAAATAGATACATCGAATATCGCAACAAAAAAAACTCACTCATAACTACTCCAGAGTTATTTTCACTGAAAATAAAAAAGTGCCGGTTTGTCCTGTTATTAGCAAAAATCAATGTAACTTATAGAATTGGCTTTAGGGGCATAAATAGATACATCGAATATCGCAACAAAAAAAACTCACTCATAACTACTCCAGAGTTATTTACACTGAAAATAAAAAGTGCCGGTTTGTCCTGTTATTAGCAAATATCAATGTAACTTATAGAATTGGCTTCAGGGGCATAAATAGAAACATCGAATATCACAACAAAAAAAACTAACTCATAACTGCTCCAGACAGAGTTATTTTCACTGAAAATAAAAAAGTGCCGGTTTGTCCTGTTATTAGCAAAAATCAATGTAACTTATAGAATTGGCTTTAGGGGCATAAATAGATACATCGAATATCACAACAAAAAAAACTTACTCATAACTGCTCCAGCCAGAGTTATTTTCACTGAAAATAAAAAAGTGCCGGTTTGTCCTGTTATTAGCAAAAATCAATGTAACTTATAGAATTGGCTTTAGGGGCATAATTAGATACATCGAATATCACAACAAAAAAAACTCACTCATAACTGCTCCAGCCAGAGTTATTTTCACTGAAAATAAAAAAGTGCCGGTTTGTCCTGTTATTAGCAAAAATCAATGTAACTTATAGAATTGGCTTTAGGGGCATACATAGATACATCGAATATCACAACAAAAAAACTCACTCATAACTACTCCAACCAGAGTTATTTTCACTGAAAATAAAAAAGTGCCGGTTTGTGCTGTTATTAGCAAAAATCAATGTAACTTATAGAATTGGCTTTAGGGGCATAATTAGATACATCGAATATCACAACAAAAAAAAACTCACTCATAACTGCTCCAGCCAGAGTTATTTTCACTGAAAATAAAAAAGTGCCGGTTTGTCCTGTTATTAGCAAAAATCAATGTAACTTATAGAATTGGCTTTAGGGGCATAAATAGATACATCGAATATCACAACAAAAAAAAACTCACTCATAACTGCTCCAGCCAGAGTTATTTTCACTGAAAATTAAAAGGTGCCGGTTTGTCCTGTTATTAGCAAAAATCAATGTAACTTATAGAATTGGCTTCAGGGGCATAAATAGATACATCGAATATCACAACAAAAAAAACTCACTCATAACTGCTCCAGCCAGAGTTATTTTCACTGAAAATAAAAAAGTGCCGGTTTGTCCTGTTATTAGCAAAAATCAATGTAACTTATAGAATTGGCTTTAGGGGCATACATAGATACATCGAATATCACAACAAAAAAACTCACTCATAACTACTCCAACCAGAGTTATTTTCACTGAAAATAAAAAAGTGCCGGTTTGTCCTGTTATTAGCAAAAATCAATGTAACTTATAGAATTGGCTTTAGGGGCATACATAGATACATCGAATATCACAACAAAAAAAAACTCACTCATAACTGCTCCAGCCAGAGTTATTTTCACTGAAAATTAAAAGGTGCCGGTTTGTCCTGTTATTAGCAAAAATCAATGTAACTTATAGAATTGGCTTCAGGGGCATAAATAGATACATCGAATATCACAACAAAAAAAACTCACTCATAACTGCTCCAGCCAGAGTTATTTTCACTGAAAATAAAAAAGTGCTGGTTTGTCCTGTTATTAGCAAAAATCAATGTTACTTATAGAATTGGCTTTAGGGGCATAAATAGATACATCGAATATCGCAACAAAATAAACTCACTCATAACTACTCTAGAGTTATTTACACTGAAAATAAATAAGTGCCGGTTTGTCCTGTTATTAACAAAAATCAATGTAACTTATAGAATTGGCTTTAGGGGCATAAATAGATACACCGAATATCGCAACAAAAAAAACTCACTCATAACTACTCCAGAGTTATTTACACTGAAAATAAAAAAGTGCCGGTTTGTCCTGTTATTAGCAAAAATCAATGTAACTTATAGAATTGGCTTTAGGGGCATAAATAGATACATCGAATATCGCAACAAAAAAAACTCACTCATAACTACTCTAGAGTTATTTACACTGAAAATAAAAAAGTGCCGGTTTGTCCTGTTATTAGCAAAAATCAATGTAACTTATAGAATTGGCTTTAGGGGCATAAATAGATACACCGAATATCGCAACAAAAAAAACTCACTCATAACTACTCCAGAGTTATTTACACTGAAAATAAAAAAGTGCCGGTTTGTCCTGTTATTAGCAAAAATCAATGTAACTTATAGAATTGGCTTTAGGGGCATAAATAGATACATCGAATATCGCAACAAAAAAAACTCACTCATAACTACTCCAGAGTTATTTTCAATGAAAATAAAAAAGTGCCGGTTTGTCCTGTTATTAGCAAAAATCAATGTAACTTATAGAATTGGCTTTAGGGGCATAAATAGATACATCGAATATCACAACAAAAAAACTCACTCATAACTGCTCCAGCCAGAGTTATTTTCACTGAAAATTAAAAGGTGCCGGTTTGTCCTGTTATTAGCAAAAATCAATGTAACTTATAGAATTGGCTTCAGGGGCATAAATAGATACATCGAATATCGCAACAAAAAAAACTCACTCATAACTACTCTAGAGTTATTTACACTGAAAATAAAAAAGTGCCGGTTTGTTCTGTTATTAGCAAAAATCAATGTAACTTATAGAATTGGCTTTAGGGGCATAAATAGATACATCGAATATCACAACAAAAAAACACACTCATAACTGCTCCAGCCAGAGTTATTTTCACTGAAAATTAAAAGGTGCCGGTTTGTCCTGTTATTAGCAAAAGTCAATGTAACTTATAGAATTGGCTTTAGGGGCATAAATAGATACATCGAATATCACAACAAAAAAAACTCACTCATAACTGCTCCAGCCAGAGTTATTTTCACTGAAAATTAAAAGGTGCCGGTTTGTCCTGTTATTAGCAAAAATCAATGTAACTTATAGAATTGGCTTCAGGGGCATAAATAGATACATCGAATATCACAACAAAAAAAACTCACTCATAACTGCTCCAGCCAGAGTTATTTTCACTGAAAATAAAAAAGTGCTGGTTTGTCCTGTTATTAGCAAAAATCAATGTTACTTATAGAATTGGCTTTAGGGGCATAAATAGATACATCGAATATCGCAACAAAATAAACTCACTCATAACTACTCTAGAGTTATTTACACTGAAAATAAAAAAGTGCCGGTTTGTCCTGTTATTAACAAAAATCAATGTAACTTATAGAATTGGCTTTAGGGGCATAAATAGATACACCGAATATCGCAACAAAAAAAACTCACTCATAACTACTCCAGAGTTATTTACACTGAAAATAAAAAAGTGCCGGTTTGTCCTGTTATTAGCAAAAATCAATGTAACTTATAGAATTGGCTTTAGGGGCATAAATAGATACATCGAATATCGCAACAAAAAAAACTCACTCATAACTACTCTAGAGTTATTTACACTGAAAATAAAAAAGTGCCAGTTTGTCCTGTTATTAGCAAAAATCAATTTAACTTATAGAATTGGCTTTAGGGGCATAAATAGATACACCGAATATCGCAACAAAAAAAACTCACTCATAACTACTCCAGAGTTATTTACACTGAAAATAAAAAAGTGCCGGTTTGTCCTGTTATTAGCAAAAATCAATGTAACTTATAGAATTGGCTTTAGGGGCATAAATAGATACATCGAATATCGCAACAAAAAAAACTCACTCATAACTACTCCAGAGTTATTTTCACTGAAAATAAAAAAGTGCCGGTTTGTCCTGTTATTAGCAAAAATCAATGTAACTTATAGAATTGGCTTTAGGGGCATAAATAGATACATCGAATATCACAACAAAAAAACTCACTCATAACTGCTCCAGCCAGAGTTATTTTCACTGAAAATTAAAAGGTGCCGGTTTGTCCTGTTATTAGCAAAAATCAATGTAACTTATAGAATTGGCTTTAGGGGCATAAATAGATACATCGAATATCACAACAAAAAAAACTCACTCAAAACTGCTCCAGCCAGAGTTATTTTCACTGAAAATAAAAAAGTGCCGGTTTGTCCTGTTATTAGCAAAAATCAATGTAACTTATAGAATTGGCTTTAGGGGCATAAATAGATACATCGAATATCACAACAAAAAAAACTCACTCATAACTACTCTAGAGTTATTTACACTGAAAATAAAAAAGTGCCGGTTTGTCCTGTTATTAGCAAAAATCAATGTTACTTATAGAATTGGCTTTAGGGGCATAAATAGATACACCGAATATCGCAACAAAAAAAAACTCAGTCATAACTACTCCAGAGTTATTTACACTGAAAATAAAAAAGTGCCGGTTTGTCCTGTTATTAGCAAAAATCAATGTAACTTATAGAATTGGCTTTAGGGGCATAAATAGATACATCGAATATCGCAACAAAAAAAACTCACTCATAACTACTCTAGAGTTATTTACACTGAAAATAAAAAAGTGCCGGTTTGTCCTGTTATTAGCAAAAATCAATGTAACTTATAGAATTGGCTTTAGGGGCATAAATAGATACGCCGAATATCGCAACAAAAAAAACTCACTCATAACTACTCCAGAGTTATTTACACTGAAAATAAAAAAGTGCCGGTTTGTCCTGTTATTAGCAAAAATCAATGTAACTTATAGAATTGGCTTTAGGGGCATAAATAGATACATCGAATATCGCAACAAAAAAAACTCACTCATAACTACTCCAGAGTTATTTTCACTGAAAATAAAAAAGTGCCGGTTTGTCCTGTTCTTAGCAAAAATCAATGTAACTTATAGAATTGGCTTTAGGGGCATAAATAGATACATCGAATATCACAACAAAAAAAACTCACTCATAACTGCTCCAGCCAGAGTTATTTTCACTGAAAATAAAAAAGTGCCGGTTTGTCCTGTTATTAGCAAAAATCAATGTAACTTATAGAATTGGCTTTAGGGGCATAAATAGATACACCGAATATCGCAACAAAAAAAACTCACTCATAACTACTCCAGAGTTATTTACACTGAAAATAAAAAAGTGCCGGTTTGTCCTGTTATTAGCAAAAATCAATGTAACTTATAGAATTGGCTTTAGGGGCATAAATAGATACATCGAATATCGCAACAAAAAAAACTCACTCATAACTACTCCAGAGTTATTTTCACTGAAAATAAAAAAGTGCCGGTTTGTCCTGTTCTTAGCAAAAATCAATGTAACTTATAGAATTGGCTTTAGGGGCATAAATAGATACATCGAATATCACAACAAAAAAAACTCACTCATAACTGCTCCAGCCAGAGTTATTTTCACTGAAAATAAAAAAGTGCCGGTTTGTCCTGTTATTAGCAAAAATCAATGTCACTTATAGAATTGGCTTTAGGGGCATAATTAGATACATCGAATATCACAACAAAAAAAACTCACTCATAACTGCTCCAGCCAGAGTTATTTTCACTGAAAATAAAAAAGTGCCGGTTTGTCCTGTTATTAGCAAAAATCAATGTAACTTATAGAATTGGCTTTAGGGGCATACATAGATACATCGAATATCACAACAAAAAAACTCACTCATAACTGCTCCAACCAGAGTTATTTTCACTGAAAATAAAAAAGTGCCGGTTTGTCCTGTTATTAGCAAAAATCAATGTAACTTATAGAATTGGCTTTAGGGGCATAAATAGATACATCGAATATCACAACAAAAAAAACTCACTCATAACTGCTCCAGCCAGAGTTATTTTCACTGAAAATTAAAAGGTGCCGGTTTGTCCTGTTATTAGCAAAAATCAATGTAACTTATAGAATTGGCTTCAGGGGCATAAATAGATACATCGAATATCACAACAAAAAAAACTCACTCATAACTGCTCCAGCCAGAGTTATTTTCACTGAAAATAAAAAAGTGCCGGTTTGTCCTGTTATTAGCAAAAATCAATGTAACTTATAGAATTGGCTTTAGGGGCATAAATAGATACATCGAATATCACAACAAAAAAAAAGTCACTCATAACTGCTCCAGCCAGAGTTATTTTCACTGAAAATAAAAAAGTGCCGGTTTGTCCTGTTATTAGCAAAAATCAATGAAACTTATAGAATTGGCTTTAGGGGCATAAATAGATACATCGAATATCGCAACAAAAAAAACTCACTCATAACTACTCCAGAGTTATTTACACTGAAAATAAAAAAGTGCCGGTTTGTCCTGTTATTAGCAAAAATCAATGTAACTTATAGAATTGGCTTTAGGGGCATAAATAGATACATCGAATATCACAACAAAAAAACTCACTCATAACTGCTCCAGCCAGAGTTATTTTCACTGAAAAAAAAAAAGTGCCGGTTTGTCCTGTTATTAGCAAAAATCAATGTAACTTATAGAATTGGCTTTAGGGGCATAAATAGATACATCGTATATCACAACAAAAAAACTCACTCATAACTGCTCCAGCCAGAGTTATTTTCACTGAAAATTAAAAGGTGCCGGTTTGTCCTGTTATTAGCAAAAATCAATGTAACTTATAGAATTGGCTTTAGGGGCATAAATAGATACATCGAATATCGCAACAAAAAAAACTCACTCATAACTGCTCCAGCCAGAGTTATTTTCACTGAAAATAAAAAAGTGCCGGTTTGTCCTGTTCTTAGCAAAAATCAATGTAACTTATAGAATTGGCTTTAGGGGCATAAATAGATACATCGTATATCACAACAAAAAAACTCACTCATAACTGCTCCAGCCAGAGTTATTTTCACTGAAAATTAAAAGGTGCCGGTTTGTCCTGTTATTAGCAAAAATCAATGTAACTTATAGAATTGGCTTTAGGGGCATAAATAGATACATCGAATATCACAACAAAAAAAACTCACTCATAACTGCTCCAGCCAGAGTTATTTTCACTGAAAATAAAAAAGTGCCGGTTTGTCCTGTTATTAGCAAAAATCAATGTAACTTATAGAATTGGCTTTAGGGGCATAAATAGATACATCGAATATCGCAACAAAAAAAACTCACTCATAACTACTCCAGAGTTATTTTCACTGAAAATAAAAAAGTGCCGGTTTGTCCTGTTATTAGCAAAAATCAATGTAACTTATAGAATTGGCTTTAGGGGCATAAATAGATACATCGAATATCACAACAAAAAAACTCACTCATAACTGCTCCAGCCAGAGTTATTTTCACTGAAAATTAAAAGGTGCCGGTTTGTCCTGTTATTAGCAAAAATCAATGTAACTTATAGAATTGGCTTCAGGGGCATAAATAGATACATCGAATATCACAACAAAAAAAACTCACTCATAACTGCTCCAGCCAGAGTTATTTTCACTGAAAATAAAAAAGTGCCGGTTTGTCCTGTTGTTAGCAAAAATCAATGTAACTTATAGAATTGGCTTTAGGGGCATAAATAGATACATCGAATATCACAACAAAAAACTCACTCATAACTTATCCAGCCAGAGTTATTTTCACTGAAAATTAATAGGTGCCGGTTTGTCCTGTTATTAGCAAAAATCAATGTAACTTATAGAATTGGCTTTAGGGGCATAAATAGATACATCGACTATCACAACAAAAAAAAACTCACTCATAACTGCTCCAGCCAGAGTTATTTTCACTGAAAATAAAAAAGTGCCGGTTTGTCCTGTTATTAGCAAAAATCAATGTAACTTATAGAATTGGCTTTAGGGGCATAAATAGATACATCGAATATCACAACAAAAAAAAAGTCACTCATAACTGCTCCAGCCAGAGTTATTTTCACTGAAAATAAAAAAGTGCCGGTTTGTCCTGTTATTAGCAAAAATCAATGAAACTTATAGAATTGGCTTTAGGGGCATAAATAGATACATCGAATATCACAACAAAAAAAACTCACTCATAACTGCTCAGGCCAGAGTTATTTTCACTGAAAATAAAAAAGTGCCGGTTTGTCCTGTAATTAGCAAAAATCAATGTTACTTATAGAATTGGCTTTAGAGGCATAAATAGATACACCGAATATCGCAACAAAAAAAACTCACTCATAACTGCTCCAGCCAGAGTTATTTTCACTGAAAATAAAAAAGTGCCGGTTTGTCCTGTTATTAGCAAAAATCAATGTAACTTATAGAATTGGCTTTAGGGGCATAAATAGTTACATCGAATATCACAACAAAAAAACTCACTCATAACTGCTCCAGCCAGAGTTATTTTCACTGAAAATTAAAAGGTGCCGGTTTGTCCTGTTATTAGCAAAAATCAATGTAACTTATAGAATTGGCTTTAGAGGCATAAATAAATACACCGAATATCGCAACAAAAAAAACTCACTCATAAAACTGCTCCAGCCAGAGTTATTTTCACTGAAAATAAAAAAGTGCCGGTTTGTCCTGTTATTAGCAAAAATCAATGTAACTTATAGAATTGGTTTTAGGGGCATAAATAGATACATCGAATATCACAACAAAAAAACTCACTCATAACTGCTCCAGCCAGAGTTATTTTCACTGAAAATTAAAAGGTGCCGGTTTGTCCTGTTATTAGCAAAAATCAATGTAACTTATAGAATTGGCTTTAGGGGCATAAATAGATACATCGAATATCACAACAAAAAAAACTCACTCATAACTGCTCCAGCCAGAGTTATTTTCACTGAAAATTAAAAGGTGCCGGTTTGTCCTGTTATTAGCAAAAATCAATGTAACTTATAGAATTGGCTTTAGGGGCATAAATAGATACATCGAATATCGCAACAAAAAAAACTCACTCATAACTGCTCCAGCCAGAGTTATTTTCACTGAAAATTAAAAGGTGCCGGTTTGTCCTGTTATTAGCAAAAATCAATGTAACTTATATAATTGGCTTTAGGGGCTTAAATAGATACATCGAATATCGCAACAAAAAAACTCACTCATAACTACTCTAGAGTTATTTACACTGAAAATAAAAAAGTGCCGGTTTGTCCTGTTATTAGCAAAAATCAATGTAACTTATAGAATTGGCTTTAGGGGCATAAATAGATACATCGAATATCACAACAAAAAAACTCACTCATAACTGCTCCAGCCAGAGTTATTTTCACTGAAAATTAAAAGGTGCCGGTTTGTCCTGTTATTAGCAAAAATCAATGTAACTTATAGAATTGGCTTTAGGGGCATAAATAGATACATCGAATATCACAACAAAAAAAACTCACTCATAACTGCTCCAGCAAGAGTTATTTTCACTGAAAATTAAAAGGTGCCGGTTTGTCCTGTTATTAGCAAAAATCAATGTAACTTATAGAATTGGCTTTAGGGGCATAAATAGATACATCGAATATCGCAACAAAAAAAACTCACTCATAACTGCTACAGCCAGAGTTATTTTCACTGAAAATTAAAAGGTGCCGGTTTGTCCTGTTATTAGCAAAAATCAATGTAACTTATATAATTGGCTTTAGGGGCTTAAATAGATACATCGAATATCGCAACAAAAAAACTCACTCATAACTACTCTAGAGTTATTTACACTGAAAATAAAAAAGTGCCGGTTTGTCCTGTTATTAGCAAAAATCAATGTAACTTATAGAATTGGCTTTAGGGGCATAAATAGATACATCGAATATCACAACAAAAAAAACTCACTCATAACTGCTCCAGCCAGAGTTATTTTCACTGAAAATAAAAAAGTGCCGGTTTGTCCTGTTATTAGCAAAAATCAATGTAACTTATAGAATTGGCTTTAGGGGCATAATTAGATACATCGAATATCACAACAAAAAAAACTCACTCATAACTGCTCCAGCCAGAGTTATTTTCACTGAAAATAAAAAAAGTGCCGGTTTGTCCTGTTATTAGCAAAAATCAATGTAACTTATAGAATTGGCTTTAGGGGCATAAATAGATACATCGAATATCACAACAAAAAAACTCACTCATAACTGCTCCAACCAGAGTTATTTTCACTGAAAATAAAAAAGTGCCGGTTTGTCCTGTTATTAGCAAAAATCAATTTAACTTATAGAATTGGCTTTAGGGGCATAAATAGATACATCGAATATCGCAACAAAAAAAACTGACTCATAACTACTCCAGAGTTATTTTCACTGAAAATAAAAAAGTGCCGGTTTGTCCTGTTATTAGCAAAAATCAATGTAACTTATAGAATTGGCTTTAGGGGCATAAATAGATACATCGAATATCACAACAAAAAAACTCACTCATAACTGCTCCAGCCAGAGTTATTTTCACTGAAAATTAAAAGGTGCCGGTTTGTCCTGTTATTAGCAAAAATCAATGTAACTTATAGAATTGGCTTCAGGGGCATAAATAGATACATCGAATATCACAACAAAAAAAACTCACTCATAACTGCTCCAGCCAGAGTTATTTTCACTGAAAATGAAAAAGTACCGGTTTGTCCTGTTATTAGCAAAAATCAATGTAACTTATAGAATTGGCTTTAGGGGCATAAATAGATACATCGAATATCACAACAAAAAAACTCACTCATAACTGCTCCAGCCAGAGTTATTTTCACTGAAAATTAAAAGGTGCCGGTTTGTCCTGTTATTAGCAAAAATCAATGTAACTTATAAAATTGGCTTTAGGGGCATAAATAGATACATCGAATATCACAACAAAAAAAAACTCACTCATAACTACTCCAGAGTTATTTACACTGAAAATAAAAAAGTGCCGGTTTGTCCTGTTATTAGCAAAAATCAATGTAACTTATAGAATTGGCTTTAGGGGCATAAATAGATACATCGAATATCACAACAAAAAAACTCACTCATAACTGCTCCAGCCAGAGTTATTTTCACTGAAAATAAAAAAAGTGCCGGTTTGTCCTGTTATTAGCAAAAATCAATGTAACTTATAGAATTGGCTTTAGGGGCATAAATAGATACATCGAATATCGCAACAAAAAAAAACTCACTCATAACTACTCCAGAGTTATTTACACTGAAAATAAAAAAGTGCCGGTTTGTCCTGTTATTAGCAAAAATCAATGTAACTTATAGAATTGGCTTTAGGGGCATAAATAGATACATCGAATATCGCAACAAAAAAAACTCACTCATAACTACTCCAGAGTTATTTTCACTGAAAATAAAAAAGTGCCGGTTTGTCCTGTTATTAGCAAAAATCAATGTAACTTATAGAATTGGCTTTAGGGGCATAAATAGATACATCGAATATCGCAACAAAAAAAACTCACTCATTACTGCTCCAGCCAGAGTTATTTACACTGAAAATAAAAAAGTGCCGGTTTGTCCTGTTATTAGCAAAAATCAATGTAACTTATAGAATTGGCTTCAGGGGCATAAATAGATACATGGAATATCACAACAAAAAAAACTCACTCATAACTGCTCCAGCCAGAGTTATTTTCACTGAAAATAAAAAAGTGCCGGTTTGTCCTGTTATTAGCAAAAATCAATGTAACTTATAGAATTGGCTTTAGGGGCATAAATAGATACATCGAATATCACAACAAAAAAAACTCACTCATAACTGCTCCAGCCAGAGTTATTTTCACTGAAAATAAAAAAGTGCCGGTTTGTCCTGTTATTAGCAAAAATCAATGTAACTTATAGAATTGGCTTTAGGGGCATAATTAGATACATCGAATATCACAACAAAAAAAAACTCACTCATAACTGCTCCAACCAGAGTTATTTTCACTGAAAATAAAAAAGTGCCGGTTTGTCCTGTTATTAGCAAAAATCAATGTAACTTATAGAATTGGCTTTAGGGGCATAAATAGATACATCGAATATCGCAACAAAAAAAAACTGACTCATAACTACTCCAGAGTTATTTTCACTGAAAATAAAAAAGTGCCGGTTTGTCCTGTTATTAGCAAAAATCAATGAAACTTATAGAATTGGCTTTAGGGGCATAAATAGATACATCGAATATCACAACAAAAAAACTCACTCATAACTGCTCCAACCAGAGTTATTTTCACTGAAAATAAAAAAGTGCCGGTTTGTCCTGTTATTAGCAAAAATCAATGTAACTTATAGAATTGGCTTTAGGGGCATAAATAGATACATCGAATATCGCAACAAAAAAAACTGACTCATAACTACTCCAGAGTTATTTTCACTGAAAATAAAAAAGTGCCGGTTTGTCCTGTTATTAGCAAAAATCAATGTAACTTATAGAATTGGCTTTAGGGGCATAAATAGATACATCGAATATCACAACAAAAAAAAAGTCACTCATAACTGCTCCAGCCAGAGTTATTTTCACTGAAAATAAAAAAGTGCCGGTTTGTCCTGTTATTAGCAAAAATCAATGTAACTTATAGAATTGGCTTTAGGGGCATAAATAGATACATCGAATATCACAACAAAAAAACTCACTCATAACTGCTCCAGCCAGAGTTATTTTCACTGAAAATAAAAAAGTGCCGGTTTGTCCTGTTATTAGCAAAAATCAATGTAACTTATAGAATTGGCTTTAGGGGCATAAATAGATACATCGAATATCGCAACAAAAAAAACTCACTCATAACTGCTCCAGCCAGAGTTATTTTCACTGAAAATAAAAAAGTGCCGGTTTGTCCTGTTATTAGCAAAAATCAATGTAACTTATAGAATTGGCTTTAGAGGCATAAATAGATACCTACACCGAATATCGCAACAAAAAAAAGTCACTCATAACTGCTCCAGCCAGAGTTATTTTCACTGAAAATAAAAAAGTGCCGGTTTGTCCTGTTATTAGCAAAAATCAATGTAACTTATAGAATTGGCTTTAGGGGCATAAATAGATACATCGAATATCACAACAAAAAAAACTCACTCATAACTGCTCCAGCCAGAGTTATTTTCACTGATAATAAAAAAGTGCCGGTTTGTCCTGTTATTAGCAAAAATCAATGTAACTTATAGAATTGGCTTTAGGGGCATAAATAGATACATCGAATATCGCAATAAAAAAAACTCACTCATAACTACTCCAGAGTTATTTACACTGAAAATAAAAAAGTGCCGGTTTGTCCTGTTATTAGCAAAAATCAATGTTACTTATAGAATTGGCTTTAGGGGCATAAATAGATACATCGAATATCACAACAAAAAAACTCACTCATAACTGCTCCAGCCAGAGTTATTTTCACTGAAAATAAAAAAGTGCCGGTTTGTCCTGTTATTAGCAAAAATCAATGTAACTTATAGAATTGGCTTTAGGGGCATAAATAGATACATCGAATATCACAACAAAAAAACTCACTCATAACTGCTCCAGCCAGAGTTATTTTCACTGAAAATAAAAAAGTGCCGGTTTGTCCTGTTATTAGCAAAAATCAATGTAACTTATAGAATTGGCTTTAGGGGCATAAATAGATACACCGAATATCGCAACAAAAAAACTCACTCATAACTGCTCCAGCCAGAGTTATTTTCACTGAAAATAAAAAAGTGCCGGTTTGTCCTGTTATTAGCAAAAATAAATGTTACTTATAGAATTGGCTTTAGGGGCATAAATAGATACATCGAATATCGCAACAAAAAAAACTCACTCATAACTACTCCAGAGTTATTTACACTGAAAATAAAAAAGTGCCGGTTTGTCCTGTTATTAGCAAAAATCAATGTAACTTATAGAATTGGCTTTAGGGGCATAAATAGATACATCGAATATCGCAACAAAAAAAACTCACTCATAACTACTCCAGAGTTATTTTCACTGAAAATAAAAAAGTGCCAGTTTGTCCTGTTATTAGCAAAAATCAATGTAACTTATAGAATTGGCTTTAGGGGCATAAATAGATACATCGAATATCACAACAAAAAAACTCACTCATAACTGCTCCAACCAGAGTTATTTTCACTGAAAATAAAAAAGTGCCGGTTTGTCCTGTTATTAGCAAAAATCAATGTAACTTATAGAATTGGCTTTAGGGGCATAAATAGATACATCGAATATCGCAACAAAAAAAACTCCCTCATAACTACTCCAGAGTTATTTACACTGAAAATAAAAAAGTGCCGGTTTGTCCTGTTATTAGCAAAAATCAATGTAACTTATAGAATTGGCTTTAGGGGCATAAATAGATACATCGAATATCGCAACAAAAAAAACTCACTCATAACTACTCCAGAGTTATTTTCACTGAAAATAAAAAAGTGCCGGTTTGTCCTGTTATTAGCAAAAATCAATGTAACTTATAGAATTGGCTTTAGGGGCATAAATAGATACATCGAATATCACAACAAAAAAAACTCACTCATAACTGCTCCAGCCAGAGTTATTTTCACTGAAAATAAAAAAGTGCCGGTTTGTCCTGTTATTAGCAAAAATCAATGTAACTTATAAAATTGGCTTTAGGGGCATAATTAGATACATCGAATATCACAACAAAAAAAACTCACTCATAACTGCTCCAACCAGAGTTATTTTCACTGAAAATAAAAAAAGTGCCGGTTTGTCCTGTTATTAGCAAAAATCAATGTAACTTATAGAATTGGCTTTAGGGGCATAAATAGATACATCGAATATCACAACAAAAAAACTCACTCATAACTGCTCCAACCAGAGTTATTTTCACTGAAAATAAAAAAGTGCCGGTTTGTCCTGTTATTAGCAAAAATCAATGTAACTTATAGAATTGGCTTTAGGGGCATAAATAGATACATCGAATATCGCAACAAAAAAAACTGACTCATAACTACTCCAGAGTTATTTTCACTGAAAATAAAAAAGTGCCGGTTTGTCCTGTTATTAGCAAAAATCAATGTAACTTATAGAATTGGCTTTAGGGGCATAAATAGATACATCGAATATCACAACAAAAAAAAAGTCACTCATAACTGCTCCAGCCAGAGTTATTTTCACTGAAAATAAAAAAGTGCCGGTTTGTCCTGTTATTAGCAAAAATCAATGAAACTTATAGAATTGGCTTTAGGGGCATAAATAGATACATCGAATATCGCAACAAAAAAAACTCACTCATAACTACTCCAGAGTTATTTACACTGAAAATAAAAAAGTGCCGGTTTGTCCTGTTATTAGCAAAAATCAATGTAACTTATAGAATTGGCTTTAGGGGCATAAATAGATACATCGAATATCACAACAAAAAAACTCACTCATAACTGCTCCAGCCAGAGTTATTTTCACTGAAAATAAAAAAGTGCCGGTTTGTCCTGTTATTAGCAAAAATCAATGTAACTTATAGAATTGGCTTTAGGGGCATAAATAGATACATCGAATATCACAACAAAAAAACACACTCATAACTGCTCCAGCCAGAGTTATTTTCACTGAAAATTAAAAGGTGCCGGTTTGTCCTGTTATTAGCAAAAACCAATGTAACTTATAGAATTGGCTTTAGGGGCATAAATAGATACATCGAATATCACAACAAAAAAAACTCACACATAACTGCTCAGGCCAGAGTTATTTTCACTGAAAATAAAAAAGTGCCGGTTTGTCCTGTTATTAGCAAAAATCAATGTCACTTATAAAATTGGCTTTAGGGGCATAAATAGATACATCGAATATCACAACAAAAAAAAACTCACTCATAACTACTCCAGAGTTATTTACACTGAAAATAAAAAAGTGCCGGTTTGTCCTGTTATTAGCAAAAATCAATGTAACTTATAGAATTGGCTTTAGGGGCATAAATAGATACATCGAATATCACAACAAAAAAACTCACTCATAACTGCTCCAGCCAGAGTTATTTTCACTGAAAATAAAAAAAGTGCCGGTTTGTCCTGTTATTAGCAAAAATCAATGTAACTTATAGAATTGGCTTTAGGGGCATAAATAGATACATCGAATATCACAACAAAAAAACTCACTCATAACTGCTCCAGCCAGAGTTATTTTCACTGAAAATAAAAAAAGTGCCGGTTTGTCCTGTTATTAGCAAAAATCAATGTAACTTATAGAATTGGCTTTAGGGGCATAAATAGATACATCGAATATCGCAACAAAAAAAACTCACTCATAACTGCTCCAGAGTTATTTTCACTGAAAATAAAAAAAGTGCCGGTTTGTCCTGTTATTAGCAAAAATCAATGTAACTTATAGAATTGGCTTTAGGGGCATAAATAGATACATCGAATATCGCAACAAAAGAAAAACTCACTCATAACTGCTCCAACCAGAGTTATTTTCACTGAAAATAAAAAAGTGCCGGTTTGTCCTGTTATTAGCAAAAATCAATGTAACTTATAGAATTGGCTTTAGGGGCATAAATAGATACATCGAATATCGCAACAAAAAAAACTGACTCATAACTACTCCAGAGTTATTTTCACTGAAAATAAAAATGTGCCGGTTTGTCCTGTTATTAGCAAAAATCAATGAAACTTATAGAATTGGCTTTAGGGGCATAAATAGATACATCGAATATCGCAACAAAAAAACTCACTCATAACTGCTCCAACCAGAGTTATTTTCACTGAAAATAAAAAAGTGCCGGTTTGTCCTGTTATTAGCAAAAATCAATGTAACTTATAGAATTGGCTTTAGGGGCATAAATAGATACATCGAATATCGCAACAAAAAAAACTCACTCATAACTACTCCAGAGTTATTTTCACTGAAAATAAAAAAGTGCCGGTTTGTCCTGTTATTAGCAAAAATCAATGTAACTTATAGAATTGGCTTTAGGGGCATAAATAGATACATCGAATATCACAACAAAAAAAACTCACTCATAACTGCTCCAGCCAGAGTTATTTTCACTGAAAATAAAAAAGTGCCGGTTTGTCCTGTTATTAGCAAAAATCAATGTAACTTATAGAATTGGCTTTAGGGGCATAATTAGATACATCGAATATCACAACAAAAAAAACTCACTCATAACTGCTCCAGCCAGAGTTATTTTCACTGAAAATAAAAAAAGTGCCGGTTTTTCCTGTTATTAGCAAAAATCAATGTAACTTATAGAATTGGCTTTAGGGGCATAAATAGATACATCGAATATCACAACAAAAAAACTCACTCATAACTGCTCCAACCAGAGTTATTTTCACTGAAAATAAAAAAGTGCCGGTTTGTCCTGTTATTAGCAAAAATCAATGAAACTTATAGAATTGGCTTTAGGGGCATAAATAGATACATCGAATATCGCAACAAAAAAAACTCACTCATAACTACTCCAGAGTTATTTACACTGAAAATAAAAAAGTGCCGGTTTGTCCTGTTATTAGCAAAAATCAATGTAACTTATAGAATTGGCTTTAGGGGCATAAATAGATACATCGAATATCGCAACAAAAAAAACTCACTCATAACTACTCCAGAGTTATTTTCACTGAAAATAAAAAAGTGCCAGTTTGTCCTGTTATTAGCAAAAATCAATGTAACTTATAGAATTGGCTTTAGGGGCATAAATAGATACATCGAATATCACAACAAAAAAACTCACTCATAACTGCTCCAACCAGAGTTATTTTCACTGAAAATAAAAAAGTGCCGGTTTGTCCTGTTATTAGCAAAAATCAATGTAACTTATAGAATTGGCTTTAGGGGCATAAATAGATACATCGAATATCGCAACAAAAAAAACTCCCTCATAACTACTCCAGAGTTATTTACACTGAAAATAAAAAAGTGCCGGTTTGTCCTGTTATTAGCAAAAATCAATGTAACTTATAGAATTGGCTTTAGGGGCATAAATAGATACATCGAATATCGCAACAAAAAAAACTCACTCATAACTACTCCAGAGTTATTTTCACTGAAAATAAAAAAGTGCCGGTTTGTCCTGTTATTAGCAAAAATCAATGTAACTTATAGAATTGGCTTCAGGGGCATAAATAGATACATCGAATATCACAACAAAAAAAACTCACTCATAACTGCTCCAGCCAGAGTTATTTTCACTGAAAATAAAAAAGTGCCGGTTTGTCCTGTTATTAGCAAAAATCAATGTAACTTATAGAATTGGCTTTAGGGGCATAATTAGATACATCGAATATCACAACAAAAAAAACTCACTCATAACTGCTCCAACCAGAGTTATTTTCACTGAAAATAAAAAAAAGTGCCGGTTTGTCCTGTTATTAGCAAAAATCAATGTAACTTATAGAATTGGCTTTAGGGGCATAAATAGATACATCGAATATCACAACAAAAAAACTCACTCATAACTGCTCCAGCCAGAGTTATTTTCACTGAAAATAAAAAAAGTGCCGGTTTGTCCTGTTATTAGCAAAAATCAATGTAACTTATAGAATTGGCTTTAGGGGCATAAATAGATACATCGAATATCGCAACAAAAAAAACTCACTCATAACTGCTCCAGAGTTATTTTCACTGAAAATAAAAAAAGTGCCGGTTTGTCCTGTTATTAGCAAAAATCAATGTAACTTATAGAATTGGCTTTAGGGGCATAAATAGATACATCGAATATCGCAACAAAAGAAAAACTCACTCATAACTGCTCCAACCAGAGTTATTTTCACTGAAAATAAAAAAGTGCCGGTTTGTCCTGTTATTAGCAAAAATCAATGTAACTTATAGAATTGGCTTTAGGGGCATAAATAGATACATCGAATATCGCAACAAAAAAAACTGACTCATAACTACTCCAGAGTTATTTTCACTGAAAATAAAAATGTGCCGGTTTGTCCTGTTATTAGCAAAAATCAATGAAACTTATAGAATTGGCTTTAGGGGCATAAATAGATACATCGAATATCGCAACAAAAAAACTCACTCATAACTGCTCCAACCAGAGTTATTTTCACTGAAAATAAAAAAGTGCCGGTTTGTCCTGTTATTAGCAAAAATCAATGTAACTTATAGAATTGGCTTTAGGGGCATAAATAGATACATCGAATATCGCAACAAAAAAAACTCACTCATAACTACTCCAGAGTTATTTTCACTGAAAATAAAAAAGTGCCGGTTTGTCCTGTTATTAGCAAAAATCAATGTAACTTATAGAATTGGCTTTAGGGGCATAAATAGATACATCGAATATCACAACAAAAAAAACTCACTCATAACTGCTCCAGCCAGAGTTATTTTCACTGAAAATAAAAAAGTGCCGGTTTGTCCTGTTATTAGCAAAAATCAATGTAACTTATAGAATTGGCTTTAGGGGCATAATTAGATACATCGAATATCACAACAAAAAAAACTCACTCATAACTGCTCCAGCCAGAGTTATTTTCACTGAAAATAAAAAAAGTGCCGGTTTTTCCTGTTATTAGCAAAAATCAATGTAACTTATAGAATTGGCTTTAGGGGCATAAATAGATACATCGAATATCACAACAAAAAAACTCACTCATAACTGCTCCAACCAGAGTTATTTTCACTGAAAATAAAAAAGTGCCGGTTTGTCCTGTTATTAGCAAAAATCAATGAAACTTATAGAATTGGCTTTAGGGGCATAAATAGATACATCGAATATCGCAACAAAAAAAACTCACTCATAACTACTCCAGAGTTATTTACACTGAAAATAAAAAAGTGCCGGTTTGTCCTGTTATTAGCAAAAATCAATGTAACTTATAGAATTGGCTTTAGGGGCATAAATAGATACATCGAATATCGCAACAAAAAAAACTCACTCATAACTACTCCAGAGTTATTTTCACTGAAAATAAAAAAGTGCCAGTTTGTCCTGTTATTAGCAAAAATCAATGTAACTTATAGAATTGGCTTTAGGGGCATAAATAGATACATCGAATATCACAACAAAAAAACTCACTCATAACTGCTCCAACCAGAGTTA
This sequence comes from Agriopis leucophaearia, assembly GCA_949125355.1. Taxonomy (NCBI): domain Eukaryota; kingdom Metazoa; phylum Arthropoda; class Insecta; order Lepidoptera; family Geometridae; genus Agriopis; species Agriopis leucophaearia. The sequence goes on from OX421289.1 coordinate 7,939,436, forward strand.
TTTTCACTGAAAATAAAAAAGTGCCGGTTTGTCCTGTTATTAGCAAAAATCAATGTAACTTATAGAATTGGCTTTAGGGGCATAAATAGATACATCGAATATCGCAACAAAAAAAACTCCCTCATAACTACTCCAGAGTTATTTACACTGAAAATAAAAAAGTGCCGGTTTGTCCTGTTATTAGCAAAAATCAATGTAACTTATAGAATTGGCTTTAGGGGCATAAATAGATACATCGAATATCGCAACAAAAAAAACTCACTCATAACTACTCCAGAGTTATTTTCACTGAAAATAAAAAAGTGCCGGTTTGTCCTGTTATTAGCAAAAATCAATGTAACTTATAGAATTGGCTTCAGGGGCATAAATAGATACATCGAATATCACAACAAAAAAAACTCACTCATAACTGCTCCAGCCAGAGTTATTTTCACTGAAAATAAAAAAGTGCCGGTTTGTCCTGTTATTAGCAAAAATCAATGTAACTTATAGAATTGGCTTTAGGGGCATAATTAGATACATCGAATATCACAACAAAAAAAACTCACTCATAACTGCTCCAACCAGAGTTATTTTCACTGAAAATAAAAAAAAGTGCCGGTTTGTCCTGTTATTAGCAAAAATCAATGTAACTTATAGAATTGGCTTTAGGGGCATAAATAGATACATCGAATATCACAACAAAAAAACTCACTCATAACTGCTCCAACCAGAGTTATTTTCACTGAAAATAAAAAAGTGCCGGTTTGTCCTGTTATTAGCAAAAATCAATGTAACTTATAGAATTGGCTTTAGGGGCATAAATAGATACATCGAATATCGCAACAAAAAAAACTGACTCATAACTACTCCAGAGTTATTTTCACTGAAAATAAAAAAGTGCCGGTTTGTCCTGTTATTAGCAAAAATCAATGTAACTTATAGAATTGGCTTTAGGGGCATAAATAGATACATCGCATATCACAACAAAAAAAAAGTCACTCATAACTGCTCCAGCCAGAGTTATTTTCACTGAAAATAAAAAAGTGCCGGTTTGTCCTGTTATTAGCAAAAATCAATGAAACTTATAGAATTGGCTTTAGGGGCATAAATAGATACATCGAATATCGCAACAAAAAAAACTCACTCATAACTACTCCAGAGTTATTTACACTGAAAATAAAAAAGTGCCGGTTTGTCCTGTTATTAGCAAAAATCAATGTAACTTATAGAATTGGCTTTAGGGGCATAAATAGATACATCGAATATCACAACAAAAAAACTCACTCATAACTGCTCCAGCCAGAGTTATTTTCACTGAAAATAAAAAAGTGCCGGTTTGTCCTGTTATTAGCAAAAATCAATGTAACTTATAGAATTGGCTTTAGGGGCATAAATAGATACATCGAATATCACAACAAAAAAACACACTCATAACTGCTCCAGCCAGAGTTATTTTCACTGAAAATTAAAAGGTGCCGGTTTGTCCTGTTATTAGCAAAAATCAATGTAACTTATAGAATTGGCTTTAGGGGCATAAATAGATACATCGAATATCACAACAAAAAAAACTCACACATAACTGCTCAGGCCAGAGTTATTTTCACTGAAAATAAAAAAGTGCCGGTTTGTCCTGTTATTAGCAAAAATCAATGTAACTTATAAAATTGGCTTTAGGGGCATAAATAGATACATCGAATATCACAACAAAAAAAAACTCACTCATAACTACTCCAGAGTTATTTACACTGAAAATAAAAAAGTGCCGGTTTGTCCTGTTATTAGCAAAAATCAATGTAACTTATAGAATTGGCTTTAGGGGCATAAATAGATACATCGAATATCACAACAAAAAAACTCACTCATAACTGCTCCAGCCAGAGTTATTTTCACTGAAAATAAAAAAAGTGCCGGTTTGTCCTGTTATTAGCAAAAATCAATGTAACTTATAGAATTGGCTTTAGGGGCATAAATAGATACATCGAATATCACAACAAAAAAACTCACTCATAACTGCTCCAACCAGAGTTATTTTCACTGAAAATAAAAAAGTGCCGGTTTGTCCTGTTATTAGCAAAAATCAATGTAACTTATAGAATTGGCTTTAGGGGCATAAATAGATACATCGAATATCGCAACAAAAAAAACTGACTCATAACTACTCCAGAGTTATTTTCACTGAAAATAAAAAAGTGCCGGTTTGTCCTGTTATTAGCAAAAATCAATGTAACTTATAGAATTGGCTTTAGGGGCATAAATAGATACATCGAATATCACAACAAAAAAAAAGTCACTCATAACTGCTCCAGCCAGAGTTATTTTCACTGAAAATAAAAAAGTGCCGGTTTGTCCTGTTATTAGCAAAAATCAATGAAACTTATAGAATTGGCTTTAGGGGCATAAATAGATACATCGAATATCGCAACAAAAAAAACTCACTCATAACTACTCCAGAGTTATTTACACTGAAAATAAAAAAGTGCCGGTTTGTCCTGTTATTAGCAAAAATCAATGTAACTTATAGAATTGGCTTTAGGGGCATAAATAGATACATCGAATATCGCAACAAAAAAAACTCACTCATTACTGCTCCAGCCAGAGTTATTTACACTGAAAATAAAAAAGTGCCGGTTTGTCCTGTTATTAGCAAAAATCAATGTAACTTATAGAATTGGCTTCAGGGGCATAAATAGATACATGGAATATCACAACAAAAAAAACTCACTCATAACTGCTCCAGCCAGAGTTATTTTCACTGAAAATAAAAAAGTGCCGGTTTGTCCTGTTATTAGCAAAAATCAATGTAACTTATAGAATTGGCTTTAGGGGCATAAATAGATACATCGAATATCACAACAAAAAAAACTCACTCATAACTGCTCCAGCCAGAGTTATTTTCACTGAAAATAAAAAAGTGCCGGTTTGTCCTGTTATTAGCAAAAATCAATGTAACTTATAGAATTGGCTTTAGGGGCATAATTAGATACATCGAATATCACAACAAAAAAAACTCACTCATAACTGCTCCAGCCAGAGTTATTTTCACTGAAAATAAAAAAAGTGCCGGTTTGTCCTGTTATTAGCAAAAATCAATGTAACTTATAGAATTGGCTTTAGGGGCATAAATAGATACATCGAATATCACAACAAAAAAACTCACTCATAACTGCTCCAACCAGAGTTATTTTCACTGAAAATAAAAAAGTGCCGGTTTGTCCTGTTATAAGCAAAAATCAATGAAACTTATAGAATTGGCTTTAGGGGCATAAATAGATACATCGAATATCGCAACAAAAAAAACTCACTCATAACTACTCCAGAGTTATTTACACTGAAAATAAAAAAGTGCCGGTTTGTCCTGTTATTAGCAAAAATCAATGTAACTTATAGAATTGGCTTTAGGGGCATAAATAGATACATCGAATATCGCAACAAAAAAAACTCACTCATAACTACTCCAGAGTTATTTTCACTGAAAATAAAAAAGTGCCAGTTTGTCCTGTTATTAGCAAAAATCAATGTAACTTATAGAATTGGCTTTAGGAGCATAAATAGATACATCGAATATCACAACAAAAAAACTCACTCATAACTGCTCCAACCAGAGTTATTTTCACTGAAAATAAAAAAGTGCCGGTTTGTCCTGTTATTAGCAAAAATCAATGTAACTTATAGAATTGGCTTTAGGGGCATAAATAGATACATCGAATATCGCAACAAAAAAAACTCCCTCATAACTACTCCAGAGTTATTTACACTGAAAATAAAAAAGTGCCGGTTTGTCCTGTTATTAGCAAAAATCAATGTAACTTATAGAATTGGCTTTAGGGGCATAAATAGATACATCGAATATCGCAACAAAAAAAACTCACTCATAACTACTCCAGAGTTATTTTCACTGAAAATAAAAAAGTGCCGGTTTGTCCTGTTATTAGCAAAAATCAATGTAACTTATAGAATTGGCTTTAGGGGCATAAATAGATACATCGAATATCACAACAAAAAAAACTCACTCATAACTGCTCCAGCCAGAGTTATTTTCACTGAAAATAAAAAAGTGCCGGTTTGTCCTGTTATTAGCAAAAATCAATGTAACTTATAGAATTGGCTTTAGGGGCATAATTAGATACATCGAATATCACAACAAAAAAAACTCACTCATAACTGCTCCAACCAGAGTTATTTTCACTGAAAATAAAAAAAGTGCCGGTTTGTCCTGTTATTAGCAAAAATCAATGTAACTTATAGAATTGGCTTTAGGGGCATAAATAGATACATCGAATATCACAACAAAAAAACTCACTCATAACTGCTCCAACCAGAGTTATTTTCACTGAAAATAAAAAAGTGCCGGTTTGTCCTGTTATTAGCAAAAATCAATGTAACTTATAGAATTGGCTTTAGGGGCATAAATAGATACATCGAATATCGCAACAAAAAAAACTGACTCATAACTACTCCAGAGTTATTTTCACTGAAAATAAAAAAGTGCCGGTTTGTCCTGTTATTAGCAAAAATCAATGTAACTTATAGAATTGGCTTTAGGGGCATAAATAGATACATCGAATATCACAACAAAAAAAAAGTCACTCATAACTGCTCCAGCCAGAGTTATTTTCACTGAAAATAAAAAAGTGCCGGTTTGTCCTGTTATTAGCAAAAATCAATGAAACTTATAGAATTGGCTTTAGGGGCATAAATAGATACATCGAATATCGCAACAAAAAAAACTCACTCATAACTACTCCAGAGTTATTTACACTGAAAATAAAAAAGTGCCGGTTTGTCCTGTTATTAGCAAAAATCAATGTAACTTATAGAATTGGCTTTAGGGGCATAAATAGATACATCGAATATCACAACAAAAAAACTCACTCATAACTGCTCCAGCCAGAGTTATTTTCACTGAAAATAAAAAAGTGCCGGTTTGTCCTGTTATTAGCAAAAATCAATGTAACTTATAGAATTGGCTTTAGGGGCATAAATAGATACATCGAATATCACAACAAAAAAACACACTCATAACTGCTCCAGCCAGAGTTATTTTCACTGAAAATTAAAAGGTGCCGGTTTGTCCTGTTATTAGCAAAAATCAATGTAACTTATAGAATTGGCTTTAGGGGCATAAATAGATACATCGAATATCACAACAAAAAAAACTCACACATAACTGCTCAGGCCAGAGTTATTTTCACTGAAAATAAAAAAGTGCCGGTTTGTCCTGTTATTAGCAAAAATCAATGTAACTTATAAAATTGGCTTTAGGGGCATAAATAGATACATCGAATATCACAACAAAAAAAAACTCACTCATAACTACTCCAGAGTTATTTACACTGAAAATAAAAAAGTGCCGGTTTGTCCTGTTATTAGCAAAAATCAATGTAACTTATAGAATTGGCTTTAGGGGCATAAATAGATACATCGAATATCACAACAAAAAAACTCACTCATAACTGCTCCAGCCAGAGTTATTTTCACTGAAAATAAAAAAAGTGCCGGTTTGTCCTGTTATTAGCAAAAATCAATGTAACTTATAGAATTGGCTTTAGGGGCATAAATAGATACATCGAATATCACAACAAAAAAACTCACTCATAACTGCTCCAGCCAGAGTTATTTTCACTGAAAATAAAAAAGTGCCGGTTTGTCCTGTTATAAGCAAAAATCAATGTAACTTATAGAATTGGCTTTAGGGGCATAAATAGATACATCGAATATCGCAACAAAAAAAACTGACTCATAACTACTCCAGAGTTATTTTCACTGAAAATAAAAAAGTGCCGGTTTGTCCTGTTATTAGCAAAAATCAATGTAACTTATAGAATTGGCTTTAGGGGCATAAATAGATACATCGAATATCACAACAAAAAAAAAGTCACTCATAACTGCTCCAGCCAGAGTTATTTTCACTGAAAATAAAAAAGTGCCGGTTTGTCCTGTTATTAGCAAAAATCAATGAAACTTATAGAATTGGCTTTAGGGGCATAAATAGATACATCGAATATCGCAACAAAAAAAACTCACTCATAACTACTCCAGAGTTATTTACACTGAAAATAAAAAAGTGCCGGTTTGTCCTGTTATTAGCAAAAATCAATGTAACTTATAGAATTGGCTTTAGGGGCATAAATAGATACATCGAATATCGCAACAAAAAAACTCACTCATAACTGCTCCAACCAGAGTTATTTTCACTGAAAATAAAAAAGTGCCGGTTTGTCCTGTTATTAGCAAAAATCAATGTAACTTATAGAATTGGCTTTAGGGGCATAAATAGATACATCGAATATCGCAACAAAAAAAACTCACTCATAACTACTCCAGAGTTATTTTCACTGAAAATAAAAAAGTGCCGGTTTGTCCTGTTATTAGCAAAAATCAATGTAACTTATAGAATTGGCTTTAGGGGCATAAATAGATACATCGAATATCGCAACAAAAAAAACTCACTCATTACTGCTCCAGCCAGAGTTATTTACACTGAAAATAAAAAAGTGCCGGTTTGTCCTGTTATTAGCAAAAATCAATGTAACTTATAGAATTGGCTTCAGGGGCATAAATAGATACATGGAATATCACAACAAAAAAAACTCACTCATAACTGCTCCAGCCAGAGTTATTTTCACTGAAAATAAAAAAGTGCCGGTTTGTCCTGTTATTAGCAAAAATCAATGTAACTTATAGAATTGGCTTTAGGGGCATAAATAGATACATCGAATATCACAACAAAAAAAACTCACTCATAACTGCTCCAGCCAGAGTTATTTTCACTGAAAATAAAAAAGTGCCGGTTTGTCCTGTTATTAGCAAAAATCAATGTAACTTATAGAATTGGCTTTAGGGGCATAATTAGATACATCGAATATCACAACAAAAAAACACACTCATAACTGCTCCAGCCAGAGTTATTTTCACTGAAAATTAAAAGGTGCCGGTTTGTCCTGTTATTAGCAAAAATCAATGTAACTTATAGAATTGGCTTTAGGGGCATAAATAGATACATCGAATATCGCAACAAAAAAAAACTCACTCATAACTGCTCCAGCCAGAGTTATTTTCACTGAAAATAAAAAAGTGCCAGTTTGTCCTGTTATTAGCAAAAATCAATGTAACTTATAGAATTGGCTTTAGGGGCATAAATAGATACATCGAATATCACAACAAAAAAACTCACTCATAACTGCTCCAACCAGAGTTATTTTCACTGAAAATAAAAAAGTGCCGGTTTGTCCTGTTATTAGCAAAAATCAATGTAACTTATAGAATTGGCTTTAGGGGCATAAATAGATACATCGAATATCGCAACAAAAAAAACTCACTCATAACTACTCCAGAGTTATTTTCACTGAAAATAAAAAAGTGCCGGTTTGTCCTGTTATTAGCAAAAATCAATGTAACTTATAGAATTGGCTTTAGGGGCATAAATAGATACATCGAATATCGCAACAAAAAAAACTCACTCATTACTGCTCCAGCCAGAGTTATTTACACTGAAAATAAAAAAGTGCCGGTTTGTCCTGTTATTAGCAAAAATCAATGTAACTTATAGAATTGGCTTTAGGGGCATAAATAGATACATCGAATATCACAACAAAAAAAACTCACTCATAACTGCTCCAGCCAGAGTTATTTTCACTGAAAATAAAAAAAGTGCCGGTTTGTCCTGTTATTAGCAAAAATCAATGTAACTTATAGAATTGGCTTTAGGGGCATAAATAGATACATCGAATATCACAACAAAAAAACTCACTCATAACTGCTCCAACCAGAGTTATTTTCACTGAAAATAAAAAAGTGCCGGTTTGTCCTGTTATTAGCAAAAATCAATGAAACTTATAGAATTGGCTTTAGGGGCATAAATAGATACATCGAATATCGCAACAAAAAAAACTCACTCATAACTACTCCAGAGTTATTTACACTGAAAATAAAAAAGTGCCGGTTTGTCCTGTTATTAGCAAAAATCAATGTAACTTATAGAATTGGCTTTAGGGGCATAATTAGATACATCGAATATCACAACAAAAAAACACACTCATAACTGCTCCAGCCAGAGTTATTTTCACTGAAAATTAAAAGGTGCCGGTTTGTCCTGTTATTAGCAAAAATCAATGTAACTTATAGAATTGGCTTTAGGGGCATAAATAGATACATCGAATATCGCAACAAAAAAAACTCACTCATAACTGCTCCAGCCAGAGTTATTTTCACTGAAAATAAAAAAGTGCCAGTTTGTCCTGTTATTAGCAAAAATCAATGTAACTTATAGAATTGGCTTTAGGGGCATAAATAGATACATCGAATATCACAACAAAAAAACTCACTCATAACTGCTCCAACCAGAGTTATTTTCACTGAAAATAAAAAAGTGCCGGTTTGTCCTGTTATTAGCAAAAATCAATGTAACTTATAGAATTGGCTTTAGGGGCATAAATAGATACATCGAATATCGCAACAAAAAAAACTCACTCATAACTACTCCAGAGTTATTTTCACTGAAAATAAAAAAGTGCCGGTTTGTCCTGTTATTAGCAAAAATCAATGTAACTTATAGAATTGGCTTTAGGGGCATAAATAGATACATCGAATATCGCAACAAAAAAAACTCACTCATTACTGCTCCAGCCAGAGTTATTTACACTGAAAATAAAAAAGTGCCGGTTTGTCCTGTTATTAGCAAAAATCAATGTAACTTATAGAATTGGCTTTAGGGGCATAAATAGATACATCGAATATCACAACAAAAAAAACTCACTCATAACTGCTCCAGCCAGAGTTATTTTCACTGAAAATAAAAAAGTGCCGGTTTGTCCTGTTATTAGCAAAAATCAATGTAACTTATAGAATTGGCTTTAGGGGCATAAATAGATACATCGAATATCACAACAACAAAAAACTCACTCATAACTGCTCCAGCCAGAGTTATTTTCACTGAAAATAAAAAAGTGCCGGTTTGTCCTGTTATTAGCAAAAATCAATGTAACTTATAGAATTGGCTTTAGGGGCATAATTAGATACATCGAATATCACAACAAAAAAAACTCACTCATAACTGCTCCAGCCAGAGTTATTTTCACTGAAAATAAAAAAAGTGCCGGTTTGTCCTGTTATTAGCAAAAATCAATGTAACTTATAGAATTGGCTTTAGGGGCATAAATAGATACATCGAATATCACAACAAAAAAACACACTCATAACTGCTCCAGCCAGAGTTATTTTCACTGAAAATTAAAAGGTGCCGGTTTGTCCTGTTATTAGCAAAAATCAATGTAACTTATAGAATTGGCTTTAGGGGCATAAATAGATACATCGAATATCACAACAAAAAAAACTCACACATAACTGCTCAGGCCAGAGTTATTTTCACTGAAAATAAAAAAGTGCCGGTTTGTCCTGTTATTAGCAAAAATCAATGTAACTTATAAAATTGGCTTTAGGGGCATAAATAGATACATCGAATATCACAACAAAAAAAAACTCACTCATAACTACTCCAGAGTTATTTACACTGAAAATAAAAAAGTGCCGGTTTGTCCTGTTATTAGCAAAAATCAATGTAACTTATAGAATTGGCTTTAGGGGCATAAATAGATACATCGAATATCACAACAAAAAAACTCACTCATAACTGCTCCAGCCAGAGTTATTTTCACTGAAAATAAAAAAAGTGCCGGTTTGTCCTGTTATTAGCAAAAATCAATGTAACTTATAGAATTGGCTTTAGGGGCATAAATAGATACATCGAATATCACAACAAAAAAACTCACTCATAACTGCTCCAGCCAGAGTTATTTTCACTGAAAATAAAAAAGTGCCGGTTTGTCCTGTTATAAGCAAAAATCAATGTAACTTATAGAATTGGCTTTAGGGGCATAAATAGATACATCGAATATCGCAACAAAAAAAACTGACTCATAACTACTCCAGAGTTATTTTCACTGAAAATAAAAAAGTGCCGGTTTGTCCTGTTATTAGCAAAAATCAATGTAACTTATAGAATTGGCTTTAGGGGCATAAATAGATACATCGAATATCACAACAAAAAAAAAGTCACTCATAACTGCTCCAGCCAGAGTTATTTTCACTGAAAATAAAAAAGTGCCGGTTTGTCCTGTTATTAGCAAAAATCAATGAAACTTATAGAATTGGCTTTAGGGGCATAAATAGATACATCGAATATCGCAACAAAAAAAACTCACTCATAACTACTCCAGAGTTATTTACACTGAAAATAAAAAAGTGCCGGTTTGTCCTGTTATTAGCAAAAATCAATGTAACTTATAGAATTGGCTTTAGGGGCATAAATAGATACATCGAATATCGCAACAAAAAAACTCACTCATAACTGCTCCAACCAGAGTTATTTTCACTGAAAATAAAAAAGTGCCGGTTTGTCCTGTTATTAGCAAAAATCAATGTAACTTATAGAATTGGCTTTAGGGGCATAAATAGATACATCGAATATCGCAACAAAAAAAACTCACTCATAACTACTCCAGAGTTATTTTCACTGAAAATAAAAAAGTGCCGGTTTGTCCTGTTATTAGCAAAAATCAATGTAACTTATAGAATTGGCTTTAGGGGCATAAATAGATACATCGAATATCGCAACAAAAAAAACTCACTCATTACTGCTCCAGCCAGAGTTATTTACACTGAAAATAAAAAAGTGCCGGTTTGTCCTGTTATTAGCAAAAATCAATGTAACTTATAGAATTGGCTTCAGGGGCATAAATAGATACATGGAATATCACAACAAAAAAAACTCACTCATAACTGCTCCAGCCAGAGTTATTTTCACTGAAAATAAAAAAGTGCCGGTTTGTCCTGTTATTAGCAAAAATCAATGTAACTTATAGAATTGGCTTTAGGGGCATAAATAGATACATCGAATATCACAACAAAAAAAACTCACTCATAACTGCTCCAGCCAGAGTTATTTTCACTGAAAATAAAAAAGTGCCGGTTTGTCCTGTTATTAGCAAAAATCAATGTAACTTATAGAATTGGCTTTAGGGGCATAATTAGATACATCGAATATCACAACAAAAAAACACACTCATAACTGCTCCAGCCAGAGTTATTTTCACTGAAAATTAAAAGGTGCCGGTTTGTCCTGTTATTAGCAAAAATCAATGTAACTTATAGAATTGGCTTTAGGGGCATAAATAGATACATCGAATATCGCAACAAAAAAAAACTCACTCATAACTGCTCCAGCCAGAGTTATTTTCACTGAAAATAAAAAAGTGCCAGTTTGTCCTGTTATTAGCAAAAATCAATGTAACTTATAGAATTGGCTTTAGGGGCATAAATAGATACATCGAATATCACAACAAAAAAACTCACTCATAACTGCTCCAACCAGAGTTATTTTCACTGAAAATAAAAAAGTGCCGGTTTGTCCTGTTATTAGCAAAAATCAATGTAACTTATAGAATTGGCTTTAGGGGCATAAATAGATACATCGAATATCGCAACAAAAAAAACTCACTCATAACTACTCCAGAGTTATTTTCACTGAAAATAAAAAAGTGCCGGTTTGTCCTGTTATTAGCAAAAATCAATGTAACTTATAGAATTGGCTTTAGGGGCATAAATAGATACATCGAATATCGCAACAAAAAAAACTCACTCATTACTGCTCCAGCCAGAGTTATTTACACTGAAAATAAAAAAGTGCCGGTTTGTCCTGTTATTAGCAAAAATCAATGTAACTTATAGAATTGGCTTTAGGGGCATAAATAGATACATCGAATATCACAACAAAAAAAACTCACTCATAACTGCTCCAGCCAGAGTTATTTTCACTGAAAATAAAAAAAGTGCCGGTTTGTCCTGTTATTAGCAAAAATCAATGTAACTTATAGAATTGGCTTTAGGGGCATAAATAGATACATCGAATATCACAACAAAAAAACTCACTCATAACTGCTCCAACCAGAGTTATTTTCACTGAAAATAAAAAAGTGCCGGTTTGTCCTGTTATTAGCAAAAATCAATGAAACTTATAGAATTGGCTTTAGGGGCATAAATAGATACATCGAATATCGCAACAAAAAAAACTCACTCATAACTACTCCAGAGTTATTTACACTGAAAATAAAAAAGTGCCGGTTTGTCCTGTTATTAGCAAAAATCAATGTAACTTATAGAATTGGCTTTAGGGGCATAATTAGATACATCGAATATCACAACAAAAAAACACACTCATAACTGCTCCAGCCAGAGTTATTTTCACTGAAAATTAAAAGGTGCCGGTTTGTCCTGTTATTAGCAAAAATCAATGTAACTTATAGAATTGGCTTTAGGGGCATAAATAGATACATCGAATATCGCAACAAAAAAAACTCACTCATAACTGCTCCAGCCAGAGTTATTTTCACTGAAAATAAAAAAGTGCCAGTTTGTCCTGTTATTAGCAAAAATCAATGTAACTTATAGAATTGGCTTTAGGGGCATAAATAGATACATCGAATATCACAACAAAAAAACTCACTCATAACTGCTCCAACCAGAGTTATTTTCACTGAAAATAAAAAAGTGCCGGTTTGTCCTGTTATTAGCAAAAATCAATGTAACTTATAGAATTGGCTTTAGGGGCATAAATAGATACATCGAATATCGCAACAAAAAAAACTCACTCATAACTACTCCAGAGTTATTTTCACTGAAAATAAAAAAGTGCCGGTTTGTCCTGTTATTAGCAAAAATCAATGTAACTTATAGAATTGGCTTTAGGGGCATAAATAGATACATCGAATATCGCAACAAAAAAAACTCACTCATTACTGCTCCAGCCAGAGTTATTTACACTGAAAATAAAAAAGTGCCGGTTTGTCCTGTTATTAGCAAAAATCAATGTAACTTATAGAATTGGCTTTAGGGGCATAAATAGATACATCGAATATCACAACAAAAAAAACTCACTCATAACTGCTCCAGCCAGAGTTATTTTCACTGAAAATAAAAAAGTGCCGGTTTGTCCTGTTATTAGCAAAAATCAATGTAACTTATAGAATTGGCTTTAGGGGCATAAATAGATACATCGAATATCACAACAACAAAAAACTCACTCATAACTGCTCCAGCCAGAGTTATTTTCACTGAAAATAAAAAAGTGCCGGTTTGTCCTGTTATTAGCAAAAATCAATGTAACTTATAGAATTGGCTTTAGGGGCATAATTAGATACATCGAATATCACAACAAAAAAAACTCACTCATAACTGCTCCAGCCAGAGTTATTTTCACTGAAAATAAAAAAAGTGCCGGTTTGTCCTGTTATTAGCAAAAATCAATGTAACTTATAGAATTGGCTTTAGGGGCATAAATAGATACATCGAATATCGCAACAAAAAAAACTCACTCATAACTGCTCCAGCCAGAGTTATTTTCACTGAAAATAAAAAAGTGCCAGTTTGTCCTGTTATTAGCAAAAATCAATGTAACTTATAGAATTGGCTTTAGGGGCATAAATAGATACATCGAATATCACAACAAAAAAACTCACTCATAACTGCTCCAACCAGAGTTATTTTCACTGAAAATAAAAAAGTGCCGGTTTGTCCTGTTATTAGCAAAAATCAATGTAACTTATAGAATTGGCTTTAGGGGCATAAATAGATACATCGAATATCGCAACAAAAAAAACTCACTCATAACTACTCCAGAGTTATTTTCACTGAAAATAAAAAAGTGCCGGTTTGTCCTGTTATTAGCAAAAATCAATGTAACTTATAGAATTGGCTTTAGGGGCATAAATAGATACATCGAATATCGCAACAAAAAAAACTCACTCATTACTGCTCCAGCCAGAGTTATTTACACTGAAAATAAAAAAGTGCCGGTTTGTCCTGTTATTAGCAAAAATCAATGTAACTTATAGAATTGGCTTTAGGGGCATAAATAGATACATCGAATATCACAACAAAAAAAACTCACTCATAACTGCTCCAGCCAGAGTTATTTTCACTGAAAATAAAAAAGTGCCGGTTTGTCCTGTTATTAGCAAAAATCAATGTAACTTATAGAATTGGCTTTAGGGGCATAAATAGATACATCGAATATCACAACAAAAAAAACTCACTCATAACTGCTCCAGCCAGAGTTATTTTCACTGAAAATAAAAAAGTGCCGGTTTGTCCTGTTATTAGCAAAAATCAATGTAACTTATAGAATTGGCTTTAGGGGCATAATTAGATACATCGAATATCACAACAAAAAAAACTCACTCATAACTGCTCCAGCCAGAGTTATTTTCACTGAAAATAAAAAAAGTGCCGGTTTGTCCTGTTATTAGCAAAAATCAATGTAACTTATAGAATTGGCTTTAGGGGCATAAATAGATACATCGAATATCACAACAAAAAAACTCACTCATAACTGCTCCAACCAGAGTTATTTTCACTGAAAATAAAAAAGTGCCGGTTTGTCCTGTTATTAGCAAAAATCAATGAAACTTATAGAATTGGCTTTAGGGGCATAAATAGATACATCGAATATCGCAACAAAAAAAACTCACTCATAACTACTCCAGAGTTATTTACACTGAAAATAAAAAAGTGCCGGTTTGTCCTGTTATTAGCAAAAATCAATGTAACTTATAGAATTGGCTTTAGGGGCATAAATAGATACATCGAATATCACAACAAAAAAACTCACTCATAACTGCTCCAACCAGAGTTATTTTCACTGAAAATAAAAAAGTGCCGGTTTGTCCTGTTATTAGCAAAAATCAATGTAACTTATAGAATTGGCTTTAGGGGCATAAATAGATACATCGAATATCGCAACAAAAAAAACTCCCTCATAACTACTCCAGAGTTATTTACACTGAAAATAAAAAAGTGCCGGTTTGTCCTGTTATTAGCAAAAATCAATGTAACTTATAGAATTGGCTTTAGGGGCATAAATAGATACATCGAATATCACAACAAAAAAACTCACTCATAACTGCTCCAGCCAGAGTTATTTTCACTGAAAATAAAAAAGTGCCGGTTTGTCCTGTTATTAGCAAAAATCAATGTAACTTATAGAATTGGCTTTAGGGGCATAAATAGATACATTGAATATCACAACAAAAAAACACACTCATAACTGCTCCAGCCAGAGTTATTTTCACTGAAAATTAAAAGGTGCCGGTTTGTCCTGTTATTAGCAAAAATCAATGTAACTTATAGAATTGGCTTTAGGGGCATAAATAGATACATCGAATATCACAACAAAAAAACACACTCATAACTGCTCCAGCCAGAGTTATTTTCACTGAAAATTAAAAGGTGCCGGTTTGTCCTGTTATTAGCAAAAATCAATGTAACTTATAGAATTGGCTTTAGGGGCATAATTAGATACATCGAATATCACAACAAAAAAACACACTCATAACTGCTCCAGCCAGAGTTATTTTCACTGAAAATTAAAAGGTGCCGGTTTGTCCTGTTATTAGCAAAAATCAATGTAACTTATAGAATTGGCTTTAGGGGCATAAATAGATACATCGAATATCGCAACAAAAAAAACTCACTCATAACTGCTCCAGCCAGAGTTATTTTCACTGAAAATAAAAAAGTGCCAGTTTGTCCTGTTATTAGCAAAAATCAATGTAACTTATAGAATTGGCTTTAGGGGCATAAATAGATACATCGAATATCACAACAAAAAAACTCACTCATAACTGCTCCAACCAGAGTTATTTTCACTGAAAATAAAAAAGTGCCGGTTTGTCCTGTTATTAGCAAAAAT
The DNA here is from genome assembly GCA_949125355.1 of Agriopis leucophaearia. Taxonomy (NCBI): domain Eukaryota; kingdom Metazoa; phylum Arthropoda; class Insecta; order Lepidoptera; family Geometridae; genus Agriopis; species Agriopis leucophaearia. The sequence continues at coordinate 7,955,160 of OX421289.1, forward strand.
CAATGTAACTTATAGAATTGGCTTTAGGGGCATAAATAGATACATCGAATATCGCAACAAAAAAAACTCACTCATAACTACTCCAGAGTTATTTTCACTGAAAATAAAAAAGTGCCGGTTTGTCCTGTTATTAGCAAAAATCAATGTAACTTATAGAATTGGCTTTAGGGGCATAAATAGATACATCGAATATCGCAACAAAAAAAACTCACTCATTACTGCTCCAGCCAGAGTTATTTACACTGAAAATAAAAAAGTGCCGGTTTGTCCTGTTATTAGCAAAAATCAATGTAACTTATAGAATTGGCTTTAGGGGCATAAATAGATACATCGAATATCACAACAAAAAAAACTCACTCATAACTGCTCCAGCCAGAGTTATTTTCACTGAAAATAAAAAAGTGCCGGTTTGTCCTGTTATTAGCAAAAATCAATGTAACTTATAGAATTGGCTTTAGGGGCATAAATAGATACATCGAATATCACAACAAAAAAAACTCACTCATAACTGCTCCAGCCAGAGTTATTTTCACTGAAAATAAAAAAGTGCCGGTTTGTCCTGTTATTAGCAAAAATCAATGTAACTTATAGAATTGGCTTTAGGGGCATAATTAGATACATCGAATATCACAACAAAAAAAACTCACTCATAACTGCTCCAGCCAGAGTTATTTTCACTGAAAATAAAAAAAGTGCCGGTTTGTCCTGTTATTAGCAAAAATCAATGTAACTTATAGAATTGGCTTTAGGGGCATAAATAGATACATCGAATATCACAACAAAAAAACTCACTCATAACTGCTCCAACCAGAGTTATTTTCACTGAAAATAAAAAAGTGCCGGTTTGTCCTGTTATTAGCAAAAATCAATGAAACTTATAGAATTGGCTTTAGGGGCATAAATAGATACATCGAATATCGCAACAAAAAAAACTCACTCATAACTACTCCAGAGTTATTTACACTGAAAATAAAAAAGTGCCGGTTTGTCCTGTTATTAGCAAAAATCAATGTAACTTATAGAATTGGCTTTAGGGGCATAAATAGATACATCGAATATCGCAACAAAAAAAACTCACTCATAACTACTCCAGAGTTATTTTCACTGAAAATAAAAAAGTGCCAGTTTGTCCTGTTATTAGCAAAAATCAATGTAACTTATAGAATTGGCTTTAGGGGCATAAATAGATACATCGAATATCACAACAAAAAAACTCACTCATAACTGCTCCAACCAGAGTTATTTTCACTGAAAATAAAAAAGTGCCGGTTTGTCCTGTTATTAGCAAAAATCAATGTAACTTATAGAATTGGCTTTAGGGGCATAAATAGATACATCGAATATCGCAACAAAAAAAACTCCCTCATAACTACTCCAGAGTTATTTACACTGAAAATAAAAAAGTGCCGGTTTGTCCTGTTATTAGCAAAAATCAATGTAACTTATAGAATTGGCTTTAGGGGCATAAATAGATACATCGAATATCACAACAAAAAAACTCACTCATAACTGCTCCAGCCAGAGTTATTTTCACTGAAAATAAAAAAGTGCCGGTTTGTCCTGTTATTAGCAAAAATCAATGTAACTTATAGAATTGGCTTTAGGGGCATAAATAGATACATTGAATATCACAACAAAAAAACACACTCATAACTGCTCCAGCCAGAGTTATTTTCACTGAAAATTAAAAGGTGCCGGTTTGTCCTGTTATTAGCAAAAATCAATGTAACTTATAGAATTGGCTTTAGGGGCATAAATAGATACATCGAATATCGCAACAAAAAAAACTCACTCATAACTGCTCCAGCCAGAGTTATTTTCACTGAAAATAAAAAAGTGCCAGTTTGTCCTGTTATTAGCAAAAATCAATGTAACTTATAGAATTGGCTTTAGGGGCATAAATAGATACATCGAATATCACAACAAAAAAACTCACTCATAACTGCTCCAACCAGAGTTATTTTCACTGAAAATAAAAAAGTGCCGGTTTGTCCTGTTATTAGCAAAAATCAATGTAACTTATAGAATTGGCTTTAGGGGCATAAATAGATACATCGAATATCGCAACAAAAAAAACTCACTCATAACTACTCCAGAGTTATTTTCACTGAAAATAAAAAAGTGCCGGTTTGTCCTGTTATTAGCAAAAATCAATGTAACTTATAGAATTGGCTTTAGGGGCATAAATAGATACATCGAATATCGCAACAAAAAAAACTCACTCATTACTGCTCCAGCCAGAGTTATTTACACTGAAAATAAAAAAGTGCCGGTTTGTCCTGTTATTAGCAAAAATCAATGTAACTTATAGAATTGGCTTTAGGGGCATAAATAGATACATCGAATATCACAACAAAAAAAACTCACTCATAACTGCTCCAGCCAGAGTTATTTTCACTGAAAATAAAAAAGTGCCGGTTTGTCCTGTTATTAGCAAAAATCAATGTAACTTATAGAATTGGCTTTAGGGGCATAAATAGATACATCGAATATCACAACAAAAAAAACTCACTCATAACTGCTCCAGCCAGAGTTATTTTCACTGAAAATAAAAAAGTGCCGGTTTGTCCTGTTATTAGCAAAAATCAATGTAACTTATAGAATTGGCTTTAGGGGCATAATTAGATACATCGAATATCACAACAAAAAAAACTCACTCATAACTGCTCCAGCCAGAGTTATTTTCACTGAAAATAAAAAAAGTGCCGGTTTGTCCTGTTATTAGCAAAAATCAATGTAACTTATAGAATTGGCTTTAGGGGCATAAATAGATACATCGAATATCACAACAAAAAAACTCACTCATAACTGCTCCAACCAGAGTTATTTTCACTGAAAATAAAAAAGTGCCGGTTTGTCCTGTTATTAGCAAAAATCAATGAAACTTATAGAATTGGCTTTAGGGGCATAAATAGATACATCGAATATCGCAACAAAAAAAACTCACTCATAACTACTCCAGAGTTATTTACACTGAAAATAAAAAAGTGCCGGTTTGTCCTGTTATTAGCAAAAATCAATGTAACTTATAGAATTGGCTTTAGGGGCATAAATAGATACATCGAATATCGCAACAAAAAAAACTCACTCATAACTACTCCAGAGTTATTTTCACTGAAAATAAAAAAGTGCCAGTTTGTCCTGTTATTAGCAAAAATCAATGTAACTTATAGAATTGGCTTTAGGGGCATAAATAGATACATCGAATATCACAACAAAAAAACTCACTCATAACTGCTCCAACCAGAGTTATTTTCACTGAAAATAAAAAAGTGCCGGTTTGTCCTGTTATTAGCAAAAATCAATGTAACTTATAGAATTGGCTTTAGGGGCATAAATAGATACATCGAATATCGCAACAAAAAAAACTCCCTCATAACTACTCCAGAGTTATTTACACTGAAAATAAAAAAGTGCCGGTTTGTCCTGTTATTAGCAAAAATCAATGTAACTTATAGAATTGGCTTTAGGGGCATAAATAGATACATCGAATATCGCAACAAAAAAAACTCACTCATAACTACTCCAGAGTTATTTTCACTGAAAATAAAAAAGTGCCGGTTTGTCCTGTTATTAGCAAAAATCAATGTAACTTATAGAATTGGCTTTAGGGGCATAAATAGATACATCGAATATCACAACAAAAAAAACTCACTCATAACTGCTCCAGCCAGAGTTATTTTCACTGAAAATAAAAAAGTGCCGGTTTGTCCTGTTATTAGCAAAAATCAATGTAACTTATAGAATTGGCTTTAGGGGCATAATTAGATACATCGAATATCACAACAAAAAAAACTCACTCATAACTGCTCCAACCAGAGTTATTTTCACTGAAAATAAAAAAAGTGCCGGTTTGTCCTGTTATTAGCAAAAATCAATGTAACTTATAGAATTGGCTTTAGGGGCATAAATAGATACATCGAATATCACAACAAAAAAACTCACTCATAACTGCTCCAACCAGAGTTATTTTCACTGAAAATAAAAAAGTGCCGGTTTGTCCTGTTATTAGCAAAAATCAATGTAACTTATAGAATTGGCTTTAGGGGCATAAATAGATACATCGAATATCGCAACAAAAAAAACTGACTCATAACTACTCCAGAGTTATTTTCACTGAAAATAAAAAAGTGCCGGTTTGTCCTGTTATTAGCAAAAATCAATGTAACTTATAGAATTGGCTTTAGGGGCATAAATAGATACATCGAATATCACAACAAAAAAAAAGTCACTCATAACTGCTCCAGCCAGAGTTATTTTCACTGAAAATAAAAAAGTGCCGGTTTGTCCTGTTATTAGCAAAAATCAATGAAACTTATAGAATTGGCTTTAGGGGCATAAATAGATACATCGAATATCGCAACAAAAAAAACTCACTCATAACTACTCCAGAGTTATTTACACTGAAAATAAAAAAGTGCCGGTTTGTCCTGTTATTAGCAAAAATCAATGTAACTTATAGAATTGGCTTTAGGGGCATAAATAGATACATCGAATATCACAACAAAAAAACTCACTCATAACTGCTCCACCCAGAGTTATTTTCACTGAAAATAAAAAAGTGCCGGTTTGTCCTGTTATTAGCAAAAATCAATGTAACTTATAGAATTGGCTTTAGGGGCATAAATAGATACATCGAATATCACAACAAAAAAACACACTCATAACTGCTCCAGCCAGAGTTATTTTCACTGAAAATTAAAAGGTGCCGGTTTGTCCTGTTATTAGCAAAAATCAATGTAACTTATAGAATTGGCTTTAGGGGCATAAATAGATACATCGAATATCACAACAAAAAAAACTCACACATAACTGCTCAGGCCAGAGTTATTTTCACTGAAAATAAAAAAGTGCCGGTTTGTCCTGTTATTAGCAAAAATCAATGTAACTTATAAAATTGGCTTTAGGGGCATAAATAGATACATCGAATATCACAACAAAAAAAAACTCACTCATAACTACTCCAGAGTTATTTACACTGAAAATAAAAAAGTGCCGGTTTGTCCTGTTATTAGCAAAAATCAATGTAACTTATAGAATTGGCTTTAGGGGCATAAATAGATACATCGAATATCACAACAAAAAAACTCACTCATAACTGCTCCAGCCAGAGTTATTTTCACTGAAAATAAAAAAAGTGCCGGTTTGTCCTGTTATTAGCAAAAATCAATGTAACTTATAGAATTGGCTTTAGGGGCATAAATAGATACATCGAATATCACAACAAAAAAACTCACTCATAACTGCTCCAACCAGAGTTATTTTCACTGAAAATAAAAAAGTGCCGGTTTGTCCTGTTATTAGCAAAAATCAATGTAACTTATAGAATTGGCTTTAGGGGCATAAATAGATACATCGAATATCGCAACAAAAAAAACTGACTCATAACTACTCCAGAGTTATTTTCACTGAAAATAAAAAAGTGCCGGTTTGTCCTGTTATTAGCAAAAATCAATGTAACTTATAGAATTGGCTTTAGGGGCATAAATAGATACATCGAATATCACAACAAAAAAAAAGTCACTCATAACTGCTCCAGCCAGAGTTATTTTCACTGAAAATAAAAAAGTGCCGGTTTGTCCTGTTATTAGCAAAAATCAATGTAACTTATAGAATTGGCTTTAGGGGCATAAATAGATACATCGAATATCGCAACAAAAAAAACTCACTCATAACTACTCCAGAGTTATTTACACTGAAAATAAAAAAGTGCCGGTTTGTCCTGTTATTAGCAAAAATCAATGTAACTTATAGAATTGGCTTTAGGGGCATAAATAGATACATCGAATATCACAACAAAAAAACTCACTCATAACTGCTCCAGCCAGAGTTATTTTCACTGAAAATAAAAAAGTGCCGGTTTGTCCTGTTATTAGCAAAAATCAATGTAACTTATAGAATTGGCTTTAGGGGCATAAATAGATACATTGAATATCACAACAAAAAAACACACTCATAACTGCTCCAGCCAGAGTTATTTTCACTGAAAATTAAAAGGTGCCGGTTTGTCCTGTTATTAGCAAAAATCAATGTAACTTATAGAATTGGCTTTAGGGGCATAAATAGATACATCGAATATCGCAACAAAAAAAACTCACTCATAACTACTCCAGAGTTATTTACACTGAAAATAAAAAAGTGCCGGTTTGTCCTGTTATTAGCAAAAATCAATGTAACTTATAGAATTGGCTTTAGGGGCATAAATAGATACATCGAATATCACAACAAAAAAACTCACTCATAACTGCTCCAGCCAGAGTTATTTTCACTGAAAATAAAAAAAGTGCCGGTTTGTCCTGTTATTAGCAAAAATCAATGTAACTTATAGAATTGGCTTTAGGGGCATAAATAGATACATCGAATATCACAACAAAAAAACTCACTCATAACTGCTCCAACCAGAGTTATTTTCACTGAAAATAAAAAAGTGCCGGTTTGTCCTGTTATTAGCAAAAATCAATGTAACTTATAGAATTGGCTTTAGGGGCATAAATAGATACATCGAATATCACAACAAAAAAACTCACTCATAACTGCTCCAGCCAGAGTTATTTTCACTGAAAATAAAAAAAGTGCCGGTTTGTCCTGTTATTAGCAAAAATCAATGTAACTTATAGAATTGGCTTTAGGGGCATAAATAGATACATCGAATATCACAACAAAAAAACTCACTCATAACTGCTCCAGCCAGAGTTATTTTCACTGAAAATAAAAAAAGTGCCGGTTTGTCCTGTTATTAGCAAAAATCAATGTAACTTATGGAATTGGCTTTAGGGGCATAAATAGATACATCGAATATCACAACAAAAAAACTCACTCATAACTGCTCCAGCCAGAGTTATTTTCACTGAAAATTAAAAGGTGCCGGTTTGTCCTGTTATTAGCAAAAATCAATGTAACTTATAGAATTGGCTTCAGGGGCATAAATAGATACATCGAATATCACAACAAAAAAAACTCACTCATAACTGCTCCAGCCAGAGTTATTTTCACTGAAAATAAAAAAGTGCCGGTTTGTCCTGTTATTAGCAAAAATCAATGTAACTTATAGAATTGGCTTTAGGGGCATAAATAGATACATCGAATATCACAACAAAAAAACTCACTCATAACTGCTCCAGCCAGAGTTATTTTCACTGAAAATTAAAAGGTGCCGGTTTGTCCTGTTATTAGCAAAAATCAATGTAACTTATAAAATTGGCTTTAGGGGCATAAATAGATACATCGAATATCACAACAAAAAAAAACTCACTCATAACTACTCCAGAGTTATTTACACTGAAAATAAAAAAGTGCCGGTTTGTCCTGTTATTAGCAAAAATCAATGTAACTTATAGAATTGGCTTTAGGGGCATAAATAGATACATCGAATATCACAACAAAAAAACTCACTCATAACTGCTCCAGCCAGAGTTATTTTCACTGAAAATAAAAAAAGTGCCGGTTTGTCCTGTTATTAGCAAAAATCAATGTAACTTATAGAATTGGCTTTAGGGGCATAAATAGATACATCGAATATCACAACAAAAAAACTCACTCATAACTGCTCCAACCAGAGTTATTTTCACTGAAAATAAAAAAGTGCCGGTTTGTCCTGTTATTAGCAAAAATCAATGTAACTTATAGAATTGGCTTTAGGGGCATAAATAGATACATCGAATATCGCAACAAAAAAAACTGACTCATAACTACTCCAGAGTTATTTTCACTGAAAATAAAAAAGTGCCGGTTTGTCCTGTTATTAGCAAAAATCAATGAAACTTATAAAATTGGCTTTAGGGGCATAAATAGATACATCGAATATCGCAACAAAAAAACTCACTCATAACTGCTCCAACCAGAGTTATTTTCACTGAAAATAAAAAAGTGCCGGTTTGTCCTGTTATTAGCAAAAATCAATGTAACTTATAGAATTGGCTTTAGGGGCATAAATAGATACATCGAATATCGCAACAAAAAAAACTCACTCATAACTACTCCAGAGTTATTTTCACTGAAAATAAAAAAGTGCCGGTTTGTCCTGTTATTAGCAAAAATCAATGTAACTTATAGAATTGGCTTTAGGGGCATAAATAGATACATCGAATATCGCAACAAAAAAAACTCACTCATTACTGCTCCAGCCAGAGTTATTTACACTGAAAATAAAAAAGTGCCGGTTTGTCCTGTTATTAGCAAAAATCAATGTAACTTATAGAATTGGCTTCAGGGGCATAAATAGATACATGGAATATCACAACAAAAAAAACTCACTCATAACTGCTCCAGCCAGAGTTATTTTCACTGAAAATAAAAAAGTGCCGGTTTGTCCTGTTATTAGCAAAAATCAATATAACTTATAGAATTGGCTTTAGGGGCATAAATAGATACATCGAATATCACAACAAAAAAAACTCACTCATAACTGCTCCAGCCAGAGTTATTTTCACTGAAAATAAAAAAGTGCCGGTTTGTCCTGTTATTAGCAAAAATCAATGTAACTTATAGAATTGGCTTTAGGGGCATAATTAGATACATCGAATATCACAACAAAAAAAACTCACTCATAACTGCTCCAGCCAGAGTTATTTTCACTGAAAATAAAAAAAGTGCCGGTTTGTCCTGTTATTAGCAAAAATCAATGTAACTTATAGAATTGGCTTTAGGGGCATAAATAGATACATCGAATATCACAACAAAAAAACTCACTCATAACTGCTCCAACCAGAGTTATTTTCACTGAAAATAAAAAAGTGCCGGTTTGTCCTGTTATTAGCAAAAATCAATGAAACTTATAGAATTGGCTTTAGGGGCATAAATAGATACATCGAATATCGCAACAAAAAAAACTCACTCATAACTACTCCAGAGTTATTTACACTGAAAATAAAAAAGTGCCGGTTTGTCCTGTTATTAGCAAAAATCAATGTAACTTATAGAATTGGCTTTAGGGGCATAAATAGATACATCGAATATCGCAACAAAAAAAACTCACTCATAACTACTCCAGAGTTATTTTCACTGAAAATAAAAAAGTGCCAGTTTGTCCTGTTATTAGCAAAAATCAATGTAACTTATAGAATTGGCTTTAGGGGCATAAATAGATACATCGAATATCACAACAAAAAAACTCACTCATAACTGCTCCAACCAGAGTTATTTTCACTGAAAATAAAAAAGTGCCGGTTTGTCCTGTTATTAGCAAAAATCAATGTAACTTATTGAATTGGCTTTAGGGGCATAAATAGATACATCGAATATCGCAACAAAAAAAACTCCCTCATAACTACTCCAGAGTTATTTACACTGAAAATAAAAAAGTGCCAGTTTGTCCTGTTATTAGCAAAAATCAATGTAACTTATAGAATTGGCTTTAGGGGCATAAATAGATACATCGAATATCGCAACAAAAAAAACTCACTCATAACTACTCCAGAGTTATTTTCACTGAAAATAAAAAAGTGCCGGTTTGTCCTGTTATTAGCAAAAATCAATGTAACTTATAGAATTGGCTTTAGGGGCATAAATAGATACATCGAATATCACAACAAAAAAAACTCACTCATAACTGCTCCAGCCAGAGTTATTTTCACTGAAAATAAAAAAGTGCCGGTTTGTCCTGTTATTAGCAAAAATCAATGTAACTTATAGAATTGGCTTTAGGGGCATAATTAGATACATCGAATATCACAACAAAAAAAACTCACTCATAACTGCTCCAACCAGAGTTATTTTCACTGAAAATAAAAAAAGTGCCGGTTTGTCCTGTTATTAGCAAAAATCAATGTAACTTATAGAATTGGCTTTAGGGGCATAAATAGATACATCGAATATCACAACAAAAAAACTCACTCATAACTGCTCCAACCAGAGTTATTTTCACTGAAAATAAAAAAGTGCCGGTTTGTCCTGTTATTAGCAAAAATCAATGTAACTTATAGAATTGGCTTTAGGGGCATAAATAGATACATCGAATATCACAACAAAAAAAAAGTCACTCATAACTGCTCCAGCCAGAGTTATTTTCACTGAAAATAAAAAAGTGCCGGTTTGTCCTGTTATTAGCAAAAATCAATGAAACTTATAGAATTGGCTTTAGGGGCATAAATAGATACATCGAATATCGCAACAAAAAAAACTCACTCATAACTACTCCAGAGTTATTTACACTGAAAATAAAAAAGTGCCGGTTTGTCCTGTTATTAGCAAAAATCAATGTAACTTATAGAATTGGCTTTAGGGGCATAAATAGATACATCGAATATCACAACAAAAAAACTCACTCATAACTGCTCCAGCCAGAGTTATTTTCACTGAAAATTAAAAGGTGCCGGTTTGTCCTGTTATTAGCAAAAATCAATGTAACTTATAGAATTGGCTTCAGGGGCATAAATAGATACATCGAATATCACAACAAAAAAAACTCACTCATAACTGCTCCAGCCAGAGTTATTTTCACTGAAAATAAAATAGTGCCGGTTTGTCCTGTTATTAGCAAAAATCAATGTAACTTATAGAATTGGCTTTAGGGGCATAAATAGATACATCGAATATCACAACAAAAAAACTCACTCATAACTGCTCCAGCCAGAGTTATTTTCACTGAAAATTAAAAGGTGCCGGTTTGTCCTGTTATTAGCAAAAATCAATGTAACTTATAGAATTGGCTTTAGGGGCATAAATAGATACATCGAATATCACAACAAAAAAACTCACTCATAACTGCTCCAACCAGAGTTATTTTCACTGAAAATAAAAAAGTGCCGGTTTGTCCTGTTATTAGCAAAAATCAATGTAACTTATAGAATTGGCTTTAGGGGCATAAATAGATACATCGAATATCGCAACAAAAAAAACTCCCTCATAACTACTCCAGAGTTATTTACACTGAAAATAAAAAAGTGCCGGTTTGTCCTGTTATTAGCAAAAATCAATGTAACTTATAGAATTGGCTTTAGGGGCATAAATAGATACATCGAATATCACAACAAAAAAACTCACTCATAACTGCTCCAACCAGAGTTATTTTCACTGAAAATAAAAAAAGTGCCGGTTTGTCCTGTTATTAGCAAAAATCAATGTAACTTATAGAATTGGCTTTAGGGGCATAAATAGATACATCGAATATCGCAACAAAAAAAACTCACTCATAACTGCTCCAGCCAGAGTTATTTACACTGAAAATAAAAAAGTGCCGTTTTGTCCTGTTATTAGCAAAAATCAATGTAACTTATAGAATTGGCTTCAGAAGCATAAATAGATACATGGAATATCACAACAAAAAAAACTCACTCATAACTGCTCCAGCCAGAGTTATTTTCACTGAAAATAAAAAAGTGCCGGTTTGTCCTGTTATTAGCAAAAATCAATGTAACTTATAGAATTGGCTTTAGGGGCATAATTAGATACATCGAATATCACAACAAAAAAAACTCACTCATAACTGCTCCAGCCAGAGTTATTTTCACTGAAAATAAAAAAAGTGCCGGTTTGTCCTGTTATTAGCAAAAATCAATGTAAATTATAGAATTGGCTTTAGGGGAATAAATAGATACATCGAATATCACAACAAAAAAACTCACTCATAACTGCTCCAACCAGAGTTATTTTCACTGAAAATAAAAAAGTGCCGGTTTGTCCTGTTATTAGCAAAAATCAATGTAACTTATAGAATTGGCTTTAGGGGCATAAATAGATACATCGAATATCGCAACAAAAAAAACTGACTCATAACTACTCCAGAGTTATTTTCACTGAAAATAAAAAAGTGCCGGTTTGTCCTGTTATTAGCAAAAATCAATGAAACTTATAGAATTGGCTTTAGGGGCATAAATAGATACATCGAATATCACAACAAAAAAACTCACTCATAACTGCTCCAGCCAGAGTTATTTTCACTGAAAATTAAAAGGTGCCGGTTTGTCCTGTTATTAGCAAAAATCAATGTAACTTATAGAATTGGCTTCAGGGGCATAAATAGATACATCGAATATCACAACAAAAAAAACTCACTCATAACTGCTCCAGCCAGAGTTATTTTCACTGAAAATAAAAAAGTGCCGGTTTGTCCTGTTATTAGCAAAAATCAATGTAACTTATAGAATTGGCTTTAGGGGCATAAATAGATACATCGAATATCACAACAAAAAAACTCACTCATAACTGCTCCAGCCAGAGTTATTTTCACTGAAAATTAAAAGGTGCCGGTTTGTCCTGTTATTAGCAAAAATCAATGTAACTTATAAAATTGGCTTTAGGGGCATAAATAGATACATCGAATATCACAACAAAAAAACTCACTCATAACTGCTCCAACCAGAGTTATTTTCACTGAAAATAAAAAAAGTGCCGGTTTGTCCTGTTATTAGCAAAAATCAATGTAACTTATAGAATTGGCTTTAGGGGCATAAATAGATACATCGAATATCACAACAAAAAAACTCACTCATAACTGCTCCAACCAGAGTTATTTTCACTGAAAATAAAAAAGTGCCGGTTTGTCCTGTTATTAGCAAAAATCAATGTAACTTATAGAATTGGCTTTAGGGGCATAAATAGATACATCGAATATCGCAACAAAAAAAACTGACTCATAACTACTCCAGAGTTATTTTCACTGAAAATAAAAAAGTGCCGGTTTGTCCTGTTATTAGCAAAAATCAATGTAACTTATAGAATTGGCTTTAGGGGCATAAATAGATACATCGAATATCACAACAAAAAAAAAGTCACTCATAACTGCTCCAGCCAGAGTTATTTTCACTGAAAATAAAAAAGTGCCGGTTTGTCCTGTTATTAGCAAAAATCAATGTAACTTATAGAATTGGCTTTAGGGGCATAAATAGATACATCGAATATCACAACAAAAAAAAAGTCACTCATAACTGCTCCAGCCAGAGTTATTTTCACTGAAAATAAAAAAGTGCCGATTTGTCCTGTTATTAGCAAAAATCAATGAAACTTATAGAATTGCCTTTAGGGGCATAAATAGATACATCGAATATCGCAACAAAAAAAACTCACTCATAACTACTCCAGAGTTATTTACACTGAAAATAAAAAAGTGCCGGTTTGTCCTGTTATTAGCAAAAATCAATGTAACTTATAGAATTAGCTTTAGGGGCATAAATAGATACATCGAATATCACAACAAAAAAACACACTCATAACTGCTCCAGCCAGAGTTATTTTCACTGAAAATTAAAAGGTGCCGGTTTGTCCTGTTATTAGCAAAAATCAATGTAACTTATAGAATTGGCTTTAGGGGCATAAATAGATACATCGAATATCACAACAAAAAAACTCACTCATAACTGCTCCAACCAGAGTTATTTTCACTGAAAATAAAAAAGTGCCGGTTTGTCCTGTTATTAGCAAAAATCAATGTAACTTATAGAATTGGCTTTAGGGGCATAAATAGATACATCGAATATCGCAACAAAAAAAACTCCCTCATAACTACTCCAGAGTTATTTACACTGAAAATAAAAAAGTGCCGGTTTGTCCTGTTATTAGCAAAAATCAATGTAACTTATAGAATTGGCTTCAGGGGCATAAATAGATACATGGAATATCACAACAAAAAAAACTCACTCATAACTGCTCCAGCCAGAGTTATTTTCACTGAAAATAAAAAAGTGCCGGTTTGTCCTGTTATTAGCAAAAATCAATGTAACTTATAGAATTGGCTTTAGGGGCATAATTAGATACATCGAATATCACAACAAAAAAAACTCACTCATAGCTGCTCCAGCCAGAGTTATTTTCACTGAAAATAAAAAAAGTGCCGGTTTGTCCTGTTATTAGCAAAAATCAATGTAAATTATAGAATTGGCTTTAGGGGCATAAATAGATACATCGAATATCACAACAAAAAAACTCACTCATAACTGCTCCAACCAGAGTTATTTTCACTGAAAATAAAAAAGTGCCGGTTTGTCCTGTTATTAGCAAAAATCAATGAAACTTATAGAATTGGCTTTAGGGGCATAAATAGATACATCGAATATCACAACAAAAAAACTCACTCATAACTGCTCCAGCCAGAGTTATTTTCACTGAAAATTAAAAGGTGCCGGTTTGTCCTGTTATTAGCAAAAATCAATGTAACTTATAGAATTGGCTTTAGGGGCATAAATAGATACATCGAATATCACAACAAAAAAACTCACTCATAACTGCTCCAACCAGAGTTATTTTCACTGAAAATAAAAAAGTGCCGGTTTGTCCTGTTATTAGCAAAAATCAATGTAACTTATAGAATTGGCTTTAGGGGCATAAATAGATACATCGAATATCGCAACAAAAAAAACTCCCTCATAACTACTCCAGAGTTATTTACACTGAAAATAAAAAAGTGCCGGTTTGTCCTGTTATTAGCAAAAATCAATGTAACTTATAGAATTGGCTTTAGGGGCATAAATAGATACATCGAATATCGCAACAAAAAAAACTCACTCATAACTACTCCAGAGTTATTTTCACTGAAAATAAAAAAGTGCCGGTTTGTCCTGTTATTAGCAAAAATCAATGTAACTTATAGAATTGGCTTTAGGGGCATAAATAGATACATCGAATATCGCAACAAAAAAACCTCACTCATAACTGCTCCAGCCAGAGTTATTTACACTGAAAATAAAAAAGTGCCGGTTTGTCCTGTTATTAGCAAAAATCAATGTAACTTATAGAATTGGCTTCAGGGGCATAAATAGATACATGGAATATCACAACAAAAAAAACTCACTCATAACTGCTCCAGCCAGAGTTATTTTCACTGAAAATAAAAAAGTGCCGGTTTGTCCTGTTATTAGCAAAAATCAATGTAACTTATAGAATTGGCTTTAGGGGCATAATTAGATACATCGAATATCACAACAAAAAAAACTCACTCATAACTGCTCCAGCCAGAGTTATTTTCACTGAAAATAAAAAAAGTGCCGGTTTGTCCTGTTATTAGCAAAAATCAATGTAAATTATAGAATTGGCTTTAGGGGCATAAATAGATACATCGAATATCACAACAAAAAAACTCACTCATAACTGCTCCAACCAGAGTTATTTTCACTGAAAATAAAAAAGTGCCGGTTTGTCCTGTTATTAGCAAAAATCAATGAAACTTATAGAATTGGCTTTAGGGGCATAAATAGATACATCGAATATCACAACAAAAAAACTCACTCATAACTGCTCCAGCCAGAGTTATTTTCACTGAAAATTAAAAGGTGCCGGTTTGTCCTGTTATTAGCAAAAATCAATGTAACTTATAGAATTGGCTTCAGGGGCATAAATAGATACATCGAATATCACAACAAAAAAAACTCACTCATAACTGCTCCAGCCAGAGTTATTTTCACTGAAAATAAAATAGTGCCGGTTTGTCCTGTTATTAGCAAAAATCAATGTAACTTATAGAATTGGCTTTAGGGGCATAAATAGATACATCGAATATCACAACAAAAAAACTCACTCATAACTGCTCCAGCCAGAGTTATTTTCACTGAAAATTAAAAGGTGCCGGTTTGTCCTGTTATTAGCAAAAATCAATGTAACTTATAAAATTGGCTTTAGGGGCATAAATAGATACATCGAATATCACAACAAAAAAACTCACTCATAACTGCTCCAACCAGAGTTATTTTCACTGAAAATAAAAAAAGTGCCGGTTTGTCCTGTTATTAGCAAAAATCAATGTAACTTATAGAATTGGCTTTAGGGGCATAAATAGATACATCGAATATCACAACAAAAAAACTCACTCATAACTGCTCCAACCAGAGTTATTTTCACTGAAAATAAAAAAGTGCCGGTTTGTCCTGTTATTAGCAAAAATCAATGTTACTTATAGAATTGGCTTTAGGGGCATAAATAGATACACCGAATATCGCAACAAAAAAAAACTCACTCATAACTGCTCAAGCCAGACTTATTTTCACTGAAAATAAAAAAGTTCCGGTTTGTCCTGTTATTAGCAAAAATCAATGTAACTTATAGAATTGGCTTTAGAGCCATAAATAGATACACCGAATATCGCAACAAAAAAAACTCACTCATAACTGCTCCAGCCAGAGTTATTTACACTGAAAATAAAAAAGTGCCGGTTTGTCCTGTTATTAGCAAAAATCAATGTAACTTATAGAATTGGCTTTAGGGGCATAAATAGATACATCGAATATCACAACAAAAAAAACTCACTCATAACTGCTCCAGCCAGAGTTATTTTCACTGAAAATAAAAAAGTGCCGGTTTGTCCTGTTATTAGCAAAAATCAATGTTACTTATAGAATTGGCTTTAGAGGCATAAATAGATACACCGAATATCACAACAAAAAAACTCACTCATAACTGCTCCAGCCAGAGTTATTTTCACTGAAAATAAAAAAGTGCCGGTTTGTCCTGTTATTAGCAAAAATCAATGTAACTTATAGAATTGGCTTTAGGGGCATAAATAGATACATCGAATATCACAACAAAAAAACACACTCATAACTGCTCCAGCCAGAGTTATTTTCACTGAAAATTAAAAGGTGCCGGTTTGTCCTGTTATTAGCAAAAATCAATGTAACTTATAGAATTGGCTTTAGGGGCATAAATAGATACATCGAATATCACAACAAAAAAAACTCACTCATAACTGCTCAGGCCAGAGTTATTTTCACTGAAAATAAAAAAGTGCCGGTTTGTCCTGTAATTAGCAAAAATCAATGTAACTTATAGAATTGGCTTTAGAGGCATAAATAGATACCCCGAATATCGCAACAAAAAAAACTCACTCATAACTGCTCCAGCCAGAGTTATTTTCACTGAAAATAAAAAAGTGCCGGTTTGTCCTGTTATTAGCAAAAATCAATGTAACTTATAGAATTGGCTTTAGGGGCATAAATAGATACATCGAATATCACAACAAAAAAAAAGTCACTCATAACTGCTCCAGCCAGAGTTATTTTCACTGAAAATAAAAAAGTGCCGGTTTGTCCTGTTATTAGCAAAAATCAATGAAACTTATAGAATTGGCTTTAGGGGCATAAATAGATACATCGAATATCGCAACAAAAAAAACTCACTCATAACTACTCCAGAGTTATTTACACTGAAAATAAAAAAGTGCCGGTTTGTCCTGTTATTAGCAAAAATCAATGTAACTTATAGAATTGGCTTTAGGGGCATAAATAGATACATCGAATATCACAACAAAAAAACTCACTCATAACTGCTCCAACCAGATTTATTTTCACTGAAAATAAAAAAGTGCCGGTTTGTCCTGTTATTAGCAAAAATCAATGTAACTTATAGAATTGGCTTTAGGGGCATAAATAGATACATCGAATATCGCAACAAAAAAAACTGACTCATAACTACTCCAGAGTTATTTTCACTGAAAATAAAAAAGTGCCGGTTTGTCCTGTTATTAGCAAAAATCAATGTAACTTATAGAATTGGCTTTAGGGGCATAAATAGATACATCGAATATCACAACAAAAAAAAAGTCACTCATAACTGCTCCAGCCAGAGTTATTTTCACTGAAAATAAAAAAGTGCCGGTTTGTCCTGTTATTAGCAAAAATCAATGTAACTTATAGAATTGGCTTTAGGGGCATAAATAGATACATCGAATATCGCAACAAAAAAAACTGACTCATAACTACTCCAGAGTTATTTTCACTGAAAATAAAAAAGTGCCGGTTTGTCCTGTTATTAGCAAAAATCAATGTAACTTATAGAATTGGCTTTAGGGGCATAAATAGATACATCGAATATCACAACAAAAAAAACTCACTCATAACTGCTCCAGCCAGAGTTATTTTCACTGAAAATTAAAAGGTGCCGGTTTGTCCTGTTATTAGCAAAAATCAATGTAACTTATAGAATTGGCTTCAGGGGCATAAATAGATACATCGAATATCGCAACAAAAAAAACTCACTCATAACTGCTCCAGCCAGAGTTATTTTCACTGAAAATAAAAAAGTGCCGGTTTGTCCTGTTATTAGGAAAAATCAATGTAACTTATAGTATTGGCTTTAGGGGCATAAATAGATACATCGAATATCGCAACAAAAAAAACTCACTCATAACTACTCTAGAGTTATTTACACTGAAAATAAAAAAGTGCCGGTTTGTCCTGTTATTAACAAAAATCAATGTAACTTATAGAATTGGCTTTAGGGGCATAAATAGATACACCGAATATCGCAACAAAAAAAACTCACTCATAACTACTCCAGAGTTATTTACACTGAAAATAAAAAAGTGCCGGTTTGTCCTGTTATTAGCAAAAATCAATCTAACTTATAGAATTGGCTTTAGGGGCATAAATAGATACATCGAATATCACAACAAAAAAACTCACTCATAACTGCTCCAGCCAGAGTTATTTTCACTGAAAATAAAAAAGTGCCGGTTTGTCCTGTTATTAGGAAAAATCAATGTAACTTATAGTATTGGCTTTAGGGGCATAAATAGATACATCGAATATCGCAACAAAAAAAACTCACTCATAACTACTCTAGAGTTATTTACACTGAAAATAAAAAAGTGCCGGTTTGTCCTGTTATTAACAAAAATCAATGTAACTTATAGAATAGGCTTTAGGGGCATAAATAGATACATCGAATATCGCAACAAAAAAAACTCACTCATAACTACTCTAGAGTTATTTACACTGAAAATAAAAAAGTGCCGGTTTGTCCTGTTATTAGCAAAAATCAATGTAACTTATAGAATTGGCTTTAGGGGCATAAATAGATACACCGAATATCGCAACAAAAAAAACTCACTCATAACTACTCCAGAGTTATTTACACTGAAAATAAAAAAGTGCCGGTTTGTCCTGTTATTAGCAAAAATCAATGTAACTTATAGAATTGGCTTTAGGGGCATAAATAGATACATCGAATATCGCAACAAAAAAAACTCACTCATAACTACTCCAGAGTTATTTTCACTGAAAATAAAAAAGTGCCGGTTTGTCCTGTTATTAGCAAAAATCTATGTAACTTATAGAATTGGCTTTAGGGGCATAAATAGATACATCGAATATCACAACAAAAAAACTCACTCATAACTGCTCCAACCAGAGTTATTTTCACTGAAAATAAAAAAGTGCCGGTTTGTCCTGTTATTAGCAAAAATCAATGTAACTTATAGAATTGGCTTTAGGGGCATAAATAGATACATCGAATATCGCAACAAAAAAAACTCCCTCATAACTACTCCAGAGTTATTTACACTGAAAATAAAAAAGTGCCGGTTTGTCCTGTTATTAGCAAAAATCAATGTAACTTATAGAATTGGCTTTAGGGGCATAAATAGATACATCGAATATCGCAACAAAAAAAACTCACTCATAACTGCTCCAGCCAGAGTTATTTACACTGAAAATAAAAAAGTGCCGGTTTGTCCTGTTATTAGCAAAAATCAATGTAACTTATAGAATTGGCTTTAGGGGCATAAATAGATACATCGAATATCACAACAAAAAAACTCACTCATAACTGCTCCAACCAGAGTTATTTTCACTGAAAATAAAAAAGTGCCGGTTTGTCCTGTTATTAGCAAAAATCAATGTAACTTATAGAATTGGCTTTAGGGGCATAAATAGATACATCGAATATCGCAACAAAAAAAACTGACTCATAACTACTCCAGAGTTATTTTCACTGAAAATAAAAAAGTGCCGGTTTGTCCTGTTATTAGCAAAAATCAATGTAACTTATAGAATTGGCTTTAGGGGCATAAATAGATACATCGAATATCACAACAAAAAAAAAGTCACTCATAACTGCTCCAGCCAGAGTTATTTTCACTGAAAATAAAAAAGTGCCGATTTGTCCTGTTATTAGCAAAAATCAATGAAACTTATAGAATTGGCTTTAGGGGCATAAATAGATACATCGAATATCACAACAAAAAAACTCACTCATAACTGCTCCAGCCAGAGTTATTTTCACTGAAAATAAAAAAGTGCCGGTTTGTCCTGTTATTAGCAAAAATCAATGTAACTTATAGAATTGGCTTTAGGGGCATAAATAGATACATCGAATATCACAACAAAAAAACACACTCATAACTGCTCCAGCCAGAGTTATTTTCACTGAAAATTAAAAGGTGCCGGTTTGTCCTGTTATTAGCAAAAATCAATGTAACTTATAGAATTGGCTTTAGGGGCATAAATAGATACATCGAATATCACAACAAAAAAACTCACTCATAACTGCTCCAGCCAGAGTTATTTTCACTGAAAATAAAAAAGTGCCGGTTTGTCCTGTTATTAGCAAAAATCAATGTAACTTATAGAATTGGCTTTAGGGGCATAAATAGATACATTGAATATCACAACAAAAAAACACACTCATAACTGCTCCAGCCAGAGTTATTTTCACTGAAAATTAAAAGGTGCCGGTTTGTCCTGTTATTAGCAAAAATCAATGTAACTTATAGAATTGGCTTTAGGGGCATAAATAGATACATCGAATATCGCAACAAAAAAAACTCACTCATAACTGCTCCAGCCAGAGTTATTTTCACTGAAAATAAAAAAGTGCCAGTTTGTCCTGTTATTAGCAAAAATCAATGTAACTTATAGAATTGGCTTTAGGGGCATAAATAGATACATCGAATATCACAACAAAAAAACTCACTCATAACTGCTCCAACCAGAGTTATTTTCACTGAAAATAAAAAAGTGCCGGTTTGTCCTGTTATTAGCAAAAATCAATGTAACTTATAGAATTGGCTTTAGGGGCATAAATAGATACATCGAATATCGCAACAAAAAAAACTCACTCATAACTGCTCCAGCCAGAGTTATTTACACTGAAAATAAAAAAGTGCCGTTTTGTCCTGTTATTAGCAAAAATCAATGTAACTTATAGAATTGGCTTCAGAAGCATAAATAGATACATGGAATATCACAACAAAAAAAACTCACTCATAACTGCTCCAGCCAGAGTTATTTTCACTGAAAATAAAAAAGTGCCGGTTTGTCCTGTTATTAGCAAAAATCAATGTAACTTATAGAATTGGCTTTAGGGGCATAATTAGATACATCGAATATCACAACAAAAAAAACTCACTCATAACTGCTCCAGCCAGAGTTATTTTCACTGAAAATAAAAAAAGTGCCGGTTTGTCCTGTTATTAGCAAAAATCAATGTAACTTATAGAATTGGCTTTAGGGGCATAAATAGATACATCGAATATCGCAACAAAAAAAACTGACTCATAACTACTCCAGAGTTATTTTCACTGAAAATAAAAAAGTGCCGGTTTGTCCTGTTATTAGCAAAAATCAATGAAACTTATAGAATTGGCTTTAGGGGCATAAATAGATACATCGAATATCACAACAAAAAAACTCACTCATAACTGCTCCAGCCAGAGTTATTTTCACTGAAAATTAAAAGGTGCCGGTTTGTCCTGTTATTAGCAAAAATCAATGTAACTTATAGAATTGGCTTCAGGGGCATAAATAGATACATCGAATATCACAACAAAAAAAACTCACTCATAACTGCTCCAGCCAGAGTTATTTTCACTGAAAATAAAAAAGTGCCGGTTTGTCCTGTTATTAGCAAAAATCAATGTAACTTATAGAATTGGCTTTAGGGGCATAAATAGATACATCGAATATCACAACAAAAAAACTCACTCATAACTGCTCCAGCCAGAGTTATTTTCACTGAAAATTAAAAGGTGCCGGTTTGTCCTGTTATTAGCAAAAATCAATGTAACTTATAAAATTGGCTTTAGGGGCATAAATAGATACATCGAATATCACAACAAAAAAACTCACTCATAACTGCTCCAACCAGAGTTATTTTCACTGAAAATAAAAAAAGTGCCGGTTTGTCCTGTTATTAGCAAAAATCAATGTAACTTATAGAATTGGCTTTAGGGGCATAAATAGATACATCGAATATCACAACAAAAAAACTCACTCATAACTGCTCCAACCAGAGTTATTTTCACTGAAAATAAAAAAGTGCCGGTTTGTCCTGTTATTAGCAAAAATCAATGTAACTTATAGAATTGGCTTTAGGGGCATAAATAGATACATCGAATATCGCAACAAAAAAAACTGACTCATAACTACTCCAGAGTTATTTTCACTGAAAATAAAAAAGTGCCGGTTTGTCCTGTTATTAGCAAAAATCAATGTAACTTATAGAATTGGCTTTAGGGGCATAAATAGATACATCGAATATCACAACAAAAAAAAAGTCACTCATAACTGCTCCAGCCAGAGTTATTTTCACTGAAAATAAAAAAGTGCCGATTTGTCCTGTTATTAGCAAAAATCAATGAAACTTATAGAATTGGCTTTAGGGGCATAAATAGATACATCGAATATCGCAACAAAAAAAACTCCCTCATAACTACTCCAGAGTTATTTACACTGAAAATAAAAAAGTGCCGGTTTGTCCTGTTATTAGCAAAAATCAATGTAACTTATAGAATTGGCTTTAGGGGCATAAATAGATACATCGAATATCACAACAAAAAAACTCACTCATAACTGCTCCAACCAGAGTTATTTTCACTGAAAATAAAAAAAGTGCCGGTTTGTCCTGTTATTAGCAAAAATCAATGTAACTTATAGAATTGGCTTTAGGGGCATAAATAGATACATCGAATATCGCAACAAAAAAAACTCCCTCATAACTACTCCAGAGTTATTTACACTGAAAATAAAAAAGTGCCGGTTTGTCCTGTTATTAGCAAAAATCAATGTAACTTATAGAATTGGCTTTAGGGGCATAAATAGATACATCGAATATCACAACAAAAAAACTCACTCATAACTGCTCCAACCAGAGTTATTTTCACTGAAAATAAAAAAAGTGCCGGTTTGTCCTGTTATTAGCAAAAATCAATGTAACTTATAGAATTGGCTTTAGGGGCATAAATAGATACATCGAATATCGCAACAAAAAAAACTCACTCATAACTGCTCCAGCCAGAGTTATTTACACTGAAAATAAAAAAAGTGCCGGTTTGTCCTGTTATTAGCAAAAATCAATGTAAATTATAGAATTGGCTTTAGGGGCATAAATAGATACATCGAATATCACAACAAAAAAACTCACTCATAACTGCTCCAACCAGAGTTATTTTCACTGAAAATAAAAAAGTGCCGGTTTGTCCTGTTATTAGCAAAAATCAATGTAACTTATAGAATTGGCTTTAGGGGCATAAATAGATACATCGAATATCGCAACAAAAAAAACTGACTCATAACTACTCCAGAGTTATTTTCACTGAAAATAAAAAAGTGCCGGTTTGTCCTGTTATTAGCAAAAATCAATGAAACTTATAGAATTGGCTTTAGGGGCATAAATAGATACATCGAATATCACAACAAAAAAACTCACTCATAACTGCTCCAGCCAGAGTTATTTTCACTGAAAATAAAAAAGTGCCGATTTGTCCTGTTATTAGCAAAAATCAATGAAACTTATAGAATTGGCTTTAGGGGCATAAATAGATACATCGAATATCGCAACAAAAAAAACTCACTCATAACTACTCCAGAGTTATTTACACTGAAAATAAAAAAGTGCCGGTTTGTCCTGTTATTAGCAAAAATCAATGTAACTTATAGAATTGGCTTTAGGGGCATAAATAGATACATCGAATATCACAACAAAAAAACTCACTCATAACTGCTCCAGCCAGAGTTATTTTCACTGAAAATAAAAAAGTGCCGGTTTGTCCTGTTATTAGCAAAAATCAATGTAACTTATAGAATTGGCTTTAGGGGCATAAATAGATACATCGAATATCACAACAAAAAAACACACTCATAACTGCTCCAGCCAGAGTTATTTTCACTGAAAATTAAAAGGTGCCGGTTTGTCCTGTTATTAGCAAAAATCAATGTAACTTATAGAATTGGCTTTAGGGGCATAAATAGATACATCGAATATCACAACAAAAAAACTCACTCATAACTGCTCCAGCCAGAGTTATTTTCACTGAAAATAAAAAAGTGCCGGTTTGTCCTGTTATTAGCAAAAATCAATGTAACTTATAGAATTGGCTTTAGGGGCATAAATAGATACATTGAATATCACAACAAAAAAACACACTCATAACTGCTCCAGCCAGAGTTATTTTCACTGAAAATTAAAAGGTGCCGGTTTGTCCTGTTATTAGCAAAAATCAATGTAACTTATAGAATTGGCTTTAGGGGCATAAATAGATACATCGAATATCGCAACAAAAAAAACTCACTCATAACTGCTCCAGCCAGAGTTATTTTCACTGAAAATAAAAAAGTGCCAGTTTGTCCTGTTATTAGCAAAAATCAATGTAACTTATAGAATTGGCTTTAGGGGCATAAATAGATACATCGAATATCACAACAAAAAAACTCACTCATAACTGCTCCAACCAGAGTTATTTTCACTGAAAATAAAAAAGTGCCGGTTTGTCCTGTTATTAGCAAAAATCAATGTAACTTATAGAATTGGCTTTAGGGGCATAAATAGATACATCGAATATCGCAACAAAAAAAACTCCCTCATAACTACTCCAGAGTTATTTACACTGAAAATAAAAAAGTGCCGGTTTGTCCTGTTATTAGCAAAAATCAATGTAACTTATAGAATTGGCTTTAGGGGCATAAATAGATACATCGAATATCGCAACAAAAAAAACTCACTCATAACTACTCCAGAGTTATTTTCACTGAAAATAAAAAAGTGCCGGTTTGTCCTGTTATTAGCAAAAATCAATGTAACTTATAGAATTGGCTTTAGGGGCATAAATAGATACATCGAATATCGCAACAAAAAAAACTCACTCATAACTGCTCCAGCCAGAGTTATTTACACTGAAAATAAAAAAGTGCCGGTTTGTCCTGTTATTAGCAAAAATCAATGTAACTTATAGAATTGGCTTCAGGGGCATAAATAGATACATGGAATATCACAACAAAAAAAACTCACTCATAACTGCTCCAGCCAGAGTTATTTTCACTGAAAATAAAAAAGTGCCGGTTTGTCCTGTTATTAGCAAAAATCAATGTAACTTATAGAATTGGCTTTAGGGGCATAATTAGATACATCGAATATCACAACAAAAAAAACTCACTCATAACTGCTCCAGCCAGAGTTATTTTCACTGAAAATAAAAAAAGTGCCGGTTTGTCCTGTTATTAGCAAAAATCAATGTAAATTATAGAATTGGCTTTAGGGGCATAAATAGATACATCGAATATCACAACAAAAAAACTCACTCAAACTGCTCCAACCAGAGTTATTTTCACTGAAAATAAAAAAGTGCCGGTTTGTCCTGTTATTAGCAAAAATCAATGAAACTTATAGAATTGGCTTTAGGGGCATAAATAGATACATCGAATATCACAACAAAAAAACTCACTCATAACTGCTCCAGCCAGAGTTATTTTCACTGAAAATTAAAAGGTGCCGGTTTGTCCTGTTATTAGCAAAAATCAATGTAACTTATAGAATTGGCTTCAGGGGCATAAATAGATACATCGAATATCACAACAAAAAAAACTCACTCATAACTGCTCCAGCCAGAGTTATTTTCACTGAAAATAAAATAGTGCCGGTTTGTCCTGTTATTAGCAAAAATCAATGTAACTTATAGAATTGGCTTTAGGGGCATAAATAGATACATCGAATATCACAACAAAAAAACTCACTCATAACTGCTCCAGCCAGAGTTATTTTCACTGAAAATTAAAAGGTGCCGGTTTGTCCTGTTATTAGCAAAAATCAATGTAACTTATAGAATTGGCTTTAGGGGCATAAATAGATACATCGAATATCACAACAAAAAAACTCACTCATAACTGCTCCAACCAGAGTTATTTTCACTGAAAATAAAAAAGTGCCGGTTTGTCCTGTTATTAGCAAAAATCAATGTAACTTATAGAATTGGCTTTAGGGGCATAAATAGATACATCGAATATCGCAACAAAAAAAACTCCCTCATAACTACTCCAGAGTTATTTACACTGAAAATAAAAAAGTGCCGGTTTGTCCTGTTATTAGCAAAAATCAATGTAACTTATAGAATTGGCTTTAGGGGCATAAATAGATACATCGAATATCACAACAAAAAAACTCACTCATAACTGCTCCAACCAGAGTTATTTTCACTGAAAATAAAAAAAGTGCCGGTTTGTCCTGTTATTAGCAAAAATCAATGTAACTTATAGAATTGGCTTTAGGGGCATAAATAGATACATCGAATATCGCAACAAAAAAAACTCACTCATAACTGCTCCAGCCAGAGTTATTTACACTGAAAATAAAAAAGTGCCGTTTTGTCCTGTTATTAGCAAAAATCAATGTAACTTATAGAATTGGCTTCAGAAGCATAAATAGATACATGGAATATCACAACAAAAAAAACTCACTCATAACTGCTCCAGCCAGAGTTATTTTCACTGAAAATAAAAAAGTGCCGGTTTGTCCTGTTATTAGCAAAAATCAATGTAACTTATAGAATTGGCTTTAGGGGCATAATTAGATACATCGAATATCACAACAAAAAAAACTCACTCATAACTGCTCCAGCCAGAGTTATTTTCACTGAAAATAAAAAAAGTGCCGGTTTGTCCTGTTATTAGCAAAAATCAATGTAAATTATAGAATTGGCTTTAGGGGCATAAATAGATACATCGAATATCACAACAAATAAACTCACTCATAACTGCTCCAACCAGAGTTATTTTCACTGAAAATAAAAAAGTGCCGGTTTGTCCTGTTATTAGCAAAAATCAATGTAACTTATAGAATTGGCTTTAGGGGCATAAATAGATACATCGAATATCGCAACAAAAAAAACTGACTCATAACTACTCCAGAGTTATTTTCACTGAAAATAAAAAAGTGCCGGTTTGTCCTGTTATTAGCAAAAATCAATGAAACTTATAGAATTGGCTTTAGGGGCATAAATAGATACATCGAATATCACAACAAAAAAACTCACTCATAACTGCTCCAGCCAGAGTTATTTTCACTGAAAATTAAAAGGTGCCGGTTTGTCCTGTTATTAGCAAAAATCAATGTAACTTATAGAATTGGCTTCAGGGGCATAAATAGATACATCGAATATCACAACAAAAAAAACTCACTCATAACTGCTCCAGCCAGAGTTATTTTCACTGAAAATAAAAAAGTGCCGGTTTGTCCTGTTATTAGCAAAAATCAATGTAACTTATAGAATTGGCTTTAGGGGCATAAATAGATACATCGAATATCACAACAAAAAAACTCACTCATAACTGCTCCAGCCAGAGTTATTTTCACTGAAAATTAAAAGGTGCCGGTTTGTCCTGTTATTAGCAAAAATCAATGTAACTTATAAAATTGGCTTTAGGGGCATAAATAGATACATCGAATATCACAACAAAAAAACTCACTCATAACTGCTCCAACCAGAGTTATTTTCACTGAAAATAAAAAAAGTGCCGGTTTGTCCTGTTATTAGCAAAAATCAATGTAACTTATAGAATTGGCTTTAGGGGCATAAATAGATACATCGAATATCACAACAAAAAAACTCACTCATAACTGCTCCAACCAGAGTTATTTTCACTGAAAATAAAAAAGTGCCGGTTTGTCCTGTTATTAGCAAAAATCAATGTAACTTATAGAATTGGCTTTAGGGGCATAAATAGATACATCGAATATCGCAACAAAAAAAACTGACTCATAACTACTCCAGAGTTATTTTCACTGAAAATAAAAAAGTGCCGGTTTGTCCTGTTATTAGCAAAAATCAATGTAACTTATAGAATTGGCTTTAGGGGCATAAATAGATACATCGAATATCACAACAAAAAAAAAGTCACTCATAACTGCTCCAGCCAGAGTTATTTTCACTGAAAATAAAAAAGTGCCGATTTGTCCTGTTATTAGCAAAAATCAATGAAACTTATAGAATTGGCTTTAGGGGCATAAATAGATACATCGAATATCGCAACAAAAAAAACTCACTCATAACTACTCCAGAGTTATTTACACTGAAAATAAAAAAGTGCCGGTTTGTCCTGTTATTAGCAAAAATCAATGTAACTTATAGAATTGGCTTTAGGGGCATAAATAGATACATCGAATATCACAACAAAAAAACTCACTCATAACTGCTCCAGCCAGAGTTATTTTCACTGAAAATAAAAAAGTGCCGGTTTGTCCTGTTATTAGCAAAAATCAATGTAACTTATAGAATTGGCTTTAGGGGCATAAATAGATACATCGAATATCACAACAAAAAAACACACTCATAACTGCTCCAGCCAGAGTTATTTTCACTGAAAATTAAAAGGTGCCGGTTTGTCCTGTTATTAGCAAAAATCAATGTAACTTATAGAATTGGCTTTAGGGGCATAAATAGATACATCGAATATCACAACAAAAAAACTCACTCATAACTGCTCCAGCCAGAGTTATTTTCACTGAAAATAAAAAAGTGCCGGTTTGTCCTGTTATTAGCAAAAATCAATGTAACTTATAGAATTGGCTTTAGGGGCATAAATAGATACATTGAATATCACAACAAAAAAACACACTCATAACTGCTCCAGCCAGAGTTATTTTCACTGAAAATTAAAAGGTGCCGGTTTGTCCTGTTATTAGCAAAAATCAATGTAACTTATAGAATTGGCTTTAGGGGCATAAATAGATACATCGAATATCGCAACAAAAAAAACTCACTCATAACTGCTCCAGCCAGAGTTATTTTCACTGAAAATAAAAAAGTGCCAGTTTGTCCTGTTATTAGCAAAAATCAATGTAACTTATAGAATTGGCTTTAGGGGCATAAATAGATACATCGAATATCACAACAAAAAAACTCACTCATAACTGCTCCAACCAGAGTTATTTTCACTGAAAATAAAAAAGTGCCGGTTTGTCCTGTTATTAGCAAAAATCAATGTAACTTATAGAATTGGCTTTAGGGGCATAAATAGATACATCGAATATCGCAACAAAAAAAACTCCCTCATAACTACTCCAGAGTTATTTACACTGAAAATAAAAAAGTGCCGGTTTGTCCTGTTATTAGCAAAAATCAATGTAACTTATAGAATAGGCTTTAGGGGCATAAATAGATACATCGAATATCGCAACAAAAAAAACTCACTCATAACTGCTCCAGCCAGAGTTATTTTCACTGAAAATAAAAAAGTGCCGGTTTGTCCTGTTATTAGCAAAAATCAATGTAACTTATAGAATTGGCTTTAGGGGCATAAATAGATACATCGAATATCGCAACAAAAAAAACTCACTCATAACTGCTCCAGCCAGAGTTATTTACACTGAAAATAAAAAAGTGCCGGTTTGTCCTGTTATTAGCAAAAATCAATGTAACTTATAGAATTGGCTTCAGGGGCATAAATAGATACATGGAATATCACAACAAAAAAAACTCACTCATAACTGCTCCAGCCAGAGTTATTTTCACTGAAAATAAAAAAGTGCCGGTTTGTCCTGTTATTAGCAAAAATCAATGTAACTTATAGAATTGGCTTTAGGGGCATAATTAGATACATCGAATATCACAACAAAAAAAACTCACTCATAGCTGCTCCAGCCAGAGTTATTTTCACTGAAAATAAAAAAAGTGCCGGTTTGTCCTGTTATTAGCAAAAATCAATGTAAATTATAGAATTGGCTTTAGGGGCATAAATAGATACATCGAATATCACAACAAAAAAACTCACTCATAACTGCTCCAACCAGAGTTATTTTCACTGAAAATAAAAAAGTGCCGGTTTGTCCTGTTATTAGCAAAAATCAATGAAACTTATAGAATTGGCTTTAGGGGCATAAATAGATACATCGAATATCACAACAAAAAAACTCACTCATAACTGCTCCAGCCAGAGTTATTTTCACTGAAAATTAAAAGGTGCCGGTTTGTCCTGTTATTAGCAAAAATCAATGTAACTTATAGAATTGGCTTTAGGGGCATAAATAGAGACATCGAATATCACAACAAAAAAACTCACTCATTACTGCTCCAACCAGAGTTATTTTCACTGAAAATAAAAAAGTGCCGGTTTGTCCTGTTATTAGCAAAAATCAATGTAACTTATAGAATTGGCTTTAGGGGCATAAATAGATACATCGAATATCGCAACAAAAAAAACTCCCTCATAACTACTCCAGAGTTATTTACACTGAAAATAAAAAAGTGCCGGTTTGTCCTGTTATTAGCAAAAATCAATGTAACTTATAGAATTGGCTTTAGGGGCATAAATAGATACATCGAATATCGCAACAAAAAAAACTCACTCATAACTACTCCAGAGTTATTTTCACTGAAAATAAAAAAAGTGCCGGTTTGTCCTGTTATTAGCAAAAATCAATGTAACTTATAGAATTGGCTTTAGGGGCATAAATAGATACATCGAATATCGCAACAAAAAAAACTCACTCATAACTGCTCCAGCCAGAGTTATTTACACTGAAAATAAAAAAGTGCCGGTTTGTCCTGTTATTAGCAAAAATCAATGTAACTTATAGAATTGGCTTCAGGGGCATAAATAGATACATGGAATATCACAACAAAAAAAACTCACTCATAACTGCTCCAGCCAGAGTTATTTTCACTGAAAATAAAAAAGTGCCGGTTTGTCCTGTTATTAGCAAAAATCAATGTAACTTATAGAATTGGCTTTAGGGGCATAATTAGATACATCGAATATCACAACAAAAAAAACTCACTCATAACTGCTCCAGCCAGAGTTATTTTCACTGAAAATAAAAAAAGTGCCGGTTTGTCCTGTTATTAGCAAAAATCAATGTAAATTATAGAATTGGCTTTAGGGGCATAAATAGATACACCGAATATCGCAACAAAAAAAACTCACTCATAACTGCTCCAGCCAGAGTTATTTACACTGAAAATAAAAAAGTGCCGGTTTGTCCTGTTATTAGCAAAAATCAATGTAACTTATAGAATTGGCTTTAGGGGCATAAATAGATACATCGAATATCACAACAAAAAAAACTCACTCATAACTGCTCCAGCCAGAGTTATTTTCACTGAAAATTAAAAGGTGCCGGTTTGTCCTGTTATTAGCAAAAATCAATGTAACTTATAGAATTGGCTTCAGGGGCATAAATAGATACATCGAATATCACAACAAAAAAAACTCACTCATAACTGCTCCAGCCAGAGTTATTTTCACTGAAAATAAAATAGTGCCGGTTTGTCCTGTTATTAGCAAAAATCAATGTAACTTATAGAATTGGCTTTAGGGGCATAAATAGATACATCGAATATCACAACAAAAAAACTCACTCATAACTGCTCCAGCCAGAGTTATTTTCACTGAAAATTAAAAGGTGCCGGTTTGTCCTGTTATTAGCAAAAATCAATGTAACTTATAAAATTGGCTTTAGGGGCATAAATAGATACATCGAATATCACAACAAAAAAACTCACTCATAACTGCTCCAACCAGAGTTATTTTCACTGAAAATAAAAAAAGTGCCGGTTTGTCCTGTTATTAGCAAAAATCAATGTAACTTATAGAATTGGCTTTAGGGGCATAAATAGATACATCGAATATCACAACAAAAAAACTCACTCATAACTGCTCCAACCAGAGTTATTTTCACTGAAAATAAAAAAGTGCCGGTTTGTCCTGTTATTAGCAAAAATCAATGTTACTTATAGAATTGGCTTTAGGGGCATAAATAGATACACCGAATATCGCAACAAAAAAAAACTCACTCATAACTGCTCAAGCCAGACTTATTTTCACTGAAAATAAAAAAGTTCCGGTTTGTCCTGTTATTAGCAAAAATCAATGTAACTTATAGAATTGGCTTTAGAGCCATAAATAGATACACCGAATATCGCAACAAAAAAAACTCACTCATAACTGCTCCAGCCAGAGTTATTTACACTGAAAATAAAAAAGTGCCGGTTTGTCCTGTTATTAGCAAAAATCAATGTAACTTATAGAATTGGCTTTAGGGGCATAAATAGATACATCGAATATCACAACAAAAAAAACTCACTCATAACTGCTCCAGCCAGAGTTATTTTCACTGAAAATAAAAAAGTGCCGGTTTGTCCTGTTATTAGCAAAAATCAATGTTACTTATAGAATTGGCTTTAGAGGCATAAATAGATACACCGAATATCACAACAAAAAAACTCACTCATAACTGCTCCAGCCAGAGTTATTTTCACTGAAAATAAAAAAGTGCCGGTTTGTCCTGTTATTAGCAAAAATCAATGTAACTTATAGAATTGGCTTTAGGGGCATAAATAGATACATCGAATATCACAACAAAAAAACACACTCATAACTGCTCCAGCCAGAGTTATTTTCACTGAAAATTAAAAGGTGCCGGTTTGTCCTGTTATTAGCAAAAATCAATGTAACTTATAGAATTGGCTTTAGGGGCATAAATAGATACATCGAATATCACAACAAAAAAAACTCACTCATAACTGCTCAGGCCAGAGTTATTTTCACTGAAAATAAAAAAGTGCCGGTTTGTCCTGTAATTAGCAAAAATCAATGTAACTTATAGAATTGGCTTTAGAGGCATAAATAGATACCCCGAATATCGCAACAAAAAAAACTCACTCATAACTGCTCCAGCCAGAGTTATTTTCACTGAAAATAAAAAAGTGCCGGTTTGTCCTGTTATTAGCAAAAATCAATGTAACTTATAGAATTGGCTTTAGGGGCATAAATAGTTACATCGAATATCACAACAAAAAAACTCACTCATAACTGCTCCAGCCAGAGTTATTTTCACTGAAAATTAAAAGGTGCCGGTTTGTCCTGTTATTAGCAAAAATCAATGTAACTTATAGAATTGGCTTTAGGGGCATAAATAGATACATCGAATATCACAACAAAAAAAACTCACTCATAACTGCTCCAGCCAGAGTTATTTTCACTGAAAATAAAAAAGTGCCGGTTTGTCCTGTTATTAGCAAAAATCAATGTAACTTATAGAATTGGCTTTAGGGGCATAAATAGATACATCGAATATCACAACAAAAAAACTCACTCATAACTGCTCCAACCAGATTTATTTTCACTGAAAATAAAAAAGTGCCGGTTTGTCCTGTTATTAGCAAAAATCAATGTAACTTATAGAATTGGCTTTAGGGGCATAAATAGATACATCGAATATCGCAACAAAAAAAACTGACTCATAACTACTCCAGAGTTATTTTCACTGAAAATAAAAAAGTGCCGGTTTGTCCTGTTATTAGCAAAAATCAATGTAACTTATAGAATTGGCTTTAGGGGCATAAATAGATACATCGAATATCACAACAAAAAAAAAGTCACTCATAACTGCTCCAGCCAGAGTTATTTTCACTGAAAATAAAAAAGTGCCGGTTTGTCCTGTTATTAGCAAAAATCAATGTAACTTATAGAATTGGCTTTAGGGGCATAAATAGATACATCGAATATCGCAACAAAAAAAACTGACTCATAACTACTCCAGAGTTATTTTCACTGAAAATAAAAAAGTGCCGGTTTGTCCTGTTATTAGCAAAAATCAATGTAACTTATAGAATTGGCTTTAGGGGCATAAATAGATACATCGAATATCACAACAAAAAAAACTCACTCATAACTGCTCCAGCCAGAGTTATTTTCACTGAAAATTAAAAGGTGCCGGTTTGTCCTGTTATTAGCAAAAATCAATGTAACTTATAGAATTGGCTTCAGGGGCATAAATAGATACATCGAATATCGCAACAAAAAAAACTCACTCATAACTGCTCCAGCCAGAGTTATTTTCACTGAAAATAAAAAAGTGCCGGTTTGTCCTGTTATTAGGAAAAATCAATGTAACTTATAGTATTGGCTTTAGGGGCATAAATAGATACATCGAATATCGCAACAAAAAAAACTCACTCATAACTACTCTAGAGTTATTTACACTGAAAATAAAAAAGTGCCGGTTTGTCCTGTTATTAACAAAAATCAATGTAACTTATAGAATTGGCTTTAGGGGCATAAATAGATACACCGAATATCGCAACAAAAAAAACTCACTCATAACTACTCCAGAGTTATTTACACTGAAAATAAAAAAGTGCCGGTTTGTCCTGTTATTAGCAAAAATCAATCTAACTTATAGAATTGGCTTTAGGGGCATAAATAGATACATCGAATATCACAACAAAAAAACTCACTCATAACTGCTCCAGCCAGAGTTATTTTCACTGAAAATAAAAAAGTGCCGGTTTGTCCTGTTATTAGGAAAAATCAATGTAACTTATAGTATTGGCTTTAGGGGCATAAATAGATACATCGAATATCGCAACAAAAAAAACTCACTCATAACTACTCTAGAGTTATTTACACTGAAAATAAAAAAGTGCCGGTTTGTCCTGTTATTAACAAAAATCAATGTAACTTATAGAATAGGCTTTAGGGGCATAAATAGATACATCGAATATCGCAACAAAAAAAACTCACTCATAACTACTCTAGAGTTATTTACACTGAAAATAAAAAAGTGCCGGTTTGTCCTGTTATTAGCAAAAATCAATGTAACTTATAGAATTGGCTTTAGGGGCATAAATAGATACACCGAATATCGCAACAAAAAAAACTCACTCATAACTACTCCAGAGTTATTTACACTGAAAATAAAAAAGTGCCGGTTTGTCCTGTTATTAGCAAAAATCAATGTAACTTATAGAATTGGCTTTAGGGGCATAAATAGATACATCGAATATCGCAACAAAAAAAACTCACTCATAACTACTCCAGAGTTATTTTCACTGAAAATAAAAAAGTGCCGGTTTGTCCTGTTATTAGCAAAAATCAATGTAACTTATAGAATTGGCTTTAGGGGCATAAATAGATACATCGAATATCACAACAAAAAAAACTCACTCATAACTGCTCCAGCCAGAGTTATTTTCACTGAAAATTAAAAGGTGCCGGTTTGTCCTGTTATTAGCAAAAATCAATGTAACTTATAGAATTGGCTTTAGGGGCATAAATAGATACATCGAATATCACAACAAAAAAAACTCACTCATAACTGCTCCA
The DNA here is from genome assembly GCA_949125355.1 of Agriopis leucophaearia. Taxonomy (NCBI): domain Eukaryota; kingdom Metazoa; phylum Arthropoda; class Insecta; order Lepidoptera; family Geometridae; genus Agriopis; species Agriopis leucophaearia. The sequence continues at coordinate 7,990,172 of OX421289.1, forward strand.
GCCAGAGTTATTTTCACTGAAAATAAAAAAGTGCCGGTTTGTCCTGTTATTAGGAAAAATCAATGTAACTTATAGTATTGGCTTTAGGGGCATAAATAGATACATCGAATATCGCAACAAAAAAAACTCACTCATAACTACTCTAGAGTTATTTACACTGAAAATAAAAAAGTGCCGGTTTGTCCTGTTATTAGCAAAAATCAATGTTACTTATAGAATTGGCTTTAGAGGCATAAATAGATACACCGAATATCACAACAAAAAAACTCACTCATAACTGCTCCAGCCAGAGTTATTTTCACTGAAAATAAAAAAGTGCCGGTTTGTCCTGTTATTAGCAAAAATCAATGTAACTTATAGAATTGGCTTTAGGGGCATAAATAGATACATCGAATATCACAACAAAAAAACACACTCATAACTGCTCCAGCCAGAGTTATTTTCACTGAAAATTAAAAGGTGCCGGTTTGTCCTGTTATTAGCAAAAATCAATGTAACTTATAGAATTGGCTTTAGGGGCATAAATAGATACATCGAATATCACAACAAAAAAAACTCACTCATAACTGCTCAGGCCAGAGTTATTTTCACTGAAAATAAAAAAGTGCCGGTTTGTCCTGTAATTAGCAAAAATCAATGTAACTTATAGAATTGGCTTTAGAGGCATAAATAGATACCCCGAATATCGCAACAAAAAAAACTCACTCATAACTGCTCCAGCCAGAGTTATTTTCACTGAAAATAAAAAAGTGCCGGTTTGTCCTGTTATTAGCAAAAATCAATGTAACTTATAGAATTGGCTTTAGGGGCATAAATAGTTACATCGAATATCACAACAAAAAAACTCACTCATAACTGCTCCAGCCAGAGTTATTTTCACTGAAAATTAAAAGGTGCCGGTTTGTCCTGTTATTAGCAAAAATCAATGTAACTTATAGAATTGGCTTTAGGGGCATAAATAGATACATCGAATATCACAACAAAAAAAACTCACTCATAACTGCTCCAGCCAGAGTTATTTTCACTGAAAATAAAAAAGTGCCGGTTTGTCCTGTTATTAGCAAAAATCAATGTAACTTATAGAATTGGCTTTAGGGGCATAAATAGATACATCGAATATCACAACAAAAAAACTCACTCATAACTGCTCCAACCAGATTTATTTTCACTGAAAATAAAAAAGTGCCGGTTTGTCCTGTTATTAGCAAAAATCAATGTAACTTATAGAATTGGCTTTAGGGGCATAAATAGATACATCGAATATCGCAACAAAAAAAACTGACTCATAACTACTCCAGAGTTATTTTCACTGAAAATAAAAAAGTGCCGGTTTGTCCTGTTATTAGCAAAAATCAATGTAACTTATAGAATTGGCTTTAGGGGCATAAATAGATACATCGAATATCACAACAAAAAAAAAGTCACTCATAACTGCTCCAGCCAGAGTTATTTTCACTGAAAATAAAAAAGTGCCGGTTTGTCCTGTTATTAGCAAAAATCAATGTAACTTATAGAATTGGCTTTAGGGGCATAAATAGATACATCGAATATCGCAACAAAAAAAACTGACTCATAACTACTCCAGAGTTATTTTCACTGAAAATAAAAAAGTGCCGGTTTGTCCTGTTATTAGCAAAAATCAATGTAACTTATAGAATTGGCTTTAGGGGCATAAATAGATACATCGAATATCACAACAAAAAAAACTCACTCATAACTGCTCCAGCCAGAGTTATTTTCACTGAAAATTAAAAGGTGCCGGTTTGTCCTGTTATTAGCAAAAATCAATGTAACTTATAGAATTGGCTTCAGGGGCATAAATAGATACATCGAATATCGCAACAAAAAAAACTCACTCATAACTGCTCCAGCCAGAGTTATTTTCACTGAAAATAAAAAAGTGCCGGTTTGTCCTGTTATTAGGAAAAATCAATGTAACTTATAGTATTGGCTTTAGGGGCATAAATAGATACATCGAATATCGCAACAAAAAAAACTCACTCATAACTACTCTAGAGTTATTTACACTGAAAATAAAAAAGTGCCGGTTTGTCCTGTTATTAACAAAAATCAATGTAACTTATAGAATTGGCTTTAGGGGCATAAATAGATACACCGAATATCGCAACAAAAAAAACTCACTCATAACTACTCCAGAGTTATTTACACTGAAAATAAAAAAGTGCCGGTTTGTCCTGTTATTAGCAAAAATCAATCTAACTTATAGAATTGGCTTTAGGGGCATAAATAGATACATCGAATATCACAACAAAAAAACTCACTCATAACTGCTCCAGCCAGAGTTATTTTCACTGAAAATAAAAAAGTGCCGGTTTGTCCTGTTATTAGGAAAAATCAATGTAACTTATAGTATTGGCTTTAGGGGCATAAATAGATACATCGAATATCGCAACAAAAAAAACTCACTCATAACTACTCTAGAGTTATTTACACTGAAAATAAAAAAGTGCCGGTTTGTCCTGTTATTAACAAAAATCAATGTAACTTATAGAATAGGCTTTAGGGGCATAAATAGATACATCGAATATCGCAACAAAAAAAACTCACTCATAACTACTCTAGAGTTATTTACACTGAAAATAAAAAAGTGCCGGTTTGTCCTGTTATTAGCAAAAATCAATGTAACTTATAGAATTGGCTTTAGGGGCATAAATAGATACACCGAATATCGCAACAAAAAAAACTCACTCATAACTACTCCAGAGTTATTTACACTGAAAATAAAAAAGTGCCGGTTTGTCCTGTTATTAGCAAAAATCAATGTAACTTATAGAATTGGCTTTAGGGGCATAAATAGATACATCGAATATCGCAACAAAAAAAACTCACTCATAACTACTCCAGAGTTATTTTCACTGAAAATAAAAAAGTGCCGGTTTGTCCTGTTATTAGCAAAAATCAATGTAACTTATAGAATTGGCTTTAGGGGCATAAATAGATACATCGAATATCACAACAAAAAAAACTCACTCATAACTGCTCCAGCCAGAGTTATTTTCACTGAAAATTAAAAGGTGCCGGTTTGTCCTGTTATTAGCAAAAATCAATGTAACTTATAGAATTGGCTTTAGGGGCATAAATAGATACATCGAATATCACAACAAAAAAAACTCACTCATAACTGCTCCAGCCAGAGTTATTTTCACTGAAAATAAAAAAGTGCCGGTTTGTCCTGTTATTAGCAAAAATCAATGTAACTTATAGAATTGGCTTTAGGGGCATAAATAGATACATCGAATATCACAACAAAAAAAACTCACTCATAACTACTCTAGAGTTATTTACACTGAAAATAAAAAAGTGCCGGTTTGTCTTGTTATTAGCAAAAATCAATGTAACTTATAGAATTGGCTTTAGGGGCATAAATATATACATCAAATATCGCAACAAAAAAAACTCACTCATAACTACTCTAGAGTTATTTACACTGAAAATAAAAAAGTGCCGGTTTGTCCTGTTATTAGCAAAAATCAATGTAACTTATAGAATTGGCTTTAGGGGCATAAATATATACATCGAATATCGCAACAAAAAAACTCACTCATAACTACTCCAGAGTTATTTTCACTGAAAATAAAAAAGTGCCGGTTTGTCCTGTTATTAGCAAAAATCAATGTAACTTATAGAATTGGCTTTAGGGGCATAAATAGATACATCGAATATCGCAACAAAAAAAACTCACTCATAACTACTCCAGCCAGAGTTATTTTCACTGAAAATAAAAAAGTGCCGGTTTGTCCTGTTATTAGCAAAAATAAATGTTACTTATAGAATTGGCTTTAGGGGCATAAATAGATACATCGAATATCACAACAAAAAAACTCACTCATAACTGCTCCAGCCAGAGTTATTTTACTGAAAATAAAAAAGTGCCGGTTTGTCCTGTTATTAGCAAAAATAAATGTTACTTATAGAATTGGCTTTAGGGGCATAAATAGATACATCGAATATCACAACAAAAAAACTCACTCATAACTGCTCCAGCCAGAGTTATTTTACTGAAAATAAAAAAGTGCCGGTTTGTCCTGTTATTAGCAAAAATCAATGTTACTTATAGAATTGGCTTTAGGGGCATAAATAGATACACCGAATATCGCAACAAAAAAAACTCACTCATAACTGCTCCAGCCAGAGTTATTTTCACTGAAAATAAAAAAGTGCCGGTTTGCCCTGTTATTAGCAAAAATCAATGTAACTTATAGAATTGGCTTTAGGGGCATAAATAGATACATCGAATATCACAACAAAAAAACTCACTCATAACTGCTCCAGCCAGAGTTATTTTCACTGAAAATAAAAAAGTGCCGGTTTGTCCTGTTATTAGCAAAAATCAATGTAACTTATAGAATTGGCTAGAGGGGCATAAATAGATACATCGAATATCACAACAAAAAAACTCACTCATAACTGCTCCAGCCAGAGTTATTTTACTGAAAATAAAAAAGTGCCGGTTTGTCCTGTTATTAGCAAAAATAAATGTTACTTATAGAATTGGCTTTAGGGGCATAAATAGATACATCGAATATCACAACAAAAAAACTCACTCATAACTGCTCCAGCCAGAGTTATTTTCACTGAAAATTAATAGGTGCCGGTTTGTCCTGTTATTAGCAAAAATCAATGTAACTTATAGAATTGGCTTTAGGGGCATAAATAGATACATCGAATATCACAACAAAAAAAACTCACTCATAACTGCTCCAGCCAGAGTTATTTTCACTGAAAATAAAAAAGTGCCGGTTTGTCCTGTTATTAGCAAAAATCAATGTAACTTATAGAATTGGCTTTAGGGGCATAAATAGATACACCGAATATCGCAACAAAAAAAACTCACTCATAACTACTCCAGAGTTATTTTCACTGAAAATAAAAAAGTGCCGGTTTGTCCTGTTATTAGCAAAAATCAATGTAACTTATAGAATTGGCTTTAGGGGCATAAATAGATACATCGAATATCGCAAAAAAAAAACTCACTCATAACTACTCCAGCCAGAGTTATTTTCACTGAAAATAAAAAAGTGCCGGTTTGTCCTGTTATTAGCAAAAATAAATGTTACTTATAGAATTGGCTTTAGGGGCATAAATAGATACATCGAATATCACAACAAAAAAACTCACTCATAACTGCTCCAGCCAGAGTTATTTTCACTGAAAATAAAAAAGTGCCGGTTTGTCCTGTTATTAGCAAAAATCAATGTAACTTATAGAATTGGCTTTAGGGGCATAAATAGATACATCGAATATCGCAACAAAAAAAACTCACTCATAACTGCTCCAGCCAGAGTTATTTTCACTGAAAATAAAAAAGTGCCGGTTTGTCCTGTTATTAGCAAAAATCAATGTAACTTATAGAATTGGCTTTAGGGGCATAAATAGATACATCGAATATCGCAACAAAAAAAACTCACTCATAACTGCTCCAGCCAGAGTTATTTACACTGAAAATAAAAAAGTGCCGGTTTGTCCTGTTATTAGCAAAAATCAATGTAACTTATAGAATTGGCTTCAGGGGCATAAATAGATACATGGAATATCACAACAAAAAAAACTCACTCATAACTGCTCCAGCCAGAGTTATTTTCACTGAAAATAAAAAAGTGCCGGTTTGTCCTGTTATTAGCAAAAATCAATGTAACTTATAGAATTGGCTTTAGGGGCATAATTAGATACATCGAATATCACAACAAAAAAAACTCACTCATAACTGCTCCAGCCAGAGTTATTTTCACTGAAAATAAAAAAAGTGCCGGTTTGTCCTGTTATTAGCAAAAATCAATGTAAATTATAGAATTGGCTTTAGGGGCATAAATAGATACATCGAATATCACAACAAAAAAACTCACTCATAACTGCTCCAACCAGAGTTATTTTCACTGAAAATAAAAAAGTGCCGGTTTGTCCTGTTATTAGCAAAAATCAATGAAACTTATAGAATTGGCTTTAGGGGCATAAATAGATACATCGAATATCACAACAAAAAAACTCACTCATAACTGCTCCAGCCAGAGTTATTTTCACTGAAAATTAAAAGGTGCCGGTTTGTCCTGTTATTAGCAAAAATCAATGTAACTTATAGAATTGGCTTCAGGGGCATAAATAGATACATCGAATATCACAACAAAAAAAACTCACTCATAACTGCTCCAGCCAGAGTTATTTTCACTGAAAATAAAATAGTGCCGGTTTGTCCTGTTATTAGCAAAAATCAATGTAACTTATAGAATTGGCTTTAGGGGCATAAATAGATACATCGAATATCACAACAAAAAAACTCACTCATAACTGCTCCAGCCAGAGTTATTTTCACTGAAAATTAAAAGGTGCCGGTTTGTCCTGTTATTAGCAAAAATCAATGTAACTTATAAAATTGGCTTTAGGGGCATAAATAGATACATCGAATATCACAACAAAAAAACTCACTCATAACTGCTCCAACCAGAGTTATTTTCACTGAAAATAAAAAAAGTGCCGGTTTGTCCTGTTATTAGCAAAAATCAATGTAACTTATAGAATTGGCTTTAGGGGCATAAATAGATACATCGAATATCACAACAAAAAAACTCACTCATAACTGCTCCAACCAGAGTTATTTTCACTGAAAATAAAAAAGTGCCGGTTTGTCCTGTTATTAGCAAAAATCAATGTTACTTATAGAATTGGCTTTAGGGGCATAAATAGATACACCGAATATCGCAACAAAAAAAAACTCACTCATAACTGCTCAAGCCAGACTTATTTTCACTGAAAATAAAAAAGTTCCGGTTTGTCCTGTTATTAGCAAAAATCAATGTAACTTATAGAATTGGCTTTAGAGCCATAAATAGATACACCGAATATCGCAACAAAAAAAACTCACTCATAACTGCTCCAGCCAGAGTTATTTACACTGAAAATAAAAAAGTGCCGGTTTGTCCTGTTATTAGCAAAAATCAATGTAACTTATAGAATTGGCTTTAGGGGCATAAATAGATACATCGAATATCACAACAAAAAAAACTCACTCATAACTGCTCCAGCCAGAGTTATTTTCACTGAAAATAAAAAAGTGCCGGTTTGTCCTGTTATTAGCAAAAATCAATGTTACTTATAGAATTGGCTTTAGAGGCATAAATAGATACACCGAATATCACAACAAAAAAACTCACTCATAACTGCTCCAGCCAGAGTTATTTTCACTGAAAATAAAAAAGTGCCGGTTTGTCCTGTTATTAGCAAAAATCAATGTAACTTATAGAATTGGCTTTAGGGGCATAAATAGATACATCGAATATCACAACAAAAAAACACACTCATAACTGCTCCAGCCAGAGTTATTTTCACTGAAAATTAAAAGGTGCCGGTTTGTCCTGTTATTAGCAAAAATCAATGTAACTTATAGAATTGGCTTTAGGGGCATAAATAGATACATCGAATATCACAACAAAAAAAACTCACTCATAACTGCTCAGGCCAGAGTTATTTTCACTGAAAATAAAAAAGTGCCGGTTTGTCCTGTAATTAGCAAAAATCAATGTAACTTATAGAATTGGCTTTAGAGGCATAAATAGATACCCCGAATATCGCAACAAAAAAAACTCACTCATAACTGCTCCAGCCAGAGTTATTTTCACTGAAAATAAAAAAGTGCCGGTTTGTCCTGTTATTAGCAAAAATCAATGTAACTTATAGAATTGGCTTTAGGGGCATAAATAGTTACATCGAATATCACAACAAAAAAACTCACTCATAACTGCTCCAGCCAGAGTTATTTTCACTGAAAATTAAAAGGTGCCGGTTTGTCCTGTTATTAGCAAAAATCAATGTAACTTATAGAATTGGTTTTAGGGGCATAAATAGATACATCGAATATCACAACAAAAAAAACTCACTCATAACTGCTCCAGCCAGAGTTATTTTCACTGAAAATAAAAAAGTGCCGGTTTGTCCTGTTATTAGCAAAAATCAATGTAACTTATAGAATTGGCTTTAGGGGCATAAATAGATACATCGAATATCACAACAAAAAAACTCACTCATAACTGCTCCAACCAGATTTATTTTCACTGAAAATAAAAAAGTGCCGGTTTGTCCTGTTATTAGCAAAAATCAATGTAACTTATAGAATTGGCTTTAGGGGCATAAATAGATACATCGAATATCGCAACAAAAAAAACTGACTCATAACTACTCCAGAGTTATTTTCACTGAAAATAAAAAAGTGCCGGTTTGTCCTGTTATTAGCAAAAATCAATGTAACTTATAGAATTGGCTTTAGGGGCATAAATAGATACATCGAATATCACAACAAAAAAAAAGTCACTCATAACTGCTCCAGCCAGAGTTATTTTCACTGAAAATAAAAAAGTGCCGGTTTGTCCTGTTATTAGCAAAAATCAATGTAACTTATAGAATTGGCTTTAGGGGCATAAATAGATACATCGAATATCGCAACAAAAAAAACTGACTCATAACTACTCCAGAGTTATTTTCACTGAAAATAAAAAAGTGCCGGTTTGTCCTGTTATTAGCAAAAATCAATGTAACTTATAGAATTGGCTTTAGGGGCATAAATAGATACATCGAATATCACAACAAAAAAAACTCACTCATAACTGCTCCAGCCAGAGTTATTTTCACTGAAAATTAAAAGGTGCCGGTTTGTCCTGTTATTAGCAAAAATCAATGTAACTTATAGAATTGGCTTCAGGGGCATAAATAGATACATCGAATATCGCAACAAAAAAAACTCACTCATAACTGCTCCAGCCAGAGTTGTTTTCACTGAAAATAAAAAAGTGCCGGTTTGTCCTGTTATTAGGAAAAATCAATGTAACTTATAGTATTGGCTTTAGGGGCATAAATAGATACATCGAATATCGCAACAAAAAAAACTCACTCATAACTACTCTAGAGTTATTTACACTGAAAATAAAAAAGTGCCGGTTTGTCCTGTTATTAACAAAAATCAATGTAACTTATAGAATTGGCTTTAGGGGCATAAATAGATACACCGAATATCGCAACAAAAAAAACTCACTCATAACTACTCCAGAGTTATTTACACTGAAAATAAAAAAGTGCCGGTTTGTCCTGTTATTAGCAAAAATCAATCTAACTTATAGAATTGGCTTTAGGGGCATAAATAGATACATCGAATATCACAACAAAAAAACTCACTCATAACTGCTCCAGCCAGAGTTATTTTCACTGAAAATAAAAAAGTGCCGGTTTGTCCTGTTATTAGGAAAAATCAATGTAACTTATAGTATTGGCTTTAGGGGCATAAATAGATACATCGAATATCGCAACAAAAAAAACTCACTCATAACTACTCTAGAGTTATTTACACTGAAAATAAAAAAGTGCCGGTTTGTCCTGTTATTAACAAAAATCAATGTAACTTATAGAATAGGCTTTAGGGGCATAAATAGATACATCGAATATCGCAACAAAAAAAACTCACTCATAACTACTCTAGAGTTATTTACACTGAAAATAAAAAAGTGCCGGTTTGTCCTGTTATTAGCAAAAATCAATGTAACTTATAGAATTGGCTTTAGGGGCATAAATAGATACACCGAATATCGCAACAAAAAAAACTCACTCATAACTACTCCAGAGTTATTTACACTGAAAATAAAAAAGTGCCGGTTTGTCCTGTTATTAGCAAAAATCAATGTAACTTATAGAATTGGCTTTAGGGGCATAAATAGATACATCGAATATCGCAACAAAAAAAACTCACTCATAACTACTCCAGAGTTATTTTCACTGAAAATAAAAAAGTGCCGGTTTGTCCTGTTATTAGCAAAAATCAATGTAACTTATAGAATTGGCTTTAGGGGCATAAATAGATACATCGAATATCACAACAAAAAAAACTCACTCATAACTGCTCCAGCCAGAGTTATTTTCACTGAAAATTAAAAGGTGCCGGTTTGTCCTGTTATTAGCAAAAATCAATGTAACTTATAGAATTGGCTTTAGGGGCATAAATAGATACATCGAATATCACAACAAAAAAAACTCACTCATAACTGCTCCAGCCAGAGTTATTTTCACTGAAAATAAAAAAGTGCCGGTTTGTCCTGTTATTAGCAAAAATCAATGTAACTTATAGAATTGGCTTTAGGGGCATAAATAGATACATCGAATATCACAACAAAAAAAACTCACTCATAACTACTCTAGAGTTATTTACACTGAAAATAAAAAAGTGCCGGTTTGTCTTGTTATTAGCAAAAATCAATGTAACTTATAGAATTGGCTTTAGGGGCATAAATATATACATCAAATATCGCAACAAAAAAAACTCACTCATAACTACTCTAGAGTTATTTACACTGAAAATAAAAAAGTGCCGGTTTGTCCTGTTATTAGCAAAAATCAATGTAACTTATAGAATTGGCTTTAGGGGCATAAATATATACATCGAATATCGCAACAAAAAAAACTCACTCATAACTACTCCAGAGTTATTTTCACTGAAAATAAAAAAGTGCCGGTTTGTCCTGTTATTAGCAAAAATCAATGTAACTTATAGAATTGGCTTTAGGGGCATAAATAGATACATCGAATATCGCAACAAAAAAAACTCACTCATAACTACTCCAGCCAGAGTTATTTTCACTGAAAATAAAAAAGTGCCGGTTTGTCCTGTTATTAGCAAAAATAAATGTTACTTATAGAATTGGCTTTAGGGGCATAAATAGATACATCGAATATCACAACAAAAAAACTCACTCATAACTGCTCCAGCCAGAGTTATTTTACTGAAAATAAAAAAGTGCCGGTTTGTCCTGTTATTAGCAAAAATAAATGTTACTTATAGAATTGGCTTTAGGGGCATAAATAGATACATCGAATATCACAACAAAAAAACTCACTCATAACTGCTCCAGCCAGAGTTATTTTACTGAAAATAAAAAAGTGCCGGTTTGTCCTGTTATTAGCAAAAATCAATGTTACTTATAGAATTGGCTTTAGGGGCATAAATAGATACACCGAATATCGCAACAAAAAAAACTCACTCATAACTGCTCCAGCCAGAGTTATTTTCACTGAAAATAAAAAAGTGCCGGTTTGCCCTGTTATTAGCAAAAATCAATGTAACTTATAGAATTGGCTTTAGGGGCATAAATAGATACATCGAATATCACAACAAAAAAACTCACTCATAACTGCTCCAGCCAGAGTTATTTTCACTGAAAATAAAAAAGTGCCGGTTTGTCCTGTTATTAGCAAAAATCAATGTAACTTATAGAATTGGCTAGAGGGGCATAAATAGATACATCGAATATCACAACAAAAAAACTCACTCATAACTGCTCCAGCCAGAGTTATTTTACTGAAAATAAAAAAGTGCCGGTTTGTCCTGTTATTAGCAAAAATAAATGTTACTTATAGAATTGGCTTTAGGGGCATAAATAGATACATCGAATATCACAACAAAAAAACTCACTCATAACTGCTCCAGCCAGAGTTATTTTCACTGAAAATTAATAGGTGCCGGTTTGTCCTGTTATTAGCAAAAATCAATGTAACTTATAGAATTGGCTTTAGGGGCATAAATAGATACATCGAATATCACAACAAAAAAAACTCACTCATAACTGCTCCAGCCAGAGTTATTTTCACTGAAAATAAAAAAGTGCCGGTTTGTCCTGTTATTAGCAAAAATCAATGTAACTTATAGAATTGGCTTTAGGGGCATAAATAGATACACCGAATATCGCAACAAAAAAAACTCACTCATAACTACTCCAGAGTTATTTTCACTGAAAATAAAAAAGTGCCGGTTTGTCCTGTTATTAGCAAAAATCAATGTAACTTATAGAATTGGCTTTAGGGGCATAAATAGATACATCGAATATCGCAAAAAAAAAACTCACTCATAACTACTCCAGCCAGAGTTATTTTCACTGAAAATAAAAAAGTGCCGGTTTGTCCTGTTATTAGCAAAAATAAATGTTACTTATAGAATTGGCTTTAGGGGCATAAATAGATACATCGAATATCACAACAAAAAAACTCACTCATAACTGCTCCAGCCAGAGTTATTTTACTGAAAATAAAAAAGTGCCGGTTTGTCCTGTTATTAGCAAAAATAAATGTTACTTATAGAATTGGCTTTAGGGGCATAAATAGATACATCGAATATCACAACAAAAAAACTCACTCATAACTGCTCCAGCCAGAGTTATTTTACTGAAAATAAAAAAGTGCCGGTTTGTCCTGTTATTAGCAAAAATCAATGTAACTTATAGAATTGGCTTTAGGGGCATAAATAGATACACCGAATATCGCAACAAAAAAAACTCACTCATAACTGCTCCAGCCAGAGTTATTTTCACTGAAAATAAAAAAGTGCCGGTTTGCCCTGTTATTAGCAAAAATCAATGTAACTTATAGAATTGGCTTTAGGGGCATAAATAGATACATCGAATATCACAACAAAAAAACTCACTCATAACTGCTCCAGCCAGAGTTATTTTCACTGAAAATAAAAAAGTGCCGGTTTGTCCTGTTATTAGCAAAAATCAATGTAACTTATAGAATTGGCTTTAGGGGCATAATTAGATACATCGAATATCACAACAAAAAAAACTCACTCATAACTGCTCCAGCCAGAGTTATTTTCACTGAAAATAAAAAAGTGCCGGTTTGTCCTGTTATTAGCAAAAATAAATGTTACTTATAGAATTGGCTTTAGGGGCATAAATAGATACATCGAATATCACAACAAAAAAACTCACTCATAACTGCTCCAGCCAGAGTTATTTTCACTGAAAATAAAAAAGTGCCGGTTTGTCCTGTTATTAGCAAAAATCAATGTAACTTATAGAATTGGCTTTAGGGGCATAAATAGATACATCGAATATCGCAACAAAAAAAACTCACTCATAACTGCTCCAGCCAGAGTTATTTTCACTGAAAATAAAAAAGTGCCGGTTTGTCCTGTTATTAGCAAAAATCAATGTAACTTATAGAATTGGCTTTAGGGGCATAAATAGATACATCGAATATCACAACAAAAAAACTCACTCATAACTGCTCCAACCAGAGTTATTTTCACTGAAAATAAAAAAGTGCCGGTTTGTCCTGTTATTAGCAAAAATCAATGTAACTTATAGAATTGGCTTTAGGGGCATAAATAGATACATCGAATATCGCAACAAAAAAAACTGACTCATAACTACTCCAGAGTTATTTTCACTGAAAATAAAAAAGTGCCGGTTTGTCCTGTTATTAGCAAAAATCAATGTAACTTATAGAATTGGCTTTAGGGGCATAAATAGATACATCGAATATCACAACAAAAAAAAAGTCACTCATAACTGCTCCAGCCAGAGTTATTTTCACTGAAAATAAAAAAGTGCCGGTTTGTCCTGTTATTAGCAAAAATCAATGTAACTTATAGAATTGGCTTTAGGGGCATAAATAGATACATCGAATATCGCAACAAAAAAAACTGACTCATAACTACTCCAGAGTTATTTTCACTGAAAATAAAAAAGTGCCGGTTTGTCCTGTTATTAGCAAAAATCAATGTAACTTATAGAATTGGCTTTAGGGGCATAAATAGATACATCGAATATCACAACAAAAAAAACTCACTCATAACTGCTCCAGCCAGAGTTATTTTCACTGAAAATTAAAAGGTGCCGGTTTGTCCTGTTATTAGCAAAAATCAATGTAACTTATAGAATTGGCTTCAGGGGCATAAATAGATACATCGAATATCGCAACAAAAAAAACTCACTCATAACTGCTCCAGCCAGAGTTATTTTCACTGAAAATAAAAAAGTGCCGGTTTGTCCTGTTATTAGGAAAAATCAATGTAACTTATAGTATTGGCTTTAGGGGCATAAATAGATACATCGAATATCGCAACAAAAAAAACTCACTCATAACTACTCTAGAGTTATTTACACTGAAAATAAAAAAGTGCCGGTTTGTCCTGTTATTAACAAAAATCAATGTAACTTATAGAATTGGCTTTAGGGGCATAAATAGATACACCGAATATCGCAACAAAAAAAACTCACTCATAACTACTCCAGAGTTATTTACACTGAAAATAAAAAAGTGCCGGTTTGTCCTGTTATTAGCAAAAATCAATGTAACTTATAGAATTGGCTTTAGGGGCATAAATAGATACATCGAATATCGCAACAAAAAAAACTGACTCATAACTACTCCAGAGTTATTTTCACTGAAAATAAAAAAGTGCCGGTTTGTCCTGTTATTAGCAAAAATCAATGTAACTTATAGAATTGGCTTTAGGGGCATAAATAGATACATCGAATATCACAACAAAAAAAAAGTCACTCATAACTGCTCCAGCCAGAGTTATTTTCACTGAAAATAAAAAAGTGCCGGTTTGTCCTGTTATTAGCAAAAATCAATGTAACTTATAGAATTGGCTTTAGGGGCATAAATAGATACATCGAATATCGCAACAAAAAAAACTGACTCATAACTACTCCAGAGTTATTTTCACTGAAAATAAAAAAGTGCCGGTTTGTCCTGTTATTAGCAAAAATCAATGTAACTTATAGAATTGGCTTTAGGGGCATAAATAGATACATCGAATATCACAACAAAAAAAACTCAATCATAACTGCTCCAGCCAGAGTTATTTTCACTGAAAATTAAAAGGTGCCGGTTTGTCCTGTTATTAGCAAAAATCAATGTAACTTGTAGAATTGGCTTCAGGGGCATAAATAGATACATCGAATATCGCAACAAAAAAACTCACTCATAACTGCTCCAGCCAGAGTTATTTTCACTGAAAATTAAAAGGTGCCGGTTTGTCCTGTTATTAGCAAAAATCAATGTAACTTATAGAATTGGCTTTAGGGGCATAAATAGATACATCGAATATCGCAACAAAAAAAACTCACTCATAACTGCTCCAGCCAGAGTTATTTTCACTGAAAATAAAAAAGTGCCGGTTTGTCCTGTTATTAGCAAAAATCAATGTAACTTATAGAATTGGCTTTAGGGGCATAAATAGATACATCGAATATCACAACAAAAAAACTCACTCATAACTGCTCCAACCAGAGTTATTTTCACTGAAAATAAAAAAGTGCCGGTTTGTCCTGTTATTAGCAAAAATCAATGTAACTTATAGAATTGGCTTTAGGGGCATAAATAGATACATCGAATATCGCAACAAAAAAAACTGACTCATAACTACTCCAGAGTTATTTTCACTGAAAATAAAAAAGTGCCGGTTTGTCCTGTTATTAGCAAAAATCAATGTAACTTATAGAATTGGCTTTAGGGGCATAAATAGATACATCGAATATCACAACAAAAAAAAAGTCACTCATAACTGCTCCAGCCAGAGTTATTTTCACTGAAAATAAAAAAGTGCCGGTTTGTCCTGTTATTAGCAAAAATCAATGTAACTTATAGAATTGGCTTTTGGGGCATAAATAGATACATCGAATATCGCAACAAAAAAAACTGACTCATAACTACTCCAGAGTTATTTTCACTGAAAATAAAAAAGTGCCGGTTTGTCCTGTTATTAGCAAAAATCAATGTAACTTATAGAATTGGCTTTAGGGGCATAAATAGATACATCGAATATCACAACAAAAAAAACTCAATCATAACTGCTCCAGCCAGAGTTATTTTCACTGAAAATTAAAAGGTGCCGGTTTGTCCTGTTATTAGCAAAAATCAATGTAACTTGTAGAATTGGCTTCAGGGGCATAAATAGATACATCGAATATCGCAACAAAAAAACTCACTCATAACTGCTCCAGCCAGAGTTATTTTCACTGAAAATTAAAAGGTGCCGGTTTGTCCTGTTATTAGCAAAAATCAATGTAACTTATAGAATTGGCTTTAGGGGCATAAATAGATACATCGAATATCGCAACAAAAAAAACTCACTCATAACTGCTCCAGCCAGAGTTATTTTCACTGAAAATAAAAAAGTGCCGGTTTGTCCTGTTATTAGCAAAAATCAATGTAACTTATAGAATTGGCTTTAGGGGCATAAATAGATACATCGAATATCACAACAAAAAAACTCACTCATAACTGCTCCAACCAGAGTTATTTTCACTGAAAATAAAAAAGTGCCGGTTTGTCCTGTTATTAGCAAAAATCAATGTAACTTATAGAATTGGCTTTAGGGGCATAAATAGATACATCGAATATCGCAACAAAAAAAACTGACTCATAACTACTCCAGAGTTATTTTCACTGAAAATAAAAAAGTGCCGGTTTGTCCTGTTATTAGCAAAAATCAATGTAACTTATAGAATTGGCTTTAGGGGCATAAATAGATACATCGAATATCACAACAAAAAAAAAGTCACTCATAACTGCTCCAGCCAGAGTTATTTTCACTGAAAATAAAAAAGTGCCGGTTTGTCCTGTTATTAGCAAAAATCAATGTAACTTATAGAATTGGCTTTAGGGGCATAAATAGATACATCGAATATCGCAACAAAAAAAACTGACTCATAACTACTCCAGAGTTATTTTCACTGAAAATAAAAAAGTGCCGGTTTGTCCTGTTATTAGCAAAAATCAATGTAACTTATAGAATTGGCTTTAGGGGCATAAATAGATACATCGAATATCACAACAAAAAAAACTCACTCATAACTGCTCCAGCCAGAGTTATTTTCACTGAAAATTAAAAGGTGCCGGTTTGTCCTGTTATTAGCAAAAATCAATGTAACTTATAGAATTGGCTTCAGGGGCATAAATAGATACATCGAATATCGCAACAAAAAAAACTCACTCATAACTGCTCCAGCCAGAGTTATTTTCACTGAAAATTAAAAGGTGCCGGTTTGTCCTGTTATTAGCAAAAATCAATGTAACTTATAGAATTGGCTTTAGGGGCATAAATAGATACATCGAATATCACAACAAAAAAAAACTCACTCATAACTGCTCCAGCCAGAGTTATTTTCACTGAAAATTAAAAGGTGCCGGTTTGTCCTGTTATTAGCAAAAATCAATGTAACTTATAGAATTGGCTTCAGGGGCATAAATAGATACATCGAATATCGCAACAAAAAAACTCACTCATAACTACTCTAGAGTTATTTACACTGAAAATAAAAAAGTGCCGGTTTGTCCTGTTATTAGCAAAAATAAATGTTACTTATAGAATTGGCTTTAGGGGCATAAATAGATACATCGAATATCACAACAAAAAAACTCACTCATAACTGCTCCAGCCAGAGTTATTTTACTGAAAATAAAAAAGTGCCGGTTTGTCCTGTTATTAGCAAAAATAAATGTTACTTATAGAATTGGCTTTAGGGGCATAAATAGATACATCGAATATCACAACAAAAAAACTCACTCATAACTGCTCCAGCCAGAGTTATTTTACTGAAAATAAAAAAGTGCCGGTTTGTCCTGTTATTAGCAAAAATCAATGTTACTTATAGAATTGGCTTTAGGGGCATAAATAGATACACCGAATATCGCAACAAAAAAAACTCACTCATAACTGCTCCAGCCAGAGTTATTTTCACTGAAATTAAAAAAGTGCCGGTTTGCCCTGTTATTAGCAAAAATCAATGTAACTTATAGAATTGGCTTTAGGGGCATAAATAGATACATCGAATATCACAACAAAAAAACTCACTCATAACTGCTCCAACCAGAGTTATTTTCACTGAAAATAAAAAAGTGCCGGTTTGTCCTGTTATTAGCAAAAATAAATGTTACTTATAGAATTGGCTTTAGGGGCATAAATAGATACATCGAATATCACAATAAAAAAACTCACTCATAACTGCTCCAGCCAGAGTTATTTTACTGAAAATAAAAAAGTGCCGGTTTGTCCTGTTATTAGCAAAAATAAATGTTACTTATAGAATTGGCTTTAGGGGCATAAATAGATACATCGAATATCACAACAAAAAAACTCACTCATAACTGCTCCAGCCAGAGTTATTTTCACTGAAAATTAAAAGGTGCCGGTTTGTCCTGTTATTAGCAAAAATCAATGTAACTTATAGAATTGGCTTTAGGGGCAGTAGGATAATATTGGGGGTTCTAAATCAAATTTGAAACACCGTTGGACTTCGTCCAACACTGTTCCAAATTTGATTTAGAACCCCCAATATTATTTATGATTTAGAAGCCCCAATGATGTTTTGTGAAAATTTGTTCGGAAAAACTGGCAGGTAAGTAATTTTGATTTAGAAACCCAAATCGTTTTTTTTTTGCATTTATATTTTACTTGATTTAGAAGCCCAATGATGTTTTGTGAAAACTTGTTCGGAAAAACAGGCAGGTAAGTTATAAATATTTATGATAAAAATTGCATGGGTGATATGTGACAAAACGTATCTGCTTTCACGTACTTTCGCCACGCTTCCGCAATCGATATTGTATATAATGACGATAAGTCTATCTAAGCGGTCATTATAATACAAACATTCTTATCTTACATAACAATGAAACTTGTGAAACAATTAGAATCGTTACAGATAAATAAAAATTATGGAGATTCTGGTAATCATAATATTCGACATGGAAAACTTTTGCCTAATACAATTCGTTGTTTAATTAGTGGTCCGTCAAATTGTGGAAAAACAAACTTAATGATTGGTCTGCTTTTGCATGAAAACGGTTTACATTATCGAAATGTTTATGTTTATTCAAAAACTTTATATCAACCTAAGTATATGTTTCTGGAAAAGGTTCTAGAAAAGGTTCCTAATATTTCTTTTACCAAATATCACGGAAACGAAGATGTTATTAACCCACAAGAAGCAAAATCTAATTCGATAATAATATTTGACGATGTAGCATGTGAAAATCAAAGCAACATACGGGACTATTTTGCAATGGGAAGACATAAGTATATAGATTGTTTTTATCTGAACCAGACATATAGTAAAATACCAAAACAATTGGTAAGAGACAATGCTAATTTGATAATTATTTTTAAACAAGATGATATTAATATGAGACATGCCTATGATGAACATGTAAACATGGATATGACATGGTTGGAATTCAGAGAAATGTGTTCAAAAATATGGACAGAGCCTCACAGTTACCTGGTAATTAATAAAGATTGCGAAAAAAATAGAGGTGCCTATAGGAAAAATTTTGATACTTTTGTTGTGTTCGAGTAATTATATAAACCATCAGCTTATTACGATTAGATTCATTTCACATTCAGTAATACTCACATAAATACGTGATAAAATATCAATAATGGAAAAAAAACTTAAAATGCAAATAGTTAATGCTGCACAAGCTGTTAAAAGAAAAATACGTAAAATGAAGGACATAGAGATTGAAAGCGATCAAGTATTAAAAAATGTCTTCAAACCAATAATTAATCCGCTGAACCAATTAGTGGATAAACATGAACATGATAGAAATATAACAAGATCTGACAAAAATAACTTTGATAAAACCTTTCTGAACAAAGAATTGAACACGGAAGTAATTGATCGCAAAAGTAAAGATAAAATCCCAGATTCTGGTGACAATTATAATGATTCAGAACTGTCTGAAAATGAAGATAATGGCGCAAGTAATAACTCTTTCAGAACAGTTGATTCTAGTAATAGTGATGATGGTTGTGATGCAACCTCATGGTCGTTGTCTTCAGAAGCTTTTAGTAACGTTCCGTTTGGTGTGAGGAGAGAACTGGGAAAACTTATGATGGGCTCGGTGCATGTAATGGTTAGCGATGATTACATACAAGTGGGGAAGAATAAATATAAAAAAACGTGTGGATTAAAAGAGTTGTTGTTTAATAAGGTACCTGATTTAGATACGGTTACTCAGGAAGATACAATACATTACAAAACGATGTTGTTAGACAGCAATGCGCATCGAAGAGATTATGATTCAAGTAAACCAATAATGAGTAACAGAGGGCAAAAATATCTAACTATTATAAAACCAATGTTTATATTTTCAAAAAAATCTGCGAATACTGATAGTACCCATCAAGGAACAGGACTACCGATATTAAAGAAATGGAAGAAAAATATAGATTATGTTTATTGGGATGATCCTAATGAATTAATCGACAGATTAAAATTATTAGTTGCTTCACGAGATGCTGGTAACACTGGGCTGGATAATGAAATCATATCAATTATTGAAGAATTGCGTGAGAGTGGTATAATAAATAAATAGAAAATTACAGATAAATTGTTTCATTGAAGTTGTATCACTAAGACCTAACGGTTCACTTAAAATGAATATTGATAAATTTGGTCATCATATACATAAACGATTACGTATAGCAGAATTCTTTGATATTTTCGACAAGACTTTAACAAAGACAGAAACCGGAGAATTTGATTTAGAGTCAGTGAGATTGACTGGAGTTAAATTTCCTTCAGCTGGCAGTGATGCTGTTAGTAAAGATTACGTGGATGGAATAAAACACACTTTTTATAGTAAAAAAGAAATTCAAGTTTTACTTGATGCGATGAAAGTCGATCTCCAAATATTCTTAAGTAATTTTAAAAAGGAATATTATACAAAAGCTGAATTAGATAAAATTAAATCAAAATGAGTAGGCAAGAAGTAGTAGAAGAAATTCATAAAACAGCAAGAAAAAATTTCATTCGACGATCTGTTATATTAAAAGGAATTGATGATTTGTGGCAAGCAGATCTAATTGACATACAAAACTTAAGTAAATTTAATAAGGGCTTTAATTTCATTTTAGTGATAATAGACTGTTTTTCAAAAATGTCTTGGGCTGTTCCAGCCAAAACAAAGTCAAAGTTAGAAATAGCGAATGCATTTAAACATATTTTAGTTACAACACATCGTGATCCAGTAAACCTACAAACTGACATGGGAAAGGAGTTTTACAATAATGAATTCAAAAAGCTTATGCAGTTGTTTAATATAAACCACTATTCGTCATATTCTGTAAAAAAAGCATCGATTGTTGAAAGACTGATCAGAACTTTGAAAAACAAACTACACAAATGTTTTAGCTTAAACGGCAATTACAAGTGGATTGGTAAACCTCTGGAAAGTGTTGTAAAATCGTATAATAACTCTAAACATCGTGTTACAAAACACAGACCAATAGAAGTTAATCGAACGAATGAAAATATGGTAAGAGATAACATAAGAAAATCGCAGGATGTACATGAAAATCGAAAAAATAAATGTAATATTGGTGATTACGTTAGAATAAGCAAATACAAAGGTAGTTTTGAAAAAGGTTATACTCCTAACTGGTCAACAGAATTATTTATTATAAAAGAAGTTCAAAATACATCACCAATAACTTACTTTATAGAAGATTTGCACAAACAGCCTATATTAGGTACATTTTATGAACAAGAACTGCAAAAAACAAAGTGTCCTAATGTATATTTAATCGAAAAGGTAATCAAGAAAAAAGATAACAAACTTTTTGTGAAATGGTTAGGGTTACACGAAAGTGAAAACAGCTGGATTGACAAACATGATGTTTTGTAAACATATAAAAAATCAACATAAAGTGCAATTTCTGCATTAGTATATCAGATATGCAAGGTGGTGGACTTATTAATAGTGTCATAAACAATTTACCATTTGAACTTCATTTACCAGGATACAATTTCTGTGGACCTGGTACAAAACTAAAGGAACGACTATTGCGAGGAGACAAAGGCATTAATCAATTGGATGACGCTTGCATGAAACACGATATTGCATACTCGAACAATATTAGTTTAGAAGGTCGTCATAAAGCAGATCAACAATTACTAAAAATGGCAAAACAGCGAATTAAATCAAAAAATATAGGAAAAGGAGAGAAAGTTGCATCTTGGTTGGTGAGCAAAGTTATAAAAGCCAAATTGAAACATGGTGCTGGCGTAAAATCATTTCGAAAGATTGTTTCTACAATTCGCTCGCGTTTAAAGAAGCTTAAACCAAGAAATGATGCAACGGCGATTAAAGTAGCATATGATGTAGCAAAGAAACTATTCCATTCTAAAAACAATAATGTTCGCTTACCCCGCGTTATACCAATACCAAAAACCGGTGGTATTCTACCTTTGATACCTATATTTGCTGGACTGTCAGCTTTAGGTGCGTTAGCTGGAGGTGCAGCAGGCATAGCAAAAACAGTTAGCGATTATAAATCTGCTGAACGGAATTTGCAGGAGTCTCAACGACATAATAAGACAATGGAATCTATTGCGTTGGGCAAGGGCATGTATATGAAACCTTATAAAAAAGGTAATGGACTGTTTGTAAAATCAAAAAACTAACAAAAAGGCTACCTTATCGTGCTCTCACAAATTTAGATATTCTTAATTATGCGGTCGATCGTATACCCTACTTTAGAGGTGTTTATATGAGAGATAGATTACCGAAAAAACCTAAAGATATTGAATGTGCTATCATTAATTTAGATAGTTCCGCTAACAAAGGAACTCACTGGGTAGCCTACGTTAAAGTTTATGATTATTGTGAGTATTTTGACAGCTTTGGTAATTTAAAGCCGCCACTTGAATTAAATAAATATTTGAAAAATGATATATCGTACAACTATTGTATTTATCAAAGATTCGATTCAATCAATTGTGGTCATCTATGTTTAAAATTTCTTGTAAATTTTTGGAAAAAATATGAATAGAATATTGTTTTAAAATGTAAATAATGTGTATCTGCAGAATTAAACAAATAAAAATGTATAAAATGATAAGTACTGGTTTTATTGTTATCATTATTATAATGTCTTTCACGCTGTCTATAACTGGTAATACATCTATTTTATCAACAAACTATTCTCCTGCTTTGCAACTTGATGAAGAATATGAGTGTGCTTTGTTGTATTTATCTACTTTTAATTCGATTCCGAATATTGACTCTAAAAATAATAAATTCCATTATGGACATAATGAAAAAATAGAAATACCAGAAGGAGCATATGAACTTCAAGATATTTGTGATTATTTGAAATCAAAAGTAAAAGGTGCAACTTTTAAATTATATTGTAATAACAACACATTAAAAACTTTCATAATATGCACAAAAGATATACACTTTGAGAAAGAAAATTCAGTTGGGATGTTATTGGGTTTTAGTCAACAGACGTACAAAGCCAATATAGTACACGAGTCACATCTTCCAGTTAACATTTTATCAACGACTGTGGTGAGGATCGAATGTGATATAGTGGGAGGGTCATATATTAATGGAAAATTAAGTCATATTATCCATGAGTTTGCACCTAACGTACCACCAGGGTATAGAATCATAGAAATACCACGAAATAACATTTATTTTCCTGTTAATCAGAATAATATCAGCTCTATAAATATAAGAGTATTGGATATTAATAACAATTTGGTTAATTTACGAGGTGAAGAACTTCAACTTTATATACATTTCAAGAAAAAATGATAGTTTATAATAAATACGAGATAGCAGCATCAAAAATCGTCAGTGCTAGTCACGCTATTCGCAAAGGAACAACTAAACGGAAAATAAATATAACTAAAGAAAATAAACAATATTTGAAACTGATTGGGTTATTAAAATGAACATTTTAGATATATCAAGTACGCCTGCTTACGATAACACCATAGATGGTATCGAATTCCATTCATATAAACCATATGTAACAAGTTTCAACAGAAATGATGAAATCAGAATTCCAATTAACCAACAAGATCTGTATTTACTACCATCAGAAAGTACTCTTTATTTGGAAGGCGTTGTCAATGTTCATAAAAAAGATACGAAAGCAAAAGTAACAAATATTGAATTCACCAACAATCCTTTACTCTATCTTTTTCAAGATATTCGCTATGAGCTTAATGGAGTGGAAATAGACAAAATTAAAAATGCTGGTATAACAACTACAATTAAATCTTTGATTTCGATGACTGAGAATGAATCTAGGGCGTCAAAAGCCTGGGGTTGGGATATGGATGGCACAAAGATGGAAGGTCATTTTTCCGGTTCAATACCGCTAAGCAATATTCTTGGCTTCGCAGAAGATTATAAAAAAATTGTAATTAACTGTAAACATGAATTAATACTCTTACGTAGCAATACGGACCTGAATGCTTTAACAATAAACACCGGAGAAGTTCTAGACGATATTAAAATACATAAAATAATATGGCGTGTACCACATATTAAAGTATCGGACAGAGAAAAGGTTAATTTACTGAAGTTCTTAGAGAAAGATCGTGCAATTATGTTAGCTTTTAGAAATTGGGACTTGTACGAGTATCCTTTACTACCTCAAACAACAAAACATACGTGGACCATCAAAACTTCATCTCAAATTGAAAAACCTAGATACGTAATTATAGGATTACAAACTAGCAGAAAAAATCGGGCAGATAAAGATATGTCTCAATTCGATCACTGTAACTTACGCGATATTAAAGTGTATCTTAATTCTACGTACTTTCCTTATGAAAGTCTCAATTCTAATTTTTCTGATCACAAATATGCTATATTATACGAACAATATGTTCGATTTCAACAGTCTTATTACGGACGAAGAACAGAGCCCTTGTTAGACACAATAGAATTTAAAGATAAAGCGCCACTATTTGTAATTGATTGTTCTAGACAATGTGATAATATTAAATCAGGTCCTGTGGTAAATGTGCGCGTAGAGTTCGAAAGTAACACAGCAATACCTGGTGATACATCAGCATACTGTCTTATTCTTAACGATTGTATTGTAGAATATAGACCATTAACAAATCTAGTGAAGAGGATATCATGATGCCCGACACAATAATTGTCGATATTCAAGGATTTAAAGATTCTGAAAACAACTTTATTGTCAAGGAACTAGCTATTCTATATTCAGAAAAACACACTCAGACGTTTTTAATAAAGCCTCCCTACTCATATGGAAACTTATCAAGAGAAGAAAAAAGGCAGGTGAGATGGATAGAAAACAATCGAGGAATATTATGGAGTGAAGGATTTGTAGACTATCAAGAGTTTAGGCGCATAATTATACCGTATTTAGTAAATAAAAAAATTATAACCAAAGGCTTGGAGAAAATTAAATGGATTAAAGAGCTTTGCGGTAACTGTGAAATTATAGATGTAGGGGAAAAGGGTTGTCCTAATTTTTTGAAATTGTTTAATGACTATAGTAATAATACTTTTAATTGTGTTAACCATTATAAACAATGTGCATTGAAAAATGTAATATGTATAAAAAGGTGGTTTGATGATAATAATATGCACATTATTCTAGATACTTAGTTACCTACTTTGTTTAATGATTTACGCTTTGATTAATGTAATGTATTTTAATATTAAATTTACTTGTTTGAAATATAGTTCTATTTTATAACCTACCAATATAGTTTCATTGTATTCCTATTTTGAAAATAAAACAAACAAAATGTTTTAAATATATTATATTAATAATTAGAAATATAGAAGTAAAATTAGATAAGTAAATTATAAACAAAGTAGACTTACCAATATAATAAACATTATTTCTTTTATTTTTAGCTTTATAGTACATTTATAACAACATTATATTTAAAACAATGTACTTATTAAATAAATAAAAATTATCAAAAGTTATTATTACACAGTTTCTTAGATATTTTATTGATTAAACTTTCTGCCTGGTCCATAATTTCATCAATGTGGTCACAAGTCACATACTGCGCGGCTAGCACAACGTTATTATCACTGGTATAACTATTATTGTTTTCACTAAATTCACTATTATTGGTTTCTCCAGTTAAGTCCATCACACTAATTTTAATCAGCCTTATGCCTTTTAAATTCCTTTTGTTGATGACATATGAAGGAGTTCTGCTCAAGGGTTTCTTTTTCTTCTCAACCAATCCAGGCTCACGAACCTTCCTTGATTTGTTTTTTCTTTGAAGTTTCGCTATCTCTGGATAGGTTTCTTCAAAACTTTGTAGTTCGTACGGATCTTGTGCGTCCTGGAAAAATGACGACTGCATAATGTCCTCTGAATCACACCGCGTCTGTAGGCAATACATTTATATTATATTAACAATGAACTTTTTTTTGTTTTTATTTATTTAATCATACTTTATTTAATTACAACTTACCGACATGTCAATATAATAATATTATTGATAAAAGTAGGAAGTGCTTTCAATAGAAACGGAGAATGATTAATGAATCGCAATTTTCCTAAACTGAAATAATAGCGACACCTAACAAAATAAGTTTGTAAACCTTGCAAATTATCCGCATGTTTGCTGTGCATGCACATTGCACATATGCATGTTATGTTAGTGATACAATACCTAATAAAACAAGTTTGTACTTGTTTGTTTGTAACCCTCCCTGCACTACGCACGCTTGCTGATGCATGCAAAATGCACACATGCTGTATGCCTATAGCCTATAGTAATTTGTATCTACCTATATCAGATAAATTTATCATACTCTTATGAGATGAAATTGAGGAATTCTTTTAATAAAACAAATGCAAAAAGTTAAAATTATTTATTGTTAAGAAAACTTATATAACTAACAACACAAGTTATTACGTCTTAATTTTTATGCTTAAAAATAGACAGGTATAAGTATTAATTCTAATATTCACTCTTGTATTTACCTACCTAAAAATACGAATAATGCCCCCAAGACATTGTTGACATATTGTCTTTTAAAACAATGCGCTTATCGTCATTTGAACATAAAGCTACTTTATTGAGAGATTGGGTAAAAATTTCGTGTTTAAGAGATTTAAAAATGATGTTCTTTTTTTTTACTACTTCTTTATTAATCAATACATTTTTATAATCATTTATACTCAACCGTTTAATTGCATGATATTTTACACCTTTTGCTTTTTTTATTTCTTTTTCAAAAGTTTTAATACAATATAACTTAGATCTTAATCCTACAAACTCTTCAATAAGTTTACCCCCTAATTCATCTTTAAAAAGGCCAGGAACTTTTTTATTACGTTGAATGATGCCATACGCGTTATTTTCCGAATAATTGCTAGTGTCAAAATATGAACCAAAATTGAGTTTTAAATCTTTATAAATATCATTTGTGTTTATTGAGTACAAAAAGCTATCAGTATCAGTGTAACAAAGTTTTATATTTTCACCATAAAATGGTTTC
Source organism: Agriopis leucophaearia (assembly GCA_949125355.1). Lineage (NCBI taxonomy): Eukaryota > Metazoa > Arthropoda > Insecta > Lepidoptera > Geometridae > Agriopis > Agriopis leucophaearia. The sequence goes on from OX421289.1 coordinate 8,017,265, forward strand.
ATTACTGAATAGTGAAAATCATACATGTGACTTTTAGATATTTCTAGTACCGTAAACCCGATATAAATTGGTTTGTCAAGCGTTACCGTTTCAGGTGTCATTTGAATAGCAACAAAGTTTTCACTAAATACGGTTATGCTATGAAAGTTAGGTCTCGATATTAACTGCTCGGCTGACAGATATTTTTTTGTTTTATTAGAACAGTCATTCCATTTGTTAACTAATTTTACACTGAGACGTTTTTCTGTGTTTTCCAAAGTCTTGCCAAATATACTATTATTGAGTAATTTGAAAAAATCTTGTTCAAATTGTGATTTTGCCCTCTGTCGCAGTTCCGTGTTTAAGTCTATATATTGTTTTAAAAATGGACTCTGTTTGAATTTTACTACACGATGAATTTTCTTTAACTTTAAACCATGTTTTACACATGTTTTTAGGTGGACATAATGGATGACATACATAAATTTGTCGTACAAATTAGGTATTAATTTAGGAGTTTTTGAACCAGGTGGCGTAAATTTTTGTGGGCAAAAGGGTAATTCATTATGTGAATTATGTAAGTATTCGGGGTACTCCAAATCTACTTCCAATATAAAACCGTACTCAGAATCATTAGGCACATTTATAACGTCCAGTTGTTTTATTTGTGTTTCATTTAATAATTCAAAATCAGATATAGGTAAATATGCACATGACGCATAACCGTATAGGTTGTTTGCGTCAATATAAAATAAAAAGTTACTTGGCGTGGCTGGATTGTAGCTGGATAGATATTTGTTATTAGCTTTTGCATATCTATTGGGACATAAACATAGACCACCGCGGATACCTTTTTGTAGCAGACGCACAATTTCCAGATTTTCGATTAATTGTAAGCTTACAGCAGTTTTTAATAACATTGAATCAAAACTTAAACTGGGTGCTGTAATGTAAAACGCTGGATCTAAACGAAAATTCTTTTTACAGGTTTTGCGAAATTTTTCAAAAACATCCGTTAGTAATAATACATCTGATTTGAGATACAAATCTGTATAATCGCCTAAGTTTTTAATATCAAACGTACTCCACACTTTTTTGGCATGCTCATAATTTAATTTTGTCACTGTATCATCGCACAAACTACTATAAAAACAATCTCGTGGTGGTAGAGATTTTTCTTCAAAAGAACTCCAACTAGTCATATGTTCATATGGAAAAACTCCCTTTCGGGTCAATAATTCAAATTGTTTACTTTCCGGAAAAAACTTAGACAGGTAAAAAAAGTCATTTTTATCAAGGTTTTCGACTAGTTTGTCTAAACTAGTACCCAAAAATTTGAACGAGTCTACGAATCGAACTGGTAAGTATTTCTTATCTTCAGTGACAAAATACTTTGTGAAAGATATGTAATTTTCTTTATTCTTAGCTATAACTTTTATATTTCCTGGCAATTCGCCTAGCTGACGAATAAAAAGATGACTATCGTATCCAGACAAATTATGGAAAAAAACTGGTATGAAATTAGGTAAAGTGAATCGTAAATTACAAAAAGAATGTGCCGCACCTCTATATAAACCAGTTAAATGGCAGTGATCGCGTACTTTATCATCAAATAAAATCTGATTGCAAATAAAACAATTTTTGGCTTCTAAAAAGTCTTGCGCATCCTTGTTTGTAAATTTTATAGGGATTTGCGTCTTCAAAACTTTATGTATTTTACTTACATCTTTTTGAAGATAATAAAGAAATTGATGCACACAGTCAGATCCGCGGTATGACACATATTTATTGAAAGAGCTATCGTATGAACAAACAATATAGTATGCGAATGCCGCTGGCACATGTTTTTGTAAGTTTATTGTAGAAGTTGTGCGTTGTCTACTTATGGTATGCGGCAGTAAAGATTCAAAATCCGCATAAATAACAAAAGGTAAATCCTGCAGTCTTTCAAAATGTTTAAACTGTGTAAGGGTTCCTTTATTAGGAAGAATGGTTGCAACACCACCGCACACGTGCGAGTTTAATTTATTTTCACAAGCGAAAAAAATCATACATTCATCGCAAAAATAAATTTTTTCTTTATGCTTTGTTATCTGAGGTTTGAGTAATTTACTCAGGTTTTTGATTAAACAATAGTGAGTACGAACACCGCTTTCTAAAAACAATAAATTGACATGTTTAGATTTTTTACAACGAGTTTTGTATAATGGTCCTACTATATTATTAATTTTACTAAGTCCATACACGTTAACGCTAATGCCCGGATTATAATTTTCAAAAATTTTAATATCCGTAAAACTAACCGGGAAATTCATGCTTTTTATGTTTAAACTTTGTTCGAAATGTGGGTATGATGATGTTCGATCGCGGTTATTTTTAGAAGGAAATAACGCCGCCATAATGCACCACAAGAAGCAAAAATTATCAGTATTTCTAATATTTATGCATGCCCGACTGTATTTTATTTTTTCAGGTAATTCAACAAAGCTAGAAGCTCTCAATGGATTAAATTTGTTTATGTTTACTTCTAGGAATAAATTTTTTACTAGCGACCATCCACTGCCTTTTTCTTCTAAGTCTTCAATTTTTTTTACTATGGTATTGATAATGTTCGAAAATAAATCCGTGAAATCATAATTATGATATATGACAATATTTTTTGTAGCAAATGATTTTATCTCACATGAATCGTTTTGTGGTTTACAAAATTCGGAAAAACTCAAAATTTACTTTGATATTGTTAAAAGTAGCCTTTCTAGCGTCAATCAATCCTCGCACGCGATCTTGCATCCGTTGCAAGAACGCCGCTGGCTGCATCGAACCCTCGTCCACGACAGTGGTGCCCTCTTCCGCAGGTCGCACTCTGTACGAGGATATACGACTGCGAAACGCACTATTAATTTTTTCGATACCTTTGTCTACTTCAACCGCAGCGTTAATTTTATGAGAGTTAGTGCGGAAATGCCCCGATAGCGCATTGTTTTTAACAGATTTATCGCAAACGGAACAATAAATAGTTTTGTTCGACATTATTATAACTGTTATTAGGTAAATAGATACCGACTTAAATTAATTAGGTATGCTTTTTGTCCGGGTAAAATACGCCCTCCCCATCAAACTTAGATCAGCATTGTTTTACAAACGTGTGTAGTAGTTCCAGCCCGAGTTCATTTGGAATTTTAGTAATAATATTATGGCCTTCTCCCAACGATCCTTGGGATCAAGTTTATTTTATATCGCAAACATAACCCACATAGCGCATAGTTTTTAACAGATTTAAACTATCATTAGGTAAGTAGATATACTGTGAATATTTGTATGTAGGGAAAAAGAAAAAATAACCAAACATGAAAGACTTAAATTAATTAGGTATGCTTTTTGTCAGGATAAAATACCCCCTCCCCGTCAAATTTAGATCGACATTGGTTCACAAACGTGTGTAGCGGTTCCAGCTCTGCACCCGAGTTCATTTGTAATTTTAATGATAATGCGGCCTTCTCCCAACGATCTTTTGGATCAGTTTTTTTTATATCGCTAACGTTATAAATTTTTAAATCTATGTAAATGTCACCGCTTATGTGAGCTGCTGTGCGGCGTACAACACCGTCAGCGACGCGTCGAGTCAGCGAAGACGGCAAACTGGATTTCAGTACGCGTGCACGACGTTTTGTCTGTACCTCAAGCTCGTCGTCGCTGTCGGTCATTTGTCCCCATTTAGCCACGGGTTGGATTTGTTTTGAGGCGCCGCTGCGTGCTCCTTTTTTCTTAGGCTGTTTTGTTTTCTTTTCACTGAAAGTATTTAAAAATATTGCAATGTAGAAACTATTTGAAAAAAAACGAACAAACGCAGGGACTACTACCTTGAAACTTTAGCTAACAAACTAAAACCTGAATATCAAATAAAATATAATTAATTAACAGCGGAACCACAACAGGATTCGCTAGAGAAGTGGAGCGTCGAATGTCGATGCGAAACGCAGATTTCACGACTACTCTCAGTTAATCTGTAATGTGCAGCCAGTTTTGCAACTAGTAAAAAAAAAACGAACCCTCAACGATCCATATTTTTGAGATGTATTTAATTTTATAAAATATTAGATTTATTGTTACATATTACGTACCTATGTATTAGGTACAGAAGCTGAAAAAGTACACAAACACTTATTTAGATTTAAAATCAATAATTAAAATGGTTAATGTAGGTATTATGAGAGTATATTACCTTATGCAAGCTTCTCCGTCGTCTGATCCCAAAAATATCCGTTTCCTGGCATAGCAGCTCTCAGAGTCCGACCTGGAATATTAAATAATGTCATTAGGTATATGATAGCATTTTCTTATGACTAATACCAACTTCAGCTGCACTCACGGCGATATCACGGCGTAAAGACACAAGTTTATTTTATTTTTTAAAGTTTTAAACTAATATTTTAAAGTACCTACGCTAACCGCATCAAAAAAATAATCATATTTTTTCGAGGTAACAACAAACATACATTATTATTATTATAAAAGAAATAAATAAGATCTTATAAATTAGATATCAGCCAATTCCACTTATCATTACCTCTCAGATTTTTTCTATCTTATAGAAAAATATAGAAACAATCATAATATTTTAGATACTACGAGTAGTTACAGTTTTAGAAGTACAAAATAAATAATTATAGGTACATAATATGAATAAGTAAGTTAAATAATATAAAAACTTACGAACATTATTTGGTTATTTTTTCTTTTTTGTGAATTGTAGAACAAAGTATCGTCACACCACGTCACTCGTCACTAATTAAATGAAATTCCACAGTAAGTAGGTAATGCTCGCAAATTGACAATATGTTGAAACAATAAACATATCAGATTTCATTTACGCGAAAGCCGTTGTGCAATGCCTACGAGTAGGTACTAAAGGAAAATATGGTAAAACGATACCGACAGATAAATCGATGATTATATTATTAATAATATTGGTATTTCAGTTTCAATTTTTGGTTAGTCTAATAAGTTAAGAATAATAAACTCTAACCTACCTAAAACTTATTATAAGTTACTTTAAGATGGCTGCCTGGAAGAGATCACTTTCTTCTAAGTAATACGTCCGTTGATTATTCTAATTTAAGACATCTATTTATGTCGTGCAATTTCTCTACTTTGCAATAAAATTTTATCTATCTATTGCATGTTACATACAATAATGCATGCAGTTTATAGAATAATAATTATGCGATTTGATAATTTTATAAAGTAGTTCATTTTGCGCAACTTTCCTCTGGCCTCAATTTTCTTAAAATCATCGTTTATTCTATTCAAAACAAAATCGGTGTTGTTTTCATATTGCTCAAATGTAATTCAACACTATTGTGTTAAGAAGCCGCCTTACTAAAGGTACAGTCAACGCAGCAATCGTCAACCGAAACTTTTTTTATATTATAATGGTTGACATAAAGTTTGTGGTAAGTTACTTTAATTAATTAGTTTTTTGTTGTGTTTACCAAAAAACGTTATACCATTATATTTTAAAAAAAAGTTCATAAATAAATATTCTGGACATTTTTGCACACACGGTAATCTGACCCAAACTAAGCATAGCTTGTGATATGGCTACCAGAGACTGATAAACATACATACATAGTTTTAAATACAAACTTAAATAGATATTAACAACCGGGTATAGAACAAACACAAATGTTCATCACATAAATGTTTGTATTAGGTGGGAATCGAACCCACTCCCCCAAGCTTAGAAGGTAGGTTCACTACCAACTGGACCAACGGGCTATCAAAATTCAAAATCATAATTGAAGATTGATGACTACAATAGCCAATTCGTACATACTTACTTTCTCACAATAATTATTTAAATCTGAAATCAAAACTTGCCTATTTACCTACGTAAAGTAAAACAAATGCTAACACTATTTTGTTTAAATAAATACCTAATCATCAACAAATATCTGCTTGTCAATAACCGACCCACTTAACTATTGCTCCAAGGAAGCTCTCAGTGCTGTTTTATGAAGTTGACTGTACGTGGCATCCGTAACAAACAAGCTTAGTGCTAGTGTTCTAAACTTAGCACTTAATTGCTAGATTTAGCTATGTTTTCATGAGTCTATCACTGAAATCTATCATACAGTACCTAGGCCTAAATAGCAAACATATCAATTATTTTCTGGTATCCGAAGAACAAACCCCTGTCATGCTGGAAGTAAACAAAAAAAACTATTTAGCTTTTATAAGTTGCTATACTGTCTCTGCCAATTGCGTGTTTATTGATGATGTGAGCACCGTTTTATGTTTATAACTATAGTAAGAATAAAATGAAGTTGTAATTCAATAGTTTACATCTGAACAGGTCTCTAAAATAAAAATAAATATATGTGTTTTCATTATATTTCATGTTCAATAAAATTAGCGCAATTCTGAAATGTAATTTATCACTCATCCATGGTATCCAGTTGGCAACTCTAATGAGAACGGACACTTCAATTCCAGAGTCCAGATGTCTTCGTCACATACGTTACTGCATTACTAGTTTTATTGAAATTAATGAATTTTGAATTACCTTGTGAAGGAAATATCGCTTCTAGGTGCCTACTAACTGAGAAATATAAACGAACTAGTGGCACGAACAAACGGTCTAGAATTAGCGAGATATTCCTTGAGCAATCGGCCACTTGGGATTTTTTTATGTGTTTTGTGTATGTTTAAAATTATCAAACTGAAACGTACGAGCAAACGGCCTAGATTAAAACAATAAATCTTTGAGCAAACGGCCACTTGGTGTAGTAACTACTCACCACGTGAAGGATTTATTTTTTCTAGGTACGTTTCAATATTATGATTCTTTAAAACATAACAACCACAATAATTAATATTATTTGAAATCATAATTTAATAATCTAACTTGCAGTGACAGTTATGTAACATGAATGTTCTCTATCTTACAACAATAAACAAGGTGAGCATTATAGGTACCTAATAATACATAAATAATTATTACTTAGCTGTCCGTTTTCCAAACTTATTCTCAAAAAAAAAACATCATTGCAGCTTCCAAATTAAGTAAAATGTAAATGTAAAACATAATCTATAAACCAAGTTTTTTAAAATGCTTTGTCATTGAGCTTCTATGAAGTTTCAGTCGGATAACTAATCGAGAAGTGCTCGAAATTTCATTACAGCCAAAACAGCAGACAGACAAACAAAAAATATAACATAATAAAACCGTGGTAAATAAAAAACGATTTGTGTTTCTAAATCAAAATTACTTGCCTGTCAAGTTTTAAAACTCGTTCTCAAAACATCATTGTGGATTCTCAATCAAGTAAAATATAAATGCAAAAAAAAAAAACGATTGGGGTTTCTAAGTCAAAATTACTTACCTGCCGGTTTTTCCGAACAAGTTTTCACAAAACATCATTGGGCTTCTAAATCAAGTAAAATATAAATGCAAAAAAAAACGATTTGGGTTTCTAAATCAAAATTACTTACCTGCCAGTTTTTCCGAACAAATTTTCACAAAACATCATTGGGGCTTCTAAATCATAAATAATATTGGGGGTTCTAAATCAAATTTGGAACAGTGTTGGACGAAGTCCAACGGTGTTTCAAATTTGATTTAGAACCCCCAATATTATCCTACTAGGGGCATAAATAGATACATCGAATATCACAACAAAAAAAACTCACTCATAACTGCTCCAGCCAGAGTTATTTTCACTGAAAATAAAAAAAGTGCCGGTTTGTCCTGTTATTAGCAAAAATCAATGTAACTTATAGAATTGGCTTTAGGGGCATAAATAGATACACCGAATATCGCAACAAAAAAAACTCACTCATAACTACTCCAGAGTTATTTTCACTGAAAATAAAAAAGTGCCGGTTTGTCCTGTTATTAGCAAAAATCAATGTAACTTATAGAATTGGCTTTAGGGGCATAAATAGATACATCGAATATCGCAACAAAAAAAACTCACTCATAACTACTCCAGCCAGAGTTATTTTCACTGAAAATAAAAAAGTGCCGGTTTGTCCTGTTATTAGCAAAAATAAATGTTACTTATAGAATTGGCTTTAGGGGCATAAATAGATACATCGAATATCACAACAAAAAAACTCACTCATAACTGCTCCAGCCAGAGTTATTTTACTGAAAATAAAAAAGTGCCGGTTTGTCCTGTTATTAGCAAAAATAAATGTTACTTATAGAATTGGCTTTAGGGGCATAAATAGATACATCGAATATCACAACAAAAAAACTCACTCATAACTGCTCCAGCCAGAGTTATTTTACTGAAAATAAAAAAGTGCCGGTTTGTCCTGTTATTAGCAAAAATCAATGTAACTTATAGAATTGGCTTTAGGGGCATAAATAGATACACCGAATATCGCAACAAAAAAAACTCACTCATAACTGCTCCAGCCAGAGTTATTTTCACTGAAAATAAAAAAGTGCCGGTTTGCCCTGTTATTAGCAAAAATCAATGTAACTTATAGAATTGGCTTTAGGGGCATAAATAGATACATCGAATATCACAACAAAAAAACTCACTCATAACTGCTCCAGCCAGAGTTATTTTCACTGAAAATAAAAAAGTGCCGGTTTGTCCTGTTATTAGCAAAAATCAATGTAACTTATAGAATTGGCTTTAGGGGCATAATTAGATACATCGAATATCACAACAAAAAAAACTCACTCATAACTGCTCCAGCCAGAGTTATTTTCACTGAAAATAAAAAAGTGCCGGTTTGTCCTGTTATTAGCAAAAATAAATGTTACTTATAGAATTGGCTTTAGGGGCATAAATAGATACATCGAATATCACAACAAAAAAACTCACTCATAACTGCTCCAGCCAGAGTTATTTTCACTGAAAATAAAAAAGTGCCGGTTTGTCCTGTTATTAGCAAAAATCAATGTAACTTATAGAATTGGCTAGAGGGGCATAAATAGATACATCGAATATCACAACAAAAAAACTCACTCATAACTGCTCCAACCAGAGTTATTTTCACTGAAAATAAAAAAGTGCCGGTTTGTCCTGTTATTAGCAAAAATAAATGTTACTTATAGAATTGGCTTTAGGGGCATAAATAGATACATCGAATATCACAATAAAAAAACTCACTCATAACTGCTCCAGCCAGAGTTATTTTACTGAAAATAAAAAAGTGCCGGTTTGTCCTGTTATTAGCAAAAATAAATGTTACTTATAGAATTGGCTTTAGGGGCATAAATAGATACATCGAATATCACAACAAAAAAACTCACTCATAACTGCTCCAGCCAGAGTTATTTTCACTGAAAATTAAAAGGTGCCGGTTTGTCCTGTTATTAGCAAAAATCAATGTAACTTATAGAATTGGCTTTAGGGGCATAAATAGATACATCGAATATCACAACAAAAAAAACTCACTCATAACTGCTCCAGCCAGAGTTATTTTCACTGAAAATAAAAAAGTGCCGGTTTGTCCTGTTATTAGCAAAAATCAATGTAACTTATAGAATTGGCTTTAGGGGCATAAATAGATACACCGAATATCGCAACAAAAAAAACTCACTCATAACTACTCCAGAGTTATTTTCACTGAAAATAAAAAAGTGCCGGTTTGTCCTGTTATTAGCAAAAATCAATGTAACTTATAGAATTGGCTTTAGGGGCATAAATAGATACATCGAATATCGCAACAAAAAAAACTCACTCATAACTACTCCAGCCAGAGTTATTTTCACTGAAAATAAAAAAGTGCCGGTTTGTCCTGTTATTAGCAAAAATAAATGTTACTTATAGAATTGGCTTTAGGGGCATAAATAGATACATCGAATATCACAACAAAAAAACTCACTCATAACTGCTCCAGCCAGAGTTATTTTACTGAAAATAAAAAAGTGCCGGTTTGTCCTGTTATTAGCAAAAATAAATGTTACTTATAGAATTGGCTTTAGGGGCATAAATAGATACATCGAATATCACAACAAAAAAACTCACTCATAACTGCTCCAGCCAGAGTTATTTTACTGAAAATAAAAAAGTGCCGGTTTGTCCTGTTATTAGCAAAAATCAATGTAACTTATAGAATTGGCTTTAGGGGCATAAATAGATACACCGAATATCGCAACAAAAAAAACTCACTCATAACTGCTCCAGCCAGAGTTATTTTCACTGAAAATAAAAAAGTGCCGGTTTGCCCTGTTATTAGCAAAAATCAATGTAACTTATAGAATTGGCTTTAGGGGCATAAATAGATACATCGAATATCACAACAAAAAAACTCACTCATAACTGCTCCAGCCAGAGTTATTTTCACTGAAAATAAAAAAGTGCCGGTTTGTCCTGTTATTAGCAAAAATCAATGTAACTTATAGAATTGGCTTTAGGGGCATAATTAGATACATCGAATATCACAACAAAAAAAACTCACTCATAACTGCTCCAGCCAGAGTTATTTTCACTGAAAATAAAAAAGTGCCGGTTTGTCCTGTTATTAGCAAAAATAAATGTTACTTATAGAATTGGCTTTAGGGGCATAAATAGATACATCGAATATCACAACAAAAAAACTCACTCATAACTGCTCCAGCCAGAGTTATTTTCACTGAAAATAAAAAAGTGCCGGTTTGTCCTGTTATTAGCAAAAATCAATGTAACTTATAGAATTGGCTTTAGAGGCATAAATAGATACACCGAATATCGCAACAAAAAAAACTCACTCATAACTGCTCCAGCCAGAGTTATTTTCACTGAAAATAAAAAAGTGCCAGTTTGTCCTGTTATTAGCAAAAATAAATGTTACTTATAGAATTGGCTTTAGGGGCATAAATAGATACATCGAATATCACAACAAAAAAACTCACTCATAACTGCTCCAGCCAGAGTTATTTTACTGAAAATAAAAAAGTGCCGGTTTGTCCTGTTATTAGCAAAAATAAATGTTACTTATAGAATTGGCTTTAGGGGCATAAATAGATACATCGAATATCACAACAAAAAAACTCACTCATAACTGCTCCAGCCAGAGTTATTTTACTGAAAATAAAAAAGTGCCGGTTTGTCCTGTTATTAGCAAAAATCAATGTTACTTATAGAATTGGCTTTAGGGGCATAAATAGATACACCGAATATCGCAACAAAAAAAACTCACTCATAACTGCTCCAGCCAGAGTTATTTTCACTGAAATTAAAAAAGTGCCGGTTTGCCCTGTTATTAGCAAAAATCAATGTAACTTATAGAATTGGCTTTAGGGGCATAAATAGATACATCGAATATCACAACAAAAAAACTCACTCATAACTGCTCCAACCAGAGTTATTTTCACTGAAAATAAAAAAGTGCCGGTTTGTCCTGTTATTAGCAAAAATAAATGTTACTTATAGAATTGGCTTTAGGGGCATAAATAGATACATCGAATATCACAATAAAAAAACTCACTCATAACTGCTCCAGCCAGAGTTATTTTACTGAAAATAAAAAAGTGCCGGTTTGTCCTGTTATTAGCAAAAATAAATGTTACTTATAGAATTGGCTTTAGGGGCATAAATAGATACATCGAATATCACAACAAAAAAACTCACTCATAACTGCTCCAGCCAGAGTTATTTTCACTGAAAATTAAAAGGTGCCGGTTTGTCCTGTTATTAGCAAAAATCAATGTAACTTATAGAATTGGCTTTAGGGGCATAAATAGATACATCGAATATCACAACAAAAAAAACTCACTCATAACTGCTCCAGCCAGAGTTATTTTCACTGAAAATAAAAAAGTGCCGGTTTGTCCTGTTATTAGCAAAAATCAATGTAACTTATAGAATTGGCTTTAGGGGCATAAATAGATACACCGAATATCGCAACAAAAAAAACTCACTCATAACTACTCCAGAGTTATTTTCACTGAAAATAAAAAAGTGCCGGTTTGTCGGGTTATTAGCAAAAATCAATGTTACTTATAGAATTGGCTTTAGGGGCATAAATAGATACATCGAATATCGCAACAAAAAAAACTCACTCATAACTACTCCAGCCAGAGTTATTTTCACTGAAAATAAAAAAGTGCCGGTTTGTCCTGTTATTAGCAAAAATAAATGTTACTTATAGAATTGGCTTTAGGGGCATAAATAGATACATCGAATATCACAACAAAAAAACTCACTCATAACTGCTCCAGCCAGAGTTATTTTACTGAAAATAAAAAAGTGCCGGTTTGTCCTGTTATTAGCAAAAATAAATGTTACTTATAGAATTGGCTTTAGGGGCATAAATAGATACATCGAATATCACAACAAAAAAACTCACTCATAACTGCTCCAGCCAGAGTTATTTTACTGAAAATAAAAAAGTGCCGGTTTGTCCTGTTATTAGCAAAAATCAATGTAACTTATAGAATTGGCTTTAGGGGCATAAATAGATACATCGAATATCACAACAAAAAAACTCACTCATAACTGCTCCAGCCAGAGTTATTTTCACTGAAAATAAAAAAGTGCCGGTTTGTCCTGTTATTAGCAAAAATCAATGTAACTTATAGAATTGGCTTTAGGGGCATAATTAGATACATCGAATATCACAACAAAAAAAACTCACTCATAACTGCTCCAGCCAGAGTTATTTTCACTGAAAATAAAAAAGTGCCGGTTTGTCCTGTTATTAGCAAAAATAAATGTTACTTATAGAATTGGCTTTAGGGGCATAAATAGATACATCGAATATCAAAACAAAAAAACTCACTCATAACTGCTCCAGCCAGAGTTATTTTCACTGAAAATAAAAAAGTGCCGGTTTGTCCTGTTATTAGCAAAAATCAATGTAACTTATAGAATTGGCTAGAGGGGCATAAATAGATACATCGAATATCACAACAAAAAAACTCACTCATAACTGCTCCAACCAGAGTTATTTTCACTGAAAATAAAAAAGTGCCGGTTTGTCCTGTTATTAGCAAAAATAAATGTTACTTATAGAATTGGCTTTAGGGGCATAATTAGATACATCGAATATCACAACAAAAAAAACTCACTCATAACTGCTCCAGCCAGAGTTATTTTCACTGAAAATAAAAAAGTGCCGGTTTGTCCTGTTATTAGCAAAAATAAATGTTACTTATAGAATTGGCTTTAGGGGCATAAATAGATACATCGAATATCACAACAAAAAAACTCACTCATAACTGCTCCAGCCAGAGTTATTTTCACTGAAAATAAAAAAGTGCCGGTTTGTCCTGTTATTAGCAAAAATCAATGTAACTTATAGAATTGGCTTTAGAGGCATAAATAGATACACCGAATATCGCAACAAAAAAAACTCACTCATAACTGCTCCAGCCAGAGTTATTTTCACTGAAAATAAAAAAGTGCCAGTTTGTCCTGTTATTAGCAAAAATAAATGTTACTTATAGAATTGGCTTTAGGGGCATAAATAGATACATCGAATATCACAACAAAAAAACTCACTCATAACTGCTCCAGCCAGAGTTATTTTACTGAAAATAAAAAAGTGCCGGTTTGTCCTGTTATTAGCAAAAATAAATGTTACTTATAGAATTGGCTTTAGGGGCATAAATAGATACATCGAATATCACAACAAAAAAACTCACTCATAACTGCTCCAGCCAGAGTTATTTTACTGAAAATAAAAAAGTGCCGGTTTGTCCTGTTATTAGCAAAAATCAATGTTACTTATAGAATTGGCTTTAGGGGCATAAATAGATACACCGAATATCGCAACAAAAAAAACTCACTCATAACTGCTCCAGCCAGAGTTATTTTCACTGAAATTAAAAAAGTGCCGGTTTGCCCTGTTATTAGCAAAAATCAATGTAACTTATAGAATTGGCTTTAGGGGCATAAATAGATACATCGAATATCACAACAAAAAAACTCACTCATAACTGCTCCAACCAGAGTTATTTTCACTGAAAATAAAAAAGTGCCGGTTTGTCCTGTTATTAGCAAAAATAAATGTTACTTATAGAATTGGCTTTAGGGGCATAAATAGATACATCGAATATCACAACAAAAAAACTCACTCATAACTGCTCCAGCCAGAGTTATTTTCACTGAAAATTAAAAGGTGCCGGTTTGTCCTGTTATTAGCAAAAATCAATGTAACTTATAGAATTGGCTTTAGGGGCATAAATAGATACATCGAATATCACAACAAAAAAAACTCACTCATAACTGCTCCAGCCAGAGTTATTTTCACTGAAAATAAAAAAGTGCCGGTTTGTCCTGTTATTAGCAAAAATCAATGTAACTTATAGAATTGGCTTTAGGGGCATAAATAGATACACCGAATATCGCAACAAAAAAAACTCACTCATAACTACTCCAGAGTTATTTTCACTGAAAATAAAAAAGTGCCGGTTTGTCCTGTTATTAGCAAAAATCAATGTAACTTATAGAATTGGCTTTAGGGGCATAAATAGATACATCGAATATCGCAACAAAAAAAACTCACTCATAACTGCTCCAGCCAGAGTTATTTTACTGAAAATAAAAAAGTGCCGGTTTGTCCTGTTATTAGCAAAAATAAATGTTACTTATAGAATTGGCTTTAGGGGCATAAATAGATACATCGAATATCACAACAAAAAAACTCACTCATAACTGCTCCAGCCAGAGTTATTTTACTGAAAATAAAAAAGTGCCGGTTTGTCCTGTTATTAGCAAAAATCAATGTAACTTATAGAATTGGCTTTAGGGGCATAAATAGATACATCGAATATCACAACAAAAAAACTCACTCATAACTGCTCCAGCCAGAGTTATTTTCACTGAAAATAAAAAAGTGCCGGTTTGCCCTGTTATTAGCAAAAATCAATGTAACTTATAGAATTGGCTTTAGGGGCATAAATAGATACATCGAATATCACAACAAAAAAACTCACTCATAACTGCTCCAGCCAGAGTTATTTTACTGAAAATAAAAAAGTGCCGGTTTGTCCTGTTATTAGCAAAAATCAATGTAACTTATAGAATTGGCTTTAGGGGCATAAATAGATACATCGAATATCACAACAAAAAAACTCACTCATAACTGCTCCAGCCAGAGTTATTTTCACTGAAAATAAAAAAGTGCCGGTTTGTCCTGTTATTAGCAAAAATCAATGTAACTTATAGAATTGGCTTTAGGGGCATAATTAGATACATCGAATATCACAACAAAAAAAACTCACTCATAACTGCTCCAGCCAGAGTTATTTTCACTGAAAATAAAAAAGTGCCGGTTTGTCCTGTTATTAGCAAAAATAAATGTTACTTATAGAATTGGCTTTAGGGGCATAAATAGATACATCGAATATCAAAACAAAAAAACTCACTCATAACTGCTCCAGCCAGAGTTATTTTCACTGAAAATAAAAAAGTGCCGGTTTGTCCTGTTATTAGCAAAAATCAATGTAACTTATAGAATTGGCTAGAGGGGCATAAATAGATACATCGAATATCACAACAAAAAAACTCACTCATAACTGCTCCAACCAGAGTTATTTTCACTGAAAATAAAAAAGTGCCGGTTTGTCCTGTTATTAGCAAAAATAAATGTTACTTATAGAATTGGCTTTAGGGGCATAATTAGATACATCGAATATCACAACAAAAAAAACTCACTCATAACTGCTCCAGCCAGAGTTATTTTCACTGAAAATTAAAAAGTGCCGGTTTGTCCTGTTATTAGCAAAAATAAATGTTACTTATAGAATTGGCTTTAGGGGCATAAATAGATACATCGAATATCACAACAAAAAAACTCACTCATAACTGCTCCAGCCAGAGTTATTTTCACTGAAAATAAAAAAGTGCCGGTTTGTCCTGTTATTAGCAAAAATCAATGTAACTTATAGAATTGGCTTTAGAGGCATAAATAGATACACCGAATATCGCAACAAAAAAAACTCACTCATAACTGCTCCAGCCAGAGTTATTTTCACTGAAAATAAAAAAGTGCCAGTTTGTCCTGTTATTAGCAAAAATAAATGTTACTTATAGAATTGGCTTTAGGGGCATAAATAGATACATCGAATATCACAACAAAAAAACTCACTCATAACTGCTCCAGCCAGAGTTATTTTACTGAAAATAAAAAAGTGCCGGTTTGTCCTGTTATTAGCAAAAATAAATGTTACTTATAGAATTGGCTTTAGGGGCATAAATAGATACATCGAATATCACAACAAAAAAACTCACTCATAACTGCTCCAGCCAGAGTTATTTTACTGAAAATAAAAAAGTGCCGGTTTGTCCTGTTATTAGCAAAAATCAATGTTACTTATAGAATTGGCTTTAGGGGCATAAATAGATACACCGAATATCGCAACAAAAAAAACTCACTCATAACTGCTCCAGCCAGAGTTATTTTCACTGAAATTAAAAAAGTGCCGGTTTGCCCTGTTATTAGCAAAAATCAATGTAACTTATAGAATTGGCTTTAGGGGCATAAATAGATACATCGAATATCACAACAAAAAAACTCACTCATAACTGCTCCAACCAGAGTTATTTTCACTGAAAATAAAAAAGTGCCGGTTTGTCCTGTTATTAGCAAAAATAAATGTTACTTATAGAATTGGCTTTAGGGGCATAAATAGATACATCGAATATCACAATAAAAAAACTCACTCATAACTGCTCCAGCCAGAGTTATTTTACTGAAAATAAAAAAGTGCCGGTTTGTCCTGTTATTAGCAAAAATAAATGTTACTTATAGAATTGGCTTTAGGGGCATAAATAGATACATCGAATATCACAACAAAAAAACTCACTCATAACTGCTCCAGCCAGAGTTATTTTCACTGAAAATTAAAAGGTGCCGGTTTGTCCTGTTATTAGCAAAAATCAATGTAACTTATAGAATTGGCTTTAGGGGCATAAATAGATACATCGAATATCACAACAAAAAAAACTCACTCATAACTGCTCCAGCCAGAGTTATTTTCACTGAAAATAAAAAAGTGCCGGTTTGTCCTGTTATTAGCAAAAATCAATGTAACTTATAGAATTGGCTTTAGGGGCATAAATAGATACACCGAATATCGCAACAAAAAAAACTCACTCATAACTACTCCAGAGTTATTTTCACTGAAAATAAAAAAGTGCCGGTTTGTCCTGTTATTAGCAAAAATCAATGTAACTTATAGAATTGGCTTTAGGGGCATAAATAGATACATCGAATATCGCAACAAAAAAAACTCACTCATAACTGCTCCAGCCAGAGTTATTTTACTGAAAATAAAAAAGTGCCGGTTTGTCCTGTTATTAGCAAAAATAAATGTTACTTATAGAATTGGCTTTAGGGGCATAAATAGATACATCGAATATCACAACAAAAAAACTCACTCATAACTGCTCCAGCCAGAGTTATTTTACTGAAAATAAAAAAGTGCCGGTTTGTCCTGTTATTAGCAAAAATCAATGTAACTTATAGAATTGGCTTTAGGGGCATAAATAGATACATCGAATATCACAACAAAAAAACTCACTCATAACTGCTCCAGCCAGAGTTATTTTCACTGAAAATAAAAAAGTGCCGGTTTGCCCTGTTATTAGCAAAAATCAATGTAACTTATAGAATTGGCTTTAGGGGCATAAATAGATACATCGAATATCACAACAAAAAAACTCACTCATAACTGCTCCAGCCAGAGTTATTTTCACTGAAAATAAAAAAGTGCCGGTTTGTCCTGTTATTAGCAAAAATCAATGTAACTTATAGAATTGGCTTTAGGGGCATAATTAGATACATCGAATATCACAACAAAAAAAACTCACTCATAACTGCTCCAGCCAGAGTTATTTTCACTGAAAATAAAAAAGTGCCGGTTTGTCCTGTTATTAGCAAAAATAAATGTTACTTATAGAATTGGCTTTAGGGGCATAAATAGATACATCGAATATCACAACAAAAAAACTCACTCATAACTGCTCCAGCCAGAGTTATTTTCACTGAAAATAAAAAAGTGCCGGTTTGTCCTGTTATTAGCAAAAATCAATGTAACTTATAGAATTGGCTTTAGAGGCATAAATAGATACACCGAATATCGCAACAAAAAAAACTCACTCATAACTGCTCCAGCCAGAGTTATTTTCACTGAAAATAAAAAAGTGCCAGTTTGTCCTGTTATTAGCAAAAATCAATGTAACTTATAGAATTGGCTTTAGGGGCATAAATAGATACATCGAATATCACAACAAAAAAACTCACTCATAACTGCTCCAGCCAGAGTTATTTTCACTGAAAATAAAAAAGTGCCGGTTTGTCCTGTTATTAGCAAAAATAAATGTTACTTATAGAATTGGCTTTAGGGGCATAAATAGATACATCGAATATCACAACAAAAAAACTCACTCATAACTGCTCCAGCCAGAGTTATTTTCACTGAAAATAAAAAAGTGCCGGTTTGTCCTGTTATTAGCAAAAATCAATGTAACTTATAGAATTGGCTTTAGAGGCATAAATAGATACACCGAATATCGCAACAAAAAAAACTCACTCATAACTGCTCCAGCCAGAGTTATTTTCACTGAAAATAAAAAAGTGCCAGTTTGTCCTGTTATTAGCAAAAATCAATGTAACTTATAGAATTGGCTTTAGGGGCATAAATAGATACATCGAATATCACAACAAAAAAACTCACTCATAACTGCTCCAGCCAGAGTTATTTTCACTGAAAATAAAAAAGTGCCGGTTTGTCCTGTTATTAGCAAAAATCAATGTAACTTATAGAATTGGCTTCAGGGGCATAAATAGATACATCGAATATCGCAACAAAAAAAACTCACTCATAACTGCTCCAGCCAGAGTTATTTTCACTGAAAATAAAAAAGTGCCGGTTTGTCCTGTTATTAGGAAAAATCAATGTAACTTATAGTATTGGCTTTAGGGGCATAAATAGATACATCGAATATCGCAACAAAAAAAACTCACTCATAACTACTCTAGAGTTATTTACACTGAAAATAAAAAAGTGCCGGTTTGTCCTGTTATTAACAAAAATCAATGTAACTTATAGAATTGGCTTTAGGGGCATAAATAGATACACCGAATATCGCAACAAAAAAAACTCACTCATAACTACTCCAGAGTTATTTACACTGAAAATAAAAAAGTGCCGGTTTGTCCTGTTATTAGCAAAAATCAATGTAACTTATAGAATTGGCTTTAGGGGCATAAATAGATACATCGAATATCGCAACAAAAAAAACTGACTCATAACTACTCCAGAGTTATTTTCACTGAAAATAAAAAAGTGCCGGTTTGTCCTGTTATTAGCAAAAATCAATGTAACTTATAGAATTGGCTTTAGGGGCATAAATAGATACATCGAATATCGCAACAAAAAAAAAGTCACTCATAACTGCTCCAGCCAGAGTTATTTTCACTGAAAATAAAAAAGTGCCGGTTTGTCCTGTTATTAGCAAAAATCAATGTAACTTATAGAATTGGCTTTAGGGGCATAAATAGATACATCGAATATCGCAACAAAAAAAACTGACTCATAACTACTCCAGAGTTATTTTCACTGAAAATAAAAAAGTGCCGGTTTGTCCTGTTATTAGCAAAAATCAATGTAACTTATAGAATTGGCTTTAGGGGCATAAATAGATACATCGAATATCACAACAAAAAAAACTCACTCATAACTGCTCCAGCCAGAGTTATTTTCACTGAAAATTAAAAGGTGCCGGTTTGTCCTGTTATTAGCAAAAATCAATGTAACTTGTAGAATTGGCTTCAGGGGCATAAATAGATACATCGAATATCGCAACAAAAAAAACTCACTCATAACTGCTCCAGCCAGAGTTATTTTCACTGAAAATTAAAAGGTGCCGGTTTGTCCTGTTATTAGCAAAAATCAATGTAACTTATAGAATTGGCTTTAGGGGCATAAATAGATACATCGAATATCGCAACAAAAAAAACTCACTCATAACTGCTCCAGCCAGAGTTATTTTCACTGAAAATAAAAAAGTGCCGGTTTGTCCTGTTATTAGCAAAAATCAATGTAACTTATAGAATTGGCTTTAGGGGCATAAATAGATACATCGAATATCACAACAAAAAAACTCACTCATAACTGCTCCAACCAGAGTTATTTTCACTGAAAATAAAAAAGTGCCGGTTTGTCCTGTTATTAGCAAAAATCAATGTAACTTATAGAATTGGCTTTAGGGGCATAAATAGATACATCGAATATCGCAACAAAAAAAACTGACTCATAACTACTCCAGAGTTATTTTCACTGAAAATAAAAAAGTGCCGGTTTGTCCTGTTATTAGCAAAAATCAATGTAACTTATAGAATTGGCTTTAGGGGCATAAATAGATACATCGAATATCACAACAAAAAAAAGTCACTCATAACTGCTCCAGCCAGAGTTATTTTCACTGAAAATAAAAAAGTGCCGGTTTGTCCTGTTATTAGCAAAAATCAATGTAACTTATAGAATTAGCTTTAGGGGCATAAATAGATACATCGAATATCACAACAAAAAAAACTGACTCAACTACTCCAGAGTTATTTTCACTGAAAATAAAAAAGTGCCGGTTTGTCCTGTTATTAGCAAAAATCAATGTAACTTATAGAATTGGCTTTAGGGGCATAAATAGATACATCGAATATCACAACAAAAAAAACTCACTCATAACTGCTCCAGCCAGA
The DNA here is from genome assembly GCA_949125355.1 of Agriopis leucophaearia. NCBI lineage: Eukaryota > Metazoa > Arthropoda > Insecta > Lepidoptera > Geometridae > Agriopis > Agriopis leucophaearia. The sequence goes on from OX421289.1 coordinate 8,037,896, forward strand.
GTTATTTTCACTGAAAATTAAAAGGTGCCGGTTTGTCCTGTTATTAGCAAAAATCAATGTAACTTATAGAATTGGCTTCAGGGGCATAAATAGATACATCGAATATCGCAACAAAAAAAACTCACTCATAACTGCTCCAGCCAGAGTTATTTTCACTGAAAATTAAAAGGTGCCGGTTTGTCCTGTTATTAGCAAAAATCAATGTAACTTATAGAATTGGCTTTAGGGGCATAAATAGATACATCGAATATCACAACAAAAAAAACTCACTCATAACTGCTCCAGCCAGAGTTATTTTCACTGAAAATTAAAAGGTGCCGGTTTGTCCTGTTATTAGCAAAAATCAATGTAACTTATAGAATTGGCTTCAGGGGCATAAATAGATACATCGACTATCGCAACAAAAAAAACTCACTCATAACTGCTCCAGCCAGAGTTATTTTCACTGAAAATAAAAAAGTGCCGGTTTGTCCTGTTAGTAGGAAAAATCAATGTAACTTATAGTATTGGCTTTAGGGGCATAAATAGATACATCGAATATCGCAACAAAAAAAACTCACTCATAACTACTCTAGAGTTATTTACACTGAAAATAAAAAAGTGCCGGTTTGTCCTGTTATTAGCAAAAATAAATGTTACTTATAGAATTGGCTTTAGGGGCATAAATAGATACATCGAATATCACAACAAAAAAACTCACTCATAACTGCTCCAGCCAGAGTTATTTTACTGAAAATAAAAAAGTGCCGGTTTGTCCTGTTATTAGCAAAAATAAATGTTACTTATAGAATTGGCTTTAGGGACATAAATAGATACATCGAATATCACAACAAAAAAACTCACTCATAACTGCTCCAGCCAGAGTTATTTTACTGAAAATAAAAAAGTGCCGGTTTGTCCTGTTATTAGCAAAAATCAATGTTACTTATAGAATTGGCTTTAGGGGCATAAATAGATACACCGAATATCGCAACAAAAAAAACTCACTCATAACTGCTCCAGCCAGAGTTATTTTCACTGAAATTAAAAAAGTGCCGGTTTGCCCTGTTATTAGATAAAATCAATGTAACTTATAGAATTGGCTTTAGGGGCATAAATAGATACATCGAATATCACAACAAAAAAACTCACTCATAACTGCTCCAGCCAGAGTTATTTTCACTGAAAATAAAAAAGTGCCGGTTTGTCCTGTTATTAGCAAAAATAAATGTTACTTATAGAATTGGCTTTAGGGACATAAATAGATACATCGAATATCACAACAAAAAAACTCACTCATAACTGCTCCAACCAGAGTTATTTTCACTGAAAATAAAAAAGTGCCGGTTTGTCCTGTTATTAGCAAAAATAAATGTTACTTATAGAATTGGCTTTAGGGGCATAAATAGATACATCGAATATCACAATAAAAAAACTCACTCATAACTGCTCCAGCCAGAGTTATTTTACTGAAAATAAAAAAGTGCCGGTTTGTCCTGTTATTAGCAAAAATAAATGTTACTTATAGAATTGGCTTTAGGGGCATAAATAGATACATCGAATATCACAACAAAAAAACTCACTCATAACTGCTCCAGCCAGAGTTATTTTCACTGAAAATTAAAAGGTGCCGGTTTGTCCTGTTATTAGCAAAAATCAATGTAACTTATATAATTGGCTTTAGGGGCATAAATAGATACATCGAATATCACAACAACAAAAAACTCACTCATAACTGCTCCAGCCAGAGTTATTTTCACTGAAAATAAAAAAGTGCCGGTTTGTCCTGTTATTAGCAAAAATCAATGTAACTTATAGAATTGGCTTTAGGGGCATAAATAGATACACCGAATATCGCAACAAAAAAAACTCACTCATAACTACTCCAGCCAGAGTTATTTTCACTGAAAATAAAAAAGTGCCGGTTTGTCCTGTTATTAGCAAAAATAAATGTTACTTATAGAATTGGCTTTAGGGGCATAAATAGATACATCGAATATCACAACAAAAAAACTCACTCATAACTGCTCCAGCCAGAGTTATTTTACTGAAAATAAAAAAGTGCCGGTTTGTCCTGTTATTAGCAAAAATAAATGTTACTTATAGAATTGGCTTTAGGGGCATAAATAGATACATCGAATATCACAACAAAAAAACTCACTCATAACTGCTCCAGCCAGAGTTATTTTACTGAAAATAAAAAAGTGCCGGTTTGTCCTGTTATTAGCAAAAATCAATGTAACTTATAGAATTGGCTTTAGGGGCATAAATAGATACACCGAATATCGCAACAAAAAAAACTCACTCATAACTGCTCCAGCCAGAGTTATTTTCACTGAAAATAAAAAAGTGCCGGTTTGCCCTGTTATTAGCAAAAATCAATGTAACTTATAGAATTGGCTTTAGGGGCATAAATAGATACATCGAATATCACAACAAAAAAAACTCACTCATAACTGCTCCAGCCAGAGTTATTTTCACTGAAAATTAAAAGGTGCCGGTTTGTCCTGTTATTAGCAAAAATCAATGTAACTTGTAGAATTGGCTTCAGGGGCATAAATAGATACATCGAATATCGCAACAAAAAAAACTCACTCATAACTGCTCCAGCCAGAGTTATTTTCACTGAAAATTAAAAGGTGCCGGTTTGTCCTGTTATTAGCAAAAATCAATGTAACTTATAGAATTGGCTTTAGGGGCATAAATAGATACATCGAATATCGCAACAAAAAAAAACTCACTCATAACTGCTCCAGCCAGAGTTATTTTCACTGAAAATAAAAAAGTGCCGGTTTGTCCTGTTATTAGCAAAAATCAATGTAACTTATAGAATTGGCTTTAGGGGCATAAATAGATACACCGAATATCGCAACAAAAAAAACTCACTCATAACTACTCCAGAGTTATTTACACTGAAAATAAAAAAGTGCCGGTTTGTCCTGTTATTAGCAAAAATCAATGTAACTTATAGAATTGGCTTTAGGGGCATAAATAGATACATCGAATATCGCAACAAAAAAAATTGACTCATAACTACTCCAGAGTTATTTTCACTGAAAATAAAAAAGTGCCGGTTTGTCCTGTTATTAGCAAAAATCAATGTAACTTATAGAATTGGCTTTAGGGGCATAAATAGGTACATCGAATATCGCAACAAAAAAAACTCACTCATAACTACTCTAGAGTTATTTACACTGAAAATAAAAAAGTGCCGGTTTGTCCTGTTATTAACAAAAATCAATGTAACTTATAGAATTGGCTTTAGGGGCATAAATAGATACACCGAATATCGCAACAAAAAAAACTCACTCATAACTACTCCAGAGTTATTTACACTGAAAATAAAAAAGTGCCGGTTTGTCCTGTTATTAGCAAAAATCAATGTAACTTATAGAATTGGCTTCAGGGGCATAAATAGATACATCGAATATCGTAACAAAAAAAACTCACTCATAACTGCTCCAGCCAGAGTTATTTTCACTGAAAATAAAAAAGTGCCGGTTTGTCCTGTTATTAGCAAAAATCAATGTAACTTATAGAATTGGCTTTAGGGGCATAAATAGATACATCGAATATCACAATAAAAAAACTCACTCATAACTGCTCCAGCCAGAGTTATTTTACTGAAAATAAAAAAGTGCCGGTTTGTCCTGTTATTAGCAAAAATAAATGTTACTTATAGAATTGGCTTTAGGGGCATAAATAGATACATCGAATATCACAACAAAAAAACTCACTCATAACTGCTCCAGCCAGAGTTATTTTCACTGAAAATTAAAAGGTGCCGGTTTGTCCTGTTATTAGCAAAAATCAATGTAACTTATAGAATTGGCTTTAGGGGCATAAATAGATACATCGAATATCACAACAAAAAAAACTCACTCATAACTGCTCCAGCCAGAGTTATTTTCACTGAAAATAAAAAAGTGCCGGTTTGTCCTGTTATTAGCAAAAATCAATGTAACTTATAGAATTGGCTTTAGGGGCATAAATAGATACATCGAATATCGCAACAAAAAAAACTCACTCATAACTACTCTAGAGTTATTTACACTGAAAATAAAAAAGTGCCGGTTTGTCCTGTTATTAACAAAAATCAATGTAACTTATAGAATTGGCTTTAGGGGCATAAATAGATACACCGAATATCGCAACAAAAAAAACTCACTCATAACTACTCCAGAGTTATTTTCACTGAAAATAAAAAAGTGCCGGTTTGTCCTGTTATTAGCAAAAATCAATGTAACTTATAGAATTGGCTTTAGAGGCATAAATAGATACATCGAATATCGCAACAAAAAAAACTCACTCATAACTACTCCAGCCAGAGTTATTTTCACTGAAAATAAAAAAGTGCCGGTTTGTCCTGTTATTAGCAAAAATAAATGTTACTTATAGAATTGGCTTTAGGGGCATAAATAGATACATCGAATATCACAACAAAAAAACTCACTCATAACTGCTCCAGAAAAAAAAAAAAAAAAAAAAAAAAAAAAAAAAAAAAAAAGATGTCATTGATGTCATTGATGTCAAGACTGAATAATTTTTTTGCATTTTAAATAATTTAAATATAATTGGTAAAAAGCCCTGCTTTGCATAGTATTTGCATTTAAACATGTGTTTTTATTAAACTAATTAATAAACTAGCAAGAACACATCACAGAGCAAAAGAAAAATTCTTATGGGACACTTAAACTTTTGACGGAGGAGACAGCGAAATATATTTCGTTCGGAGCGGAGAACACCTGCGCCCCGCGTCTGTAGCAACGGTCTCCATGGCGGGCCGCGGCGGCGCAGCTGCGCCCAGCGGTGATGCGCCTGCGGGCGGTGAGCTCGCGCCTGCGGAGTAGCGGATTCCAGCCCAGGCCTGGCAGTGACGGTGTCACCGATGTCATTTTTGTGAAAATTTGTTGTTTTGTGTTTTGGACTAATTTTGTATGTTATTTGTTATTATTTTTTTGGTAGGTGTTTGTGTATGTTTTATATATATAGGTACAAGTCAACCCCGGCAAAACCATCTTATGGCTAGCGGAAATGTAGTTACCACTGTATCATTGGACGAAACATTTGTGTGCAATGAATGTTCCCAACCTCGCTCCTTTCAAACCTCCAGAGGCCTGAGAATCCACATTGGAAAAGTGCATAAACGGCTAGAGACTGAACAACGGACCACAAATGGTACTCAGGTGGGCCCACTGAATGCGAGCGTCCTGCAAAACCAGCCCCTTTGGTCGCGTTTAGCGAAATTTAAAGCTGAACTACCAGTTATTAGACGCATTCCCCGGGGCGCTCGTATTTCGGTAGCACAATGTCTTGCTACTGACATCGGGAACGCAGTAGCAGAAAACTCAGAGCAAGCTTGGGAACATTTATTGACATTTCCTTACCGTATTTTACATGTTCCGCAAATCAATTCAGATCATTCTTCAATAACATCTAAAATCAAACGTAACTGTGTGAATGCAAATGCCCAATTTGTAGCTGGAAGTAATGTCGCCTTACTCCACTCACATTCCAATTTCACACGTTCTTCGCCATCAATAAATTCCATTCCATACCATCAGATTGAAAATAAATTAGGGGACGGTGACATAAGAGGAGCAGCTCGTCTATTGTTCTCCAATGATACAGTCGCACCTAATAATTTGGACACAATTGCAGCTCTGCGTTCTAAGCATCCACCTGCGGCAACGAATTTAAACCTACCACTACCCCCTGACACCGACAACGACAGCTTCCCGATTGTTACCACCGAGGATATCATCGGTGGTATTTCATCGTTCCAAAGTGGGTCTGCTGGCGGACTTGATGCTTTATCGCCGCAGCACCTCAAAGACCTAGTTGGTGGTGCTAGCGGCAGCGCAGGTGAAAGTCTCACTGTAGCACTGACCAATTTAGTAAACTACATGCTGGCAGGTAGTGTCAACAGTAATATTACCGAGCTATTGTACGGAGCAAACCTTTGTGCACTCAAGAAAAAAGATGGAGGTATAAGGCCTATTGCTGTTGGCACTACGTACCGTCGTCTCACAGCAAAAATCTGCTGCAGACTAAAAAGGCAGCACCTTTCTCCTTACTTTCAACCGACGCAGCTAGGTTTCGGTTCGCGTGGAGGCTGTGAGGCGGCTGTACACGCACTAAGGACATTTTTAGTTAATAATGGAGGGGACGTTGTCCTGAAGGTGGATGTTAAAAACGCCTTCAACTCCGTGGATAGAGGTGCCCTGTTGACGGAGGTCAAAAGCAACATCCCAGATCTGTATCCATTTCTTTGGCAATGTTATGGCAAACATTCAAAATTAGTGTATCGAAACGACCTCCTATCATCAGAAGTGGGTTGTCAGCAGGGTGATCCTCTGGGACCGGCTATTTTCAGTCTCGCGATTCATCCCATCATTAAACGTCTGGAGTCTAAATTTAACGTATGGTATTTAGACGATGGAACTTTGGGAGGCGACGCTGATACTGTTTTTAAAGATTTAGAAACCTTAATTGCAGAATTTCAAACTATTGGCCTGGAATTAAATTTCTCAAAATGTGAATTATACATCTCGACAAAGTGTACATCAAAACATGATATTATCAAACAATTTCGTTCCTTGGCTCCAAACATCAAAATCATTGATAATACTTCACTTCGCCTCCTGGGTTCACCAGTCCTCAATGAGTCTATACCTGATTTTGTAGAGGAAAAAATTCAAAATTTCAATGCTGTTTCGGATAGGCTTTCAAAAATTAATATGCACATGGCTTTTGTTATTATTAAATATTGCTTATTTGTACCAAAATTTACGTATTCCTTGCGATGTTGCCAGCTTTGGAATCACCCTGAGCTTTTACAAAAACTGGACAACATTATTAAGGGTACGCTCACTACCATTTTAAACATGTCTTTGGAAGATCGCAGCTGGTGCCAGGCGTCGCTACCAATTCGGTATGGAGGCATAGGTGTCAGAAAAATTTCGAGTGTATCATTACCCGCATTCTTGTCCTCAGTCAAAAGTACGGAAAAATTAGTAAATTTGATTCTATCATCCAGTTTAGGAACTGTGGAAATTTCTTTTTTGACTGAGGCTATGAATGCTTGGAAAATAGCCTGCCCAAATACAACCCTGCCCAAGAACCCGTCCTCCCAAAAGCAGTGGGATATGCCGCTCTGTGAGTTGGAACGGAATTCTTTACTTCAAACGTCCAGCACTCCTTCAGAGCGAGCACGTCTCCTAGCTGTTTGTCGCTGGGAATCGGGTCTTTGGCTGCAGGTACTTCCTTCGTATAATTTGGGAAATTTACTCGATAATAACACTTTCCGGGTAGCCATTTCGTTGCGCATCGGTGCACCTTGTGTCGTTCCTCACCGATGTGCATGCGGTGACAAAGTTGATAGCCTCGGTCACCACGGTTTATCTTGCAATAGGAGTGCCGGTCGGATAGCGCGCCACAGCAACTTGAATGATGTCATCCGTCGGGCTTTTGGAAGCGCCGGTGTCGCAGCCGTTCTGGAACCGAATGGCCTACTTCGCGACGACGGTAAGAGACCCGACGGAATGACTCTCATTCCCTGGAAGATGGGACGGCCTTTAGTGTGGGACGCTACATGTGTTGATACACTAGCACCGTCTCACCTTCCAGAGACTTCAAAGCAGGCAGGTGGCGCGGCTATCGCGGCTGAATGCCTCAAGCGGCGCAAATATTCCAGCCTTGACAGAGGTTACTTATTTGTGCCGTTTGGGGTAGAAACACTTGGACCGTGGGGGCCAAGTGCTTTCGAAATTTTCAAGGATTTGTCGGGGAGACTAAAAGTTTCTTTGCGTGACCAAAATGCTGGCCTATATTTGGGTCAGAAAGTTAGCCTCGCCGTCCAGCGAGGCAACGCGGCCAGCATTTTGGGCACTCTACCTGAAATTAATTTTCATTTAGGACTACTTAATTAACTCGTGTGCACTAGGTTTTAGTTTATTTACTATAAGACTGGTTAGCTGGTATTTTTGTCATTCAGATTTTTACAATGTTCTTCTGAAATATTACCGAGGCCAAAATAAAACTCCAGCCAGAGTTATTTTCACTGAAAATAAAAAAGTGCCGGTTTGTCCTGTTATTAGCAAAAATCAATGTAACTTATAGAATTGGCTTTAGGGGCATAAATAGATACATCGAATATCGCAACAAAAAAAACTCACTCATAACTACTCCAGCCAGAGTTATTTTCACTGAAAATAAAAAAGTGCCGGTTTGTCCTGTTATTAGCAAAAATAAATGTTACTTATAGAATTGGCTTTAGGGGCATAAATAGATACATCGAATATCACAACAAAAAAACTCACTCATAACTGCTCCAGCCAGAGTTATTTTACTGAAAATAAAAAAGTGCCGGTTTGTCCTGTTATTAGCAAAAATAAATGTTACTTATAGAATTGGCTTTAGGGGCATAAATAGATACATCGAATATCACAACAAAAAAACTCACTCATAACTGCTCCAGCCAGAGTTATTTTACTGAAAATAAAAAAGTGCCGGTTTGTCCTGTTATTAGCAAAAATCAATGTAACTTATAGAATTGGCTTTAGGGGCATAAATAGATACACCGAATATCGCAACAAAAAAAACTCACTCATAACTGCTCCAGCCAGAGTTATTTTCACTGAAAATAAAAAAGTGCCGGTTTGCCCTGTTATTAGCAAAAATCAATGTAACTTATAGAATTGGCTTTAGGGGCATAAATAGATACATCGAATATCACAACAAAAAAAACTCACTCATAACTGCTCCAGCCAGAGTTATTTTCACTGAAAATAAAAAAGTGCCGGTTTGTCCTGTTATTAGCAAAAATCAATGTAACTTATAGAATTGGCTTTAGAGGCATAAATAGATACACCGAATATCGCAACAAAAAAAACTCACTCATAACTGCTCCAGCCAGAGTTATTTTCACTGAAAATAAAAAAGTGCCAGTTTGTCCTGTTATTAGCAAAAATCAATGTAACTTATAGAATTGGCTTTAGGGGCATAAATAGATACATCGAATATCACAACAAAAAAACTCACTCATAACTGCTCCAGCCAGAGTTATTTTCACTGAAAATAAAAAAGTGCCGGTTTGTCCTGTTATTAGCAAAAATAAATGTTACTTATAGAATTGGCTTTAGGGGCATAAATAGATACATTGAATATCACAACAAAAAAACTCACTCATAACTGCTCCAGCCAGAGTTATTTTCACTGAAAATAAAAAAGTGCCGGATTGTCCTGTTATTAGCAAAAATCAATGTAACTTATAGAATTGGCTTTAGAGGCATAAATAGATACACCGAATATCGCAACAAAAAAAACTCACTCATAACTGCTCCAGCCAGAGTTATTTTCACTGAAAATAAAAAAGTGCCAGTTTGTCCTGTTATTAGCAAAAATCAATGTAACTTATAGAATTGGCTTTAGGGGCATAAATAGATACATCGAATATCACAACAAAAAAACTCACTCATAACTGCTCCAGCCAGAGTTATTTTCACTGAAAATAAAAAAGTGCCGGTTTGTCCTGTTATTAGCAAAAATCAATGTAACTTATAGAATTGGCTTCAGGGGCATAAATAGATACATCGAATATCGCAACAAAAAAAACTCACTCATAACTGCTCCAGCCAGAGTTATTTTCACTGAAAATAAAAAAGTGCCGGTTTGTCCTGTTATTAGGAAAAATCAATGTAACTTATAGTATTGGCTTTAGGGGCATAAATAGATACATCGAATATCGCAACAAAAAAAACTCACTCATAACTACTCTAGAGTTATTTACACTGAAAATAAAAAAGTGCCGGTTTGTCCTGTTATTAACAAAAATCAATGTAACTTATAGAATTGGCTTTAGGGGCATAAATAGATACACCGAATATCGCAACAAAAAAAACTCACTCATAACTACTCCAGAGTTATTTACACTGAAAATAAAAAAGTGCCGGTTTGTCCTGTTATTAGCAAAAATCAATGTAACTTATAGAATTGGCTTTAGGGGCATAAATAGATACATCGAATATCGCAACAAAAAAAACTGACTCATAACTACTCCAGAGTTATTTTCACTGAAAATAAAAAAGTGCCGGTTTGTCCTGTTATTAGCAAAAATCAATGTAACTTATAGAATTGGCTTTAGGGGCATAAATAGATACATCGAATATCGCAACAAAAAAAAAGTCACTCATAACTGCTCCAGCCAGAGTTATTTTCACTGAAAATAAAAAAGTGCCGGTTTGTCCTGTTATTAGCAAAAATCAATGTAACTTATAGAATTGGCTTTAGGGGCATAAATAGATACATCGAATATCGCAACAAAAAAAACTGACTCATAACTACTCCAGAGTTATTTTCACTGAAAATAAAAAAGTGCCGGTTTGTCCTGTTATTAGCAAAAATCAATGTAACTTATAGAATTGGCTTTAGGGGCATAAATAGATACATCGAATATCACAACAAAAAAAACTCACTCATAACTGCTCCAGCCAGAGTTATTTTCACTGAAAATTAAAAGGTGCCGGTTTGTCCTGTTATTAGCAAAAATCAATGTAACTTGTAGAATTGGCTTCAGGGGCATAAATAGATACATCGAATATCGCAACAAAAAAAACTCACTCATAACTGCTCCAGCCAGAGTTATTTTCACTGAAAATTAAAAGGTGCCGGTTTGTCCTGTTATTAGCAAAAATCAATGTAACTTATAGAATTGGCTTTAGGGGCATAAATAGATACATCGAATATCGCAACAAAAAAAACTCACTCATAACTGCTCCAGCCAGAGTTATTTTCACTGAAAATAAAAAAGTGCCGGTTTGTCCTGTTATTAGCAAAAATCAATGTAACTTATAGAATTGGCTTTAGGGGCATAAATAGATACATCGAATATCACAACAAAAAAACTCACTCATAACTGCTCCAACCAGAGTTATTTTCACTGAAAATAAAAAAGTGCCGGTTTGTCCTGTTATTAGCAAAAATCAATGTAACTTATAGAATTGGCTTTAGGGGCATAAATAGATACATCGAATATCGCAACAAAAAAAACTGACTCATAACTACTCCAGAGTTATTTTCACTGAAAATAAAAAAGTGCCGGTTTGTCCTGTTATTAGCAAAAATCAATGTAACTTATAGAATTGGCTTTAGGGGCATAAATAGATACATCGAATATCACAACAAAAAAAAAGTCACTCATAACTGCTCCAGCCAGAGTTATTTTCACTGAAAATAAAAAAGTGCCGGTTTGTCCTGTTATTAGCAAAAATCAATGTAACTTATAGAATTGGCTTTAGGGGCATAAATAGATACATCGAATATCACAACAAAAAAAACTGACTCAACTACTCCAGAGTTATTTTCACTGAAAATAAAAAAGTGCCGGTTTGTCCTGTTATTAGCAAAAATCAATGTAACTTATAGAATTGGCTTTAGGGGCATAAATAGATACATCGAATATCACAACAAAAAAAACTCACTCATAACTGCTCCAGCCAGAGTTATTTTCACTGAAAATTAAAAGGTGCCGGTTTGTCCTGTTATTAGCAAAAATCAATGTAACTTATAGAATTGGCTTCAGGGGCATAAATAGATACATCGAATATCGCAACAAAAAAAACTCACTCATAACTGCTCCAGCCAGAGTTATTTTCACTGAAAATTAAAAGGTGCCGGTTTGTCCTGTTATTAGCAAAAATCAATGTAACTTATAGAATTGGCTTTAGGGGCATAAATAGATACATCGAATATCACAACAAAAAAAACTCACTCATAACTGCTCCAGCCAGAGTTATTTTCACTGAAAATTAAAAGGTGCCGGTTTGTCCTGTTATTAGCAAAAATCAATGTAACTTATAGAATTGGCTTCAGGGGCATAAATAGATACATCGACTATCGCAACAAAAAAAACTCACTCATAACTGCTCCAGCCAGAGTTATTTTCACTGAAAATAAAAAAGTGCCGGTTTGTCCTGTTAGTAGGAAAAATCAATGTAACTTATAGTATTGGCTTTAGGGGCATAAATAGATACATCGAATATCGCAACAAAAAAAACTCACTCATAACTACTCTAGAGTTATTTACACTGAAAATAAAAAAGTGCCGGTTTGTCCTGTTATTAGCAAAAATAAATGTTACTTATAGAATTGGCTTTAGGGGCATAAATAGATACATCGAATATCACAACAAAAAAACTCACTCATAACTGCTCCAGCCAGAGTTATTTTACTGAAAATAAAAAAGTGCCGGTTTGTCCTGTTATTAGCAAAAATAAATGTTACTTATAGAATTGGCTTTAGGGACATAAATAGATACATCGAATATCACAACAAAAAAACTCACTCATAACTGCTCCAGCCAGAGTTATTTTACTGAAAATAAAAAAGTGCCGGTTTGTCCTGTTATTAGCAAAAATCAATGTTACTTATAGAATTGGCTTTAGGGGCATAAATAGATACACCGAATATCGCAACAAAAAAAACTCACTCATAACTGCTCCAGCCAGAGTTATTTTCACTGAAATTAAAAAAGTGCCGGTTTGCCCTGTTATTAGATAAAATCAATGTAACTTATAGAATTGGCTTTAGGGGCATAAATAGATACATTGAATATCACAACAAAAAAACTCACTCATAACTGCTCCAGCCAGAGTTATTTTCACTGAAAATAAAAAAGTGCCGGTTTGTCCTGTTATTAGCAAAAATCAATGTAACTTATAGAATTGGCTAGAGGGGCATAAATAGATACATCGAATATCACAACAAAAAAACTCACTCATAACTGCTCCAACCAGAGTTATTTTCACTGAAAATAAAAAAGTGCCGGTTTGTCCTGTTATTAGCAAAAATAAATGTTACTTATAGAATTGGCTTTAGGGGCATAAATAGATACATCGAATATCACAATAAAAAAACTCACTCATAACTGCTCCAGCTAGAGTTATTTTACTGAAAATAAAAAAGTGCCGGTTTGTCCTGTTATTAGCAAAAATAAATGTTACTTATAGAATTGGCTTTAGGGGCATAAATAGATACATCGAATATCACAACAAAAAAACTCACTCATAACTGCTCCAGCCAGAGTTATTTTCACTGAAAATTAAAAGGTGCCGGTTTGTCCTGTTATTAGCAAAAATCAATGTAACTTATATAATTGGCTTTAGGGGCATAAATAGATACATCGAATATCACAACAAAAAAAACTCACTCATAACTGCTCCAGCCAGAGTTATTTTCACTGAAAATAAAAAAGTGCCGGTTTGTCCTGTTATTAGCAAAAATCAATGTAACTTATAGAATTGGCTTTAGGGGCATAAATAGATACACCGAATATCGCAACAAAAAAAACTCACTCATAACTGCTCCAGCCAGAGTTATTTTCACTGAAAATAAAAAAGTGCCGGTTTGTCCTGTTATTAGCAAAAATCAATGTAACTTATAGAATTGGCTTTAGGGGCATAAATAGATACATCGAATATCACAACAAAAAAACTCACTCATAACTGCTCCAACCAGAGTTATTTTCACTGAAAATAAAAAAGTGCCGGTTTGTCCTGTTATTAGCAAAAATCAATGTAACTTATAGAATTGGCTTTAGGGGCATAAATAGATACATCGAATATCGCAACAAAAAAAACTGACTCATAACTACTCCAGAGTTATTTTCACTGAAAATAAAAAAGTGCCGGTTTGTCCTGTTATTAGCAAAAATCAATGTAACTTATAGAATTGGCTTTAGGGGCATAAATAGATACATCGAATATCACAACAAAAAAAAAGTCACTCATAACTGCTCCAGCCAGAGTTATTTTCACTGAAAATAAAAAAGTGCCGGTTTGTCCTGTTATTAGCAAAAATCAATGTAACTTATAGAATTGGCTTTAGGGGCATAAATAGATACATCGAATATCACAACAAAAAAAACTGACTCAACTACTCCAGAGTTATTTTCACTGAAAATAAAAAAGTGCCGGTTTGTCCTGTTATTAGCAAAAATCAATGTAACTTATAGAATTGGCTTTAGGGGCATAAATAGATACATCGAATATCACAACAAAAAAAACTCACTCATAACTGCTCCAGCCAGAGTTATTTTCACTGAAAATTAAAAGGTGCCGGTTTGTCCTGTTATTAGCAAAAATCAATGTAACTTATAGAATTGGCTTCAGGGGCATAAATAGATACATCGAATATCGCAACAAAAAAAACTCACTCATAACTGCTCCAGCCAGAGTTATTTTCACTGAAAATTAAAAGGTGCCGGTTTGTCCTGTTATTAGCAAAAATCAATGTAACTTATAGAATTGGCTTTAGGGGCATAAATAGATACATCGAATATCACAACAAAAAAAACTCACTCATAACTGCTCCAGCCAGAGTTATTTTCACTGAAAATTAAAAGGTGCCGGTTTGTCCTGTTATTAGCAAAAATCAATGTAACTTATAGAATTGGCTTCAGGGGCATAAATAGATACATCGACTATCGCAACAAAAAAAACTCACTCATAACTGCTCCAGCCAGAGTTATTTTCACTGAAAATAAAAAAGTGCCGGTTTGTCCTGTTAGTAGGAAAAATCAATGTAACTTATAGTATTGGCTTTAGGGGCATAAATAGATACATCGAATATCGCAACAAAAAAAACTCACTCATAACTACTCTAGAGTTATTTACACTGAAAATAAAAAAGTGCCGGTTTGTCCTGTTATTAGCAAAAATAAATGTTACTTATAGAATTGGCTTTAGGGGCATAAATAGATACATCGAATATCACAACAAAAAAACTCACTCATAACTGCTCCAGCCAGAGTTATTTTACTGAAAATAAAAAAGTGCCGGTTTGTCCTGTTATTAGCAAAAATAAATGTTACTTATAGAATTGGCTTTAGGGACATAAATAGATACATCGAATATCACAACAAAAAAACTCACTCATAACTGCTCCAGCCAGAGTTATTTTACTGAAAATAAAAAAGTGCCGGTTTGTCCTGTTATTAGCAAAAATCAATGTTACTTATAGAATTGGCTTTAGGGGCATAAATAGATACACCGAATATCGCAACAAAAAAAACTCACTCATAACTGCTCCAGCCAGAGTTATTTTCACTGAAATTAAAAAAGTGCCGGTTTGGCCTGTTATTAGATAAAATCAATGTAACTTATAGAATTGGCTTTAGGGGCATAAATAGATACATTGAATATCACAACAAAAAAACTCACTCATAACTGCTCCAGCCAGAGTTATTTTCACTGAAAATAAAAAAGTGCCGGTTTGTCCTGTTATTAGCAAAAATCAATGTAACTTATAGAATTGGCTAGAGGGGCATAAATAGATACATCGAATATCACAACAAAAAAACTCACTCATAACTGCTCCAACCAGAGTTATTTTCACTGAAAATAAAAAAGTGCCGGTTTGTCCTGTTATTAGCAAAAATAAATGTTACTTATAGAATTGGCTTTAGGGGCATAAATAGATACATCGAATATCACAATAAAAAAACTCACTCATAACTGCTCCAGCTAGAGTTATTTTACTGAAAATAAAAAAGTGCCGGTTTGTCCTGTTATTAGCAAAAATAAATGTTACTTATAGAATTGGCTTTAGGGGCATAAATAGATACATCGAATATCACAACAAAAAAACTCACTCATAACTGCTCCAGCCAGAGTTATTTTCACTGAAAATTAAAAGGTGCCGGTTTGTCCTGTTATTAGCAAAAATCAATGTAACTTATATAATTGGCTTTAGGGGCATAAATAGATACATCGAATATCACAACAAAAAAAACTCACTCATAACTGCTCCAGCCAGAGTTATTTTCACTGAAAATAAAAAAGTGCCGGTTTGTCCTGTTATTAGCAAAAATCAATGTAACTTATAGAATTGGCTTTAGGGGCATAAATAGATACACCGAATATCGCAACAAAAAAAACTCACTCATAACTACTCCAGCCAGAGTTATTTTCACTGAAAATAAAAAAGTGCCGGTTTGTCCTGTTATTAGCAAAAATAAATGTTACTTATAGAATTGGCTTTAGGGGCATAAATAGATACATCGAATATCACAACAAAAAAACTCACTCATAACTGCTCCAGCCAGAGTTATTTTACTGAAAATAAAAAAGTGCCGGTTTGTCCTGTTATTAGCAAAAATAAATGTTACTTATAGAATTGGCTTTAGGGGCATAAATAGATACATCGAATATCACAACAAAAAAACTCACTCATAACTGCTCCAGCCAGAGTTATTTTACTGAAAATAAAAAAGTGCCGGTTTGTCCTGTTATTAGCAAAAATCAATGTAACTTATAGAATTGGCTTTAGGGGCATAAATAGATACACCGAATATCGCAACAAAAAAAACTCACTCATAACTGCTCCAGCCAGAGTTATTTTCACTGAAAATAAAAAAGTGCCGGTTTGCCCTGTTATTAGCAAAAATCAATGTAACTTATAAAATTGGCTTTAGGGGCATAAATAGATACATCGAATATCACAACAAAAAAACTCACTCATAACTGCTCCAGCCAGAGTTATTTTCACTGAAAATAAAAAAGTGCCGGTTTGTCCTGTTATTAGCAAAAATCAATGTAACTTATAGAATTGGCTTTAGGGGCATAATTAGATACATCGAATATCACAACAAAAAAAACTCACTCATAACTGCTCCAGCCAGAGTTATTTTCACTGAAAATAAAAAAGTGCCGGTTTGTCCTGTTATTAGCAAAAATAAATGTTACTTATAGAATTGGCTTTAGGGGCATAAATAGATACATCGAATATCACAACAAAAAAACTC
Source organism: Agriopis leucophaearia (assembly GCA_949125355.1). NCBI lineage: Eukaryota > Metazoa > Arthropoda > Insecta > Lepidoptera > Geometridae > Agriopis > Agriopis leucophaearia. The sequence goes on from OX421289.1 coordinate 8,054,676, forward strand.
ACTCATAACTGCTCCAGCCAGAGTTATTTTCACTGAAAATAAAAAATTGCCGGTTTGTCCTGTTATTAGCAAAAATCAATGTAACTTATAGAATTGGCTTTAGGGGCATAAATAGATACACCGAATATCGCAACAAAAAAAACTCACTCATAACTGCTCCAGCCAGAGTTATTTTCACTGAAAATAAAAAAGTGCCGGTTTGCCCTGTTATTAGCAAAAATCAATGTAACTTATAGAATTGGCTTTAGGGGCATAAATAGATACATCGAATATCACAACAAAAAAACTCACTCATAACTGCTCCAGCCAGAGTTATTTTCACTGAAAATAAAAAAGTGCCGGTTTGTCCTGTTATTAGCAAAAATCAATGTAACTTATAGAATTGGCTTTAGGGGCATAAATAGATACATCGAATATCGCAACAAAAAAAACTCACTCATAACTGCTCCAGCCAGAGTTATTTTCACTGAAAATAAAAAAGTGCCGGTTTGTCCTGTTATTAGCAAAAATCAATGTAACTTATAGAATTGGCTTTAGGGGCATAAATAGATACATCGAATATCACAACAAAAAAACTCACTCATAACTGCTCCAGCCAGAGTTATTTTCACTGAAAATAAAAAAGTGCCGGTTTGTCCTGTTATTAGCAAAAATCAATGTTACTTATAGAATTGGCTTTAGGGGCATAAATAGATACATCGAATATCGCAACAAAAAAAACTCACTCATAACTACTCCAGAGTTATTTTCACTGAAAATAAAAAAGTGCCGGTTTGTCCTGTTATTAGCAAAAATCAATGTAACTTATAGAATTGGCTTTAGGGGCATAAATAGATACATCGAATATCACAACAAAAAAAAAGTCACTCATAACTGCTCCAGCCAGAGTTATTTTCACTGAAAATAAAAAAGTGCCGGTTTGTCCTGTTATTAGCAAAAATCAATGTAACTTATAGAATTGCCTTTAGGGGCATAAATAGATACATCGAATATCGCAACAAAAAAAACTGACTCATAACTACTCCAGAGTTATTTTCACTGAAAATAAAAAAGTGCCGGTTTGTCCTGTTATTAGCAAAAATCAATGTAACTTATAGAATTGGCTTTAGGGGCATAAATAGATACATCGAATATCACAACAAAAAAAACTCACTCATAACTGCTCCAGCCAGAGTTATTTTCACTGAAAATTAAAAGGTGCCGGTTTGTCCTGTTATTAGCAAAAATCAATGTAACTTATAGAATTGGCTTCAGGGGCATAAATAGATACATCGAATATCGCAACAAAAAAAACTCACTCATAACTGCTCCAGCCAGAGTTATTTTCACTGAAAATAAAAAAGTGCCGGTTTGTCCTGTTATTAGGAAAAATCAATGTAACTTATAGTATTGGCTTTAGGGGCATAAATAGATACATCGAATATTGCAACAAAAAAAACTCACTCATAACTACTCTAGAGTTATTTACACTGAAAATAAAAAAGTGCCGGTTTGTCCTGTTATTAACAAAAATCAATGTTACTTATAGAATTGGCTTTAGGGGCATAAATAGATACACCGAATATCGCAACAAAAAAAACTCACTCATAACTACTCCAGAGTTATTTACACTGAAAATAAAAAAGTGCCGGTTTGTCCTGTTATTAGCAAAAATCAATGTAACTTATAGAATTGGCTTTAGGGGCATAAATAGATACATCGAATATCGTAACAAAAAAAACTGACTCATAACTACTCCAGAGTTATTTTCACTGAAAATAAAAAAGTGCCGGTTTGTCCTGTTATTAGCAAAAATCAATGTAACTTATAGAATTGGCTTTAGGGGCATAAATAGATACATCGAATATCGCAACAAAAAAAACTGACTCATAACTACTCCAGAGTTATTTTCACTGAAAATAAAAAAGTGCCGGTTTGTCCTGTTATTAGCAAAAATCAATGTAACTTATAGAATTGGCTTTAGGGGCATAAATAGATACATCGAATATCACAACAAAAAAAAAGTCACTCATAACTGCTCCAGCCAGAGTTATTTTCACTGAAAATAAAAAAGTGCCGGTTTGTCCTGTTATTAGCAAAAATCAATGTAACTTATAGAATTGCCTTTAGGGGCATAAATAGATACATCGAATATCGCAACAAAAAAAACTGACTCATAACTACTCCAGAGTTATTTTCACTGAAAATAAAAAAGTGCCGGTTTGTCCTGTTATTAGCAAAAATCAATGTAACTTATAGAATTGGCTTTAGGGGCATAAATAGATACATCGAATATCACAACAAAAAAAACTCACTCATAACTGCTCCAGCCAGAGTTATTTTCACTGAAAATTAAAAGGTGCCGGTTTGTCCTGTTATTAGCAAAAATCAATGTAACTTATAGAATTGGCTTCAGGGGCATAAATAGATACATCGAATATCGCAACAAAAAAAACTCACTCATAACTGCTCCAGCCAGAGTTATTTTCACTGAAAATAAAAAAGTTCCGGTTTGTCCTGTTATTAGGAAAAATCAATGTAACTTATAGTATTGGCTTTAGGGGCATAAATAGATACATCGAATATTGCAACAAAAAAAACTCACTCATAACTACTCTAGAGTTATTTACACTGAAAATAAAAAAGTGCCGGTTTGTCCTGTTATTAACAAAAATCAATGTTACTTATAGAATTGGCTTTAGGGGCATAAATAGATACACCGAATATCGCAACAAAAAAAACTCACTCATAACTACTCCAGAGTTATTTACACTGAAAATAAAAAAGTGCCGGTTTGTCCTGTTATTAGCAAAAATCAATGTAACTTATAGAATTGGCTTTAGGGGCATAAATAGATACATCGAATATCGTAACAAAAAAAACTGACTCATAACTACTCCAGAGTTATTTTCACTGAAAATAAAAAAGTGCCGGTTTGTCCTGTTATTAGCAAAAATCAATGTAACTTATAGAATTGGCTTTAGGGGCATAAATAGATACATCGAATATCACAACAAAAAAAAAGTCACTCATAACTGCTCCAGCCAGAGTTATTTTCACTGAAAATAAAAAAGTGCCGGTTTGTCCTGTTATCAGCAAAAATCAATGTAACTTATAGAATTGGCTTTAGGGGCATAAATAGATACATCGAATATCGCAACAAAAAAAACTGACTCATAACTACTCCAGAGTTATTTTCACTGAAAATAAAAAAGTGCCGGTTTGTCCTGTTATTAGCAAAAATCAATGTAACTTATAGAATTGGCTTTAGGGGCATAAATAGATACATCGAATATCACAACAAAAAAAACTCACTCATAACTGCTCCAGCCAGAGTTATTTTCACTGAAAATTAAAAGGTGCCGGTTTGTCCTGTTATTAGCAAAAATCAATGTAACTTATAGAATTGGCTTCAGTGGCATAAATAGATACATCGAATATCGCAACAAAAAAAACTCACTCATAACTGCTCCAGCCAGAGTTATTTTCACTGAAAATTAAAAGGTGCCGGTTTGTCCTGTTATTAGCAAAAATCAATGTAACTTATAGAATTGGCTTTAGGGGCATAAATAGATACATCGAATATCACAACAAAAAAAACTCACTCATAACTGCTCCAGCCAGAGTTATTTTCACTGAAAATTAAAAGGTGCCGGTTTGTCCTGTTATTAGCAAAAATCAATGTAACTTATAGAATTGGCTTCAGGGGCATAAATAGATACATCGACTATCGCAACAAAAAAAACTCACTCATAACTGCTCCAGCCAGAGTTATTTTCACTGAAAATAAAAAAGTGCCGGTTTGTCCTGTTAGTAGGAAAAATCAATGTAACTTATAGTATTGGCTTTAGGGGCATAAATAGATACATCGAATATCGCAACAAAAAAAACTCACTCATAACTACTCTAGAGTTATTTACACTGAAAATAAAAAAGTGCCGGTTTGTCCTGTTATTAGCAAAAATAAATGTTACTTATAGAATTGGCTTTAGGGGCATAAATAGATACATCGAATATCACAACAAAAAAACTCACTCATAACTGCTCCAGCCAGAGTTATTTTACTGAAAATAAAAAAGTGCCGGTTTGTCCTGTTATTAGCAAAAATAAATGTTACTTATAGAATTGGCTTTAGGGACATAAATAGATACATCGAATATCACAACAAAAAAACTCACTCATAACTGCTCCAGCCAGAGTTATTTTACTGAAAATAAAAAAGTGCCGGTTTGTCCTGTTATTAGCAAAAATCAATGTTACTTATAGAATTGGCTTTAGGGGCATAAATAGATACACCGAATATCGCAACAAAAAAAACTCACTCATAACTGCTCCAGCCAGAGTTATTTTCACTGAAATTAAAAAAGTGCCGGTTTGCCCTGTTATTAGATAAAATCAATGTAACTTATAGAATTGGCTTTAGGGGCATAAATAGATACATTGAATATCACAACAAAAAAACTCACTCATAACTGCTCCAGCCAGAGTTATTTTCACTGAAAATAAAAAAGTGCCGGTTTGTCCTGTTATTAGCAAAAATCAATGTAACTTATAGAATTGGCTAGAGGGGCATAAATAGATACATCGAATATCACAACAAAAAAACTCACTCATAACTGCTCCAACCAGAGTTATTTTCACTGAAAATAAAAAAGTGCCGGTTTGTCCTGTTATTAGCAAAAATAAATGTTACTTATAGAATTGGCTTTAGGGGCATAAATAGATACATCGAATATCACAATAAAAAAACTCACTCATAACTGCTCCAGCTAGAGTTATTTTACTGAAAATAAAAAAGTGCCGGTTTGTCCTGTTATTAGCAAAAATAAATGTTACTTATAGAATTGGCTTTAGGGGCATAAATAGATACATCGAATATCACAACAAAAAAACTCACTCATAACTGCTCCAGCCAGAGTTATTTTCACTGAAAATTAAAAGGTGCCGGTTTGTCCTGTTATTAGCAAAAATCAATGTAACTTATATAATTGGCTTTAGGGGCATAAATAGATACATCGAATATCACAACAAAAAAAACTCACTCATAACTGCTCCAGCCAGAGTTATTTTCACTGAAAATAAAAAAGTGCCGGTTTGTCCTGTTATTAGCAAAAATCAATGTAACTTATAGAATTGGCTTTAGGGGCATAAATAGATACACCGAATATCGCAACAAAAAAAACTCACTCATAACTACTCCAGCCAGAGTTATTTTCACTGAAAATAAAAAAGTGCCGGTTTGTCCTGTTATTAGCAAAAATAAATGTTACTTATAGAATTGGCTTTAGGGGCATAAATAGATACATCGAATATCACAACAAAAAAACTCACTCATAACTGCTCCAGCCAGAGTTATTTTACTGAAAATAAAAAAGTGCCGGTTTGTCCTGTTATTAGCAAAAATAAATGTTACTTATAGAATTGGCTTTAGGGGCATAAATAGATACATCGAATATCACAACAAAAAAACTCACTCATAACTGCTCCAGCCAGAGTTATTTTACTGAAAATAAAAAAGTGCCGGTTTGTCCTGTTATTAGCAAAAATCAATGTAACTTATAGAATTGGCTTTAGGGGCATAAATAGATACACCGAATATCGCAACAAAAAAAACTCACTCATAACTGCTCCAGCCAGAGTTATTTTCACTGAAAATAAAAAAGTGCCGGTTTGCCCTGTTATTAGCAAAAATCAATGTAACTTATAGAATTGGCTTTAGGGGCATAAATAGATACATCGAATATCACAACAAAAAAACTCACTCATAACTGCTCCAGCCAGAGTTATTTTCACTGAAAATAAAAAAGTGCCGGTTTGTCCTGTTATTAGCAAAAATCAATGTAACTTATAGAATTGGCTTTAGGGGCATAATTAGATACATCGAATATCACAACAAAAAAAACTCACTCATAACTGCTCCAGCCAGAGTTATTTTCACTGAAAATAAAAAAGTGCCGGTTTGTCCTGTTATTAGCAAAAATAAATGTTACTTATAGAATTGGCTTTAGGGGCATAAATAGATACATCGAATATCACAACAAAAAAACTCACTCATAACTGCTCCAGCCAGAGTTATTTTCACTGAAAATAAAAAATTGCCGGTTTGTCCTGTTATTAGCAAAAATCAATGTAACTTATAGAATTGGCTTTAGAGGCATAAATAGATACACCGAATATCGCAACAAAAAAAAACTCACTCATAACTGCTCCAGCCAGAGTTATTTTCACTGAAAATAAAAAAGTGCCAGTTTGTCCTGTTATTAGCAAAAATCAATGTTACTTATAGAATTGGCTTTAGGGGCATAAATAGATACATCGAATATCACAACAAAAAAACTCACTCATAACTGCTCCAGCCAGAGTTATTTTCACTGAAAATAAAAAAGTGCCGGTTTGTCCTGTTATTAGCAAAAATCAATGTAACTTATAGAATTGGCTTTAGGGGCATAAATAGATACATCGAATATCGCAACAAAAAAAACTCACTCATAACTGCTCCAGCCAGAGTTATTTTCACTGAAAATAAAAAAGTGCCGGTTTATCCTGTTATTAGCAAAAATCAATGTAACTTATAGAATTGGCTTTAGGGGCATAAATAGATACATCGAATATCACAACAAAAAAACTCACTCATAACTGCTCCAGCCAGAGTTATTTTCACTGAAAATAAAAAAGTGCCGGTTTGTCCTGTTATTAGCAAAAATCAATGTTACTTATAGAATTGGCTTTAGGGGCATAAATAGATACATCGAATATCGCAACAAAAAAAACTCACTCATAACTACTCCAGAGTTATTTTCACTGAAAATAAAAAAGTGCCGGTTTGTCCTGTTATTAGCAAAAATCAATGTAACTTATAGAATTGGCTTTAGGGGCATAAATAGATACATCGAATATCGCAACAAAAAAAACTGACTCATAACTACTCCAGAGTTATTTTCACTGAAAATAAAAAAGTGCCGGTTTGTCCTGTTATTAGCAAAAATCAATGTAACTTATAGAATTGGCTTTAGGGGCATAAATAGATACATCGAATATCACAACAAAAAAAAAGTCACTCATAACTGCTCCAGCCAGAGTTATTTTCACTGAAAATAAAAAAGTGCCGGTTTGTCCTGTTATTAGCAAAAATCAATGTAACTTATAGAATTGCCTTTAGGGGCATAAATAGATACATCGAATATCGCAACAAAAAAAACTGACTCATAACTACTCCAGAGTTATTTTCACTGAAAATAAAAAAGTGCCGGTTTGTCCTGTTATTAGCAAAAATCAATGTAACTTATAGAATTGGCTTTAGGGGCATAAATAGATACATCGAATATCACAACAAAAAAAACTCACTCATAACTGCTCCAGCCAGAGTTATTTTCACTGAAAATTAAAAGGTGCCGGTTTGTCCTGTTATTAGCAAAAATCAATGTAACTTATAGAATTGGCTTCAGGGGCATAAATAGATACATCGAATATCGCAACAAAAAAAACTCACTCATAACTGCTCCAGCCAGAGTTATTTTCACTGAAAATAAAAAAGTGCCGGTTTGTCCTGTTATTAGGAAAAATCAATGTAACTTATAGTATTGGCTTTAGGGGCATAAATAGATACATCGAATATTGCAACAAAAAAAACTCACTCATAACTACTCTAGAGTTATTTACACTGAAAATAAAAAAGTGCCGGTTTGTCCTGTTATTAACAAAAATCAATGTAACTTATAGAATTGGCTTTAGGGGCATAAATAGATACACCGAATATCGCAACAAAAAAAACTCACTCATAACTACTCCAGAGTTATTTACACTGAAAATAAAAAAGTGCCGGTTTGTCCTGTTATTAGCAAAAATCAATGTAACTTATAGAATTGGCTTTAGGGGCATAAATAGATACATCGAATATCGTAACAAAATAAACTGACTCATAACTACTCCAGAGTTATTTTCACTGAAAATAAAAAAGTGCCGGTTTGTCCTGTTATTAGCAAAAATCAATGTAACTTATAGAATTGGCTTTAGGGGCATAAATAGATACATCGAATATCACAACAAAAAAACTCACTCATAACTGCTCCAGCCAGAGTTATTTTCACTGAAAATAAAAAAGTGCCGGTTTGTCCTGTTATTAGCAAAAATCAATGTTACTTATAGAATTGGCTTTAGGGGCATAAATAGATACATCGAATATCGCAACAAAAAAAACTCACTCATAACTACTCCAGAGTTATTTTCACTGAAAATAAAAAAGTGCCGGTTTGTCCTGTTATTAGCAAAAATCAATGTAACTTATAGAATTGGCTTTAGGGGCATAAATAGATACATCGAATATCGCAACAAAAAAAACTGACTCATAACTACTCCAGAGTTATTTTCACTGAAAATAAAAAAGTGCCGGTTTGTCCTGTTATTAGCAAAAATCAATGTAACTTATAGAATTGGCTTTAGGGGCATAAATAGATACATCGAATATCACAACAAAAAAAAAGTCACTCATAACTGCTCCAGCCAGAGTTATTTTCACTGAAAATAAAAAAGTGCCGGTTTGTCCTGTTATTAGCAAAAATCAATGTAACTTATAGAATTGCCTTTAGGGGCATAAATAGATACATCGAATATCGCAACAAAAAAAACTGACTCATAACTACTCCAGAGTTATTTTCACTGAAAATAAAAAAGTGCCGGTTTGTCCTGTTATTAGCAAAAATCAATGTAACTTATAGAATTGGCTTTAGGGGCATAAATAGATACATCGAATATCACAACAAAAAAACTCACTCATAACTGCTCCAGCCAGAGTTATTTTCACTGAAAATTAAAAGGTGCCGGTTTGTCCTGTTATTAGCAAAAATCAATGTAACTTATATAATTGGCTTTAGGGGCATAAATAGATACATCGAATATCACAACAAAAAAAACTCACTCATAACTGCTCCAGCCAGAGTTATTTTCACTGAAAATAAAAAAGTGCCGGTTTGTCCTGTTATTAGCAAAAATAAATGTTACTTATAGAATTGGCTTTAGGGGCATAAATAGATACATCGAATATCACAACAAAAAAACTCACTCATAACTGCTCCAGCCAGAGTTATTTTCACTGAAAATAAAAAATTGCCGGTTTGTCCTGTTATTAGCAAAAATCAATGTAACTTATAGAATTGGCTTTAGGGGCATAAATAGATACACCGAATATCGCAACAAAAAAAACTCACTCATAACTGCTCCAGCCAGAGTTATTTTCACTGAAAATAAAAAAGTGCCGGTTTGCCCTGTTATTAGCAAAAATCAATGTAACTTATAGAATTGGCTTTAGGGGCATAAATAGATACATCGAATATCACAACAAAAAAACTCACTCATAACTGCTCCAGCCAGAGTTATTTTCACTGAAAATAAAAAAGTGCCGGTTTGTCCTGTTATTAGCAAAAATCAATGTAACTTATAGAATTGGCTTTAGGGGCATAAATAGATACATCGAATATCGCAACAAAAAAAACTCACTCATAACTGCTCCAGCCAGAGTTATTTTCACTGAAAATAAAAAAGTGCCGGTTTGTCCTGTTATTAGCAAAAATCAATGTAACTTATAGAATTGGCTTTAGGGGCATAAATAGATACATCGAATATCACAACAAAAAAACTCACTCATAACTGCTCCAGCCAGAGTTATTTTCACTGAAAATAAAAAAGTGCCGGTTTGTCCTGTTATTAGCAAAAATCAATGTTACTTATAGAATTGGCTTTAGGGGCATAAATAGATACATCGAATATCGCAACAAAAAAAACTCACTCATAACTACTCCAGAGTTATTTTCACTGAAAATAAAAAAGTGCCGGTTTGTCCTGTTATTAGCAAAAATCAATGTAACTTATAGAATTGGCTTTAGGGGCATAAATAGATACATCGAATATCACAACAAAAAAAAAGTCACTCATAACTGCTCCAGCCAGAGTTATTTTCACTGAAAATAAAAAAGTGCCGGTTTGTCCTGTTATTAGCAAAAATCAATGTAACTTATAGAATTGCCTTTAGGGGCATAAATAGATACATCGAATATCGCAACAAAAAAAACTGACTCATAACTACTCCAGAGTTATTTTCACTGAAAATAAAAAAGTGCCGGTTTGTCCTGTTATTAGCAAAAATCAATGTAACTTATAGAATTGGCTTTAGGGGCATAAATAGATACATCGAATATCACAACAAAAAAAACTCACTCATAACTGCTCCAGCCAGAGTTATTTTCACTGAAAATTAAAAGGTGCCGGTTTGTCCTGTTATTAGCAAAAATCAATGTAACTTATAGAATTGGCTTCAGGGGCATAAATAGATACATCGAATATCGCAACAAAAAAAACTCACTCATAACTGCTCCAGCCAGAGTTATTTTCACTGAAAATAAAAAAGTGCCGGTTTGTCCTGTTATTAGGAAAAATCAATGTAACTTATAGTATTGGCTTTAGGGGCATAAATAGATACATCGAATATTGCAACAAAAAAAACTCACTCATAACTACTCTAGAGTTATTTACACTGAAAATAAAAAAGTGCCGGTTTGTCCTGTTATTAACAAAAATCAATGTTACTTATAGAATTGGCTTTAGGGGCATAAATAGATACACCGAATATCGCAACAAAAAAAACTCACTCATAACTACTCCAGAGTTATTTACACTGAAAATAAAAAAGTGCCGGTTTGTCCTGTTATTAGCAAAAATCAATGTAACTTATAGAATTGGCTTTAGGGGCATAAATAGATACATCGAATATCGTAACAAAAAAAACTGACTCATAACTACTCCAGAGTTATTTTCACTGAAAATAAAAAAGTGCCGGTTTGTCCTGTTATTAGCAAAAATCAATGTAACTTATAGAATTGGCTTTAGGGGCATAAATAGATACATCGAATATCGCAACAAAAAAAACTGACTCATAACTACTCCAGAGTTATTTTCACTGAAAATAAAAAAGTGCCGGTTTGTCCTGTTATTAGCAAAAATCAATGTAACTTATAGAATTGGCTTTAGGGGCATAAATAGATACATCGAATATCACAACAAAAAAAAAGTCACTCATAACTGCTCCAGCCAGAGTTATTTTCACTGAAAATAAAAAAGTGCCGGTTTGTCCTGTTATTAGCAAAAATCAATGTAACTTATAGAATTGCCTTTAGGGGCATAAATAGATACATCGAATATCGCAACAAAAAAAACTGACTCATAACTACTCCAGAGTTATTTTCACTGAAAATAAAAAAGTGCCGGTTTGTCCTGTTATTAGCAAAAATCAATGTAACTTATAGTATTGGCTTTAGGGGCATAAATAGATACATCGAATATTGCAACAAAAAAAACTCACTCATAACTACTCTAGAGTTATTTACACTGAAAATAAAAAAGTGCCGGTTTGTCCTGTTATTAGCAAAAATCAATGTAACTTATATAATTGGCTTTAGGGGCATAAATAGATACATCGAATATCACAACAAAAAAAACTCACTCATAACTGCTCCAGCCAGAGTTATTTTCACTGAAAATAAAAAAGTGCCGGTTTGTCCTGTTATTAGCAAAAATCAATGTAACTTATAGAATTGGCTTTAGGGGCATAAATAGATACATCGAATATCGCAACAAAAAAAACTGACTCATAACTACTCCAGAGTTATTTTCACTGAAAATAAAAAAGTGCCGGTTTGTCCTGTTATTAGCAAAAATCAATGTAACTTATAGAATTGGCTTTAGGGGCATAAATAGATACATCGAATATCACAACAAAAAAAACTCACTCATAACTGCTCCAGCCAGAGTTATTTTCACTGAAAATTAAAAGGTGCCGGTTTGTCCTGTTATTAGCAAAAATCAATGTAACTTATAGAATTGGCTTCAGGGGCATAAATAGATACATCGAATATCGCAACAAAAAAAACTCACTCATAACTGCTCCAGCCAGAGTTATTTTCACTGAAAATTAAAAGGTGCCGGTTTGTCCTGTTATTAGCAAAAATCAATGTAACTTATAGAATTGGCTTTAGGGGCATAAATAGATACATCGAATATCACAACAAAAAAAACTCACTCATAACTGCTCCAGCCAGAGTTATTTTCACTGAAAATTAAAAGGTGCCGGTTTGTCCTGTTATTAGCAAAAATCAATGTAACTTATAGAATTGGCTTCAGGGGCATAAATAGATACATCGACTATCGCAACAAAAAAAACTCACTCATAACTGCTCCAGCCAGAGTTATTTTCACTGAAAATAAAAAAGTGCCGGTTTGTCCTGTTAGTAGGAAAAATCAATGTAACTTATAGTATTGGCTTTAGGGGCATAAATAGATACATCGAATATCGCAACAAAAAAAACTCACTCATAACTACTCTAGAGTTATTTACACTGAAAATAAAAAAGTGCCGGTTTGTCCTGTTATTAGCAAAAATAAATGTTACTTATAGAATTGGCTTTAGGGGCATAAATAGATACATCGAATATCACAACAAAAAAACTCACTCATAACTGCTCCAGCCAGAGTTATTTTACTGAAAATAAAAAAGTGCCGGTTTGTCCTGTTATTAGCAAAAATAAATGTTACTTATAGAATTGGCTTTAGGGACATAAATAGATACATCGAATATCACAACAAAAAAACTCACTCATAACTGCTCCAGCCAGAGTTATTTTACTGAAAATAAAAAAGTGCCGGTTTGTCCTGTTATTAGCAAAAATCAATGTTACTTATAGAATTGGCTTTAGGGGCATAAATAGATACACCGAATATCGCAACAAAAAAAACTCACTCATAACTGCTCCAGCCAGAGTTATTTTCACTGAAATTAAAAAAGTGCCGGTTTGCCCTGTTATTAGATAAAATCAATGTAACTTATAGAATTGGCTTTAGGGGCATAAATAGATACATTGAATATCACAACAAAAAAACTCACTCATAACTGCTCCAGCCAGAGTTATTTTCACTGAAAATAAAAAAGTGCCGGTTTGTCCTGTTATTAGCAAAAATCAATGTAACTTATAGAATTGGCTAGAGGGGCATAAATAGATACATCGAATATCACAACAAAAAAACTCACTCATAACTGCTCCAACCAGAGTTATTTTCACTGAAAATAAAAAAGTGCCGGTTTGTCCTGTTATTAGCAAAAATAAATGTTACTTATAGAATTGGCTTTAGGGGCATAAATAGATACATCGAATATCACAACAAAAAAACTCACTCATAACTGCTCCAGCCAGAGTTATTTTACTGAAAATAAAAAAGTGCCGGTTTGTCCTGTTATTAGCAAAAATAAATGTTACTTATAGAATTGGCTTTAGGGGCATAAATAGATACATCGAATATCACAACAAAAAAACTCACTCATAACTGCTCCAGCCAGAGTTATTTTACTGAAAATAAAAAAGTGCCGGTTTGTCCTGTTATTAGCAAAAATCAATGTAACTTATAGAATTGGCTTTAGGGGCATAAATAGATACACCGAATATCGCAACAAAAAAAACTCACTCATAACTGCTCCAGCCAGAGTTATTTTCACTGAAAATAAAAAAGTGCCGGTTTGTCCTGTTATTAGCAAAAATCAATGTAACTTATAGAATTGGCTTTAGGGGCATAAATAGATACACCGAATATCGCAACAAAAAAAACTCACTCATAACTACTCCAGCCAGAGTTATTTTCACTGAAAATAAAAAAGTGCCGGTTTGTCCTGTTATTAGCAAAAATAAATGTTACTTATAGAATTGGCTTTAGGGGCATAAATAGATACATCGAATATCACAACAAAAAAACTCACTCATAACTGCTCCAGCCAGAGTTATTTTACTGAAAATAAAAAAGTGCCGGTTTGTCCTGTTATTAGCAAAAATAAATGTTACTTATAGAATTGGCTTTAGGGGCATAAATAGATACATCGAATATCACAACAAAAAAACTCACTCATAACTGCTCCAGCCAGAGTTATTTTACTGAAAATAAAAAAGTGCCGGTTTGTCCTGTTATTAGCAAAAATCAATGTAACTTATAGAATTGGCTTTAGGGGCATAAATAGATACACCGAATATCGCAACAAAAAAAACTCACTCATAACTGCTCCAGCCAGAGTTATTTTCACTGAAAATAAAAAAGTGCCGGTTTGCCCTGTTATTAGCAAAAATCAATGTAACTTATAGAATTGGCTTTAGGGGCATAAATAGATACATCGAATATCACAACAAAAAAACTCACTCATAACTGCTCCAGCCAGAGTTATTTTCACTGAAAATAAAAAAGTGCCGGTTTGTCCTGTTATTAGCAAAAATCAATGTAACTTATAGAATTGGCTTTAGGGGCATAAATAGATACATCGAATATCGCAACAAAAAAAACTCACTCATAACTGCTCCAGCCAGAGTTATTTTCACTGAAAATAAAAAAGTGCCGGTTTGTCCTGTTATTAGCAAAAATCAATGTAACTTATAGAATTGGCTTTAGGGGCATAAATAGATACATCGAATATCACAACAAAAAAACTCACTCATAACTGCTCCAGCCAGAGTTATTTTCACTGAAAATAAAAAAGTGCCGGTTTGTCCTGTTATTAGCAAAAATCAATGTTACTTATAGAATTGGCTTTAGGGGCATAAATAGATACATCGAATATCGCAACAAAAAAAACTCACTCATAACTACTCCAGAGTTATTTTCACTGAAAATAAAAAAGTGCCGGTTTGTCCTGTTATTAGCAAAAATCAATGTAACTTATAGAATTGGCTTTAGGGGCATAAATAGATACATCGAATATCACAACAAAAAAAAAGTCACTCATAACTGCTCCAGCCAGAGTTATTTTCACTGAAAATAAAAAAGTGCCGGTTTGTCCTGTTATTAGCAAAAATCAATGTAACTTATAGAATTGCCTTTAGGGGCATAAATAGATACATCGAATATCGCAACAAAAAAAACTGACTCATAACTACTCCAGAGTTATTTTCACTGAAAATAAAAAAGTGCCGGTTTGTCCTGTTATTAGCAAAAATCAATGTAACTTATAGAATTGGCTTTAGGGGCATAAATAGATACATCGAATATCACAACAAAAAAAACTCACTCATAACTGCTCCAGCCAGAGTTATTTTCACTGAAAATTAAAAGGTGCCGGTTTGTCCTGTTATTAGCAAAAATCAATGTAACTTATAGAATTGGCTTCAGGGGCATAAATAGATACATCGAATATCGCAACAAAAAAAACTCACTCATAACTGCTCCAGCCAGAGTTATTTTCACTGAAAATAAAAAAGTGCCGGTTTGTCCTGTTATTAGGAAAAATCAATGTAACTTATAGTATTGGCTTTAGGGGCATAAATAGATACATCGAATATTGCAACAAAAAAAACTCACTCATAACTACTCTAGAGTTATTTACACTGAAAATAAAAAAGTGCCGGTTTGTCCTGTTATTAACAAAAATCAATGTTACTTATAGAATTGGCTTTAGGGGCATAAATAGATACACCGAATATCGCAACAAAAAAAACTCACTCATAACTACTCCAGAGTTATTTACACTGAAAATAAAAAAGTGCCGGTTTGTCCTGTTATTAGCAAAAATCAATGTAACTTATAGAATTGGCTTTAGGGGCATAAATAGATACATCGAATATCGTAACAAAAAAAACTGACTCATAACTACTCCAGAGTTATTTTCACTGAAAATAAAAAAGTGCCGGTTTGTCCTGTTATTAGCAAAAATCAATGTAACTTATAGAATTGGCTTTAGGGGCATAAATAGATACATCGAATATCGCAACAAAAAAAACTGACTCATAACTACTCCAGAGTTATTTTCACTGAAAATAAAAAAGTGCCGGTTTGTCCTGTTATTAGCAAAAATCAATGTAACTTATAGAATTGGCTTTAGGGGCATAAATAGATACATCGAATATCACAACAAAAAAAAAGTCACTCATAACTGCTCCAGCCAGAGTTATTTTCACTGAAAATAAAAAAGTGCCGGTTTGTCCTGTTATTAGCAAAAATCAATGTAACTTATAGAATTGCCTTTAGGGGCATAAATAGATACATCGAATATCGCAACAAAAAAAACTGACTCATAACTACTCCAGAGTTATTTTCACTGAAAATAAAAAAGTGCCGGTTTGTCCTGTTATTAGCAAAAATCAATGTAACTTATAGTATTGGCTTTAGGGGCATAAATAGATACATCGAATATTGCAACAAAAAAAACTCACTCATAACTACTCTAGAGTTATTTACACTGAAAATAAAAAAGTGCCGGTTTGTCCTGTTATTAGCAAAAATCAATGTAACTTATATAATTGGCTTTAGGGGCATAAATAGATACATCGAATATCACAACAAAAAAAACTCACTCATAACTGCTCCAGCCAGAGTTATTTTCACTGAAAATAAAAAAGTGCCGGTTTGTCCTGTTATTAGCAAAAATCAATGTAACTTATAGAATTGGCTTTAGGGGCATAAATAGATACATCGAATATCGCAACAAAAAAAACTGACTCATAACTACTCCAGAGTTATTTTCACTGAAAATAAAAAAGTGCCGGTTTGTCCTGTTATTAGCAAAAATCAATGTAACTTATAGAATTGGCTTTAGGGGCATAAATAGATACATCGAATATCACAACAAAAAAAACTCACTCATAACTGCTCCAGCCAGAGTTATTTTCACTGAAAATTAAAAGGTGCCGGTTTGTCCTGTTATTAGCAAAAATCAATGTAACTTATAGAATTGGCTTCAGGGGCATAAATAGATACATCGAATATCGCAACAAAAAAAACTCACTCATAACTGCTCCAGCCAGAGTTATTTTCACTGAAAATTAAAAGGTGCCGGTTTGTCCTGTTATTAGCAAAAATCAATGTAACTTATAGAATTGGCTTTAGGGGCATAAATAGATACATCGAATATCACAACAAAAAAAACTCACTCATAACTGCTCCAGCCAGAGTTATTTTCACTGAAAATTAAAAGGTGCCGGTTTGTCCTGTTATTAGCAAAAATCAATGTAACTTATAGAATTGGCTTCAGGGGCATAAATAGATACATCGACTATCGCAACAAAAAAAACTCACTCATAACTGCTCCAGCCAGAGTTATTTTCACTGAAAATAAAAAAGTGCCGGTTTGTCCTGTTAGTAGGAAAAATCAATGTAACTTATAGTATTGGCTTTAGGGGCATAAATAGATACATCGAATATCGCAACAAAAAAAACTCACTCATAACTACTCTAGAGTTATTTACACTGAAAATAAAAAAGTGCCGGTTTGTCCTGTTATTAGCAAAAATAAATGTTACTTATAGAATTGGCTTTAGGGGCATAAATAGATACATCGAATATCACAACAAAAAAACTCACTCATAACTGCTCCAGCCAGAGTTATTTTACTGAAAATAAAAAAGTGCCGGTTTGTCCTGTTATTAGCAAAAATAAATGTTACTTATAGAATTGGCTTTAGGGACATAAATAGATACATCGAATATCACAACAAAAAAACTCACTCATAACTGCTCCAGCCAGAGTTATTTTACTGAAAATAAAAAAGTGCCGGTTTGTCCTGTTATTAGCAAAAATCAATGTTACTTATAGAATTGGCTTTAGGGGCATAAATAGATACACCGAATATCGCAACAAAAAAAACTCACTCATAACTGCTCCAGCCAGAGTTATTTTCACTGAAATTAAAAAAGTGCCGGTTTGCCCTGTTATTAGATAAAATCAATGTAACTTATAGAATTGGCTTTAGGGGCATAAATAGATACATTGAATATCACAACAAAAAAACTCACTCATAACTGCTCCAGCCAGAGTTATTTTCACTGAAAATAAAAAAGTGCCGGTTTGTCCTGTTATTAGCAAAAATCAATGTAACTTATAGAATTGGCTAGAGGGGCATAAATAGATACATCGAATATCACAACAAAAAAACTCACTCATAACTGCTCCAACCAGAGTTATTTTCACTGAAAATAAAAAAGTGCCGGTTTGTCCTGTTATTAGCAAAAATAAATGTTACTTATAGAATTGGCTTTAGGGGCATAAATAGATACATCGAATATCACAATAAAAAAACTCACTCATAACTGCTCCAGCTAGAGTTATTTTACTGAAAATAAAAAAGTGCCGGTTTGTCCTGTTATTAGCAAAAATAAATGTTACTTATAGAATTGGCTTTAGGGGCATAAATAGATACATCGAATATCACAACAAAAAAACTCACTCATAACTGCTCCAGCCAGAGTTATTTTCACTGAAAATTAAAAGGTGCCGGTTTGTCCTGTTATTAGCAAAAATCAATGTAACTTATATAATTGGCTTTAGGGGCATAAATAGATACATCGAATATCACAACAAAAAAAACTCACTCATAACTGCTCCAGCCAGAGTTATTTTCACTGAAAATAAAAAAGTGCCGGTTTGTCCTGTTATTAGCAAAAATCAATGTAACTTATAGAATTGGCTTTAGGGGCATAAATAGATACACCGAATATCGCAACAAAAAAAACTCACTCATAACTACTCCAGCCAGAGTTATTTTCACTGAAAATAAAAAAGTGCCGGTTTGTCCTGTTATTAGCAAAAATAAATGTTACTTATAGAATTGGCTTTAGGGGCATAAATAGATACATCGAATATCACAACAAAAAAACTCACTCATAACTGCTCCAGCCAGAGTTATTTTACTGAAAATAAAAAAGTGCCGGTTTGTCCTGTTATTAGCAAAAATAAATGTTACTTATAGAATTGGCTTTAGGGGCATAAATAGATACATCGAATATCACAACAAAAAAACTCACTCATAACTGCTCCAGCCAGAGTTATTTTACTGAAAATAAAAAAGTGCCGGTTTGTCCTGTTATTAGCAAAAATCAATGTAACTTATAGAATTGGCTTTAGGGGCATAAATAGATACACCGAATATCGCAACAAAAAAAACTCACTCATAACTGCTCCAGCCAGAGTTATTTTCACTGAAAATAAAAAAGTGCCGGTTTGCCCTGTTATTAGCAAAAATCAATGTAACTTATAGAATTGGCTTTAGGGGCATAAATAGATACATCGAATATCACAACAAAAAAACTCACTCATAACTGCTCCAGCCAGAGTTATTTTCACTGAAAATAAAAAAGTGCCGGTTTGTCCTGTTATTAGCAAAAATCAATGTAACTTATAGAATTGGCTTTAGGGGCATAATTAGATACATCGAATATCACAACAAAAAAAACTCACTCATAACTGCTCCAGCCAGAGTTATTTTCACTGAAAATAAAAAAGTGCCGGTTTGTCCTGTTATTAGCAAAAATAAATGTTACTTATAGAATTGGCTTTAGGGGCATAAATAGATACATCGAATATCACAACAAAAAAACTCACTCATAACTGCTCCAGCCAGAGTTATTTTCACTGAAAATAAAAAATTGCCGGTTTGTCCTGTTATTAGCAAAAATCAATGTAACTTATAGAATTGGCTTTAGAGGCATAAATAGATACACCGAATATCGCAACAAAAAAAAACTCACTCATAACTGCTCCAGCCAGAGTTATTTTCACTGAAAATAAAAAAGTGCCAGTTTGTCCTGTTATTAGCAAAAATCAATGTTACTTATAGAATTGGCTTTAGGGGCATAAATAGATACATCGAATATCACAACAAAAAAACTCACTCATAACTGCTCCAGCCAGAGTTATTTTCACTGAAAATAAAAAAGTGCCGGTTTGTCCTGTTATTAGCAAAAATCAATGTAACTTATAGAATTGGCTTTAGGGGCATAAATAGATACATCGAATATCGCAACAAAAAAAACTCACTCATAACTGCTCCAGCCAGAGTTATTTTCACTGAAAATAAAAAAGTGCCGGTTTATCCTGTTATTAGCAAAAATCAATGTAACTTATAGAATTGGCTTTAGGGGCATAAATAGATACATCGAATATCACAACAAAAAAACTCACTCATAACTGCTCCAGCCAGAGTTATTTTCACTGAAAATAAAAAAGTGCCGGTTTGTCCTGTTATTAGCAAAAATCAATGTTACTTATAGAATTGGCTTTAGGGGCATAAATAGATACATCGAATATCGCAACAAAAAAAACTCACTCATAACTACTCCAGAGTTATTTTCACTGAAAATAAAAAAGTGCCGGTTTGTCCTGTTATTAGCAAAAATCAATGTAACTTATAGAATTGGCTTTAGGGGCATAAATAGATACATCGAATATCGCAACAAAAAAAACTGACTCATAACTACTCCAGAGTTATTTTCACTGAAAATAAAAAAGTGCCGGTTTGTCCTGTTATTAGCAAAAATCAATGTAACTTATAGAATTGGCTTTAGGGGCATAAATAGATACATCGAATATCACAACAAAAAAAAAGTCACTCATAACTGCTCCAGCCAGAGTTATTTTCACTGAAAATAAAAAAGTGCCGGTTTGTCCTGTTATTAGCAAAAATCAATGTAACTTATAGAATTGCCTTTAGGGGCATAAATAGATACATCGAATATCGCAACAAAAAAAACTGACTCATAACTACTCCAGAGTTATTTTCACTGAAAATAAAAAAGTGCCGGTTTGTCCTGTTATTAGCAAAAATCAATGTAACTTATAGAATTGGCTTTAGGGGCATAAATAGATACATCGAATATCACAACAAAAAAAACTCACTCATAACTGCTCCAGCCAGAGTTATTTTCACTGAAAATTAAAAGGTGCCGGTTTGTCCTGTTATTAGCAAAAATCAATGTAACTTATAGAATTGGCTTCAGGGGCATAAATAGATACATCGAATATCGCAACAAAAAAAACTCACTCATAACTGCTCCAGCCAGAGTTATTTTCACTGAAAATAAAAAAGTGCCGGTTTGTCCTGTTATTAGGAAAAATCAATGTAACTTATAGTATTGGCTTTAGGGGCATAAATAGATACATCGAATATTGCAACAAAAAAAACTCACTCATAACTACTCTAGAGTTATTTACACTGAAAATAAAAAAGTGCCGGTTTGTCCTGTTATTAACAAAAATCAATGTAACTTATAGAATTGGCTTTAGGGGCATAAATAGATACACCGAATATCGCAACAAAAAAAACTCACTCATAACTACTCCAGAGTTATTTACACTGAAAATAAAAAAGTGCCGGTTTGTCCTGTTATTAGCAAAAATCAATGTAACTTATAGAATTGGCTTTAGGGGCATAAATAGATACATCGAATATCGTAACAAAATAAACTGACTCATAACTACTCCAGAGTTATTTTCACTGAAAATAAAAAAGTGCCGGTTTGTCCTGTTATTAGCAAAAATCAATGTAACTTATAGAATTGGCTTTAGGGGCATAAATAGATACATCGAATATCACAACAAAAAAACTCACTCATAACTGCTCCAGCCAGAGTTATTTTCACTGAAAATAAAAAAGTGCCGGTTTGTCCTGTTATTAGCAAAAATCAATGTTACTTATAGAATTGGCTTTAGGGGCATAAATAGATACATCGAATATCGCAACAAAAAAAACTCACTCATAACTACTCCAGAGTTATTTTCACTGAAAATAAAAAAGTGCCGGTTTGTCCTGTTATTAGCAAAAATCAATGTAACTTATAGAATTG
This sequence comes from Agriopis leucophaearia, assembly GCA_949125355.1. NCBI lineage: Eukaryota > Metazoa > Arthropoda > Insecta > Lepidoptera > Geometridae > Agriopis > Agriopis leucophaearia. Next base: position 8,076,284 of record OX421289.1, read on the forward strand.
GCTTTAGGGGCATAAATAGATACATCGAATATCGCAACAAAAAAAACTGACTCATAACTACTCCAGAGTTATTTTCACTGAAAATAAAAAAGTGCCGGTTTGTCCTGTTATTAGCAAAAATCAATGTAACTTATAGAATTGGCTTTAGGGGCATAAATAGATACATCGAATATCACAACAAAAAAAAAGTCACTCATAACTGCTCCAGCCAGAGTTATTTTCACTGAAAATAAAAAAGTGCCGGTTTGTCCTGTTATTAGCAAAAATCAATGTAACTTATAGAATTGCCTTTAGGGGCATAAATAGATACATCGAATATCGCAACAAAAAAAACTGACTCATAACTACTCCAGAGTTATTTTCACTGAAAATAAAAAAGTGCCGGTTTGTCCTGTTATTAGCAAAAATCAATGTAACTTATAGAATTGGCTTTAGGGGCATAAATAGATACATCGAATATCACAACAAAAAAACTCACTCATAACTGCTCCAGCCAGAGTTATTTTCACTGAAAATTAAAAGGTGCCGGTTTGTCCTGTTATTAGCAAAAATCAATGTAACTTATATAATTGGCTTTAGGGGCATAAATAGATACATCGAATATCACAACAAAAAAAACTCACTCATAACTGCTCCAGCCAGAGTTATTTTCACTGAAAATAAAAAAGTGCCGGTTTGTCCTGTTATTAGCAAAAATCAATGTAACTTATAGAATTGGCTTTAGGGGCATAAATAGATACACCGAATATCGCAACAAAAAAAACTCACTCATAACTACTCCAGCCAGAGTTATTTTCACTGAAAATAAAAAAGTGCCGGTTTGTCCTGTTATTAGCAAAAATAAATGTTACTTATAGAATTGGCTTTAGGGGCATAAATAGATACATCGAATATCACAACAAAAAAACTCACTCATAACTGCTCCAGCCAGAGTTATTTTACTGAAAATAAAAAAGTGCCGGTTTGTCCTGTTATTAGCAAAAATAAATGTTACTTATAGAATTGGCTTTAGGGGCATAAATAGATACATCGAATATCACAACAAAAAAACTCACTCATAACTGCTCCAGCCAGAGTTATTTTACTGAAAATAAAAAAGTGCCGGTTTGTCCTGTTATTAGCAAAAATCAATGTAACTTATAGAATTGGCTTTAGGGGCATAAATAGATACACCGAATATCGCAACAAAAAAAACTCACTCATAACTGCTCCAGCCAGAGTTATTTTCACTGAAAATAAAAAAGTGCCGGTTTGCCCTGTTATTAGCAAAAATCAATGTAACTTATAAAATTGGCTTTAGGGGCATAAATAGATACATCGAATATCACAACAAAAAAACTCACTCATAACTGCTCCAGCCAGAGTTATTTTCACTGAAAATAAAAAAGTGCCGGTTTGTCCTGTTATTAGCAAAAATCAATGTAACTTATAGAATTGGCTTTAGGGGCATAATTAGATACATCGAATATCACAACAAAAAAAACTCACTCATAACTGCTCCAGCCAGAGTTATTTTCACTGAAAATAAAAAAGTGCCGGTTTGTCCTGTTATTAGCAAAAATAAATGTTACTTATAGAATTGGCTTTAGGGGCATAAATAGATACATCGAATATCACAACAAAAAAACTCACTCATAACTGCTCCAGCCAGAGTTATTTTCACTGAAAATAAAAAATTGCCGGTTTGTCCTGTTATTAGCAAAAATCAATGTAACTTATAGAATTGGCTTTAGGGGCATAAATAGATACACCGAATATCGCAACAAAAAAAACTCACTCATAACTGCTCCAGCCAGAGTTATTTTCACTGAAAATAAAAAAGTGCCGGTTTGCCCTGTTATTAGCAAAAATCAATGTAACTTATAGAATTGGCTTTAGGGGCATAAATAGATACATCGAATATCACAACAAAAAAACTCACTCATAACTGCTCCAGCCAGAGTTATTTTCACTGAAAATAAAAAAGTGCCGGTTTGTCCTGTTATTAGCAAAAATCAATGTAACTTATAGAATTGGCTTTAGGGGCATAAATAGATACATCGAATATCGCAACAAAAAAAACTCACTCATAACTGCTCCAGCCAGAGTTATTTTCACTGAAAATAAAAAAGTGCCGGTTTGTCCTGTTATTAGCAAAAATCAATGTAACTTATAGAATTGGCTTTAGGGGCATAAATAGATACATCGAATATCACAACAAAAAAACTCACTCATAACTGCTCCAGCCAGAGTTATTTTCACTGAAAATAAAAAAGTGCCGGTTTGTCCTGTTATTAGCAAAAATCAATGTTACTTATAGAATTGGCTTTAGGGGCATAAATAGATACATCGAATATCGCAACAAAAAAAACTCACTCATAACTACTCCAGAGTTATTTTCACTGAAAATAAAAAAGTGCCGGTTTGTCCTGTTATTAGCAAAAATCAATGTAACTTATAGAATTGGCTTTAGGGGCATAAATAGATACATCGAATATCACAACAAAAAAAAAGTCACTCATAACTGCTCCAGCCAGAGTTATTTTCACTGAAAATAAAAAAGTGCCGGTTTGTCCTGTTATTAGCAAAAATCAATGTAACTTATAGAATTGCCTTTAGGGGCATAAATAGATACATCGAATATCGCAACAAAAAAAACTGACTCATAACTACTCCAGAGTTATTTTCACTGAAAATAAAAAAGTGCCGGTTTGTCCTGTTATTAGCAAAAATCAATGTAACTTATAGAATTGGCTTTAGGGGCATAAATAGATACATCGAATATCACAACAAAAAAAACTCACTCATAACTGCTCCAGCCAGAGTTATTTTCACTGAAAATTAAAAGGTGCCGGTTTGTCCTGTTATTAGCAAAAATCAATGTAACTTATAGAATTGGCTTCAGGGGCATAAATAGATACATCGAATATCGCAACAAAAAAAACTCACTCATAACTGCTCCAGCCAGAGTTATTTTCACTGAAAATAAAAAAGTGCCGGTTTGTCCTGTTATTAGGAAAAATCAATGTAACTTATAGTATTGGCTTTAGGGGCATAAATAGATACATCGAATATTGCAACAAAAAAAACTCACTCATAACTACTCTAGAGTTATTTACACTGAAAATAAAAAAGTGCCGGTTTGTCCTGTTATTAACAAAAATCAATGTTACTTATAGAATTGGCTTTAGGGGCATAAATAGATACACCGAATATCGCAACAAAAAAAACTCACTCATAACTACTCCAGAGTTATTTACACTGAAAATAAAAAAGTGCCGGTTTGTCCTGTTATTAGCAAAAATCAATGTAACTTATAGAATTGGCTTTAGGGGCATAAATAGATACATCGAATATCGTAACAAAAAAAACTGACTCATAACTACTCCAGAGTTATTTTCACTGAAAATAAAAAAGTGCCGGTTTGTCCTGTTATTAGCAAAAATCAATGTAACTTATAGAATTGGCTTTAGGGGCATAAATAGATACATCGAATATCGCAACAAAAAAAACTGACTCATAACTACTCCAGAGTTATTTTCACTGAAAATAAAAAAGTGCCGGTTTGTCCTGTTATTAGCAAAAATCAATGTAACTTATAGAATTGGCTTTAGGGGCATAAATAGATACATCGAATATCACAACAAAAAAAAAGTCACTCATAACTGCTCCAGCCAGAGTTATTTTCACTGAAAATAAAAAAGTGCCGGTTTGTCCTGTTATTAGCAAAAATCAATGTAACTTATAGAATTGCCTTTAGGGGCATAAATAGATACATCGAATATCGCAACAAAAAAAACTGACTCATAACTACTCCAGAGTTATTTTCACTGAAAATAAAAAAGTGCCGGTTTGTCCTGTTATTAGCAAAAATCAATGTAACTTATAGAATTGGCTTTAGGGGCATAAATAGATACATCGAATATCACAACAAAAAAAACTCACTCATAACTGCTCCAGCCAGAGTTATTTTCACTGAAAATTAAAAGGTGCCGGTTTGTCCTGTTATTAGCAAAAATCAATGTAACTTATAGAATTGGCTTCAGGGGCATAAATAGATACATCGAATATCGCAACAAAAAAAACTCACTCATAACTGCTCCAGCCAGAGTTATTTTCACTGAAAATAAAAAAGTTCCGGTTTGTCCTGTTATTAGGAAAAATCAATGTAACTTATAGTATTGGCTTTAGGGGCATAAATAGATACATCGAATATTGCAACAAAAAAAACTCACTCATAACTACTCTAGAGTTATTTACACTGAAAATAAAAAAGTGCCGGTTTGTCCTGTTATTAACAAAAATCAATGTTACTTATAGAATTGGCTTTAGGGGCATAAATAGATACACCGAATATCGCAACAAAAAAAACTCACTCATAACTACTCCAGAGTTATTTACACTGAAAATAAAAAAGTGCCGGTTTGTCCTGTTATTAGCAAAAATCAATGTAACTTATAGAATTGGCTTTAGGGGCATAAATAGATACATCGAATATCGTAACAAAAAAAACTGACTCATAACTACTCCAGAGTTATTTTCACTGAAAATAAAAAAGTGCCGGTTTGTCCTGTTATTAGCAAAAATCAATGTAACTTATAGAATTGGCTTTAGGGGCATAAATAGATACATCGAATATCACAACAAAAAAAAAGTCACTCATAACTGCTCCAGCCAGAGTTATTTTCACTGAAAATAAAAAAGTGCCGGTTTGTCCTGTTATCAGCAAAAATCAATGTAACTTATAGAATTGGCTTTAGGGGCATAAATAGATACATCGAATATCGCAACAAAAAAAACTGACTCATAACTACTCCAGAGTTATTTTCACTGAAAATAAAAAAGTGCCGGTTTGTCCTGTTATTAGCAAAAATCAATGTAACTTATAGAATTGGCTTTAGGGGCATAAATAGATACATCGAATATCACAACAAAAAAAACTCACTCATAACTGCTCCAGCCAGAGTTATTTTCACTGAAAATTAAAAGGTGCCGGTTTGTCCTGTTATTAGCAAAAATCAATGTAACTTATAGAATTGGCTTCAGGGGCATAAATAGATACATCGAATATCGCAACAAAAAAAACTCACTCATAACTGCTCCAGCCAGAGTTATTTTCACTGAAAATTAAAAGGTGCCGGTTTGTCCTGTTATTAGCAAAAATCAATGTAACTTATAGAATTGGCTTTAGGGGCATAAATAGATACATCGAATATCACAACAAAAAAAACTCACTCATAACTGCTCCAGCCAGAGTTATTTTCACTGAAAATTAAAAGGTGCCGGTTTGTCCTGTTATTAGCAAAAATCAATGTAACTTATAGAATTGGCTTCAGGGGCATAAATAGATACATCGACTATCGCAACAAAAAAAACTCACTCATAACTGCTCCAGCCAGAGTTATTTTCACTGAAAATAAAAAAGTGCCGGTTTGTCCTGTTAGTAGGAAAAATCAATGTAACTTATAGTATTGGCTTTAGGGGCATAAATAGATACATCGAATATCGCAACAAAAAAAACTCACTCATAACTACTCTAGAGTTATTTACACTGAAAATAAAAAAGTGCCGGTTTGTCCTGTTATTAGCAAAAATAAATGTTACTTATAGAATTGGCTTTAGGGACATAAATAGATACATCGAATATCACAACAAAAAAACTCACTCATAACTGCTCCAGCCAGAGTTATTTTACTGAAAATAAAAAAGTGCCGGTTTGTCCTGTTATTAGCAAAAATCAATGTTACTTATAGAATTGGCTTTAGGGGCATAAATAGATACACCGAATATCGCAACAAAAAAAACTCACTCATAACTGCTCCAGCCAGAGTTATTTTCACTGAAATTAAAAAAGTGCCGGTTTGCCCTGTTATTAGATAAAATCAATGTAACTTATAGAATTGGCTTTAGGGGCATAAATAGATACATTGAATATCACAACAAAAAAACTCACTCATAACTGCTCCAGCCAGAGTTATTTTCACTGAAAATAAAAAAGTGCCGGTTTGTCCTGTTATTAGCAAAAATCAATGTAACTTATAGAATTGGCTAGAGGGGCATAAATAGATACATCGAATATCACAACAAAAAAACTCACTCATAACTGCTCCAACCAGAGTTATTTTCACTGAAAATAAAAAAGTGCCGGTTTGTCCTGTTATTAGCAAAAATAAATGTTACTTATAGAATTGGCTTTAGGGGCATAAATAGATACATCGAATATCACAATAAAAAAACTCACTCATAACTGCTCCAGCCAGAGTTATTTTCACTGAAAATTAAAAGGTGCCGGTTTGTCCTGTTATTAGCAAAAATCAATGTAACTTATATAATTGGCTTTAGGGGCATAAATAGATACATCGAATATCACAACAAAAAAAACTCACTCATAACTGCTCCAGCCAGAGTTATTTTCACTGAAAATAAAAAAGTGCCGGTTTGTCCTGTTATTAGCAAAAATCAATGTAACTTATAGAATTGGCTTTAGGGGCATAAATAGATACACCGAATATCGCAACAAAAAAAACTCACTCATAACTACTCCAGCCAGAGTTATTTTCACTGAAAATAAAAAAGTGCCGGTTTGTCCTGTTATTAGCAAAAATAAATGTTACTTATAGAATTGGCTTTAGGGGCATAAATAGATACATCGAATATCACAACAAAAAAACTCACTCATAACTGCTCCAGCCAGAGTTATTTTACTGAAAATAAAAAAGTGCCGGTTTGTCCTGTTATTAGCAAAAATAAATGTTACTTATAGAATTGGCTTTAGGGGCATAAATAGATACATCGAATATCACAACAAAAAAACTCACTCATAACTGCTCCAGCCAGAGTTATTTTACTGAAAATAAAAAAGTGCCGGTTTGTCCTGTTATTAGCAAAAATCAATGTAACTTATAGAATTGGCTTTAGGGGCATAAATAGATACACCGAATATCGCAACAAAAAAAACTCACTCATAACTGCTCCAGCCAGAGTTATTTTCACTGAAAATAAAAAAGTGCCGGTTTGCCCTGTTATTAGCAAAAATCAATGTAACTTATAGAATTGGCTTTAGGGGCATAAATAGATACATCGAATATCACAACAAAAAAACTCACTCATAACTGCTCCAGCCAGAGTTATTTTCACTGAAAATAAAAAAGTGCCGGTTTGTCCTGTTATTAGCAAAAATCAATGTAACTTATAGAATTGGCTTTAGGGGCATAATTAGATACATCGAATATCACAACAAAAAAAACTCACTCATAACTGCTCCAGCCAGAGTTATTTTCACTGAAAATAAAAAAGTGCCGGTTTGTCCTGTTATTAGCAAAAATAAATGTTACTTATAGAATTGGCTTTAGGGGCATAAATAGATACATCGAATATCACAACAAAAAAACTCACTCATAACTGCTCCAGCCAGAGTTATTTTCACTGAAAATAAAAAATTGCCGGTTTGTCCTGTTATTAGCAAAAATCAATGTAACTTATAGAATTGGCTTTAGAGGCATAAATAGATACACCGAATATCGCAACAAAAAAAAACTCACTCATAACTGCTCCAGCCAGAGTTATTTTCACTGAAAATAAAAAAGTGCCAGTTTGTCCTGTTATTAGCAAAAATCAATGTTACTTATAGAATTGGCTTTAGGGGCATAAATAGATACATCGAATATCACAACAAAAAAACTCACTCATAACTGCTCCAGCCAGAGTTATTTTCACTGAAAATAAAAAAGTGCCGGTTTGTCCTGTTATTAGCAAAAATCAATGTAACTTATAGAATTGGCTTTAGGGGCATAAATAGATACATCGAATATCGCAACAAAAAAAACTCACTCATAACTGCTCCAGCCAGAGTTATTTTCACTGAAAATAAAAAAGTGCCGGTTTATCCTGTTATTAGCAAAAATCAATGTAACTTATAGAATTGGCTTTAGGGGCATAAATAGATACATCGAATATCACAACAAAAAAACTCACTCATAACTGCTCCAGCCAGAGTTATTTTCACTGAAAATAAAAAAGTGCCGGTTTGTCCTGTTATTAGCAAAAATCAATGTTACTTATAGAATTGGCTTTAGGGGCATAAATAGATACATCGAATATCGCAACAAAAAAAACTCACTCATAACTACTCCAGAGTTATTTTCACTGAAAATAAAAAAGGGCCGGTTTGTCCTGTTATTAGCAAAAATCAATGTAACTTATAGAATTGGCTTTAGGGGCATAAATAGATACATCGAATATCGCAACAAAAAAAACTGACTCATAACTACTCCAGAGTTATTTTCACTGAAAATAAAAAAGTGCCGGTTTGTCCTGTTATTAGCAAAAATCAATGTAACTTATAGAATTGGCTTTAGGGGCATAAATAGATACATCGAATATCACAACAAAAAAAAAGTCACTCATAACTGCTCCAGCCAGAGTTATTTTCACTGAAAATAAAAAAGTGCCGGTTTGTCCTGTTATTAGCAAAAATCAATGTAACTTATAGAATTGGCTTTAGGGGCATAAATAGATACATCGAATATCACAACAAAAAAAACTCACTCATAACTGCTCCAGCCAGAGTTATTTTCACTGAAAATTAAAAGGTGCCGGTTTGTCCTGTTATTAGCAAAAATCAATGTAACTTATAGAATTGGCTTCAGGGGCATAAATAGATACATCGAATATCGCAACAAAAAAAACTCACTCATAACTGCTCCAGCCAGAGTTATTTTCACTGAAAATAAAAAAGTGCCGGTTTGTCCTGTTATTAGGAAAAATCAATGTAACTTATAGTATTGGCTTTAGGGGCATAAATAGATACATCGAATATTGCAACAAAAAAAACTCACTCATAACTACTCTAGAGTTATTTACACTGAAAATAAAAAAGTGCCGGTTTGTCCTGTTATTAACAAAAATCAATGTAACTTATAGAATTGGCTTTAGGGGCATAAATAGATACACCGAATATCGCAACAAAAAAAACTCACTCATAACTACTCCAGAGTTATTTACACTGAAAATAAAAAAGTGCCGGTTTGTCCTGTTATTAGCAAAAATCAATGTAACTTATAGAATTGGCTTTAGGGGCATAAATAGATACATCGAATATCGTAACAAAATAAACTGACTCATAACTACTCCAGAGTTATTTTCACTGAAAATAAAAAAGTGCCGGTTTGTCCTGTTATTAGCAAAAATCAATGTAACTTATAGAATTGGCTTTAGGGGCATAAATAGATACATCGAATATCACAACAAAAAAAAAGTCACTCATAACTGCTCCAGCCAGAGTTATTTTCACTGAAAATAAAAAAGTGCCGGTTTGTCCTGTTATCAGCAAAAATCAATGTAACTTATAGAATTGGCTTTAGGGGCATAAATAGATACATCGAATATCGCAACAAAAAAAACTGACTCATAACTACTCCAGAGTTATTTTCACTGAAAATAAAAAAGTGCCGGTTTGTCCTGTTATTAGCAAAAATCAATGTAACTTATAGAATTGGCTTTAGGGGCATAAATAGATACATCGAATATCACAACAAAAAAAACTCACTCATAACTGCTCCAGCCAGAGTTATTTTCACTGAAAATTAAAAGGTGCCGGTTTGTCCTGTTATTAGCAAAAATCAATGTAACTTATAGAATTGGCTTCAGGGGCATAAATAGATACATCGAATATCGCAACAAAAAAAACTCACTCATAACTGCTCCAGCCAGAGTTATTTTCACTGAAAATTAAAAGGTGCCGGTTTGTCCTGTTATTAGCAAAAATCAATGTAACTTATAGAATTGGCTTTAGGGGCATAAATAGATACATCGAATATCGCAACAAAAAAAACTCACTCATAACTGCTCCAGCCAGAGTTATTTTCACTGAAAATAAAAAAGTGCCGGTTTGTCCTGTTATTAGCAAAAATCAATGTAACTTATAGAATTGGCTTTAGGGGCATAAATAGATACATCGAATATCACAACAAAAAAACTCACTCATAACTGCTCCAACCAGAGTTATTTTCACTGAAAATAAAAAAGTGCCGGTTTGTCCTGTTATTAGCAAAAATCAATGTAACTTATAGAATTGGCTTTAGGGGCATAAATAGATACATCGAATATCGCAACAAAAAAAACTGACTCATAACTACTCCAGAGTTATTTTCACTGAAAATAAAAAAGTGCCGGTTTGTCCTGTTATTAGCAAAAATCAATGTAACTTATAGAATTGGCTTTAGGGGCATAAATAGATACATCGAATATCACAACAAAAAAAAGTCACTCATAACTGCTCCAGCCAGAGTTATTTTCACTGAAAATAAAAAAGTGCCGGTTTGTCCTGTTATTAGCAAAAATCAATGTAACTTATAGAATTGGCTTTAGGGGCATAAATAGATACATCGAATATCGCAACAAAAAAAACTGACTCATAACTACTCCAGAGTTATTTTCACTGAAAATAAAAAAGTGCCGGTTTGTCCTGTTATTAGCAAAAATCAATGTAACTTATAGAATTGGCTTTAGGGGCATAAATAGATACATCGAATATCACAACAAAAAAAACTCACTCATAACTGCTCCAGCCAGAGTTATTTTCACTGAAAATTAAAAGGTGCCGGTTTGTCCTGTTATTAGCAAAAATCAATGTAACTTATAGAATTGGCTTCAGGGGCATAAATAGATACATCGAATATAGCAACAAAAAAAACTCACTCATAACTGCTCCAGCCAGAGTTATTTTAACTGAAAATTAAGAGGTGCCGGTTTGTCCTGTTATTAGCAAAAATCAATGTTACTTATAGAATTGGCTTTAGGGGCATAAATAGATACATCGAATATCACAACAAAAAAAACTCACTCATAACTGCTCCAGCCAGAGTTATTTTCACTGAAAATTAAAAGGTGCCGGTTTGTCCTGTTATTAGCAAAAATCAATGTAACTTATAGAATTTGCTTCAGGGGCATAAATAGATACATCGAATATCGCAACAAAAAAAACTCACTCATAACTGCTCCAGCCAGAGTTATTTTCACTGAAAATAAAAAAGTGCCGGTTTGTCCTGTTATTAGGAAAAATCAATGTAACTTATAGTATTGGCTTTAGGGGCATAAATAGATACATCGAATATCGCAACAAAAAAAACTCACTCATAACTACTCTAGAGTTATTTACACTGAAAATAAAAAAGTGCCGGTTTGTCCTGTTATTAACAAAAATCAATGTAACTTATAGAATTGGCTTTAGGGGCATAAATAGATACACCGAATATCGCAACAAAAAAAACTCACTCATAACTACTCCAGAGTTATTTACACTGAAAATAAAAAAGTGCCGGTTTGTCCTGTTATTAGCAAAAATCAATGTAACTTATAGAATTGGCTTTAGGGGCATAAATAGATACATCGAATATCGCAACAAAAAAAACTCACTCATAACTACTCTAGAGTTATTTACACTGAAAATAAAAAAGTGCCGGTTTGTCCTGTTATTAGCAAAAATCAATGTAACTTATAGAATTGGCTTTAGGGGCATAAATAGATACACCGAATATCGCAACAAAAAAAACTCACTCATAACTACTCCAGAGTTATTTACACTGAAAATAAAAAAGTGCCGGTTTGTCCTGTTATTAGCAAAAATCAATGTAACTTATAGAATTGGCTTTAGGGGCATAAATAGATACATCGAATATCGCAACAAAAAAAACTCACTCATAACTACTCCAGAGTTATTTTCACTGAAAATAAAAAAGTGCCGGTTTGTCCTGTTATTAGCAAAAATCAATGTAACTTATAGAATTGGCTTTAGGGGCATAAATAGATACATCGAATATCACAACAAAAAAAACTCACTCATAACTGCTCCAGCCAGAGTTATTTTCACTGAAAATTAAAAGGTGCCGGTTTGTCCTGTTATTAGCAAAAATCAATGTAACTTATAGAATTGGCTTTAGGGGCATAAATAGATACATCGAATATCACAACAAAAAAAACTCACTCATAACTGCTCCAGCCAGAGTTATTTTCACTGAAAATAAAAAAGTGCCGGTTTGTCCTGTTATTAGCAAAAATCAATGTAACTTATAGAATTGGCTTTAGGGGCATAAATAGATACATCGAATATCACAACAAAAAAAACTCACTCATAACTACTCTAGAGTTATTTACACTGAAAATAAAAAAGTGCCGGTTTGTCTTGTTATTAGCAAAAATCAATGTAACTTATAGAATTGGCTTTAGGGGCATAAATATATACATCGAATATCGCAACAAAAAAAACTCACTCATAACTACTCTAGAGTTATTTACACTGAAAATAAAAAAGTGCCGGTTTGTCCTGTTATTAGCAAAAATCAATGTAACTTATAGAATTGGCTTTAGGGGCATAAATAGATACACCGAATATCGCAACAAAAAAAACTCACTCATAACTACTCCAGAGTTATTTTCACTGAAAATAAAAAAGTGCCGGTTTGTCCTGCTATTAGCAAAAATCAATGTAACTTATAGAATTGGCTTTAGGGGCATAAATAGATACATCGAATATCGCAACAAAAAAAACTCACTCATAACTACTCCAGCCAGAGTTATTTTCACTGAAAATAAAAAAGTGCCGGTTTGTCCTGTTATTAGCAAAAATAAATGTTACTTATAGAATTGGCTTTAGGGGCATAAATAGATACATCGAATATCACAACAAAAAAACTCACTCATAACTGCTCCAGCCAGAGTTATTTTACTGAAAATAAAAAAGTGCCGGTTTGTCCTGTTATTAGCAAAAATAAATGTTACTTATAGAATTGGCTTTAGGGGCATAAATAGATACATCGAATATCACAACAAAAAAACTCACTCATAACTGCTCCAGCCAGAGTTATTTTACTGAAAATAAAAAAGTGCCGGTTTGTCCTGTTATTAGCAAAAATCAATGTAACTTATAGAATTGGCTTTAGGGGCATAAATAGATACACCGAATATCGCAACAAAAAAAACTCACTCATAACTGCTCCAGCCAGAGTTATTTTCACTGAAAATAAAAAAGTGCCGGTTTGCCCTGTTATTAGCAAAAATCAATGTAACTTATAGAATTGGCTTCAGGGGCATAAATAGATACATCGAATATCGCAACAAAAAAAACTCACTCATAACTGCTCCAGCCAGAGTTATTTTCACTGAAAATTAAAAGGTGCCGGTTTGTCCTGTTATTAGCAAAAATCAATGTAACTTATAGAATTGGCTTTAGGGGCATAAATAGATACATCGAATATCGCAACAAAAAAAACTCACTCATAACTGCTCCAGCCAGAGTTATTTTCACTGAAAATAAAAAAGTGCCGGTTTGTCCTGTTATTAGCAAAAATCAATGTAACTTATAGAATTGGCTTTAGGGGCATAAATAGATACATCGAATATCACAACAAAAAAACTCACTCATAACTGCTCCAACCAGAGTTATTTTCACTGAAAATAAAAAAGTGCCGGTTTGTCCTGTTATTAGCAAAAATCAATGTAACTTATAGAATTGGCTTTAGGGGCATAAATAGATACATCGAATATCGCAACAAAAAAAACTGACTCATAACTACTCCAGAGTTATTTTCACTGAAAATAAAAAAGTGCCGGTTTGTCCTGTTATTAGCAAAAATCAATGTAACTTATAGAATTGGCTTTAGGGGCATAAATAGATACACCGAATATCGCAACAAAAAAAACTCACTCATAACTACTCCAGAGTTATTTTCACTGAAAATAAAAAAGTGCCGGTTTGTCCTGCTATTAGCAAAAATCAATGTAACTTATAGAATTGGCTTTAGGGGCATAAATAGATACATCGAATATCGCAACAAAAAAAACTGACTCATAACTACTCCAGAGTTATTTTCACTGAAAATAAAAAAGTGCCGGTTTGTCCTGTTATTAGCAAAAATCAATGTAACTTATAGAATTGGCTTTAGGGGCATAAATAGATACATCGAATATCACAACAAAAAAAACTCACTCATAACTGCTCCAGCCAGAGTTATTTTCACTGAAAATTAAAAGGTGCCGGTTTGTCCTGTTATTAGCAAAAATCAATGTAACTTATAGAATTGGCTTCAGGGGCATAAATAGATACATCGAATATAGCAACAAAAAAAACTCACTCATAACTGCTCCAGCCAGAGTTATTTTAACTGAAAATTAAGAGGTGCCGGTTTGTCCTGTTATTAGCAAAAATCAATGTTACTTATAGAATTGGCTTTAGGGGCATAAATAGATACATCGAATATCACAACAAAAAAAACTCACTCATAACTGCTCCAGCCAGAGTTATTTTCACTGAAAATTAAAAGGTGCCGGTTTGTCCTGTTATTAGCAAAAATCAATGTAACTTATAGAATTTGCTTCAGGGGCATAAATAGATACATCGAATATCGCAACAAAAAAAACTCACTCATAACTGCTCCAGCCAGAGTTATTTTCACTGAAAATAAAAAAGTGCCGGTTTGTCCTGTTATTAGGAAAAATCAATGTAACTTATAGTATTGGCTTTAGGGGCATAAATAGATACATCGAATATCGCAACAAAAAAAACTCACTCATAACTACTCTAGAGTTATTTACACTGAAAATAAAAAAGTGCCGGTTTGTCCTGTTATTAACAAAAATCAATGTAACTTATAGAATTGGCTTTAGGGGCATAAATAGATACACCGAATATCGCAACAAAAAAAACTCACTCATAACTACTCCAGAGTTATTTACACTGAAAATAAAAAAGTGCCGGTTTGTCCTGTTATTAGCAAAAATCAATGTAACTTATAGAATTGGCTTTAGGGGCATAAATAGATACATCGAATATCGCAACAAAAAAAACTCACTCATAACTACTCTAGAGTTATTTACACTGAAAATAAAAAAGTGCCGGTTTGTCCTGTTATTAGCAAAAATCAATGTAACTTATAGAATTGGCTTTAGGGGCATAAATAGATACACCGAATATCGCAACAAAAAAAACTCACTCATAACTACTCCAGAGTTATTTACACTGAAAATAAAAAAGTGCCGGTTTGTCCTGTTATTAGCAAAAATCAATGTAACTTATAGAATTGGCTTTAGGGGCATAAATAGATACATCGAATATCGCAACAAAAAAAACTCACTCATAACTACTCCAGAGTTATTTTCACTGAAAATAAAAAAGTGCCGGTTTGTCCTGTTATTAGCAAAAATCAATGTAACTTATAGAATTGGCTTTAGGGGCATAAATAGATACATCGAATATCACAACAAAAAAAACTCACTCATAACTGCTCCAGCCAGAGTTATTTTCACTGAAAATTAAAAGGTGCCGGTTTGTCCTGTTATTAGCAAAAATCAATGTAACTTATAGAATTGGCTTTAGGGGCATAAATAGATACATCGAATATCACAACAAAAAAAACTCACTCATAACTGCTCCAGCCAGAGTTATTTTCACTGAAAATAAAAAAGTGCCGGTTTGTCCTGTTATTAGCAAAAATCAATGTAACTTATAGAATTGGCTTTAGGGGCATAAATAGATACATCGAATATCACAACAAAAAAAACTCACTCATAACTACTCTAGAGTTATTTACACTGAAAATAAAAAAGTGCCGGTTTGTCTTGTTATTAGCAAAAATCAATGTAACTTATAGAATTGGCTTTAGGGGCATAAATATATACATCGAATATCGCAACAAAAAAAACTCACTCATAACTACTCTAGAGTTATTTACACTGAAAATAAAAAAGTGCCGGTTTGTCCTGTTATTAGCAAAAATCAATGTAACTTATAGAATTGGCTTTAGGGGCATAAATAGATACACCGAATATCGCAACAAAAAAAACTCACTCATAACTACTCCAGAGTTATTTTCACTGAAAATAAAAAAGTGCCGGTTTGTCCTGCTATTAGCAAAAATCAATGTAACTTATAGAATTGGCTTTAGGGGCATAAATAGATACATCGAATATCGCAACAAAAAAAACTCACTCATAACTACTCCAGCCAGAGTTATTTTCACTGAAAATAAAAAAGTGCCGGTTTGTCCTGTTATTAGCAAAAATAAATGTTACTTATAGAATTGGCTTTAGGGGCATAAATAGATACATCGAATATCACAACAAAAAAACTCACTCATAACTGCTCCAGCCAGAGTTATTTTACTGAAAATAAAAAAGTGCCGGTTTGTCCTGTTATTAGCAAAAATAAATGTTACTTATAGAATTGGCTTTAGGGGCATAAATAGATACATCGAATATCACAACAAAAAAACTCACTCATAACTGCTCCAGCCAGAGTTATTTTACTGAAAATAAAAAAGTGCCGGTTTGTCCTGTTATTAGCAAAAATCAATGTAACTTATAGAATTGGCTTTAGGGGCATAAATAGATACACCGAATATCGCAACAAAAAAAACTCACTCATAACTGCTCCAGCCAGAGTTATTTTCACTGAAAATAAAAAAGTGCCGGTTTGCCCTGTTATTAGCAAAAATCAATGTAACTTATAGAATTGGCTTTAGGGGCATAAATAGATACATCGAATATCACAACAAAAAAACTCACTCATAACTGCTCCAGCCAGAGTTATTTTCACTGAAAATAAAAAAGTGCCGGTTTGTCCTGTTATTAGCAAAAATCAATGTAACTTATAGAATTGGCTAGAGGGGCATAAATAGATACATCGAATATCACAACAAAAAAACTCACTCATAACTGCTCCAACCAGAGTTATTTTCACTGAAAATAAAAAAGTGCCGGTTTGTCCTGTTATTAGCAAAAATAAATGTTACTTATAGAATTGGCTTTAGGGGCATAAATAGATACATCGAATATCACAACAAAAAAACTCACTCATAACTGCTCCAGCCAGAGTTATTTTACTGAAAATAAAAAAGTGCCGGTTTGTCCTGTTATTAGCAAAAATAAATGTTACTTATAGAATTGGCTTTAGGGGCATAAATAGATACATCGAATATCATAACAAAAAAACTCACTCATAACTGCTCCAGCCAGAGTTATTTTCACTGAAAATTAAAAGGTGCCGGTTTGTCCTGTTATTAGCAAAAATCAATGTACCTTATAGAATTGGCTTTAGGGGCATAAATAGATACATCGAATATCACAACAAAAAAAACTCACTCATAACTGCTCCAGCCAGAGTTATTTTCACTGAAAATAAAAAAGTGCCGGTTTGTCCTGTTATTAGCAAAAATCAATGTAACTTATAGAATTGGCTTTAGGGGCATAAATAGATACACCGAATATCGCAACAAAAAAAACTCACTCATAACTACTCCAGAGTTATTTTCACTGAAAATAAAAAAGTGCCGGTTTGTCCTGTTATTAGCAAAAATCAATGTAACTTATAGAATTGGCTTTAGGGGCATAAATAGATACATCGAATATCGCAACAAAAAAAACTCACTCATAACTACTCCAGCCAGAGTTATTTTCACTGAAAATAAAAAAGTGCCGGTTTGTCCTGTTATTAGCAAAAATAAATGTTACTTATAGAATTGGCTTTAGGGGCATAAATAGATACATCGAATATCACAACAAAAAAACTCACTCATAACTGCTCCAGCCAGAGTTATTTTACTGAAAATAAAAAAGTGCCGGTTTGTCCTGTTATTAGCAAAAATAAATGTTACTTATAGAATTGGCTTTAGGGGCATAAATAGATACATCGAATATCACAACAAAAAAACTCACTCATAACTGCTCCAGCCAGAGTTATTTTACTGAAAATAAAAAAGTGCCGGTTTGTCCTGTTATTAGCAAAAATCAATGTAACTTATAGAATTGGCTTTAGGGGCATAAATAGATACACCGAATATCGCAACAAAAAAAACTCACTCATAACTGCTCCAGCCAGAGTTATTTTCACTGAAAATAAAAAAGTGCCGGTTTGCCCTGTTATTAGCAAAAATCAATGTAACTTATAGAATTGGCTTTAGGGGCATAAATAGATACATCGAATATCACAACAAAAAAACTCACTCATAACTGCTCCAGCCAGAGTTATTTTCACTGAAAATAAAAAAGTGCCGGTTTGTCCTGTTATTAGCAAAAATCAATGTAACTTATAGAATTGGCTTTAGGGGCATAATTAGATACATCGAATATCACAACAAAAAAACTCACTCATAACTGCTCCAGCCAGAGTTATTTTCACTGAAAATAAAAAAGTGCCGGTTTGTCCTGTTATTAGCAAAAATAAATGTTACTTATAGAATTGGCTTTAGGGGCATAAATAGATACATCGAATATCACAACAAAAAAACTCACTCATAACTGCTCCAGCCAGAGTTATTTTCACTGAAAATAAAAAAGTGCCGGTTTGTCCTGTTATTAGCAAAAATCAATGTAACTTATAGAATTGGCTTTAGAGGCATAAATAGATACACCGAATATCGCAACAAAAAAACTCACTCATAACTGCTCCAGCCAGAGTTATTTACACTGAAAATAAAAAAGTGCCGGTTTGTCCTGTTATTAACAAAAATCAATGTAACTTATAGAATTGGCTTTAGGGGCATAAATAGATACACCGAATATCGCAACAAAAAAAACTCACTCATAACTACTCCAGAGTTATTTACACTGAAAATAAAAAAGTGCCGGTTTGTCCTGTTATTAGCAAAAATCAATGTAACTTATAGAATTGGCTTTAGGGGCATAAATAGATACATCGAATATCGCAACAAAAAAAACTCACTCATAACTACTCTAGAGTTATTTACACTGAAAATAAAAAAGTGCCGGTTTGTCCTGTTATTAGCAAAAATCAATGTAACTTATAGAATTGGCTTTAGGGGCATAAATAGATACACCGAATATCGCAACAAAAAAAACTCACTCATAACTACTCCAGAGTTATTTACACTGAAAATAAAAAAGTGCCGGTTTGTCCTGTTATTAGCAAAAATCAATGTAACTTATAGAATTGGCTTTAGGGGCATAAATAGATACATCGAATATCACAACAAAAAAAACTCACTCATAACTGCTCCAGCCAGATTTATTTTCACTGAAAATAAAAAAGTGCCGGTTTGTCCTGTTATTAGCAAAAATCAATGTAACTTATAGAATTGGCTTTAGGGGCATAAATAGATACACCGAATATCGCAACAAAAAAAACTCACTCATAACTACTCCAGAGTTATTTTCACTGAAAATAAAAAAGTGCCGGTTTGTCCTGTTATTAGCAAAAATCAATGTAACTTATAGAATTGGCTTTAGGGGCATAAATAGATACATCGAATATCGCAACAAAAAAAACTCACTCATAACTACTCCAGCCAGAGTTATTTTCACTGAAAATAAAAAAGTGCCGGTTTGTCCTGTTATTAGCAAAAATAAATGTTACTTATAGAATTGGCTTTAGGGGCATAAATAGATACATCGAATATCACAACAAAAAAACTCACTCATAACTGCTCCAGCCAGAGTTATTTTACTGAAAATAAAAAAGTGCCGGTTTGTCCTGTTATTAGCAAAAATAAATGTTACTTATAGAATTGGCTTTAGGGGCATAAATAGATACATCGAATATCACAACAAAAAAACTCACTCATAACTGCTCCAGCCAGAGTTATTTTACTGAAAATAAAAAAGTGCCGGTTTGTCCTGTTATTAGCAAAAATCAATGTAACTTATAGAATTGGCTTTAGGGGCATAAATAGATACACCGAATATCGCAACAAAAAAAACTCACTCATAACTGCTCCAGCCAGAGTTATTTTCACTGAAAATAAAAAAGTGCCGGTTTGCCCTGTTATTAGCAAAAATCAATGTAACTTATAGAATTGGCTTTAGGGGCATAAATAGATACATCGAATATCACAACAAAAAAACTCACTCATAACTGCTCCAGCCAGAGTTATTTTCACTGAAAATAAAAAAGTGCCGGTTTGTCCTGTTATTAGCAAAAATCAATGTAACTTATAGAATTGGCTTTAGGGGCATAATTAGATACATCGAATATCACAACAAAAAAAACTCACTCATAACTGCTCCAGCCAGAGTTATTTTCACTGATAATAAAAAAGTGCCGGTTTGTCCTGTTATTAGCAAAAATCAATGTAACTTATAGAATTGGCTTTAGGGGCATAAATATATACATCGAATATCGCAATAAAAAAAACTCACTCATAACTACTCCAGAGTTATTTACACTGAAAATAAAAAAGTGCCGGTTTGTCCTGTTATTAGCAAAAATCAATGTAACTTATAGAATTGGCTTTAGGGGCATAAATAGATACATCGAATATCACAACAAAAAAACTCACTCATAACTGCTCCAGCCAGAGTTATTTTCACTGAAAATAAAAAAGTGCCGGTTTGTCCTGTTATTAGCAAAAATCAATGTAACTTATAGAATTGGCTTTAGAGGCATAAATAGATACACCGAATATCGCAACAAAAAAAACTCACTCATAACTGCTCCAGCCAGAGTTATTTTCACTGAAAATAAAAAAGTGCCAGTTTGTCCTGTTATTAGCAAAAATCAATGTAACTTATAGAATTGGCTTTAGGGGCATAAATAGATACATCGAATATCACAACAAAAAAACTCACTCATAACTGCTCCAGCCAGAGTTATTTTACTGAAAATAAAAAAGTGCCGGTTTGTCCTGTTATTAGCAAAAATCAATGTAACTTATAGAATTGGCTTTAGGGGCATAAATAGATACACCGAATATCGCAACAAAAAAAACTCACTCATAACTGCTCCAGCCAGAGTTATTTTCACTGAAAATAAAAAAGTGCCGGTTTGCCCTGTTATTAGCAAAAATCAATGTAACTTATAGAATTGGCTTTAGGGGCATAAATAGATACATCGAATATCACAACAAAAAAACTCACTCATAACTGCTCCAGCCAGAGTTATTTTCACTGAAAATAAAAAAGTGCCGGTTTGTCCTGTTATTAGCAAAAATCAATGTAACTTATAGAATTGGCTTTAGGGGCATAAATAGATACACCGAATATCGCAACAAAAAAAACTCACTCATAACTGCTCCAGCCAGAGTTATTTTCACTGAAAATAAAAAAGTGCCGGTTTGTCCTGTTATTAGCAAAAATCAATGTAACTTATAGAATTGGCTTTAGAGGCTTAAATAGATACCTACACCGAATATCGCAACAAAAAAAAGTCACTCATAACTGCTCCAGCCAGAGTTATTTTCACTGAAAATAAAAAAGTGCCGGTTTGTCCTGTTATTAGCAAAAATCAATGTAACTTATAGAATTGGCTTTAGGGGCATAAATAGATACATCGAATATCACAACAAAAAAACTCACTCATAACTGCTCCAGCCAGAGTTATTTTCACTGAAAATTAAAAGGTGCCGGTTTGTCCTGTTATTAGCAAAAATCAATGTAACTTATAGAATTGGCTTGAGGGGCATAAATAGATACATCGAATATCACAACAAAAAAAACTCACTCATAACTGCTCCAGCCAGAGTTATTTTCACTGATAATAAAAAAGTGCCGGTTTGTCCTGTTATTAGCAAAAATCAATGTAACTTATAGAATTGGCTTTAGGGGCATAAATATATACATCGAATATCGCAATAAAAAAAACTCACTCATAACTACTCCAGAGTTATTTACACTGAAAATAAAAAAGTGCCGGTTTGTCCTGTTATTAGCAAAAATCAATGTAACTTATAGAATTGGCTTTAGGGGCATAAATAGATACATCGAATATCACAACAAAAAAACTCACTCATAACTGCTCCAGCCAGAGTTATTTTCACTGAAAATAAAAAAGTGCCGGTTTGTCCTGTTATTAGCAAAAATCAATGTAACTTATAGAATTGGCTTTAGGGGCATAAATAGATACACCGAATATCGCAACAAAAAAACTCACTCATAACTGCTCCAGCCAGAGTTATTTTCACTGAAAATAAAAAAGTGCCAGTTTGTCCTGTTATTAGCAAAAATCAATGTAACTTATAGAATTGGCTTTAGGGGCATAAATAGATACATCGAATATCACAACAAAAAAACTCACTCATAACTGCTCCAGCCAGAGTTATTTTCACTGAAAATAAAAAAGTGCCGGTTTGTCCTGTTATTAGCAAAAATCAATGTTACTTATAGAATTGGCTTTAGGGGCATAAATAGATACATCGAATATCGCAACAAAAAAAACTCACTCATAACTACTCCAGAGTTATTTTCACTGATAATAAAAAAGTGCCGGTTTGTCCTGTTATTAGCAAAAATCAATGTAACTTATAGAATTGGCTTTAGGGGCATAAATATATACATCGAATATCGCAATAAAAAAAACTCACTCATAACTACTCCAGAGTTATTTTCACTGAAAATAAAAAAGTGCCGGTTTGTCCTGTTATTAGCAAAAATAAATGTTACTTATAGAATTGGCTTTAGGGGCATAAATAGATACATCGAATATCACAACAAAAAAACTCACTCATAACTGCTCCAGCCAGAGTTATTTTCACTGAAAATAAAAAAGTGCCGGTTTGTCCTGTTATTAGCAAAAATCAATGTAACTTATAGAATTGGCTTTAGAGGCATAAATAGATACACCGAATATCGCAACAAAAAAAACTCACTCATAACTGCTCCAGCCAGAGTTATTTTCACTGAAAATAAAAAAGTGCCAGTTTGTCCTGTTATTAGCAAAAATCAATGTAACTTATAGAATTGGCTTTAGGGGCATAAATAGATACATCGAATATCACAACAAAAAAACTCACTCATAACTGCTCCAGCCAGAGTTATTTTCACTGAAAATAAAAAAGTGCCGGTTTGTCCTGTTATTAGCAAAAATCAATGTAACTTATAGAATTGGCTTTAGGGGCATAAATAGATACATCGAATATCGCAACAAAAAAAACTCACTCATAACTGCTCCAGCCAGAGTTATTTTCACTGAAAATAAAAAAGTGCCGGTTTGTCCTGTTATTAGCAAAAATCAATGTAACTTATAGAATTGGCTTTAGAGGCTTAAATAGATACCTACACCGAATATCGCAACAAAAAAAAGTCACTCATAACTGCTCCAGCCTGAGTTATTTTCACTGAAAATAAAAAAGTGCCGGTTTGTCCTGTTATTAGCAAAAATCAATGTAACTTATAGAATTGGCTTTAGGGGCATAAATAGATACATCGAATATCACAACAAAAAAACTCACTCATAACTGCTCCAGCCAGAGTTATTTTCACTGAAAATTAAAAGGTGCCGGTTTGTCCTGTTATTAGCAAAAATCAATGTAACTTATAGAATTGGCTTGAGGGGCATAAATAGATACATCGAATATCACAACAAAAAAAACTCACTCATAACTGCTCCAGCCAGAGTTATTTTCACTGATAATAAAAAAGTGCCGGTTTGTCCTGTTATTAGCAAAAATCAATGTAACTTATAGAATTGGCTTTAGGGGCATAAATATATACATCGAATATCGCAATAAAAAAAACTCACTCATAACTACTCCAGAGTTATTTACACTGAAAATAAAAAAGTGCCGGTTTGTCCTGTTATTAGCAAAAATCAATGTAACTTATAGAATTGGCTTTAGGGGCATAAATAGATACATCGAATATCACAACAAAAAAACTCACTCATAACTGCTCCAGCCAGAGTTATTTTCACTGAAAATAAAAAAGTGCCGGTTTGTCCTGTTATTAGCAAAAATCAATGTAACTTATAGAATTGGCTTTAGGGGCATAAATAGATACACCGAATATCGCAACAAAAAAACTCACTCATAACTGCTCCAGCCAGAGTTATTTTCACTGAAAATAAAAAAGTGCCAGTTTGTCCTGTTATTAGCAAAAATCAATGTAACTTATAGAATTGGCTTTAGGGGCATAAATAGATACATCGAATATCACAACAAAAAAACTCACTCATAACTGCTCCAGCCAGAGTTATTTTCACTGAAAATAAAAAAGTGCCGGTTTGTCCTGTTATTAGCAAAAATCAATGTTACTTATAGAATTGGCTTTAGGGGCATAAATAGATACATCGAATATCGCAACAAAAAAAACTCACTCATAACTACTCCAGAGTTATTTTCACTGAAAATAAAAAAGTGCCGGTTTGTCCTGTTATTAGCAAAATCAATGTAACTTATAGAATTGGCTTAAGGGGCATAAAAAGATACATCGAATATCGCAACAAAAAAAACTCACTCATAACTACTCCAGAGTTATTTTCACTGAAAATAAAAAAGTGCCGGTTTGTCCTGTTATTAGCAAAAATCAATGTTACTTATAGAATTGGCTTTAGGGGCATAAATAGATACACCGAATATCGCAACAAAAAAACTCACTCATAACTGCTCCAGCCAGAGTTATTTTCACTGAAAATAAAAAAGTGCCGGTTTGTCCTGTTATTAGCAAAAATCAACAAAAAAACTCACTCATAACTGCTCCAGCCAGAGTTATTTTCACTGAAAATTAAAAGGTGCCGGTTTGTCCTGTTATTAGCAAAAATCAATGTAACTTATAGAATTGGCTTTAGGGGCATAAATAGATACATCGAATATCACAACAAAAAAAACTCACTCATAACTGCTCCAGCCAGAGTTATTTTCACTGAAAATAAAAAAATGCCGGTTTGTCCTGTTATTAGCAAAAATCAATGTAACTTATAGAATTGGCTTTAGGGGCATAAATAGATACATCGAATATCACAACAAAAAAAACTCACTCATAACTGCTTCAGCCAGAGTTATTTTCACTGAAAATAAAAAAGTGCTTGTTTGTCCTGTTATTAGCAAAAGTCAATGTAACTTATAGAATTGGCTTTAGGGGCATAAATAGATACATCGAATATCATATAATATATAATATAATATCGAATAAGGCTCGGTTTGCTCGTGTTTTGTAGCTAGGTATATAAACTTTATCATTACGTACATAGAAGTTCAAATATTAGGGAATGAGTGGTGTTTTTTCAAAGATTTTCAAGAACAAAAATGCCCAAAAATAAAGACAGTTTACGTCGAAACGTTATAGGGTTAAATAATGGTTTAGCCACTTTTTCAGTATATTTTTCAGATAGCTTGAACACATGAAAATTTGATGACATAGCAGTTTTAATCCATTTTCGGGGTTTACAGGTCAAAATTCACCGTGTCATTTAAGAGTCGAAAAATTTTTGTTTTCCTTTTTTCGTTTGTCTTTTTTTTGGCACTAAGAAATCATTGAGCCGGACTGGAATAGGGTTAGTTCGAAAGTCTTGACATTTTGCTGACCAATTCAGTTGGTTTTGTTGCATATTTAAGGGGATGGCAGGTTGTAATTGTTGTTATGGCGTTTAGTTGAGATACATGTTTTGATGGGGCTTTGCAATTATTTTTTTTGTTTTTAGTTTATGCTTATTGCTTTTTGAAAGCCATTGGATATGATTTTGTAGTGGCTTTTTAAGAATAAAAGGTCTCAATCGTGTTGGCTGATAACTTCACAAAAAATTCACCTCAATTTAGTCGGATTATATGGCAGCCAAAGTTGGCTGCCAACTTCACACCGGTTGATATTAGTGTGATCAGTGAGATTACAAATTTGACTAGTACTATAACTTTTCCTATGGAATCGAAAAAAATTAGGCATCTGTCAATCTTTCGCACTGAATTATTAAGCACGCACATTTTCTGGGTGAGAATATAGCGGACCAGTTAATTTTTATGCACTCTCATATTATAATATGGGTATCAAATGAAAGTGTTTACTGAGAAGAATAGTAATTAATATCTATATAAAAAACCGACTTCATGACAGAACTGGACCAAATTGAAATGGGACTACACGGGAAGCACCAGCTTTGAAATAAAAAAGAATCTTCAAAATCGGTTCACCCAGTCGAAAGTTCTGAGGTAAAAAAAACATGGAACCTTGGGAAGATTGGGAAGTTGAAAAATAAAATGACGTCACCTAAATTCAATATGATGGCCAACGCATAAAATCTTGTTCTTAAAAAGTTAAAATATATATATAATATAAATATTAAGTATACTTAATATTAAGTATAATATTTATACTTCAAGTATATTTATTACAAAAAATTAAATGTCAAATTATCATTAATATACTATACTAGCGACGCGCCCCGGCTTCGCACGGGTGTAAGCTCGGCCTTCTGCCTCGCTACTATCACCCGTTCCAGGAACACAAAATTTCATCAAATTCGGTCCAGCTATTTACTCACTTAAACCTTCCCTAGACTACGACAAAGATTTCAAAATCAAAATCAGCTAAATCGGCCCAGCCGTTCTCGAGTTTTAGCGAGACTAACGAACAGCAATTGATTTTTATATATAATATAGATACTCGTAGATTAATTAAATTCTCACCTAGCGATTCATTTTCCTTGTATTTTTTTTTTTAATTTTTGGAGACGTTTCTCTAGTTAAAATTGCACTCTCAACTTCTCACTGACGGCATCGGTCACACGCGAAAATGAGACAGAGCAATTTTAAGCATAGATTAACTTGAGTAACGTTTTTAAGTAAGGCCATGAATGTGTAAGGATATAGTCATTTTGACATTTTATTCTCCGTTATTTTGGAGGTTGAAGAGCACGCGAGGGAGGGAAGGTGACAATGTTTTACTATTAATTAATTGGAAAAACATGACATACCTACAATAAGACCTTAATTTTAAGACTAATTTGAGTAATATTAGATCCTTAAATATATTTAATTGAGAATTGCAAATTATAATTATAACAAAGGATTGCAAGACAGGACCGATGGGGAAGAAAGGTTCTTGAGTGGCGACCACGAACCGGAAGGCGCAGCGTAGGTAGCCCTCCCACTAGATGGACCGACGACATTGTGAGAGTCGCGGGCATCCAGTGGATGCAGATGGCAGGATGTCGCTCAGTGTGCAGGTTAAAGGGGGAGGCCTATGTTCAGCAGTGGACGTCTTCTGGCTGATGAAGACGATGAGGTACCTTTCATCACGCGCAAGCGCGATAAATTAAACCGGCTAAGTACGAGTCGGAGTCGCGCACGAAGGGTTCCGTACCATTATCTATAAAAACGGCAAAAGATCACGTTTCTTGTGTGGGAGCCCCCTTAAATATTTGTTTTATTTTAATTTATTTATTTATTTTTACAGTGAAGATATAACTTAATATTCTGTGAATATTTCAAGTGTCTACCTGTTGCAGTTATCAATATTGAGCAAAAACGAGCAAAAAAAATATTTATTTTATTCTGTTTTTTTTGTGTTTGTTGTGATAGCAGCAACAGAAATAATAAAATAAATAAAATTTAATCATCTGGGACATTATTGCACACATGGTCATCTGACCCCAAACTAAGCAAAGCTTGTAATATGGCAGCCAGAGACTGATATACGTACATATATATTTTTAAATTCATACTTAAATAGATATTAACACCCAGACATAGTACAAACACAAATGTTCATCACACAAATGTTTGTCCTAGATGGGAATCGAACCCACGCCCCCAAGCACAGAAGTTAGGTTCACTACCAACTGAGCCACCGGGACAGTCAAATACATCATCTGTGAAAATTTTAACTATCTAATTATCACGGTTCATGAGATACAGCCTGGTGACAGACGGACAGACAGACGGACAGACGTACAGCGGAGCCTTAGTAATAGGGTCCCGTTTTACCGTTTGGGTACGGAACCCTAAAAACTCGAACGGACCGGTCTGTAATAAGCCCGCTGTTCGGTGAATGTTCAGTTTACGTGAACGTTGTCTATCTCCGTATTTAGTCCCAGGCTAAAAAATGTTCATCAAAAAATACCTTTCCAAGTAAAAATATTTCATTATGAAATGGCTGCCAAGGTTGGCCATTTTTGTACCTTTCTTCATAAAGAATGATTATATTCCGGCCCATAGAATACCAGTATTTCGGTATAAAATCATGTTTTCGTTGCTCTTGGCAGAAAACATGATTTGTATTCAAATCTGTGTACTACAATTCCTTAGAACAAATACAAGTTTTAGGCTAGATTCAGAGCAGCGACTAACGCGAATGCATGCAAGCTACTAATGACAGCAGGCTAGTTACTAGCTAGCTAGTTAGAGGTTAGCTGCAGCTGTTAGAGGCTGGTTAGCTGCCACGCGAGCTTCATGACGATAGGGAAATGCGACGTTGCCGCCGCACCGTTCAGGTGCAGAATGTCCCTTTCCCAAAATGTCCCTCGGTTCCAAAATGTCTTTTTCCCGAAATGCCCCTATCTCAAAATGTCCCTTTCTCAAAATGCCTCTATCCTGAAATGTCCCTTTCCCAAAATGCCCCTTACCCAAAATGCCCCTTACCCAAAATGCCCCTTACCCAAAATGCCCCGAACCAGGCCTGGCGAACTCAGCACTTTAGGTATGAAGCTATAAGTAGTCGACAGGTCGGACTTGCCGTGCCCGCTGCCGCGCGATAGAGAGAGATAACGCGACAAGAGTTACGCGATAGACAGAGAGGCAACTTGTAGGTTATTATAGATGTAGGTAGTTAGCGCTCGCACGTCCTGAATTGGACTTTACTGTGTAGTAGCAAGAGTCGCTACTTATTTAAATGATTTTGCGGAGTGAACCTTCTGTACTTGTACTTTATGTATTCTGTGTCCGAACTCAGCCTGCAGACGTTCTTGTCGCCCTTTTTTTGCATGTGTACATTTAGTTAGTTCATTAGTATCGCTACAAGTTTCTTTAGTGTGCGTGAAATATGAGTAAGTTTGCCGTACAAAGTTTAATGGTATAATGTTTTAAAAAATATGAAAATGGAGACATTTGCACACGAAAATAAGAAAACGGAAACATTTGCACACGAAAATCGAGATACAATACCTATAGAGTCTCAATCTCTATAAGTAAAAACATATATACCAATATATATAGGAGAAACATTTGATTGTTTGTTTGTTTGTTTGCATTGAATAGGCTCCGAAACTACTGAACCGATTTGAAAAAAAAAATCACTGTTGGGAAGCTACACTATCCCTGGGTGACATAGGCAATATTATATTTTGTAGCGAGGCCGAAGACCGAGCTTACACTCGTGCGAAGCCGGTGCGAGTGGCTAGTCAATTATATAATTATATAGTTCACAATGCCACATTTACTTCAATTGAGACGTTATGTCGCTTGCATAGTGTTCAGCATCGCATGTCCGATAGCGCATTGTAGCACTGGCAACGCGCGGCGTTGTAGTCGGATCGTGGTTGCCTTACAACTAACCAAAAAGTCTGCGCAATTCGTAGCGACACGATTATGACTCTATATGTATTATATTTCAATGCACACGAATGATACTAATCATTTACATACTAAGGAATATGTCCCTTATTTGTCTGATCTGAGATTTTTACAGTCGCGACGCTAGCTAAGTTTTGAGTATAAAAGTCGCACGACGAGTCGCGAAACTGTGCGCGCCCTTACAGAATGTTAACGAGTCGCCTTGATACCTTCAGGAAATTGAGTTGCGAGTTTCGAGCTACTAGATCTAAATTCCTTTTCTTTTGGAATAAGAGGTTTACTGCTAATAAATATTTACTTACTAGCGACCCGCCCCGGCTTCGCACGGGTGTAAGCTCGCTCTTCGGCCTCGCTAATATGACTCGCTCTAGGAACACAAAATTTCATCCAAACCGGTTAAGATAGAATAAATGGCCAAGAGCGTGTCGAGACACGCATATGTTAGGGTTCCGTAACTAAAGCCATATAATTGTAGTAATAGTTCAGAAATTGATAGTTATAGACAAACTAGCTGTACCCGCAACTTCGTTTGCGTGAACTTTAAATTGTCCCAAGAGATGAAGGCGCCGGAAATTGCAGTAATATGTTACTATCAATATTTTTTGTTAAATTTCCTGGAGCGTACACAAATAAATTTGTGGCATCGTTCACTCTAGACAGGGCCGTACAGCTGGCCGTGACTGAATCAACTGGTAGAGAGAATAGAGATCCACGCCCGCAGTTTGCAGCGTCTGTCCCTGTGAACTGTTGATTGTCATGGTGAAACTAAAGCGCACAGGGAACTGCACATGCCGGGAAGTTGTTACGGGTATTAGCGGTATCCGAGGAATGAGGAGGAATCCGTGGGCTCAGTCAGGTTCAGGTCATCGCTTTATGGTTGACATTCTGAAAACCGCTTTGATTCCACTTTTACTGTGCAAACTGTTAGTCTGTGGAATGCGCTGCCTGAATAGTTGTTCCCCGATAGTTACAATCTGGGTGTATTCGAGTCAAAAGTGAATCTGTTTCTTCTAGGCAAGCGTAATCCATCATAAGCCGCATCATCGCTTAACATCAGGCGAGTGGGCGGCCAAGCGCAAGCCTATTTTATAATTATAATAAAAAAGTTGCCCAACAGAATGATTGGTAGGTACTTCAACTTTTAGTTGTATATTGTGCGCCGTAAGCCCAGAAGCAGACAAAGCGTTTAAAAATTCAGCCGGGTAGGTAGTGGCTTGGTCTTGATCCATAACCCAGTTGATGGTGCTGTACACAATAATTTCGCCAATGACACGCGTTAATAAAACTCCGTTAATTTTAGCAGCTTGGTCGTGGCGTGGAGTAAATTTATGGCACTCTCACAGAGCCAAGAGTTCTCTCGATTTGTTATTATTTCTACTTCAACGGAAACACATGAAAGAAGGCCCAGTAGCTGTCAAATAAGAAGCCAGTCTTTTACTTTTTTTTTTGGGAACATGATGCCTTCCCCAATTTTGAGTAACAAATCCTATTCTAACAAATCCGCAATCTCGTAGGTATTTGGATTACCGCCTTTGTGGCCACCTGTTGATGGGCACAAAGACTTCTAATGCAGCCATGTGATGATGGGTCAGAGGCGAACTTTTGAGACAGGCGTTTACTTCGGCGAGGCAGTGTCTGTCTGAAATCTCTGCTAAACAGCACCGTAATGCCTCCTTTTGGTCGTTTATTTAGCCGTACGTCTTGTATTGTCCTATATTAGATCTCTTTCTACTAGGCATATTGGCAGTTTAAACACCGTTACTTTATGATTATTACTTGCCTATCATAACGTAAAACAACAGATAACGCAACACATACACACACATCATCAGCCAATTAACGTCCACTGTTGGACAAGGCCTCCCTCATAGAGAGGGGTGTTGCCATAATCCCCACGCTTGGCAGGCGGCTTGGGGATCGCAGTACGTACCAACGCTTAACGATTATTGTAGCTTTTGGGGATAACGCAACACATTAGACCAATTTGTAATTAACAATGGAAAAACAAAAAAATAACAACGATAAATTAACAAAACATAACAGTTGGGGTTCAAAGAAATTCTCTGCGTGTCATCGGCTGCATTCCTAATGAACACAAATTGGTTTGAACACAATCGATCAGCAAAGTGACTGAGTTTCAGAATTGACATCGTTGAAAGCGCAATTTTGTCTTCAATAATTTAGTAGGATAATAGTCACAAAGACGGTACCTAATGAAGGGGGTTCAGTTCAGGAATAGTAGACACCTATTATATTTCTAACCTCATATCAAACAAACAAGGTAGATACTATTATATGCGTTAGTAGAACAATAGATATGACTATGTCGTACTGTTTCATTTATTTTCACGCGGTTTCAACCACGTGTTGATAAAAACTGTGATGATGATCATGATGAAAAATGTTTTTTTTATACAAACCTTGTGCTGACAATAACAAACAAAAAAGAATTAGCCAATTTGCTGCAGTCGTTCGGAAGTTATGCGCGTACATACATTTCGGCGATTCATTTGTATTTATATAGATAGATAACATAGCGAATGATATAAATAAATACATTACACATATAAAAAAATATTAAATTGGCTCGATAAAATACATTTTCTCCAGATATGAGGAGATCCGTAGACGAACGTAAGTTACCGACTTAGCCCACCGGATTAGCAAGTTGAGGTGGCAGTGGGCAGGGCACATAGCACGCAGAATAGATGATGGGGCCGAAAGGTTCTCGAATGGAGATCACCGACCGGTAAGTGCAGCGTAGGACGTCCACCCACAAGATAGACAGACGTCCTAAAAGATACCGCAGGAAAACGCTGGATGCAGGCCGCTTCCAACCGGTCCTTTTGGAGAACGATGGGGGAGGCCTATGTCCAGCTGTGGACGTCCTATGGCTGAAATGATGATGATAAGATAATTCTCTGAGATATGAGCGTTTAAATGGTTTAATGGAGATAGAGAGCGGATCCTCTGTCCCTTTCTCACAAAGCGTATGTTAGTATAGCATTTGTATTGCGCGCGTGCGGCTTGACGTCATAACGTGCTATAGTGCGCTCTCTGTCTAGCATGAAATTAAAATACTTATAACTTATTTATTTTTCAACAAATTTTAATTTTGTTTTCGTTGATAGGCATCAACTTTTTTATGAGGCAATAAAATTATTGACTTAGATACATATTCGTTAAAAACATCGGTGTCATTATGTTTAATAATGACCTAGGTCTTTGAGTAGAACATAATTCCTATGTATTAATTCTGGACTGACACGGTATACTATTGTAGCGGTGCCTTATCTATATACGTAAAATTATTTTATGATATAGGGCTGGCAACTTAGCCTTTGTTTTAACCGACTTCAATAAAGGACCCCTCCTTATCAATTCAGTTTTTTTTTAAACGTCTTAGAGCACGTTAAACTGGCGAGCGAGAGTCGTGGAACATTATGGACGCCCTGGATGAAAGTCAGCCCAGTAGGACCGTTTTGAAATTTGGGGGTCGCTTTAAGTCCACCATTTGATAGCCCCGTTAATCCAGTTGGTAGTAGGGCATTCATGTGATGAACATTTGTGGTTGTTCTATATCTGGGTGTTCTTCATCGTCATCAGCCAGAAGACGTCCACTGCTGAACATAGGCCTTCAACCTCCACACTGAACGACATCCTGCCATCTGCATCCACTGGATGCCCGCGACTCTCACAATGTCGTCGGTCCATCTAGTGGGAGGCCTACCTACGCTGCGTCTTCCGGTTTGCGGTCTCCCCTCAAGAACCTTTTTTCCCCATCGGTCATCAGTTTTTCGAGCAATGTGGTCTGCCCATTGCCACTTCAACTTGGATATTTTAATAGCTATGTCGGTGAGTCTGGTTCTTTGGCAAATATCTACGTTCCGGATTTTATCGCGCAAAGTAACTCCGAGCATAGCTCTCTCCATTGCTCGTTGTGTGACTCTGAGTTTTTCCAAAAGGCCAACAGTTAAGGACCACGTCTCCATAAGTACCATATGTCATCACTGGCAACACACACTGGTCAAAGACCTTTGTCTTTAAGTACATACTAATGTATAAACATTTTGCTTAGCTTGAGGTCAGATGATCATGTGTGCAATAATTATTAATATTTATTTATCTTGGATTTTTTGTGGCCCCACCAGATAGCCCCTCTGATTCCCTATGACATTTGGTCTAACATCCCCTAACTTGTATTAGTTAGGGTTAGTTGACCACGAACTGGAAGACGCAGCGTAGGTAGGCGTCCCACTAGATGGACCGACGACATTGTGAGAGTCGCGGGCATCCAGTGGATGCATATGGCAGGCTGTCGTTCTTTGCGGAGGTCTAAGGCCGAGGCCTGTGTTCAGCAGTGAACGTCTTCTGGCTGATGATGATGTGTTCGTTAGGCTACTGCTAGCGTATCTAACGGTGACGTGATGCAGTTAAGACTTGCATAATACATGTCGGTCGGCGGCCACCACTCGTCATTTCCCAGGGTACGTTTTACTCTGTACGATACTTTAGGTCTGTCACTCGCTTATTGAGTAGGCTGAGTGGCTACCCCTAGCTAACTCGGACACTAGGGTCCGAGTTAGCAGCTATAGCTTTACAATGTATTGGAATCAATGAGATACATTTTCTGTTTTGCCATCGGTCAAAAACGGTAAAGGAAAACATTGTAAGGAAACCGGTATGTCCAAGAACCTCAAAAGTTCAAAGACATGGACTTTCACCAACACGCATGCCACTGGGCCCACTGGGCCAGCATGGTGGGTTACAAAGGAAATTTCTTGTTACCATTTTACTCCGTCAAATTAAAAGATATCGAAACAAACCTTATTTGTTGGTAATGTTATGAGAGTCAGCAAGGCTTGATTTTGTCGCTTTTTCTAAATTCACACTCAGTAGTTTTATATTCTCAATAATGTAGGAGTGCACGAGCGAAAGAGCTGCAGACGGGAAGAGCCCCCTTATGACGAAAGGCTTCAACCAGTGTGGGTTGCCAGTGATGACATACGGCACTGAAGCGTGGTCTCTCACTATGGGCCTCATTTAGCAAGCTCAAAGTCGCAAAACGAGCTATGCTCGGGGTTTCTCTACGAGATCGAATCAGAAATGAGAAGATCAGTAGACGAATGAAAGTTGCCAACATAGCCCACCGGATTAGCAAGTTGAAGTGGCAGTGGGCAGGGCATAACATAAGGCCGATGGGGCCGAAAGGTTCTCGAATGGAGACCACGGACCGGTAAACGCAGCGTAGAACGTCCACCCACAAGATGGACAGACGACCTAAAACCGAAAAGAGACCGCAGGAAAACGCTAGATGCAGGCCGCTCCCAACCGGCCCTTTTGGAGATCGATGGGTCCAGCAGTGGACATCCTATGGCTGAATATTTTTTTTAGTTTTGGACCAGTTTTGGTCGAAATTTGGTCTTCGAAAAATCACAAATGGTTACCAGTAGAATAAAGTATTTAATATTTATGACAATACTTATGAAAAAGTTTTTTTTTAATGATACTGGGTGACTAGACGAGCGAAGTCTCTCGTCTGATGGCTCTTCACGCTTGCCCATAACAGCTCAACGCCACTCAGAATTTTGAACTTCAACAGTTCAAAACCCTGGATGGCAATGCACTGCGCTCGTCACCCCGAGATATAAGATGTCAAATCTCTGTGTGTCCTGTAATTTCGCTGGAAACATTTCCCATCAATCCGGAACACAGTAGTGTTTGCACACCACTGCTTGGCGGTTGAATAACTGGCAAAGGTGTGGTACTTCTCCAGGCGGACCCCTGCAAAAGAGTCCCACCACTACAAAAATGATGATAATGATGATGACTAGCATATTCTTAATTTTTTTGTACCATAATTATTATTTTTAACTCGTGACATCTGAAAGCCCTAACATACAACTGGATTAGACCACAACCGCCGCCGTCTGACCAACGACAGAGAAAGTCTTCTGACAGGGAAATGTTATTCTCGCTCTCACACCGTCAACCATCTATGACTGATCCGAAATCCACAATTTTATATATCATTGTGTTTCATGTTTTATGTTGTCGTGTCGTGCATTAGAAATAGAGATTTTCCGATTCCCTTTGACTCTACGATCTGGGCGATTCCATTGTGAATATTGTATCGATACGGTGTATCGAGTCTGTATCGAATACGGGAATCCGAGCTATTATTAGCAGGCGATTAATTCGTTAAAAGTTGGACTTGTCTGCACGGTAGAGTTATGGCTGCGCTTACTGGCCAAAACTATATACATACTTCATTAATTTTCAACATTTTAAAAGATACACGCATTAGGCCAGCATGCTGGATTAGGGCCCATCCTCTCTCTCTCTCTCTCTCTCTCTCTCTGAGAGAAGGCCCAGTTTAAAAAACTAAAAAAAAACACGCTTTAAAAATCGCTAATCTTGAAGATCCTGGTAAGGGTAATGGGCCAACAATACAAATTATTGCATTGTCATCGGTCCTTGATAAGTGTGCAAAGTTTCAAATCAATCCATCGTTTTGAAAGGGGTGAAAATTACGTTCAAAGATTCCGTTACATAGATACATAACAAGCTAATAAAAACGTGTAAAAAGCTATGTATAGACTTTATTAGCATGACTGTGGTTTTCATCTATTTATAAAACACTAGCCGCCCGCCCCGGCTTCGCACGGGTGTAAGCTGGGCTTTCGGCCACGCTATAAAATATAATGTAGCCTATATCACCCGGGGATAGTGTAGCTTTCCAACAGTGAAAGAATATTTAAAATTGGTTCAGTAGTTTTTGAGTTATTTCCTTACAAACATCCAAAAATATAAATCTTTCCTCTTTATAATATTAGTATAGATAATATAATTTATACAAAAATATGCCCATTAAACCAGAATGCTAATAAAACGAAAAGATTTTCAAAATTAAGCGAATAAAAAACTGGGCATTTAAAATGAACCTCGTAAATAACGAAGAGGGCGTGCCGACGCTGGCAAGGCGGGGCAAGCCGCGGTATTCCTTAGTGTAATCATAATATATAACCTGTGTTTGCATTGGATTTCTTTAAAAATATATTTAGGTCTCTCCAATATTATTTATAACGGGTTCATTCCTATAGATCATATACTATAAAGACGCCATAACCTCCAGGGTGTCTTCAAATCGCGAGTGAATCGGTTTCTTCTTGGCAAGCGTGCTCCTAGCCCTGGTGCCGGGGCAATAGAATATGGCACCGGTACCCCCTGCCTGTAGTAAGAGCCTACTAAAAGGAAACCTATGGGTTCGGGATGGTCAAAGTTGAGGCTCTGACCATCCACTTAATCGAGCCCAGGGAGAGTACGTTGTGTGACCAACGTTGCCCAGAGTGGAGGGACTGAGACAACACGCAGTTGTCTCAGGAGGAGCCATAGCGCAGTGCTGAGGGCTCCGGTGCGTTCCTCTGGAGATCCCGGAGCCCTCTTGTCAAGCACAAAGGCTGGTCACCGGGAGGGTTTTAGTGGGTATAATCCCACATAACCTGGCTGAACCCGAATGCAACCGGGTATCTTTGGAAGATTTGCCGTTCAAAAAAAAAGGCAAGCGTGCTCCAATACTACCACAACACCTAGCGAAATAGGAGTGGAGCAGTTCAGGCAGAGACCCAAAGCCGTGCTCCGTTATCTGAAGGAGCTCGGCTGGTTTGTGTAGGCTGTCAGTGGCAAATGCACAATACACCTTAAGCGGGATGTCAGTGCAGGTCTTATCACCCCCACTTTAAATTAGAATTAATAGGGTCCCGTTTTTACCTATTTTATACGGAACCCTAAAAAAGTCTGTCTTTCAGTCTTCGTTGGCAGGCAGGCCTTGGCAGTGCCCACTGTCCACTTGTCCAGCACTGCCAGTCCACAGGCCAATTTAGACAGAGATAGGGCTATTTTAGCCGACACCTTGTCTATAACTTTTATAAACAGTATGGACAGTCGAGGTGGTCACATTTAAATTTAAAATCCTAATATAAGTTGTCACGTTTGAGAACCCGCAGACAGACTTCGTATTTTTATTTTTAACCTGCTACGCAAAATGAGGGGTGTTATAAGTATAACGTGTATTTGTGTATCTGTGGGAGTGTTTGTCTGTTTCTGTGTGTTTGTGCGAAACATTCGTTTATATTTATGCGGATTGGTTTTAGTTTAAAAAAAAAAAAAAAAAAATTACAAATTACAATGAATAATATTTTTTTCGGACAAAATGAAATGCAAACTTTAATGTTTTTGTGTATACATTTAGTTTTGTACCGATTACTGATTTTACCGATGAGAAAGAAAGTTTCTTGAGTGGAGACCACGAACCGGAAGACGTAGCGTAGGTAGGCCTCCCTCTACATGGACCGACGACGTCACGAGAGTCACCAGCATTCAGTGTATGCAGATGGCAGGATGTCGTTCAGTGTGGAGGTTAAAGGGGGAAGCCTATGTTCAGCAGTGGACGTATTCGGGCTGATGATGATGATGAACAGTAAAAATAAAATGTATAAGTACCTACAAAACATTTTACTGAATGTAAGGTCGGAGAAAAAACATTAATTTTTACAGCAATTTGTCAATTTTCTGCAAATAATAATTTGAACTGACCTGCGCCGCTCACGAATAGGACCACGGCATCATCTTGGAAGAAAACAATAAACTCCAGTTATATGATTATTAACGAGATATTTACCGTGATAAGGTTAATAAAAATACGCGTACAAAATTCGTTCAAAATACCATACGTGATACAGTAAGTGTGTTTTGTAGGGACTTAGAATAGAATAGAATAGAAAACTGTTTATTGTTCACACCAAAAATTACATACATACATAGTAGGTAACATAAAAAACAACTTAAAAAGTAGTGAAACAATTGGCGGTCTCATCGCTATAAGCGATCTCTTCTAGGCAACCTTAGACTTAGGTTCGAGCTCCAGTGATAAACGTACCAAAAGACTAAGAAAGAGGGTAGATCGTTATCTGCATAGGTGCACTTAGTACCTTTCGGCCAACCGCCCGCATCCGTCTTCCCGTGAACATGGAGCATGTAAATGCGCCGAAATGTCGAGAGCTCTATCCATACCTTATCATGGTAAATATCCTGTTAATAATTATATAATATTCAATCATTCATTCAATCGACCTAGTTGGCGCAGAGAAGTTCAAATTAGATAACCAATTTGTTCTTGTTTTCTCAGACAAACTTGCATGCTCGTCGAACGAGTCATACCAGATATGAACAACAATATAAATGCCCGAGAAGATGAACTAGAAGAATTGAAACGCGACCAATTGTATAGAATGAAAATACTATCACAAAAGACAAAATTAGGAAGCGAAACGAATTCTAAAGGAGTTCTAAGGTATTCCTTGACTGGCATCATTCAAGATATCGCAAAGAAAGGAGATCGTAGCTGTCATCCTGATTGTCCTTTTGATTGCCCCAAAGTTGACCCTATGTCAATAGAACAAAATTCAGTTTTCAATATAGTAGAGGAACGCACAAAACTCTTCGAAAGAAAAGCACGAACTCCAGATGAAATAAACAAACAAGATCTTTCCGGTTGTCCTATTGCCTGTATAAAGATGTATGAAAAGTTATTGGGAATGGATAAGCCCTTTGATACTGAAGACAGAAAAGGAGTTTGTTGTTCGTCGCCTAAAGATTTTCAAAAAAGTCAGCCTTCAGTACCAATGATGACATACGATCCTGGACCTAGCTTTATAAAATGTAAACTATGTAGAGATGCTAAAGAAGATAAAGAAAAGAAGCGAATTGATGAAATAGAAAGAGAAGAAATTGAAAGAAAAGAGAAACGGAAAAAACAAGAGTTAGAGCGAAAAAAACAAGAAATAATTGATGACGTAGCGCAATATCAGAAAGAAGTGGAAAAATTAGAGCAACAAAAACGAGAACAAGACAGTTTTGTCGATAGTAATGATAAGAAAAAAGTTTGTTGTTCGACATCACCTATAAAAGAGCTTCTGCCATGTCCCCAGTGTCACGCCATGGCAAACCCCACATCTCTTCGTAAAAGACCAACGCCACCACCTTGTCCTGAAGTTTATGCAGTAGAGAGTCAAAAAACGTTTTCAGAGCCGTCACCTTGTTCTGGAGTTGACGCAACTCGGAGTCAAAAACCTGATTCTACGCCGACAACTTTTCCTGAAACTGAAAAGAGTCAAAAAACGGATCCAGCTACGTGCCCTCAACTTGATGTTATTTGTTCTAACGTTGATATTATTAAATTTATTCCTGACCATGATATAGTTTTTCCAAAATTAGATCCAATACCACAACCAAATGAAAATAAACGTTTCGTTGATGCTCAAATAGAAACTGGAATCAAAACTCAATCTTCGATTTACAGTTTAGTAGTAAATAAAACTTGTTCAACAACCGCATCACCAAAAGAAGAGATATCAAGCATAAGTCAAAAGAGAGCACACAAAGAGAGTGATTATTCAAAACCAACTGAAACAGAAACATACAATAATCAACCTTGTGTTGAAACTGATGGACAAAAACCTGTTTGTATTTCAATTACAACATCAACAAATGAAGAGATTACACCTTGTCTCCAAGAAAAGAAACTAGTCTATTCAACAAAAACGACATCGACATTGGAAAAGTTTCCATTTTCTATCTGTCCACATTGTAAAGCTGTTTGTCCAAAGACGAGTAAAGAAGGCAAACCAGTGTGTCATTCAACAACATCATTACCAAAAGAAGAAATTCCGCCATGTTCACTTTGTCAAGCTAAATGTCCTAAGCTGAAAAATGAAGAAAAGAAATCAGTTTGTTGTCCAAAACCAACATCACCATTAAAAAGTCCTTGTCTCAGTAAAGAAACAGAACCAATGTGCCGTTCAGCAACGACATCAACACAAGAAGAAATTCCGCCTTGTCCTATTTGTGAATTAACATGTCCTAGGTTGAAAAATGAAAAGAAGAAACCAGTTACTTGTCCAAAATCAACATCCCCAATGAAAAGTCCTAGTCTGATTAAAGAAACCAAAGCACTTGGTCATTCAGCAACATCATTAACAAAAGAAGAAATTTTGCCATGTCCGCACTGTCAATTTATTTGTCCCAAGTTCAAAAATGAGGAAAAGAAACCTGTTTGTATTCCCAAAACAACAT
The DNA here is from genome assembly GCA_949125355.1 of Agriopis leucophaearia. Taxonomy (NCBI): domain Eukaryota; kingdom Metazoa; phylum Arthropoda; class Insecta; order Lepidoptera; family Geometridae; genus Agriopis; species Agriopis leucophaearia. Next base: position 8,116,615 of record OX421289.1, read on the forward strand.
CGTCAATAAAAGAACCACCACGTTCTCGTAATTGTCATACGGTTTGCCCTAAGAAACAATTTGTTCCTAAAGCTGATAAAGCTGCAGAACCATATGGACCAATCAAATGCAAACCCCCTGTCACATCGAAAAAATGCAGACCATGCAGAGATCCGAATAGAGAGCTTCCATCTGATTGTGATACGGATTGTTCAAAGAGACGTTCTATTTCTAAAGCAGAATCCAAAAAATCTAAAAAATGTCGACCAAACCAAGATACCGAAAGCATCAAAACTTCAACGATCACAATTACCCAAGAATCCAAAGCAACAATAGCTACTGGCACTTTGAGTAAAGAATCAAAGAAATCTATAGATCTAGCAGATCTCATTATTGACGATAAAGGAAATGTCGTGATACGGAATGATGACAAGGCGACAGAACAAAGAAATAAGTTTTTGTCTATTAAAGATGTAATAGATAAAGGAGAAGCGGAATTCAGAAGAGTTCAAAAACTCAGAGAAGCCCTAAAAATTCCTTGTACTCAATCAGTGCCTTGCACAGATAGATGTGTTTATCGAAGTCAAAGAGGTATGTAATAACCTAATTTGATAATATAGCTTGTTATAAATGGAAGTTTTTATACGGATCGGAATTAGAAACGAAGGGATTCGACATATAAGCAAAGTTACTGACATAGCTCAAAGAATTAGTAATGTGAGGAGGAAGTAGGCCGGCCACATTTCCTGAAGAACCAATAACCGATGGGTTAGACGAGTGTTCGAGTTGATAGTACATTTAGCTAACTTAGTGTGCCAACACGTACTCTCCATCCTGCGGCGAAGTGGAATGACAACCTGCGTGAAACGGCGGCTAAAAACTGGATGCAGAGGCCTGTTGACCGAGCTCAGTGGCATTAGGAGAGGCTTATGTCCAGCAGTGGACAATAAAAGACTGATGAAGATACCATAAGTATTATTTTTTATTGCCATTTGGAAAACTTCCCATTGTAAAAAAAAGTTGGCCGTCATAGGACACCCGGCAGATGTGAAACATGACAAATAGAAGATCGATATAACAGTTTTAATTTTTCTATCTTTTCCGCCTAAATAAAACATAATAATTATTATCAACATAAAATTAACATTAAAATGTAAGTAGCAATGTTAATCAAAAAAATCATTCACCCAACACTTTATTTTATTTTTCCTTATCGAATTATAATCTTTTAAAATCTTGAAAATGTGCAAAAGAGGTTGCTCTGGCCGGTAAGCGCAGCTTTAAACTGGAAAATTAGTGGATAGATCTCGTTAATTAAACTTTGTGATTTTTATTAAAAATGTATGATAATTTTCTTGTTCCAGCTCCTGTGGTCAGTGTTGGGCAAACAACTTCGGAACATGGCACAAGAAGCGCCAAATCTAGCTTAAATAAACATAACATGTCTTCGTCTTATAATGCGATGATCAAAGTTGCATTGTCTGAACTATATAAACATTCTCGTACAAATGTAAGACACGAAGAACAGAATTTTGGTAGCATAACTGGTGAAAGGGATAAATATGAACGAACCAAAAGAAAACTTGAGCGACCTTTAACAATTGCAGAAGATACGCAGACAACGAACTACCAAACCAATGTTAAATCACCAGTTGAAACACGAAATTCGTTACTGCGTCCAGTGATTGCTTCGTACGGAACCGTAGATATACCATCAAGAGCTGGATCGGTAGCAGGAGACTACACTAATGTAATGTCCGAAGAAAGATTAGAAAAAGTACACGTCTTTTTAGCACAATCACCGGCGTTCACTCATTTAATCAAATACGCAGGAACTACACAAAAGAAAGAATCAGATGATAGTTATCAAGATACAAAATTTGTATTACGTAAAAGGAAAAAGGAAGAAAATAATACAGTTGACAGATTTGCTAAGATATTGAGAAATTCTGTAGACAAGGTACGCATTATATCGAAATCAAGAGACACGATTAAAGAATATAAGAAAAAAGGTACACAAGTCCAGTGGCTATAAATTTTTTTAGCTGCTAATTTAAAATATGTTTCGTTTGTTGATTTTAATTTTCCATCGTATGGACCTGATTTTCTTTTCGCTCGTTACAATGAAAAAGTAGTGGTGTATGCTAATTTTTGAGAAAGTAATGTAAAATTGAGCTTTCCTTGGCTCTGGCACTGGCAAAATCTACCAATACAGAGGGTGGGATATCCATCCAAAAAAAAATTGAGAAAATTACACCATTTCAAAGCGAAGTAAAAATAAAGAAGGGACCAACAAAGCTTGGTCCAGACTCTTGTACAACACAGTTTAGTTTAGAAAAGATGTATAGAAAAAATAAGAAAGTTATAAAAATTACTTATAGTGTTTTTTGCGTATTTGTTTTATTGTGTGTAAAGTATATGTATTGTTGACGTAGAAATGTGATTGTAACGCAGATGAGGGACTACCTCATACGGCTAACTTTTTTTGTTAATTTATTTATTTTGCCCGAAGCTTTGATGTATTTTTTACAAACAATATTATTATATATATATATCGTATAAGTATATTATATATATTATCTTTATTATATATCTATATATTATCTATATTCTAATAAATATCATTTGGTACTATTTATTTAATGTTAAAACTAAAAGTGTTTTAGCAATTTTATTTCCAATGGTTGCCTGGAAGAGACCGCTTTTAGCGATAAGGCCGCCACTTGTGGCACTAGCTCGTAAGTGTTTTCTGTCTGTATGTAATTTTTATTTCTGGTGTACACAATAAAGAGTTTCTATCTATCTATCTATATATGCTATGTCGGGATGGTACATCTCTGGAATTTGGCTAAGTCCACAGAGCTTCGTTAGTTCGAATTTTTCTATTTCTGAACTATGACTACAATTATATGGCTTTGGTTACAGAACCCTACTGTCTGTCTGTCTCGACATTCTCTTGGCCAGTTATTAAGCGATGGCATCGAAACTGAACATAATTTATTTAGGTAGATACTAAATAAATGATTGGGTGTCGTCAAACTATAAAGCGCACATGCTACGGTTACCATCGCTCGCTCGCGCAAGAATAGCTAATAGCCAATCAATAATACTGCATTAGTGAGATAGCTCGGACATCTTGATACGGGAAAGTGGCAGCGAAGATTTCCTTGGGCCCATATTCTCGCATTACACGATATAGCAGGCCTGGCGCACTCCGTACTTTAGGTATGAAGCTAGCAAGTAGTCGTCTTGTCGGACTTGCCGTGCCCGCTGCCGCGCGATAGATAGAGATAACGCGACAAGAGTTACGCGATAGACAGAAAGGCAACTTGTAGGTTAATTTAGCAGTAGGTAGTTAGCGCTCGCACGTCCTGAATTGGACTTTATTGTGTAGTAGCAAGAGTCGCTACTTATTTAAATTGTTTCGCGGAGTGAACCTTCTGTACTTGTAGGTACTTTATGTATTCTGTGGATATAGTATCACATTGAATATCGCTGGAACTGTCAAGATGTTTACAGTTTGACCTTAGAGTAGCAGCCAGCGAGTTGCAGTCGCCCGGAGACAATATAGCGCTTTTTAACCGATTTCAAAATGGGGAAAAGGTTCTATGTTCCACTGTATTTTTTTTTATGTATGTTCACCGAAATCACCGCCAACTGATGACCGGTTTAAAAAAAAAAAAATTGTTTGGTAGGGTACGTATACTTTAAATTCGGTCCCAATGTCACCAAGTCAGGATCTGATGATGGAATCCCAGGGAAACCTTCAAATTTTATAGGTACTTATTACGTTTCTTATATATTTTTGAAGTCGGTTTTTAATGAGATAAAATAATGTTATTCTCGAGGTCATGTTTTTTTTTTTTTATTTTTAGATAGAATTATTATATTGTTAAAATTCAAATAAATTAAAAATAAAAAACTACAAATGCAACTTACTTGCAAAGATGTGATGTAATGAAATATGTTTGAGGTAACAGTTAGGTAAATATCGTAGAGCTCGGAAATAGGGTCCCTGGGTTCCCTTAGTTCCTTACAATGGCTGATTATGATTGACGAGCGACACAGACGCTAATGGCATCCACTAGTGATGAGACGAGTCGATAAATTTAGTCAATCGTAAGTATCGATAAACTGAATATGTGATAGTTAGGTTTGCTAAGATTTTTTTATTTATTTTTAAATAGGCTTGCGCTTGACCGCCAGCTCGCCCGATGTTAAGCGATGATGCGGTCTACGATGGAGCACGCTTGCCTAGAAGGAACCGAATTGGAATAAATCGTTCCGCTCTGCACTTTGTTGCCATACCCAATTAGGGTCATTATGTAATACGTACTTACATTAAACATACTCGTACTATCTAAGATCTGTACGTAAATTTCATAAAGTATATTAGTGAGTTTAATATAAAACATATACGGTAAAAAAATTATAGGTATGAGAGAGCTGTCAAAGCCCTCTCAACTTTGATTTGTGTTGATGGGTAGAAATTTCGCTTGATCCGCAGTTCACAGGTCTCTCAAAAATTTATACGAGTTTTTTTAAGTAACACTGTTAAACTTTCACAATTTAAACACGTTTTAAATACCTATTTATCGAAACTTTACTTAACTAAATAAAATAATGAGCGAAAAGTAATAAACATTTCAAAAATGAGTTTAAATTTAATGTATTAAATTGTTGAGTATTGGGTATATTACTTTATCAACTTTCAAATTTTATCGTGAAAAATACTAATAAACTTATGAAATAATTGTTTCGTTTATTTTGAAAACTGTTTTAATGATGAATTTCTAGTGTAATTCCGCTTCTACGTCGCTTCAAGTACAATAAGGAATTTGTGATAAATATTTGTTGATAATGTTAATTTTATTGAGTTTAATTTTGCCTAACCTGATGTTAATAATTGAAGTGATTGTTAATATTAATTACATAAATTGAAAATTAACGTTACTTGAAACACAAATTAATTAATTCTGAATTATTGTTAATTATAAAATTGTTAAAGTAATCTGAAACAAAAATTAATTAATTCGTTTATTTTGGGAAGAGCACATGTCATTATTGGTACCTTATTTATGTTTTGTGTTGTGCTAATTCATTATATTTGTTATCTTTTGATGTTTTTACTAAGAAGTATTTTTATGTAATGTTTTTTATGCCTTCTTTCTTTGTTTTTGTTAAATTTGTAAATAAATCAGTGTCTAAATTACCTCCAAGTAATAAGTATAGCGCATTGGATTAGTATATCTGTAATGCTATATTTAATTTAAATTAATAAATAAATGTTCAGCATATTAAATTTTACAGGAGACATAAAAAACTTTCTGTTGAAAAATAAGTCTATTGAAGGTGCAAACTAGTTTATAACAAAAAAAACTACCGATCGCAATTCACAGAACCTTTTTTTTTTAATGCCATAGATGCCAAACAAGCAGATGGGCTGCCTGATGGTAAGCGATCACCGTCGCCTATGGATACCTGCACCACCAGGGGCATCACAGTATCTACTATGTACTACTTATGTATACATTCAACCAATGTTAATGATTAATTTATTTTATGACAACAGGGTTGGTAACATTTTTTTGTATGTTTCTTGTCAGTTCTTTTTTCTTGGACCTATCGATAACACTTAATACCCGATGTTCCCATCCCTATCAAACTTTTTACGTTTACACAAAGCAGAATTTGAGCAATCTTCTGGCGCAATGACAATTCAATATTTTGCGTTTACGAGCTTTTGTATGGGATTTTCTGATTCTCGAAAGTTTCTTAGCGGTTTTTTGTTATGTATAGAACCTTTGTGAAGTGTAAGACTTTTCTTAGAGTTTGTATTAGGTTTTTTGGGTTCCATAGTTACGTAAGAAATCCCTGATAGTAACTGGAGTGACGATAAAACACAAGACAGCTGTTTTACGTTTAAAAACCTAGTGAAAGTGATAATAATTCTTGCTTTTTGACTTTTTGCTGCATGCAATTTGCAGGTGTCAAAGCAAATATTTTAGAAATTAGACACACGCATAGTTAACAACATAACCCTCTTCCGAGTACAGTCGAGTAAATGTATAGTTTTTGTCAGCAGTGTCTTTAACAAACTTCAAAAAAGGAGGACGGTTCTGTTCCACTGTATTTTTTTTAAATGTATGTTCACCGATTTATTCGCTAACTGTTGACTGATATTAAAAAAAAACTTTTGTTCGGTACTATACTTCCAATTGGGTCCCATTGTAACCAAGTCAGGATCTGATGATGGGATCCCAGAGAAATAGAGGGCAACCCTCAAATTCATAGGCACTTATTAAGTTTTTTATACATTTTTGTAATCGGTTTTTAATGTGTTACACTTTTTGCAGACTCTACTCTGCTAACTCTTGGACCTCGTTGGGAATTAAATTAAATACCTACTCGTATTTACATTTTAAAATATATTTTGGAGCAAGTGCATAAATACCTGGTCCGAGTTAAATCATTATGCTCAAGACGTATTACGTGGCGTGACGTTTTAATTCCAACTTAAAAACGAAAATATGCGTATATTATTTTACAGAATCTGATTTAGTCGTAGAATTATAGTAATTTTGTAGTGGTAGGACTCTTTTGCAGGGGTCCGCCTGGGGAAGTACCACACCTTTGCCAGTTATTCAACCGCCAAGCAGTAGTGTGCAAACACTACTGTGTTCTGGATTGAAGGGCAATGTTTCCAGCGAAATTACAGGGCACACAGAGATTTGACATCTTAAATCTCGGGGTGACGAGCGCGGTGCATTGCCATCCAGGTTTTTGAACTGTTGAAGTTCAACATTCTGAGTGGCGTTGAGCTGTTATGGGCAAGCGTGAAGAGCCATCAGGCGAGCGACTAAGCTCGACCCAGTATCATAAAAAAAATATATCTTATGTCTGGAACCTTTAAGAGGTTGTCCGACACTCTCTTGGACAGTTTTTTTGGACTCGTCATCCTACACTTTGTTGAATTGGTCAGATTATCACTTTATAAAGGGTGTCGGGGTGATAAAAGACTATTTTTGCATTTGAGTAATGTTTTTTTTAACCACCTAGTATTTTTTTCTAAACTATGAATACCCTACCGTACCGTAGATCTATGTCATCGTATTTAAGGCCACCAACTAGCCTGATGGTAAGCGATGGTGCGGCCGTAGACCCGGTGAAACACGTCGATCTAGAAGACCTAAATTCTATAATTCTAATAAATAAATAAATAAATTTAATGCGAATAAAACTGATTAGTACATTAATCACACACACTGTTAGGGGCCTCTATTCGTATGCAGCTTTCTCGCTCGCACATTTGTACATTATTGACGATATAAAATTACTGAGTGTGAATTTACAAAAAGTGTCACACTCAAGTTTTGCTAACTATCATAACATTATAAACAAAAAATGTTTCGTTTCGATATCTTTTAATTTGACGGAGTGAAATGGTAACAAGTGTTTTTTTTTCTTGTTACCATGTTACTCCGTCAAATTAAAATATATCGAAAGGAAACATTTATGAATGGTTATTCTTAACAAATAGTAGAATCGGGTGTGTTCGTTACAGTTTTCCAGTTGACACAAATAATATAAAAATCAGTGTTGGCGGAGAGGAAGGTTTCCTGCGTGCTTCATCTTCGACCACAACGTCGCTTACCAACAGGCGAGTTGGTTGTCAAACGCGGACTTTAGCGCGATAAAAAAAAAACTAGAAGAAATCGGTAGAAACATATAATCCAGTATAAATAGGAATCTATGGCGCACGGGAGAGGAGGTTTATACCACAAAACTTTTTTTGTTTAAATTAGAATGGCTGTCAAGGCATTTTTGTTAGAAATTTGTTGCAGCCACTTGTCTGTGTTAGCAACTGCGATGCGGAGTTCGACGCGTTGACATCAATAAGAATGTTGAATCAAGTATCTGTCACGATACCTGGCGACAGTTTCCTTCTCATATCCGTTCTATTTACTTCTCTTTTCTGTGGTTTATATTTATACCCATCATTGGGTCGATAGAGGATGATGATGAACATGCTTTCAGATTAGAAACTAGCAACTTCGTCTGTCAGTACAGTACCATGAAACTTTCTTTTAAATCTTTCCATGTTTAGGAGTCATAAAAATGACTTATAAATTATGACAATTTCTAACTTAACAAAAACTATAGGAAATACCCAAATCTAACAATAACTTTAAATACAATACATCAACCCCAATTTCACGTAACGGGTTGTCCCGTAACCTTCCGACAAACGGACTTTTGTATTAGTGTCATTTATTTTTATTGTTCTAAGCAAACCCGTTGGCGATTATTATCAGTTCCGTTATTTTTTTCTTAGTGTAACTTTCTTTTATACAATGTTGTAAAAGGGTGAGTAAAGAAAGGGCTGTAGCTAGTGAAGGTTGTAAAATAAGACAAGGGAATGTTTATTTGTTAGTTTTATTTGGGTAGGTACGAAATATTATGACGCATTTCGAGTTTAGAGCGAAGAAATAATCTTATTTTTTTATGGACTTCCAAAAAGGAGGTTTTTCAATTCGACTGTATTTTTTTTGTTTGTTACCTCAGAGCTTTCGACTTGGTGAACCGATTTTGATGTTTTTTTTTATGTTTGAAAGCTGGTGCTTCCCGTTTGGTCGCATTTCAATTTGGTCCAGTTCTGTCATTTTTATGAAGTTGGCTTTTTGTATTGATAATTGTTTTAGTAATGTTTTTTTTTATGAAATGATTTTTATAATGGCTCCATTCTAAGTGGCAAACCGTAACTCGCATTGAAAACGTTCTTTTTAATAGTTTGTTAAAAGATTAAGAACCATATCACAATTTTATGAAGAAATTTGCATTGAAAACTGAATTTTAGGCGTTCTGCACTCAGATCAAATAAAAAATACTGATGGATACGGCGTACTGCCAAAGTGGAGTCAAAACCGCTTCCAAAACTACATGAATTTCCAGTGTAAAAACACGACTTCAAAAACTGGCTTCACTTATCGTGTTCTCCGTAATCCGTCTATTTTTATTAACCGACTTCCAAAAAGGAGGACGTTCTCAATTCGACTGTATTTTTTTAAATGTTTGTTACCTCAGAACTTTCGACTGGGTGAACCGATTTTGATGATTCTTTTTTTAATCGAAAGCTGGCGCTTCCCGTTTGGTCCAGTATCGAGTTTAAAGGGGGAGGCCTATGTTCAGTAGTGGACGTCTTCTGGCTGATGATGATGATTACCACCTGCACGTCGACATAATATTAAATTAAACGGTCACCGTTTCACAGGTCACCAAGTTACAGCTCTAAGCACAAAATTCATCTGCACCAGTCTTTAAAGTTTCCGTGCCGGGACCCGGGTATGTCCTAAAACTGCGAACAGAACCACCGGAGGATGGGCAGCAGCGTCCTAATAGTACACGGTGAACGTACTGCGATCCCCAAGCCGCCTGCCAAGTGTGGGGATTATGGCAACACCCCTCTCTATGATAGGCCTTGTCCAACAGTGGACGTTAATTGGCTGATGATGTGTATGTGTGTGCTTTTAAAACTTTAGGCGTTGCATTAACAAATGTTTGCGCAGTTAAGTGCGATGTGGGATGTCGTTTTATTGTGAAAGGTCATTGATCATAGAAGTCACCAAAAACTTTATACCGGCTGTACACTCTCGTTCAAATACCCCGAAGTGTGTTTACATGGTTATTGATAATTTTAGGAACAGCAATTTGTTACCGACTTGCATTTGGCCAGTGTTTATTATTTAACCGACGAATAATCAATATAAAAAACAGACTTCTTAAAAATGTCAAACTGGACCAAATTGAAACGGGACCACGCGGGAAGCACCGGCTTTCAAATAAAAAAATCATCAAAATCGGTTTCTTCCAGTCGAAAGTAAGTAAAGAAAGTAATAAAAATAAAAAAACTGTTGAATTGAGAACCTTTTACTTTTGGAAGTCTGTTAAAAAACTAAATCAAAATCGGTTTAGTGGTTTGGAAGCTACGATACCAGAGACAGACAAAGACACTCAGATACATCTGTGACATCTGTGACATTATTGCACACATGGTCATCTGACCCCAAACTAAACAAAGCTTGTAATATGGCTGCCAGAGACTGATATACATACATATATATTTTTAAATACATACTTAAATAGATATTAACACCCAGACATAGAACAAACACAAATGTTCATCACACAAATGTTTGTCCTAGATGGGAATCGAACCCACGCCCCCAAGCACAGAAAGTAGGATCACTACCAACTGAGCCACCGAGGCAGTCAACATAGTCACACATATATGTAGATACACCAGATGCACATAGGTACACACAGAGTCACAGACACGTTAAACATATAAACTACTTTAAAAATCAGTTTGAAACGCAATACATCGTTGGGTAAAATAACAACCAGATCACATCAAAAATTGACTTCAAAAATATATGAAAAACGTAATAAGTGCCAATAAATTTTGAGGGTTGCCCTCGATTTCCCTGGGATCCCATCATCAGACCATGACTTGGTGACAATGGAACCAAATAGGATGTATACCCTACCGAACAAAAGAAAATCGGAAAAATCAGAGATAATAAAAAAAAACTGTGGAACATAGAGCCGTTCTCCTTTTTTGATGACGATTTAAATTTTTAAAATTGTATTGCGGTTAAATGATTCATGATTGAAACATAAATTTCTCAAACTCAAGCGCCACTTGAAGTTATTATCAATTGCTAATATTTATCTAAACATCCAATTCAAATAAAATACGTATGTAAGTAAACACAACAGCCGGTAGCTTATCGCAACTACACAAACATGTTAACATGACGGCATCTAATTTTTATCCTGTTATTAAACAATATTTATCTGATTTACGTCAATAAATACATAATAATTACTTATAACTACGCTTGATTTAGGTAAGCAAATACAAATTTATAAAGGGTTATCAGTAATTACATGATTAATTAAACCAGGCCTGGCGCACTCCGCACTTTAGGTATGAAGCTACAAGTAGTCTTGTCGGACTTGCCGTGCCCGCTGCCGCGCGATAGACAGAGATAACGCGACAAGAGTTACGCGATAGACAGAAAGGCAACTTGTAGGTTAATATAGCCTAAACGAAAAAATTCTCACTTCAGTGAATATAGCTATAGCCCTGAAATAGAAGGTAATAGAATACGGCACTGTCCTCTGGAGATCCCCGGAGCCATCTGGTCACCGGGGGGGTTTAGTGGGTATAATCCCAAATAACCTGACTGCAGCCCAATGCGGCTTTGGAAGATTACCTCCTTGAAAAAAAGAGGTTATTATAGCTGTAGGTAGTTAGCGCTCGCACGTCTTGAATTGCACTTTATTGTGTATAGCCCTCCGATAGCTACGCCACTGCTTCTAATTCAGAAACATTAAACGACTTTGACAGTTGACGTTGACAGTTAGTTGCATTCACCAAATAACATTCTCTGTGCATTCTGTTAACAAAACTGCTACAAAAAACTGTATAAAAAACAATTAGAATAAGGCAGCTGGTTTTCCTATTTAACGCAGCCTTTAGTTTGACCTAAAATCTCTGATACCAGAACTTGCTACTCTACCAAACCAACGAACAAGCATAGCAAACAAGTGATTACAAACAGTTCGTCATTGCTAGAATCATAATAATTGGATTAGACGCGTATGTCAAATTAGAGAGACTCTGGAATTGGAGCGGAATACACGGGTGACTATAATTTTAGATTTATGGAGGAATTTTGGTATATTTTTAAAAGTATCTACATATTTTTATGATACTGAGTGACGAGACGAGCGAAGTCTCTCGCCTGATGGGTCTTCACGCTTGCCCATAACAGCTCAACGCCACTCAGAATTTTGAACTCCAATAGTTCAAAACCCTGGATGGCAATGCACTGCGCTCGTCACCCCGAGATATAAGATGTCAAATCTCTGTGTGCCCTGTAATTTCGCTGGAAACATTGCCCTTCAATCCGGAATACAGTAGTGTTTGCACACTACTGCTTGGCGGTTGAATAACTGGCAAAGGTGTGGTACTTCCCCAGGCGGACCCCTGCAAAAGAGTCCTACCACTACAAGACATTGATTCAGCGACAAGCAAGAATCATTATGAAAGAACGCGATAATGAAGGCCTCCAGTATTATATTTATTTAATACTTTATTGCACACTTACAAACTAAGTACAATGCACAAATGGAGGACTTAATGCTAAACATTTTCCACCATTCATCCACCAGGTTGAACAAATGGTTATACGCGAGTTAATAATTATAATAATTATGCTCTGACACTATCTGGAAACGTTTTTTTTTCCTTCTTCCAATCTTTAGTGTATTTCAGCTTTAACATCGCGCTTAAGTTGAATAAGAAATTTACGATCAAGCATTTTTATTTTACTAACTAACCTATCCTCTTTGATTGTTATCATTATACCTACATAAAAAGAGTATCCTAACCTAAAACAAAAATTAAATATACCTAATCGGATTTTTTTTGCTGGATTTTAATGAACTTTTTTAAAAATGAACCATATTCACGGAAAGACTTGTGAAAAAAAAACTTATTTATTTGTTATATGTATTAGTTTTTACTGAAAAGTTTTCCTTACGTTGGTGTAAAGAATAAATATTTATTGTTTGCTAGCTGTTGCCCGCGGCTTCGCTCGCGTAGTATAGAAATCCCCTTTACTCCCGTGCCGTCTTTACATTTTTCATTATTTTTTATACAAAACTTGTGCTCACAGAAAAAAAGAATTATCCAATTTGGTGCAGTCGTTCGGAAGTTATGCGCGTGCACACATTTCGGCGATTCCTTTTTATTTATATAGATTTATGGCTACCCTTAAAGTGTGGTCCCTGTTCACAAACCTGAGACCGTATTAACCATCACTAATTACGCTGGGTTAAGCGGAATTATTCTAATTAAGTATCTGATATCTATTATCCTTCAGAATAACGTGTGAAAAACAAATAATAATATCTACATACTTACATAAATAGTATATACGTAATTATATATACAAAAGCCATAGACATAATAAAAGCTTTTTAAAAGCTATAGCCATAGGTAAACATAAAAAAAAATATTAGGTCAATAAAAATAATAATTATTTTGAATATATATTCTGCAACATGACTTTACTAAGCACGGGCTAAACCTAAGTGCATATTTAAAAATTTAAGTGTTGTGTTATTACAATATAAAGTCGTTTATTATATTACTAACGACCCGTCCCGGCTTCGCACGGGTATATGTTTTGTTATATATATAAACCTTCCGTGAAAAATTATCTAACTGTTAGTGAAAACCGCATCAAAATCCGTTGCGTAGTTTTAAAGATATATAGGGACAGACAGAGGGAAGCGACTTTGTTTTATACTATGTAGTGATTTTGATAGTAAAATCTGGTTGTGTTCAATTCGCGAGTGAATCGGTTTCTTCTAGGTAAGCGTACTCCATCGTAAACCGCATCATCGCTTAACATCAGATAAGGTGGCGGTCAAACGCAAGCCTATTATTTTAAAAACTGTTAATTGCATTAACACCACAGAATAATACACTTATGATTAACACCGTGTTTTTTTTCGGTAGCTTAATCACATCACATCACATCATCAGCCAATTAACCTTCACTGTTGGACAAGGCCTCCCTCATAGAGAGGGGTGTTGCCATAATCCCCACGCTTGGCAGGCGGCTTGGGGATTGCAGTACGTTCACCGTGTACTATTAGGACGCTGCTGCCCATCCTCCGGTGGTTTAGGTCGCAGTTTTAGGACATACCCGGGTCCAGGTACTTAATGTATAGGTACCTTCAATTAATTAAAATAATTATCCATCCATTACCAATCAACAATTATCAATTAATTAAGTGCAATAAGTGTCCATTTCTAGTTAGAAATAGCAAATTAATTACTATAGGAAATTAACAGATTAATTATTTGAAAGACCACTTCGCATGAGTTTAGTAATTATGTGAAGTCATTTTATGCATAAACGAATTGTCATAATCAGCTAAACTGATATTTATTTGTCATAATCAACAGTACCTACATCACATCACATATATATAATTATGAGAAATTGTGCTCACTACATCACCTATTAGGCAACGTAAGCTTTTTATTTTGTTTTTGGTCGTGCCTCTTTTTCAATGGCGGACTTAGAATAGGGTCGCGTTCAGAAATAAAGGAAAAAGCTCCCTTGTTCCAACCATTATTTTCAATCGTAATAATTTTTTTCAACATAATATTACACAAAGAATACTACATAAGACATTTAAAACAATTAAATTGTTCATAACTCAACAAATCAAAGGTAAAAAATAGTAGCACAAAAGCATTATCCAAAAGCTCGCCTAACCGCGAACGCGTCGGTAAAGCAAGAGGAGTGCAGCGGGGTAGGAAGGGGGGCTCAAAGCCGCATGCGTACCTCGTCCAAAGAATGCGACCAGTAGTTTGGCCGTCCGTCGCACGGCGCTTACGTCTCGCCGTCGCTCCGCGTTGCCCTCCCAATACAAAGAACACCTCAGTATTGTAAAAAATCTGTGTTGTATCGATTAATTCCAACACCAAACGAACCTGAAAACCTTCACAAATCCCGTTACAGTGATTTTCATTAGTGATTCAGTGTGTAAAAGGTGATTTAGATGCGTTTCCATCGGGCCACGTCCCATGGAATTCCATTTATCGACGGATAGAATCTAGCGTGCGACTGAGAAACATGGTGGATGAGTCGCTGTGTCGAAAGTGAAAGAAAATTTCGTGTTTTCTGAGTGAAATTGTTGGATTTACAGTGAGAACAACATGTATTTGTGAAATGGTGGAATAAATATGGATTGGTGTGGGTCGAAAGTGTAGCTAGAGGTACTTGGATAATGCGAGTTGATTGAACAGACATAATGGTGTCCCTAACATATTTTGGGCTCAGGCATACGCCTTGGACCTTGATAGTCCTCATTTTCTTCATCGAGAGTGTGATGGGGAACTACGCGAAGTCCTTCTACATACACTGGAACACCACCAACAGCATATTCAGAATAGACAATACAGACCATGTATTCGATCTGAATAAAGGAAACGCTCAATTCGAATACGATCAAGTGAATATTATATGTCCAGTGTACACACCAGGGACTTTTGAAGAAGATACAGAAAAGTATATAATATATAACGTTAGTAAAGAAGAGTACGATACGTGTAGAATTACTAATCCTAATCCTCGCATAATAGCGATATGCGATAAGCCGCACAAATTGATGTTTTTCACTATAACGTTCCGGCCGTTCACACCTCAGCCGGGTGGGTTAGAATTCCTGCCTGGTAAGGACTACTATTTCATATCTACATCAAGTAAGGACGATCTGCATAGACGCATCGGCGGGCGTTGCCTCAGCCATAATATGAAGCTGGTTTTTCGCGTTTGCTGCAAGCCTGAAGACCAGTCTGCCGCTCCGCCACCCCAGCCGACTCTGCCCCCGCCCCCGCCGCCTCCTACTACTCAAACCTCGACGACAACCACAACGACGATCAAGCCCGTGACTAAGAAGACGCAC
The DNA here is from genome assembly GCA_949125355.1 of Agriopis leucophaearia. Classification (NCBI taxonomy): domain Eukaryota; kingdom Metazoa; phylum Arthropoda; class Insecta; order Lepidoptera; family Geometridae; genus Agriopis; species Agriopis leucophaearia. The sequence continues at coordinate 8,132,149 of OX421289.1, forward strand.
AAGTACGACAAGACGCAAAACGAGGTGATCAAAAGCGAGGAGCTGTCTCACAATCGCGGTGCTGCTCTGGCTTCGTCGCTGGCGCTGGCTCTGGCAGCCAGCGCGGTGCTGGCTCCACTGGCTCGGTGAATATGCGCCCGGGCGGCTCGGCCCCCTCGTCCCGACCTCCTGGCCAAGCCCGGGCCTGCGCATGCACAGACACTTCAATCTCTGCACGTACGCCCTGACACTCTAGTCTTCACGTGAATGTGTGTTTGTGACAAACCATGGTGCGGTTAGTGTTATTGACAGTGTTAAAGTGCCCCGGATTTTTAATGGATTTTGACGGACTGTAAGTATGGGCAGTATGGATTATAGGTTAGAACGATCCTAGTTCAACGTGTCCCGAGATAATAGTTAAGGAACCTAAGTCAAGGGCCTAATTCTTAACAATGTAATTAATATCGGGCCTATGAAATAATCGAAGTAATTATACCTAGTTTATACATTTCTGCGAGCGAAATTCGTGTTCGTTGCAGGAATCTGCAAACAACGTAGTTGGTAAAATTATAATATTATTATAAAGAATGTTAACAATATGTATAATTGTAATTAGGTTTCTTAAACCACTAGGAATTAAACAATTTTTATATTTTTCATTATTGCAAGCAAGGATATTTGACTAAAACTTAGGATTCGTCGAATCGATACAAGTTAATATAGGGGAAATCTTATAGAAAATAGTAGGTAGTTTTTTTAATGAGTTCAAAAGACATTTCTTTATCTCCCGACAGCTTATGTACAATTAGATTTTATTTATATTAAAAAAAAAATCTTAGGGCGAGTTATGAATCTTGTCCAAAAAAACTGTGATTTTGGTTTATTTAGAAAGTAATTTTTCTCTTTATTATATGCTTTTATTATGTGATATAACGAATATATATTAAAATATTATGCATTTTCACCTCATTAAATTTATTTTACTCGACTGATTTACGCATTATCAGCTTAATCTGATATTTTCACTCGAAAATAGCATTTATTCTTATAAATACACAATTAACTATGCATAATATTGTTTGTCATAATATGACGTCTGATTGACAAATTTCGTCAAACTAACATTTGATAATGATGTGTGAATGCCATCCTACCTTCATCTGTTTCGAGGTGAATTTTTAAAAATTTCAAACTATATTCACAAATAAATTTGAAATTTGAAAAAATCACCAACAGACCAATTTTGTAAGCACCAGGGGCCTTTGATAGCCGCGGCTGTTATAGCCTATCAAACAACTACCGCGTATCGTAGTTGATGGTACCGTTTAGACAAATAACACCTATGCGGGTCAACTTTTCGAGCTAGGGGTAAGGCCCCTGAGCCGTGCCATTTCAAAGTGTAATACATTTTAATATAAATAAAGAAAATAGACAAATAGAGGAATAAAATAGTGGAAATAGACCGGTTTTGAGTTAGCCATACGCTTTTAGTGACAGTTCATATTTTAGGTAGTATATAATAAAAGCGTTTTGAGTCTCAAGATGTGTCGTGAAAATCACAAATTTTATACCAACTATTAAGTATTTACTTACCTTGATTTTATATATATGACATAGAAATTAGGAACTTTATACTGCCACATACCTATATCTAATATAGAATGTTGTTTACTCATACAAATAAATTTACGTCAATTTTGTGATACCATTTTGGAACCTAATTGATGGCACTAAAATTATCTGTCACTTATGTTAGGAAGTGGTGTCAGCCATTTTAGAGCTAACAAATTCAGTTTAAACAAAATCGTCCACAAAATCAACGTCAATACTTGATCATAACATTTTTTCTCTTATTACCTAGTTTATAAACATTTCAGTAAAAAAAATCAACAGAATCGAATAAAACCTCATTTCAAGGGTTTTTTTTATTTTTTTTATTTCACATCACACACATCATTAGCCAATTAACGTCCACTGTTGGACAAGGCCTCCCTCATAGAGAGGGGTGTTGCCATAATCCCCACGCTTGGCAGGCGGCTTGGGGATCGCAGTAGGTTCACCGTGTACTATTAGGCCGTGTACGCTGCTGCCCATCCTCCGGTGGTTCTGGTCGCAGTTTTAGGACATACCCGGGTTTTTTTATTTATTATAATCTTTATTTCAGATACAAAATACGTTTAATAAAATACCTACTCAATTATATCTCTGTTGCGAAATTAATTTCCAATGAATCTTCTCCTATTTATCAATGTTTCCTCTCCTTTGAAGATGATTTTACATTGAAATTGAAATTAATCTTTTTTCCAATAGAAATCAGAAGCTTTCATAATAAAAATGAAAGATCCGGTAATGCTATTAATATAATTTCATTTTATATTTGAAATAAAATTATCTAAAATTTCATGTGATTAACCACATTACCTTGATTTCAATTTCATTATAATATAGGTAGGTAGGTACTCTGTAACTTGTCTATGATATCATTTTCTACACAAATAAAATTTACTTTTTAATGATTCTTTAGGTTTTCACGATTATTAGATATACTTACCATAGATATAAAAAAATTTTTGTTTAAGTATATCATTGCAGAAATAAACAACTTATTAATAAAACTAAACTATAGAAACATGAAAAATGAATCATGCTTAAGACTGTCTGAACCAAAAGTAAAAAAAAAAAAACAAGAACTCTTTAGGTGATCTGTCATTAGGTCTAAATATATTACAAGGTAAATTAGACATTGTTTTAACGAGATTATATAGGGTTTATTAAATTGCGGCAATTTTAAATTCGATAAGTACCTACTGAAAATTATTTTACTGATAGAAAGCCATATCCTTGACTGGCACAAACGATGTATTTGTCGACAAAGCGGACGAAACCATGAGCTAATGCTTGTTCAGCCGTGTTACTCAGTATATTTGAATTCCCAAACTTACCACCTTTTTTTCTGTGCTTGGGGGCGTGGGTTCGATTCCCATCTAGGACACACATTTGTGTGATGAACATTTGTGTTTGTTCTATGTCTGGGTGTTAATATCTATTTAAAAATATATATGTACGTATATCAGGCTCTGGCAGCCATATTACAAGCTTTGCTTAGTTTGGGGTCAGATGACCATGTGTGCAATAATGTCCCAGATATTTTTATATTTTTTTTTTTATTACCAAGGTACTTTCCCTACCATCTTTAAGCAGCTTCAATTGGCCAATCTTTATCACTATAATTACTAATATGAAATTTCGCTCCAACCATATTTATTTGCAGTTTATGTTATTCATATCCGGGATTTTATGACTTACTCCGCTGTTTAAACCTGTGCTAACTTCATTTGCGTCCTTACGTCTACTTTTACGAGATCATCGACCCTATCTGCGTACATGACAACTAGCTCTTTAGCTTATATTTTTTATTTATTGAGACAAATACGAATTACACAGTTACTTACATATATCTCACATATAAAAATTAAATTAAATCCATCTTAAAGTTATATGATTATTTACGGGATATTTACCGTGGTAAGGTTGTGGAAGTAGCTCCCGATATTTCGGCGCAGTTACATGCACCATGTTCACGGGAAGAATGTTGCCATGTTGTCTTCCCGTGAACATGGTGCATGTAACTGCGCCGAAATATCGGGAGCTCCTTCCACAACCTTACCACGGTAAATATCCCGTAAATAATCATATAACTTTAGTGAACAACCGTGATAGTTTAAAACAGTGTTTAAATCCATCTTACTCGTATGTCGTATATCTAATTTAAGCAAGAAAAAATTTATGAATGTCTAATAATATTAAACTTAATAATTTATTATGCACAACTTAAAAAACAGAAAATTAAACAAAACTTAAAATACTAACTAAAAACTAAAACTTAAAATAAATATATAAAAAATTAAACTAAAAGACCATTATGTTAGTGAAGGGAAAGGTCCCCAGAATGCTGGCGGCATTGCCACGTTAAATGACAATGCTCAATTTCTGTCCGAATAGAAGCCAACATTCTGAACACCCGACGCCTCCACCAATCGCCTAATATCTAATAATTATTATAACAAATGTCAAACAGTTACCTAATTTATCAAAATTTGTAAATTAATGTCATAGATCGACAACACAGTCACAAAATTCTGTTGAGGTAACAAACTTTTTTCACCTGTCCCATTGATCAATTAAATTCTCACAATAGGTCAAAAAATCTGTCATGATGGTTTTACAATTGTCAAAAATGAAATCTTATCTGTTTTAAACAAGCAAATAGGTACTTATTTTTGTTAACTATTTCCTCTTGAGAGAGTTTTAGCGTCTCACGTCTTGTGCATTTGCCAAGTATTGAAATATTTTCTTAGGTTTTAATGTGTCCATGAGACTTTCTTAAAACTAAGGGGCCTTACTTACTACCTACTACCTTACTAAAGTTGATCTACGCTTAAAATTGCTCTCTCAACTTCACGCTGACGGCAATGGTTGCACGCGAAAACGAGAGAGCAATTTTAAGCATAGATTAACTTGAGTAACGTTTTTAAGTAAGGCCATTACTTTATAAAATTTTGTTAAAAATTTTCCCTACGAGCTTTTGACTACGCGCGATTGCCACATTTGTCATCTTCAAGTTGCTTGATGATATATTTTGGCTTCAGTCATGTTATCTATTTAGCCAGTGTCTAGTATAATATATTATTTCAAGTAGACGATTTACCTAAAGATAGCTCTTAAATTGTTGCTGTCGTTTTCCCATGTCGTAGTGTGAGGTATTATGTTATATCATATCATCTTCTAAAATAGAGTTTAATACATATCTAGTTCACAAAGCTTAGCATCAACGTCAGTATTAGTCTATGGCGGCATTGTTAGTAAGAACATCACAAAATATATGGATATTAAAGTTAAGTCCACAACCCTCCCAAACCCAACCTTTAACCTTATCTGTTAAGTTATAATCTGGGTGTTATTATCTATTTAAGTACTTATGTATTTAAAAATATATATGTACGTATATCAGTCTCTGGCAGCCATATTACAAGCTTTGCTTAGTTTGGGGTCAGATGACCGTGTGTGCAATAATGTCCCAGATATATATTATTATTAAGATATTTTTACCTGGTTATATTATTAATACATTATATTACATCTCAGTGATTACGGTTATTACATGTCACTGATTTTATAAGATCTGGTCTACTCTTTTATACGGAAGCAAATTGAGAATTTTGTAACCGATAACAGGCTTTTGAGACGACATATGGATTTTACGTAAAATGCTCAAAATTCACTAGATTAGTTTCACCTCAAACGCCAAGGTACTTGAAAAGGCCAACCGCAATAGAGACCTAATATCTACAGCCAAGAGACGGAAAGTCGCTCTCTTTGGATACTGCTAAGAGGATCCCTTTACAAATTCCCACGGTTGCTCCTGGAAGACAGAATTCCGGGGAAGAAGAGCAGAAGACTGATATACATACATATATATTTTTAAATGCATACTTAAATAGATATTAACACCCAGACATAGAACATATCTTCTTAGCTAATAATGCGGTGTTTTTGACAAGTGTTCTATGACATTTTCTAGCCCTCTTTTCTGATAAGCAAAGAGGAACAAACACTTTACAAAATTTGTATGATTGCCTAACATGTTGTAGTTCTATTTAAACATAAAGACAGTCGACAAATCCACACTAACATCTCCCTAATTAAAATCAAACGCTGTACAAATGACAGACATTCACTGACCCAAAATGAAACGTTAAAAGCTAAATACATCAAAGATAAACATGTTCAAAGTTTAATATACAACCAATCACAGATTAAAAAGAAAACGTCACAAACAACGTCGTCCTAATGCATTGTTTTCTAAACAGAGTAGAAATACACTTTTTTGTCCTGGCAACTTTTGGGCTTGCCTTGCCTGAGTGGGTCTATTTTTAGTTTAGTTTTCCGTGACACGGCGTCAACTGAACATGATCAAACTTGGAACTACAGTTTTTGTCTCATCTTCTCTTTCATGTTGAAGAGAGACAAACGTAGTAACCGCCTCATGAGCGCCTTTATCCCCATTCATATACGCGGAGTCGTACTGTATTTTTAGTTTAGAATCAAAGTTAAATGTCTTGCTAAGCAGTTCTGGGTACGGGGCTATTTAAACGCCTTTCGGCTATTTTAAAACAGAAGGGAAAGGATAATCTTGAGCTGTTTGTAATAATTTACGGGCATCTGGTGTGTTAAAACATTTTTTAGACTGGCGAGAAGAGATTAAAAAACTTGTCGGGTTTCAGACGTAGGTATTAGTTCTGTCAAGAATGTTGTCTAATGATTACAAATGCATCACATTAAAAACAGACTTAAAAATTTGTTAAATTGAAGGCCTAGGTTCAAAGCCCATATCGTGAGACTATAAATGTCTAATTACTGTCAATGCTAGTTTATTACTTTTCTTGAACATAACGAGAATAATTATCAATTTAAAAAACCTACTTCAAAATTAGTATGTAGATATGCAATTTCGTTTACTTGGTTGACATTTTATTTTCAGTTATTTTGATTTAAAAACCAAATTACATTTTGATGAAACAACCAACCGATTTTGATGAAATTTGTATGAGGCCACCTCTGAAGTATGGCCTACCAAACAAACAAAGAATCATTAAAATCAATTCATAATTGGCGGAGACATCGGTGAACATACATTAAAAAAAAAACAGTGGAACATAGAACCTCCGCCTTTTTGAAGTCGGTTAATAAAATTTATAGTCACAATTATATTTTCGGAACAAAAAAGCCTTCGATGGCTTTATTGTTCTGAAAATATGACTGTGACTTGACACAGCTGTAAAAATAAGAAGGAAACTAATAAAAAAAAGATAAAAAAATAAAAACTTTCATACTAGAAGGTCTTGTAAAATCAAAATATTGATCTGTGAATAGTTTCATACCAACTGATCCACAAACCAATACTTTATAGATCACTTTTCTGTTGTTAAACAGTCTTCAAAAACACCCACAGTTTTATACAAATTAACTAAAATAATTCGAGCTAAGAGCAATTCGTTTACTTGATAAGCGTTAACTGTGAATCGGAATAAAAATAATTATCAATTTAAAAAAACCGACTTCATCAAAATGTCAGAAATCTCATAATTATATAAGATATTGTATAAAAGCGATAACAACAAATTTGAATTCAATCTTAAGAATATTGCAGAAAAGCTTTTCATCCGATAGGTACTTAATATTTTACGATCCTGCTCAACGAAGCAAGTATATTCAAACAAGCAAATTATAACCAGTATTTTATGTTGTGATGATTTTGCATCTCAATTCCTAACAATATTAAAATGAGAGAACATTAAATTGCAAGTTAACGCTTAGCAGTAAAAGTTAGTGCAAAGCAGCATAGCATAACAAGTGCTAAAATTAATAACGCTGCGACAAAGTTTTGTTAACATTTAGCATGCTATTTCTTGTAAGCAATGAAAAAATGTGTTGAATTTTTGTATCATAAATCATATATATTTCCAAAAGAACAGCACATACAATTTCGGTAAAAGATTTACATAGGTATAGAAAATCGATAAAAGTTTGCAGTGGGCCCCAAACTAGGCTAAGCCTGTACCCAGAGAGATCAATCTACTCATTTATTTACTCTAAATAACAGTTACGTATATGCTACTTAAGAAATAAATAAATAAATATAATTTAGAATCGTCTATACTTAATTGTGTGCAAGGAACAGCACAGTTAACTGATGTTTTTTATTGCTATCAATTTCACGTTAAAAGTAATTGTTTCATCTAACCTGTCAAATTAAACTAATCAACAAAATTGAGCATCTTACCAGCACATAAGCGCACATCTATATTATATGTAGTAGAATTCAATACTTACTAATAAATATATGAGTTACCTTCCGTGGTGTTTCCGAGAAGCTACAACATGGGGTTCTTCAAAAGGCGAGTTAATAGAGTCTTAAAGGGTCAGCAACGTATTTGTAATGCCTCTGGTGTTACAAGTATCCGGTATATAGGCAACGGTGACTGCTTACCATCAGGCGGCCCGTCTGCTTGTTTGCCACCTATGGCATAAAAAAAAACTAATAACATTTGAACGCCGTACCTGGCAAGGACATGAGATAGGTCCTAGGTGGGAATCGAACCCACGCCCCCAAGCACTGAAGGTAGGTTCACTACCAACTGAGCCACCGGTGCTGTCTTTGAACTTCAACTCATAGCGAAGCATACTTAAGGTGAAACGTTTCACGTATGGCGGGAAATTCAAATTTCAAACAGTTATTTGTTTCTTGTAGCTAGGTCGGGTAATTATTGTAAACGATAATGATGTTCGCGAAAATTGATTATTATTCTTTACAAACTCACGTAAAGTTATTTATCTCCAATGCACATTATTACATACATTTGTCAATAAACAAATTTATGCTGTTTCAAACGGTTTATTGCCTAATATAAATAATATGGTGAGTAACTAATTAATAGCTGTACATGATAATGTCAAGAACGACTAACAATTTTCACAATAATTACTCGGCCTAGCTACAAGGACAATAAAACTGTTTGAAATTTGAATTTCCCGCCAGACATGAAACGTATCACCTTAAGTAATTAATTTTAACAGGCGAATTTAAAAACTAAATATTGCAAACCTCATCTCTAAGCTGGCCTGCATAATAAATCATACGGGAACATTTACACCCATTTATCTTGTGAATCAAAAACGTCATCCGTAGTTTATTTTGAAACACGAGATGTGAAATGTGGCGGACATTTTTCTCCCAAATGATTAAAAAATAACACGACGCCAAATGCAACATTTTTCTTTTTAAATCAAAATAAATTGGTCGAATCAAACCAAATAGTTTCTTTTACTTCAAAGATTTTCAGACAAAGGGACTTGAACTAAAAGCCAATAGTTGGAAAATTCTATTTCTATTTAATAGACATCGTAAAATCTAAGATCTTACGCACACTCTGCACTTTTGGTCATGGTACTATTGGCTACTTGATAATTTTTTCTGATATGTCATTAAATCATATTAAAGATAACAGAGAGGTTGGTGTCATTAGATAAGTAGGTAACTAAATCATCACAACATAAATACAGGTTATAATTTGCTTGTTTGAATAAAATTTTATAAGGTTACTTCATTGAGCAGGGTCGTAAAATATTAAGTACCTATTGGATAAAACGCGAAAACGAGACGGAGCATATTTAAGCGTATGTCAACTTGAGTAACGTTTTTAAGTAAGGCCCGAAACGTTACTCAACTTGATCCATGTTTGAAATTGCTCTATCTCGTATTCGCGTGTGACGATTGCCGCCAGCGAAAAGTCGAGAGAGTCATATTAAGCACAGATAGACTTGAGTAACGTTTTTAAGTATGGCCCTAAAAGCTAAAATGTTCATATTTTTTTTAATATACCTACCTACGCACGAAAAATATTACCTTCCGTCTTGGGCAGTCGTGTAAAAAAGATAGCACACGCTATAAGTTTCTTTAAATCGTCTTGTCTTCTTTTAAGATTAGGGTTATTAGATAGGAAAGAGTACAGAAAAGTTTTTTTTTTGTTTAAATTAGAACGGCTGTCAAGGCATTTTTGTAAGGAATTTGTTGTAGCCACTTGCACCCATATAAACCCATAGCAACTGTGACGCGGAGATCGACGCGCTGACATAAATAAAGAATGTTCAATCGCATATCTGTCACAATACCTGGCGACAGAGTTTCCTTCTCATATCCGTTCTATTTACTTCTCTTTTCTGTGGGTCATCATCATCATCAGCCATCAGTCCACTGCTGAACATAAGCCTCCCTTTAACCTCCACACTGAACGACAACCTGCCATCTGCATCCACTGGATGCCCGCGACTCACGATGTCGTCGGTCCATCTAGTGGGAGGCCTACCTACGTTTCTGTTTGTGTGTTATAGGTTTCTGTGGGTATGAGAGATAAATAGTGTGGCGTGGACCACCTTCATGCCACGACGCGACGTCACTAAAAGTGCCAAGTGTGCGAAAGCCATAAGTTCTTAGGAATCGAGTTTTTAATGCCAATACCATCAAAAAATGTGATTTATTATTAACATCATCAAAGTGAAGTCATGTTCTGAGTAGTTTTATACCCTACCATTATTGATTTACGACTTGTATTTGAAAGGTATTCTTAAATGAGAAAAGTCGAGAATCCATCTTATTTAATGGCATTTAATCCGAACGTTTATGATTTTCTATCAAGTGAATTTTATGCGTACTAGGAATAAATACTTTTAGACTTAATGGAATTATGCGTAGGAAAGGAATTCGCGTGTTTCATCGTAGACTGCATCATCGCTTCATCAGGCGAGTTGGCGGCTATCCCACACAAGCCTATTATTAATTATAATTATAAATATAACAAAATAACTCTAATCGGACTTTTTTTGGAAATTATAATATAAATATAGATAGATAGATAGAAACTCTTTATTCTCTCTGTACACCAGAAATAAAAATTACAAACAGATGAAAACACTTACGAGCTAGTGCCACAAGTGGCGGCCTTATCGCTAAAAGCGATCTCTTCCAGGCAACCATTATATTTGTGAACCAATTTTGATGATTCTTTTTTTTATATGATAGCTGGTGCTTCCCGTTTGGTCCCATTTCAGTTTGGTCCAGTTCTGATGAAGTCGGTTTTTTATATTGATAACTAGCTGCGTCCCGCGGTTTCACCCGCGTGGTGATGAAAATCAGTGATGATGATGAAAAGTAGCCTTGTGTTAATCCAGGATATAAGCAAAATGTATATTCCAAATTTCATCTAAATCCATCCAGCCGTTTCTGCGTGATTGAGTAACAAACATCCATCCATCCAAACTTTCACATAGGTATATGATAGGTACTCGTATTAGTGAGATGAGATTATTTTGAAGTCGGTTTTTTAATTGATAAATTTACTGTGTGGGTAAATAGTTTTAAAAACTATTTACTGTGTGGGTCGCAAAAAGTCAAAACTGTAAAAGCTTGTCGTATACTATGGAACCCTTCGCTTCGCTCCGTCAACTATTAAATTTATTATTAGTGTGCATTACTTTCACATGTCAAATGAGGTGGTATTATCATGGTGAAGTGGTTACAAAGATAGGTTTAATACTCTTTTCATCGTTCCATCCTTTCTCTACGAGTTAAGTCGAGTATGGCAACTTTCTAGTGTTGAAGCTTGTTTTCACTTTATTATGTTTTGAGTCTATTGAGACAAGCGCCAAGAGATTCTTCGGCAACGAATCCCTGGTTCAGACTATAAAGAAAGCAAGAAAACAGTTTATTTGTGACCAAAAAGCTACATTTAAAAGAATATTATTATAAGAAAAAGGTAAAATAAAGTCACAAATCGGACCCAACTCTGCATAATGCCGGCTGTTAACCAGCGCTGGTCTTCCGTTGGATCCGTTTGGTGATGCTGCGGTACAGTCACACATACACAGTACACCAGTACTAAATAAAATAAAAAATAAAAGGTTAAGCTAAGCTCTCCTTAGTCTTGAGCATCGGCGCAAAGTTGCTAGTCTATCAGTTTTTTATCGGATACATTTCGGAGAGTGCATCGGATCTGCATGATCTAATTCCCTTCTGGCCATTTTTCTATCGGACTGCCAGAGCACGAAAAATCGACACCGCTTTATGGTTGATGTTCCGAAAACCCGTACGAAGCGCTTTGATTCCACTTTTATTGTGCGTACTGCTGGTCAGTGGAATGCGCTGCCTGAATGAGTGTTCCCCGATAGTTACAATCTGGTTGTCAAATCACGAGTGAATCGGTTTGTTCTAGGCAAGCTTGCTCCATCGTAGACTGCATCATCGAATCGTCAAATTTGAAGCATATTTCGTCTTAACATCAGGCGAGTTGGCGGTCAAACGCAAGCCTATTTATGTATAAAAAATTAAGGCGAGGATTTACCGGTGAACATACATTCTTCTTCTTTCGATTCGATGTTTCACCCCTTATTTTAATTTTGAATTAAGTTTTTGGACCAAAATTCCGCCACTCCAATGGCACTCTCCGTGGCTTCATTCAGGTCGTCCAGTGTGCAGGCTGCAGGGCACGCTGCACACTCCATCAAGTGTGACATTGTCTGAGGAACAACACCACAAACACATTCGGTATCAGAGCCTTCTATATAACCCCACTTTGCCATGTTATCCCGACTTCGGCCCACTTGGAACCGAAGTCGGATCAGTGTTTTCCAATTGGGTCATGGTTCTTTATGGCCTGGGGGGAGCATACATTAAAAAAACAGAGGAAAATAGACCCTCCGCCTTCTTTGAAGTCGTAAAATTAGTCTCCGCGTACGAAGTCGCGGTCAACAGTCCACCTACATAAATACCTAAGTACGAATACCCCTTTCGTTGTTTGCACTTAACCGTTGAAAACATATAAATAAAATCGGACGGGGGTAGACTATCTGAGATTTATTGTAGGAAAACATCGTTATGTCTGTCTCAGAAGTTTAACCACTTTATGAAGGCGTGTTATGCAAAAACACTGGTATTTTTAACAGCTGAATAAAATTTTGCGAACCCGTTTGGCCACTGCTGTAGTAAAAATAACTAAGAGCATACTTTTACGACCCCATCAAAATAATAAAGTTTATTTCGATAATTAATTATAAAAATGTGGTTTATGATAAGACTATTTATGATTAATAAAAGATAACAATAATTATCAATTTATAAAACCAAGCGAGTGTAAGGTTTCCGAAGACGATTTCGAGAATAGAGCGAAGTGGAGGAGAAAAGTAAGGAAGGCTGACTCCACCACCATGTGGGATTCATAGTCAGGAAGAGAGAGATCAATTTATAAAACCGACCAAGTGCAAATTATTTATTTTTATAGTGAATATTATATAACTAAATATTCTGTGAATATTTCAAGCGTCTACCTGTTGCCGTTATCAATATCGAGCAAAAAAAATCACGTTTGTTGTATGGGAGCCTCCTTAAATATTTAGTATTTGTTGTTATAGCGGCAACGATCCCCAATCCGCCTGCCAAGCGTGGGGATTATGGCAACACCCCTCTCTATGAGGGAGGCCTTGTCCAACAGTGGACGTTAATTGGCTGATGATGTGTTATATCGGCAACATAAATACATAATCTGTGAAAATTTCAACTGTCTAACTATCAAGGTTCATGAGATACAGCCTGGTGACAGACGGCCAGACAGACAGACGGACGGACAGCGGAGTCTTAGTAATAGGGTCCCGTTTTACCTTTTAGGTACGGAACCCTACAAAATCAACTCGTAACTTCGTAAATACGCAATTCGTTCACTTGGATGACATATTTTTCCAGTTATTTTGATTTAAACAAAAATACTAATCAGATTTACTGTACAGAAAAATAAATTTAAAAAACATCGAGTCGAAAGAAGTCATTTTCTTCTTTCATCTTCAGCTTTTTCTCGATTGAAATGAAATATTTATTCGAAGCGGTTGATTAAATTTTTACAAATTCGTTTTAAATACATAAATGTTTGTAAATGAAATGTTATTTAAATTAAATTTTAATCTTAACATTAGAAAAAGTAACACATTGTTAGTACCACACTAAGTGACGTTGTTTAATTATATTTTTCATATTCGATTGGGTATAGATTATGTCTTGGTCATCGTATTATCCACAGATAATCAGGAAATATCTAGACATAGACATCTCACGGCAGACTGGGGTTATTGGACCGGCAAGGTCAACAGCAAACACTTAGAATGTCTTGATTGAGAATCGACATGAACTCTATATAATAGGTATCTGGTACATATAGTCCAGTTGGGGCAGACATAAAACCAGCCTGAAATAGAAAAAAAACCGGGGAGCGATTTTTTTTAAACGTGGGGTGGGGGGGACGGTTGGAAGTATATATCTCAATTTTCTAACTAATCCCGGTAGAGGATTCGCCGCCATCTTGTTTTAAAGTTCAATTTTTTCGTTTTTCTGAAATAACTCGTTAATTTTCAACTTTAGAGCAAAAATGGTAGTATTCAAAGTTATTGGAAATTTAATTTCTCACAAGTTACAAGTTTGGTCATCATCATTTTTACACTAGGATCAATATTTGCAGAGTTATACTATCAAGTTTAATAAAAAAAATAAAAAAAAATCGCTCTCCGGAATTTTTTCTATTGAAATGTCTATCCCGACTGGACTAATATTATATCTGAAACATTTTGCACACACGGTCATCTGACCCCAAACTGAGCAAAACTTGTAATATGGCTGCCAGAGACTGATATACATAGGTACATATATATTTTTAAATACATACTTAAATATATATTAACACTCAGGCATAGAACAAACACAAATGTTCATCACACAAATGTTTGCCCTAGATGGGAATCGAACCCACGCCTCCAACGCTAAAGGGAACTGATGGTCTTATAAAAAAATGGTTTATGAAAGTCAATAGACAATAGAATTTTATAAGCCGCCTGCAAAAGGGATGTGTTCATTCGACTGTTTTTAGGGTTCCATACCCAAGAGTGTAAATGGAACTGAACGAAATGAAAAATAATTATCAATATGAAAAACCGACTTCATAAAAAATGACAGAACTGAACCAAATTAAAATGAGACCAAACAGGAACCACCAGCTTTCAAATAAATAAAAAATCATCAAAATCGGTTCACCCAGTCGAAAGTTCTGAGGTAACAAACATTTTTTTTTAAAACCAGTCGAATTGAGTACCTCCTTTTTGGAAGTCGGTTAAAAAACGGAATGTGTCCCATTTATTCAACGTGTTATTTTTTCGTAAAAATCCTAACATCTACACTAATATTATAAAGAGAAAAGATTTGTATGTTTGTAACGAATTAACTCAAAAACTACCAAACGGATTTTAAAAATTCTTTCACCATTAGAATGCTACGTTATCCCTGAGTGACATAGGCTATGATTATTACTAGAATGTTAAAAAAATCTACCCGTGCGAAGCCGGAACGGGCGGCTAGTACATTATAAAAGCGAAAGTAACTCTCTCCCTGAAACAGACGGCACACTAATTAATTTTTCACGCACTATGATTATTTACGGGATATTTACCGTGGTAAGGTTGTGGAAGGAGCTCCCGATATTTCGGCGCACTTACATGCACCATGTTCACGGGAAGACTGAAGAATGCGAGTGGTTGGTCGAACAGGGTAGATCGTTTTGTCTGCACCTAACTTTGAACTGTTCGAAAACCACCCGCATTCTTGTCTTCCCGTGAACATGGTGCATGTAACTGCGCCAAAATATCGGGAGCTCCTTCCACAACCTTACCACGGTAAATATCCCGTAAATAATCATATAACTGTAGTGAACAACCGTGATAGTTTAAAACATTTTTGTCTTGTTTTATTGATCTGATATACCTACCATCCCTTCCAAATCAAATCAGTTAATTACAGCGAACAATGAGTCACTCAAAGAAGCTAGTTTCACATCTGGAGTATAATCATAGTATCTCATGTGTTCATGGTAATTAAAGATTGCAGCCTTTAGTCAGTCGGGTAGATTTCTCTATTTATATCCGACTGTATGACGTTTGTAGCTGTCGCGATTTTGATTTTGATTTTGCGGTTTTACAGGCTGAGATATAGATAAAGTAGATGGCATATTTTATTTGCATTTTTGATGAAATATGAAAAACAACATATTTTAAAACCGTCTAGCATGACAATTACGCTAGACACATCGAGATAGCACTAAGTCACAATCTTGTCAAAAAAATGTCCAAACCAAAACTCTGCGCACGCTACGAATTGCGCAGAATTTTAGGTTAGTTGTAAGGCAACCGCGATCCGACTACAACGCCGCGCGTTGCTATTGCTTCGATGCCCTAGCGGACAAGCGACATTGAACACTATGCAAGCGTCATAACGTCTAAATTGAAGGCATTGTGAACTATATAATTGATTTTATTATGGAAACTATCGTGGTTTTCACATATTTTATTTATATTACACGGGAATTACTCACGTAAGATTAGGCCGGATACTCCGACTATAGTTTCAACCGTATGTAGTTTTAGAATGCTGTTGAAACTATAGTCGGAGTATCCGGCCTAATCTTACGTGAGTAATTTCCGTGTAATATAAATAAAAATATATAATTGATGTTTATATATATGTACACGACGCTCGGATGTTTTTTTTACTGTTTTACTTATAGATTGTGACTAAGTACTTAGGTATTATAATCTCTATGGGTAGACATTTCAAAAAAGCTCACATATCACAGCACGACAAAACTGTAAGAAATTATCGTCTTTGCGATTATCACTTATGAGAAATTTATTGGCCACAAAATAACAATAAATGTTACAAGAAAGTTATTATTACTATGTTTTGTTATTTTTCAGTTAAGGTGAAACGTTTCACGTTTGGCGAGAAATTCAAATTTCAAACAGTTTTTTTGTTATAGTAGCTAGGCCGAGTACTTATTGTAAACGATAATGATGTTCGCGAAAATTGATTATTATTATTTACAAACTCACGTAAAGTTATTTGTCTCCAATGCACATTTTACATACATTTGTCAATAACAAATTTATGCTGTTTCAAACGGTTTATTGTCAAATGTAAGTAATATGGTGAGTAACTGATTAATAGCTGTACATGATAATGTAAAGAACGACCAACAATTTTCGCGAACACTATGCCATTTCACAATAATTACTCGGCCTAGCTACAAGGACAAAAATACTGTTAGAAATTTGATGTTCCCGCCAAAGTGAAACGTTTCACCTTAAATATAATTGCAAACTTATTAATT
The DNA here is from genome assembly GCA_949125355.1 of Agriopis leucophaearia. NCBI lineage: Eukaryota > Metazoa > Arthropoda > Insecta > Lepidoptera > Geometridae > Agriopis > Agriopis leucophaearia. The sequence goes on from OX421289.1 coordinate 8,148,939, forward strand.
ATTAATACAGATAATACGACATTATTTTGTGTTATCCGTTGTTGTGTTATTTGACAGTGACAATCGCTAGTATGCTAATAACTAACAAAAATCTACCCACCTGGTTAGCGTCGACCATCGGCACTCTTTCAAGTCTTTATTTCTTTTGTAACTGCACTGCAGTTATCGTAATTATCCTCTCCTGCCGCGTTTACTCGTTAACTTCGCTGGGAATTCGTTAAACGTCGTTACTTTGTTGACTGGTTGCCCTTGAAAACTTTCGTTATTTTATCTTTGGTAGAAAATCTTCATTTTAATGTGTAAAAAGTTCGAACATTATTCAATGAAAACTTTTTAGCGCATTTATTCCGCGTAGATTAGATAGATGGCGTAGCACAAATTTATAACTCAACTGGGGGTAAAGTCACGGGACAAAGTCCAACAGAAAAGCTGTTGATTTCAGAAGTTAGCAGTCGTGAGGGATTTGGTTGACATACCGCCGGCTGACCAACGGGAGAGAAAGATTATATTTTCTCTTTCTCTCCCGTTTGTTTGACGGTGGCCCGTCAGCCAAATTGACACGTCTGTTAGGGCTATTAGGATTTCACGATTATGGACTCATTACCAAGACTGCACACCCAGAACTGCAAGATTTTTGGATACCGTGAGCGACTAGATACTCGTACTGTGTGCAAAGCGATTCTATGTATCATTGGCGGTACTTGCAAAATCACTACATAGTATAAAACAAAGTCGCTTCCCTCTGTCTTTCCCTATATATGCTTAGATCTTTAAAACTACGCAACGGATTTTGATGTGGTTTTCACTATCAGTTAGATAATTTTTCACGGAAGGTCTATATATATAACTAGCCGCTCGCCCCGGCTTCGCACGGGTGTAAGCTCGGCCTTCGGCCTCGCTACAAAATATTATATAGCCTATGTCAAATTGGAAGAATGTAGCATTCTATTGGTGAAAGAATTTTTTAAATCGGCCCAGTACTTTTTGAGCCTATTCATTACAAACATACAAAAATAGGTACAAATCTTTCCTCTTTATAATATTAGTGTAGATTAAACATATACCCGTGTGATGCCGGGGCAGGTCGCTAGTAATTAATAATTTGTAGGTATAGACAGACATCCGTCATTTATAGTATACCTGTGACCGCGGATGCTGAAGTGTTCAAAACGTCAGGAATTAAAATGATATAAAATAGTACGCGCGATAAAAACCCTTAAGTATTTAATTCCCTTATACTACTTACAATTGTATCGCTATTTAAACAATTTTTTTTAATGTAATTGTTTCTGTTGTGAGCATTTCATGGCCGTTTTTCATTTGTGTATACAGTCCTAGATGGCGTTAATAAATATGACTGGGAAAGTCCAAAGTATCTGGAGTGGTATTTTCATTGTTTGGTAGGTAAGAGATATCATGACAAAATAGAAATAGCACACCAGATTATGAGATAAACGCTTTTCTTCTAAACAGTGTGGTGATAGCTCTGTGGCCTTAGTACGAGAACTTGCGAAAAAGTTATCGTTACGTAAACGATAGCAAAATGTATGGAAAATTGAACAGCGCCTCTATCGGACGTGAAAGGAAACTGAATTATTCATGCATTTGCTATCGTTTACGTAACGATAACTTTTTCGCAAGTTCTCGTACTTAGCCCACTGTTATGAAAACACCATTAAAGGACAAAAAAGGTGCGATTTTTTTTAAGGCACACTAAGTTTTTGTCCCTTTGACAACATGACTTGACACTGACAGCATACCAACAATTCATTGTCATTATTTAAATTGCTACAAATGACTTTTTATCACAGATTATCAAACCTGTCATAGACTTGGCTTTTAACGTTCGATTTATAAACAACTCCACTTTTTTAAAATGAGAAATAGGTGCGTTCCATTTCTACATTTCGAGCATCTCAATCAAAGACTTTCTATAACTAGCTATACCTAGTCTGTGATCTCAATATATAGCCTATATAATCCACGTAGTATCGAATTGCGATACAGAATATTACTCGATAAATATCAGAGCGAATGCTACAACATTCGCCATTCCGATCATTCAATGTTTCAATCGAGTTCATAAACAATTTGAAGGTAATTCACAAATCAGCTTGAGACTCAAACGTGAACAGAATTTTCTTAGTATTATCTCTCATATTAGTTTTCATTAGTTGTGCTGTGTACTTAGTATTTTAATAAATAATTGAATATATTAATAACGCGTTGTCCTGTGCGCGACTGCAGCGACGCGATGCGATAATATCAGAGTGCGAACATCTTAAACAATAAACGGCATAGTGAGGGAAAGTAGACACATATATGTGCACATATTTACTAAAGTGGGGTCTTTGAAATAATGCGTCTGACTGTTGCCATAAAATTGTAAAAAGCTAAACGAAAACGGTGAATTTTGATCACTTTCATAGCTTTTTGAAGGAAACATTGTAGCTTGTAGCACAGATTAATAAGTACAGAGATTCACTCCGCAAAATTATTTAAATAAGTAGCGACTCTTGCTACTACACAATAAAGTGCAATTCAGGACGTGCGAGCGCTAACTATCTACGTCTATATTAACCTAGAAGTTGCCTCTCTGTCTTTCGCGTAACTCTTGTAGCGTTATCTCTGTCTATCGCGCGGCAGCGGGCACGGCAAGTCCGACAAGACGACTACTTGTAGCTTCATACCTAAAATGCGGAGTGCGTCAGGACTGCTTGTAGCCAATATAGGTACTACAGTCAAATATTAAAATCTTTTCGTGCAGATTTTTATAATATTGTGGCTGTCAGACAAGAATTAATCTCGTGGAATCTTCTCCGTTCTTCGGCTGAACCTCACGCCGTGGCTAGTTGTATCTCATCGCATCTTGTCGCTCTCTGTCGCTCATGTAGGACAATGGGTAAAATGACGACCTCATTTTGAATCTCTATCAGTCCGCTAGAATAAAACTATCAAATTAATTTTATATTTATGATTGTAATTTGGGTGTTTTCTGAATATTAAATTTATAATGTTATATTTGGTTCAAAAGTGTACCTATTTTAATTATTACGGCATATATTTGACCTAAAAAGGTTTTTAGGATAAAAAAGAATAAGAAGGTTGCACAATCATTCACTAAATGCAAAATCTGAAGAGATGGAAAAAAGGTGACAAACACTTTATTTGAGGTCACTTTCGAATATCCACGTTGTTATGCTTTCAAACAAATTTATGAAACATACTTTCTAAGATAATTATTTCTAGGGTCACCCGTCACTTTGCAGAATCTACGTTGATATGCTTTCAAACAAATTTACAAAACATACTTTCTAAGAAAGTTATTTCTAGGGTCACCCGTCATTTTCCAGAATCATTGATATGCTTACAAACAAATTTATGAGACATACTTTTAAGAAAATTATTTCTAGGGTCAGCCGTCACTTTGCAGAATCTACGTTGATATGCTTTCAAACAAATTTACGAAACATACTTTCTAAGAAAGTTATTTCTAGGGTCACCCGTCATTTTCCAGAATCATTGATATGCTTTCAAACAAATTTATGAAACATACTTTTAAGAAAATTATTTCTAGGGTCAGCCGTCACTTTCCAGAATCCATGTTGATATGGTCTCAAGCAAATTTATGAAATATACTTTCTAAGATTAAGAGTTTCTGTTTATAAATCTTTTTTATTTAGAAAACACTCAAATGTAATCAATAATCTAAGCCTAAATTAAATTTGTCTGTGAAATTTATATTACGTTTTTAAAAATATACAAAGTTAGCTATTATATTGCAGACCGTTTTAGTAACAGAATTAAGTGACACAATCCTATAATCGTGCCTAGTTTCGTCAAAAAAAGTTCGTTGAAATTTTTGTGGAAATTTTACTAAACTAAAAAAAACTGCGAAAAGTTTTGACGAAATTCGTTTGTTTGCTCAGTTGGAGGTTGTAAAACTAAAAATCATGCCCTTCTGTATTAAGTTTTATTTACATTATAATTTAATAAGATCAGATAAGGTAATAAATACACAATTCTTGTGACTTTTGGAGGACTCAAGAAAACACCGTTTTAAACTATCACGGTTGTTCACTAAAGTTATATGATTATTTACGGGATATTTACCGTGGTAAGGTTGTGGAAGGAGCTCCCGATATTTCGGCGCAGTTACATGCACCGTGTTCACGGGAAGACTGAACTTCTTCCCGTGAACGTGAAGAAAATTATGAAATTAACACTCAAAATGAAATAAAAAGTGAAAGTTTTCACTTTACCATTACAAGATTGTATTTATTACCTTTTAGTTTTATTAGTATTTTCCTAACACATTGGTGCTATTAGCATTGTGCTAAAATGTTTTATTGTACTTATTTTTTACTAAGGTCAAAAGTTATTACTGAAAATATATTTAAAAAAAATATACTTTGAATAAACTTGGGTGTTAATTTTTATGAGACATAATAATTATGAAAAATCCACCGCGGTCTCTAGAGCTAAATCAATTTTATAGCACTTTATGTGTCTTTGATTTAGTTGGATTAGATTTAGAAAATGACTATACTACGTACTGCCAAATTTAGTAGAAATAATCCTAAATGAAAAATGACACAGTCATATTTTTAGTAATACATTTTGACCATCACGAAGTCATATTTTAATGTAAGATGTATTCGTTTTTCGGTAATTATTGTTAACAATATAAACTAAAATATGGTTAACAATATAATTATGTATTCCCTAAAATACGTAATAAAAATTAGTTACCAAAATGATGAAAATATGCAATATTAAATTCTGTATTAAAAAAATCGCTTTATCATGTAAATTTTGCCGTCCTTTTGGATTATCAAGATTTAAATATAACGCAATAAATCAAAGTCAAAATACATATTTAAAATGAATACATCTTGTGTCGCAGACTGATTTTTATATTGATTTTCCATTAATTTACTTATGTACTTACCTAATTTTTAGTGAAACGTATTAGTAATAAATAAAATTATAGCTTGAGCTACCTCTTTGAAACTTCTAAAACTATTTTTATAATATACTAATGTTAGTATTATTCAAAATAATATCTGTTACTTTAACAATGTTTTTTAATGAGTCAGCGTTGTCAAGGTTCACCCCGCAACACTCCGCGGAGATATTTTGATGATTACAGATGACTCATTAGAAAAATTGTTATAACTATCTGTCACTAAAACGGTCACGACGAATTCCTAAAAAATCTGAATCCCGCAAATGTTCGGTTTTGGAATAATTATTGATAGGTGGTAGGAAATGATCGTTTGCATAATAGTTGATTTTTCTAGAAATATTTTAGTGATACGCTCATTATGTTTTATCATAATTAATAATATTTTAGTCGATACTACGATATTTAAAAATTATCGTTCCGGATTTCTATTGAAATAATGATCTCAATTTGGATTTTCCATTGTCAAAACTGTACTAAATTAGACATAAATATATTTTTTTAGTTTTTCTCTAACGATTCTCTTTTGTTTCAACGTCAATAACAAAAAAGTATTATGTAAAGAGAAAATGACCCCAATGATTTCCTAAACATAATTTACAACTAATTTAAAACTATCACAACTTTTTTATGTCTATTGGCCTTGATCAAAATGTTTAGTACATTGTCTAATTTAGTCTGAGTAAAACATGATAGGTAGTAGGTACTCTACGTTTGAAGTCTAGGTTTAATTAGTTTTGGACTAAAAATTTGGGCGTATACACTAAAATGTTTTTAGTAATACGATGTATATTTTTTGCAATGTATCGTTGAATTGCTGTAAAAATTATTAATCGCGGCCATATTTTAAGTCTGGATTGAGTTGGGATTATGTATCATAGAAGGTGGAGGCAGAGATACTCATTATGACTAAATTAATTAATATTTTAATGTGAAATACATGTTTTAATACCTATCCAGTGTTATATTATATATATTTTAATTGCAACTATGTATAAATACATGTTATAATAACTTAAATTATTGAATAGAAAAAACTTTGATTTTGTTGTAAAAGTCTCTCAACTAAAGTTAATTTTATAGTTAAAGAAATATTACCCTATTTGTAATCTTTTTATCCCAAAACAGCAGTAAAAGTACCGTGCTTTATCGATCGACAAATTTGACAGTTCGATAAAATGACAGAATCGATCGTAGCGAGTACGGATCAAATGTAATTTCATCGAATTCATTAACTGTAAAATTTGTCGATCGATATAGATCGATGGTACTTGCTGCAGAGACGATATTTTGATTAGCACGTTGATATAAATTAAACTGTAACAAGTAATGTTAGAGTTGTCAGATTAGTTTAGAGAACACAGCAGAATTGGCACAAGATCCAGTGACCCGCGACATTTTATTTCGATAGCAGAACAAAATAGATTTTCTTTTAAGCCATAAAAGGTGAAATATGACTCAACCTAACAGTTTAAAAGAAATATTCCCGTTTTCCAGCGATTTACAACTTAAATTTCCCCACACTAGGTCACACTAAATTGGTTTTGGCAACCGCCGTAGACATTTACATGGTATTTTGGCAGTAGCATCGAAATGATTCGGCTTTTCACTTCAAAGTAGGAATATTCTCAAACTACATCTATCTATAGATAGAACATTATTGCAGCGTACGGCAAAAAAGGCTGTGATGGACGATCGTAAAATCGAAAGCCTAGGTTCAAAGCGCATTAGGGACTATTAATGGCTGCCAATGCTAGTTTATTACTCTTCTTGAACATAACAAGAATAATTATCAATTTATAAAACCGACTTGGAAATTTATAAATATGCAATTTCTTTTACTTGGATGACATATTTTTTTCAGTTATTTTGTTTTGAAAACTATTGTATGTTCGCATCCCAAAAAATCTATGTAACATAAATATTGTTCACAATGTCAAACCAATTTCAATATCACAAATTTATTTTTTAAAACTGAATTTGGATATTGAAATGTTATCTATGGTTAATGTCAAACCAACAAATCAAGTGTCAAAATTGTTTCACTTGCCATTCAGTGTTTTAATATATATATGTTTTTGTGATATATTAATGATTAATCAAACTTTCCATAGATTTTTTGTGACAAATTACTGATTAATCAAACTTTCCATAGATTTTTTATGACAAATTACTGATTAGATTAATAAAACTTTCCATAGATTTTTTTCTGATTAATTACATTGGTTTGACTGATTAATATCCTATATTTAATACTTCCTGCTTAATATGTTTTTTTAAGTATCTCTGCCTCATATCCTGTTTGAAGGGACGTATAGATAAAAAATGTTAACAATTGGATAAGAATGATCTGTAAAAATAGAAGGTTTAATTACCTGCTGTAAAGGTAAGTAAATGTAAATATGTTGTTATGTTAAGCGTAGACCCTTTAGGTATTTATTTATACGATTTCAGGCCTTTGTTGATATCCAAAGTTTTTAATTTATTTTTCGACCAATAAATGTTGGAGAGAACTAAACTTCTTTTGTTTTATTCTTACTTACCTTCTATTAAGTTTGTGTGATTCTGGCAATTTAATCTAACAACTAAAGAGAGCTATGCTCGGAGTTTCTTTGCGTGATAGAATCCGGAACGTGAATATTCGCCAAAGAACCAGAGTCACCAACAAAACTATTAAAATTTGCAAGTTGAAGTGGCAATGGGCAGGCCACATCGCTTGAAACAACCGATAACCTATGGGGAAGAAATGTTCTTGAAAGGAGACCACGAACCGGAAGACACAGCGTAAGTAGTCCTCCCACTAGGTGGACCGACGACATTGTGAGAGTCGTGGGCATCCAGTGGATGCAGATGGCAGGATGTCGTTCAGTGTGGAGTTTTAATTAGGGAGGCCCATGTTCAGTAGTTGACGTCTTCTGGCTGATGATGATGAATCTAACAACTGGCCAAGAGCATATCGAAACACGCTCAATTAGCCACCCTCTTTTTGAGTACGAACCCTCAGTCCGGTTAAAAAGGCGTAAAAGTTTCGTACGCAATATGACAGCTACAACAGACAATCTGGGCAACGTTGTGGATAGAAAAATACCCAGTTCCATCTTATTTTGTACACTCGAAGGAAAAACTTCCAAAAAAGCCCAGGCTGCCTCTTAACTAGGGCTCCAAACTGTGTGCCGCAGTGCGGAATATCACGCGACTATGTATGTTGGCTGGATGTCGTTCAGTGTGGAGGTTAAAGGGGAGGCCTAAGTTCAGCAGTGGTCGTTTTCTGGCTGATGATGTGTGATGAGCGTTTGCGGTCGCGCAAATTTTCGCTATCACCTAAACCAGGTAAGACCCCAGGACATGATCTGCAATGGCTTATTTGGAAGTCCGTAAACCGGACAAGTAGACTCCTGAAGACACAATGTGCAAATGGGGTCTAGCTGAACATTCAGGGGCTCTGTTTGTGGTACCACCTCCCAGATCATGAAGCATCTATCTGATTGTGCCCCCCCCCCCCCTGTGCACAAACACTGGGCGGTCTTTGTGAAACCAACGCTGCAGTTTCTGTGACCTAGTGACGAGCTCCGCCTCTAGGTGTCATCCGTTATCCCACAGGAACCGTTACTTTTTTGGGATTTATTGTAGTATATGTGTTAATCCAGGATATGAGCTATAACCCCTTCTAAATTTCATCCAAATCCGTTTCAGCATGGCGTAACGTTTTAGAATGAAGACAGGCGTCTCCAAGTCGCGAGTGCATCAGTTTCTTCTAGGTAATCGTGCATCATCGGAGACCGCGTCATCTTTTAACACCAGGCGAGGTGGCCAGGTGCGAGCCTATAATTTTAATAAGTAATAAACATACTCACATACATACACATAGTAGTAATAATAATCTTTATTTATTTAGTATAACAAAAGGTACAAACAAATTATTAAATCCACTGGCTCTACACAAATACACACAAACAAAATATTACTCTTATAATATTAATGTGTTTTTTTATTGTTTGATTTAAAAACTGGTTTCGATAATAAAATAATAGAGCCGTAAAAAACCATTAAACCAAGTAGATACTTATGTATAAAACAAAACCTATAAATTAATATACAGTCTAAAATCATTAAAATATACAAAGCGCAGATTTTAATGATTCATGAGCCTGATAAGAATATAAAAGTTGACAAACGCTTGTCGATACTAAGCAGGGTTCCGGAGCCATAATAACTCATAGGACTGCCGACTGCCGTCTACAGAACATGCCTCGCAAACAAACATACACGAAACATCGTAATTTAGGTGCATGCGCCGCTAGACAGTACGTGTGTACTTACACACGAATACCCTAGACACCTTCATTTGGGGCAATAATACCACTGTTTTTATAGAAAACATGAAAAAAAAATGCCGTCTCGGGACGTCCCGCAGATGTGGAACATGATGGTATAAAAAAGCGTCATGTCGTTACCATACCGAGTCGGTTTTACTGCTTTTGCGTGCCAGCCAATAGAAGTTTCACATCAAAAAATCTGATTAAAAACTAAGATATTTTTACCTGTAGATAGGTTGTGTCCGCCACCATATTGACTAGACGAATGCAAGGCGCATTATCATACTCGTTACAGCCGTCTCTCAGTCACTCACTGCGAGTGTCCGGCAACACATTGCAGCTAATTGTTTTAGCAAAAATAACTGCAATAAAATGCCTTCCTGAGTCTTTATAAACTGCACAAACTACACACGCTCTGTGAGAGACAAGAAAAATGTTTCATTTCACGCGTAAGTACTTTATTTTTTATTAAAACAGAAAAATAATATAAATTGATTTATCTTAGGTAGCTGACGGCTGTTGTCACAACAAAGTGTATGAGCAAGATGTGTAGATCGTCTTGTGTGAGAGAGTGATAGAGATCGCAGCATATTCGACGACCAAAGCCGAATTCAGCCGATCACCACGGCTGCGGCGATCCGGTTGCTACTTTTAGTTAGTTTTTAAAGCAGTGTTGTTCGCCTGTAACTTTTCTATTAAGTATATTACATCTCACTGATTGAAAGTGATGGAAATACAGCGATATCAGTGAGTTTATGCCATAGGTGGCAAACAAGCAGAGTTGTGAACGCAACCCTTAACTCGCCTTTTGAAGAACCCAATATTGTAGCTTCTCGGGAACACCGCGAAAGGTAGCTCATTCCTTCGACCAAAATAAAATGAATGGACGGGCCCAGTAGAAGAGCATTTTTGAAGATTACAAAATGAGCGCCAGCTCTCATTTCGTTTCAGTCGGTCTCTAGCCGTAGGAAGTGAAACACGAGTCTATTGTTACGCGATAACGAAACATCTGACAAAATTATGAATTCGTATGCTTTACCGAAGTGTAAATACACAAATAAAACCGATATCTATTTTTTGTAACATATATACTGTACATTTTTATAACTAGGTGTTAAAGTATATGTCCGACGGTTTTGACTCGTTTTTACTGATCAAGTTCAATGGTTAGGGCCCGTCCATTCTTTTATTTTGGTCGAAGGCTCATTCCACATTTTGCAGGTGTGAGGCAAGAAAGATCGCGTGAATCGAACGGTGAAATGAAGGTATCTCAAAAATACGTTCAAGCGCCGTGGGATATGGTTCTAAACCTGTCTTTTGAATACGTTATATGATATTTCAGATACAGACAATATTTATTGTTGCGGCCGATAACGCGCGGCAAATTTAAGTTGCAACGGAACCCCAAAAAAGGGTAAATTCCTTAAGCGCCATATCCTTATGGAAATTAGCTTGGTGTATGTGAAACTATTTAGCAATTCTAATTTGAAAGTTTATGTCGGCAATATAATTAATTTGGGGACAAAATACGGTGGTGGGTCGGATTTTGTTACGCGGTTTATCATAAATGAGCAATCGATTAAAAAAAAACATTTAGAGATATTTTATCTTAATAATTATCAATACAAAGAATTAGTTAGTGATTCCTCAGAAAAAATATATGGTCGTCCATTTCATGAAATTTTGTCTTCTCGTTTGCAGTTGTGTGCCGCTCAATATTGAAGTGTGCGTTTGTAGAACTAGTAAGAATATGTAAGTGCAATACGTGTTTACCTCGCCCCCTTTTGCTTTTGGCAGACTTTTTGGTACTAGCCCAAACTATATGTATAATGATTAAAGAGTGACTCCCATGCACTTTATTGCTTACATTAACTTATAAAGAATATTTTTTCTGAGACTATTTTTGTTATATTTTGTCATCTACTAGTTTCACATAAAAAAAACGTCATGACGTTTACTGAAAAAAAAGGCAAAAAGTTTGTTTGTATTTAATATTTTCTACAGATTTTCGTTCAGTTCACGGCATTTCCTTGGTTATTGAAACTAGTACCTACCTACGTTGTCACGTAGTAGGTATATAAAAAAAAGTATTTGACACATTTTTGCACACACCATAACGAGTATAATACAGCATTGCATTCGTCTAGGCAATGTGATGGCGGGCACAACCTATCTACAGATAAAAATATCAGCCGGGTCCGCTGCGGCATGTTTTCGTGTTAGCTAACACACCAACTGTTAGCTAACACCAAAGTCTCACCCACTTTTCGTGTCAGTAACATGTCAGTGTGTTAGCTAACACGAAAACATGCCGCAACGGACCCGGCTTTAGGTGAACAAATGTTTGATAACACTACTGCTCGAATATTTAGAAAGTGAACGTTATTGTAGAGTTGTGTCATTGTGTAATATTGTATCATGGCTTGAACTGGCACTGTTCGAGGTATTGTTACGTTATTTGACTAGTTAGGCGAGATTACGGCTAACACATAACAATTTAGGGTTCTCTTGACCAAATTGGCACACCACAGGGTTTTTTTATGATAAATAGTGACGAGACGAGCGAAGTCGCGCGCCTGATGGCTCTTCACGCTTGCCCATAACAGCTCAACGCCACTCAGAATTTTGAACTTCAACAGTTCAAAACCCTGGATGGCAATGCACTGCGCCTGTCACCCCGAGATATATGTCAAATCTCTGTGTGCCCTGTAATTTCGCTGGAAACATTGCCCTTCAATCCGGAACACAGTAGTGTTTGTACACTACTGGTTGGCGGTTGATTAACTGGCAAAGGTGTGGTACTTCCACAGGCGGACCCTTGCAAAAGAGTCCTACCACTACAAATAGTAAATAGTTATAGAATAAATTTTATTATTGAAATACATTATAATGTGTATGAAAACTATTATCTACAATACTACCGAATTCAATAAAGAACCTTAAAACTATTATATTTTAAAGGTCGACCTATTATTTCCTGCCCCGGTGGCTCAGTTGGTAGTGAACCTATTTTCTGTGCTTGGGGGCGTGGGTTCGATTCCCATCTAGGACAAACATTTGTGTGATGAACATTTGTGTTTGTTCTATGTCTGGGTGTTAATATCTATTTTAGTATGTATTTAAAAATACATATGTACGTATATCAGTCTTTGGCAGCCATATTACAAGCTTTGCTTAGTTTGGGGTCAGATGACCATGTGTGCAATAATGTCCCAGATATTTATTTACAATACTCTACTCGGTAGAGTCGAGGTCGAGAGGTAGGTAGGTCGAAATAAATCAATAAGGGATCTAAAAACGAATATATTTATAGTCAAACTAAAAAAAACTTTATCGCATACATTTCCTGTCCATTTTTCTATTGGACTGCCAGAGCGGGCACGAAAATATGGACACAGCTTTATGGTTGATATTCCGAAAACGCGTTTAATTTCCGAAGCGCTTTGATTGCACTTTTATTTAGCGATCTGCTAGTCTATGGAATACGCTGCCTGAATGAGTGTTCCCTGATAGTTACAACCTGGGTGTCTGTCGCAAGTGAATCGGTTTCTTCTAGGCAAGCGTGCTCCATGAGCTACATCGTGAACCGGATCATCGCTTAACATCAGGCGAGTTGGCGGTCAAACGCAAGCCTTTTATTTAATTAAAAAAGAATATATATATAGACTATTTTAATAAATTTATTTGACTATTATAGATCCCTTATTGATTTATTTAGACTACTTATACCTACCTCTCGACCTCGACTCTACATGGTAGAATATATATGTATGTTTCTGTAATCTATAACTGAAAATTAATTTATAATCTATAACTAAATATATATATTTTCTTCAATGCACTCCTTGCTACCAACACTGATTGTGATATTATTTGTGACAGTTGGAATAATGTAACGAAAGTTTTTTTGACTTATTGTGAAAATTTAACTGATCAATGGGACAGGGGCAAAAAAGCCGATGACTATAATGACAATTTGTATGACATACTAATTTTATGTTGACATATTTTTACAGCAATTTGTTGTATTTATTATATTAGTAATTTTATAATATTATTCCTATTTTTACTAGGAAATCTATTTTAGTTTAACAGTATGTGAGATAAATGTTAGTGGAATTTGTCCGTTTTTATTCTCAATAAATAATTTGAATTTGAATATATTTTAAGTTTTAAGTGATTTGCAGTTATAGATTACAGAAGATAGATACAGAAATATCTATCTGTTAATTAAACTATGATAACATGATTAGAACTTATTGTATTTTTCTATCTTCTTTTCCTTTTTAACAGATTGTTCAGTTAGGTAAGTCCAACTTAGGCAAAGAGGTCGCCCGAAGAATCCAACTCGGATGGGCAGCGTTCGGGAAATGGCGTGACATCTCGTCCAAGATACCACAGTGCCTAAAGACAAGGGTCTTCGACCAGTGTGTGTTGCCAGTGATGACATATAGTACTGAGACGTGGTTCTTAACTGTTGGTCTTTTGGAAAAACTCAGAGTCACACAACGGGCAATGGAGAGAGCTTTATACTCGGAGTTTCTTTGCGCGACAGAATCCGGAAGGTGGATATTCGCCAAAGAACCAGAATCTACGACATAGCTATTAAAATTTGCAAGTTGAAGTGGAAATGGACAGGCCAAATCGATCGAAGAACCGACAACAAATGGGGAAGAAAGGTTCTTGAGTGGAGACCACGAACCGGAAGACGCAGCGTAGGTAGGCCTGCCACTAGATGGACCGACGACATTGTGAGAGTCGCGGGCATCCAGTGGATGCAGATGGCAGGATGTCGTTCAGTGTGGAGATTAAAGAGGGAGGCCTATGTTCAGCAGTGGACGTCTTCTGGCTGATGATGATCTCTTTTGCCTAATAGGTTTATTTAATAACGCACTAGGTGATTTATTATCATCAAAATTGTTGAAAACGTGCGAATGTGATATCTGTTGATTTTGAGCGTGGCCTTAACTTCGCCGATCAATTGATACCAGGCAGTATTGAAGGCTGTTTATCGCGTAAAGCAATTGCATTAACTTTGAAGCAGTCTGCAAAGTTGGAGATCGATTTGTTTGCTTTTCCTGTAAGCTAGAACCCATGGATGTTTGATCGCACTTGCGCTTACCTTCTGAACGGGAAATTTAATATATACAAGTTGATCCCCGCGGTTTTACCTCGTGGACATTCGGTGACACATTGTAACACAGCATATAATTTTTTTAACCGACTTCCAAAAAGGAGGAAGTACTCAATTCGACTGTTTTTTAAAATGTTTGTTACCTCAGATCTTTTGACTGGGTGAACCGATTTTATTTTTCTTTCATTATTTGAAAGCTGGTGCTTCCCGTGTGGTCCCATTTCAATTTCGTCCAGTTCTGACATTTTTATGATGTCGTTTTTTTGTATTGATAATTATTTCATCCAAAAATGTGAGATGGTCTAAAACAATCTGCAAGTTGCAATATTGTGCAATCGAACTGGTAAAAACAATTAAGCAATGCTTTTTCTCTGACTTATCATGGCTTAGTTTTAGTGGGTGGTTGATTATCTTTATGTGAAATAAGTTACGCCCCGCGCAAGTTGAAGTGGCAATGGGCAGGCCACATCGCTCGAAGAACCGATAACCGATGGGAAGAAAGGTTCTTGAGTGGAGACCACGAACCGGAAGACGCAGCGTAGGTAGGCCTCCCACTAGATGGACCGACGACATTGTGAGAGTCGCGGGCATCCAGTGGATGCAGATGGCAGGATGTTCAGTGTGGAGGTGTAAGGGGCCTATGTTCAGCAGTGAACGTCTTCTGCCTGAAAAGGAGATCGTGCTGAGTAACGAGGCTTAGGAGAGGCCTTGGTCTTATGAAAATGATGATGAGTAGGATAAAGATGGCCGTGGATATGAATCACTAAACACCCAAGAATCAAGTCTATAATTTTACAGCTTCATCCGCGGAATGCCTTTAAGGCACAAGTTTGCGTGTCAACGAGCCGCCGATGGAACAATGTCTATTAATAATTGTCTAGAGTCATTAACATAAACGCCTTATAGGCCCGACCGGTTTCTTGTAGAAAGGTCTATCTGCATTCTATATGGTAACAGCAGTAACTCAACTCACTCACTATCTTCGAACATTCAACCAAGGGAAGCAAATAGCGTAGCCTCATTGACAAAATACATGGATACTCGCATACTTTGATAAGTGTGTAAGTATTAAATGATCTAAGAAAATGATATACAATGCATGTAAATAATAAAAAAAAATATAAATATGTATATAGCCATGTTGTGTGCTCATTGTTTCGGGTCATGGGATCGAGGAAAATCATTAACGTGTTACTGTATCTGTATATGTCCTGTGACTTGTTATGACTGCCTAATAAATAAATAAATAAATAAAAGCTTGCACATACCTTTATCATGGAAACTGACGTGGTTTTCACACAATTTATTTATATGAAACGGGAATTACTCACGTATGATCAAGCCAGTTACTATAACTATAGTTTCAACTGCATTCGGCGATCTTTTTCAAGGCGCGAAGTGCAAAGCGAGACGCAGCTATAGTTGAAAAGCCGCGCGCCATCACATTCACACCTTTTTCACTATATAAAAGATCCCCAAATGCGGTTGAAACTATAGTCGGAGTAAAATCATACGTGAGTAACTTCCATGTCATATAAATAAAACTTGCACATAACGTTTTGTATTTTGTCAACACAGATTGTATAATTTGGTGTTGATTTACAAAATTCCGAAGGCAAATTGACGATGCTTATAATCGTATCTATTCATCTTGTATTCATTGACACGAGCCATATTATGTTAGGGTAGGCTTTGTTTAAGGATAAATAAAATAGGTAGCCGTGATTTGTCATCTGTTCTCATTCCACCTATTGCAGGTGTAAGGCAAAAAGGAACGCGTAAAACGCACAGTGTGCGATTTCCACCGATCTATGATATGTGGATGAACTTTCAGGCGGTGGCGGCTGGTGCGATGATAAAACCGCGATGCCGGCATCAAATCGAACAGTTCTTCAGAACATTCCCCAATGTAAATGCGATAAAAGACACATAGACCCAACGTCCCTGCGCTACTGCGGCTACTTGATCTACTGCAGTATGACTCGTAGAGTGTAAAAAAAAGATAAGAAGCTTAATATGGGTAAAGATCTTTAAGACGCTTTAGCTTGTAATTGTGCATAAAGTATGTGCGATTTTTTTACTGCATGCATTGACTAACATTCCTTCTTAAGGACCGGGCTAGTGCCTGGAACTTTATAAGGTTAGGTTATAATTATCAATATAAAAACTGACTTCATAAAAATGACAGAACCAAATTGAAATAGGACCACGCGGGAAACACGAGCTTTCAAATAAACAAAGAATCATCAAAATCGGTTCACCCAGTCGAAAGTCCTGAGGTAATAAAAAAAACAGTCGAATTGAGAATTTCCTCCTTTTTGGAAGTCGGTTAAAAAAGGACTGTATGGAAAGGTGGTACTTTTTACATTTGACTAGGCAAACGTTTGACCAACATCTCAGCTGGTGGAAAGCGATGATGCAGTCGAAGTTGGAGCAGTAAAAACCTATTTAACCTAAACATATATTTTTGTTGTATTTATTCCATTACAATTTCGCATTCGCTAGTGGAGCTAATTTTTAGGGTTCCGTACCCAAAGGGTAAATCGGGACCCTATTACTAAGGCTCCGCTGTCCGTCTGTCCGTCCGTCTGTCACCAGACTGTATCTCATGAACCGTGACAGTTAGACAGTTGAAATTTTCACATGATGTATTTCCGTTCCCGCTATAACAACAAATACAAAAAAATAGAATAAAATATACATTTAAGGGAGTTACCATACAACAAACGTGATTTTTTGCTCGTTATTGCCCGATATTGATAACGGCAACAGTTAGACGCTTGAAATATTCACAGAATATATAGTTATAAAGTGACTTTAAAAATAAATAACTAAATTAAAATAAAATTAATATTTAAGGGGGCTCCCATACAAAAAACATGTTTTTTTTGCCGTTTTTATAGATAATGGTACGGAAACCTTCGTGCGCGAGTCCGACTCTCACTATTGAACATACTGAAACGCAAAAGTTCAAATGGGCATATCCTTCGTTTTGATGTCTTTGACAGCATGTACTTATATGTTTATTATTTGTCATTTATTATCTTGTTCTGCAGTCTACAAAGATTACCTACATCTTTTTTTGTTTTAAAGTGTGAGAGATGTTTTTATCATGTTTTAAGTTAACAAGGTACTTATCTGGTGGTGCAACCGTGCCTCGCGGTTACACCCTCGTTCGTAGAGTTCCGTACCTATATGGTAAAAAGGAACCGGAAATCTATATGATATAAACAAAAACGCCTTTTTAACCGACTTCAAAAAAAGACTACAGTTATATTTATGATTATTTACGGGATATAGATAGATAGATAGAAAACTCTTTATTGTTAACACCAAAAATTACGAACGTACATAGTAGGTAACATAAAAAAACAACTTAAGACTAGTGAAACAATTGGCGGCCTTATCGCTATAAGCGATCTCTTCCAGGCAACCTTGATATTTACCGTGGTAAATCTTCCCGTGAACATGGTGCATGTAACTGCGCCGAAATATCGGGAGCTCCTTCCACAACCTTACCACGGTAAATATCCCGTAAATATATATCTACACTAATATTATAAAGAGGAAAGATTTGTACCTATTTTTGTATGTTTGTATGTTTGTAATGAATAGGCTCCGAAACTACTGAACCGATTTGAAAAATTCTTTCACTGTTGGGAAGCTACACTATCCCCGGGTGACATAGGCTATATTATATTTTGTAGCGAGGCCGAAGGCCGAGCTTACACTCGTGCGAAGCCGGGGCGGACGGCTAGTATATTATATAATGCTTACCATAATGTATAATATATTATTATATTAAAGTAAGCATACTTATCATACATACATTGAAATGTTCCTAAGTGTATATATATATATATAGTATACATATATATATATATATACTATTTGCAAGACCACACGTAATGACGTCACTTCTTAGCCTTCTTCGTAGCCCCAGGATTCATTACGTGCTGGTTGGTTTCATGCAAAAAAAAAACTGTACCGAGAACCAGTTGTCTGGATAAATCTAACATAGGTTTTAAGACAACTTACTAACTCAAAATGTAACGTACTATGTGTTTTAAATAAATAAATAAATGCTATAGGTGACGAACAAGCAGACGGGCCGTCTAATAGTAAGCAGTCACCGTCGCCTATGGATACTTGTAACACCAGAGGCATCACAAATACGTTACCGACCCTTTAAGACTCTATTAACTCGCCTTTTGAAGAACCCCATGTTGTTGCTTCTCGGAAACACCGCGGAAGGTAGGTCATTTCACATTTTGCAGGTGTGAGACAAGAAACATCGTGTGAATCGCACAGTATGCAATGTCCACTGGTCTATGATATGTGGATGCGCTTTCAAACGGTGGCGGCTAGTGCGATGATAAAACTACGACGCCAGCATTAGATCGAATAGTTCTTCAGAACATGCCATTGTAAATGCGATCAATCTACAATCTTGTAATGTATATAAAAGATAATATTATAAAAGAGCGCGAAGTATTAGATATGGTAGAGGTGAAAAGAAGTCTACTAGCTATTATAGATACTAGAAGAGGGAAGATGTTTGGCCACCTTGTACGACATGACAAATTAATGAAAACCATCATAGAGGGAAAGGTAAAAGGAAAGAGAGGACCGGGAAGACCAAGAAGAGTATTCGTAGACCAAATAAAAGAGAAGGCAAATGTCATGTCGTACAGGGAGGTGAAAACGCTGACAGAAGACCGTCAAGCCTGGAAATTACTCCACCGACAAGAGCTGCGCTCTTAAATCTTGAATGAAATGCAAGTGAAACGAGGGCATTATTTGCAATTGCAGATTTTATAATGAGACTTAGTACATTGTTTTCAAGAACACTTTCATTATTTGCGCATGTCTCCTCCCATCCTGTATCCGCTTCATTTATTCTCTAACAACCTTCGAACAAGCTGACAATACAACATTTCTCCACAGGTCGATTCCTTGAACACACGCCGTGTCGAGATGTGTCATATGGGCGCGGGTAAAGCACTCGCGTTGATGACGTTAAATTTAATACCAAGGTAGTTTTTTAATGCCATAAGGAAGCAAGCTGACGGGCCGCCTGATGGTAAGCGATCACCGTCTCCTATTGATATTGATAACACCAGAGGCATCACACCTTAACAAATACCCTTTAGAACTCTATTAACTCCCTTTGAAGAACCCCATGTTGTAGCTTCCCGGAAACACCGCGGAAGGTAGCTCATTCCACATGTTCCAAACCCGTACGAAGCGCTTTGATTCCACTTTAATTATGTGAACTGCTACTCTGTGGAATGCACTGCCTTAATGGGTGTTCCCCGATAGTTACAATCTGGGTGTCTTCAAGACAAGAGTGAATCGGTTTCTTCTAGACAAGCGTGCTCCATCGTAGCTGTGATTATGTTGCAAACAGATAGACGGACATCGTATGAGAAAAATCCTCTACGTTGTTCGTTTTAAAGTATCAAATACAAAAACCTTAACGCAAATAAGAGCAACCCAGCGCGTGTCTTGTACCACAGAGCTATATCCTGTCAAATATTTGTTATTTGTTTTAAATAACGTTACAAGTCTTCAGAACTTCAAACGAACCGACTTGTGGGAAAATTTAACGATATAAATAATAAAATAGAAAAAACCTTTGTAATTTGTTAATAAACTTCCGATATAACTAATTTTATTTGAAGTTATTTTGTTAGGATTTGGAGAGACCGAAGTCCGAAATGTTGCTGTAGTTTGTATGCTGATGTTATGATGAAGGTTGTTATTTTTACACTACAAAGAGAAAGCAAAAAGATTTGTTATAATTTTAATTTAATTTGTTTATAGGCATTGAACGAAAGGAAACAATTTTTGTAGAAATTGTATTAAGTTATCTATAGATAGCTACGAGTATGTCGATGACTCTGGTTCTTTGTCGAATATCCACGTTTCGGATTCTATCGCGCAAAGAAACTCCGAGCATAGCTCTCTCCATTGCCCGTTGTGTGACTCTGAGTTTCTCCAAAAGGCCAACAGTTAAGGACCACGTCTCAGTACCATATGTCATCAACCAAATTTGCAAGTTGAAGTGGCAATGGGCAGGCCACATCGCTCGAAGAACCGATAACCGATGGGGAAGAAAGGTTCTTGAGTGGAGACCACGAACCGGAAGACGCAGCGTGGGTAGGCCTCCCACTAGCTAGATGGACCGATGACATCGTGAGAGTCGCGGGCATCCAGTGGATGCAGATGGCAGGATGTCGTTCAGTGTGGAGGTTAAAGGGGGAGGCCTATGTTCAGCAGTGGACGTCTTATGGCTGACGATTATGATGCTGATGATCTATAGATAGAGCAATGTATCTACACTAATAACATAAAGAGGAAATATTTGTATTTTTGTATGTTTGTAACGAATTGACACAAAAACGAATGGACCGATTTTAAAAATTCTTACACTTCGTATGTATAAAAGGACGCCATTCCATCTGACTCCTACTTTCCGGGATGTGTCCGTTCCGATATCTGACCAACTTGAGCTTTTGGGCGTTTCTCTGTCTCCTACACTCAACTTTGGCTCCTATTTTGGAAACAAGGCTCAATTGGCTGCCAAAAAGCTTGGTATCCTATCGAAGGTGCGACGGTACTTCACGTCGGAACAGTTGCTTACACTGTACCAAGCACAAGTTTGGTCGTGCATGGAGTACTGCTCTTACCTTTGGGATGGATCAGCTAAGTATCAGCTCGGGGCATTGGCGTCAATTGAGAAGCGTGCCAAGAGGCTCATCAGCAACGAAGCCCTAGTTCAGACTAAGCTTCTTAATTTCGAGCATCGGCGCAAAGTTGCTAGTCTATCGGTTTTTTATCGGTTACATTTTGGAGTGTGCATCAGATCTGCATGATTTAATTCCCTCCTGCCCTTTTTTCTATCGGACTGCCAGAGCGGGCACGAAAAATCGAGTAGAAAGTTGGTAAATAAAACATTAAAATTAGTACAAAGTTCATATGAATCTGTTATTAGTTCCTATTGTCTATATCTTCTTGTCTTTGGTTGACATACCTTCTTGTTCGTCGGCTATCATCCGGTACTTTTGTATTATATTTTTTCGTCCAATGTATAAATAATTAATATTCCAAACAGTGCCGTAACTAGCCTTTCATGCGCCCGGTGCGAGCTTCTATAACTGCACCCTTGAAAACAAAACTTGGTCCTGTTGTGGTCATTTCTGCGCCCCTCCAGAGTCTGCGCTCTGTGCCTGGGCACCGCTGGCACAGCCCTATTTACGGCACTGATTCTAAATCACTGTTCATTTCGACCTTTACATGTTCTCAAAATGATTTTAATCTTGAGGAATTACGTGGTGGTTGAAGACTCCTTAATCTTTATCATTGTTTTTATTACCAGCTTATTATTCATTTATTATTGTACATTTTTACCTAAATAAAATTATGCACGATAAGTCATGATAGACATTTGAAACATGTGTTTAAATCGCAAAAGTTTAAAAGTAACTTTTATCTTACGTCCATTAATTTAACAGATTAAATTTGTCAAAGTGAATTAGTGTTCGAGTTTTAACATCTTTATTCCATGGTATAATGTTTTTTACTTGACTAATGTGACAGCTTGCTTAATTATTAAGATGCATACAGATTGGTACCTTACACTAGCTGCGCCCCGCGGTTTCACCCGCGTGCTGATGAAAGTCGGTGATGATGATAATGAAAAGCAGCCTATGTGTTAATCCAGGACATAAGCAATGTATATTCCAAATTCCATACAAATCCATCCAGCCGTCTCTGCGTGATTGAGTAATAAACATCCATCCATCCAAACTTTCATATATATGATAGGTACTCGTATTAGTGTGATAAGTACATAATACTTTTTCCATCGTCATCATTCTTATCAGAGTTCCGTACCCAAAAGGCGTAAACGAGACCCTATTACTAAGACTTCGCTGTCTGACTGTCTCGCCCACTGTCCTAAATTTAACGGCTGTATCTTTCGAACTATATAGATAGCCAGTTGATATATTCACAGAATATGTAATGTTACGGCGGATTAACTAAGTATATGAAATAATAATAAAGTAAAAAGTTAACTCAGAGTCACACAACGGGCAATTGAGAGAGCTATGCTCAGGAACGTAGATATTCGCCAAAGAACCAGATTCACCGACATTGCTATTAAAATTTGCAGGTTGAAGTGACAATGGGCAGGCCACATCGCTCGAAGAACTGATGACCGATGGGGAAGAAAGGTTCTTGAGTGGAGACTACGAACCGGAAGATACAGCGTAGGTAAGCCTCCCACTACATGAACCCACGACATTGTGAGAGTCGCGGGCATCCAGTGGATGCAGATGGCAGGATGTCGTTCAGTGTGGAGGTTAAAGTGTGAAGCCTGTGTTCAGCAGTGGACGTCTTCTGGGTGATGATTATGAAAAAAGTTAAAACTAAATAGATCCTCGTTTGGCCAACAACATGGCATTAGGCGAGTTGGTCTATTTACCATCAGGTAAGCCACGGTGTGGCCGAGGATGGAACACGTTGTTCTAGAAGAAATCTATTCACTCTAGCCTTGAAGATACCTATAGATCTCAGGAAACAAGGCGGAAGGCATGGGAATTCCATTCTTGAGCAGTGGATTCTTGTTTATCTATTTCTAAATATCCTCCAGAAATCTCATTGTCTTTTCGTGGAACACAGACTCCGAAAGACTTTCCACACCCAGTGCTTATAAAACTTTCAAGGCTAGACGCCAATTATGGTCTAAACATTGGTAATCTTGCTTGTTCGTGGTCTTGAAAGGAGACCACGGACCGGTAAGCGCAGCGTAGGACGTCGACCCACAAAATGAACAGACGACCTAAATGACACCGCAAGGAAACGCTGAATGCAGGCTGCTTCCAACAGGTCCTTTTGAAGATCGACGGGGGAAGCCTATGTACAGCCGTGGACGTCCTGTGGCTGAAATGATGATGAATTTAAAATTGAGAAGCCAGTAATAAAGGATGTAGACACAGGTTTAGAAGCCAGTTTTTCTTTGCGGTTAAATTTGCATGGAATAATACCTAGTAATGATAAATTGGTTGCGGTGACGAGTCAATGGCTGACAAATACATTGATGTCAGGTCAACCTCTACTGGCTGTGATTCACTGTATATTTTAATGAATAACAAATGGTAACTATTAAGCTTTTCTTTTTATCCGAATGCGAAATGGAAGGATTGGTATGTCTGTTGCTATGTGAACTTACAATTTGGGTGTGTCAAGTTGCGCGTAAATCAGTGAGATGTAATATATTAGAGACGTTATAGGCGAACAAGACTGCTTTAAAAACTAACTAAAAGTGGCAACCGGCTCGTCGCCGCCGTAGTGATCGGCTGAATTCGGCTTTGGTCGTCGATTATGCTGCGATCTCTATCACTCTCTCACACAAGACGATCTACACATCTCACTCATACACTTCGTAGTGACAACAGCCGCCTAAGATAAAACAATTTATAAAAAAATCTGTTTTAATAAAAAATACAGTACTTACGCGTGAAATGAAACATTTTTCTTGTCTCTAATAGAGCGTGTGTAGTTTGTACGGTTTATAAAGACACAGGAAAGCATTTTATTACAATAATTTTTGCTGAACACTTTATTAGCTGTGATGTGTTGTCGGACACTCGAAGTGCGTGACTGAGAGACGGCTGTAACGAGTATTATAATGTGCCTTGCATTTGTCTAGTCAATATGGTGGCGGGCACAACCTTTCTACAGGTAAAAATATATCTGGCGTAAATCGGATTCTTCTTTGTGAGCGTAACTCAATTGTAGACCACAGAACACAGGCCATAAGCTAAAAAGAAAAAAAAAACAACTTTTGGCTCAACAATTTATTCATAGAGTGCGCTATTGTCGAATAAAGAAAAAATGCATTAAAAATCTTTTGTCTTTGACTTAACAAATCATAGAGTGCGCTCTGTCAAATAAATAACTTGTATAAAATCTCTCTAAAAATATATGTCGTTAGATTATCTCCGTTAACCCTTATCTCCGGAGATCCATAGAAAATATGTAATATAAATTCTTTGTAATTTTATTCATTACGGGAAAAGAACCTCTTTCGTAAGAATAAACCTGCAAATAACATTTTTTGGCTTCATACAGCTAGCGTAATTAGTCAGCCAGGGTCAAGAATAAAAAAGAAACCGTAAAACTTACAAAGTCACAATCAATCGATAGAATTTTAAAATTGGAACGTCGGTCGTGATCGCTCATCAACGGTCGAATTCCCACCAATCAGCGGCGCGTGACGTTCGCGCCTAAATATTTTTGAAAATCGAACGTCGCGTCACGACGCTAGAGATTCACACGGGTCAGACGTCAGGGGTCATTGTGAGACAAAAATAGTTTATGGTCATTGTCAACCTTTTTGTATGAGTTTTGTTTTTGGAATGTTCCTTTTTTTTCTTAGTTCAAGTCGATAACTGACTTCAAAAACTCTTGTCATATCGTTTACGAGTATAAATATCGTCAAGAAAAAGTCCCATCACACTAATCACAATTCACACTAATATATATGTGAAAGTATGGATGGATGGATGGATGTTTGTTACTCAATCACGCAGAAACGGCTGGATGGATTTGGATGAAATTTGGAATATACATTGCTTATGTCCTGGATTAACACAGAGGCTAATTTTCATCATCATCATCACCGATAATCATCACCACGCGGGTGAAACCGCGGGCGCAGCTAGTATCATAATATAATGTCTAATTTTGGATGGATGGATGGATGTTTGTTACTTAATCACGCAGAATTGGCTGGATGGATTTGGATGTAATTTGAAATATATACATTGCTTATGTCCTGGATTAACACAGGCTACTTTTCATCAACATTATCATCACCGATTTTCATATCCACGCAGGTGAAACCGCGAGGCGCAGCTATCTAACATACTATTGATGAATTTATTTGCACCCCACTCAAAATTAGTATCAAATCAAATCAAGTTTTTTGATAAACGAATAAAATACATCCCCTATTTTGAAATCGAACGCAATCAAATTGGATAAAGCATATTTCATTCGGTCGTTAGTAAAGGGGTGGCTATCAGATTTGTATAGAAAGATAGGTAGGTATCCAGTTCGAACCCCAATCTCTGATCGAATAGGGTTGCCACGTATCGTAAGGCGCCCGGTTCGATCCTTGACCCAATGACTTGTTTAGTACCTACTTAAATTATGTGCAGTTTCGTTATATGCCGTCGATCATAACTGGTATGTCCAAAAACCTCAAAAGTTCAAAGACGTATGACACTATAATTCCCTCCTGCCCTTTTTTCTATCGGACTGCCAGAGCGGGCACGAAAAATCCACACCGCTTTATGGTTGACATTCCGAAAACCCGTACGAAGCGCTTTGATTCCACTTTTATTGTGCGAACTGCTAGTCTGTAGAATGCGCTGCCTGAATGGGTGTTCCCCGATAGTTACAATCTGGGTGTCTTCAAGTCAAGAGTGAATCGATTTCTTCTAGCAAGCGTGATTCATTTTAAGCAGAATCATCGCTTAGCATCAGGCGAGTTGGCGGCCAAGCGCAAGTCTATTTTATAATAATAATAAAATAAAAACAACACCAACATGCACTGTGCCAGCATGATCGACATGCAGTGTGCTAATATGGTGGATTATAATAATATAATAATAATAAATATCTGGGCAGTGGGAACATGAAGACTGATACTGTATAAACCATATCTAATTTAGCCGGCAAAAATTAGGCTGAAGTCATATCTGTCGCAGAATCGATAACCATTTGGTTAGACGTGTTCTAGAGTAGAGACTACGAAACAAACGGAGCGTAGGACGCCCTGAGACTAGATGGAGTGACGATATACGTAAGACAGCTGACAATGGGTTGGCCACATCGCTTGAAGAACCGATAACCGATGGAGCGGAAAGGTTCTTGAGTGGAGACCACGAACCGGAAGACGCAGCGAGGTAGACCTCCCACTAGATGGACCGACGACATTGTAAGAGCCGCGGGCATCCAGTGGATGCAGATGGCATGCTGTCGTTCAGTGTGCAGGTTAAAGAGGGAGGCCTATGTTCAGCAGTGGACGTGTTCTGGCTGATGATGATGAGCTGACAATGGATGGAAGAGAAAACCGAAAATTTTGCGTGCTTTGGGAGAGAGCTATGTCCATAGAGTAGCAGTGAACTGATGTGGGCTGATTATCAGGGGCGTATTTACCCTAGGGCCAAAAGGGCCATGGCCGGGGCGCCAGGCTGTGAGGGGCGGCGAGAAAAAGAAGGGAGAAGCTTAGGGCTTCTAGGTAGGTAATATGTAACTTTAAACGTTTTTTTCTTTCATTATCATCTCAACTCACGTCAACCCATTACTGTCATATTGCTACTAGATTTTAATTTATACCTAACTAGCCGTCCGCCCCGGCTTCGCACGAGTGTAAGCTTGGCCTTCGGCCTCGCTACAAAATATAATATAGCCTATGTCACCCGGGGATAGTGTAGCTTCCCAACAGTGAAAGAATTTTTCAAATCGGTTCAGTAGTTTCGGAGCCTATTCATTACAAACATACAAAAATAGGTACAAATCTTTCCTCTTTATAATATTAGTGTAGATTAAAAGTTTTTACTTTTTTTCGTTAATTTATGAGGCGGCGAACCTTACAGGCCCAGGGTGCGCAATCTTAAAATACGCCACTGCTGATTATGATGCACTGACAACCCTGGTAGAAGCAATCGCAGTCCCTCTTGGATAGATACTATTCAATTACACAGGTTTTACGGATCGAGTTACGTTCATTATTTAACTCGGATTGAATTAGTCGTTAAATGAAGTAAATATGAAGTTATTATAAACAAGATAAAATTTTAATTTGAACGTACAATATTGTAAAACATGCATAAAATTAAATTTTCTTCATTATTGCTCGGTAAGTGGGTCATTAATGACTCAAAATGCGGGCGGTAATATCAGAAATAGGTACTTAATTTCATAGAGTATAAACTTTTCTTCGACCATATAGGTCCGTACAGTGTCAGAAACTTTATAGTACTCTATGAAATAAAGTATTTATATTTTTATCTAAATCGCGATGCACTAAAGAAAGTACATATTTTCATTAAGTTTTAAACCAGTATTGGTCGAAAATTGGTCTTCGAATAATCGCAAATGGTTAGCATTAGAATAAAGTATTTAATAATTATGACAATACTTATGTTTTTTTTTATGATACAGCTGCGGATTTTTATTATACGAGCGAAGTCGCTCGCCTGATGGCTCTTCACGCTTGCCCATAACAGCTCAACGCTACTCAGAATTGTGAACTTCAACAGTTCAAAACCCTGGACGGCAATGCACTGCGCTCGTCACCCCGAGATATAAGATGTCAAATCTCTGTGTGCCCTGTAATTTTGATGGAAACATTGCCCTTCAATCCGGAACACAGTATGTATTGTTTGCACACTACCTACTGCTTGGCAGTTGTTTTCTTCGAAACGTGATGCTTTAGGACATTATGTTACGTGACCCTTTTTATATGGACAAGAGTCCAAATCCAAAGTATTCGGAATATAAATCTTTTATGTAACTTTAATTTTGCACTGTGATTTTGGAGACGTAAAAATAATGGCTGATGTTAGGGCTACAATCTTCAAAACCCTTTGACGAGTTTATAAAAGAAAAATAAAACATAGGAGGCAAACTGATCAGCAGCGGAGGCAGCTAGGATGCACTATCGGTCTGTCTACGGGCTTTTTAGGGATATACCCTATGATATATCTTTGCGATTCCTATGGGACTGACATAGTCATGGACGGCTAAATGTTTCCAATTAAAATTAAAATTAATTTTAAATAAAATAAAAGCCTTCCTACAATTAATAACGGAAAGAATATAAAACCGACCCAGGTTTGCAGGAGGAAACAGAAATAATAGTCATAGTCATAGTCATTTTATTCATAAAGCCAATTTACATGTCAAATTAATAATAATAAATAATAAATCATTCTAAAAAATACTACTAAGTAGGTATAATAGAGGAGACGTGGAAGATCGACCTTCACCGATCTGATAACCAGATGAGACGTATTTTTTATCAAATATAATTTACAAACAAATATGCCTATGATAACTTGCCTATCAAAAAGTGTTCATAGCAAGTTTTTAGCTTGGCAATAATATTTTATGTACGTTTTTTTACAGGCAAGCCTATATGATTGGTTTTGTAATTAAAATATCTAACCTATGATATCAATTTCGATTGGTTAGCAGATCGGTGTAGTTACCTATATTGACTTACCTGTTCACGTCTGCTTGCCAGGTAGCCATGCACAGAAATGAGTAAGCAAGCCTACCTAGGCATATTCTGCGTGTTAAAAAGTAAAAACTATCAGTTGAGATAAAACTCATTCGGTTATCAAAAGAGTGAAGGTGATGAAAGGAAATTTATTAAAATAAATTAAATTAAAACTTGCTATGAACACTTTTTGATAGGCAAGTTATCATAGGTATATTTGTTAAAAATATTATTTGACTAGTTTTTTGCCCGCGACTTCGTACGCGTAGATTTTCATATAAACCTTCAATACTTTTTTAGGGTTTCGTACCCAAAGGGTTAAACGGGACCTTATGTCCGTCCGTCCGTCTGTCCGTTCGTCCGTCTGTCCGCCCGTCCGTCTGTCACCAGGCTGTATCTCATGAACCGTGATAGTTAGACAGTTGAAATTTTCACAGATGATGTATTTCCGTTGTCGCTATAACAACAAATACTAAAAAATTGAATAAAAAAAATATTTAAGGGGGCTACCATACAAGAAACGTGATTTTTTGGTCGTTTTCGCTCGATATTGATAACGGCAAGAGATAGACGCTAGAAATATTCACAGAATATTTAGTTGTATATTTACTTTAAAAATAAATTATTCAATTAAAAAATATATATATTTAAGGGGGCTCCCATACAAAAAAACGTGATTTTTTTGCCGTTTTTATAGTAAATGGTACGGAACCCTTCGTGCGCGAGTCCGACTCGCACTTGGTCAGTTTTTCTTCCCTTAATCCGGCCCTTGCGCAAAACAACAACTTCAATCTGGTCATAGCTAAGCATATTCGTGAAAACCGCATTTAAATTCGTCCTCATTTTCTTCCAGGGGTTTAAGAGACGTGCGTGAACAAACAAACAAAAATTCTAAAAACTGCCTTAACATGTTCAGCTGCTTGTTTAAAGTCGCCCTGTGTGAAGTATTGATAGAAGCATAAAAGTAAAAAACACTGTCAACAGTTTTCAAATCAAAAAAATAATGTGACCACAGTGCAGAGCATGTTTTGAAGTTTTCTCTTTGTCTAAACCATAAAAAGTATATCATGTCATGTCGGGATGATACATCTTTAAAATTTTACTGCCCAGCTTCGCTCGTTCGAATTGTTCTATGACCATGCAATTTCTGAACTATGAATACGAACACAAGTATATGGCTTTGGCCACGGAACCCTGACATATGCGTGTCTTGCAAAATGCATTGGATTGAATCACCAAAGAGGTTGTAAGGCCTATGTTTTTATAACATCCTTCATCTACACGTTCAGTCATCTAAGAAGGTTAAGAAACCTTCTTTAAATTTAAACTGATTATCTGAATGACAGTTGACAGTTTCAAATTTTTATGTCAATAACATTCTCTTTACTTTGGACCTCCTTGCTTGAGGCTATGTGACGATCCTCATAATATTACGTTTCGGGTAAGGAAAGGAATTTCTTTTATGTAATTATAAAGAATTAAAATAAATGATATAACATAGCCTATGTTTTAATCTGGTAATTTCTAAGCATATTCGTGAAAACCGCGCTTAAATCCGTCCAGTGGTTTAGGAGATGTGCGCGGACAAACAAACAAACAAACAAACAGACAAAAATTCTAAAAACTGTCCTATCGTGTTCAGCTGCTTATTTTAAGACGCCCTGTGTGATATTTTTTTAGTTATCTCGCAATTACAGATTTTTTTATCTCTACGTTTTTATATATCTATAGAAGATATAGATATAGATAGATAAAAATACGTCTCATCTGGTTATCAGATCGGTGAAGGTCGATCTTCACCGGCTCTTAGACTAAAAAGGATTGAAACAACGAAACAAAATCGAAAGTTAGTAACAAAGTCCCGCTTGATTCCCAGCAAGCAAGTAGTCAGTTTGATTAGGAATTTACGTCAGATACTCTCCACAAATGTAGATCTAGACCACAGTCTGTGATATATAACTCTCAAGATCGATAATACTGCGATATTATAACGAGTACTTACTATAATTATAATTACAAGATCGCCGCAGACGCAATGTGGTATGTGACTCAGATTGAAAACATACGGGAAGGGATATTGTGAAGCTTAGGTAATATTAGACATGAATGCTTGGATATTTTCATTCTTGCCATTCCAACATCTTACTGAATCTCCCTGTTATTATGGAAACTGACGTGGTTTCACATTTTATTTACATTACACGGGAATTACTAACGTAAGAATGGGCCGGATACTCCGACTATAGTTTCAACCGCATTCGGCGATCTTTATCAAGGTAAATGCGATCGGATCGGCGAATGCGGTTGAACCTATAGTCGGAGTATCCGGCCCATTCTTACGTGAGTAATTCCCGTATAATAATAATAGAAATAAAATTAATCTCCCTGTATTGTGTATAGCTAAAGTAAATTCGTTTAAGTTAACAAAATTGTAGTCACATAGTCCGTGACCCAAGAGAATGTAATACTCTAACCTAACCTAACCTCCGTGACCATGTTATATAAGTCACGAACTCCGGTATCTGTGGAGTGCCATTTTAATACAAAAAAAAAACTTCTTACTGACTCTACATGAGTCAGTTCGTATGTTGGAATGCGTAAACATGTATGTCAAAAACAAACGACTTTTAACACACACTGGTCAAATCAAAAGTATTATGATTTAAGTCCGCTGGAATACTCACCCGTATGTTCCAGAACGTAATGAAATGGCCGATACAAACAATTATTAACCCGGCCTTGCGTTCTAATCTCGTTCTCCTGAACTCGTTATGATGAAATGTATTGTTTTAGATAGTCATTTGGCAATTGGCATTGTTAACTGATGTTATTATAGCGCGTGATTGAACTTAGAATAAAATTAAAGTTACAAAACACTTCTTTAATTACCTATTTAATTGAGAAATTACTTACCTACATAAAAATAACCAGAAATCTACAGGGTTACGCACCCACCCTCTACTGAGCCGAAAGGAGGTCATTGTAAACATCATTTTGAACAGCTTTGAATATGGGACCAACCTTGAATCGCGAGAGAAAAAAAACAGCTGTTTCATACATTTTGTAGAGTTTCAATGACCAAAATGAAATGGGACCACATAAGAAGCACCAGCTTTCGAATAAAAAAATAAACCATCAAAATCGGTTCACCCAGTCTAAAGTTCTGAGGTAACAAACATAAAAAAATAAAAAACAGTCGAATTGAAAACCTCCTCCTTTTTGGAAGTCGGTTAGAAATAAATACAAACAAAATCGTCTGGTAACAATGATTCTAGAGACGTATTATACATAATTACCTTGTATCATTTGATTTTATCCTTGGGCGATACCCATTTCTATACTCATAGAGTTTTGATACTTGTGGAGCGGGCATTACGAATGCGTGTTTCCGAACTACAAAAAAAGTATAAATTTCTGGGACAAGCAAGTGGGGTGAAGCAAAAGAACTTCAGTTAGGGGGGTAAAAGACTTTTACCTACTTACCCTAGTGGATAATTAAGAACAAATGTGGGTAATTTGAAATCTATATATTTTAAGATCAATTAAATTGGGATTTGTGGTTTCTCGGATTTAGTAGAATGGTTCGGTCCCTCAGAGACAGGGGCTTATCTTCATGATGATGCTAATAGTTTTGATTCTGGAAAGTTTTGGCGAGGCCACGATCAATGGACAACTTTTACTTTTTACTACTATTTGATTATAGAAATTTGTCATGTCTATACTTTTTAATCTCTTCACAAAACTAACCCCAAATTACATACAATTACAATATCACGATTTTATTAATGTGTATGGAAATAAAATGATAAACTCCCTTGAAATCTAAATACAAATAATTATTACCTATACCTCATAAAAATACTGTATTTATTGAACAATAATTGTTCTTTTTTTATATAATAGGGTAGGTAGTATTCAGTTTAAGTTATCTCGTGCTAAAAATAAAATACCTAAGATACCTTTTGTCGTTGAAGGTCTAAAAACAATCCAAATGTTCGCGCCCACTATCGTACCCAGCATGCTGGCGGCTTTACCATGCTGAATGGCAATGTTGAACCAGAAACACGCCGGCATTTTGGAAATGAGGTGAGCTCCAGGTCCCCAAAGGCCCAATGTCTCGACCCCAAACGCTTCAAATATGTAACCACTGCCGAGGTTAGTATATTTGCGCCGCTAAGTATAATTATGTATGAAATAAAGTACATTTTATAATCAACTGGCCGCCCGCCCCGGCTTCGCACGTGTGTAAGCTCGGCCTTCGGTCTCGCTACAAAATATAATATAGTCTATGTCACCCGGGGATAGTGTGGCTTCCCAACAGTGAAATAATTTTTTAAATCGGTTCAGTAGTTTTTGATTTATTTCGTTACAAACATCCAAAAATACAAATCATTCCTCTTAAAAAATATTAGTAATCAATAGTAATCATTAATCCGTCTCCCACTTCCCCGCTAGTCAAAGTATATAATATAATATTTCATACATTACCTAAACGTTTTAGTTATTTTATATATTACCTAGGTATTTTATAGAATACTGGATAATACAGATCGCAGGTAAAACATACTATAACAAAATAATTAAAAGATTTTAAAATACCAAGAGTATAATAGATATACATATAGTTGCTTAATTGATTCACATTAAATTTTACCATTTAAACATCTGTGTCGTTTTTTTTTCTTTAAATGTCGACCAACATAAATTATCGTAAAAAATAAAATAAAAATAAACCAACGCCTAAACGTCAGACTAAAGATTTTATTAGCCATTTTTCCCGACAGCCAGCGGGCACAGATTCAAAAACATCAAAACCGATTTCAAATTTCGAACGTATCAATTTATGAATTTGGAACTTTAACTTTTTTTCACGGAATGGCATGAAATGTGTTATTTCGAATGTTTAAAAAGAATTTAGCGTCGATTTGAATGAGTTCGAATTAATACGATTGGATATTCGAATCGATTGTTTCGTGAAATCGTTTGAATAAATGATGCATAATTTGATATCTTTTTGATATAATCGCTGACTACTGTTTTACGAGTTTATGTAAATTAGCTGAAATTATACGGTCGTCAATAGTTTTTTGGAATATAAAGACACCAAAAAGGCATCTATTGTCCGTTATAAATCTTATTTAAGTAATTGAGATTTACTTTATTCATAAATTTACTTTATCAAAACGTTTATTTCTTCACTTGTATAGCAAACGAGCAATGTTACTTTGAAATTAAGTTTATCCAATGTCTAACGCTTTGACTATCTTATATATATTACCGGCAATCTGTATAATTCAGGCATTCTATACAATGCCTAGGCAATGTATGGAATAAGTTGATTGAATCAGGCGTTACTTTGCGGAAGTCCATTTTCAAAACTGTTTTACTGATGAATTTGTGATAAATTTACCTTTAAATTTATCACAAATTCCTTATTGTACTTGAAGCGACGTAGAAGTTTTGACGAAGTTTTGAAGAAGAACAGTTTTGAAAATGTATGGAATGCCTGGGGCGTTCAGGCAATGTATGAAATATTATGAATATAATGAAATATTATAATAGTGTTCGTTACATACTTAGCCTAGGAAATGTATACAATGCCCAGGCATTGTATAGAATGCCTGCTGGTCCACCGGCAATGTGTGAAATAAATATATTTTTGTCTATATTTATCAATATTATGTAAGTATAGTTATTCTGAAACCCCACACGTGGTCCCCGAGTGCGAGTGGTGCTAATCAAGTGACCACCCACCGGAAACATCCATGCCGCTAAGCGGCCTAGCCGTGCCTAGGCGTAATGTTCGGTGACGCCGTTAGGGAAAACGGGTCGGAAATCAATTCTGCAATTAAGCTGCAAAACCGTCCTGCCATGCGCTGTTACGCTGCTTCAAGTATCTAGTCGCGGAGGGTAGCGGGATCCGAGGCACGGTGCACCGCTGCCAATTGCAGTTAGTAAGGAGACCTAGTAGTGAACTAGCCACTCACGAAAGGCTGCCCCGCAAACTCTGGGTGGGGCAGGCTGCCAAGTCCTGCGAAAAAGTTCTACAGAGGGCTCACTTTGACCACATTACTAGAATAGGGAACAAGCCGGCTTCGTACCCTGCTGGTAGTAAAACGATTTGGTCTCTAGCTATGCGCCTCATTACCTCCACTGCTGAAACGTGATAGGACGCTGGCTCACACCGCTGAAGAGAAGGCTGCACTTTCACTGAGAGTTACTCGCGGCGTTATGCCCTTTAACACTTCCACCCTGGAGCTTAGGTTCTTAGCTCTTGCGGTTTCCGCCCCCAGACGGCCGGTTAAGGCAAGCCAGGGGTCGGGGTCTGGGGTTTAAGCCCCCTGGAATCGGGGTACGCGGTGTCACCGCTCACTAATTATATTTATTATTAGAAACTTACTTCTAAGATTTATGAACAATTTTTACTCTTATATTTTTTTTATAATCAATAATCCGTCTCCCACTTTCCCGCTGTCGTCTTTTACACACATTGCCGGCTGCGCATTCGGCATTGTATGGATTGCCTAGGCAAAGTAAAAAATAAAAAATATTTCATACATTGCCTGAACGTTTTAGGCATTCTATACATTGCCTAGGCATTGTATAGAATGCCGGATTATACAGATTGCCGGTAACATATACATAGTCAAAGGTCTAATGTTGTCATATCGATTTTAAACTTTGCAAGTATAATTTATGTTGGTACCAGATGACAATTTAATAATTTAGTACCATCGAACTGATCATCAAAAGTGGTAAAGGGTAAACCTATTTTTTTATTTAAAAAAAAAAACAAGAAAACCAAACTGGAGGAGCTTGTTTAAAATATAGATGTCGTTTAGAATCAAACAACGACCAACACAACAGACAAGACAAGTCGCGATCCCGATCAAAGATTCATAATAGCCCTGCAGAGCCGATAATGTGACGATAATTTCCAAAACTGGTTATCTATTTATGTCTGTGGCTATCTATATTTTATCTAAACATCTTGTCGGCAAGTTATTAAATAAATTTAAAAAGTTAATTAATTTGCTAATGCGTTTCGATGGTCCTAAATTGAATACGTAACATTAAAATAAATGATATTAAATGGCCCCGTTGGACGATATTAATATGTAAATGTGTAAATATAATTAAATTAGTTTTTAATATGTTTGTGATAACGTAGACACGTTTTAAATTGGTAAAATTATATAGGTAGGTACATACGAGTAGGTCTAAAACAACAAATAGAGAATTATTAACGTTTTATTTTATTTATTAAGGAACAGCAAACAGCTAAAAAAACTAGCTGTACCCGCAACTTCGTTTGCGTGAACATTAAAATAGTCCCTGCAGACGGAATCACCGGAAATTGCAGTAATATGTTACTCATAATATTGTTAACAGGGGCTATTGTTAATTGTTTATCATAACATAACGGAAAACAATGTTTGCAATTAACAACAAATTAACAAAACTCAAAACATGAATATAAAAAACAATAACACTCTATACAACAAATACGATAAAATAGCCTTATCATAATACAACCTTAATACATTACTCGATTGATAAAAATATAGAATAAATATTCTACAAAAAAAAATCTTTAAATGCAGACCATTTTCCTCTCATTCCGCCGTGAATATGCAAAATTCGCCTTTAGAGCATTAATTTCTAGCACAAAACCACAAACAATTATAAATACAGACACTGCAAGAAAAAAAACCGACTGGTGGAACGTTTCACGTTTGGCGGGAAATTCAAATTTCAAACAGTTTTTTTGTCCTTGTAGCTAGGCCGGATAATTATTGTGAAATGACAGTGTTTGCGAAAATTGTTGGTCGTTCTTTACATTATCATGTACAGCTATTAATCAGTAACTCACCATATTACATACATTTGTCAATAAACCGTTTGAAACAGTAATTTTTTTTTTATTGACAAATGTATGTAATAATGTGCATTAAAGATAAATAGCTTTACGTGTGTTTGTAAACAATAATAATCAATTTTCGCAAACATCATGATCGTTTACAATAATTATCGGCCTAGCTACAAGAACAAAAAAACTGTTTGAAATTTGAATTTCCCGCCTAACATGAAACATAACACCTTAATACATTACTCGATTGATATAAAGATAGAATAAATATTCTTCTCAAAAAAAAATATATGCAGACCATTTTCCTCTCATTCCGCTATGAATACGCAAAATTCGCATTCAGAGCACAACATTAATTTTAAGCACAAAACCACAAACAATTATAAGTACAGACACTGCAAGAAAAAAACAAGTGGATCACATTAAAGACCGCCTTAAACGTAAACGTAATAAGTGTCTATAAAATTTGAGGGTTGCCTTCAATTTCACTGAGATCCCATCATCAGATCCTGACTTGGTGACAATGGGACCAAATTGAAAGTATACCCTACAGAACATTTTTTTTTAATCGGTCAATAGGTAGATGAAAAATCGGTGAACATAAAATATAAAAAAAAAAAAAAACTGGTACATAAACCATCCTTTTTTGAAGTCGGTAAAAAAACATTTAGTTTGTCCACAAAACACTACAACAGCAATATCCCAAAACAGAAAAATACAATGAAAGAAATAAACCGGCCAAGTTCGAGTCGGGCTCGCGCACTGAGGGTTCCGAATGCATAGTACCACAATTTATAAAAAGTAGTGCAAAAAGACAACATCACGCCCAGGAGGTCACAACAAATATCGACCGGACCCTACGTTGCTTAACTTGGTGGTGCACATAAATTTGTCACCGACTCGCACTTGGCCAATTTTTATTATTTGTTGTTTTACTTTAGAGTGCATGCCAAGTTTAACGTTTGTACGTATTACCGTTTTTACTCTAGACCATATACAAACATTCGTTTAAAAAAACATTTGTTGTATGGGGCCGTAGAATATATAGTAATGGTATGGTGGATAATCTAAGAAATAATAAATATTAAAAAAAAAAACACTTATTTTTAAAGTTTATTAAGTAAAAGTAAAAAGTAAAGTTTATTAAAATTTATAATCTATATCTTAGTTTATCCTACACTAGCGACCCGCCCCGGCGTCGCACGGGTGTAAGTTTTACTATATAATATACTAGCCGTCCGCCCCGGCTTCGCACGAGTGTAAGCTCGGCCTTCGGCCTCGCTACAAAATATAATATAGCCTATGTCACCCGGAGATAGTGTAGCTTCCCAACAGTGAAAGAATTTTTCAAATCAGTTCAGTAGTTTCGGAGCCTATTCATTACAAACATACAAAAATAGGTACAAATCTTTCCTCTTTATAATATTAGTGTAGATAACATTACTACATATTCTATGAAAATGTCAATTGCTTATCTATTACGGCAAGATACTGCCTTTAAAAGGTAGGACAGATAGACAGCATATAGGCTTATCAATAGGGTCACGTTTTCACACTTTGGGTATGAAACCCTAAAAATTAGGACGGACGGATAGACAGACAAACGGACAGATGAACTTACAAGAGTTCCTTGTAGGACTACGGAACCCTAAAATATGGCATACTATTTTTTTTTCTTTATAAAAGATCTCTGCACAAAATCGCAAAAGAATAATAACAATCGAATCGTCTAAAACATTTCAATGATCGAATATTAACAGCCTTCGATTTATTAAAAAGAAATTAGTGACCGTTTTCCTGCCGTGAATCTGCAAAATTTGACTTTGTACCCCGACAAACTTACATCTACAGTCGGAAGAGAGCTACAATCGTATTTTCTGAACAAAACCGCCAGCTTTCTAATGACAAGTTTTAGTTCTATCATTTACCCAACTGCAAAGACTCGTCGCTCTTTAGAACGCAGCATCCATTTGGCTTTCGCGGTAAATGTACTGGTACTAATTCGGTGTCAATAGACACGATAAGTTTACCTAATTAACCGGGATTTATTCAGAAGAGGCCACAGACTAGGTATAGCTACTACGTACCCCAGACTTGTAGTTACGATTATTTTCAATGGAAACAATTCAGTCAAATACCTGAGGGGCGGGGTGAGGGGTTACTAAATGCTAATTGGCCCATTCAACGTCAGTTCAAAATGTAAACAAAGCATAGTGATGGCGTACCTACGGTATTGGTCGGAAATGACGTGATGTTCAGTGGAATCAGTGGGCGTGTTTTTTAAACGGCCTTTATTAAATAAACAAAATACTAGCTAAAACTAACACTAAATAAACAGTTAGACTGTCCATAGACCGTTGAAGATCTAAAGACAATCCAAATGCTCAAACCCACTATCAGTCGGCAGCGTACCCAGCATGCTGGCGGCATTACCACGTTGAATGGCAATGCTTATACGTTGAGCCAGATACACGCCAGCATTTTGGTCACGCGTCGCGTTAATCAGACGCTCTGAAAGATTTTTGAAAATGAGGTGAGCTCCCGGTCCCCAAGGGCCCAATGTCTCGACACCAAACGCCTCAAATATGTAACCACTGCCGAGGTTACATATATCAGTGTGTTTTATATAT
Organism: Agriopis leucophaearia; assembly: GCA_949125355.1. Taxonomy (NCBI): domain Eukaryota; kingdom Metazoa; phylum Arthropoda; class Insecta; order Lepidoptera; family Geometridae; genus Agriopis; species Agriopis leucophaearia. Next base: position 8,188,157 of record OX421289.1, read on the forward strand.
CAGTAGTGGTCAACTGATGAAGTGTCTGGACATGTTCGCCCTGCATTCAATGTCTAGTTATAGAAAGTCTTTGGAAGAGGCTATGTTCGATTGCTATCGCAGTTTGATCGGTGCTTAGTTTTCTGTCCCACTTTTAGCCTTTGACTCGGGAAAGCTATGAACAGAAACTGAAAATAAAACAGTGTTTGTTGGGAAAATAAATTGGCGGTTGGTATTTAGTGCAGCTCTCGAATTACAATAAAAGATTTAAAAAACATTACACATGAAAAATATTGTTTTCCATTCCCGTAATTAGGTAATTACAGGCCCGTTAGCTGAGTTGGTAGTGAGCTTCTTACTTAGCCTTCTGCGCTTGGGGGCGTGGGTTCGATTCCCACCTAGGACAAACATTTGTGTGATGAACATTTGTGTTTGTTCTATGTCTGGGTGTTAATATCTATTTAAGTATGTATCAGGCTCTGGCAGCCATATTACAAGCTTTGCTAAGTTTGGGGTCAGATGACCATGTGTGGAATAATGTCCCAGATATTTTGTTATTTATTTCTTGAATTCTTGAGTATAGCTTTAATTATTCTTATATTTCTGAAGAATTGTTTTTTTTTTCGAATAAGATTACGGCGTTACACGTCTTGTTCATATGCATATTTTATGTCAGTGTCAAGTTTATTTATTTATTTTGTAATTGGCGTGCGCTTGACTGACAACTCGCCTGATGCGGTCTACGACGGAGTTCGCTTGCCTAGAAGAAACCGATTCACTCGAGACTTGTGACTTGTGAGACACACCTAGATTGTATATAAAAAAACAGTTTCTGTAAAATAAATTTTGATATAAAAAAAACATTATCATCAACGAATTTATGAGGTTTTGGTGCCTACTTGAAAGAAATATGTTGCCTCTTTTATTTATCCTAAAGTAATCTTCGTTTCTGTCTCTTTCATGAGACATTTCACAAGCGTAAAAGTGACCGATATAATCTCGAGTGCGCCAGAATCACCTCCCTGATCCTATACTCATTTTATGTGGAAGTTTGTATTACCAATGTCCATTTCTTCAATAACCTTTAATATAACAATGAAAAGACATAAATAATATACCGCAAAAAAACAGGGTCAAGCTACCTGGGTAAGGTAAAATAATAAATGGACAGCGTGAATGCAGAATTCAAACTTAGTTATTTTTTTTATGATACTGAGTGAAGAGACGAGCGAAGTCGCTCGCCTGATGGCTCTTCACGCTTGCCTATAACAGCTCAACGCCACTCAGAATGTTGAACTTCAACAGTTCAAAACCCTGGATGCAATGCACTGCGCTCGTCACCCCGAGATATAGGATGTCAAACCTCTGTGTGCCCTGTAATTTCGCTGGAATCATTGCCCTTCAATGCGGAACACACAGTAGTGTTTGCACACTACTGCTTGGCGGTTGAATAACTGGCAAAGGTGTGGTACTTCCATAGGGCGGGTCCCTGCAAAAGAGTCTTACCACTTGAGAGCCAGTTCTTATTATTATCGTGTATAAGTCCGCGAATAAGCGATGTGGTCGAAGATGAAACAACAAAGAACAGCTTAGAAAATGACTAGTTATCTATCATCATTCGAACATGTCCTGGATTAACACATAGGTTACTTTTAATCATCATCACCACCGATTTTCATCACCACGCGGGTAAAACCGCGGGGCGCGGCTTGTAATATCATACTTATATGTGAAAGTTTGGATGGATGGATGTATGGATGGATGTTTGTTACTCAATCACGCAGAAACTCCTGAATGGATTTGGATGAAATTTGGAATATACACATTGCTTATGTCCTTTATTAACACATAGGCAACTTTTTATTATCATCATTATCACCAATTTTCATCACCACGCGGGTGAAACCACGGGGCGCAGCTAGAAAATAAATAAATGTTTTTTTCATGTTGGCAACAAAACTCGATACTATCTAAGTGGGTTCGATTCCCACCTAGAACAAACATTTGTGTGATGAACATTTGTGTTTGTTCTATGTCTGGGTGTTAATATCTATTTAAGTATGTATTTAAAAATATATATGTATGTATATGAGTCTCTGGCAGCCATATTACAAGCTTTGCTTAGTTTGGGGTCAGATGACCATGTGTAAAAAAAAGTATAATATAAGGAGAATTAGTTTTGAATATGTGTTCCATACGCTATATTTTTCTCTTCTCTCATTCCCACAAAATGCATCCACCCTTGCTACAACGCCCCTATAATACCATGAAAATATATTAGTATGATCCAATAATCAGAAATGGGATATAATATGAATAATATTATAATCTATGGATGAATATTGGATTTGCATTATGCGGGTACAACGGGCAATGGAGAGAGCTATGCTCTGAGTTTCTTTGCGTGATAGAATCTGGAACGTAGATATTCGCCAAAGAACCAGAGTCACCGACATAGCTATTAAAACCTGCAAGTTGAAGTGGCAATGGGCAGGCCACATCGCTCGAAGAACTGATAACCGATGGGGAAGAAAGGTTCTTGAGTGGAGACCACGAACCGGAAAACGCAGCGTAGGTAGGCCTCCCACTAGATGGACCGACAACATTGTGAGAGTCGCGGGCATCCAGTGGATGCAGACGCCGTGGGGTGATATAACTACGTTGTTAGTTGACGACCAGTATGGCTGAGTGGTAGCTTGGCAGCCACAAAAGCAAGAGGTCACAGTTTCGATACCCGGAGAAATTGAAAATCAGATTTTTGATGATTTTTGACTGAAATCGCGGAAGTTTAGTGTGGAGGTTAGAGGGTGAGCCCTATGTTCAGTAGTGGACGTCTTGTGGCTGATGATGATGGGCACATTTCAGTCAATCATCATCATCAGCCAGAAGACGTCCACTGCTGAACATAAGCCTCCCCCTTTAACCTCCATACTGAACTTCCGCGATTTCAGTCAAAAATCATCAAAAATCTGATTTTCAATTTCTCCGGGTATCGAAACTGTGACCTCATGCTTTTGTGGCTGCCAAGCTACCACTCAGCCATACTGGTCGTCAACTAACAACGTAGTTATATCACCCCACGGCGTCACGCCACTTTACTTGCTCGCTGGCTCGTGTAAACCACTGGCCACAAATAAACGACGTGTTTTCATAAGAAAGTCGTCAAAATTATGTCATAGTTGTATTACACAAGGCTACGCGGAAAGGGTGCAATAAGCCAAAAGGGGTCCTAATTACCCATCATTGTGAACAACTTTTAATATCAGAGGAGGTAACTCTGAAATCGTTAAAACAGCTGTTCCATAAAAACGGTCATTGACACTCGACAAAATGTATGGAACATCTGGTTTTTTCGCGATATCAATTGGTTTTTTTAATGCCATAGGTGGCAAACATGCAGACGGGCTGCCTGATGGTAAACGATCACCGTCGCCTATAGATATCTGCAACACCAGGGGCATCACAGATACGTTGCTAACCCTTAAATACTCTATTAATTCGCTTTTTGAAGAACCCCATGTTGTAGCTTTTCGGAAACACAAGCTCATTCCACATTTTGCAGGTGTGAGGCAAGAAAGATTGTGGCAATCGCACAGTATGCGATTTCCACTGATCTATGATATGTGGATGCGCTTTCAAACGGTGGCGGCTAGTGCGATGATAAAACCGCGACGCTGGCATTAGATTGAATAGTTCTTCAGAACACTCTCCATTGTAGATGCGATATAAAGATACAGAGAGAACCAACCTCTCTGCGCATGTTGAGCGGCTCTAGGTGTTCGGTGAGCTTGGGATCATCGACAATTCTTACAGATCTACGCTGCAGTGAAAAAAGCTTAAGCTATGTTCCTTAATTTTCTTCATTTATGAAGAAACAGAACTTTAGGCCACAAGTAGACTGGACATGGATATTTGTTAAGCAAGGACGTGACACAAACATATATCATCATCAGCCTATCTTACTAAACTGTTGCTTGTTTCTCTCTTTTTTATGTAATAATAGGCTTGTCGTTTGACCACCAACTCACCAGACGTTAAGCGACGATGCGGTCCACGATGGAGCACGCTTGCCCAGAAGAAACCGATTCACTTGTGATTTGAAGACACCCAGGTTGTAACTATCGGGGAACGCCCATTCAGGCAGCTCATTCCACAGACTAGCAGTTCGCACAGAGTCGAATCAAATAAAATATCTGGGTAATTTTTGCACACACAGTCACCTGACCCCAAACTAAGCAAAGCTTGTAATATGGCTGCCAGAGACTGATATACATACATATATATCATTAAATACATACTTAAATAGATATCAACACCCAAACATAGAACAAACACAAATGTTTGTCCTAGATGGGAATCGGACCGGTGTGGGTTCGTATCCCATCCCAAGCACAGAAGTTAGGTTCACTACCAACTGAGCCACCGGGGCAGTCAAAGCGCTTCGTACGAGTTTTCGGAATATTAACCAAAAAGCTGTGTCGATTTTTTCGTGCCCGCTCTGGCAGTCCGATAGAAAAATGGGCAGGAGGGAATTAGATCATGAAGATCCGATGCACACTCTCCGAAATGTATCCGAAAAGCTTGCCAGAGTTTTAAGGCCCCCCCAAAAGCCTGGTAGAATGATCAAGGTGCGATTGGTAGCTTGTTCATCCAGCAATCAGTGGGCAGACAGTGAAAGTGACGAAATTACCGATTGTATTGTTTTTGTAGCAACAAGCTATCTGCTTGAAGGAGCAATTTACTTAGAGATAATGGAAGTGGCATGGAAAGTGAATATCAATATCAAAGCGAATCAAGGTATTATACATTGAAATATAAAAGGACCACCAGATATTTTTAGTAAACAAATATTTAAATTTAAAAAAGATGTCAAAAGTATTGTTTTTACGGTCCACAACAATAATTAAGTAGCTAAGTTTATTTAATATAATTATATAAAAATTTGTTTGGTATATTATATTTTACCAAATATGTACTGCAAAAAAACTATAATACTGTTGTGTATACATATTTAGGAATATGGTTTAGTTCAAAATTGTACAAGTAATCTACTAGTTTTGAATTGTTTTATCCATATTTTGTTTTGTGTGCCAATAAACTAAATAAAATAAATTTTGGCGCATGCAAATAATATGGGGGAAGAGAGGGAACACCACGCCACTTGACTCATGCGAGACGCTGGCTTAGCTGGGGAGCTTGAAGTTACTCCCGCTAGATGTCTCTGTCAGTGTAATTCGACATTGAAGAGCTCCACTATTTGACTGCTCCGGTGGCTCAATTGTTAGTGACCTACCTTCTGCGCTTGAAGACGTGGGTTCGATTCCCACCTAGGGCAAACATTCATGTCATGAACATTTGTGTTTGTTCTATCACTGCGTATGAGTATATATTTAAATATGTATTTAAATAAATGTATGTATGTATATCAATCTCTGGCAGCCATATTACAAGCTTTGCTTAGTTTGGGGTCAGATAACCGTGTGAGCAAAAATTTCCCAGATATTTATTTATTTATTATTATAATCTAGTTTCAAAAGATACAGATATGTTTACATGTGGGTTGGCATAGTTCATATAAACGGCTCACAAAATTTGTGAAAAGTATACTCTCAGTGACATCTATTGTTGACGCAAAAAATATATATTTATGCATAATATGTTTTTGATATTTAATTAGAATAGTTACAATTTTATTATAGTTGTTATAGCATCGCTTTAGTTTATCTGTAATGGTGTTATAAGTGTTTTTTAATAAATAAATAAATAATTATGAAATTCACCAACATGCAATGGGCCAGCATAGTGAATTAGGGCCCACCCTCTCTCTCTTTCTCTCTCATAGAGAAGTCCTGTGTCCCAACAATGGAAGGGAACATAGTTGAAATGATGTTCAAGAAGGTAATATGAAGTGTGTACAAATGACTTGTTGTAAAACTTATTGTAAAGTACGCTCATGCACGAAGTCTCTTCCATTCTCTCTCCATCAGTGGTAACTTCAAACAATGGGCAGTTTTACCTTTACAGCGTATTGTGTTGAAGTAGGTATTGAAAACTTCTTGTTCGGTTTATAACGTGTGTACTACAGGATATACGAGTGTTTATACATTTTTCAACTTGTTTGATTTTGGAGTCGATTTTTTTGTACTGAAATATTTTTTCTTTACTCATACTCGGAAACTCAGAATACAGACTGTATCAAAGAGAATACAATAGAAGACTGACTGACTGGACTGTATTCTGACTGTATTCTGAGCTCGGAAAGTAGGTCTCAAGTTGCCTGAGGAGCGGGTTGGTCAACTGACAGTGACAGTTGACAACTGACAGACACTCAAATAAAATAAAATAAAATAAACTAATTCTATTTTCACATTTTCACACATTTGTATTGAACCATGTTGAGATATACACAACTCTGTGACCATGTCCATGTTCCAACTTTTTTTCCCCCAGAATATTATGGTCCCGCACTTCTCGTGCATTTGCCAGTGTCAGTTCATGTTTTTATTTTTAGTTTCGTTTTATTCGTAATTAAAAGCATAGTGTTTACCTCGGGGTTAAATACTTATTTAGTCCCTCGAACTATTAGCGCCAAACCCCGTCTCGGGACTAAATAAGTTACTTTCATCCCTAGGATAACACTGTACTATTGCACTGATGTTTCAATACGTGGTCATTCCCTCAGTAGCTGTAAATCTATCCGGGATAGAAAGTTATTACTCTATGTCACTTTCTGGCTTTTAATTATCTCTATGCAAATAAACCGGCCAAGTGCTGGTCGGGCTCGCGCACTGAGGGTTCTGTACTACCACAATATATAAAAAGTTGTGCAATTATTATCAATATTAACAACCGACTTCATAATAATTACAGAACTGGACCAAATTAAAATGGGACCACACGGGAACCACTAGCTTTCAAATAAAAAAAGAATCATCAAAATCGGTTCACCCAGGCGAAAGTCATGAGGTAAAAAAACATTTAAAAAAACAGTCGAATTGAGAAAAATTAATAAGTATTTTAGCTAAGTTTTATTTAATTATTTAATTTAATTTATTATAGTAGGAACCATAAATGAACTTAAAGTTTCCACCTATCACAACCGGTATATCTATGTGTTTTTTTTCCACTTATCCCTACCAGTAGGAATACCTTGGTAGGTATAAATGTACCAGATGAAAAAAACAACCGAATTGAAACCTCACTCGTTTTTGAAGTAGGTTAAAATTACGTATAGTCATGGTAAATGTTATTAGTTTTAATTAGTAATTAGTACTACCACCGACAAGAACATTTACCATGACTATTCGAAATTTTAACGCCATATTTAACGCCACATTTAATGCCATATTAAAGGGTCACGGTTGCCTGGAAGAGATCGCTTTAAGCGATAAAGCCGCCTGTTAAAAGCCTAGATAATTACTGTTATGTATAATGTTAATCTTGTTTTTGTGGTTTTTAATAAAGAGTTATTGTATTGTCACTGGTAGTACTAGAGGTACAAGGTTGAACTACCAGTTGAACTACTCAGTAATACAACTGATCTGGAGACAAGGAGACAAAACGATTTAAAATATCGTCATTTATTCCCTTAAAGTTACTATACTTGTAAATTTTTTTGGCCTGCCCTTTAGCATTCTAAATAAATTCATTGCAACATGTTTAATTTTCACTTCACGGGGCACTTGTTAGCTATCCTCGGGGGTGGAGAGGGTGGAAGATCAGCCTGACACGGCAGTCTTCCTCTCAAAGCAAACCTCTTGTTACAGTAACTATTGTAGGTACTTATGAGGAAGTTCCCTGTAGCAAGAGATAGAGTCCTGAACGCTTCGTCCGTGTCTTCTGGGAAGCACAATGCCCCAGCCGCCAGCAACCCAATAGCAGTATATATAATGCACGGAGAAGTTCTTCCTTTGTATTTTCTGCCCAAGAGAAACCCTGTAACCCCTCCTAAAGCAAAGACCCCTCGTCTTATTTGGAGGTTTTCACAGCTTCTCATGTAGCAAATGAATTCGTTCTTTTTGGTCCTGAAGTTGCACATAGCTTGTTTCTTCATGGAACTGACTTCGCAAACGAAGTCAGTGTAGTTTTCCATGAATCCTTTTCGATAGGATTTTACACAAGGAAGCACTTTCTCATGCATAAGTTTTCTTTTTAGTCCTGGGCAGTTCTTTTTTGGTTCGTCCTCGAGGTAGTCTTTGTATTCGTAGTGGGGGGATGTGCATAAAGGCAAGTCTTTGAACTTCATTTTTGGGGGTTTCTGGGGAGGTGGAGGGGGACCAGCTGCTTCCACTACTGGTAATAGAGGAGGTAATCTCCATTTCGTCCCCAAAAGACCGGTTTGAAGTACTTCTATCCATAGTTTTCCAAGCAAATACAGGTCTCCAATGCTTGTTTTTTCAAGGGTATCGGAGGTTTCATAATCGTTTTCTTCTAAGTATACTTCAACTGTGGTGTCCTGGTGTGGACATTCGAGAGGTGGTACACTGTCTTTTAACATTTTATTTGCAATTTTATTTGTTTAGGGCTGTGAACGAAAATTTGGAGCGCGACATTTTAATGACAAATGTCATGTTTTGTTGACAATTCCAGTGTTTCAGATTTAAGGTTGGCGCCAAGGAGGTTGTGTGTTTTTTTAATGAAGTTTTATAACATAACAGAGATCATAGGTTTTAGAGTTAAGCGCCTGGGGATGGTTGTACCTTGCCCTTATTGTTATTTCGGTAGGGTATACTTTCAATTTTGTCCCATTGTCACGCAAGTCAGGATCTGATGATGGGATCTCAGGGAAATCGAGGGCAACCCTCAAAGTTTATGGGCACTTATTACGTTTATCATATATTTTCTAAAGCTGTTCAAGTATTTGCGTCTGATAATCATCACTTATATGGATGATGAATGAAGCTGATGATGAAGGGTACAACTCCTCAACGGTTAGGAGTTGCTTGAAAATTCTTTCAAAATTATACGTATATATGGAACGATACTTGTATTCTTTAAGGCGACTTCAAAAAAGGGGGAGGTTCTATGTTAAGTCAGTTTTATGAGGTCTTTGGTTTTATGTGATCCACTTGTGTACAGAGCCGGCTTTAACCACAGACCTAAAAATTTTTTGCTACGCAATTTTTTTTTAATATTTTTTTTTTTAAATAATAATAATAATTTGTCATCCTAAATCTATGGCTCTACCTATTGTGCAGTGTGTATTATTGTTTTAGGATATTTAGGATTGTTTTTTCATTTTGACTGCGCGCTTACTAGAGGGTGCCAAGGTATTGATTGCACACGGGCTCTACATGGGCTGCAGCCGCCTCTGCTTCTAGAAGAATATTTCTACGATTGGCCACCAACTCGTCTGACTGAATATAATAAGCGACGGTAGGTACTATGTTAGTTTAAATACTAAATAAGTAATTAGTGCAGGGCCGAGGATCGAACCGGGTGTCGTCAGATTGTAAACCGCGCATGATACCGCTCAGCCATCATATACGATACATATTCTATGCATTATAATAAAAACGTAGAGTTAAAAAAATCTGTAATTGCGAGATACCAATAAAAATACATAGGACGTCTTAAAATAAGCAGCTGAACACGTTAAGACAGTTTTTGGAATTTTTGTCTGTTTGTTTGTCCACGCACATCTCCTAAACCACTGGACGGATTTAAATGCGGTTTTCACGAATATGCTTAGCTATGACCAGTTAGAAGTATAGGCTATGTTATTTTGCGCAAAGGCCGGATTAAGGGAGGAAAAAGGGTTTAAAGTTTATATGAAAATCTACGCGTACGAAGTCGCGGGCTACAGCACGAGTCATTAGAAAAATATTAATATAAATATTTTAGTTTAGCTTTTTACAATATTATTGTGGATATCACAGCTGTAAAAGTCTGGACCGTGTTCAGATGCAAAGTATCATCATCAGCCAGAAGACGTCCACTGCTGAACATAGGCCTCCCCTTTAACACAACACAAGGCGGGAGATCTATCAGATATAACTAATTATAGACCTATTTCCTTAGCAACAATAATTGCAAAAGTGTTTGACAGCATTTTAAATACACAATTAAATAGACACCTTGAGTTACATGATAATCAGTTCGGTTTTAGGCCAGGACTGTCTACGGAAACTGCCATATTGTGTTTAAAGAGTGCTGTGAAATACTATACTAAGAGACGTACGCCTGTGTATGCTTGCTTCCTCGACCTCTCCAGGGCCTTTGACTTAGTTTCGTATGACATTTTGTGGTCAAAAATGAAGGCCTCTCATATACCGGATGAACTTATTAACGTGTTCAAGTATTGGTACGGGAATCAGATTAATAATGTGAGGTGGGCAGGCACGCTGTCGGATCCGTACAGGCTGGAGTGCGGGGTGAGGCAGGGCGGACTCAGCTCGCCCTCTATTTTCAACTTGTACATAAATGGACTGATCGAGGCGCTCAGTGGACAACATATCGGTTGTCACATAGATGGCGTCTGTTACAATAACATTAGCTACGCGGACGATATGGTTCTACTGAGCGCCTCGGTCTGCGGCCTCAGGAAGCTGATGAGTACGTGTGAGAGCTATGCAGCTGATCATGGCCTTATTTATAATGTAAAAAAAAGTCAGTGCATGGTCTTTCAGGGCGGACAAAGAAAAGTTGATGAAATGCCCCCTGTAAAATTAAATGGCTTGTCGTTACAAAGGGTAGATGTGTTTAAATATTTAGGCCATCTAGTGACACCAACCCTAAAAGATGATGCGGATGTTGAGCGGGAACGGAGGGCGCTGGCGGTCAGAGCGAATATGGTGATCCGCAGGTTTGCACGGTGCTCGACAGAGGTTAAAATAACATTGTTTAGAGCTTACTGTACCACATTCTATACCTGCAGCCTGTGGGCTGACTACTCGCAAAAATCATACAGCGCCCTTCGCGTCCAGTTCAACAACGCGTTCAGGATGATGTTGGGTCTCCCCCGGTACTGCAGTGCGTCGACAATGTTTGCTGAAGCCCGCGTAGACTGCTTTTATGCGACGATGCGAAAGAGAGGCACTTCGCTACTGCGGCGGGTGAGGGGGAGCTCCAACAGCATGCTGGCTGCGCTAGCGGACAGACTGGACTGTCCCTATATAAACCAGTGTTGTCGATTGCATGTTCTACACCTATGTGGCTGACATGCAACCGACAATACTGTGTTAGGGACTATTTTATTTAATTTTTATTTAATATGATTGAATGTTAGAATATGTTAGATCTATTTTAATATTATAATTTAAATTTAATGTGACTCTCAATAATTTTTAATTTTTTATGTGTAATAATAACAATATGAGTCGTGTTACTTGAAATAAGTAAATAAATTAAATTTAACCTCCACACTGAACGACATCCTGCCATCTGCATCCACTGGATGCCCGCAACTCTCACAATGTCGTCGGGCCATCTAGTGGGAGGCCTACCTACGCTGCGTCTTCCAGTTCTTGGTCTCCACTCAAGAACCTTTCTTCCCCATCGGTTATCAGTTCTGCGAGCGATGTGGCCTGCTCATTGCCACTTCAACTTGCAAATTTTATTACTATGTCGATGACTCTGGTTCTTTGGCAAATCCATGGTTTGGTGTAAAGTATCCTACGCTCATATTCATCCTACCTTATGCTCGTAGAAATTTTCATATACGACATACACTGATCTTTACCGTTCAACGATAAAACCAGCTTAAAATCTTCAACTACCCTCACTTTTTGAACCTTATCTTGAGAATTCTAAAGTCTATCAAATTTTAATGGTTTGTGAATTTAAATTTGTGAATTGAAATGGAGATCGTGGCTTGGAATGGACCGTACGAGGTTTTTCTGCGATTGCTGTAGAGTTCTAATCGAATCGTCCGAACGATTCGAAATCGATTTTGCACTCGATTTGATACCAGTGCTTGTTTGCCATAGGATCGTATTCGGTTTAGCCTTTGAAAGATTTCAAACTGGTAATTGCGATTGTTTGATTGCGAATGCGATTGGACCCGGGGTTACGTCTTAAAACTGCGACCAAAACCACCAGAGGATCGGCAGCAGCATCCTCCTAATTTCATGGTGGAACGCTCTGCGATCCCCAAGCCATCTGCCAAGCGTGGGGATTATGGGAAAAAATTACAGACAAACCGACGACATTGTGAGAGTCGCGGGCATCCAGTGGATGCAGATGGCAGGATGTCGTTCAGTGTGGAGGTTAAAGGGGGAAGCCTATGTTCAGCAGTGGACGTCTTATGGCTGATGATGATGAATTGCGATTATTTTCATTGATTGCGGTACACCGTCTATAATCAGTCTATGTTAATTAGTTTTGGGACAAAAAAAACAACATACAAACTTAAATAAACAGGCTAAGTGCGAAACGGGCACGCGCACTAAAGGGTTCTACCGATTAATAACCACAAACTGAATGAAATTAATGAATTATGATAACCGAACCGTAAGGTGAAAATATCATAGAGGAATGAGAGATAAATATCACACTAATCCACGCTAATATTATAAATGCGAAAGTTTGTGAGTGTGTATGTTTGTTACTCCTTCACGCAGAAACGGCTGGATGGATTTGGATGGATCCTGAATTATACCTAAAAAGTGCTCACCTACCATGCAATCCATGGACCCGGGTATGTCCTAAAACTGCGACCTGAACCACCGGAGGAAGGACAGCAGCGTCCTAATAGTACACGGTGAACGTACTGCGATCCACAAGCCACCTGCCAAGCGTGGGGATTATGGCAACACCCCTCTCTATGACGGAGGCCTTGTCCAACAGTGGACGTTAATTCGCTGATAATGATGTGACCATGCAATCCAAAACACGGTAGCGTTCGTATCCAAGCTAACGAGAAAGACGCTGTTATAAAACAACCTATAAATCCAGCTCAAACGACGGAAGATAAAAACATAAAGGGCATTGTTATAAGAACAATGTTATCTGGTGCCGGGAGCTAAATATTTGATACAATGTTAAATAACATTGTAAAATGCATGGTTAACTTTTAGGGCAAGTGCCTTCATTATCAAAACAAAATACAAGCTAACACTAACACTACACAAACAGTTAGACTGCCCATAGACCGTTGAAGGTCTAAAAACAATCACAATGCTCAAGCCCAGTCATTTGGCAGCGTACCCACCATGCAGGCGGCATTACCACGCTGAATGGCCATTATTTTGGCCACGCGTCGAATTAACCAGGCGCACTTAAAGATTTTTGAAAATTAGGTGAGTTTCCCGGTTTCCAAGGGTCCAATGTCTCGACGCTGAATGGCAATGCTTATGTGTTGAGCCAGAAACACGCCATTATTTTGGCCACGCGTCGAATTAACCAGGCGCACTTAAAGATTTTTGAAAATTAGGTGAGTTTCCCGGTTTCCTAGGGTCCAATGTCTCGACGCTGAATGGCAATGCTTATGTGTTGAGCCAGAAACACGCCATTATTTTGGCCACGCGTCGAATTAACCAGGCGCACTTAAAGATTTTTGAAAATTAGGTGAGTTTCCCGGTTTCCAAGGGTCCAATGTCTCGACGCTGAATGGCAATGCTTATACGTTGAGCCAGAAACACGCCATTATTTTGGTCACGCGTCGAATTAACCAGGCGCTCTGAAAGATTTTTGAAAATAAGGTGATCTCCTATGGTCCCCATGGGTCCAATCTCTTGACGCTGAATGGCAATGCTTATACGTTGAGCCAGAAACACGCCATTATTTTGGTCACGCGTCGAATTAACCAGGCGCTCTGAAAGATTTTTGAAAATAAGGTGATCTCCTATGGTCCCCATGGGTCCAATCTCTTGACGCTGAATGGCAATGCTTATACGTTGAGCCAGAAACACGCCATTATTTTGGTCACGCGTAGAATTAACCAGGCGCTCTGAAAGATTTTTGAAAATAAGGTGATCTCCTATGGTCCCCATGGGTCCAATCTCTTGACGCTGAATGGCAATGCTTATACGTTGAGCCAGAAACACGCCATTATTTTGGCCATGCATTGCATTAAACAGGCGCTCTGAAAGATTTTTTAAAATGAGATGAGGATGTCCTCAAGGGTCTAATGTCTCGACCCTTCATACAAAATGAAAGTTTTATTTGCTTGAAATGGGTATACGAGATCTTAAAATAAGTAAAAATAAGTATAAAATGTCCATCCATTAACAGCGTAAGGGCGTGCGAAATTAAATTAGATTATAAATATGTCAAAAAATTACATTAATTTATTTTAATAATAATTTATCAACAACCAAAATACTAAGAATAAAAACGACATGCCATTTTCTTTATGTATACCAACCACTTCCTCAACTCAGTCAGGCCTGGCGCACTCCGCACTTTAGGTATGAAGCTACAAGTAGTCGTCTTGTCGGACTTGCCGTGCCCGCTGCTGCGCGATAGACAGAGATAACGCGACAAGAGTTACGCGATAGACAGAGAGGCAACTTGTAGGTTAATATAGCTGTAGGGAGTGAGCGCTCGCACGTCCTGAATTGTACTTTATTGTGTAGTAGCAAGAGTCGCTACTTATTTAAATAATTTTGCGGAGTGAATCTTCTGTACTTACTTGTACCTTGCTTGTACTTATATGTATTCTAAGACTCAGTACAAAAACACTTGACATGACTATGTCAGTCCTGTAGGAATCACAAAGTAACAAAGTTTATAGGTCTATCCTTATAGCCCGTAGACTGATAGAGCATCCTAGCCGCACTAAAACTTGTTCATAATAGCAAGTAAAATGACCTCCATTCGGCTTTGTACCTTTGACCAGAGTAACCCTTTAGTTGTACTTATGTAGTATAGTTCGCGACAGTTACTGCCGTGAGCCATAAAAACAGTCCAAAACCACTTCCATAGATAACTCCAGTCCATTTTCTGTTGTAAGGGAATCATAAAAATGCCCTTATCTCTAGATTAAGACATATGATAGCCATGTGACGTCATGGAGCGACGTGCGATCAGTAAGGACTTAATTTATTGAAGTGAAAACTTTTTTAGGCGCGTTTAATACTTTTTGGGTGAACAAAAGTCTGGAAATCGCGTCATCGTCACGCTGTTGCAGAATACACAAATCTGTACCGTGTATTTTAAAACAGCGCTATCTCTCGTAGAATACGCGAACTACTATTTAAGTTTTCACTTCTGTACCCTTAGTACAAGATTTGATAGTTTTCGAAAACTTTTTTCGTTTTTGTTTTGATGCATACATTGCTGGGCTGAAAGCTATTCCAAACTATTTTTCGTATTTGAGTGAAGCAACCTATACTGCCGATTACTACCGATTTTAGTTCATCCGCGCTTCCGCTAGAGGCGCTTTACTAAAATGTATGGGACAATACGGAAACGAAAAAAGTTTTCGAAAACTGTCAAATCTTGTACTAAGGGCACTGACGTGCAATCCTAATATGACTGATGTGGTTTTTTTTCATACTTATAAACGTTATGATATCTTTTTGGCATCAATAATTTCGCATTGAAAAATTGTTTGCCCTAGTCAGAGGCTTTTGGACACTGGACAGTCTAAAAGCTAACAAGCAAAAACTTTTATTAGAACCCTTGCTGTTGGAGTATGTATTGTATTACTTATACCGGTTCTCTTCCCGCCAAAAAGCAGAACGTAATGTGATAACTTTTTACGATAGAAGAAAAGAGTTCTTTTATTCGTTTTTAAAATAGCACCACTTTTATTAGCGGCCAGCTTTATTGTTAAAAATATTCCGAGTTGTTGACAAATTCAACGTTCCAAATTCAAGTTCATGTTTATGGCGACCTTCGCGCCTTTTTCAATTTTTTTTTTTTATAATTTTGTTCACACGTTCCTTTTTTAATTTGACCATAGAGACATGAGTCGGTGGCATTAATGACATGAGAGAATTTTTATTTTTTTAAACTTTGGGAACAGTGGCAAAGGTCGTCCATGTTTCTGAGTAAAATGCGTTTTGTGACCAGTCATTGTTGAGTCAGCTTCGAGTACCCACAATGTTGTATTATGACTCAGTGAAGTAGGTGGGTAAGTAACCTAAAAATACCTAACACAGATGCAGTAGATAAAGTAGTGAAAAACATAATGACCGCTTGGACAAGACACATCTATAGAGATGCCTCATTTTATCTATGGTTAAATGTCAAGCAAACAAACCACTTGTCATTTTTTTTTTTTTTAATGGACTTTTTTATTTTATTTTTTATTAGAAATAGGCGAGTTGGTGGTTAAACGCGAATGACCGCCAACTTGCCTGATGTGAAGCGATGATGCGATGCGGTCTACGATGGAGCAGATTCACTCGTGATTTGAAGACACCCAGATTGTAACTACAGGGGAACACCCATTCAGGTAGCGCATTCCACAGACTAGCAGTTCGTATAATATTTTAAGTACATAGTTAATATTTTAAGTATAGTTATATGACTGTTTACGGGATATTTACGGTGGTAAGGTTGTGGAAGGAGCTCCCGAAATATCGGGAGCTCCTTCCACAACCGTACCGCGGTAAATATCCCGTAAATAATCATATAAATGTACTTAAAATAATAACTAAAAACTAAAACTTTAAAATATTTAGAACCTATATATTTTTTTACATAATATTAATTTTATTTCCGGTAACTATATATTTATGATCAACTTTTAAGGAGGTATTAAAAAAATAGAATAGGTACATGCCTCTTACATTACAATAAATAAATATTCGGGACATTTTTGCACACACGGTCATCTGATCCCAAACTAAGCAAAGCTTGTATTATGGCTGCAATGCATAGGCAATGCATAAACAGCAATTGGCAGGGATGGAAAGTAAAAGTGCTTAAGGCTAAGTGCGAAGATTAGGAGAATCCTATTTATCTTTAAGCGATGATGGGGTCTACGAAGCACGGTTGTCTAGACCTAGAAACTGTGGGGTTAGTACGAGAACTTGCGAAAAAGCAAAATGTATGAAAAATTTAACAGCGCCTCTATCGGACGTGATAGGAAACTGAATTTTTGCTATCGTTTACGTAACGATAACTTATTCGCAAGTGCTCGTACTAAGGCCACTGATTCACTCACAACTTACAAGACACCCAGATTGTAACCATCGGGGAACACCCATTCATGCAGCGCATTCCACATACTAGCAGTTCGCACAATAGAATGGAATCAAAGCGCTTCGTACGGGTTTTCGGAATATTAACCACTATAGCTGCGCCCCGCGGTTTCATCTGCGTGGTGATGAAAATCAGTGATGATGAGGATTATGGAAAGTAGCCTATGTGTTAATCCAGGACATAAGCAATGTATGTTCCAAATTTCATCCAAATCCATTCAGCCGTTTCTGCGTGATTGTGTTACAAACATCCATCCATACATCCATCTAAATTTTCACATACACATATGATATTAGTGTGATGAAACGAATTCGCCTTTTCACGTCCACTCTGGCAGTCCTATGTCCAGTGGATTAAGATGCTGATGATGACAGAAACAGTACATATACCTACCATAAATTATGTCTTCAGGTGCAAAATCGCAAACTGTGTGTTTTACGCGACCTTTTTTGCCTCACACCTGCAATTTGTAGAATGAGTTGCGGCATTTCCGAGTAACTATAATATGGGGTTCTTCAAAAGGGCTGTTATAGAGTATTTAAGGGTCGGTATCGCATTTGTGGGCATCTGGGATGCCCCTGGTGTAGCAGGTGAATACCTACAACGGTGATCGCTTACCATCAGGCGGCCCGTCAGCTTGTTTGCCACATGTCGCATTATAAAATAAAATTAAAGGCGGCCAACAAATTTTGACATCAGAGATAGCCACTTTTAACCAGCCAGCCTTTATGAACTCACTTAGTACATAAACAGGGTGTGGCGTTATGTCCAAACAAATATTTTAGCCATTTACTGCACCCTGTATCTCTTGAACAACAATGTTCGCATTGTTGCAACTAGAGATGCACTTATGGTCCGGCTTCGTCCGGTAGTCGGCTTATTTTGTGAATTGGTCGGATAATAGATAGAACATTTTAATACTCATACTTTTTATTCATAACAATTAGTTACAAGTCACACAGTGTGCACATGTTTGCGCGATAGAATCCGGAACCCGACATAGCTATTAAAATTTGCAAGTTGAAGTGGCAATGGGCAGTCCACATCGCTCGACGAACCGATATCAACCGATGGGGAAGAAAGGTTCTTGAGTGGAGACTACGAAACGGAAGACGCAGCGTAGGTAGGCCTCCCACTAGATGGACTGACGATATCGTAAGAGTCACGGGCATCCAGTGGATGCAGATGGCAGGATGTCGTTTAGTGTGGAAGTTAAAGAGGGAGACCGATGTTCAGCAGTGGACGTCTTCTGGCTGATGATAATGTTTCTATCCAATAGTATTAGCGAACCAATCTTCCCGAAACAATGCAGCAATTGGGACCTTGAAAATTTCTCAAAAATAAATCATTAAAAGATCGGTAATATATCTGTGATGCCTCTGGTATTACAGGTATCCGATGGTGATTGCTTACCACCAGGCAGCCCGTTATCTGTTAGGCACCTATGGCATTAAAAACAATCCGGCAAAATATAACTTTTATGGAGAAATTATGGAGAATGTGCACAAGAGCTGTTCAGGCTGATCCCGTCATCCTATTTCCGCCATAGATCATCGAGGCGGTCATTCCATCCTTACGTCGTGAACTTTGGTAAAGTCCGTACGCAGCGTTTCCAACATGCCTTCTTAATACGAACTGCAAAGGAATGGAATGCGCTCCCTGCCTCGGTGTTTCCTATAAATTACAACCTGGGTCTCTTCAAGACAAAAGTGAATAAGCACCTCATGGGCAAGCGTGCCCCATCTTAGACCGCATCGTCACTTACCATCAGGTCAAACGCTAACTTATTCCATCATAAAAAAAGTCCGGCAAATTTACTTCAACACGCATTTCTATCTGTGTTCCGGTTCAATAGATAACAGTATTATGAATTCTTGAGTTAATTTACAACGTCCAGCACTTACAGCGCTTACAACTTAGCGATTTTATGATTATAGAGGTAAACCAGCTGTGATTGTCACAAGAAAGAGGTGGGAAAGGCAAACATTCCTAATATTAGTAAATGCACAAGTTTGTGAATTTGTGTGAGAGTGTGTTAGTATGTAACAAACATTTTATAAGATAGATGTATTTCTATATACCTAAACTCTCTACATTAGGCATTATACACTGTCGCCTACCATCAGGCGAGTTGGTGGCTAAACTTAGATCTGTGGCCTTAGTACGAGCACTTGCGAAAAAGTTATCGTTACGTAAACGATAGCAAAATGTATGAAAAATTGAACAGCGCCTCTATCGGACGTAAAAGAAAACAATTTTTCATACATTTGCTTTCAATTTTTTCGCAAGTTCTCGTACTAACCCCAGTGTACGATAAAAAGAGTAGGTAGGTAAAAATGTATTATTTATTTTAAAATGTAAGTCTATGTATTTTATTTATTATAGTTATTTGTGTTTGATCGTTAGTTATTTTTACCACCGGAAGATGGGCAGCAGCGTCCTAATAGTACACGGTGAACGTACTGCGATCCCCAAGCCGCCTGCCAAGCGTGGGGATTATGGCAACACCCCTCTCTATGAGGGAGGCCTTGTCCAACAGTGGACGTTAATTGGCTGATGATGTGATGATGTTTGTTATTTGCTTATGGATTTATTTTTTAATGATTTTAATTAAGGCCACATTTTTACTGTTGTAATTCCTTTCCGTGCGTGATTGCCTGGAAGAGATCGCTCCAAGCGATAAGGCCGCCTATTAAAAAATCTAGATATTATTTTCATTATAATGTATGTTTTCCCTGTTTGTGTGGTCTTTTAATAAATAGTTATGTTATTTCTTGGTAGATTATGTTCTAGTGACAATATTAATTATTTATTTAAAAATATATGTAATTTTTTAATTTATATGATTAAGACATAGAACGACTGAACGATTTGATTTATATATTTTAGACTAAGAAAGAGGGTAGATCGTTTTGTCTGCACCTAACTTTGAACTTTTTCACCAACCACCCGCATTCTTGAGTCTTCCCGTGAACATGGTGCATGTACCTGCGCCGAAATATCGGGAAATCCTTCTACAACCTTACCACGGTAAATATCCCGTAAATAATCATATAAATGTAGTGAACAACTGTGACAGTTTAAAACAATGTTTTTTTTAAATTAATTATGATTATATTTATCGGGGTGACTCCCCCGCTCTGGCTTGTTCCTGGTGCAAAGATTGTCCATTGCCATTCAGGGTGGGAATGCTGCTACTGTGGGCACTTTTGCACCAGGAATAGTGCGGGATGGGTTATTTTTATTTTACGTGAATTATAATGTAATTTAAATTAGTTTGTGATATAAATGTGTTGTGACATGGGGTCTCGTTGAGTAGGTCTTATAAAATAAAGGAAAGTTTGATACATATTATTTAAATCAAGTGTATTCTTTGCGAAATATGGCCCACCAAAGTGGCAATAATTATCGATTTAAAAAACTGACTTCATTAATATGTCAGAACTGGACCAAACTGAAATGAGACCACACGAGAAGCATCAGCTTTCAAATAAAAAAAAGAATCAGCAAAATCGGTTCACCCAGTCGGAAGTTCTGAGGTAACAAAAAAAAGTCGACTTAAGAACCTCCTCCATTTTGGAAGTCGGTTAAAAAGTGTGGATAATCAATCCACACTTATTACCCTAGATCACTGCCCAAAAATGCAGCTTCAGTGTGAATCCAGCCTAACAGCAGCTAGCCACAACACGGACTTTTTTCGAAAAAAGCTTTCAAACGAAATGGTGTTACAAGGGGCAGTCTACACGTACTATGGCAGACTATGACCAATAGAAACATACGGCAACAGTCATACGGCAGTACGGCGAATAGGAAGCTATGGTATGTGCGGATTTTGAATTCAGAAAAAAACGCAAAGTAAAAAAGGTACAGAGGCATAACACTACGTAAATGGCTTACCACCGTTGGTTTTCCTCGGAAATAATTATCAATATAAATATCCGACTTTATCACAACTGGACCAAATTGAAATGGGACCACAGGGGAAGGACCAGCTTTCAAATATAAAAAGAGTCATCAAAATCGGTTGACCCAGTCAAAAGTTCTGAGGTAACAAACATAAATTGATAACCTCCTCCTTAAATAGTTGATTGAATCAGGCGTTACTTTGCGAAAGTCCATTTCAAAACTGTTTTTCTGATGAATTTCTAGTGTAATTCCGCTTCTACGTCGCTTCAAGTACAATAAGGAATTTGTGATAAATTTACCTGGTAAATATTTGTTGATAATGTTAATTTTATTGAGTTTAATTTAGCCTAACCTGATATAAAATATTAATTATATAAATTGAAAATTAACGTAACATTTTTGTTTTCATATTTAGTATTATCATATTTCATGTGTCAGAATAAATTATTTTTTTGTTTCAGATTACTTTAATAATTTTATAATAAAAAATAATTCAGAATTAATTTATTTTTGTTTCATATATTTTGTTTCAATCATATACCTGTAGGTATATGATTATTTACGGGATATTTACCGTGGTAAGGTTGTGGAAGGAGCTCCGCCGAAATATCGGGAGTTCCTTCCACAAACATACCACGGTAAATATCCCGTAAATAGTCATATAACTGTAGTGAACGACCGTGATAGTTTAAAACAGTGTTTTACAATAAAACTATTGTCTAGCCTTTAAACGGCCTTATTGCGAAACTGGTTCAACTTTTTTAATTCGTAACAAGTTGTCCATCTGCACATTGTAGATCTGCGCTCGCCTGTATGGTGTTTTACCTCTTTGTTCGTTTTATCGCCTGAATCCCGTCAGGGCTGTCTGTACTCCGCTTTATGATCTTTTGTTTGGCGGACAAAGGACGTGTGATTTGTTGGGCGTTATTATGTTGTGAAGGAATTGCATTTGAGAAGTGAGTTCGCATAGGGTGAGTGACCAGCCTTATTGGGGTTGGTCGGTGGAAACGTTTTGCTATGGAACAGCTGATATATTTTGTGATTTCAGTGTTTGTCCCTAGTAAAAGTTGTTCATAATGATGTGTATGACGTACCCCCTTTCGGCTTTGTACACCTCCGCGCAACCCTGTGTAAAGTGGCCTTGGTAGGAGAATTTGCGAAAAAGTTATCATTACGTAAACGATAGCAAAATGTATGAAAACTTGAACAGCGTCTCTATCGGACGTGAAAGGAAACTGAACCCACTCGTTTGAATTGTCAATCAAAAAACTTTTTTTTTTATTGTTTCATCTTAATCTAACAAATTGCTGAATAAAATTTATTTTGAATCTTCTATAAGTACATAAATAATAAAAACGTAGAGATTAAAAAAACTGTAATTGTGAGATACCATAAAAATATATACACAGGACGTCTCAAAATAAGCAGCTGGACACGATAAGACAGTTTTTAGAATTTTTGTCAGTTTGTTTGTTTGTCTACGCACATCTCCTAAACCATTGGACGGATTTAAATGCGGTTTTCAAGAATATGCTTAGCTATGACCAGATTGGAGTATATAGGCTGTTATTTTGCGCAAAGGCCGGATTAAGGGAGGAAAAAAGGGTTGAAAGTTTATATGAAAATCTACGTGTACGGAGACGCGGGCAACAGAACTAGTACACAAAAAAAATGTCATATGTACAGACCAAAAAACGATTAAAGACATATCGCTCAATAGAAAAACAGAAAAATAACATACCTAAAAAAAAGATATTTCAGAGTTGCTTCCATAGTAATAAATCGGTACTATGGACCGCTTTCGGCTTCCGTAACTCACTACTTTGTGACAAAGCCGTGTTTTGCCACATTTTTATAATGGCCATGTTTTGGCACATTTTTCTCGGATTTTGTTTTACTGACAATTTAATGTTGTCAGTAAGTATTTAAAACTATATTTTTGTCATCTGACAATAAAAGAACCCATCTTGTTCTAAAAAACGCTGGTTTGTATGCAAGTAATTAAAACAAATCACACTATATAATATATTATAATAGTGAAAGTTTGGATGGATGATTGTTACTTAATCACGCCCGAACGGCTGAACGGATCTGGATTAAATTTAGCACATACATAGTCTGGAATAGCACATAGGCTACTTAAAAAACGGCTGCACCGATTTGGATGAAATTTGTGTTCCTGGAGCGGGTTATAGTAGCGAGGCCGAAGATCGAGATAACACCCGTGTGAAGCCGGGGCGGGTTGATAGTTATCCATAACTTTTTTACTTATATTATAAGAAAGTTTCTCCGGACAGCCCTACGTAGTTTACGTTCACGTCATAAGTTCGCCAGTTCGGCACGTTAGGGCATAACCAAAATATTGTACAACTCACGTAGAGCCACAGAATAAAATATCACAGTAGAAATAATGCCAGCGTTTTGTCAGTCCTGGAACCTAATGGACTGATGCGAGACCACGGCAAAAGACCTGACGGGATGACCCTAATACCTTGGAAGGTGGGGCAGCCATTGGTGTGGGATGCAACATGCGTAGACATAATGGCTCCGTCTCACCTTCCCGCAACTTCGGTTAGTGCCGGCGCTGCCGCCGCTCAAGCCGATAACCTCAAACGGCGCAAATATGCACACCTTGACCGGGTGTACATGTTTCCGTTTGGGGTGGAGACGATGGTCTTGACCAGGTGATTGGTGGAGGCGTCGGGTGTTCAGAATGCTGGCTTCTATTTCTCACGAAAATTGAGCATTGCCATTCAACGTGGCAATGCCGCCAGCATTCTGGGGACATTTCCCTTCACTAATGGTCTTTTAGTTTTTAGTTAATATTTTAAGTTTTCGTAAATTTTAAGTTCTTTAAGTTGTGCATGATAAAATTATCACAGTAAAAACAATAAATAAAAAAAAAACATACAGACGAACATAGAACCTCCTCCTTTTTGGAAGTCGGTTAAAAATAAATCTGTATATCTAGGAGGTAGCTAGTTATATATTTAGTGATCGATGCATAAGTTATAGCTAGTTTATTCTATATACTTAAACATTGATTAGGATATGGTAAGTACATACTATTTTCATCTTAATCACAGAAAAGAGAAGTAAATAGAACGGAAATGAGAAGAAAAATTTGTCGCCAGGTATTGTGACAGATACTTGATTGAACATTCTTATTTAGATCAACGCGTCGAACTCCGCGTCACAGTTGCTAACTGATTTCGAATGACTGACGTTTCGTTTATATGGGTGCAACTGGCTACAACAAATTTCATACAAAAATACCTTGAAGGCCGTTCTAACAATTTTTTTTTTTAATTGTGATCTTAATGTCCATTTCATTTGCCTCTTTTGTATACAGAAATATATCAAAACTTCAAATATGTAGGTTGTAGGTATGTAAAACTCCTTTAATAAGACCAACAGAAAGAAAAGAATGAATCGTAAATCGTGTAGACACGTAATTAGCTGCCGCAAAATAATTGTGTACAAGTCAAAGGCCGGCAAAAAGCACAAATTAATCTCGGAAATACAAAGCGGATAATCTCTTAAAAACTATAAGTTATGCTTTTTTGCCGGTCGGCATTACCGGCCATTTTGAATTTCTTGAAATGTCATTAGCAATATAAATGAGTTTCACGCCATAACGCAGTGTTGCCACAATGGAAAACCATAAATCAACTGTCACTTTGACAGCTGCTGAAAGGAGGTACGTCAATGCATCGATGCGAACTTTTTAAAGTCTTACGAGAGACCTTTTTTTTCGAGTGATTAATTGTGAAAAAAGAGGCGTGCTTATGTTTTTTTTTGTTATGCCCGTCTTCAATGGAGATCTTTAGATGTTATTATGAGACGTCTGACAGATGTGTAGGTTGAAAAAATTTAAGTTAGCGTAGGTATTTTTTTTATTCGTATCAAAATTAAGATTCTTTATCTGTGTTTTTTACTTCCTTCAAAGAGTTATACTTTGTTTTTCATCAACGTGTCTTTTGTGCAGTAAAAAAATATTTCGAACTTTAAATGTAGCCTACAAAAATATTTTATTTCAAAGAAGCTCTTATAGCTATTTTAGCTAAACTATGTACTTAAAGAAATCTTGAAAGTCTAAAGTTATATGATTATTTACGGGATATTTACCGTGGTAAGGTTGTGGAAGGAGCTCCCGATATTTCGGCGCAGTTACATGCACCGTGTATTAAAATACTATACGGATACAGTGAGTGTGTTTTGTCGAGACTTAGGTTCGAGTTCGAGTTCCAGTGATAACCGTAGCAAAAGACTAAGAAAGAGGGTAGATCGTTTTGTCTGCACCTGACTTTGAAGTTTTTCACCAACAACTCTCGTACTCTTCAGTCGTCCCGTGAACAACTGAACATGGTGCATGTAATAGCGCCAAAATATCGGGAGCTCCTTCCACAACCTTACCACGGTAAATATCCCGTAAATAATCATGTAACTTTAGTGAACAACCGTGATAGTTTAAAGCAATCTTGAAAGTCTATTTTAATCTACTTTTAATAATTGCCGTATCGATTAAAAATTTTGCTAGTGTATGTAATCTGGATGGCACAATTTGGTACCATCGAACTGAACTGAGCGATGGCACGGTCAAGCAGTTGTATGTGCGCTTTACAATCTCACGACATGACACCCGGTTCGATCCTCGGCCATACACTAATGACTCATGTAGGGAATCTGAATGCGAGAGGTTTTAGGTGAATTGAAAATAAACTTGTATGTCTAGGAGGTAGCTAGCTACATATTTAGGGATCGATGCATAAGTTAGCTTGTTTAATCTATATACTTAAACATTGATTATGATATGGTAAGTACATACTTTTTTTCATCTTAATCACAGAAAAGAGAAGTAAATAGAACGGAAATGAGAAGGAAAATCTGTCGTCAAGCATTATGACAGAACCTTGATTGAACATTCTTATTTAGATCAACGCGTCGAACTCCGCGTCACAGTTGCGAACTGATTTCGAATGACTGACGTTTCGTTTATATGGGTGCAACTGGCTACAACAAATTTCTTACAAAAATGCCTTTACAGCTGTTCTTATTTTCTGTGATCCCAGAAGTGGAAACATGATGATGACCACTTCAGGTAGGTATTCGCGGTCACCCCAAAACTTAATGCGTGCATAAATTATTTTGCGAACAAAGATATTGGCCAAAACAATAAGTTGACTGTCAAGATGTTGATAAAACTAAGAGCCTTTAAAACGTTTCTGCATTTCGCTTTTGTAAAAATCTTAAACGCACATTAATGCCGGCTTTTATCAAGTCTTTCCAAACTTTATTTTTAAGATTTTGTTGCGTAGTGGGAATTTAAGCACTGGGCCTGTTTTATAAAAAATATTAGACTAATATTATCAGTAATTAGTCTCATATTCTCATAGCGCGTAGGTAGGCCTCCCACTAGATGGACCGACGACATCGTGAGAGTCGCGGGCATCCAGTGGATGCAGATGGAAGGATGTCGTTCAGTGTGAAGGTTAAATTTTGACATATTGGCAACTTTTCGAGATTTCTATTTTATTTTAATAATGTTTCATACTATTTTTATATTATTTTTGTTTCATATGTAACATATGGGTTTTTCAAGTCTGAAATAAAGACATTTTATTATTATTTATTTTATTTATTTAAATGGGCCTATGTTCAACAGTGGACGACTTCTGGCTGATGTTGATGATGAGCCTCATATTAATACTGATAAAATTACACTAATATTTTTGTATGAAACAGGCCCCTGGATGGAATTCTTTTGGGTTCAAAGATCTCAAAAATATGGATATGTCGTTCCAAACATTTGGGTCGCTGTACGTAGTAGCACAGAATTAGTAGGTGTTTCAATCAAGTTATTTTTTATCTATCTATGTACAGGAGTTTTTTTTTATTTGTATGTTTGTAACGAATTAACTCAAAAACTACTGGACCGATTTGAAAAAAAACTTCCACCATTAGAATGAAACATTATCCCCGACTAACATAGGCTATATTTATTACTAGAATGCTAAATAAAACACCCCAATATAAAAACAAAAACATTTATTTTATACCGACTTCCAAAAAGGAAGAGGGATAACGTTCGTCTGTACGTTTTTTTTCCGTATTATTTTCCAATTTCGGGCAAAACTGAACGTCAAACCAGCCTATAACAGCTTGCTGTAGTGTCTATAGATCGTACCACGAGATACGAGGTACATCATCCATTACACAGATCAGATCGGTGGTCAAACACATTTTAAATAAATTTAACGCTCTGCAGACAATGGTCCAAATTATCAGGGGTCGTCAACGGTTTCGTTTGAATTAGGCGAATTATTTTGATCATCATCATCCATATCACACTACAAATTGTAATTTTCTGTTTATTTTATATAATTTATTCTTTGATGGACTCTGTCATTGTTTGACATTGACATAGAATAAGAGTCACACATTTAGGGCTGCGCTAGCGAGGGAAAAATGAATTATTGAACAATGCTGAAAAAACGATCATAGATTTATATTTATAAAATCGATTTAATTAAGTCTGTGGGTAATATGTCGCAATACTCAGAAAAAAATAATTTAAGTATACAATATTATCAAAGTCGCAATATGGTAAATTATGACAGAAAAATACGGAACTTCATGCACGTGGTCCCTATGTGTATGTCAATGTCACATGTACCGTTCTATAAAAAAATTGTCAAAAGGAGAATTCTGATCACTTTTGCTAAGATAGAAGATAGTAAGAGATGTCGATGATCCCAAGCTCACTGAACACCTAGAGCCGCTCAGCATGCGCAGAGACGTTGGGTCTCTTTGTGTCTTTTATCGCATTTACAATTCTGAAGAACTATTTGATCTAATGCCGGCGTCGCGGTTTTATCATCGCACTAGCCGCCACCGTTTGAAAGTTCATCCACATATCATAGATCAGTGGCAATCGCACACTATGCGATTCACACGATCTTTCTTGCCTCACACCTGCAAAATGTGGAATGAGCTACCTTCCGCGGTGTTTCCGAGAAGCTACAACATGGGGTTCTTCAAAAGGCGAGTTAATAGTTGTGTTGCCTTTGGTGTTACAAGTATCCATAGGCAACGGTGACTGCTTACCATCAGGCGGCACGTCTGCATGTTTGCCACGTATGGCATAAAAAAGTAAGACTGTAGCAGGTAGCCAATATACTTCTGTGAAATATTAGGAGAAAATGAAATGAAATGAAATTTATCACAAAAAACAGGGTTATACACTGGTCTTAGACGTTTTATATTTAATTCTCCTATTTTGCCGTTACTCGGCATGTGAATTTAGTCATAAAATTAAATGTATAGTATGAAAAAAAGGAAATTATACAATTCTCTTTTCGATGTGTGGTCAAAATTAATATTAGTAGATTAGTAGGTGGTACATTGTCAAATGAAGTAATTTGAGTTTAAAAATAAATTACATATTTCAAACTATACAATGATATGTCAAATACTTGATTACAATATTACCTTAGTAAGTCAAAATTAAAAATAAGAATTTGGTTAAAGTTTAAAGTTTACGTAGTAGGTTAGTCACACAAAAAAACGAGAAGAGAAAAAACTAGTAGGTAACTATGTCAAAGTATACAATTATTAAGTCAAATGTTTGATTATAATATTAAATTAATATGTCAAAATAAAATAAAAATTAGAACAATATTTACATTTTTGGGTCATTTTTGGTATGTTTTTATTCATCGTTATATCTTAATGCAGTTATCAGAGCAAATAAACAAATGGAAATAGTGTATGTAATACCTCAATAGTTACTATAATATGATTCTT
This sequence comes from Agriopis leucophaearia, assembly GCA_949125355.1. Taxonomy (NCBI): domain Eukaryota; kingdom Metazoa; phylum Arthropoda; class Insecta; order Lepidoptera; family Geometridae; genus Agriopis; species Agriopis leucophaearia. The sequence continues at coordinate 8,216,942 of OX421289.1, forward strand.
TGTCTATTAATAATATCTGTAGTTGATTCGATGTAGTTTATTCGATTGGATTGTATCGGCACCTAATTTGATATTGATGTGAAAATCAATAATCAAAAAGATCCTTATAACAATGTAAAAATGTAGTTATAATACAGGAACTAGGTTAAAAAGGTCAAGAAAAACAGGTGCAAAAAAATCTATGCCAAAGGTTGACCACCTCTTATAATATAGTTAAGGTCATAACACACTACACTGATCCGACACAGCACAGGATCATACAAACTCAAATACATGAACTTCGAATGCACGCGACTTACGCGTAGATTTTAATATAAACTTTCAACCCATTTTCCTTGCTTATTACAAAATAACCTTTACTTCAATCTAGTCATAGTATGAAGTGTTATTTATTTACAATAACTTAAATAACATTCCAATAATAAAGAATAAAAAAAACTACATATTAATACCTAACTAGTAAACTAATCTATTAAACCGCTAGCAGTGGGAATCGTCCCCAAAATGCTGGCCCCATTACCACGTTGTATGGTAATGCTCACTCTTTGTGCAAAGTAGAGGCCAGCATTCTGGTCACGAGTTGCAATGTAAGTCATAGTTAAGTAAATTCGTGAAAACAGCATTTAAATCCGTCCAGTAGTTTAGGAGATGTGCGTGAAAAAATCCAAAAACTGTCTTAACGTGTTTAGCTGCTTATTTTAAGACTTTTGTGTTTTTTTTATATATAGTCCAATGCAATTACGGAAATAAATAAACATAAAATTATGTAGTTTGGGGATTAAAAAAAGTAAATTTTTTGCCTTTCGGAAGCAATAAATTAAAAAATATTGATGAAAAAAAAACTTTCAGAAAAAAAAAGTTTGTAAATTTAATTTAAAAGAGAAAAGGTCTCCACAATTTTTTGCCTAACACTAACTGTTCTCGAGATATCGAATTAAACGCATTTTCATCGAAATGACCTTGAGCTGACCTCGCCAGAATCCCTCAAATTGGAATAAATGCTCAGAATACACCCCCCTTCGTTCCTTCATAATCCCCAAACTACATAATTTTATGTTTTTTTTAAGACCATTAATTTCCGTAATTGCACTGGACTAATATAATGATAATTATTCATTTTTATTCATTTCCACAAGGTATGTTGCTTACAAACTAAATTAGAATTAAACCAAGTACTTCACATCACAAATCATCAGCCAATTAACGTCCACTGTTGGACAAGGCCTCCCTCATAGAGAGGGGTGTTGCCACCTTGGCAGGCGGCTTGGGGATCGCAGTACGTTCACCGTGTACTATTAGGACGCTGCTGCCCATCTTCCAGTGGTTCTGGTCGCAGTTTTAGGACATACCCGGGTCCAACTAAGTACTTATCTATACATAATTATCTAAATAAATAAAGTTATACATGGCTTTTAAAGTACTTTGTGTCCAGTATTTTAAGTAAATTTAGTTCTACTTGTAACCCTGGCCCCTACACTAGGATTCCCTGTTTTGAAGAGACCAGTAACTTAGTCTGAAGGACGTGTTTAAAGGGTACCAAGTGCCGGACATCTATGATACCACAACATTTCTAATAACATTTTAAACTCCAAATTTAAGTTCTTTCTTTTTTTATTTATTTATTGTAAGTTTGTATATAATAGTTTAATAATTTGATGTTATGTAGATTTTTAAGTGTTATTATAGTTAAAGTGTTAGTAAGTTAGTAAAGTGTGTAAGTGTTAGCGTGTGGAGGTTAAAGGGGGAGGCCTATCAGCAGTGGACGTCTTCTGGCTGATGATGGTGATTTTGATATTATAGTTTGATAATTTGACGTTATGTAGATATGTTAGGACACTCATTCGTTTAAGTAACTCGTTTATTGGTACTTCTTGAATTGTTTCGCGTATTATTCTATATAGGTACAACATTATTTATAGCTAGTATTAGAATCAGTGGGTACATGATAGACTGATAATGGTAATGAAAGGCTGATAATAAGTTAGTTTGGAGAATTAATATTGTCTTTCTTATGTATATTGAAATATAATAATAAAAAGTATTATCATTTTTAACTATTTCCAGGATTTGTTCTGTTTCGTCTTTGTTAAGGTATAACAGCCACTTCCTCAGGGCTATTTTGCACAGTCTTCTTGTGAGCTGTAGTATGTTAAGCTGCCGGTTTATTTTAGAGTATAGATAGGGTGCGATTCGTGCAAAGAACCTTTCGCCAAAAACAGTTCGTCTGGACGGCAACTTCCATTTGATATGTCTATGAGAGATAATTAATGTTTGGAGTGCCGTTTTATGAAACCTTAGAATTACAGATACAATATAAAGCTGTCTAACTCTAAGATGGTCAAGCTCTTCATAGAGCTCGTTCGTAGGGTGAAGTCGTGGCTTTCTATGAGCTACTTTAAGAACAGCTCGCTGAGCTAGTTCCAATTTTTCTAGATGAGTCTTGCATGCCCCACCCCATGCTACAATGCAAGTCTAGAATAGACTAGCACAAAGAAGTGTAGACGAGCTTAATTATGTCTGGGCTGGCTACAGCTCTGAGCCGCTTAAAAATGACCATGAGCTTTCTAACACGACTGGAAAGTGTGTTGATATGCATTATATCTCGCGATTACAGATTTTTTTCTCTACGTTTTTATCATAACTATTAGATAGAAGATAGATACAGAATTTACTTACTTTTTTATTGTACAAGTCAGCTTTATTAACCACACAAAATACATACAAATGAATAGTTAACTACCTAATCTACTTTGCTCACTTGGTTGGCTCGATGTAGTATTGGTGGTGTAGTGTGCAATGACCACTAAGACCCCGTTATAATTGAGTTACAAGTAATTAAAGTCACTAACGATTGTGTAACCTCAAATCAAATCAACCTTATTCCCTTCCAATAAAGACTACATTTCGATCATTTACATTGCGACACAGGTCACAATAAACATAGCCAAAGAATATGATCGGTCAACAGTTGGCGGAGATATCTGTGAACACACATTAAAAAAAACGGTGGAACATAGAACCTCCGCCTTTTTTGAAGCCAGTTAAAAGGCAGGAAGGTTGTAGTGGTCGGACTCTTTTGCAGGTGTCCATCTGGGGAAGCACCACACCTTTGCCAGTTATTCAACCGCCAAACAGTAGTGTGCAAACACTACTGTGTTCCGGATTGAAGGGCAATGTTTCCAGTGAAATTAAAGGGCACACAGAGATTTGACATCTTATATCTCGGGGTGACGAGCGCAGTGCATTGCCATCAGTTTTGAACTGTTGAAGTTAAAAATTCTGAGTGGCGTTGAGCTGTTATGGGCAAGCGTGAAGAGCCATCAGGCGAGCGAATTCGCTCGTCTCGTCACTCAGTATCATAAAAAAAGGTGTCCATGCGCATGCGCTCTCATCCAGCAGGCGTATTATGAAACTTTGATCGGGGTCAGTCAGTGTCAGAATTGACAGAACTTTGACACTTGAAAGGGGTTATGACGCAAAAAAAAAAAAAAACAGCGTTGTCTATTTCCAATTTCATACTACGAAATTGGAAATAGACAACGCTTTTTTTTTTACATAATTTTGACAAGTCGCGATCCCGATCAAAGTTTCATAATACGCATGCTGGTCCAGTGTATGTCGTGTCGTGCTGTATCCGTCATTGATTGATGTGGGTAGAAGGACCACGCCTCACGTATTGTAACTTGAATTATTATACATTTCGAATAATTATTAGGTATGTTCGAATATATTTTAATGTGTTTACGATTTTTTGGGTTATCATGTTAATTATACGTTTGCACGTTTCTATTTTTAAATATCGTTTAAAATGTGTTTAATTATGTTTTAAAAGTTAACCCTTTTACCCGACTGCCTCGGAAAAAGTATTATTTAAAAAGTTTTTTTTTCTACAAGATTACGCATACACATTGTACTAAGTTGAAAGGAGATCTTTTGTGTTACATATAATGTCTGGGTGTTAATATCTATTTAAGTATGTATTTAATATATATGTACGTATATCAGTCTCTGGCTATATTACAAGCTTTGCTTAGTTTGGGGTCAGATGACCGTGTGTGCAATAATGTCTCAGATATTTATTTATTTATTGTGCACATCATTATGATCAACTTTTACTATGAGACCAAATCCGAAATCGCGAAAAAAAAAATATCAGTTGGTCCTTGGTTGTTCCATAGAAAACGGTCATTGACACTCGACATAACGTATGGAACAGCTGATTTTTTTTAGGGGTGAACTAATATCATGGAACACGCGTCACGCTGTACCGTGTATTTTAAAACAGCGCCATCTCTTGTAGAATAGGTGAATTATTACTTAAGCTTTCATTTCTGACGTGCAGTCCTATGACTGATGTGTTTTTTTTTTGTGTTTTGTGGTTTGTTATGGACACATTCCAGCTGAGTACATCCTTTCCACATATATTCGGTTTTTTAATTTAAAAAATCGAAAAAAGCATAACAAGTGCTAGCTTTAAAAACCAATTTCAAAAATATATGAAAAACTTATTAAGTGCCTATAACATTTGAGGGTTGCCCTCGATTTCCCTGGTATCCCATCATCAGATCCTGACTTGGTGAAAATGAGACCAAACTGGAAGTACCTATATATATATTATATACCCTACCGACCAAAGTTTTTTTTTTTATCGGTCAAAAGTTGGCGGAGAAACCGGTGAACATACATAAAAAAAACATCAGTCATAGTACTGCACGTCAGAAGTGAAAACTTAAGTAGTATTTCACCTATTCTACAAGAGATGGCGGTGTTTTAAAATGCACGGTACAGCGTGACGATGACGCGAGTTCCATGATTTTTGTTCACCCCTAAAAGTGCTCAACGCGCCTAAAGAAGTTTTCACTTCAGAAACAGTGGAACATAGAACCGTCTTCCTTTTTTGAAGTCGGTAAAAACACTAATGTACATGGACATATTCACATTGGCGTCAAAACTCAGTTGAGTTAATATTATGCGTAGAGTTGACCGTTAAAGCCTCGCTATTAGTTGCCATACGTCACCAAAATACCCGCTTTTCCCGCCAAAAAGCCCGGCATTAGCGGGGTATCTCATCAAGATAAGGTCGCAAACACCTCGGGCTCCTGCCTTTCACGCCGCGTTACTTATTCATTCGGCCCGATGGGGCGGCAAGGCCCACTATTCACGAGCGGACTTGCAATACAAGAAGTCAGCAAAACAAGCTATACAATGGCTCCATTTAAACAATCATTTAAACCACAGAAAAGAAAAAAAAAATGTTAAGAATAGAACGGCTGTCAAGGCATTTTTGTAAGAAATTTGTTGTAGCCACTTGCACCCATATAAACTCATAGCAACTGTGTTAGCAACTGTGACGCGGAGTTCGACGCGTTGACTTAAATAAGAATTTTCAATCACATATCTGTTACAATACCTGGCGACAGAATTTCCTTCTCATTTTCGTTCTATTTACTTCTCTTTTCTGTGATTTAAACAGACGGCTAATTAAAGAGATTTTAGGCAGCTACAATACAAATTGTATCATGATGATGTAGGCGAATATCCACATTCCGGATGCTATCGCGCAAAGAAACTCCGAGCATAGCTCTCTCCATTGCCCGTTGTGTGACTGAGTTTTTCTAAAAGGCCAACAGTTAATGTGAAGAGAGCGCAACAGTGGCGTCCTCTAAAAAACAGATATAAGTACTATTGATTACTTTTGGGAATTCCGAAAATTCGAAGAAAAAAGTGGATCACATTAAAAACCGTTTTCAAAAACATGAAAAACGTAAAAATTGCCTATAAAATTTGAGGGTTGCCCTCGACATCCCTGGGATCCCATCATCAGATTCTGACTTGGTGACAATGGGACTAATTAAATATATACCGAACCTACCGAACAAAAGTATTTTTTAGGTTAGGTTTAGTTTTAATTGATCAACAGAAATATATTTATTTATTAATCAACAGAATGCTTGCAGAAATAGGTGAACATACATAAAAAAATACAGTGGAACATAGAACCGTCCTCCGTTTATAAAGTCGGTTAACAATAGTTTGTTTTGATGTACTGAAGGATGCTAACTGATTACCAGTAGCACAGTATATTGCTCGCCCATGAATAGCCGGCTCTACAAAACTAACGAGAAGTAACGCCAGGTAACGGATAGCGTCATGTAAGCCATCTCCTTAATATTATTTACTATCGCACCGCCTGAGCTCCTTCGACTAGCTAGCGTACCTAGACTTTGCTAAATGGAGCAGATAGGTAGGAACCTAAGTCAGTTCCTACCTATCTACCTAATTTGAGGTAGTTGATAGGTAATTAAGTATCTACCTACATAGGTCATTTCTCACATATATACCTACCTAATTTTAGCTACGACATAAGTGAGTATGAATCTACATAGGTAATTTCTTACCTACTTATTTATTTAATGAACACCAACATGATATACGTCATTACATTACATAGGAGAGGCAAGGCTCAATAATTTGACTAAACGTCATCACAATTATAGATGCAGACTGCATGCGTTTAGAATAACAAGAGTTAAAGTTAGGTTATTAATAAGTTAGTACATACATTCTCGGCGCAATTCAGATTCATACTCATACTTAGATATTCAGGTATATACTTAACTAGGCACTAGTAACATTTTATCTGGCTTTACCTGGGCTCTACAAATTCATATCACACTGACTGTTATTTTAAAAAGGCATTGTACATTCATTATACATTTCTACTTACCTAATTTGAACTATCGGATAGATAAGTATGTAACAAGCCTAATATGCTAATTAAGGGTCAACTGAGATGGTGTGGACATCTTGTACGTATGGATGACTCTAGGTTGCCTAAAGCTGTCTTTTACTCGCAGCTGAAGGAGGGAAAGCGTACACCTGGGGGCCAGTACTTGCGTTACAGGGATGTCCTGAAGCGCCATCTCACCGCATGTGACATCCCGTGCGAGGGTTGGGAAGAGCTCGCGCAACAGAGGCGAGAGTGGCGCAGCTCTGTTCATAAGGCTGTTAATAATTTCGAAGAGAAGCGAATACAAGACCTAGATGCTAAACGCCTTATCATTAAAACCCGTCCGAAGCCTACCTACACTTACACATACAATGCTGATGGTCAGTTGCATTGTGCGCCTTGCAACAGGACCTTTAAAACTAAGTTTGGTTTTGCCAGCCATATACGCGCTCATAACCGGCGCTAGTCAGGTTCGCCGTTGACGGACACGTCAAGGAGGCCGATATATATATATAACAAGCCTATATACCAATGTCACTGCGAGTACCTACGTCAGTTCGGGGTTTTCTGTGAAAAAAAGTAATAAGAAAATCACGAAATTTAAAAAATTAGTCACAAAGTGTAATGGTGGGTGGAGATTAACAAGACAAGCTGTGTAAAGTATTATTTTTTTTATAAAAAATAAATAAAAATTAAAAAGTTGTCACACAGTGAAATGATTGAAGAATGTGGTGTGAGATGTGTTAAAAGTGAAATACTTTACCGTTTCATTTTTAACCGACTTCCAACAAGGTGGAATTTTTCAATTCGGCTGTATATTTTTTGTTAGGACTTTCGACTGGGTGAACCGATTTTGATGATTCTCTTATTTATTTGAAAGCTGGTTTTCCGTGTGGTCCCATTTCAATTTGGTCCAGTTCTGTCATTTTTATGAAGTCGGTTTTTTATATTGCTAATTATTGTATTATAAGAGAATACTTTTTTTTTACACTTATTGTAAAGTTTATTTGGTTAACTAAAAAATATAAAAGAATATGTACACACTAGAACAAACAAACATATCCTACAAAATAAAAATTACGTCGAGATCACTACCGTGCGGCAGGGTTCCCAGAACACTGGCAGAATTGCCTCGCTGTATGGCAATACTTAATTTCTGTATAAAATATCTGCCAGCTCTAGGATCCCCCGAGGCGAGGACCAACCTAGTTGAAATATCTACTAGAGAATACTTAGAACATCATAACTGAAATTAAAAACAATCTTTTTTAATGCATAAATAGGCTTGCGTTTGACCGCCAACTCGCCTGATGTTAAGCGATGATGTGGTCTTCGATGGAGCACGCTTGTCTAGAAACCGATTCACTCGTGATTTGAAGACACCTAGATTGTAACTATCGGGGAACAGGAACACTCATTCAGGCAGCGCATTCCACAGACTAGCAGTACGCACAATAAAAGTGGAATCAAAGTGGTTTGTACGGGTTTTCAGAATATCAACCATGAAGCGGTCAGCGGTGTCGATTTTTGTGCCCGCTCTGACAGTCCGATAGAAAAATGAGCAGGAGGGAATTAGATCATGCAGATCTGATACACACTCTCCGAAATGTATCCGATAAAAAACTGATAGACTAGCAACTTTGCGCCGATGCTTTACAAAAATAAGAACGCGTTGATGTCTTTTGTTCCGTCCTGTTTTGTTCCTTGTAGTTTTGTATAACTCCGTCTCGTTTTATCTTATTTGTGCGATAATAATGGCACGCGGCAGGGCGCTATCTCACTTACACATTCGATAAATTTTGAACCTCTTGGTCCAGAAAATGATGGTGAGACTAGTTGACTCCCACGCAAAAGACTAGTACACCGAACCGTATAAGCACAGAACTAAAATAAAAAACTTTTTTTAAGTCAGTTAAAACATGAAATGCGCGAGCGTGATCGCTGAACCCAGTACTGGCCTTTAATAATCTGTGAATTGGTACAATGATCTTCTTTCAGTTTATTTCGATCGTTATCTGCAATCCTGTATTTCACAGTTTCAATTAGGTATACTACCTGCCTTACGCCTAACTCTAAACGCGTGCCCAAATAGGCAAGGGCGTCGCCAGCCCATGGCCCAGGGGGGGACCTGCCCCCCTGGCTACGCCCTTGAGAATAGATGCAGTTTGCATTATCACCTTAACGCGCCGAGATACGGTTTGCGGTCGCGTGAAGTTACAAACTGCACCTATTTGGGACCGCGTTTAGATTTGGGCGTAAGGCCCCAGAACACTAATTCAATTCTAAAGTTGTCAAACAATAAAACATCTTGTTAACATAGAAATTGGCGTCTCTTCTATTTACAGACAGACATTCCTAATAAATGATTTGGCAATAATATTATTAATATGTGTCCACGAAAGAGACGTAGAATTTTGTTTAATAAATTTATTATTATAGCTCATATTTATGGTAATTGTATGATGATATAACGTTTTAGAATTTTTTATTTAGTGTTATGGGTAGGATGGTAATCCACTGCAAGCGACGCGAGTGAACAAATGTAAAAGTAAAGTAAATTTTTATTGCATAAAACTGTGTACAATAGTGGAGTAATTTAAGGTAGTATCAACAGTATATCCTCACGGACATGCAATATTTGAGGGTATTATAGGCAAGCATATAATATAACTAGCCGTCCACCCCGGCTTCGCACGGGTGTAAGCTCGGCCTTCAGCCTCACTACAAAATATAATATAGTCTATGTCACTCGGGGATAGTGTAGCTTCCCAACAGTGAAAGAATTTTTCAAATCGGTTCAGTAGTTTCGGAGCCTATTCATTACAAACATACAAACATACAAAAATAGGTACAAATCTTTCCTCTTTATAATATTAGTGTAGATAAGAATTTACATAACAATTATCATACTACTCTAATACAAAAGGAAAACTTATCTTAAAATTAGGTACCTAGATAAAAAAAAACTGAGATCAGTGTAGGTGAGGAATAACAGCGTTACTTGTGGGAAATACTAGGTTAAGGGGGCTCTTTTCGTCTGCAGATTGTTCGCTTGCGAATTTTTACATTATTGACGATATAAAATTACTGAGTGTGAATATACAAAAAGTGACACAACCAAGTTTTGCTGACTATCATAACATTATAAACAAAAAATGTTTCGTTTCGATATCTGTTGACTTTATACCAAGGACCCGACGCTAGGTTCGTGGCCCGTATTGTGGAGGCCAAATGATGAACCTACGTTTAATTTAGAGGCAAAATTTCAAGTATATTATAGCATATGTTATTAATTTATATAACACTAGCCGTCCCGGCTTCGGACGGGTGTAAACTCGGCCTTCGGCCTCGCTACAACATATAATATAGCCTATGTCACCCAGGGATAGTGTAGCTTCCCAACAGTGAAAGAATATTAAAATCAGTTCAGTAGTTTTTGAGTTATTTCGTTACAAACATCCAAAAATACAAATCATACCTCTTTATAATATTAGTATAGATTGAAATCAGTTATTTATTATATAACACTCCAATGGTTATTAATAAATAATTATAATAATGAATAATAATAAATAAATATCTGGGACATTATTACACACACGGTCATCTGACCCCAAACTAAGCAAAGCTTGTAATATGACTGCCAGAGACTGATATACATACATATATATTTTTAAATACATACTTAAATAGATATTAACACCCAGACATAGAACATACACAAATGTTCATCACACAAATGTTTGTCCTAGGTGGAAATCGAACCCACGCCCCCAAACACAGTAGGCAGGCACACTACCAACTGAGCTAACGGGGCTGTCAGATATTAGATTAGATTTCACGCAGTGCAACTTCATAGCACATCTCACCTGGTCCGCTACCTGTTAGCATTACTGGAAACGGTCATTTAGTTTCATAGCTTAGCTGAATAGCCACCAGGGGTGTGGTGGAAAAACACCTTTACTATCGTATATGACGGGTTAGGTTAGATCCGATAGTAGATAGTTTGTCGTCTGCCCACCTGCCGCGCGTCGATTCTATCTAATTATGTAAACGAACTGCCTTTCAACGGACGGATGGATTCAATAAATACCAAATCAAATAGTAGCTTCATTCGAAACATTGGAATAATACCTATTTCATAATAAGCAAACAAATTAGCTAGAATAGCCGCAGAATGTAATTTCATGACATTTTGCTTGCCTTTATAAGCTTTCATTTAATTTTAAAATGCCCCGGGCCCTATTCTTCTAAACCAATTGTTTTTCAATTGTTAATGAATTGCCTCAATTTTTTTGACACTTTATCTATACCAAAAGTTTCAAAAGGGAAATTTTTGAGGAAAGGGAAACTGAATTTCAGACCATATTTTTCTTGCCGAAATAAAAACATTTAAGACCTTTATTTCCAACCAATTGAGCTGAAATTTTATTTTCATACACGTTTAGTTTAGATCTGCTTGCTATGTGCCCTGCCCACTGCCACTTCAACTTGCTAATCCGGTGGGCTATGTCGGCAACTTTCGTTTGTCTACGGATCTCCTCATTTCTGATTCCATCTCGTAGAGAAACCCCGAGCATAGCCCTCTTGATAGCTCGTTGTGCGACTTTCTTTCTTATGAGGAAGGTTCTCGAATGAAGACTACGGACGGGTAAGCGCTGCGTAGGACGTCCACCCACAAGATGGACAGACGACCTAAAAGAAACCGCAGGAAAACGCTGGATGCAGGCCGCTTCCAACCGGTCCTGTAGGAGATCGATGGGGGAGGTCTATGTCTAACAGTAGACTATTAAAAGGATGATTATACTTTATGCTGAACAGTGAACACATCAATTTGAATAAGGAAATATTTAAATTGATGAAAAAAAAATCATTTTTATTTATCCATACTAATATTATAAATGCGAAAGTAACTCTGTCTGTTTGCTACATAATCAAGGCCGATCTCGATAAAAATTTGCGAGGTTATAGTATAATAAAGGTCGGGGAAAAAGTTTCTTCGTATTTTTTAAACAAATTCAAGACATATTTTTTTCAAGTTTAATTACATTTAATTATAATATATATGTGCCATTTTGTTCGATAACTTGTTGCCATCTTTTAGGTAGTGACATGACCCCGTTGCTGTAGAAATTTTGGGAATTCTGATCAATAAAATGCAACAAGTAGTTTTGACAGTCCTCTCTTGATGTTAATCTAACACTACCCAAAGAATTCTGAAGATATCGAAACAGGTGGAAATCTGAGGGTGCAAGGTCAGGGCTATGTGGTGGATGCATTAACACTTCCTAACCAAGCTCTCTAAATTTATGCTGAGTGGCCAAAGATGTGTGCGGTCTGGCGTTATCATGATGAAAGACCACACTCTTTATGTTGATCAATTCCGGCCGTTTTTTCTCAATTTCTTGTTTGAGTCTCATCTGCTGTTGGCAGTAGAGATCCGAATCGATGGTTTTGCCCGGCGGTAAATGCTCATAATGAACGATGCCCTTCCAATCCCATCATACACACAGCATCACCTTATTACGTGTTAATCTGGGTTTCGCTACAGTCTGTGGTGCTTCACTGCCCTTTGACCATGATCGTTTGCGCACATTCTTGTCGTAGGTGATCCATTTTTCATCACCAGTGATCAATCTTTTCAAAAACGGTTCGGTTTCGTTACGTTTCAATAGAGAATCGCAAATGAGTACACGATTCATTTGGTTTCTTTCAGTGAGCTCGTGTGGCACCCAAATATCGAGTTTTTTGTATACCCAGTTTTTTTCAAATGGGTCAAAACTGTTTTGTGGTCAATCCCCAGTTCTTCAGCTACGTCGTAACTACTAATATGCCGATCTTGGTCCACTTTTTCAGAAATGGCATCGACTTTATCCGTAACAGGGCGACCAGAGCGAGCTGCATCCTTCGACCAAAATAAAATGAATTCATTTTATTTTGGTCGAAGGCTGCTTCTTTGACATCAAAATTCCCGGACTGAAAACGCTTGAACCAACATTGTGCTACTCTTGATGACACTGCATTAGGTCCATCAACGTCACAAATTTTATTCGCGGCTTGTGTCGCATTTTTCCCTTTTTTGTTATAAAATTTCACAATATATCGAATTTGTTCGTTAGATTCACTCATTTTATCGAACAAAAAAACAATTGAAAAATGGCGGGAAATTGCTTTTTACGTTTTGTATACCTTTTTTAAAATGTCATCTTTTTAATGGTATTAAAACCAGCCAGATACAAACAGTACAACGGATAAGATTTTTACTACAACTTTATACATACAAAATACGAAAAGACTTTTTCCCCGACCTATGTATCATAAGGACGGACATTTTTTTTTTCTGAAGAAATAGCGGACGAAGTTGCGTGTACAGCTAGTTTTAATATAATATACTAAAACACAGTTTTAATTTAATTTAATATATAGCACACTAGCTGTACCCGCGACGTCGTCCGCGATTTCTTCAGAAAAACATAGCCTATGTTCGTCCGACCATTGCCTCGCAAAATTTTATCGAGATCGGTTAAGCCGTTTAGCCGTGATTATGTAGCAAACAGACAGAGTTACTTTCGCATTTATAATATTAGTGTGCTACATTGACGGATAATGATGGTCTTATTATCAAACAATTTTTTAAACCGGTTTTGTTAAGCTTTTAACAATATAATCGCAGGTGTCATAGTTAAATCAACTTGAACCTAGTATAAGAGTATTCCTGCTGATTCTCTTTTCGTTTATTGACTCCGATCTTTGGGCTTTCCCTACTAAAGCAGTACAAATATGACAACTGCTAAAGATAATCTTTATTTACGACACACTATTGTCACAATACCTGACGCCACAATGCACGGATTATAATAAAACTCCTACGCATTTACCGATAAACTTTAGGTGAAGAGACTGTTCAAAAAATGGATATACATCAAGGAAAACTACTGTGCATTTTACGCGTTCCTTTTTGCCATACACCTGCAATATGTGGAATGAGCTCTCTCCTACGGCATTTCCGAGTAGCTTTAATATGGGGTTCTTCGAAAGGGCTGTTAATAGAGTATGTAAGGGTCGACAACGTATCTGTGGTGCCCCTGGTGTTACAGGTATCCATAGGTGACGGTGATCGCTTACCATCAGGTGGCCTGTAACCTTGTTTGCCACCTATGGCATTAAAATAAAGGAATTGCTAGATGTTTTCTGTAACTACTGTTTTTTACGATATATTTTTTTTGCGAAAAATATTTATTATATATTTTTTATCAATCGACTAATGTATTAAGGGTCTTGAATGGAGACCACGGACCAGTAAGCGCAGCGTAGGATGTCCGCACAAGATGGACAGACGACCTAAAAGAGACAACAGGGAAACGCTGGATGCAGGCTGCTTCCAACCGGCCCGGCATGAAAACGTACATACAAATAGCTTCAAAATTTTTCTGACACTATGAAAACGTACGTACAAATGGCTTCTTAATTTTTCTGATATCTATATATATAAAAATCAATTGCTGTTCGTTAGTCTCGCTAAAACTCGAGAACGGCTGGGCCGATTTAGCTGATTATGGTTTTGAAATGTTTGTCGTAGTCCAGGGAAGGTTTAAACGGTGAGTAAACGGCTGGACCGATTTTGATGAAATTTTGTTTTCCTGGAACGGGTCATAATAGCGAGGCCGAAGGCCGAGCTTACACCCGTGCGAAGCCGGGGCGCGTCGCTAGTATATTATGAAAACGTACGTACAAATGGCTTCTTAATTTTTCTGATATATATTATGGGAACGTACGTACAAATGGCTTCATCATCATCATCAGCCATAAGACGTCCACTGCTGAACATAGGCCTCCCCCTTTAACTTCCACACTGAACGACAACCTGCCATCTGCATCCACTGGATGCCTGCTTCAAATTCAAATGGCTTCTTAATTTTTCTGATATTATGAAAACGTACGTACAAATGGCTTCTTAATTTTCCTGACACTATGAAATTGTCCGTAGAAGTGGTTCCTTAGTTTCTACGCAACAATGTGCCTAAGTGGAATGCTTCCAAGCGAAACTACGAAAGAAAGTTTATTATTCCGCTAATAATATTGACTTTTGTTGTTTCCAGATGTGGTGGAGATTTTAGGTTGGTACAACCGTTCACAGAAGTGCTAATGACGTAGCTCATGAGACTCACTAGATCGCTGATGTTAAGCAATTGACGATTCAGTCACTCTTCGGATGGGTGACCGTGAGTGGCATGGTGACCGAGACAGAGCAATTTTAAGCTTAGATTAACTTGAGTAACGTTTATAAGTGTACTCATTAAAGCTTTACTTTTGCTATAACTTTGTACTTAAATAAATATATTGGTTTGTAATGGCAAAAAAATGATGTTTTCGGTTTTTACATACCTTTTTTATCAGGCAGATTAATAGGTAAGTATATAATCCCATCCAAACTAATATTATAAATGTGAAAGTTTGGATGGATTGACGGATGGATGGACGGATGGATGGATGGACGGATGTTTGTTACTCAATCACGCAGAAACGGCTGGATGGATTTAAATGAAATTTGGAAGGCTTGTGTCAGTTGTGTCCCAGGAGTGGAACATGATAGGCTGATAATGTTCCAATCTTCCATCCATTTCATACCTTCTTCCGCTTCTCCGTCTTACGCCTTCCTAATTCCAAGGTCATACATTGAATTAGACATGTCATTTGTGCAAATATTTTTGAAGTGAAAACTTCTTTAGGCGCGTGTAGCAATTTTTGGGTGAACAAAAATCATGGAAGTCGCGTCATCGTTTGTGTATTTTAAAACAGCGCCATCTCTTGCAGAATAGGTGAATGACTACTTAAGTTTACACTTCTGACGTGCTGTCTGTATATAACTGATAACTGAAATCTATGAACTGATGTGTTTTTTTTAAACATTTTTTACACTTTTCTCAGTGAATGTACGAGTCGTACTGTCGGTAACTTTCATGATAGATTGTGACAGAACGGCCAAGTTGCGCGCGCCTGTACTCTTAGCTAAATGTCTGTGTTTCTTATAGTTTCACTAGCGACCCGCCCTGGCTCCACCCGTCATACGTCTGCTCCTTAAACTCTTGTTTTACTTTACCTATTTTAAGGTCCAGAATACCGCGTGCAGACTGCAGCGATCTCGCTCACGCATTTGAAGTTATTAAGGTTCCATACCCGAAGGGTATAAATGGGACCCTATTACTAAGCCTACGCAGTCTGTCTGTCTGTTCGTCGTCCGTCTGTTCATCATCGTCATCAACATCATCAGCCAGAAGACGTCCACTGCTGAATATAGGCCCCCTACCTTTAACCTCCACACTGAACGACATCCTGCCATCTGCATCCACTGGATGCCCGCGACTCCCACAATGTCGTCGGTCCATCTAGTGGAAGGCCTACCTACGCTGCGTCTTCCGGTTCGTGGTCTCCGTCAGTCCATCCTATCTTTAAACGGCTGTATCTTTGGAACCCTAATAGATAGATAATAAGAAAGAAAAGAAAATAATTAAAAAGTCAAGAAATTACTTTTTTGTAGTGGTAGGACTCTTTTGCAGGGGTCTGCCTGAGGAAGTACCACTACCACACCTTTGCCAGTTATTCAACCGCCAAACAGTAGTGTGCAAACACTACTGTGTTCCGGATTGAAGGGCAATGTTTCCAGCGAAATTACAGGACACACAGAGATTTGACATCTTATATCTCGGGGTGACTAGCTCAGTGCATTGCCATCCAGGGTTTTGAACTGTTGAAGTTCAAAATTCTGAGTGGCGTTGTGCTGTTATGGGCAAGCGTGAAGAGCCATCAGGCGAGCGACTTCGCTCGTCTCGTCACTCAGTCTCATAAAAAAAATTATATGAATGTGGTCCCCATACAACTTATGTATTTTTTTTAAACCTATTGTTGTATTTACTCTATTGTAAAAACGGTAATACAAGCGTCAAACTTGGCATGATTATTATAATGAAAATTATACACACACCAAAACTCCGAAAATTTTCATTTCACTTTAGTATTGCCAATAAAATAATGTTAGTTCTGTTTCTTATTTTGCCAAACTTTTTGTGTAATCGAAATAAAATACCCCGAACAAGCCACAAAATAAATAACAAATACATTTTGAGACGTCATCAATCATTGTCACAACACCCCTGCAAAAGGGGTATTTTTCCCAACGCATTGGCATATTTTTAGTTTTAGTCCCATCTGTCAAAATGACATAAAACGTCAGCCAGTCGAAAGTTCTGAGGTAACAAACATAAAAAAAAAAACAGTTTGAGAACCTCCTCCTTTTTGGAAGTCGGTTAAAAATTGAAGCAATTATGCAGTTCCAACTTTGATAAAATACATAATACCATTACAAGATTACGTTGTTGAATTTTGAAGTGTCAAATATGTGATCTAAATTGGCCCTACTTTAGTTATTTCATCTTTTTAATTTAGTTGTCTTAAACCCTAATTAAGGTTTGAAGACAACCAGTACTCGCCATTTATTTGGACGATTTGGATGAAATTTGGAATATACATTGCTTATGTCCTGGATTAACACATAAGCTACTTTTATCATCATCATCATCACCGATTTTCATCACCACGCGGGTAAAACCGCGGGGCGCAGCTAGTTATCCATATCATTCATACTTTTAATTGCTAGGTACAAAGTCTACGTCATCGTGACGGAAAAATCGTCCCAAAAATCTCTGAGCATTAGTAAAGTTTCAAGCGTGAGGAAATTCCGTCACCTCTAAGCTCCAAATTGCACGGTGACTCGGCCGAAGTGCGGCGAATTATTAAATATTTTCATAACACGGCAACACTGGGCGCTATGCCTATAAATCACGGAGGTTGGAGAGTTTCCATTGTTCGAGAATACGTTACGACTTTCTCAAACGCGCTTAGGCATAGCCGAGGATTGAACCGGGTGCCTTCAGATTGTAAAGCACTAAGTCTAAAATAAACTAAAACACTATCGCTCTAAAAAGCTATAAAATTAACCCAGGGTTACGCATATGTCGCTAGTCCATATTATGGACTAGCCGTAAGGAAATCATTGTACTTATCATTGTTTTTTATCGGCTACATTTTGGAGTGTGCATCAGATCTGCATGATTTAATTCCCTCCTGCCCTTTTTTCTATTGTACTGTCAGAGCGGGCACGAAAAATTGACTCCGCTTTATGGTTGACATATAGAAAACCCGTACGATGTGCTTTGATTCCACTTTTATGGTGCGAGAACTGCTAGTCTGTGGAATGCGCTGCCTGAATGGGTGTTCCCCGATAGTTACAATCTGGGTGTTTTCAAGTCAAACGTGAATCGGTATCTTCTAGGCAAGCGTGATCCATCGTAGGCCGCATCATCGCTTAACATCAGGCGAGTTGGCGGCCAAGCGCAAGCCTATTTTAAAATTAAAAAAGAAAACTTTCACCATGGAAGCAACCCAGAAATCGCGTTTTTTAACTGTTCCATTAAAAACGGTCATTGACATTCAACAAAATTTATATATTTATTTATTTAGGTCCACCTACACTGTGTACATCAATTTAATTATCAAAAACGTTAAACACAAACAAAAATATAAATAAATAAAATAAATAATAAATAAATATCTGGGACATTATTGCACACATGGTCATCTGACCCTAAACTAAGCAAAGCTAAACGTCACAATAATTACAGGTGAAGACATCATGCATTAATAACATATTGAGCGAAGAAACAAAATAATAAGGTATAGTTAAACATAAATATAACTCTTCATCAGCCAATTAACGTCCACTGTTGGACAAGGCCTCCCTCATAGAGAGGGGTGTTGCCATAATCCCCACGCTCGGCGGCTTGGGGATCGCAGTACGTTCACCGTGTACTATTAGGACGCTGCTGCCCATCCTCCGGTGGTTCTGGTCGCAGTTTTAGGACATACCCGGGTCCTAAATATAACTGAGACATGGCAGAGCAGATTTTTTCTCCCATGATTTCAGTGTTGATTTCATAGTAAAGGTTGTTCATAATGATGAGTAACTTTACCTCCTTTTGTGTCAGGGGCGTAGCTATCGGAGGGCTAGGCGGCGCCGTGCACTGGGGCCCTCAAGCTCAAGGGGCCCTCAGATCTTGACCAGCAAACCTCAAACTGAACTTGCAAAACATTTTCCCTTCATAAACATACATGTAGTCAGTAGTTTTGAGTACAATAAAGAGCTGATGATAAAGTAGCTATGTACCTTTAAATATTTATATTTTTACTTGGTAAAACCTAACCCAATTTAGGTAGGGCCCCATTTTTTTGCGCCGGGGCCTTTGGTTACCTAGCTACGCCACTGCATGTTGTAAGTCTTTTCGAATTGACTATGCGTTTTTGATGAAAACTTTGTCGTGTGATAAAGTAAACACACATTCATAAGAGCTGTATTCATATTAAAGGCTCACTCGCGTCGCTGTGTGCGTGCCGACTATTATTAGCGAAACAATACCCTACAGGGGATTACCTTGTAGTTGTTATTAATTAATATATAATTTTAGAAGCAAAGGGATTTACATTTTAATATTATTAAATCGGTCGGACATCTCGAGAGATCGAAGGGTCCGAGCGGTAGGATGTACGCTTTACAATCTGCAGGGGTATTATGAATCTTTGATCGGGACCGCGACTTGTCAAAATTATGTCAAAAAAAAAAAGGTTTGTCTATTTACAATTTCGTAGTATGAAATTGGAAATAGACAACGCTGTTTTTTTTTTTGCGTCATAACCCCGTTCAAGTGACAAAATTCTGTCAATTCTGACACTGACTGATCCCGATCAAAGTTTCATAATACGCCTGATGATTCGATTAACTACTTTGCACTGGATACTTGTAACACCAGAGGCATCACAAATACGTTGCTGACCCTTTAAGACTCTATTAACTCGCCTTTTGTACAACCCCATGTTGCAGCTTCTCGGAAACACCGCGGAAGGTAGCTCATTCCACATTTCGCAGGTGTGAGGCAAGAAAGATCGCGTGAGTTGCAGTGTGCGATTTTCACAGATCTATGATATGTATGATGATGATGGTGATGAGCTTCAGGCGGTGGTGGCTACGGCGGTAGTAAAACCACGACACCGGCATCAGATCAAACAATCTTTGATAATATATAGTTTGGATCTGCCTTTAAACTCAAATCAAATCAAATCATTTATTTGCTAGAATACATTACAATAAAGAGGTCTTAAAATTATTTTTGGTGTCATAGTATTCAGTCTGCAAGCAGACGTGCAAATATTCTTAAACTAAATAAATTTTACATTTTAAGAGGTATTATTATATTAAATTAGGTATTATTATTATTAAATTATATTATATTAAAAAACGGACAGACAGACAGACGCATGGACGGAACGAATTTATAAGGGTTCCTTTTCGGGCTACGGAACCCTGAAAAGGGTTGAAAGTTTATATGAAAATCTACGCGTACGAAGTCGCGGGCAACAACACTAGTAAAAGATAAAAATATTAGAGATACTCAACCTATAGGAACTTTTAGTTCGAGTGAACATCTCTCACGCAGCGCCTGCGCAACCAGCGTTGAGTCGAAAATATGGCAACCAGGGAGCTCACACTGTGCGATACTGAATACCTAATAGGGCTGTCCAAAAGAGGTTAACCTTTTTTTAACTTATCAGCATTTCAGCCATAGGACGTCCACTGATGGATAGGCCTCCCCCATCGATTTCCAAAAGGACCGGTTGGAAGCGGCCTGCATCCAGCGTCTTCCTGCGGTCTCTTTTAGGTAGTCTGTCCATATTTGTTTTACTGATCTATATATTTGCCACAGATTGCGAGATGAGAAAGTTGTGAGCACAAAATTGCAATCACAAAGATCGTACTTGCTTACATAGCCTTTTAACCGATTTCCAAAAAGGAGGAGGTTCTAAATTCGACTGTTTTTTGTATGTTATTATTGTTACCTCAGAACTTTGACTGGGTGAGCCGATTTTGATGATTATTTTTTTATTTGAAAGTTGGTGTTTCCCGTGTGGTTTCATTTCAATTTGGTCTAGTTCTGACGTTTTTATAAAGTCGGTTTTTAATATTGAAAATTTTATTTATAATTATTATATCTTCACATCGCTCAGTTGAACGTGTAGAGGCGTTTCAAATTATTTAAAATAATAGTTCAAAATTATCAATATAAAAAACCGACTTCATCAGAACCAAATTGAAATGGGACCAAATGGGTATGGGAAGAATCATCAAAATCGGTTCACTCAGTCAAAAATACTGAGGAAACAAACTTTAAAAAAAATACAATCGAATCAATAACCTCCTTTTTTTTGCAAGCGGTAAAAATCTCAATTTAATGGACAACCCTGTAGTATCCAGTGGCTACCTCATGCGGGGTTCATGTTGTGGCCTCACGTTTTTATTTTTCACGAATATTTTTTTTAACATTCTTATCTGCAGCCCATGTTCTGCATTACATTATAAAAACGTATGTTTTGCGCCTTTTTGATATTAAAGTTCACGTAAAATATGTTTTAGGGATCCGTGCGCTTAAATTTTATACTTACCATAAACAATTTTTAATGACTGATATACTGGACAGGATCTCGATTGCAGATATTAAATGTATCGTGGTAAATATGGCCTTCAAAATGGAAAATTTCCTCGTGGTAATTCCAAAGATACGTGCACAACGGTTTGGAACGTCATTTATGATATGTACTGCCCAAGAATGGAACTCCCTGCCGTCCTCCTTGTTTCCTGAGAACTACAATCTAGGCATCTTCAAGGCTAGAGTGAATAGATTTCTTCTAGATCATTGTGTTCCATCCTCGGCCACAGTGTCGCTTACTATCAGGCGAGTTGGAAGCCAAAGGTAGATCTATCTTAAAAAGTAATAATATGGAAGTACGTTAAATGACCGTCTGTAATCGAGTTTAGAGATAAGGCCCTTACACTAATTTGCGAACGCACTGCAAAGTTGCGAAGTTGAGTGAAAACAAAAAAAAAAAATACTCGGAGGCTTCGACCAAAATAATACACCTAATTATAAAAATGTACAGTATATTTGTTCCAAAATATATATCGGTTTTATTTGTGTATTTAGACTACGGTAAAGCATACGAATTCATAATTTTGTCAGATGTTTCGTTATCGCGTAACAATAGACTCGTGTTCCACTTCCTACGGCTAGAGACCGACTGAAACGAAGTGAGCGCTGGCGCTCATTTTGTAATCTTCAAAAATGCGCTTCTACTGGGCCCGTCCATTCATTTTATTTTGGTCGAAGCTCGGAGGATTAAAAATACTTACACAAAACATTTTGAACGAAACGTTCCTTTGATTTTAATACCTAGTAATAAAACATTCGTCCTTGAATGACCTGCAGTAAATCGTCGCATACTAATATATGCTTATTGTACAAAATTAACTTGAGCCAAGTTCAATTAATTTAATAATTTATTCAAATATAATATTATTTGTGGTAAGGTCGTGTGGTAAATCGCACCTGACACGAAACGCGCTAAGAATACGCATGAATGTCAAATAATATAATCTCGAGCCAAATATCAAATTAAGTTAATTTGTATGAAATGTAATAATAGCTACATATTCTATAGATTCTATTTGTATTTGTTTATTTACTCTGAGAGATGTAATATCATTGTAAAAAGGTTTCACTGAAATATATTGCGTTATTTCTCTGGTTTTACGATACGTTCAAAAACCTAGTGAACAGAATTCGTGGTTTTCATTCAGACTTTTTGCAATGTTATTACAGCTGTCAAAAAAGTTTGGAAGTTGAAGTGACAATGGGCAGGCCACATCACTCGAAGAACCGATAACCGGGAAAGTAAGGTTCTTGAGTGGAAATCACGAACCGGAAGATGCAGCGTAGGTAGGTCTCCCACTAGATGGACCGACGACATTGTGAGAGTCGCGGGCATCCAGTGGATGCAGATGGCAGGATGTCGTTCAGTGTGGAGGTTAAAGGGGGAGGCCTACGTTCAGCAGTGGACGCCTTCTGGCCGATGATGATGATGATTACAGCTAACAAATAAATATTGGACCGAGTTTACGCCTTGTAGTTTAGACTATTAACATTATCAAAACGTAGCAAAACGTACAATTAAGTACTTAAATCGTCTAATCGGTGAACGCCTAATTAGCAAAACATCAAAAAATATTTATGTCAAAGTGAAAATGTATTGGGAGCAGATGTTAAAGAGATAGGTGTTATAACAGATTGATTATCATGGGATGAAAGCAATCTTTATCACACTAGACGTTGAAGCGTACGAGTGAGGATGATTTTGAGGAAACTACGAGTAGTATAAGGTTAGAAAAATAAATCAATCTCGTGGATTATAGTAAAAAATATATACGAAATTGACAAATAGTTTTTAGTGCCATTTTGCTTCCTGGTTCTTTGTTTTTTTATTCAGCGCTGAACGCACATTTCTTTATAGGAATTGAAACTTCCATTGAAAATTATTACTTTCAATCGAGATTTTGGCAGCGATATTAACAACTTTTACAACAGAAGAAAGGAAATAGATCTCACAATTTGCTTCGTATATGACGTTTTGATACTATGACACTATTTAAGTGAAAATCGCTGCCTCTGACAGTATTCAAGAGTGAATCGGTTTCTTCTAGGCAATCGTGCTCCGTCGTAGACCGAATCATAGTTGGCGGCCAAGCGCAAGCTTATTATTTAATAATAATAAAAAACGCGTATAAGTCAATTTGAACATACGTTGTCAACTTGTTAATGGTATGTTAAAATGCACGGAACCCATTTCACTAGTTAAAAATAAATCTTGACCAACCAAGATGGCCGTCGGACCGTCGTCAGCGCAAAAGCCGTCTTTTAAAATCAATTTATTACAATGTTTATCATTTTATTGACATAATTCTTAGGATGTAATGAGTTTTTTCTTTATTCACCTAACTGATGGGCTATTGGAAACTAATTTTAATTTTAAAATGTCAGAATATTAAATTAGCTATTTAACACGTTCGCATGATAGTGTTTTTTTGGCGAAGGAGATAAAAAAAACTATTTTACGAGTTATTTGCGACCTTTATAATATAAAATTTTAATTAGAAAAATGCGTATAACATTTCAAATATTATCCTGAAGATAATGCCCAATCGATATTTACTCAATGTAATTAAGAAGCAATAATTATTTTTATATTTGTTTCTTTTCAAACCAAAAGTCATTTTTTGTCAGTCTCTGGCAGCCATATTACAAGCTCTGCTTAGTTTGGGGTCAGATAACCATGTGTGCAATAATGTCCCAGATATTTATTTATTTATATCTTTTAAAAAAATCGCGCAAAAGAGATCCTTAGTGAATATAATTATGAACAACATTTACAATGGGAACTCTGAAATCACGAAAAAATTATATCAGTTGTTCCATAGTAAACTGACATTGACACTTGACTATAATCCTTCAAATGTAGCTTGATTAAAATGACAGCTGACGGCATTTCACGACATGTCTTTGTAATAACGTCGATAGCTTTGCTTTTAATCCATATAAACTGGATTTAGTGGTAGGACTCTTTTGCAGGGGTCCGCCTGGGGAAGTACCACACCTTTGCCAGTTATTCAACCGCCAAGCAGTAGTGTGCAAACACTACTGTGTTCCGGATTGAAGGGCAATGTTTCCAGACAAATTACAGGGCACACAGTGATTTGACATCTTATATCTCGTGTGGCGTTGAGCTGTTATGGGCAAGCGTGAAGAGCCATCAGGCAAGCGACTTCGCTCGTCTCGTCACCCAGTATCATAAAAAAAAACTGAAACATACTCTAAGGTTGCAGATTAAAGTCGCATTTAATAGAGCAAAACCACGGCGCTTAGACACATTCGTGCGTGTTGCTACTTCTAATTTAAAGGTTTTTCTCATATTTTTCGAAAAAGATAGTTTTAATGTAAAAAGTACCTTCACGGCTCCCGCTATTATTATGAAATATGTGTATTAAGATATATCGTAGATATCGCATAATACAATCTAGGCATCTTCAACGCTGGAGTCAATAGATTTAATCTAGATCAACGTGTTCCATCCTCGGCCATCTTCGCTTACCATCAGGCGAGTTAGTGGCCAAACGTAGACCTATATTATTAATAAAAAAAAACTATTTGGTAAATAGGTATTAGAATGAATCCAAAAAAAACAGGAAAAACGTAACTTTTTTTCTATCGAGCGAATTTCCTTAATCGTGTTTCTGTCTTTACAGTGTTCCAGATAAATGCTCCACTTTGGACATGTCACCACCTCAGAATACAGAATTTTCTGTATTCTGAGGTCACCATTTTCCCACACGATTTTATAGGCTTGGTATGTACTCGTATGTATGTATGTAACGGAATCTTTGACCTTGATTTTCAACGGCTTCAAAACGACGAATTAAATTGAAAATTTGCACACTTATCAAGGACTGATGACAATGCAATAATTTGTATAGTTTGTACCATTTTCCTTAGGATCTTCAGGATTAGCGATTTTAACGTGCGTTTTTTAGAATTATTATAATTTTAAGTAAACCATGGAAGTAAACGAAAAAAAAAACTAGAATAACCTAAATTGCTAAAAGTGGGAAAAGGGGGCCTTAATCACACTAATCTACACTAATATTATAAAGAGGAAAGATTTGTACCTATTTTTGTATGTTTGTATGTTTGTAATGAATAGGCTCCGAAACTACTGAACCGATTTGAAAAATTCTTTCACTGTTGGGAAGCTACACTATCCCCGGGTGACATAGGCTATATTATATTTTGTAGCGAGGTCGAAGGCCGAGCTCACACTCGTGCGAAGCCGGGGCGGACGGCTAGTATCATATATGTGAAAGTTTAGATGAATGGATGGATGGATGTTTGTTACTCAATCACGCAGAAACGGCTGGATGGATTTGGATGAAATTTGGAATATACATTGCTTATGTCCTGGATTAACACATAGGCTACTTTTCATCCCCATCACCATCACCGATTTTCATCACCACGCGGGTGAAACCGCGGGGCGCAGCTAGTATCATATATGTGAAAGTTTGGATGGATGGATGTTTGTTTCTCAATAACGCAGAAACGGCTGGATGGATTTGGATGAAATTTAGAATATACATTGCCTATGTCCTGGATTATTACATAAGCTACTTTTTATCATCATTATCATCACCAATTTTCATCACCACGTGGGAAACCGCGGTGCGCAGCTAGTAATCATATAACTGTAAGTTACATGTACTCGTAAAGCGCATGAAACATGTTAAAATATATTTTTTTTTTACTTTGAATGCAAGCTCGTGGTTAGATCAGTCATAAAATAAACTCTGACATTTCCCTAATGATTTTTAAAACTTATTTAGCCTGTTTTACATTAATTTGGTTAAAACGGGCGTCAACACGTCATAATGTCAGTAAATAAAATAAAAATAAACATTTAGACGATAGGAAGACCACCTGATGAGATCTGAATATTCTTTATTGGTAGAAAGGTCAATTAGGCAACTGTTTGACGCATAGGCTGTGGTCCCCCTAGGTCTTAAGCCACCTTTGACCGCCCATATCTTGAGCGTAACCACAGATCCGAGAAACAAATGAGATATGCTTCAATACATTACGCATGTGTTATAATTAACTCCTGTTTTTAGGGTTCAGTACCCAAAGGGTAAAACGGGACCCTATTACTAAGACTCCGTTGTCCGTCTGTCCGTCTGTCTGTCACCAGGCTGTATCTCATGAACCGTGACAGTTGGACAGTTGTAATTTTTAACAGATGATATATTTCTGTTGCTGCTATAACAACAAATACTAAAAAACAAATATTTAAGGGGGCTCCCATACAACAAATGTGATTTATTTTGCTCGATATTGATAACGGCAACAGGTAGACGCTTGAAATATTCACAGAATGTTTGGTTATAAATATTCAATATATAATTAAATTAAAATTAAACAAATATCTAAGGGTGTCCCATACAATACAACAAACGTGATTTTTTTGCCGTTTTTATAGATAATAGTACAGAACCCTTCGTGCGCGAGTCCGACTAGCACTTGGCCGGTTTTATTTTAAATTAGGTACCTCATAAAAAAGCTGATCACGAATAGAGCCTATCAACGAAATCAAAATTAAAATTTGTTTTATAAATTAATAAGTTATTTTAACTTCATGTCAAACTCGCGCACTCACATAAAAGAGAAGGGAAAAGTTCTCACTTCAGTGCTCGCATCAATACCACGTTATGACGTCAAGCCGTGCGTGCGCCATACAAATGCTATACTAATACGCTTGCAGTGGATGGAAAAAGCATCCGCTCTCTTGCATGTCTATTCTGCAAGCTAAATGAACGCGCAAGTGAAGTGATAAGCTAAGTGAATGTGATTTTTTCTCGCCTATTTCTGCAGATACGTCCACTGCTGAACATAGGCCTCCCCCTTTAACCTCCGTACTGAACGACATCCTGCCATCTGCATCCACTGGATGCCCGCGACTCTCACAATGTTGTCGGTCCATCTAGTGGGAGGCC
Organism: Agriopis leucophaearia; assembly: GCA_949125355.1. Lineage (NCBI taxonomy): Eukaryota > Metazoa > Arthropoda > Insecta > Lepidoptera > Geometridae > Agriopis > Agriopis leucophaearia. The sequence continues at coordinate 8,244,205 of OX421289.1, forward strand.
TACCTATGCTACGGCTTCCGGTTCGCGGTCTCCACTCAAGAACCTTTCTTCCCCATCGGTTAACAGTTCTTCGAGCGATGTGGCCTGCCCATTGCCACTTCAACTTGCAGATTTTAATAGCTATGTCGGTGACTCTGGTTCTTTGGCGAATATCTACGTTTCGGATTTTATTGCCCGTTGTGTGACTCTGAGTTTTTCCAAAAGACCAACAGTTGAGGACCACGTCTCAGTACCATATGTCATCACTGGCAACACACACTGATCAAATACCTTTGTCTTCAGGCACTGTGGTATCTTGGACGAGAAGATGTCACGCAATTTCCCGAACGCTGCCCATCCGAGTTGGATTCTTCGGGCGACCTCTTTGCCTAAGTTGGACTTACCTAACTGAACAATCTGTCCAAGATAGGTGTAATGGTCAACAACTTCGAGAGTATCGTTCCCAACGATTACCAGTACGGGTACAACATGGACATTGGACATGAATTTTGTCTTGTCCATGTTCATTTTAAGACCCACCTGTTGGGAAAGGCTACTGAGGTCGCTGAGCATTGTATTAAGGTCCTCCAGCGACTCTGCCATGATGACTATATCGTCGGCAAAACAAAGGTGAATGATGTTTTCGCCATTGATGTTGATGCCGAATCCGTTCCAGTCCAAGAGCTTGAAAACGTCCTCCAATGCGTTAGTGAACAGTTTCGGAGAGATAACATCTCCCTGTCTCACGCCTTTATGCAATTGGATTGGTTCCGTGCTCTCGTCCTGTAATCGGATCGACATGGTGGCGTTTCTATACAAACACTTCAGCACTTCGATATACCTATAGTCGATATGGCAACGCTGGAGGGACTGCAACACTACCCAGGTCTCGATTGAATCGAAGGCTTTTTCATAGTCCACAAACGCTAGACATAATGGCCGATTATACTCCTCAGTCTTCTGTATAATCTGGCGGAGCGTGTGTATGTGGTCTATCGTGCTCCAGCCTTTACGGAGCAAGACCTAAAATTTAGGGCATAGACCTAAATTTTTTTTTGGTCATGGGTGATCATTCGACATTTTGACATTTCTCTATAATCGTCAAGAAAAATACACGTTCACTTAGCTTATCACCTCACTTACACGTTCACTTAGCTTATCACCTCACTTACACGTTCACTTAGCTTATCACCTCACTTACGCGTTCACTTAGCTTGCAGAATAGACCGGCAGACCGTTGTTAGATTTGTTAAAAACAAGAGGTTTATTGCAAAATTGCAATTAAATGTTTAGGGTCGCTACGATTAAGGTTTCGCCAGACGGCACACAATTTTCAAATACTTATAACAATATTGACCAGTATAATTAATTATGATATAAGTTGACCTTTGAACAGTGTGTGTTGCCAGTGATGACATACTGTACTGAAACGTGGTCTCTCACTGTGGACCTCATTAGCAAACTCAAAGTCGCACAACGAGCTATGAAGAGGGCTATGCTCGGGGTTTCTCTACGAGATCGAATCAGAAATGAGGAGATCCGTAGACGAACGAAAGTTTCCGACATAGCCCACCGGATTAGCAAGTTGAAGTGGAAGTGGGCACATAGCACGCAGAGAAGATGGCTGATGAGGTCGAAAGGTTCTCGAATGGAGACCACGGACCGCACTATACATTATTTATGAAGGCACGCTGTGGTCACAGCCATAAAAAAAACATTATGGCATATACAGCTTAGGATTGCAAGCCAAGAAAGGACATTACTTTAATAGTATCCCGGACGAGGTTGGGTTCCTTATTTGCATAGGTCAACTTACGGAATGGGGCATAGAGTAATGGTTAGCATTCATACAGAAGGGACAGTGTTTTGCAAGGTTTAGTATATCCTAAATGTACCTAGCTTCTGTATTCAGGCGTTCACTGGCCACTAAAACAGCCATAAAATCAGTGCTTGCCTAAATTTAAAAAAATAATGAAATGTAATTTATTCACAAAAAATAGGGTTACACACTGGTCTTAGGTATTTTATATTTAGTTCTCCTATTGAGACCACAAACCGGAAGACGCAGCGTAGGTAGACCTCCCACTTGATAGACCGACGACATTGTGAGAGTTGCGGGCAACTGTGGATACAGATGGCAGGATGTCGTTCAGTATGGAGGTCTAAGGAGGTCTATTTTCAGCAGTGGACGTCTTCTAGCTGATGATGATGATTTTATGTAATAGCGGAGGAGATAGAAAAACACTTGAAAAAATTGTTTTTTTCTGATCTCTGCCAACAAAATAAAACATAATTATTATGTATACATAAACATTACTTTGAAACGAAAAAGGTTTGCAATGATAATATTTAAAAAAACACATCAGTCATAGAACTGCACGTCAAAACTGAAAATTAAAGTAGTAATTCAATTATTCTACAAGAGATGGCGCTGTTTTAAAATACACGGTACAGCGTAATAATGACGCGAGTTCCATGATTTTTGTTGACCTAAAAAGAGCTCAACGCGCCTATAGTTTTCATTTCAAAAATACTACTTAATCTTTTATTTTTATTGCTACTTAACGAATTATTATCATTTAATTGTTGAAAAGGTTTGAAAGAGGCAGCTGTGATAAACCGGTGAGCGTGATATTTCAAAGTGATTGTTTTTTTTACAGTTACATGATTATTTACGGGATATTTACCGTGGTAAGGTTGTAGTTGCGTTCTTCCCGTGAATATGGTGCATGTAACAATTGCCAAACATTGTTTTACCTTATGTGTTCATTGTTTTAGGCAATAAAATAAATATTATAACTGCGCCGAAATATCGAAAGCTCCTTCCACAACCTTACCACGGTAAATATCCCATAAATAATCATATAACTGTACTGAACAACCGTGATAGTTTAAAACAGTGTTTTGATTGTTTTTTTGTGTTACAATAATTATTTAGTCTCTTCTGTAGATATTGAAGTTTATTCTATGACGAAAACCCGTAATGATCGGTTCGTCTAAGACAATGAACATAAATATCTAAGTAAGTACCTACTAACGACATTAATTACAACTACTTAATTTAAATACCATAGCGACCGCCATGATGAGAAAATTATTACGTGCGTGACAAAGTCGAAACGACGAGTCCTGAGCGAAAATAACAACAAAAAAAATTAACAAATAACAAAATTACGTGCGCGACAAAGTCGAAACGACGAGGCCTGTGCCAAAATATCAACAAGATAAATTATTAAATAAAACAGGCCAAGTGCAAGTCAAGCTCACGCACTGAGGGTTCCGTACCCCCACAAAATTCAATAATTATCAATTTAAAAACCCGACTTCAAAATTAGTAATAATGTGGCATTTGGATTCGGTGAAAGAAATGATGAGGACGTCCAAGTAACGAAGTTAGTTATAACTCGGTAATGAACAGAAATTTGTCACCGACTCACATTTACGGCTTAACCGCTCTCGATAAAATTTTGTGAGGCAATGGTATGTATCATGAGGTTGAGGACGGACATGACCTATTTTTTGCTGAAGAAATCGCGGGTACGGCTATAGTTTTACTTTAGAGTGTGTATTATAATCATGCCAAGTTTACGCTTGTTCGTATTACCGTTTTTACATTTAAGCAATTGCAAAAATACGTAAAAAAATACGATTGTTGTATAGGGGAGTTCCCCTTTTGTTTTTACTTTAGTTAATCCGCCGTAACATAACATATTCTGTGAAAATTTCAACTGGCTTTACGTTCGAAAGATACAGCAGTTTACACGGACAGGCAGACAGACAGAGTAGGCTCAGTATAATAGGGTCCTATTTTTACCCATTGGGTACGGAACCCTAAAAATTATATCAGAGAAAAATTACTATACCTGAGACTGAATAAGGTACATTTTTGTGTAGTGGGCTATATCTGTCTGACCCTACAGAATGATTCATAATAGAATTTCTTTATTTCTGTATGAACTATCGTAGGTACTCAGTGTAGACCAGACCACATACATTACCATTCTACACAAAAGGTCGAAAACTCTTTTTATGCCACACATCTTTTAAATGCGTTCTTTTCTGTTCACTGCATCAAAACGCACTGGCCACTGCGCTTTCTGGCCATCGCACACCGGATCCACTCGATACTGACTCGAGTTTTAAAGTACGTTATAGCATTGAAATGTGCGTGTATCAGTTGGTAACACATTTTAAGGGTCTTACTTAAAAAGACTGTTTCAAACTATCACGGTTGTTCACTTCAGTTATATGATTATTAACGGGATATTTATATGTATTTATATTTATATATATCATTCTCTGGCAGCCATATTACAAGCTTTGCTTAGTTTGGGGTCAGATGACCATGTGTACAATAATGTCCCGAATATTTATTATTTATTTATTTATTAACCGTGGTAAGGTTGTGGAAGGAGCTCCCGATATTTCGGCGCAGTTACATGCACCCGTTCCCGTGAACATGGTGCACTTAGTAAAACTGATATGTTTGGATTAATAAAAAATTAAGGGTGGTATTCCACTCGTTATAAATTCACGTAATTATATATTCACGTGAAGACCTTAAAATCCACATAAAGACCGGCTGGCATCAATTTTGATTGCTAATTCTTACATTACAGGCGCTATAAGTAAGTGTTCCTAATATAATTAATGAAATTGAAAAATTATAATAAAATAATACAAATTTACCTGTTTCTGATTTATTCCTTTCTATTCACTCAACTACCTACCTGGATCACAGAATACATAATAATTTGAACTTTCTAAGTCATCTGGAAGTGGGTAAGAGTTTTGATCTATAGGTCAGTCGGTTATAAAAATGACGATTTTTGGACGTTAATATCCACTCACACTTGGACAATGCTTATTCTATGATAACGTTTTTTTTCTTCATTTGTTTCACGCAGGCATCATTATCATTTAAAAATCTGCTGTACCGATCACCATAATCAACACAACACCAATGATAATATCATAATTTTATTATATGAACTGCGCCTCGCGGATTTATTCGCTACCCTAAAAGATATTTTTTTGCTCTAATAATATGAAAAAAGAAGCCTATGCGTTAATCCAAAGTATAGGTTACCTCCAGAACAAATTGATACACATTTGTTCAATTGTTAGTTGAGTGTGATAATACACAATTACACAAACTTTCACATTTATTAATATTAGTGTGATAATGTAATATTCTAATCCAATGTGTGGTTAATTAGCCACAAAATGTTACTGTGTGATGTCACAGTTGCTGAAGCTCTAAAACTCATAAATCGTTTCGATTTTTCGTTTCTAATCCGTACGGCCAAGGATTGGAACAACTTGCCGGCTTCCTTGTTTCCTGGGAGATATAATTTGGGCCTTTTCAAGGCAAAAGTGAATAGGTATCTTCTAAGTCTGTGTGCTTCATCTTCGACCACATCGTTGCTTACCAACAGGCGAGTTGGTGGTTAAACGCTGACTTATTCATGTAAAAAAACCTAACGAAATAATGTAGAGTTTTGAATGGTTATTTTATTTTATTTTTTTATTTGCCATTATACACGATACATGAGGTCCTTAAAACTCAAAATGGTTGAGTTGAATCGGTGAGAGAAGGCCATTATCATCTTAAAAAACACCTGCATTCTCAATTCAAACCATTCAGGTATCCTTCTCATTTCAAACTGAGGAATGGCCGCGCTTTTTTGTTTTGTTTATAAATTCATTTTTTTTTAATGGCTCAGCAACTGCTCTGTCATTCATGCAGTCTCTGATTTCTTTGGGGTGAGTGTTAGCTGATTTTAAGTCTGTTGTGCGAAGTGTAGGGCTTTATTCTTCTTTGCCTTGTTGAATTCGAAGCTATAAGACAGGTAACTGGAGTAGGTACTATTGAATAAAAATATTTGTTTTATTGTAAATTGTCGATAAAACATTTTATGGGTTGTCTTCGTAGTCTATGGTCAGATTGCTTTAAAAATATTATGAACTAGTCGACCGTCCCAACTTCGCACGGGTGTAAGCTCGGCCTTCGGCCTCGCTACAAAATATAATATAGCCTATGTCACCCGGGGATAGTGTAGCTTTACAACAGTGAAATAATTTTTAAAATCGGTTCAGTAGTTTCGGAGCCTATTCGATGCAAACAAACAAATCTTTCCTCTTTATAATATTAATATAGATAAATGCTTCAGAATAGTTTTGTTTAAAAATGACCTTGTTGTATAGGAGCCTCCCCCCCCCCCCCCCCCCCAATACAACAAACGTGATTTTTTTGCTCGTTTTTGCTCAATATTGACAACGGCATGAGGTAGACGCTTGAAATATTCACAGAATATTGAGTTATACAGAGGTATATTCAGTTTAAAAATAAATTTAAATGAAAATAAAACAAATTATTAAGGGGAGCTCCCATGCAACAAACGATGTTTTTTTGCCTTTTTTATAGATAATGGTAATGGTAACCCTTCGTGCGCGAATCCGACTCGCACTTGGCTGGTTTTATTTAAACACGCGTTTATTAGCTTGGTATGTATCTATGTAACGGAATCTTTGAACGTGATCTTCACCCCTTTCAAAACGACGGATTAATTTGAAACTTTGCACACTTATCAAGAACCGATGACCCGTGCAAAACCGGGGCGGGTCGCTAGTAATTTTCCTTTTGGCAAAAAGGGTCTTTTTTCCTGAATGTTAATATCTATTTAAGTATATATTTAATTATATATATGTATATATATCAGTCTCTGGCAGCCATATTACAAGCTTTGCTTAGTTTGGGGTCAGGTGACCATGTGTGCAATGTCTGTGTTTTTTTTTTATAAGTTGCTATACACGAATGTTCCAAGCCAGACCTCTTCGTAAGTGCGAGTTTTTTACATCTTTTGTGCCGTCAGCTATGGATTTATTTTCCTTCGCCAGAGGATGTTATTATTCGTCGTCGGTTGCGGCGGAACCCGTTCCGAGGCGTTTGGGCCGTGACCTTTAGGGATGGGACTAGTTTGCATAAATCGAACTATCGATATCGAAGTTTTTAACACGTTTTTATTAGCTTGGTGTATGTATTAGGGTTAACCGGTACTGATTTTAAGAACTCGGAATTTCGGTACTCGACCTCTTCAGAACCGGGATTTCCCGTATTTTCCGGTATTTTCGGTACTTTCGTTACTGCCTTATTATGTTAACTTATTGTGCAGCAATCAGTGAAATAACAAGTAGTAAGTAAATTATGAACTATTTAAACAAGTCTTAAAGTTAAAAAATAAATGAAATATGCATACTGAATGACATTTTTATTGCACATGCATAATCTATGTATGAATGTATATATATGTAATTAATTGAATCTTTGAACTTGATTTTCAACTACTTCAAAACTTCGTATTAAATTGAAATTTGCACACATATCAAGAACCGATATGCGATGCAATAATTTAAAAAGTTTGTTACATTATACCAGGATCTTCAGGATAAGCGATTTTAAAGCGTGCTTTTTTTTACTGCGTTAATTATTATGTTACCTTTTTAGCTAAAGATGAGGTTGAGTAGCGTGCCTTGGCAGAGGTTAAGTCCAGCAGTGGACTAGTATAGGCTCATGATGATGAAGATGATTTATATGAAGTTTAGCATAAAGGTGTATTACATACATAAAGGTGTTTATCTACCCATCAAAGTGAATAACTTGTAAAACACAAGTTTCGATAAAAAATGTGTTCTCAATGTTTTCATACAAATTTACCGATCAAGATTTCTATTTGCGTATGGACACAATTTTTTACTCAAATTAGCAAACTTGTGTTCTACAAGTAGTTCAATGCTATGGGTAGATCAATAGCCCTAAGTATATTATGTCCCTTATTCTTAGTTTTTTTTTCCTTTTTAACCGACTTCCAAAAAGGAGGAGGTTATCAATTCGACTGTTTTGATTTTTTATGTTTGTTGCCTCAGAACTTTCGACTGGATGAACTGATTTTTATTTCATTTGAAAGCTGGTGCTTCCCGTTTGGTCCGTAATAGAGAGTAATTTGGTCCAGTTCTGTGATTTTTATGGAGTCAGTTTTTTATACTGATAAGTATTCTTTTTTTAAACGTGAACGTGTCTTTATTAACTATATAAAATAAAAGACAAAATACCTAAATTAGTAAGCCTATTGTACAAATAACAGTTGGAAAAAGTCGGTACACTTGTTTGTTATTCTTTCACGCAGCAACAGAGCGACGGATTGACGTGATTTTTTCATATAAATAAAGATGGAGGGCCGGGGAGTGACATTAGATATATTTATTCCAAAAAAACTCAGTTCCTGAGGAAATGTACACGCGGGTTAAACAGTACAAGTAGTACTGAATAAAATACCTACTTATAATGAATAAATTATATAAACAAACAGTCTAAGATTAGAGTACAGTTTAAAGTTTCAAAGAAAATAACATCGATAAAAAATTATTTCGCCACCGCACATCACTAAAAAACGCGTCACTTTCGTGTTTCATCTTTACACCTTCCAGCCACGATGCACCTCGCAACTATCCGTCCCGTTCTAACATAAACATTTTTTCTCCGTCTCTTTTTCTCTTTTGCTTTGAATTTTATTGGCAATAGGCGTCTGGATTTGGATATAATGAAGAGACTGGGGTTATGCAAAAGCCGTGTATTACCAGAAAAGAAAAAAATATGTCTACGGTCAAGATATGCTTTGGGACGTCATTTTTTATAAAATTATCTAAATTACGAGCTTAATCATAAATGTGTGCTTCATTTTAGGACAATGAACGTTTCAATAAGTTTTTTCTTTTATTTCGCTACAATCAACGGTTCCTAAAATAAAGTTTTATAATACTAGGTATTTCAATCGGTATATTTTTGAGAGTATAAAATTATTAAGTTTTTATCTTTCAAAGTTGCAAACTTCTTTTTTTATTGTGAAATAGGCTTGGCCGCTAGGCTGCGTATTTATGTGGATGACAATTTTTGTCACCTTCTGGGGTGATATAAAAAAACTATGCATTATTTAAAAAAAAGATTTTTCGTATTATATAACTGTAAATGTTTTAGCAAAATTTTCGGCAAACACAAGATAAACAACTGTGAAAGTATTTTTTTTTATGATACTGGATGACGAGACGAGCGATGTCGCTCGCCTGATGGCTCTTCATGCTTGCCCATAACAGCTCAACGCCACTCAGAATTTTGAACTTCAACAGTTCAAAACCCTGGATGGCAATGCACTGCGCTCGTCACCCCGAGATATAAGATGTCAAATCTTTTTTTTTTTTTTTTTCTAATGTGACTTATTGCTGTTGGCCTTGCGGCCTCTACAGCTTGACCGGACTAGTTGGTGAACGCAGAGGGCGTTGGGCCAACATGATTGGATGTCAAATCTCTGTGCGCCCTGTAATTTATCTGGAAACATTGCCCTTCAATCCGGAACACAGTAGTGTAGGTAGAAACAAAATTATAAATTTAAAGCTTTAGTAGTTCGAGAAAAAAAAACAGAATCGGACTGATCTGTTAAAAGTTATTAGTAATCATGGCCATACATTGTTTTTTTATTTGTCGGTAAAGAATTAACCGTACCTAACAAAAGATATCAATGCCTAGAAGCAGGGCCGTCTTTAACCTATTGGAGGCTTTGGGCATATTAGGATAATGGGGCCTCTATGACCTTGACAGAGCACTATTTTGTAAGAATATCTAGACAAATATTTATCAATACTACTTTAATACTACTACTTTGACTGCCCCGGTGGCTCAGTTGGTAGTAAACCTAACTTCTGTGCTTGGGGGCGTGGGTTCGATTCCCATCAAGGACAAACATTTGTGTGATGAACATTTGTGTTTGTTCTATGTCTGGGTGTTAATATCTATTGAAGTATGTATTTAAAAATATACGAGTATATGTACGTATATCAGTCTCTGGCAGCCATATTACAAGCTTTGCTTAGTTTGGGATCAGATGACCGTGTTAAAAAAAAAACATAAATAATAATAATATAAAAAACCGACTTAATAAAAATGTCAGAACTGGACCAAATTTTAGATAATAATAAAAATGGGACCACATGGGAAGCAGCTAGCTTTCAAACAAAAAAATATTCGTCAAAATCGGTTCACCCAGTCGAAAGTTATGAGGTAACATACATAGAAAAAAAAGAGTTGAATTGATAACTTCCTCCTTTTTGGAAGTCGGTTAAAAAGGAGATATGATGATTTTTTGATCGGAGTAGCTTTGCGCATGCAAAAGGTTATAAGTAATTAGGTATTGTAAGAGGTAGAGTTATAAATACGAGTAAATATGTTTTTCGGTAATAAATTTCTATCGGTTATCGTTTGGTGATCTGGCAGGAAATAGGGGGCTATCGATCGCGGGGCCCTGGGCATGTGCCCATAGTACCCAATGGGAAAGAGGAGCCTGTCTAGAGGTTTTTTTACACATTTTTAGTAGGAACAAGAACCTGAGTTTTATTGGTCGTGGTAAAAAATAACAAATATTTCAACCAGCTAACCAATCTACATTTTGGTGATAAAAAACATGAAAATGTCACCACCAAAAAAAATCCATGACATTCAAAATTAAATTTGACATAAAATTTTACGGTAACGATTCAAATTAACGGATACCTGGTGCGTTAACGCGTTAAGACTCGTTGCGATTTAAAGTGACATGTGTGAAAGTTTGTATTAAGTATGATGGGCGATGACCTTTTCATGAATATTAAAGTTGAGGTTATATGCAAAATAAGGTCGTGCCTTTGCTACAAGATTTTGGTATTTTCGGAGAGTGTGCATCAGATCTGCATTATTTAATTCCCTCCTGGCTATTCTATCAGACTGCCAGAGCGGGCATGAAAAATTGACACCGCTTTATGGTTGACATTCCGAAAACCCGTACGGAGCGCTTTGATTCCTTTTTTACTGTGCGAACTGCTAGTATGTGGAATGCGCTGCCTGAATGGGTGTTCCGCGATAGTTACATTTTGGGCTGGGTGTCTTCAAGACAAGAGTGGATCGGTTTCTTCTAGGTAAGCGCGATCCATCGTAGGCCACATCATCGCTTAACATCAGGCGAGTCACAGAAAAGGATTTTTGTTTGTAGGCGGGTGGTGGCCAAGCGCAAGCCTATTTTATAATAATAACCGTTACAGTTAGACAGTTGAGATTTTCACAGATGATGTATTTCTGTTGCCGCTATAATAACAAATACTAAAAAATAGAATAAAATAAATATTTAAGGGGGCTACGATACAACTAACGTGGTTTTTTTGCCCGTTTATGCTCGATATTGATAACGGCAACAGGTAGACGCTTGAAATGTAGTGTGAAATGTGACTTTAAAAATAAATAATTAAATTATAATAAAATTAATTTTTAAGGGGGCTCCCATACAAAAAACGTGATTTCTTTTGCCGTTTTTATAGAAAATGGTATGGAACCCTTCGTGCGCGAGTCTGACTCGCACTTGGCCTGTTTTTTAGTTTTATGTTTGTTACCTCAGAACTTTCGACTGGGTGATCCGATTTTGATGATTCTTTTTTTTTACTTGAAACCTGGTGCTTCCCGTTTGGTCCCATTTCAATTTGGTCCAGTTCTACAATGTATTATTTTTTAACCTCTGTTTAGCACATCAAAATTTTGTGCTGGTTTCAAAAGAATGCAAGTGACGAGGCGCGAAGAGCAATCAAAATTGTATTTTGGCGTCCCTTGCTTTCTGGCACCTGGAGCAAGCGCTCTTTTCGCTTTACTCCGGGACTAACGCTGACTATTCTAATTTCTAAATAAGTTGAGCAACGACCGACTGCTGATTAGCCCTGCAAAAATATCCAAAGGCCATAAATGGACCCTATTACTAGCGTAAACTGTCTAAATAAGTAGAAATCACACACTGTGCGATTCACATGATCGTTCTTGCCTCACACCTGCAAAATGTTGAATGAGGTACCTTCCGCGGTGTTTCCGAGAAGCTACAACATGGGGTTCTTTATAGAGTGAGTTAAAAGAGTCTTAAAGGGTCGGCGACGTATTTGTGATGCCTCTGGTGTTACAAGTATCCATAAGCGACGGCGACGACTTACGATCAGGCGGTCCGTCTTCTTGTTTGCCACCTATGGTATAAAAAAATAAAAAACATTTTAAATTAAAACGATAATTAACGAAACCATATTACCTGCAATTATTATTAACTGACTTCTTTTTAAACGCGCTTAAGGTCTCGGAACTACCATCCGTCTGTAAAGCCGATTATACACGCGTGTACACGTGAGGGGTTCTTAATAACCAGTGTGAAATATCTTTAAAAGCCGCGTTTATTTGCTGACGAGGTGTGAGGCAAGAGAAATGAGCGAGATTACTAGTTTTTTTATGCAACTGAAAGAGATGAGCCAGTCGCTCGCCTGAATTCAGTGTATTTTTTTTTACGTCACCCTTATAGTACGGATCCAGCTGCAGAACTAGTGTGGTCATCGAGTTTTTGCTTAAAACAAAAATTTTACGCATATTTATGATTAGGAGAATATATATCAACCAGGGTACCAAAATGTGGCCGCTAGTATTTTTAATTAAATTATTGTTAATTAATTTATAGGAAAAAAAAAAACATTCACTTGGTTTTTAAATAAAATATCGTCCACTTCACGGCAATATACCCTTAAAAATATACCCTTCGTGCGCGAGTCCGACTCGCACTTGGCCGGTTTTATTTCAGGTTGGCGTCAAATCCAGTCAAATCTCCGGACTATAGTACTTAAGAGCGGGCCTAATGGCAGGATAAATTCTGATTTCTCCCGCGCATCTCGCCACACCCAGCGCATGTACGGATAACAAACACGGGCGGCGCGACGACGCGCGGATCCAAGCTCGCGTACTCGACGTCTGAACTGACATGGACTACCCGTCTCAACAGAGCGATGGTAACTGATCGGTGCAACAAACCGATGCCTCAAGCTTGTGTCACGCGAGACGAAAGACAGCGTATTGCGCGGATTAAAAATGTTATAAGCGCCAAGTGCTTTCTACTCTCATAGAATAGAAGCTTATAAGCTTATAGAATAGACAATATTTTTAAAACTTGCTAGGGTCAGCTCTAGGTTATACATGAGTGATAATATTTACATAATTTATTGTTCAATAATATGTACCAAAACAGAATGCAAACCAAAAATGTTGAAAATTAGAGGTAACTTTGTGATGGTTTTCTATCGAGAAAATTTTATCCTACCATGTTTTCGTCAGGGTCGACCTTTACTTATATATTGAAGTTTCCTAACGTATTTTTTTTTTTTGATTTTGGACATGATTTACTACTGTGAAAGTCTAATCAAAGATTGAAGATTTTGCTTTAGGCCCAATCTTAAGGTGAAACGTTTCATGTTAGGCGGGAATATCAAATTTTATACAGTTTTTTTGTCCTTGTAGCTAGGCCGGGTAATTATTGTGAAATCGCATAGTGTTCGCGTAAATTGTTGGTCGTTCTTTACATTATCTTGTACAGCTATTAATCAGTTACTCACCATATTACTTACATTTGGTAATAAACCGTTTGTAACAGCATAAATTTGTTTATTGACAAATGTATGTAATAATGTGCATTGGAGATAAATAACTTTACGCGAGTTTGTAAAGAATAATAATCAATTTTCGCAAACATCATGATCGTTTACAATAATTACCCGGCCTAGCTACAAGAACAAAAAACTGTTTGAAATTTGAATTTCCCGCCAAACATGAAACGTTTCACCTTAAGTGAAAGTGATGTCAAAGGTGATGGTGACAGGTAAAATTTTGACGTTTGTAATTGACTTATGTTTTTTTTTGTTGTACTTGTGTATCGTGCCAAGTTTTTTACTTATCCCACAGGATCACGTCTCAAGAAAAAAAAACACTACCGCAATCATCTCGGCGAGAATCGGCGACTCAAACCGACGACGTCCGCGCCGACCGATTAGTGCGCAAATTATTTATTTATTAGTAACTTAAGTATTTTACGTCATGAGAAAATAACCATGAATATTGAAGTTTCACCATCAGAAAACATGTATGTGGTCTTAGTACGAGCACTTGCGAAAAGTTATCGTTACGTAAACGATAGCAAAATGTATGAAAAATTGAACAGCGCCTCTATCGGACGTAAAGGGAAACTGAATTTTTCATACATTTTGCTATCGTTTACGGAACGAATACTTTTTCGCAAGTTCTCGTACTAGCCCCACTGAACTAAAGATTTATGCAACATTTCAGAAAAATCAGTTAGGAGCAACTGATTCTAATTCAGCTTCCATGATTTGACATAAACAAAAAAATATTGTAAGTTAAATACAATTTTGTAAAATGGTTTAAAATAGAACTTCCAACATTTGTTTGAATAGTATTTTTTTCGTAACAAGAGCCTTTATTTATTGAATAAAATACAAATTATCTAACCACTATGAGATCTGCTGGGGAAGAAAGGTTCTTGAGTGGAGACCGCGAACCGGAAGACGCAGCGTAGGTAGGCCTCTCACTAGATGGACCGACGACATTGTGAGAGTCGCGGGCATCCAGTGGATGCAGATGGCAGGATGTCGTTCAGTGTGGAGGTTAAAGGGGGAGGCCTATGTTCAGCAGTGGACGTCATCTGGCTGATGATGATAAGATCTAACTACTTGGCCTATTATACAACTATACAAAAATAGTTAGACTATCCATAGACTAATGAAGGTCTAAAGACAATCCAAATGCTCGCGCCCACTACCAGTTGGCATACACAGCATGCTGGCAGCATTACCACGCTGAACGGCAATGCTAAACTTTGAGTCCAAAGACTTTCTATAACTAGACATTTAATTCAGGGCGAACATGTTCAGACACTTCATCAGTTGACCACTGCTGTTATAAAAACACGCTCACTGATTCCACTGAATCTCACGTCATTTCCGACCAATACCGTAGGTACGCCATCACTATGCTTTGTTTACATTTTGAACTGACGTTGAATAGACCAATTAGCATTTAGTAACCCCTCACCCCGCCCCTCAGGTATTTGACTGAATTGTTTCCATTGAAAATAATCGTAACTACAAGTCTGGGCTACGTAGTAGCTATACCTAGTCTGTGTTTGAGTCAGTTCATTTTGGTCACGCGTAGAATTGACTAGACACTCCGCAAGATTTTTGAAAATAAGATTTTCCGTTCCCCAAGGACCAAAGGGATCAAAGTTACAAGTAAAGCAAATAAAATGGTTAGGATTATTAATATTTTAATGCCGCCTTTTGATTGTATTGAAGTGTTTATTGTGTTAAACTTATTTAATTTAAACTGTTCTGCAGTACTAAATAGGTTATAGTGATTTTTAGAAAATCACGGCTGGCAACACACAATCAGCTGTGAGCTGAGAGCTATGTCTTCTCTTTGCTATTACATACATTCTTACCTCCCGACTTGTAGAGTGAATTTTTATTTGTACCTCCTCATACTGTTACCTAAATAAATAACTACATACTTTGCTGATTAATCAAGAGGTGTTTTAATAATCCAACCAAGGATTACATCGAGCTTTTAAAATTGTGTTTAAAAACTATTTAGATATCCTGGGCTAGTAAATAGTTAATAGCGGACTCGATGGGTAATATTATTCTTCCCAAGAATCGGAACTTTGAATTCCCACTAACTTCACAATAAAAAATCTCGCAAGAACTCGTAAAAACAAAAGTTTTTCTAGCCCAGCCTACTCATAAAACAGGAGAATTAACACATGCAAATGACATTTCGGTTTGTATGTCAATGTCAAACAGCCAGGCGCCGCACTGGCACGCAACGAAAAAAGAAAAACACGTAAAAAGTACCGTCAAAGAAGTTTGTATAGGACGAAATTTTGTGGGATATTTTGAAAGAAAACAAAGTGGTGTAAATATAGGATATTGGATCACGCTGGGTTATTTTATACGGATAAAAATCTACTGTTTTTTATTGAAGTTGTGCTATTATAACATGTCTTCATAAAAAGGTAGGTACAGTTGTTGTTAGGGCGACAATATGGCCCGCCAGAATTGCAAAAAGTCCCCTTTCTATACTATTTTTAGATTATAAATAAACTTGTAACTTGCTCAGGTTACTACAAATCTTTATGATTACTTATTAAAGGTACCTATGTTATTTATATTTCCTTTTATTTATGTTTTTGATACCATAAATCTCCCTGTTTTTCTATCTGAGGAGTAGCTTTGCATCATTATCAACCTACCGTGTTCCCACTAATGATACTCAGGGCTCCTCTGAGAGGATGGATCCTATAATTCACCATGCAAACACTACTGTGTTCCGGATTGAAGGACAATGTTTACAGTGAAATTACAGGGTACACAGAGATTTGACATCTTATATCTCGGGGTGACGAGCGCAGTGTATTGCCATCCAGGGTTTTGAACTGTTGAAGTTCAACATTCTGAGTGGCGTTGAGCTGTTATGGACAAGCGTGAAGAGCCATCAGGCGAGCGACTTCGCTCGTCTCGTCACTCAGTATCATAAAATAAATAAAAAAAAGCTAACTCAGTGCGTGTTGCAATGTCATGTCTTAGAACTTTAGAGGTTCTAGAGACATAATCGTTTCCTCCTATGTTTTCTTTTACCGTTTTTGAGCGATTACATCGAAAAGACACATAATTTATTTTCTACTAATACAAATTCGTTTATTGAGCATAAAAAATACATAACAAAATAAATATAAACCCACTGATTCCGAACTAACTAGTAATAAATACTGTTTATACATATTGCTTACTAAAAGCCAAAAAACGCAACTAAATAATCCAAAAAAAAATATATGAATACTTAAAAAAAGTAAAATTAAAATTTTACTAAAATTATTAGTTTTTATTTTAGTGTGGTTGTGTGTGTGACTCAATAAGTGATTGCTGCAGGGCTGAGAATCGACGCGGTTGTCGTCTGATTGTAAAGCGTACATGCTACCGCCGCGCCACCATCGCTCTAGTAGCCTTACGACAACCAACATTAAATCGATATGATATTTCCTGTAGATATGAGTTCATGTTCATTATGGAGTCATATCGTGTGTATAGATCGTCGATACCACTTGGTTACCACCCACATAATTAACACATAAACACAAAGTCAACTCTTCCTGCCTGTCTGTCTATTTGTTATTTTAACGTGAAAACTTATACGATACATAGGAACTATAAATAATGCATCACACTAATCACACTAATATCATACATGTGAAAGTTTGGATGCATGGATGGATGGATGTTACTCAATCACGCAGAAACGGCTGGATTTGGATGTAATTTGGAATATACATTGCTTATGTCCTGCATTAACACATAAGCTACTTTTCATCATCATCATCGCCAATTTTCATCACCATGCGGATGAAACCGCGGGGCGCAGCTAATATCATATATGTATGTGAAAGTTTGGATATAGTTGAAAAAATCAAATCACTTGATACTGGCAAGTGGCAAATGTACCAGACGTGCGAAAATCGTCTCAGGAGTTGTTTAGGGTTCCGTACCCAAATGGTAAAACGGGACCCTATTACTAAGACTCCGCTATCCGTCCGTCCGTCTGTCCGTCTGTCTCTCACCAGGCGGTATCTCATGAACCGTGATAGTTAGACAGGTGAAATTTTCACAGATGTATTTCTGGTTCCGCTATAACAACAAATACTAAAAAAACAGAATAAAACAAATATTTAAGGGGGGCTCCCATCCCATACAACAAACATGATTTTTTTGCCGTTTTTATAGATAATGGTACGGAACCCTTCGTACGCAAGTCCGACTCGCACTTGGCCAGTTTTTTTTATTAAAAATAATAATGAGAGACTATTTATCCCGAAAAGCAAGCGGGTAAAGCCGTGGGTAGCAGATAGTATGGATAAAGGAACTGTCAATTTAACTTTTACAAGATTATCTTCAACCTTCGATTGGTTTTGAATACCAATTAGTGATTATGGAAAAGTTTTAATTGTTTATCAGTTTTCAAAGAAATGTGGGTAGTTCTAAATTGAACCGGTTAATAATGGTGTTGAAAGTTATACCATTTTCTAAACTAATCTAAATTTGGCAGCTCTAAAATTGTTGTCATCCTTGTCTCACCTAACGAATTGAAAGAAGACGCAGATAATTTTAGTCCTATTAAATTAGTTTAGTAAGTGCTATGTAATGCTAAGCAGAATCAATGCCTCAGATTAGACAAATATGAGGCCTTAGTACAAATTATCTTGTGTGTCAAATGTGTGTTTTACCCACTTTTTACTCGACTAATATGTAGGATAAAAGCGAAAAATAACTGGCCAATAGCGTGTCGGGACGCATATGGTAGGGTTCCGTAACCAAAGCGTAAATTGTAGCAAGGAAGATAGCTAGTATCCTTGATTGTAGTCATAGTTCAGAATTTTATAACTTAATAGAAAAATTTGAACGAACTTAGCTAAATTTCAGAGCTGTATCATCCCGACTTAGCATATAGATTTTATGGTTTAAACATAGAGGTTAACATCAGGCGAGTTAGCGGTCAAATGCAAGCCTATTTATGCATTTTAAAAAATACACACACACACAAACATACAATTAAAGAAATTTCCGGACATATCCTTCAAAGTTCATATTTCACGGCATAATGAACTCGTGTGGCGGTCTTTTTCATTTCATTTCTAGATCTGGACGTTTTGGGAATCCCCCCGCATTCCGGACAAAAGCCTAATTTCCCGGACATGTGAATTGTTCATCTCTTTCAAGAGTGAATCGGTTTCTTCTAGGTAAGCGTGATCCATCGTAAGCCGCATCATCGCTTAACATCAGGCGAGATGGCGGCCAAGCGCGAGCCTATATAGCAATAAAAAAAGAGAAAACTGATTAAGAAACATTATTTGTTCAGACCATTTTACAAAAAGGTCAGTGACCTTTGAGCTAGAATGCCTTGAATTTATTACAGTTTAATCGCTGTTACTCAAAAGTCATGATTATGATGGCGCCTCGTGCTTGCTACAACCGTGCCACCAACCCAACCGTGCCACCAACCCAAGGGTGGGGGTAGACAGCATAACATTTGTTGTAGAAATCACACTAATCTACACTAATATTATAAAGAGGAAAGATTTGTACCTGTTTTGTATGTTTGTAATGAATAGGCTCCGAAACTACTGAACCGATTTGAAAAATTCTTTCACTGTTGGAAAGCTACACTATCCCCGGGTGACATAGGCTATATTATATTTTGTAGCGAGGCCGAAGGCCGAGCTTACACCCGTGCGAAGCCGGGGCGGACGGCTAGTATCATATATGTATGTGAAAGTTTGGATGGATGGATGGATAGATGTTTGTTACTCAATCACGTAGAAACGGCTGGATGGATTTGGATTAAATTTGGAATATACATTGCTTATGTCCTGCATTAATACATAGGCTACTTTTCATCATCACCATCACCGATTTTCAGCACCACGCGGGTTAAACCGCGGGGTGCAGCTAGTAGTTTTTATGCTGTATCCCTGAAAAAAAGATCGATTCCTGTTCGATAGTTTTCAGAAATGAATCACGCCGAAAGATAATTACGCTCTACATTCAACGTTTCAAATCGATATGACAGTAAATTCGTCATCATCAGCCAGAAGACGTCCACTGCTGAATATAGGCCTCCCCTTTAACCTTCACACTGAACGACATCCTGCCATCTGCATCCACTGGATGCCCGCGACTCTCACAATGTCGTCGGTCCGTCTAGTGGGAGGCCTACCTACGCTGCGTCTTCTGGTTCGCGGTCTCCACTGAAGAACCTGTCTTCCCCATCGGTTACCAGTTCTTCGAGCGATGTGGCCTGCCCATTGCCACTTCAACTTGCAGATTTTAATATCTATATGTCAGTGACTCGACAATAAATTAGTATTAGGCTAAAATCGAATTCAAATAAAATCGATTTGAAAATCCGCACATCACTATAACAATAAGTTTTTTCTTCTGCATACCATAAGTCAGAGCCACGAGACAGGATGGACATTAAATTCATCATTAGTATGCAATGTTTACACAGTTGGCGTCAATGGAGTTGTTATACTGAGGTGTTCCCACTAGATGGCGTTGTCAGTGTGATTTAAAAAAACACAAAAACAACGTCGTTGTCATCTTTTCAAAAACATTCATGTAACATGCATTCATGTAATATGGGGTTCTTCAATAGGGCTGTTAATGGTATCTGGGACATTTTTTTTCTGGGACACGGTCTTCTCCCCAAACTAAGCAAAGCTTGTAATATGGCTGCCAGAGACTGATATACATACATATATATTTTTAAATACATAAATAGATATTAACACTCAGACATAGAACAAACACAAATAATGTTCATCACATGAATGTTTGTCCTAGATGGGAATCGAACCCACGCCCCCGTTAATAGATTATTTAAGGGTCGGCAACGTATCTGTGATGCCCCTGGTGTTGCAGGTATCCATAGGCGACGGTGATCGCATACAATCAGGCGACCCGTCTGCTTGTTTGCATCTATGGCATAAAAAAATATGTATCCAAAAAAATCTTATTTAGGTAGATATGGTGGTAGAGAAAAACAGATAATGTGAGAAATACTAAGTACGAAATTCAATTAAAATACCTTCATAGAATAATCTTCACACCTCCACAAAAAATACCGCACCACATCGATAACTCATTCGATCAGTTCATCGGCCCTTAGTGAGCTTTTCCACGGACAACATTTGTGTAGATTTTTGGACAAATTTTTTAACCAATTAATTTATGCGATCCATGTCTCACAGATAAAAATAATAATTTTCAATATAACTCACACACAAAAATTTCAGAATGGGATCAAATTGAAATAGGACCATTTGGGAAGCACCAGCTTACAAATAAAAAAATAACCATCAAAATCGGTTCACCCAGTCGAAAATTCTAGGGTAACAAACATTAAAGAAAAAAAAAACTAATTCTGAACCCCCTTCCTTTTTGGAAGTCGGTTAAAAAGAGGCGAACTTTTTTGCTTTTAATAATTTTGTTCGAAAATGGTACAACAACCACAGAGGATACAAATTATAAAAAAAACTATGGGTACAACAAAACCCGCCATTGTCGTCGATGGAAAAGTCAACAACTTTTTTTAACTTTTTATTTTTGTCTTTTTAACCGGCTTCAAAAAAGGAGGAGAGGTTCTCAATTCGCTCAGCATTTTTTGAAGCAATCAGGAATGTATGTTAACCGATATCTCAGCCAACTATTGTCCGATATCAAAAATAAATCTTTTGTTCGGAAGGCTATACTTCCAATTTGGTCCCATTGTCATCAAGTCAGGATCTGATGATGGGATCTCGGGGAAATCGAGGGCAACCCTCAAATTTTACAGGCACTTATTACGTTTTTCATATATTTTCTAAAGCTGTTCAAATATTTGCGACATAATCATCCTCTCATATGGATGAGCTGATGATGAAGGGTACAAATCCTCAATGGTTAGAAGTTGAAATAAAACTCTTTCAAAATTAAACGTACATATAGACATTATAGACCGATAGTTGTATTCTTTCAGGACTTCTATTAGAACCGACTTCAGAAAAAGCGGAGGTTCTATGTTTTGTCGCTTTTTAATGTGATCTACTTGCTGTGTCTCTATTAGCTTAGATTTTTTTTTATTTGGTAAAATGAATTAATTAAAAAGGTTAATAAAAAATCTACGAATGGTAGAACGTATGTTGATTTTATTTTAGCAGGTTTGTCGTTACGCACTTTTCCAAGGCAGAAACGCTAACTAACGTCATCTATAATAAAAAGTGTGAACGTCACAATCTATGGTCATAATGGACTATTGACTAGAGTCACACCCTGTATGAATACTTAGCGCGTAATAAAATTTGGCGCCATAGAGCTGCCTGTATATAGCTCTGAAGAATGCTTTTGAATTGAAACATTGAACCCAACTCGAACCTAAACTCAAGGGTTACCCAGAAAGGGTGTACTAACCCAAAAGGGATCATCATTATGAACAATGTTTACTATATGAGAGAAAATCTGATATCGCAAAAAAATATCAGCTGTCCCATTATTATCACAGAATACATTTATGTACGTACAAATAGGTACAGAAGATTCACTCTGCAAAATCATTTAAATAATTAGCGACTCTTGCTACTACACAATAAAGTGCAATTCAGGACGTGCGAGCGCTAACTACCTACAGCTATATTAACCTACAAGTTGCCTCTCTGTCTATCGCGTAACTCTTGTCGCGTTATCTCTGTCTATCGCGCGGCAGCGGGCACGGCAAGTCCGACAAGACGACTACTTGTAGCTTCATACCTAAAGTGCGAAGTGCGCCAGGACTGGTATTATTACTTAGCGATGTCCCACATTCATACAAACACCGGCTAAATGGAAGCCGCTAAAGATATTTTTTTTAAAGATTTTTTTTGTGTGTTGAACCCACGATGCGCGAGTCCGACTCGTACTTAGTTGGTGTTACAGTATTTTGTTTTTAGGGTTCCGTACCCAAAGGGTGTAAACGGGACTCTATTACTAAGCCTGCGCTGTCTGTCTGTCCTTCCGTCTGTCTGTCTGTCCTACCTTTTACAGCTGTACCTACCTTTCGACCCGTATAATAGATAGCCATAAGAAATTTTCACAGAATATATAATGTTACGGCGGATTAACTAAAAAAAAAAAAAAAACAAAGAGTAAAAACTAAAGGGGATCATCATGATCATAATCATCAGCCATAAGACGTCCACTGCTGAACATAGGCCTCCCCCTTTAACCTCCACACTGAACGACAACCTGCCATCTGCATCCACTGCATGCCCGCGACTCTTACAATGTCGTCAGTCCATCTAGTGGGAGGCCTACCTACGCTGCGTCTAAAACCCCCAAAAGTAGGTAAAAGAGAAACCCTAAATACAACAAACCTATTTTTAATGTATTTTTCGTATTTGCTCTAATGTAAAAACGGTAATAGGTGCAAGCGTCAAACTTGGCATGATTATAGTACACACTAAGTCATAAACATTCTAAAACAACAAATAATAAGTAATGACCAAGTGTGAGTCGGTGACAACTTTCTATTCACCAACTGTTCTCGTACGATCACCGAAGTTAAGCAAAGTCGGGCGCAGTCAGTACTTGGATGGGTGACCGCCTGAGCGTGATGTCTTTTTGCACTACTTGTTTGTACTTTAGTAGTTAACAATTTACGTGGAGGTACGGAACCCTCAGCATGCGAACCCGACTCGCACTTGGCCGCTTTTATTTTACTCAAAAAATTAACCCAATTTAGCTACAATCTTATATTAATCATCAGACATAATAATATAACGATTCTATATAAATAAATGATGAATGTTTGTCCGGCTGTGACAATCAAGTCCATGCATGTTATGATCGCAAATATTTGGACGCAAATATAAAAAGTTTGCAACGAAATGGGAATCAGTTTTTCAGATAACGTGTGAATTATTGAAAACAGAATTGATTTTAGAGAATGGCGGAAACGGCACGTCTGAATGTTTTAGGTATCTCACGTCAGTTTCAAATACAAAAATGTTTATTGTGTCAAAACAATACAAAGACCGACATAGCTATTAAATTTGTAAGTAGCAACGGGCAGGCCACATCGCTCGAAGAACTGATAACTGATGGGGAAGAAAGGTTGTCGAATGGAGACCACGAACCGGAAGACGCGGCGTAGGTATAAAGGCCTCCCACTAGATGGACCGACGACATTGTGAGAGTCGCGGGCATCCAGTGGATGCAGATGGCAGGCTGTCGTTCAGTGTGGAGATCAAAGGGGAGTCCTATGTTCTGCAGTGGACGTCTTCTGGCTGATGATGATTTTTGAATGATTATTTAAAGAGTTTTTCAGTCACCAATTTTAAAGTGACTAAAATTTTAAATATATTGTTGTACATTACAGTAAAAGTTTAATCAGTGTTTGCGTGTATTTATTTATTTCTGTCGTGGTCGTCCCATTGCAGGGCAAAACCTTTCTTTCTTCCACTCCCCTCTGTTCTGTGCTATGGCGTACCAGTCTTTTGCGTGGTATTCAAGAAAAAATCGTCATTTTCTTGGCCTTCCAAAGGGTCGTATGGCATGCGGCAGCCATTCTGTAGTGGTTCTAGCCGACAGCTCATCCGATATTCTACTTACGCGTACAGTTCATTTATTTCAACGATCCATATCTGTACATAATCAATCCTTATTCCGTATCACTGCAATCAGCGAAGCATTTCAACCCAAGAAGTAATTTCAAATGATATTAAGGACATAAATAAACAAACGCTACTCGTTAGCAAATTACGAATACATATCAACTTAAAAAAGATGAAAGATAAAAGAACATGTAAAGTGAAGGTGTATAAAAACAGTAGGAGAAGTTGGTACATAAGACTCTCCACTGTAAAGATATTTTCTCTGTTTTTTGTATAACTTACTGTCCCACTTTTGGGCAAAGGTCTCCCCCATTTCCTTCCATAAATCTCGATCCTCCGCAGACCTCTTGCCAACCTCTCCGGAATGAGTCAAGATCGTCACGCCAGCGTTTCCTAGGCCTTTCTTGACTGAGTCATCCATCAGGCACCCAGGCAGGTGTGACAATCCTGGCCCATCCAAACCCCCTCCCCCTATTTTAGGAAAAGTATGAACAGCGTTTTCTCAAATATGCTTGGAAATTCGATAATTAATAACCGACTTCATAAAGGTTTTCTGTTCCACTGTTTTTTTTTATATATATGTTCACCGATTTTTCAGCCAATAATGAATAGATTTTGAAGATTCTTTTTTGATTGGTAGGTCATACTTCAGAGGTAGTCCCATACAAATTTCATCGAAATCGATTTATTAGTTTAGTTTTATAATCAAAATAACTGAAACATGTCATCATGAAAACATGTCATCAAGTAAACGAAGTTGCGTATTTACTGATTTTGAAGTCGGTTTTTCGTATTGATAATTACATCATACATACATCATCAGCCAATTAACGCCCACTGTTGGACAAGGCCTCCCTCATAGAGAGGGGTGTTGTCATAATCCCCACGCTTGGCAGGCGGCTTGGGGATCGCAGTACGTTCACCGTGTACTATTAGGACGCTGCTGCCCATCTTCCGGTGGTTCTGGTCGCAGTTTTAGACAAATCTAAATTTCTGTACTGATTAAATACAGGTGAGTATATCAAATCAAATTTCCATCAGATGAGTTGATGACCACCTGTAGACGTAATACGACGTAGACGCGGCGGCTAAGTTAGTATCTAAACGGTGTCAACTTAATAATGTCTAGGTCAATTGTATTTTTTTCTGTGCCTTTGGAGTAGACTGAAATTAACTATGGAAACTAATATTTAAAAAGTCTTTTAAAAACTTAATTTAAAAAATGGGTATTAGAATGAGCCTTTTCCAGGCATTGTCAGTATAGTTCTTTATCGTCAAGAGATGGCGCTGGCATAACTTTTAGTACTTAATCATGGCAGTGGAGAACTATGTTCAGCCAACGTAAATAGTTAAAAAAATACAAAATCCTGTATTTTTTTGTAATTATTACTATCTTTGTGATAGTAACATATTTAGAAAATTTTACGTTCATTCATTTCCATCCTACCAAACTTTTAATTCCCTTGTTTATTAAAATAAAATGAATGACAGAAGTTTGTACGTAATGTCACGTCATGGAAAGTTTTAAAAGAAGTTAAACACTGAAACTTACTGTTACCAAAACTGTCACCAACGCCATCTAGCGAGAGATAAATAATGGTAAAATGACACTTTAGAAACCGCTCATTAATTTTCAATCGCCCCATTTTCGAAGAGCCCATTTTTTATAGGCTTAGTACAAGACAAGCATGGTACCAAAGGCGTTATATAAGTCGTTATTAGTCGTCGTGTTGTTTTGTTATCAGGAAATATTGTCTCAAATACGTTTTGATTTTTAGCTGTAAGTTTTTGAGAACATGTAATAAAATAAATATATAAAACCTTCCAAGGTAGGTATTGTTTTGTACTTATATGTATTCTGTATCCAGTTGACCTACTGCTAACACAAATTTATGGAAACCTTTAGTTTGTTTTTGAGTCAAACGCTAAACCAGGTTTAAAATATGCAATTTCGAACCCTATGTCAAAGTAATAAAAAGTGTGTTTTGGTAATTTAAAATGGGTGGACCAAACTCAATTTTGGGCGGCTCCATGTTCTGAAATATAAGGAGCATTACGAATTTACACAAAGAGCTAGGATGCACACTCTAAGAGGGGTATAGGATGCACACACACTCTCTGAAATATAAACAAAAAAGTGTTTATTTATAATAAAATATTTTTGATATAAAAAAATTTAGAAAGTATAGATAATAGGTATGTAGAAACTGTAAAAAAGTATTACGTAAGAAGTAAAAAACTTTTTTTTGAGGGTTCCGTAGCCGTACCCAAATGGTAAAATGGGACCCAATTAATAAGACGTCGCTGTCCGTTTGTCTGTCCGTCTGTCACCAGGCTGTATCTCATGAACCGTGATAGACAGTTGAAATTTTCACAGATGATGTAATTCTGTTGCCGCTATAACAACAAATACTAAAAACAGAATAATATAAATATTTAAAGGGGCTCCCATACAGTCTATGAAAATAATATCGATGATCGAATAGATAAATGAACGATTATACATTACCACATCCTTACTGTGAGCTGTCAAAATTATCATCCTAAATTTACAAAGCATAGTTTAAGTTTTTATTTAAATATTTTATATTATAGTTTTTAGTTTGTATTATTGTGTATTATAAAACTTAACATTATTGACTGTCCTATAGATTATATTTATACTTGCAAAGTTTAAAATCAAAATTACTTGAAGTAGGTTTAATTCTTAACTCATGTTTTTAGTAAACTTACTAACTACAACATGGGTTTCTTCAAAAGACGAGTTAATAGAGTCTTAAAGGGTCGGCAACGTATTTGTGATCCCACCGATAGGCAACGGAGACTGCTTACCATCAGACGGCTGGTCTACTTGTTTGCCACGTATGGCATAAAATATGTAATATATAGACTATATTTACACAAAAATTGACATTATTTAAAAACGAAGTTACACAAAAGCGTGTTAAAATAATGTACCGACATATATTTAGCCACCAGCTCTTAGCCTATAAAACGTCAGTTAATAGTAATTCCAATGCGTTTCGATTGATGTTGGGAGCAGTGGCGACCGCACTTAATTGGTTTTTGCAACGTGTATTTATTAAACGCCATTTTTCTTTTCGAAAAAAAGGTGAAATATATTTATTTTGATGATAAAAGGGGCCTTGGGGGAGCAACTTTATTTTTATGTCCGTGTTTGGGTTTTGGACGTTATATCAGTTATTCTTATTATGATAATTAATTAAAAAAACTATTTAGAAGAAGGTGCGGTCTACCATGGAGCATGCTTGCCAAGAAAAAACCGATTCACTCATGATTTGAAGATACCCAGATTGTAACTATCTTGGAACACCCATTCAGGCAGCGTATTCCACAGTTCACACAGTAAAAGTGGAATCAAAACGCTTCGTACGGGGTTTTGGAATATCAACCAAAAAGCGGTGTCGATTTTTCGTTCCCAGCAGTCCGATAGAAAAATGAGCAGGAGTGAATTAGATCATGCAGATCTGATCACAGAAAAGATTTTTGTTTGTTTAAATTAGAACGGCTGTCAAGACATTTTTGTAAGAAATTTGTTGTAGCCACTTGCACGCATATAAACCCATAGCAACTGTGACGCGGAGTTCGACGCGTTGACATAAATAAGAATGTTCAATCTTATATAACCCGTACAAACTAAAGTGCATGTGTCCATGTTAATAGAACAATTTAATAATACAGAAATTCTAAAACCAATGTCACATAATGTCATCACTAGAAAAGTTTCTCAAAACATACTAAAGATACCTAGGGTTAATAATTTTTACGGAAAAAGAATGACAGCATTTTTAGTTCCCACTCTCATGAATAGAATACCAAATGACATTAGAAACAATATGAGCAGTAAAAACTGCAAGAGATTATACATAATTTAAAGCTTAAAACTTAAATCAATAAATATTAAAAAGAGTTTCATTACCTAAATATAACAAACAAGCAATAACTTAATTATAATACGTACTTAAAGATAAATATATAACTATACTAGCCTTCGGCCTCGCTACTATGACCCTCTCCAGAAACACGAAATTTCATCTAATTCGGTATAGCAATTCTCGAGTTTTTTTTTTCGTAGAATGAGGTAGGAAGGTAACACTTATCACTGATCAAATTTTTTAATTATGTTTATTTATGCTTTTTTGTGGTTATGTTACCAGTACCCTTAGTACAAGATTTGATAGTTTTCGAAAACTTTTTTCGTTTTTGTTTTGTTCTATACATTGCTGGGCTGAAAGCTATTCGAAACCTTTTTTCGTATTTGAGTGAAGCAACCTATACTGTCGATTACTACTGATTTTAGTTCCGCCGCGTTTCCGCTAGAGGCGCTTTGCTAAAATGTATGAAACAATACGAAAACGAAAAAAGTTTTCGAAAACTATCAAATCTTGTACTAAGGGTACAGGATGAACAGATGCTTGCTCGGCAAATTATTTCAGGTACTTATTTGTAAATAATTATAAGTATAGATTTAAAATTTATTTAAATTTGAGATATTATGTCAGTGCGTGTAGTGAAGGTAAGTATCGATACAAACAGCTTAGTTTTTCGGTACTTATTGTTCAAACTATTATGTATACATACATATGAAAAAAAAAAAAAAACTGTCACAATACCTGTTGACAGAGTTTCCTTCTCATATCCGTTCTATTCACTTCTCTTTTCTGTAACAAGTTTGCATTAGATCGATGCACTCTCCAAAATGTATCCGATAAAAAACCGATAGACTAGCAACTTTGCGCCGATGCTCAAGACTAGTCTAACTTAGTCTGAACTAGGGCTTCGTTGCTGATGACCTTAGCACGCCACTATGACCAACAAGGACTCTGCTTCTTCATTAACAAACCAAGAAGCATAGAGTTAGGAATCGGGCGGAGCGGCCGTCGGAAGTCTCTATTGTAACTAACAGACACGCATGCATTAAACTTTACTTGAAGCTTGATGGGCAGGGTTGTGTGGACATTCCATCCAAAAGCAAACTGACACCGCTTCAGGGTTGATATTTCGAAAACCCATAAGAAGCGCTTTGATTCCACTTTAGAATTTATTTTTTACTAGCTGCTCCCCGCGGTTTAAAACGAGTGGTGATGAAAATCGATGATGATGATGATGATGATGAAAAGTAGCCTTTGAGTTGATCCAGGACATAAGAAATGTATACTCGTATTCCAAATTTCATCCAAATCCATCCAGCCGATTCTGCGTGATTGAGTAACAAACATCCATCCATCCATCCAAACTTTCACATCTACACTAATATTATAAAGAGGAAAGATTTGTACCTATTTTTGTATGTTTGTATGTTTGTAATGAATAGACTCCGAAACTACTGAACCGATTTGAAAAATTCTTTCACTGTTGGGAAGCTACACTATCCCCGGGTGACATAGGCTATATTATATTTTGTAGCGAGGCCGAAGGCCGAGCTTACACTCGTGCGAAGCCGGGGCGGACGGCTAGTCTAATAAAGGTCGGGGAAAAAGTTTCTTCGTATTTTATAAACAAATTCAAGACATATTTTTTTCAAGTTTAATTACATTTGATTATAATATATATGTGCCATTTTGTTCGATAACTTGTTGCCATCTTGTAGGTAGTGACATGATCCCGTTGCTGTAGAAATTTTGGGACTTCTGATCAAAACAATGCAACAAGTAGTTTTGACAGTCCTCTCTGGATGTTAATCTAACACTACCCAAAAAATTCTGAAGAGACCGAAACAGGTGGAAATCTGTGGGTACAAGGTCAGGGCTATATGGTGGATGCATTACCACTTCCCAACCAAGCTCTCTCAATTGTTGCTGAGTGGCCAAAGATGTGTGCGGTCTGGCGTTATCATGATGAAAGACCACGCCCTTTCTGTTGATCAATACCGGCCGTTTCTTCTCAATTTCTTGTTTGAGTGTCATCAGCTGTTGGCAGTAGAGATCCGAATCGATGGTTTTGCCCGGCGGTAAAAGCTCATAATGAACGATGCCCTTCCAATCCCACCATACACACAGCATCACCTTATTACGTGTTAATCCGGGTTTCGCTACAGTCTGTGGTGCTTCACTGCCCTTTGACCATGATCGTTTGCGCACATTCTTGTCGTAGGTGATCCATTTTTCATCACCAGTGATCAATCTTTTCAAAAACGGTTCGGTTTCGTTACGTTTTAACAGAGAATTGCAAATGCGCACACGATTCATTTGGTTTCTTTCAGTGAGCTCGTGTGGCACCCAAATATCGAGGTTTTTTTTATACCCAGACTTTTTCAAATGGGTCAAAACTGTTTTGTGGTCGATCCCCAGTTCTTCAGCTACGTCGTAACTACTAATATGCCGATCTTGCTCCACTTTTTCAGAAATGGCAACGACTTTATCCGTAACAGGGCGACCAGAGCGAGCTGCATCTTTGACATCAAAATTTCCGGACTGAAAACGCTTGAACCAACATTGTGCTACTTTTGATGACACTGCATTAGGTCCATAAACGTCACATATTTAATTCGCGGCTTGTGTCGCATTTTTCCCTTTTATTATGCGAATTGCTAGTCTGTGGAATGCGCCGCCTAAATAGGGTCTTCTCCGATAGTTACAATCTGGTTGTCTTTAAGTCTCGAGTGAATCGATTTCTTTTAGACAAGCATGCTCCATCGTAGACCGCATCATCGCTTAACATCAGGCGAATTGGCGATCCAAGGATACAGTTTTATTGATAATTACCTGATAATCTCTACCAGTCAGATTTTCTATCCATTTTCCACATTTTCAACACACAATTCGCTAAGTAGGAATAAAAAACAACGATTGGCCACTATTTTAAAAAGAATATTGCAAATGTTTTGATGTGATTTTAAATATATTTGCCAAAACCCTTAAAAACATATTTTAGCAAAATGTTACTAAAGCCTGAACAAGTAGACGATAAATTATGGAATAAATCGATACAGTGCCTAACCCTAATTATATGATACAGCGTTCAAGTAAATTACAATAAACGCTCCTTTGACAGCGACTCGCGACCACTTTTGTTTACGAATGCTTCCACCAGTCGCAAGTGGCGCCAGCTTCTAAGCCTGCATATTGCGACGGACACAGAAAAGAGAAGGGTAAAAAAATTCTCACTTCAGTGGCGACGGAGAACAGGCTTATCCACACTACCCGAGCGCTACGAGCAGGCTGTTTACATAATCGTAAACGGCACAATGCTCTGGTATTGTAATGAGTGGCACCCACGCGAGCGGCGGAGTGCCCAACATTGGGGTGTGGTGCAAGTGTAGGAGGGAGCGAGCAAACGGGCCTAACCGGGGGAAATTGTTTAATTATGTGGGGTTAGTAGGAGAACTTGCGAAAAAATTATCGTTAAGTAAACGATAGCAAATGTATGAAAAATTCAGTTTCCTTTCACGTCCGATAGAGGCGCTGTTCAGTTTTTCATACATTTTGCTATCGTTTACGCAACGATAATTTTTTCGCAAGTGCTTGTACTAAGGCCACAGATGACTTTTGCTACGCTACTTATTTCGACCGTAAAATGTACTAGCCGATTTGCCTCCTTCTTCTTAAGGGGCCTGTTCCCGTCTGCAGCTGTCTCGTTCGTACATATTCACATTATTGAAGATATAAAATCAGTGAGTATGAATTGCCAAAAACTGAAAAAAAAACATGTTTTGGGTTCTGTCCTGACATTAAAAACAAAGAAACTGTCAATTTGACATATATAAATTTGATGGCGTAATATGGTAATAAGAAAAAAAAAACACTTGTTACCATATTACTCCATCAAATTTATATATGTCAAATTGCCAGTTTCTTTGTTTTTAATGTAACGATAGACACCAAAACATTTTTTTTTTCAGTTGTTGGAAATTCACACTCACTGATTTTATATCTTCAAGAATGTGAAAATGTACGAGCGAGAGAGCTGCAGACGGGAACAGGCCCCTTAATGCAAACCGCTAGGGACTGAAATGCTTTGCCGCCGTCCTCATTTCCTGAAAACTATAACCTGGTTGTCTTCAAGGCCAGAGTGAAAGTATGTTCTAGGTCTACGTGCTCCATCCTGGGCCACAAAACCCTTTCCATCTAGTGAGTTGCTTGCGAAATGTAGATACATCTCATACTATATTAAAAAAAAATGTGATAGGTCTTCAATAACAGTAGTTAAGTGTAAGAAAAAGTGGACATAAATACGCAGGAGAAGATAGTTTAAAATTAAATAAACAACGATCATCATCATCATCAGTCTGAAGACGTCCACTGCTGAACATAGGCCTCCCCCGTTAACCTCCACACTGAACGACAACCTGCCATCTGCATCTACTGGATGCCTGCGACTCTCACAATGTCCTCGGTCCATCTAGTGATTATTCAAATGGGAGGCCTATCTTCTGGTTCGTGGTCTCCATTCGACAACCTTCCTTCCCAATCGGTTATCGGTTCTTCGAGCGATGTGGCCTGCCCATTGCCACTTCAACTTGTAATTTTTTACAGCTATGTCGATGACTCTGGTTCTTTGGCGATTTGCACGTTTCGGATTCTATCGCGCAAAGAAACTCCGAGCATAGCTCTCTCCACTGACCGGATCAAACAAGGATCAATTTTTTTTTTTTTTATAATATGTGATAATTTGTGATCTGTTAATTGTCAAACGATCAGGAGATTAAAATAAAATAAATAAATAATATTTGGGACATTATTGCACACATAGTCATCTGACCCCAAACTAAGCAAAGCTTGTAATATGGCAGCCAGATACTGATATACATACATATAAATTGGGATTTAAATGAAAATAATTAGAAATAATATATATTTTAGTATGGAAAATTTAGGTGGTTTTCACACATTTTATTTATATTACACGGGAATTACTCACGTAAGATTAAGCCGGTTGCTCCTATAGACTACAGTTTCAACCACACCTTACGTGAGTAATTCCCGTGTAATATAAATAAAATATCATCCATTAGGATTGAAAATTGTGTAGGAAAAAATTAGTGAAAATGTGTTTTAACGCCATCTAGTGACACGATTACGTAAACATCCACCCCGCTTCATCTTGTGCCTTGTTCCGCCATATCTCCACGTCTATAACAGTAAGTTACAATCTCTTAAGTTCATAAATGCGCCATATTCGGACCATTTGGTAGTTATTTGTTTCCCGGTTCGACTAAACTTAACGAAATATATAATTATAATTTTGTATGATACAAATTGTTGAATTTCGCAATTGCCTAATGCTTATCAAAAACTTAAGTAGGTCTAAAGCTAAGTAATGTCACAGAAATCTTAGAAAATGCCATGTAAAATGTGTTCCCCGATAGTTAGTACTATCTGGGTGTGTTCAAATCACGCAGTTACATGCACCATGTTCACGGGCAGTGGCGGATTTACACATTTGCCGCCAGTAGGCTATTCAAATTTTGCCGCAATGAAATCGAAACTATGATTTGTGCACTATCGTCCTAATTAAACCACCTTTTTTAAAACTAGGGGATCGATGTGTAAGTTATTAGATTATTTTTAAAACCCAAACGATTGCACAAAAGTAGTTTTAGGGTAATTACATAATAAGTATATATCTAATGAACTAAATTCTGTAAAACAAAAAAATCCCCAAATTTGCCGCTCCTAAAATTTGCCGCCCTAGGCTCTAGCCTACTCAGCCTGCTGGTAAATCCGGCACTGTTCACGGGAAGACAATCCCTTCCCGTGAACATGGTGCATGTAACTGCGCCGAAATATCGGGAGCTCCTTCCACAACCTTACCACGGTAAATATCCCGTAAATAATCATATAACTGTAGGTGAATTACTACTTAAATTTTCACTTATGACGTGCAGTCCTATGACTGATGTATTTTTTTTGTGGAGAAACGTTTCTAGTTTTAATCAACTAAACGAGGATAAAGCTTTATTTAAAAACGTTCTTTGTTTGCCAAAGAAAAGCATCATTGACTCGCTTTTCGATTTTTGTTTGTAACACATTATTACTTATCGGCATCTATATATTTCTAAACGAATCTACGGGCAGACGACAGCGCAATGAGTCATGACACAAAATTATCCACACAAATTCAATCGGTAACATTTCAACCACGACTAGATATAGACGAGTCCGGATTTTATTTTATTCGATTATAATTCGATAATAATAATATTATACACTGTTTTAAACTATCACGGTTGTTCACTAAAGTTATATGATTGTTCACGGGAAGACAATCCCTTCCCGTGAACATGGTGCATGTAACTGCGCCGAAATATCGGGAGCTCCTTCCACAACCTTACCACGGTAAATATCCCGTAAATAATCATATAACTTTAATAATATTATGTATAATAAAAGAACTGCTTCGCCAGAAACTTAATAAACGGGATTCATCCCCTAATATACTATCTTTAGTGGTAGAATATATTATCATTCTAGAGATATAAGACTATTGAACAAAAAAAATATATGAATTTACGATCGGAATCGATATCACGTAACATACGCGCAAAAAAATATAATCGAATTGAGTACTTTATTCCCTGAACTACTCGCTTTTCACCCTACTTTCCCCATGAATGTTCGAATTATTCGAATAAAAATAACAACACCATTGAAAGAATTCATATAAATGTAGTTACCTAAATATTTAATTCAGTACCAAATTTTGCTGACAATTTAAAGATTACCTACGTATAAAAATTACGATTTGGCGTTTGACCTCCAACTCGCCTGTTGGTGAGCAACGATGTATTTATTATAAAAATAATTCTCGCAGTTAAAAAAACTAAAAAACACGCTTTAAAATTAATCGCTAATCCAGAAGATCCTGGTAAGAATAATGGGACAAATACTAAAACATACATACATACCTGACTGCCCCGGTGGCTCAGTTGGTAGTGAACCTACTTTCTGTGCTTGGGGGCGTGGGTTCGATTCCCACCTAGGGCAAACATTTGTGTGATAAACATTTGTGATTTTTCTATGTCTGGGTGTTAATATCTATTTAAGTATGTATTTAAAAATATATATGTATTTATATCATATCAGTCTCTGGCTGTCATATTACAAGCTTTGCTTAGTTTGGGGTCAGATGACCATGTGTGCAATAATGTCCCAGATATTTACTAGTATACCAAGCTAATATAAATAGTTAGTTAATATAATAGTTAATATAATATAATAGTTCGATTCCCATCTAGGACAAACATTTGTGTGATGAACATTTTGTGTTTGTTCTATGTCTGGGTGTTAAAATCTATTTAAGTATGTATTTAGAAAATATATATGTATTTATATCATATCAGTCTCTGGCTGTCATATTACAAGCTTTGCTTAGTTTGGGGTCAGATGACCATGTGTGCAATAATGTCCCAGATATTTACTAGTATACCAAGCTAATATAAATAGTTAGTTAATATAATAGTTAATATAATATAATAGTTCGATTCCCATCTAGGACAAACATTTGTGTGATGAACATTTTGTGTTTGTTCTATGTCTGGGTGTTAAAATCTATTTAAGTATGTATTTAGAAAATATATATGTATTTATATCATATCAGTCTCTGGCTGTCATATTACAAGCTTTGCTTAGTTTGGGGTCAGATGACCATGTGTGCAATAATGTCCCAGATATTTACTAGTATACCAAGCTAATATAAATAGTTAGTTAATATAATAGTTAATATAATATAATAGTTCGATTCCCATCTAGGACAAACATTTGTGTGATGAACATTTTGTGTTTGTTCTATGTCTGGGTGTTAAAATCTATTTAAGTATGTATTTAGAAAATATATATGTATGTATATCAGTCTCTGGCTGCCATATTACAAGCTTTGCTTAGTTTGGGATCAGATGACCATGTGTGCAATAATGTCCCAGATATTTATTTATTTATTTATAAGCGTGTTAAAAATAGTTGGACTGCCCATAAACCGTTGAATTTCTAGATATTATCCCAAAATATTCCCACCGCCTACCAAACCAATTGGCAGCGTACCCAAGTCGGGTGCGCTGGCGGTATTACTACAACCACGCTGGATGGCAATACTTATGCGTTGAGCCAGAAAACGGCAAATTTTAGTATAGCAATGCTTTAAACGACATTATTTTAGTTAAGGCAATCCTTGAAATGTCAACAATAGGGAATGACAATGCTTAAAACTTCAGTATTTTGGGAATGACAATGCTTAAAACGTCAATATTTTGGGAATATCAATGCTTCAAACGTTAGCATTTTGGGAATGCCAATGCATAACGTCAGTATTCTGGGAATGACAATGCTTAAAACTTCAGTATTTTGGGAATATCAATGCTTCAAACGTTAGCATTTTGGGAATGCCAATGCATAACGTCAGTATTTTGGGAATGATAATGCTTAAAACTTCAGCATTTTGGGAATATCAATGCTTCAAACGTTAGCATTTCGGGAATGCCAATGTATAACGTCAGTATTATGGGAATGACAATGCTTAAAACTTCAGTATTTTGGAAATATCTATGCATAAAACGTCAGTATTTTGAGAATGACAATACTTAGAACGTCAGTGTTTTAGGGATGGCAATTCTTGAAATATCACCATTTTAGGAATGGCAATGCTTAAAATGTCGGCATTTTGGTCACATCTGTTTCTTTATGCTACTTGCATTTGTTGCTGTAATTTATGAAAATGAATGCGAAGAAATTGTTCGATTGATTCGAATGTCATTTCTAATTCCCCTCTCTAATCCCGAGTACCTACAGGCCACTATGCGTGCGTGCTAAAATCAATTCCCGACCAGTAGAAAGCATTAAATGGAGCAAATTACGTTACAATGTTACGTGGTAACCTACAGTTACGTGAGTTAACGAAGTTTATGTGATTTACCTTAATTTTCTATAGACTGAGTCGCTAGCCCTAGTGTTATTTTACTGACGAAAAAAGGAAGAGGTTCTGCTAATGCGTATTTTTATATTGGAAACTATCTGCGATTGACAGTGTCACTAGGGTGTACATTCCCTCACAAACCGTATTTTTTCCTGGTTAAAAAGTATTCTGTCATTCTCCGGCCCTCCAACTAAGAAAAAAAAACAAAATTAAACGTATATCATAAATAAATAAATAACTATTTCTATGCAAAAAACCAAGTCGATCCGTTGCTCTATAGCTGCGTGGAAGAGACGCAAACAAAAGTATAAATAGTTTTTTTTAACTCAACTGATGACCAGTTTTTCTTGAAACATTGCTAAGATCACTCAAACCGCTTTTTAGGGTTCCGTACCCAAAGGTTAAAACGGGACCCTATTACTAAGGCTCCGCTGTCCGTCCGTCTGTCACCAGGCTGTATCTCATGAACCGTGACAGTTAGTTGAAATTTTCACAGATGATGTATTTCCGTTGCCGCTATAACAAAAACTACAAAAAAATAGAATAAAATAAATATTTAAGGGGGCTCCCATACAACAAACGTGATTTTTTTGCTCGTTTTCGTTCGATATTGAAATATTCCAGAATATTTAGTTATATATTCACTTTAAAAAGAAATTATTAATTTAAAATAAAATTAATATTTCAGGGGGCTCCCATACAAAAAACGTGTTTTTTTTTGCCGTTTTTATAGATAATAGTACGGAACCCTTCGTGCGCGTGTCCGACTCGCACTTGGCCGGTTTTTTTAAACTCCCGATAATTGGAACTGATAATTTTCAAACGGCTGACCAGATTTTCTTGAAACATCGCCAAAATCACTCAAACTGCTTTTTAGGGTTCCGTACCCAAAGGTTAAAACGGGACCCTATTACTAAGACTCCACTGTCCGTCTGTCCGTCTGTCTGTCACCAGGCTGTATCTCATGAATCGTGATAGTTAGAATGTTGAAATTTTCACAGATGATGTATTTCTGTTGCCGCTATAACAACAAAGACTATAAACAGAAAAAAAAAATATTTAAGGGGGCTCCCATACAATAAACGTAATTTTTATGCCATTTTTTATAGATAATAGTACGGAACCCTTCGTGCGTGAGTTCGACTGGCACTTGCCGTTTTTATTACAATGTAATTGCAACTGTCAGAGTTAATAAATGCTTGGACAGAATCTAGATCAGCTAAACAAATCAGCGAAGTTACACAACCACGAAAAAAACAAACACCTTTCCAAAAAAAGGTTATTCAAAACCTTCAAAAAAATCTGTATCATAAATAAAAACCTACCACACCCATATTTCGTAAAATTAAAGGATGCAGTTGCAACGGCATAAGTCAGAATGCATATAAAAAAAATTAGCCCCAATCCGGGTGAAGTCGACACCTACAATTATATTTTCAAGATATTTTATATCTTACGTCGTAAATTATAAGGAGCAAGGGGTACTACTATTGGTATGACATCTTTTTAGCGATACGCGTTCGACTTTCAAACCAAATGGCGTGGATCAAAACCCAACAGCTTTGAAAAGTTATATATAAAAAAAGTATAAATTATAAAAGTTTATTAATTCAAAATAACTTACTGACTAAATACATACATCGAGTTAACAAAAGATGCTGAAGTAGGTAACAAAATTAACCCTTTCTAACAGTGTTTCCTCGGTGTGCACTGAAACCCACACTAGGGTGACCTGTGTTGTGGGCTTCAGGCTCAATATATAGAAGTCACAAAGCGTAGAAAATCATACATATAGTCAATAGACACTGTTTTAAACTACTATCACGTTTGTTCACTACAGTTATATGATTATTTACGGGATATTTACCGTGGTAAGGTTGTGGAAGGAGCTCCTGATATTTCAGCGCAGTTACATACATTGTAACGAAACAAAACGTTACATATTTATATAATTATAAATACATTAAAATTATTAGAATATAAAATATTAAATTAAATTTACAATTACATTATTATTTAAAAACATACACAGAACAAATAAAATACTTTAATTTCCTTAGTTTAGTACATCTACCTAAGTTGTTTAATTACTTTCAAATCCGAACGTGGCTATGCAATTCGCATGTCACATAGATTTGTATTACTCACGGCCGGCGGGGCATGACTTGAGGTATGAGGGGAGCAAGCCTCTGACTGCGCGCCTAGCGGCCATTCGAAGCGATTCTGATTCTTGAGACGGTTGACACTTGTTTAGCGTTCTAGCGGACAAGTGATTTTAATTCGCATTAATACCAGCGATCTAGCTGTTATTATTGTGTGCGTCTCCATGAGAGTGATTTCCCGTTATAGGGTGAGTTTTGAATGGCACATAAAAACATTTCATGTCTTGCTTTTATTCTGTGTATAATTGTACAATTTGTGTAAAATTATTATATTTCAGTTTTCTTTTTCACTGTACTATTTCACATATTTAGCTTGCTTATTTCATGGAAATTTCCTTTAAAAACAGTTTTCAATTAATTTTTTATAACTACCTTGTTTTTTTTATTTATTTTACTAAATGTACGCATTTAGATAGCCTTCAGCATTTCAAACACATTGTTCATTTCGTTTTATGTATCGCTTAAGCCTTCAGCACATCTAGGTACTAAAATGCAACTCCGTTCTGATAGTAGTTACCACCACGACAAAACAACTATGCACGTAACTACCCACATTATTTGTGATGCCGTGGTGGGCCCTCAGAACGGAACTTAGATAAGCCAAATATTAATTATTTGGTTTGTCGATTCCAGGACCAATTTCACCGAAGGAAACCTTCATACATTGCGTAGTCCGAGTTGGGGGACTACCACCGGTCCGACCCGAGTGCGGTCGATTTTCAAAACCTCACGATTTGGTCGTCGTATCTTCGGCTGAACCAACCTCGCTGCGCGTCCTAGTGCCGAGGCCACTTCCCGAGCTGACCCTGAGGCCACCTACCATCTTCGAGCGGACTCACAATATAGGGTAGTACTGCGCTACGGAAGTAGAAACAGGCGAATCTTCAGGTCGAACAACCACGACCCTATAAATTTTATGTGCCTCCTTCTGAGCTATATTCTGGTAAATTCACTATTCTAAATTTTGATCTATTCTTTTGTTTATAACTTAACTTCATTCGTTTAATAAATCTATCCTTTTGAGTACCTATATCTTTTTCATTTTTCATTTTCTTATTACTATATTAGGTAAGTAAATACTAAGGGCCTACTTCTCCCATTGGTACAACATGCACCATGTTCACGGGTTCAGTGATCCGGGAGCTCCTTCCACAACCTTACCACGGTAAATATCCCGTAAATAATCATATAACTTTAGTCAAAACGTCCGCAGTTTCATATATATAAACACAGCTGTAATATACAATTTATATCAAAACAAAACTATTTTACCAAAACCAACCGTATGTTTATACATTTGAGGCTCAGTTTTCTGTCTGTTCGATTTGCACAACATCGTCAAAACTCGTGAACCGTCGAGCAAGCGAGACGACGATTATGTCTGAATCGCAAGTGGGAATTTCTCTCCCGAGAGAAAGAGACAATTTTCTCTTTCCCTCCCGTTCAGACGGTGGTTCGTCAGCCAAGTTGACGTGTCTGTTACGGCTCTTACTGTATTTCACACCCTACTTACTTACTTTAACATCCAGACATAGAACATAGACAAATGTTCATCACATGAATGTTTGCCCTAGGTAGGAATCGAACCCACGCCTCCAAGCGCAGAAAGTAGGTTCACTACCAACTGAGCCACCGAGGTAGCCCGTCGAGAATGCAATAAATTGCCTTAGGAATACTACTTCTTTAATAATGAGGAAAGACAAAACTTAGATTCGTTCGACTTCCAAGTGTGTCCCAATCAGGTTCCGAGTGAGTTCCATCAACTTTCCCACATATAGTACCCCCCCGGAACCATAAATAACCATTTTGTCAGTCAGTACGAACTCAACTTGGGATATAAACGTAGAAACGTTAAAATCACATGAGTTACGATCAACAGAAATATATTGTGTTATTAAACTGAACGACGCAATTATACGGGAATAATTAACTTATCGACATAATTATCCTCCGTTTTCGTCTATTCTAGAAATTAATTCTCAAAATGCTCGAGAATTCAAACATTACTAATAAATAATAATAAATATCTGGGACATTATTGCACACAGGGTCATCTGACCCCAAACTAAGCAAAGAACCCACACCCCCAAGCGCAGAAGGCAGGTCACTACCAACTAAACTGACGGGCCTGTAAACTCTAGGTAGTCTATCTACTCTAGGTTTCTACATCAACAAATAGCCAGCAATCGCTTAAGATTGCCTGGAAGATATCGCTTATAGCGATAAGGCCGCCAATTGTTTCACTAGTTTTTAAGTTGTTTTTAAGGTTATCTATACTATGTACGTTTGTAATTTTTGGTGTGAACAATAGAATAGAAGAGTTATCTATCTATCTGTCTA
This sequence comes from Agriopis leucophaearia, assembly GCA_949125355.1. Classification (NCBI taxonomy): domain Eukaryota; kingdom Metazoa; phylum Arthropoda; class Insecta; order Lepidoptera; family Geometridae; genus Agriopis; species Agriopis leucophaearia. Next base: position 8,285,672 of record OX421289.1, read on the forward strand.
TCTTTGACAGGCCCGGTGGCAATTAGCCCTGGTGCCGGGGCAATAGAATACGGCACCGGTACCCCCTGCCTGTAGTAAGAGCCTACTAAAAGAGGACCTATGGGTTCGGGATGGTCAAAGTTGAGGCTCTGACCATCCACTTAAGCGTGCCCAGGGAGAGTACGTTGTGTGACCAACGTTGTCGGGACAGAGACAACACGCAGGCCCGGTGGCTCAGTGGGTAGTGAACCTAACTTCTGTGCTTGGGGGCGTGGGTTCGATTCCCATCTAGGACAAACATTTGTGTGATGAACATTTGTGTTTGTTCTATGTCTGGGTGTGAATATCTATTTAAGTATGTATTTAAAAATATATATGTACGTATATCAGTCTCTGACAGCCATATTACAATCTTTAGGACTAAAGACACACACTAGGACTAGCAACTCAGCCTGTACGAAGTTTCTTACAAGTTTCGAAGTTTATTTTACACTAGCTGCGCCCCGAGGCTTCACCCGCGTGGTGACGATGATGATGATGAAAAGTAGCTAATGTGTTAATCCAGGTCTAGGTATATCCCAAATTTCATCCAAATCCATCCAGCCGTTTCTGCGTGATTGAGTAACAAACATCCATCCATCCATCCATGCTTTCACATTATAATATGATACTAACGGAACTGACAAAGGATTTTTAATTCAACTGTAGGTCTCACCAGTCAGCTGACTATAGCAAGCAATCACTGAAAGGCCCTACTGTTTTTGTGCCCTAGTTCATGCCCTAAGGCCACAAACCACTTAAACAGTGGCTGAGTCATAAATATGCGCGTGTCGTATGCTTAATGATACCAGTATGCAAATCAGGGCCCTTAGGGAGCAGGCATTGGCATGAGCGATAGCGATTTAATAAGATATACCACAGAATACATATAAGTACAAGTACAGAAGATTCACTCAGCAAAATCATTTAAATAAGTAGCGACTCTTGCTACTATACAATAAAGTGCAATTCAGGACGTGCGGAGCGCTAACTACCTACAGCTATATTAACCTAGAAGTTGCCTCTCTGTCTATCGCGTAACTCTTGTCGCGTTATCTCTGTCTATCGCGCGGCAGCGGGCACGGCAAGTCTGACAAGATGACTACTTGTAGCTTCATACCTAAAGAGCGGAGTGGGCCAGGCCTGGTTTGCAATACTAAAATCTAGAAAAAAAAAAACGAAATCATGTCGGAGAGTGTGCATCGGGTCTGCATGATCTAATTCCTTCTTGCACATTTTTCTATCGAACAGTCGGAACGGGCACGAAAAATCGACACTGCTTTATGGTTGATATACCGAAAATCCGTACGCTAAGATTCAATTTTTATTCTGCGAACTGCTAGTCTGTGGAATGCACTGCCTGAATGGGTGTTCCCTGATAGTTACAATCTGGGTGCCTTCAAATCAAGAGTGAATCGGTTTCTTTTAATTAAGCGTGCTCCATCGTAGACCGCATCGTCGCTTAACATAAGGCAAGTTGCAGCCAAACGCAAGCATATATTAATAAATAAAATAAAAATACTTCCGCTCGTCGCTTCATCTGTCATCAAATCGCTACCTTACATCCATATTGTAATTATGACAAAACAATTGGTAATTAAGACTTACGATTATGTTCTGATAGCGACTTAATGACCTGGGACCATGTCTTTATGGGGTAATCTGAAATTAATATAAAACGGTCGGGTAATATGGTACTTATTTTCGTAAAACGGTCCGAGGTGTAAAGTGGGTGTAACCTAAATTAGAACACATGTTTTTTGATTTTAGAAATAATTAATACTTTTTGCAGAAAATTAAACTTATTTAACTTAATTTTTTATTTATTTATCAGGATGGTCTTAACCAACCTCGAGATGTACACACAATTATTATACATATACTCGAGATATACATAGTACTTTTAAAGTGTGAAAATGGGCCCAATATCATAGACCTAATCGAAATTTAAAAGTGGACAAATTTGGCACATATTCCAACCGATTAAAAAAATGGGGTTCTCAGACTGTTGGGGTGACGGAGAAGTACTCTATGTCAGTCCTTATAATGCACACTATCTTCATGCCAAATTTCGTTGAGATGAGCTAAGCAGTTTAGTCATGATAAGCGAGCAAACAGACAGAGTTACTCCGCTCTAAATAATGTTAGTTAGAATTAGGCTTTGTGTCTGTGTCAGTCCGTTTGTGTATTTTTGTTACTTCTTCATGCCTAAAGCGATCTTGATGTTTGTCGCGTAAACATTATGCAGCATAAACAAATGTGTTTTTTCGTTTTAAAAATATTTTTGCCCTAAAAACGGCTTGGTCGCAAACTAGTCAAAAACTTAATAGTTCCTAAATATTTAAAAAAATTATGCAGGTAGGTATTCAATTTAATTCCCAACGTGGACCAAGAGTTACCAGAGTTAGCAAAAACACTGCTCACAAAAACTATAGAATTTCCCGACTGTCGTTGGAGGAGGGTTATACTCGAAAAAAATAATTATTTAACACTTCATCATCATCATCGTTTCAGCCATAGGACGTCCACTGCTGGACATTAGGCCTCCCCCATCGATTTCCAAAATGGCCGGTTGGAAGCGGCCTGCATCCAGCGTTTTCCTGCTGTCTCTTTTAGGTCGTCTATCCATATTGTGGGTGGACGTCCTACGCTGCGCTTACCGGTCCGTGGTCTCCATTCGAGAACCTTTCGGCCCCATCGGCCATCTGTTCTGTGTGCTATGTGCCCTACCCACTGCCACTTCAACTTGCTAATCCAGTTTTAACATTTAAAAATATAATATTTGTGTGTATTATGATGAATATTATTCATGTTAAAGAATTAACTAATTTAGAATAAATAAAATAAAAAGTATAATTCCCCAACTAATTCTATGCTATAAAACTTTCCAACTAGGAATGGACTGTTGTCAAAAAGGCTAAACCATTTACGACCAATAACATCGCATATTTCCAATATTCGAAAACCTCTAAAAATACCATCAAAATGGTTATAAAATTTGATGGCATTTCTTTAATTCCGATATAATCGGGTACCATAATGTATATAATCGGGCGAATGGGCATCATAAGTATATAATCGGCCGTATGGCCATTATATTGGACATAATATTATAGGCGGTTAATATGGATTAAAATTTTGATGCGACAGTTAAATATATTATTGGTTTTTTAAATGTGTTTGACAGCATTGTTAGAGGTTAACTATTTTGGGGGAATTAAAGTTTCAAGTCGATTTTGACAGTTTTGATTTAATTTTATTCTCGAGTGAAATGTTTAGTCAGATGTGAAGTAAGTGAATAGATATTTCTTAGGCAAGCGTGTTCATCATCAATCTCATCATCACTTCACATTAGGTGAGAGTGAGGTTAAACTTATACCTAGTTCGTTTAAAGAAAAAGACAAAAACTTTTGGTAAAAATAATGCAAATGCGTAGTATTTGCATCGGAGCTACACGAACTTATCCTACCATGCCCTTTCTTCTACAGGACAAGTAAGAAAACGGCCCATTACCACATTTCAAATAAAGTTAAATGAGCGGCTAATTTTAAATACTTAAATAACTATAAGTACTTACTTATAAAAAAAACTAATTTCCATTAAGCCAAAAACATAAAAAAACCCAATTTAAAAAATTTACTCCACCACAATGGCGCGTAATTCAAAAATCGAACGCCGAATTGATGTCCAACATGAAAAAACCAATTTCGGGAACAATATAAAGCTATCCGGCGTTCCAGTGATGCCAACCTATAGAAGTAGAAATGAGTGAAAACCACTCGAATGATCATTCGATCGATTTATCGTTCGAATCACAGATAGAAAATATTCGAATGAAAATATTTACAATCAGCATACTATTATTATAAATGCAAAATTGTGTTTGTTTGTTCTCCATTCGACGTGAATTATTGTTATATTATAGTAGTCACAGACTAGGTATAGCTACTACGTAGCCCAGACTTGTAGTTAGGATTATTTTCAATGGAAATAATTCAGTCAAATACCTGAGAAGCGGGGTGAGGGGTTACTAAATGCTAATTGGCCCATTTAACGTCAGTTCAAAATGTAAACCAAAGCATAGTGATGGCGTACCTACGGTATTGGTCGGAAATGACGTGATGTTTAGTGGAATCAGTGGGCGTGTTTTATATATCAGTAGTGGTCAACTGATGAAGTGTCTGAACATGTTCGCCCTGCATTCAATGTCTAGCTATAAAAAGTCTTTGAGACTGCCTCGGTGGCTCAGTGACTGCCTCGGTGGCTCAGTTGGTAGTGATCCTACTTTCTGCGCTTGGGGGCGTGGGTTCGATTCCCATCTAGGACAAACATTTGTGTGATGAACATTTGTGTTTGTTCTAGTCTGGGTGTTAATATCTGTTAAAGTATGTATTTAAAAAATATATATGTATGTATATCAGTCTCTGGCTGCCATATTATAAGCTTTGCTTAGTTTGGGGTCAGATGACCATGTGTGCAATAATGTCCCAGATATTTATTTACAGTACAGCATCAGTCTATCATGTTTCAACTACTTGGCCACAAGCCTCCTCTCAGAGGAAAAGCATGGGCCCTAATCCACCATGCTGGCCCACTGCATGTTGATGAATGTCCATGTCTTTCAACTTTTAAGGTTCTTGGACATACCGGTTTTCTCATGATGTTTTCCTTCACCGTTTTTAAGCGATGGCATCGTATCAGCACTGAAACGTGTTTCTCACTATGGGCCTCATAAGAAAGCTCAAAGTCTTACAACGAGCTATGGAGAGGAACTACGTTTATCAACGAGATCGAATCAGAAATGAGGAGATCCGTAGATTTATTTATTACGATAAAACACGGTCAAACCAATTACATAAATATCTCACAAATTATCATTATACATAAAAAAGATTATAATAAAATTAAAATACATTAAATGAATTATAGTTACCGACAGCCCACCGGATTAGCAAGTTGAAGTGGCAGTGGGCAGGGCACATAGCACGCAGAACAGATGGGGCCGAAATATTTTCGAACCGAGACCACGGACAGGCAAGCGCAGCGTAAGACGTCCACCCACAAGATGGTCAGACGATCTAAAAGAGACAGCAGGGGAACACTGGATGCAGGCCGCTTCCAACCGGCCCTTTTGGAGATCGAATGGGGAGTACTATGTCCATCAGTTGACCTCGCATGGCTGAAAAGGTGATGATGAATCATCAGAACTATCATCAGACTTCACCTTCAGGAGCGTTTCCCACTCTGTATATTCATTAAAATCATTATTTATAAGTAGTGATCTGTTTATTTCCGTAGGTAGGCCTCCCACTAGATGGACCGACGACATCGTGAGAGTCACGGGCATCCAGTGTATGCAGATGGCAGGACGTCGATCAGTGTGGAGGTTAAAGGGGAGGCCTATGTTCAGCAGTAGACTTTACATGGCTGATGATGATGAGTGATCAGTTTATCTGTTATTCATAAAGATTAAGTGTGCATGGTTAAATGCCATTTCATTACGTAAAAGTAGTCATTCCACATTATTCTTTAAAATCATGAAATATTTTATGCATAAAAAATGTCAACTTCAGAAATAACAAAAAATGTATATAAAGAATCAAAGAAAAATAAATTCTGAATTCTGAGATAATTACCAGTCCCGATGAAGAATATTTATGAAGTAACTAGCCAAAATTATTCGATACCAAACCATTCGAATGATTTGTCTCTTATACAAGATACAACGAAGTGCATTTCGAATACCGTAAAATCCCTCTGACGTGGCAATACGTAAAATTCATTGTCAGTTTTATGTTTCCCTTTTTACGTTACGAGTTATTTCCGAAATCGGACCATTTAAAAATGCAACTGAGCTACTAAACGTATTGTTTTTTTTTATATAAAAAAAATATACAGTACTAAGACTGTATTAAGTCGAAAAGACGTTATTGTGAACAACTTTTACTATGGGACCAACCCTGAAATCGCGAAAAATACAGCCGTTCCATAAATTTTTTGAGTGTTAATGAGCGTTTTCTATGGAACAGTGTATGGTTTTTTTTCATGATTATGGTGTTGGTCCCATAGAATATAATAAAATAGAAGTTATTTTTAGGTCGTCTTGAAACTTATTATTTGTGTGAATTTGTTTTGTGAAAATTATATGGACTGGACCTATAAGTCTCTCTGAATTATATGAATAAATTAATTTAAAAAATTAAACCATCTTAGTATTAAATATCATCAGGCGAGTTGGTGGCGAAACGTAGATCTATTCTATATATTATATATAAGAAAAAAAAATACAATAACATAAGTAATACAAAATTTAATGATAGTATAACAATGACCTCCTTGCGGCTTAGTACAGTGGACATTATATGCGTAACCCTGTAGAATAAGATCGACGGTTGGCCACCAACTCGCCTGATTTTTTTTATGCCATAGAGCCAAACAAGCAGATGGGCTGCCTGATTGCAAGATATCACCGTCGCCTATGGATACCTGCAACACCAGGGGCATCACAGATACTCGTATGTTGCCAACCCTTAAAGACTATTAACAGTCCTTTTGAAGTACCCCATATTAAAGCTACTCATAAATGCCGCAGGAGGGAGCTCGTTCCACATATTGCAGGTGTAAGGCAAAAAGGAACTCGTAAAACGCACAGTGTGCGATTTCCACCGATCTATGGATGAACTTTCAGGCGGTGGGCCACTGATGTTTCATGGCACCAACCATGGTGCGATGATAAAACCGCGATGCCAGTATCAAATCGAACAGTTCTTCAGAACATTCCCCGTTGTAAATGCGATAAAAGACACAAAAAGAGCCAACGTCTCTGCGCATGCTGAGCGGCTCTAGGTGTTCAGTGAGCTTGGGATCGTCGACAATTCTGACAGCTCTACGCTGTAATGCACCAAGTGGCTCAAGCTGACACTTTTATATACAAATATTTAAGTTATGAGAACAATAGTTATATTAAACAAGGATATTTTAATTCTAACATTAAAAACCCTCGGTACAAACGGGTCACCGTGTATAATGCGATAATACAGTCATGATTTGAACATCGATGTAGAGAGTAGTTACGGAGTAGGAAGCTAGTCGGTTAATATGCAAAACTTATTGTACCTCTCTGAGTGGAGATTGGGTTGGTGAGAATTGGCCACTGTCGAATATTATAAAATCAATTGTTTGACCAAAAAAAGTACAAAATACATATTAAAACCGACACGCATACATAATTATATAACTGACTAGCCGTCCGCCCCGGCTTCGCACGAGTGTAAGCTCGGCCTTCGGCCTCGCTACAAAATATAATATAGCCTATGTCACCCGGGGATAGTGTAGCTTCCCAACAGGGAAAGAATTTTTCAAATCGGTTCAGTAGTTTCGGAGCCTATTCATTACAAACATACAAACATACAAAAATAGGTACAAATCTTTCCTCTTTATAATATTAGTGTAGATAACCGATGGGGAAGAAAGGTTCTTGAGTGGAGACAACGAATTCGAAGACGCAGCGTAGGTAGGACTAGATGGACCGACGAAATTGTGAGAGTCGCGGGCATTAGCGGATGCAGATGGCAGGATGTCGTTCAGTGTGGAGGCCTATGTTCAGCAGTGGACGTCTTCTGGCTGATGATGATAAAAAGTGTACGTATTATGAAAAGCAAAATTGCCAAAAAAGGTCATTTTGCAGAAGTAAGTCTGAAATTGTGAGTTTTATCCTCAATCGGTTTACAGACAGTCTAGTTATTTTATCACATCTTAGCTATATATTGATAACTAGCTGCACCCCGCGGTTTTACCCGCGTGGTGATGAAGATGTTGAACAGTAAGCTATGTAAGGTTGTGGAAGGAGCTCCCGATATTTCGGCGCAGTTACATGCACTATGTTCACGGGAAGACTTACCACGGTAAATATCCCGTAAATAATCATATAACTGTCAGAACTGCTATGTTGTAGGTATTATTGAGAATATTTAAAACTCCGAAATTACAACATGCGATGCACTTTACTGCGAACTTTTAAAACTTCTAAAGTACCTAGCAAAATCTCATTCTCCGCCAAATAAAGAGATTTTAAACATAAAACAGTTAAAACACTGTTTTATACTATCACGGTTGTTCACTACAGTTTTATGATTATTTACGGGATATTTACCGTGGTAAGGTTGTGGAAGGAGCTCCCGATATTTCGGGGCAAACCGGGTATATTTTGGTGATAACCGTAGCAAAACAATAAGAAAGAGGGTAGATCGTTTTGTCTGCACCTAACTTTGAACTGTCGACCAACCACCCGCATTCTTCAGTCTTCCCGTGAACATGGTGCATGTAACTGTGCCGAAATATCGGGAGCTCCTTCCAAAACCTTACCACGGTAAATATTCCGTAAATAATCATATAACTATAACGACCCAGTTGACCCAATGACCTATTCTCCTCAACCCACGTATCTAATAACACATTCATGGCATGCTCCGCCGAAATTTGGCCAGAACCCGCGGAGTAGTTTATGGCTTCCTGTGAGGTCACACAGACCCCATACGATTGGCCATTAGAGCCTATTAAAGGTTTTAGATAGGTCATCATGGATGGTCTAGGTTTTGTTGGCACGATGCATTGTAGGTAGGTCAAACGCAGAGTAGGGCTCTTCCACAGTCTGTTACAACTTTACCATTTATTCAACCGTCAAGCAGTAGTATGCAACATTACTATGTTCGAATTGAAGGCAATGATTCTAATGAAATAGCTTAACTCAATTGATAAGCCAAACGTTTAGTAGTGGCGCCTATTTTACTATATTTACCAGCTATAAAAACATAAAACATTGTTAAAAAACCTAAACCTAACCTATTATTATTTATTTATTTCTAATCTCGGATCTAGCCCGGATATTCTACACGACCTTATCCCTTTCTACTACAGGACAAGTAGGAAAACGGCCCATTACCACCCATACATTGTGGACTTTCCGTGGTAACAAACGTTTCGATTCTACGTTTCTAATCCGTACGGCCAAGGATTGGAACAACCTGTCGTCTTCCTTGTTTCCTGAGAGATATAATCTGGGCCTTTTCAAAGCAAGAGTGAATAGGTCTCTGCTAAGTTTGCGTGCTTCATCTTCGACCGCATCGTCGCTTACCAACGTGCGAGTTGGTGGTCAAAAGTGGACATATTCGCGACAAAAAAACGAATTGAGAACTCCCTTCTTATTTGAAGTGAAACCGATAGACTAACAACTTCGCGCCGATGCTCAAGATTAAACAGCTTAGCTTGAACTAGGGGATTGATGCTGATGAGCCTCATGGCACGTTTCTCAATGGACTCCAACGTTCCAAGCTAGTATTTATATAGCTGTTCCATCCCAGAAGTGAGAGCAGTACTCCATGCACAACCGAACTTGTGCTTGGTACAGTGATAGCAACTGTTCTGACCTGAAGTATACACTAAGTATTACCTTGTTAGCCGATATTTAATTAAACTTGCAAACCTTTCAATACGACACTGGCAATTAAACAAGAAGCGCGACGCCAAAATGCTCTCATAAAGAAAGATTGAAAAAAAAAGACTGCACGTCAGAAGTGAAAACTTAATTGTAATTCACCTATTCTACAAGAGATGGCACTGTTTTAAAATACACGGTACAGCGTGCCGAATTCCATTATTTTTGTTCACCCAAGAAGTTTTCACTTCAAAAACCACATAGATAACCTGGTTCTTCCATTACCTCCCATACCTGTCGTCCCACACGGCGCGGCTCGCATCCATCACTATATTATCACATGTACTCACACACTGCATTATAATTATATTCGATTAGCATTGTTGGAGAACGAACGAGTTTGATACTTGCTCGACTAAACTGTATATTTGACGAATCTCTAGTATCCATAGTGTGTGTAGTAGCATTTAAAAAGTATAATTATATTATCAAATTTAAAACTGTGGAATTGATTTTAATGACATTTGATATGAAAATTGTGTTTAATGTCTAAAGTATTAGGTATTTTTTATCCTAGAAAATGTGAGAAAGCAGGTATTTACCGTTTGTAAAACCGTTTACCGTATGGCGCAGCTTGTCATTCTAATAAATTTGGAAAGATGTAAAATATTTTTGGTGGAAATGTTTGTTTACACTCATCTCTTCAACGGGTTATATCATCTGGATGAAATTATTTTTTTGATACAAAATGGTGTTTCTTTTGCAATCTTTTAAATTTCCCGCATTTATCCGGGAGTGAATCGATATATGGAGAGAGCTATGCTCGGAGTTTCTTTACGCGATAAAAGGACATAGCTATTAAAATCTGCAAGTTGAAGTGGCAATGGGCAGGCCACATCGCTCGAAGAACTGATAACCGGTGGGGAAGAAAGGTTCTTGAGTGGAGACCACGAACCGGAAGACGCAGCGTAAGTAGGCCTCCCACTAGATGGACCGACGACATTGTGAGTCGCGGGCATCCAGTGGATGCAGATGACAGGATGTCGTTCAGTGTGGAGGTTAAAGAGGGAGGCCTATGTTCAGCAGTGGACGTCTTCTGGCTGATGATGATGATGAATCGATAAATAAGGTAGAGACGAGTAATAAATTAGTGTTATATCAAGTATCAAAATCGTTTATACGATTATCTAGTTCCATCAAATCAATAATTTGAAAGTTGCCTCGGGCGCCAATAAACATCAGACAATATCCACGTAGGTATTTGTACATCCACAAATATTGTTCAGTTCATATCTGATCAGTATGGTGTGGGCAATGTTACCTATTTAATCTTTGGGAAATATTACAAAAATGATCATTGGGCAATGTTAAACAAAAAAAACTTCGCTAAAGCACGTTTTTATCTCCCGACGCGACTCAAAAAGAGAGGTATCTGTGTGTCTGTTTGTAGCATCGTAGTGCCCAAACGGCTGAATAGATTTTGATTTTTGTTTGTTTGAAAGGTGATTTAATCTAGAATAATCTTAGCTATGATTCAAAGTTTTTTTTTCAGCCATTTGAAAACTAATAGCTCATTGAAATCGGGGTTTAAAAAACCCTATTTATACTTGGTATCGGATACATTACGAAGTATGCATCGGATCTGCATGATCTAAGTCCTGCCGGTCTATTATGCAAGCCAAGTGAACGCGCAAGTGAAGTGATAAGGTAAATGAATGTGAATTTTTCTTGCCTATTTCTGCAGATAAATGTCAAAGCATTGAATTGTAAGGGTAAGGGACTAAAGTCAAGGGTGATCACTCGACATTTTGACATTTCTATAGTAATCGACAAGAAAAATACACGTTCACTTAGCTTATCACCTCACTTACGCGTTCAGCTTGCAGAATAGACCGGCTGCCCTTCTTACTATTGGCTAGTGTAGGTACTACAAAAAACTGGCTAAGTGCGAGTCAGGCTCGCGCACTGAGGGTTCCGCACCATCACAAAATACAATAAATATTAAAAATCCACTGGATGCCCGCAACTCTCACGATGTTGTCGGTCCATCTAGTCCTACCTACGCTGCGTCTTCCGGTTCACGGTCTCCACTCAAGAACCTTTTTTCCCCATCGGTTGTAAGCTATCGAACACGAACTACACTAATCTAATAAACAGCTGCCTGTAGATATACCTAGATGATATATGAATACATAAAAATACATACGTAGGTATACAGAACCCCGTTTAGAAGAAGCAATCCATCAAATATTTCGGTAAACAAACGCTGAGGAAACCGGGAGATAAGGATGTCACTGATATTAAATGAACAAGGGATGTTTTGTTCTAGACGTTGTAGTATATCTTTTATCCTCATCATCAACTTTCATTCAACTTTAATAAGATTCTAAATTTACGTTTTTCTTCACGCAAAATACTGATGATGAATAATAAGTACTGTGATGGATAGGAACTGGAACGGAGCGGTCGAGAAGTAGTCTGGAAGATACTTGAAGAATTCGTCAAGATCTTTTACCGTGAGGAGCTTCTCTAGGCTGACAGAAAACACGGTGTTCAAGGCTAAAGTGAATAGAGTTTTTCTAGGTCAACGTGTTCCACCCTCGGCCACACCGTCGCTTCGCTCCAGTGGCGTAGATGGAAGTTTAAATAATGATGAAAAGCAGTCTAGCTGATGTAGTGACATGGATGAAGAGGATTATGATGCCTCACGCAACCCAGTAGCGATTCTAGTTTCTTCTGTGGCTTCACTGAGCACATGCTACAGTTTCGTTATCCTTCATACAGCCAGGACACAGTGGACTGTTTTGGCTCCCATAAAAATGAACTATGATGTGTACATCCTTGATAGCAAGCATTAGCATCTTAGGTAGCTCGGATTTGCAAGTGGCAGTGGACAAGGCACAAAGCATACACAACAGACGGCCGATGAGGACGAAAGGTTCTTGATTGGAAAACACGGACTAGTAAGTGCAGAGTGCGACGTCCACCCGCAAGATGGACAGACGACCTAAAAGAGAGTAGTCTTTGTAGTGGTAGGACTCTTTTGCAGAGTCCGCCTGGGGAAGTAGCACATCTTTGCCAGTTATTCAATCGCCAAGCAGTAGTGTGCGAACACTACTGTGTTCCGGATTGAAGGCCAATGTTTCCAGCTTTCGCTTACAGGGCACACAGACATGAAATCGATGTGGGAAGGCCTATGTATAGCAGTGGACGTCCTATAGCTGACGTGATGATGATGTTGACATCCTAGGTAGGTATTTCTCGTTATAGGTAGAGAACCATTTGACGGCGTCAACAGCGTCAAAGATCGGTAAACATGTATAGGACGTTAAAAGCCCAGTTTTACACTTGAGCTCGCGTGGCTCCAAATTAATATGGTGACGGGGAAAAGTCAACAGACCACCGCGGTTGGATAAATACATTTACGTGTGTATTCGGGCAGACCGTGCGTGAAGGGGAGACGCGGGAAAGGTTGTGGGATGGTTGTATTTTTTACTTAAATTTAGAACTTTTTAGGGTTCCGTACCCATAGGGCGTAAGGGGTGTGTAGGGGCATCCAGTGGATGCAGATGGGAGGATGTCGTTCAGTGTGGTGGTCTAAGGGAGACTCCTATGTTCAGCAGTGGACGTCTTAAGGCTGATAATGATGATAATTCTATCTCTAAGGTTGAAAAATAAGGGTATTGAAAAAATATATGGGGATAATGCAATTTTGAAACGAGAGTAGATATCTGCTTACAAACTGCTATGCAGTTTGGCATAGTTGTGTAAATATGCCATGTATTATATTCACTGAGATAAATCACACTAATATCATATATATATGTGAAAGTTTGGATGGACGGATGTATGGATGGATTTTGTTACTCAATCACGCAGTAACGGCTGGATGGATTTGGATGAAATTTGGAATATAAGTACATTGCTTATGTCCTGGATTACCACATAGGCTTCTTTTCATCATCATCATCATCATCATCACCGATTTTCATCACCACGCGGTGCAGCTATAAATAAATAAATAATAATAATACAAACTTCGTGAAAAAATTACAAATGAATTTAGTTGTATTTTTTTTGTAAAAAGGTTTTATTAAATAAATAGAACGGTTAATAGAGATGTCTTCAAAGCACAATTAACACAATGACGTTGGGCAAGTGTATATACTCCACATTTTTATAAGGGCTTTTAACACCTCTACAAGATGTTGACTCGGTAGAGTGCGTGTTGACATTGTTCACTCCATCGCCTCTCTATGTCCATGATTGTATTACCTACCATCTATATAGGGTTACGCACATAGACTAAACCAGCCCTGGCGCACTCCGCACTTTAGATATGAAGCTACAAGTAGTCGTCTTGTCGGACTTGCCGTGCCCGCTGCCGCGCGATAGACAGAGATAACGCTAAGGTTGCCTGGAAGATCGCTTATAAGGCCGCCAATTGTTTCACTAGTTTTAAGTTGTTTTTATCTTATTATGTACCCATGTAATTTTTGCTGTTTACAATTTATCTATCTAACGCGACAAGAGTTACGCGATAGACAGAGAGGCAACTTCTAGGTTAATATAGTTGTAGGTAGTTAGCGCTCGCACGTCCTGAATTGCACTTTATTGTGTAGTAGCAAGAGTCGCTACTTATTTAAATGATTTTGCGGAGTGAATCTTCTGTACTTACTTGTACTTAAATTCTGTGACTGTACTTAACAGAAAGGAAGTCTTTGTACTATCGTCAATGATCGTTTTCTATGGAACAGCTGATATTTTTTTCACGGTTTCAGGGTTGGTCCTATAAAAATAAAAAAAACATAATGATGGGTACTATGGACTCCTTTCGGCGTAGTTCACCCTTTCTGCTTTACCTTGTATATGCTCGTACCTGTTAAAGGAGCATATTTTATACATAAAATTTGCTAGTAAATGTGTGTTTTTTTTTTTTAATTTTTACCGCTACCTCTCCTGTTTTTATATGATGGAGCACCCTTGCCTAGGAGATTCGATTTACACGTTATTTGAACAAACCCAAATTGTAACTACCGGGGAACACCCATTCAGGCAGCGCATTTCACAGACTAGCAGTACGCACAATAAAAGTGGAATCAAAGTTCTTCGTACGGGTTTTAGGAATATCAACCATAAAAATGTGTCGATTTATTTGAATATACAATAATGTTTTTATACCAAGTATAAATAATTCTAATAACTAATTCAGATTGTTTTTAATAAATAAGAATCTACAGTTATATGACTATTGACGGGATATTTACCGTGGTAAGGTTGTGGAAGGAGCTCCCGATATTTCGGCGCAGTTACATACACCATGTTCACGGGAAGACTGAAGAATGCGGGTGATTGGTCGAACAGTTCAAAGTAAGGTGCAGACAAAACGATCTACCCTCTTTCTTAGTCATAATCTCTCTTAGAATCAATTAAAAATGTAAGGTGCCCGAGGTGCTTAAAACACCTAAATATTTAGGTATGGTCTTAAAGAATTAAGTAAGCCTCTACTTAAGAAACTTTGATATTAAGTTGAAGGACTAGCTTAAATTTTCATCAAAATAAGTCAAGAAAATCTAGATGTAGTGTTTGATATGGATTAGTAAGTTTACTTTGTTAATATTAATGAAAGTTTTTTAATTAATTTTTTATTTATACTTTCAGATTGTTTCCATATAAATTTCAGCAAAATCCTTTCAGTGCTTTGTTTTTTTTTTTGAAATCAAAATAACTGGAAAATTTTGTTGCCTGAATGACAGTCTGATCATCCAAGTAACATAATTTGCCCATTTTATACAAATTTTGTGAAGTCGTTTTTTTTATTGATAATTATTTAATAAAAAGTGCGGCAAACAAGAAAGCGGGCCGCCTGATGGTAAGCAGAAACCACCGCCTATGGACACCTGCAACACTAGCAGTGTTGACGGTGCTCTACCAGCCCGGAAAGGTAGTTGTAGTGTAGACACACTTTTTGAAACGCTTCGTGTTGAAGCTCAGCCTGGAGACCTTTGGGGGGAGGATATTCCACCCCTTGCAAGTGCGCGGAATAAAGGAGCGGAAAAATTGAACTGTGTGGGATTTCCAGCCAGTATGTCCAAGAAGCTCAAAAGATACCAACACGCACAAAGACATGATACCAACACGCACTGGGCCAGCATGGTGGATTAAGGCCCATCCTCTCTGAGAGAAGGCATGTGTCCCAGCTGTGGGAACATGATAGGAATAATGATGATGAAAGGTAGAACAAACACATATACAGCGTAGGCTTAGAGTCCCGTTGACACCCCTAAAAACGATCCGATGGCGACCTATAACGAGCGGATGGTGACCTATTTTGCCGAGTTCCAGACAAAATTATGTTTGAGATAACCACGGAAAGACCACACAGATAACCACATCGCTCGAAAAACTGATGACCGATGGGGGAGAAAGGTTCTTGAGTGGAGACCACGAACCGGAAGACGCAGCGTAGGTAAACCTCCCACTGATGAACCGACGACATTGTTAGAGTCGCGGGCATCCAGTGGATGCAGATGGCAGGATGTTCAGTGTGGAGGTTAAAGAGGGAGGTCTATGTTCAGCAGTGGACGTCTTCTGGCTGATGACAGTGATTATGAACCACGGACAAGATCTTTACTATTTTTTTCTTCTTTTCTGTGAAGATAATATTGTACTTTTTATCAAGTTACTGCCTCATTCTAAACTAGCACCAAACTGAAGCCTTAAAGCATACATATAAAAATCATGATAAACAGACATACACAGTGAAGGCTCTGTATAACAACGCTAAGTGGGAACGAGCATAACGTAGCCGTGATACGGTAAAAGCAGTCATTTCGTTGCGTTTCATAGATTTTCTGGAAGAGACACGGATAAAAATATATTTTTTCTCCTTTTGTTTCCTGAGAACTACAATCTAGACATCATCAAGGCTAGAGTGAATATATTTGTTCTAGATCAACGTGTTCCATTCTAAGATATTTTTACCTGTAGATGGGTTGTGCCTGCCACCATATTAAGCCGGTATACCATGGCCAAGAAATTTGATGAATAGGTATTTAGCAACTCTATTGCTGTCGCGCTGCGCCCTGACGAGCGAGCTATCGATGTGTGCGTGTCGAACAGACTGTGCGTGTGTGCGTGCCCGCCCGTGCTCCCGCACTGAATGCCTAGTTGCCTACAAATTCATTTCGCCTCGCAGTCTACTCGGCTAGTTGATATCGTCGTTTGCCGAATGTCGAGTGATTTTTGTTATTTTGCGATCTGCTCATATTTTACTAACCAACTACGCCAAATAGACCAGGGTCGATAATTTTTGAAACAAAAAAAATCACATTAGGATGAAAGATGAAACCCATTAGAAAAGGAGGAGAATATGATAAAAATGAAAGGAAAAATAAATAATTGGCCAAGAGCGTGTCGAGACACGCATATGGTAGGGTTCCGTAACTAAAGCCATATAATTGTAGTCATAGTTCAGAAATTGATAGTTATAGAAAAATTCAAACGAACGAAGCTCTGTGGACTTAGCCAAATTTCGGAGATGTACCATCCCGACATAGCATATACTTTTTATGGTTCAAACATAGAGAAAACTGATTGAAAAATATTATTTGTTTGGATACGCTTTGAATTTGTTACAGTTTTATCGCTGTTACTCAAAAATTCATCATAAGATAATGTTCAAAATAATTTTGAATGAAGGTTTTAAATATGACCTATCTGTATTGTAAGACTCAAGTTTCTATGTCTAGTTTAGAAATGCAGGGGGGGGGGGGGGAATTTTTGCCACTTTGGCAGGCCATATTTCGCAAGGTATAGACTTTATAAAAAAGTGATGTATCAAACTTTACCTTCATTTTAAAAGACCTTTTCAACGATACCCCACACGATTAAGTGGATTAAAAAAACAATTTCATCCCCATTTCACATGTACGAGTGCCACCCCTAAAATGCAATATAATATATTTTTTATACTTTTAAAATTGAGATCTATATTATATTACTGTAATTATTATTTAAATTTAATTTTTTTATCTTAATAATTACAGAAGTAAGGTTTTAAAAAATTCGGACGGACGGACAGACAGACAGACAGACAGACAGACGGACGGACGGACAGAACGAATTTATAAGGGTTACTTGTCGGGCTACGGAACCCTAATTACGAGCGATCTGAGTTTGGGAAATGGGAGACCCCTCGTGAGAGGGGGGGGGGGGGGGAGGGAGTTAAGCGTAAAAAATGGTTTATCTCGATTTCCGGCAAAACTACAAGTTCTATGGAAAAAAGATTAATGGCAAAGTTGTAGGTAATAAAAAGATCTACAACTTTTGGCACAATAATTTTTTCACATAACCTCAAAATTATGTGAAAAATTCAAATAACCAAGTTTTTGGTTAAAATAATATACACGTTTATAAGTATGTATATTAAATACATACATACTTATGAACATAAAGCGAGCTAATAACGATACAGTAGCTACTCCAAGATATAGTGCAATTTCACACGATGCTTGAAAACTTCCTGTGAGGGTGCCGGTCTAGAATGTGATGATAGTTACGGATAGGATTACCATGTACAGTTCCTATGGGATAACTTTAACTATAATCTAAAGTAAAGTAGGTAAAGTATAGGTGTTGTATGAGGACTTGAGGAGATATCCGAGACCATAAATACCGCCGTAACATACTTCACCGTTGTTATGGGTGACTTCAACGCAAAGGTGAGACGCGGAATGTTGATGAGTTAAGAGTGGGATCATATGGATATGGACAACGGAATTCGAGGGGCCAGCGGCTGGTTGACTTCATGGAGAAGGAGAAACTCTATTTGATGAACTCCTTCTTTCAGAAGCGACCATGCAGGAAGTAGACGTGGATGAGCCCCGATGGTTCGACCAAAAATGAGATCAACTTCATCATGACGACCAAGAAGCGAATATTCAATGATGTCTCCGTGATCAGCAAGGTGAAAACCGATAGCGATCACCGTATTGTCAGAGGCACATTGAATATCAACAAGCTCGAGAGGTCGCGTCTGGTGAAGTCCACGCTCCATTCTGATCATACTCAACTCCAAAACTTCAAAGACTTCCAACTCGAATTGCATAATCACTTCCAGGGCCGAAAGCGGAACTGTTCGTACTAAACAATGGGCTGGTGGAAACTGTCCAAGCAGTGGGGTCCAAGTTATTTAAGATCCCACGCCGGAAAAGACTTCAGAAGCTCTCAGATGAAACCATTAAGCTAATGAAAGATCTGACTGAGATGAGACTGCAACCTTCAGCTGATATGTCGGAATATGGCAAACTTAATAGACGAATCTCGAAATCGGTGCAACACGATCTACGTTCCTATAATTACAAGATGTATTAGGTACGCAATTGAGCGGAACCAAGGCTCGAAAGTGTTCGCAAAGAATTCGTCTGTTGCGAAAAGCCAAATGTCGAAACTGAAAATCGAGGTTGGCAGTATCATTTCATCGAAGCCGGAGAATCCAACTCAGATGGGCAGCATTTGGGAAATTGCGTGACATCTTCTCGTCCAAGATACTACAGTGCTTAAGGACAAGGGTCTTTGACCAGAGTGTGTTGCCAGTTGCCAGTAATAACATATGGTACTGAGACGTGGTCCTTAACTATTGGCTTTTTAGAAAAACTCAAGAGTCACACAACGGGCAATGGAGAGAGCTATGCTCGGAGTTTCTTTGCGCGATAAAATCCGAAACGTGAATATCCGCCAAAGAGCCAGAGTCATCGACATAGCTATTCAAATTTGCAAGTTGAAGTGGTAATTGGACAGGCCACATCGCTCGAAGTACCGATAACCGATGGGGCAGAAAAGTCCTTGAGTGGAGACCACGAACCGGAAGACGCAGCGTAGGTAGGCCTCCCACTAGATGGACCGACGACATTGTGAGAGTCGCGGGCATCCAGTGGATGCAGATGACAGGATGTCGATCACTATCAGTATAGAGGTTAAAGGGGGAGGCCCATGTTCAGCAGTAGACGTCTTCTGGCTGATGATGATAAGCTATAATCTAATCACTTAGCAACGTAATAACCTAATGTATTTGAATAAAATTTTGAAAAAATATCTCAACAAGATTAACTAATATTAAGAGAATTATTTATTTATAATTTTTTCCACTTGTTACGATCCTGATATTCCTGATACACAAGTTACAATATTTTTTTTAATTCTTTCTTTTCGTACTTAAATGTGTTATGTGTGAAAACCACGTCAGTTTCCATAGTAAAAATAAATCATGTTGTGCGTCAACAATTTTGTCCAAATCCTAACTTGCCGACCGTTGCAGTAATGTGCTAAATTCACTGCACGCACAAAACACTAACTAAAGACGAGAACCGTCACATATCGATATCGATGGACAGCACTAATGTGTCGATACAATTATCGACTACATGTCTCTTCTCTAACTGTATACGTATTAGACCGACCCTCCCCTGACCTCGAGCCTCTGCCCGTAGAGCGCAATAAGGACAACTGCAGCTCGGATCGATTTATACCTACGAAAAGTAGACAAAATCATCGTTTCGGATTCTTCTGTTTCCTCATTCAAAAATAGGCCGATTTCATTATTTTTTTCAATTAATTGTTTAAAAAGGATTGATCTCGGCTTCTGTCATTTACTTTTGTTTTACAAACTCATAAATTTTGTTTGAGAGACGTCTGAACACGGAGGTAAAAATTTGATATTTTTTGGGATTTTTAAAGGCTCATATTTCTTATAGTACTTAACTTACGAGAAAAAATAAATGACACAAGCCTGACCATAAATGAGATAAATTTGATAAAAAATAATATATAGCTCTAGCGGTATTATCCAGGGAGGAAACAGGAGAATAAGTTTGTATGGACTAAACGCTGCCCAAATTGCCCCAAGGCACTGTTTCATACTCGTTACAGCCGTCTCTCAGTCACTCACTGCGAGTGTCCGGCAACACATTGCAGCTAATTAGCAAAAATAATTGTAATAAAGTGCCTTCCTGACTCTTTATAAACTGCACAAACTACACACGCTCTGTGAGAGACAAGAAAATGTTTCATTTCACGCGTAAGTACTGTATTTTTTATCAAAACAGATAAATAATATAAATTGTTTTATCTTAGTTGGCTGTTGTCACTACGAAGTGTATGAGTGAGATGTGTAGATCGTCTTGTGTGAGAGAGTGATAGAGATCATAGCATAATCGACGAACAAAGCCGAATTCAGCCGATCACCACGGCGGCGGCGAGCCGGTTGCCACTTTTAGCTGTGCTTTTAGTTTGTTTTTAAAGGAGTGTTGTTCGCCTATAACGTCTCTATTATATTACACCTCACTGCCGTCGACTATATTTTGTTGGGTGTGAGTGTACCCTTAGGAGTAATAGAGTTCCGTACCCATCCTTCCCGATTGGACAAGTTTTAGGTAGTTCTAGAGTTTACCATAATTTCGATGAGTTTACCTTAGCTTTTTAAAAAAAATTCGTCTATAAGGATATTGTGTCGCAATTTTTGTGCATTTTATTTTTTATTTTTATATAGAATAGATCTACGTTTGGCCACCAACTCGCCTGATGGTAAACGACGACGCCTTATTTGCCAGTTTTATGTATAATTTTTTATCAAATTTGATAAAGAGTTAGTTTTAAGATTTAATTTTCTATAACAAATGTATTTGACCTACCTAATATAACGAACCATTGTTATAAGGTGAATAAAAATCTGAATCTGAATCTAAAATGTCGTTAAACAAGTCATGGTCGCTGTCAGGCTCAAGCAAAGTGAGTCACGGTCAAGTCAAAGTCATGCTCTAGTAAAGTTTTTTCAAGAGGCTACTATGGAGTTTTGGAAACAACATGTTTCCCCGCGTAACTCCACCAACACTTAATAAATAATAATCCACAATTTTTAACCCCCTTCTACTTCCTTTATTCTCCATCTTAAGGTTGCCTGGAAGAAATCCCTCTTAGCGATAAAGCCACCGATTGTTGCACTAGTTTTTAAGCTGTTTTATCATGGGTATGTAATTTGTAGTGTGAACAATATAAAGAGTTTATCTATCTATAGATAGATTAACACACGAAAATACACAAGTTTAAGAAAATTATCATTATCAATCCAAAAAACCGACTTCATGAGAACTGAACCAAATTGAAATGGGACCAAATGGGAAGTACCAGCTTTCAAATAAAACATTTAAAAAAAATAGTCGAATAGATAACCTCCTCCTTTTTCGAAGTCGGTTAATAAAAGGCGACTTGTTAACGAGGATAGTGGCTTGAGGCCGGTGAAAGTTTTGACGTTGACAAGTAACCGATAAAAAAAATTGTGACGTAAAAACTGCCACATCCAGTTCTCTAACTCATGCGTGTACGTTCAACTCGCGTCTCGTTATACGCAATGAGAGAACACTTTCCTCGCGCAATTACGGACCGTGTACACAGACCTATAACATTATAGACACCGCCAGAGGATCCATAAACTAATCCTATCTTCCTTGCCAGAACGTAGCCGTAACAGACGTTTCGAACATGGCTGACGAACCGCCGTCTGACCAACGGGAGAGAAAGAGTGACAAAATAATTTCCCTCTTTTTCTCTCGTTGGTTGAGGTGGTTGACGTCAGCCAAGTTGTCTGTTACGGCTCTAAGGTTGTATAAAACTTGCTGCATTATTTTTAATGTGACATCATGCCTTAGCAGTAAAATCAACTCGAATGCCATGACGGCAAATGGCACGACGCTCTCTTATGCCGTTTTTTTACGTTATAGGTGGCAGACAAGCAGACGGGCCGCCTGATGGTAAGCAGTCATGCCTGATGTGATGCCTCTGCTGTTACAAGTATCCATAGGCGACGGGCCTATGGATACTTGTAACAGCAGAGGCATCACAAATACGTTGCCTTCCCTTTAAGACTATTAAATTGCCTTTTGAAGAACCCCATGTTGTAGTTTCATGTTTCATATCTGCCGGGCGTCCCGTGACGGCTAATTTTTTGTACTTATTATGACGCCACGAGACCAACTAATGATAGTTGAACTCAATGGAGTCGCACGGCCAACTTCTTTTGAAGAGGTTTTACTCTAAATGGCATGACACATGTCATTGATAGCAAAGAAATCGAGATATTTACAACAACGACAAAAAACGGTTTCTATGACACGACCTTGAATTTCTTAACTTGCATGCAGGAGATTCTATAAGACTTATAAAATGTCCAAACAAAGTTTTTTTAACGCATAAATAGGCTTGCGTTTGACCGTCAACTCGCCTGATGTTAAGCAATGATGCGGTCTACGATGGAGCACGCTTGCCTAGGAGAAGCCGATTCACTCGTGATTTGAAGACACCCAGATTGTAACTATCGGGGAACACCCATTCAGGCAGCGCATTCCACAGACCAGCAGTATGCACAATAAAAGTGAAATCAAAGCGCTTCGTACGGGTTTTCGGAATATCAACCATAAAGCGGTGTCGATTTTTCGTGCCCGCTCTGCCAGTCTGATAGAAAAATGGGCAGGACGGAATTAGATTATGCAGATCCGATGTACACTCTCTGAAATATATCCGATTTATTCGAATTCGATTAAGATTAATTCGTTCAAATCACATAATAAGGACTAGTAGCGTAGAATCCGTCACGTGATTTACAAAAAGCGTACAAGGCCGTCTGCCAAATAATATGTAGCCTTCGGAGCCTTTTACAGGTCATGTCCCAAACCCTCATATATTAAAAAAGTGTACAACCCAGAAATTGGCCTTCCTGTCAAAAATATATCAGCTTCTATATATGTATTTAAGTATGTATTTAAAAATATATATGTATGTATATCAGTCTCTGGCTGCCATATTGCAAGCTTTGCTTAGTTTGGGGTCAGATGACCATGTGTGCAATAATGTCCCAGATATTTATTCATTTATTTTTATTCGTTCACGTAACAACAATCTTGATATTTATGAGAAAAGAATGTAACATGTTTTGATTCGTTTATGCTAAATTTGCACTACTTGTAAGCTACTAGTCCTTATTCTGTGCAATAAATCTTTGTTTTGACATTATGTCCTATCCCAAGCTGTTATCCTTTTTTCATTTTATTTGACAGGACCTTCGATCAAGGACAGAATTAATTGACGTCTGAGTGCTACTGCTCAGACCAAGGAGATAGAACTGAATTATGCAGTGAGATCAAAGAGTGCTTTACCCTAGTCTGTTAGTGAGATGGTCGAAGCATTAATCCAAGAGAAGATAGGCTACATGCATGAAAACTTGGTGAACTTGCAGGGTCTACTTTTATAAAAATCTGTGGATGTAACTACTTTATGGTATAACGTGTCACAAACCAACTATTAGGATTTATAAATGAACAACGCATAAGCATTGCCATTCAACGGGGTAATGCAGCCAGCACGCTGGGAACGCTGCCAACTGATAGTGGACGCGAGCATTTGGATTGTTTCTTGACCTTCAACGGTATATGGGCAGTCTATTTTTAACCGACTTCCAAAAAAGAGGAGGTTATCAATTTTACTGGTTTTTTAAATATACTTGTTACCGCATAACTTTTGACTGGCTGAACCGATTTTGATGATTTTTTTTTATTTGAAAGCTGGTGCTTCCCATTTGGTCCCATTTTTGTGAAGTCATTTTTTTAAATTGAGAATTGTTGTGGTGTTAGTTTGTATTGTATTTTATGTGGTGCATAAAAAATAGATGGTTCGTCATCTTTGGGAGTCCTCCGCCATATTGAATGTAGTATGACGTCACTTATCTAACCATGCGTTGTCATCCAAACTAAACGTGTAATATGCAGAATTTTAGCTCATTCAGTTGAGAATAACTGTTCTAAAAATCAGTTGTAAGATTTGATACAAACTAACAAGCAAAATAAATGCTTGTAAAAAGGCCGCAGAAAACAGTGTATTAACTGAATGCACAGTGACTATGATGTATTCTGTATCGTGACGTCATTAGCTCCGCAACGCACGGTTACCGGGGAAATGGCGACGTTGGGGAAAATGTGGGGTAACGGCGACTAATGAGGGGAAAAGATAATGCTATCCGGGCAACATTTTGGTAGGTTAAAAGGTTTAAGTAGGTGTTCAGCGGTATAAATGATCTTCAGAGATCTATCATAACCAAAATTATGAAACGGGCGATTTTGCAAGTCTTCGGATGGGTGACCGCAAGTGGCGTTTGCAACTGAACGCTACCATGTGTCCGATATTTTTAAAGTGAAAACTTCTTGCGCGTTGATCACTTTTTAGGTGAAGAAAAATCATGGAACTCGCGTAATCGTCACGCTGTACCGTGTATTTTAAAACAGCGCCATCTCTTGTACAATAGGTGAATTGCTACTTAAGTTTTCACTTCTGACGTGTAGTCCTATGACTGATGTGCCTGGTGAACGCGGCCTTGATAAACAAGTGTTAATTGTCAATGTGATATTTACAACAGAAAATCATTTATTGTCGTCAGGTGTGTCACAGTTTAGGCGGTAGTTCCCGCCGGGCTTCCCTGCTATTGGTGGGTAAACGACTGTCAAAACACTAACAGGTAACATGATAGTTTCTATACATGGTGTGCTTTTTTAGCAAAATACAGATGTCATCGTCATTTTCATCATCACCAGCCAGAAGACGTCAGCTACTGAACACAGGCCTCCAGTTATAGGCTGGCTCAACGCATAAGCATTGCCATTCAGCATGGTAATGCCGCCAGCATGCTGGGTAGGTATGCTGCCAACTGATAGTGGGCGCGAGCATTGTGATTGTCTTTAGACCTTCAACGGTATACGGGCAGTCTAACTGTTTTTGAAGTGTTAGGTGTTAGCTTCTATTTTGTTAAGTAATTAAAGGCACTTGCCCGATAAAAAAATAGCTACCCAATATAATATCAAACGATAGGACATGAAAAAAATATGTGTAGAACATCCTGTAGACGTACTTGCATTGTATAGATATACCTGTATCACGTATCCTGTGGGCTCGACTGAAGCTAGGTTAGTGTGGAAGATACTTTTAACATAATGGAAACCAAACATAAGGTTACGCGTAAGATTCATGAAACGATTGATTGCCTTGTGTTGTCTCCTACACATGGCAATCGACCATTTCAACAAACGAATTCTGTGTAATGCATTTCACAATACTGAATACAAAAGAAAGATTCTTGAGTGGAGACCACGAACCGAAAGACGCAGCGTAGGTAGGCCTCCCACTAGATGGACCGACGACATTGTGAGAGTCGCGGGCATCCAGTGGATGCAGATGACAGGATGTCGTTCAGTGTGGAGGTTAAAGAGGGAGGCCTATGTTCAGCAGTGGACGTCTTCTGGCTGATTGACGTTAGCGTTAGCTTGTCCACCACATATGGAATAATAAAATAATTGGCCAAGAGCGTGTCGAGACACGCATATGGTAGGGTTCCGTAATCAAAGCCATATAATTGTAGTCATAGGTCAGGAAATTATGATTATAGAAAAATTCGAACGAACGAAGCTTCAGAGATGTACCATCCCGACATAGCATATACTTTTTATAGTTTAAACATACAGAAAACTGATTGAGAAACATTATTTGTGAAGACCATTTTAGAAAAAGGTCAATGACCTATGAGCTAGAACGCTTTGAATTTATTACAGTTTTATCGCTGTTACTCAAAAAGTAATCATCAGATAATGTTCGAAATAATTTTGAATGAAGGTTTTAAATATGACCTATCTGTATGGTTAGATTCAAGTTTCTATGTCTTATAGTTTAGAAATGCAGGGGTGGGGGGGGGGGGGGGGCAACTTTTTGCTACTTCGGCGGGCCATATTTCGCAAAGTATAGACTTTATAAAAAAGTGATGTATCAAACCTTACCTTCATTATAAAATACCTTTTCAACAATACCCCACACGATTAAGTGGAGTGAAAAAAAAATTCATCCCCATTTCACATGTACGAGTGCCACCCCTTAAATGCAATATAATATATTTTTTATACTTTTAAAATTTAGATCTATATTATTACTGTTATTATGCAAAATTTCATTCTATTATCTTAATAATTATAGAAGTTAGAAGGTTTTAAAAAATTCGGACGGACGGACAGACAGACAGACAGACGGACGGATAGAACGAATTTGTAAGGGTTCCTTGTCGGGTTACGGAACCCTAAAAACATCAGTAAGTGGACTGCACGTCAGAAGTGAAAACTTAAGTAGTAACTCACCTATTCTACGAGAGATGGCGCTGTTTTAAAATACACGGTACTATTATGTATTACGTCAGTATTATGTATTCTGTGACAGCGTGACGATGACGCGAGTTCTGTGATTTTTGTTTACCCAAAAAGTGCTCAGTATTTTACTCTATTTTAAGTTTTTGTTGTTATAGCGGCAACTGTAATACATCATCTGTGAAAATTTCAACTAACGATCACGGTTTATGAGATACCTACAGCCTGGAGACAGACGGACAACAGACGGACAGTGGAGTCTTAGTAATAACCCTTTTTACCCTTTGGGTACGGAACCCTAAAAATCACATCAGTCATAGCACTGCACGTCAGAAGTAAAAACTTAAGTAATAATTCACCCATTGTACAAGAGATGGCGCTGTTTTAAAATACACGGTACAGCGTGACGATGACGCGAGTTCCATGATTTTTGTTCACCCAAAAAGTTCTCAACGCGTCTAAAGAAGTTTTCACTTCAAAACGTGAATCAATTACCTACTTACCGGGAAGTTAATTCCACACTAGGCTAGCACGTGGCGTTGCGTGTCAAAGTTATGGCTTCTTCTCTTAACTAGGATCTTGGTAAAGGGACTTGACGGAATACAGACAAGCAATATTATTCATTTATATCACACTAGCGACCCGCCCCGGCTTCGCACGGATGGAAGTTTTTATCCGACGAAAAAGAAGGATGGTTCTATATTCCACTGTACCTATATATTTTTTATGTCATCATCTTCATCAGCCGAAGACGAAGACGTCCGCTGCTGAACATAGGCCTCCCCCTTTAACCTCCACACTGAACGACATCCTGCCATCTGCATCCACTGGATGCCCGCGACTCTCACAATGTCGTCGGTCCATCTAGTGGAAGGCCTACCTACGCTGCGACTTCCGGTTCGCGGTCTCCACTCAAGAACCTTTCTTCCCCATCGGTTAACAGTTCTTCGAGCGATGTGGCCTGCCCACTGCCACTTCAACTTGCAAATTTTTATAGCTATGTTGGTGACTCTGGTTCTTTGGCGAATATCTACGTTTCGGATTTTATCGTGCAAAGAAACTCCGAACTCTCTCCATTGCCCGTTGTGTGACTCTGAGTTTTTCCAAAAGGCCAACTTTTAAGGACCACGTCTCAGTACCATATGTCGTCACTGTCATCACTATGTCTGTTTTTAAATAAAATATCTGGGACATTATTGCACACACGGTCATCTGACCCCAATCTAAGCAAAGCTTGTAATATGGCTGCCAGAGACTGATATACACACATATATATTTTTAAATACATACTTAAATAGATATTAACACCCAGACATAGAACAAACACAAATGTTCATCACACAAATGTTTGTCCTAGATGGGAATCGAACCCACGCCCCCAACGCTGAAAGTAGGTTCACTACCAACTGAGCCACCGAGGCAGTATAGATGTAGATAACCCTCGAGGTAGCTTGATTCAATAAAAAAAAAAAAAAACATTATCGAGGATGATATTGCCTAATACATACATAAAAAAAGTCGTATTGCGAATCCCTTTTTTGAACGATAAAAGAAATAAGATTTGTAACTTGTTTTTCTCACAAACCGCTTTGATTTAAGAAAATGTTCCAACAAAAAGTGCAGCAACAAAATGGCGATAAATCACTCAAAAAACATTTAAAATAATTAACTTCGGCGTTAAAAAGCAATAAAAACAAACTCGTGGACGTGCTAAGGACCAATTACTGATAAAAATAAATATAATACTCCAATTTAACAACGATAAAACAAAAATTACTCCATTATTAACTTTATTCTTGAAGACAAAAGTGTGAGGCAAACTTTTTGAAGTTGACCGAATAAGTTTGTATTTTGATATCACAAAACACGCATGCAACAATTTCGCACAAACTGAAGAATAAAAACTTGTAACAAACAAAATACTTTTGTCCCGCAGAACTTTTACAAAATAGACACCCCGCCACCTTTAGATCTGGCCTGCCTCAAGTTAAAAGTTGGACTAATGCTCAAGTTAAAAGTTGAACAAATGCAAATTAGTACGCCACATTATTCAGTTCGAACTCTATTGACATAGTAAGTAGCACGTTACAGATAAATAAAAAACAATGTTAAAACTTCGATAACAATTGACCGTACGTATGGTACTGTCTAGTGACGTCATAGTTGATTTAAAAAATCGACACGCTGGGTTTTCATAAAACATGACGTGCTTGCGGGGTCTGTTCCAATAAAGATCTGTGTTTTAGACAGTTACACGAGATTTTGCTACAAAATCCAAACAATACTAAACCTTATCCTCTTAAGTATAAGAGTACAAATATCAAGCATATTTACTCATTAGTATGCAATTCATCATTTGGGTATTCCGTTCAGAAAAGCCAAAGAAATTTGTCCTCAGCTTTTGTTTTTTATTTTCGTTCGCGTTCTTTATTCGAATTTTTGTTTTGTAAATGTTGCCAACTTAACGCGAAAAGTTTTGACATTGTTCGGGACGCTCATTCGAATATGGCGCCAATTACTTGAACGATATGTAGAGTAGACCGACTACGAGGAAAGCAATGATTACTTTTTTGAGCCGTGTTTTTTGGGCAACATACGATCTAAACTGTCATACTCGTATAATAAGAACTAATATTTTTATTACTTTTTTAAATTGCTAATACTGTTTTTATACTCGTATTATCATCAGAGAGGTATATTTTAAACTTTTTTTCTTAAAAAAAAAAAGTGGCCAACCCTAACGCAGATAGACATACACACACACCTCGACACACTGTCACTCAGACACACAGATAAACAGACACGCAGATACACAAACACACAAGTACATAATAGATACACAGACACAAGATACACAGATAGAGGCAGCTTACAGGACTTTTCCAATAACACGTCTTATAATCTTATTATAACCCTAGTGTCAGAATGAGCCACCAATATAACAAAATCCTGGTCTCTAACAGAGACATTGATATATTATATTTAAAGTTATATCTGTTTCAAAGGCAATCATATAATTCTCGCAGTTTAAAAAACTTTTTAAAAAACACGCTTTAAAATCGTTAATCCTGAAAATCGTGGGAAGGATATTGGGACAAACTATTTAAATTATTGCATTATCATCGGTCCTTAATAAGTGTGTAAAGTTTCATATCAATCCGTCGCTTAGAAAGGGGTGAAAGTCACGTTCAAAGATTACGTTACATAGATACATACCCAACTAATAAAAACGTGTTAAAAATATTTGCATTTTAATTTAAAAAAGATGTTATGTATTTAGTAATAAATACATCATTTGTTAATTTTTAGTTTGCATGTTAGCATAAGTTTAAAATTTACTAATTCTAAATTTATTAATTACTAGCTGCGCCCCGCGGTTTCACCCGCGTGGTGATGAAAATCGGTGAAGGGGTATGGAAAATAGATAGTAGCCGATAGTAGTAAAAATCGGTAAAGCCGTTTCGGAGGAGTACGGTAACTAACATTGTGACATAGAAATTTTATAAATATAGTGAGTGATGATGATTTACAAGTATCTACCCACAATGGTATAATATCATAATAATGCACCTAGGCATACATACATAGCTTTAGAATGTGATACAGATCATAAAAAATAAAACTTCAATAACATTAAAACATTCATGTATGTTTACTGAATAAATTAAATTAAAGTAAAATGAAATACCTACACGCGTTAAACTTATAGCACTCCTTTTTTCGCGTTGGGGCTAAAAGTGGATATATGCAATGCTTCTCTGAATCTACACTACTCTACAATATATCTCGGTACGGCCATTTTAAAAATGGCCGCACTCGGTTAGGAAAGATCACAATCAAAGTGATAAATTATGGAAAAAATCTCATTGATTATTTAACCTGCGATAATTATCGTTTAATTAATAATTATTTAGTCAACTCTGTGGTAGATGGCTATCTTAGAGGGTCGATGTTGCCTGGCTTGTAAGATAATACTTACGAAAAACTGTTTTTCTGATGAATTTCTATTGTAATTCCGCTTCTACGTCGCTTCAAGTACAATAAGGAATTTGTGATAAATTTACCTGGTAAATATTTGTTGATAATGATAATTTTGTAGTTTAATTTTGCCTAACCTGATATAAAATTTTAACTACATAAATTGAAAATTAACGTGACCCGACACAAAAATTAATTAAATTTGTAATATTTTTCAATTATAAAATATAGTCATTTTGCTTTAAGGACAAAAAAATGTTTGAAATTTGATATCCCCGCCAAACATGAAACGTATCACCTAACGTAGCATAAGATTTTCTGAGACTTAATGATTATAAAATTATTAAAGTAATCTGTAACAAAAATTAATTAATTCTGACACATAAAATATGATCTAATACTAAATCTGAAAACAAAAATGTATTAATTCTGAAACATAAAATATATATTAATTTAAATGACATGTATTTTAATTGAATTTAAAAGTAATGAATTAAGTATACACGTTTCCTTAGTGCACTTTGTCGACACGTGTTTCACCTCTTCACGAGGCATCCTCAGGACGTGTTGACTCCTCGAGCGCTTGGCTTGTCTTGGGCGCTTTTTCTCGGCCTGATTCAATCAACTAATACTTACGAGTTGGCGGTCAAACGCAAACCTATTCATATTACATTCTATGTATGAGGGGAATGTTCTGAAGAACTGTTCGATCTGATGCCGGCATCGCAGTTTTATCATCGCACCAGCCGCCACCGCCTGAAAGTTTATCCACATATCATAGATCGGGGGAAATCACAAACTGTGCGTTTTACGCGTTTCTTTTTGCCTCACACCTTATGTGGAATTATGTGGAATGAGCTCCCTCCAGTGGCATTTCCGAGTAGCTTTAATATCTTATTTAATGGAGTCTTTAAAAGTCGGCAACGTATCTGTGATGCCCCTGGTGTTGCAGGTATCCATAGGCGACGGTGATCACTTACCATCAGGCGGCCCGTCTGCTTGTGTCCCACCTATGGGCATAAAAAAAAACGCTAATAGATATATAAATTAGTTTTCAATGTTTACTAAATTCTCCTTTAAAATGGCACGTCTTTAAATAAATTCCAGTGAAAATTTATTTAAATTTAATTTAATCTAGATTGTAGGTGTTAAAATGTTTGGGATAATTAAAGAATCGCGACTTTTACATTTTTATAGCCTGAGAAGGGTTTTTAAACATTAATAATGATTTTTATCTACATACGATGTAGCCTAGACGGTCGCGACAGATCAGCGAAGATAATTGGAAGTTAAGCAATGCTTGGTTCGGACAAGTTTCGGACTTTTGGAAAAACTCAGAGTCACACAACGAGCAATGGAGAGAGCTATGCTCGGAGTTTCTTTGCGCGATAGAATCCGAAACGCTGATGTTCGCCAAAGAACCAGAGTTACCGACATGGCTATTAAAATTTGCAAGTTGAAATGGCAATGGGCAGGTCACATCGCTCGAAGAACTGTTAACCGATGGGGAATAAAGGTTCTTGAATGGAGACCATGAACCGGAAGACGCAGCGTAGGTAGGCCTCCCACTAGATGGGCCGACGACATTGTGAGAGTCGCGGGCATCCAGTGGATGGAGATGGCAGGATGTCGCTCAGTGTGGAGGTTAAAGGGGGGCATATGTTCAGCAGTGTACGTCTCATGGCTGATGATGATACAAGGGTCGCGAGTCACAGTTCGTAGCGAACTATTTGTACAGCTAAGTGAGCAGTTTATTACGTTTAATGTCATTCACACGTCGCGAGTGAAATCTAAAATAGTATCGATGGAATGGAGCAATCTGAGAAGTTGCTGTCGTTCCACGAATCTGGCGCGTTGCTTTACATCGATCCAGTATAAATATCCAGTAAAAATAATAATAAGAACCTGCAAGTGCCTTTATCAACTAAACAAAATATAAGTATTCTTTGGAGTCGATGTTTAGTTTTTTAGAAGTGAAAAGACTTCTTTAGACGCATTGAGCACTTTTGGGTGAACAAAACCAATGTCGCGCTGTACCGTGCATTTTAAAACAGCGCCATCTCTCGTAGACTAGGTGAATTACTACTTAAGCTTTCACTTCCGACGTGCAGTCCTATGACTGATGTGTTTTTTTTTAAATAAGAAACGGCAAGTGCCTTTATTAACTAAACATAATTATCAATCATAAAAACTGACTTCATAAAAATGTACTAACAAAATTCAAATGGGACCACACAGGAAGCACCAGCTTTCAAATAAAAAAAAGAATCGTCCACACAAATTTAACGTTCCAAATTCAAATCACTTTATTCCCTAGAGAGTGTCATACAACTTAATATCCCTTAAGAGATAATGCTTTACTTAACGTTGATGTTGCATGATATGTAATTGGACATTGTCGAGCAGGTGGTGTGCAAAAAATATTAGAATAACGTTTCGCAGAAGTTGCCTCTGCAGCATAGGCCTCCCCCAGCCTTCCAAATTCCCAATTTTAATGTCCTTTAAAATTATGGCAACACCCCTCTCTGAGAGGGAGGCCTTTGTTCAGCAGTGGACATTGTAATCACTGATGATGTGTGATGAATACTTAGGGTTGTCATACGTCCGGGTTTCCCCGGATTCGTCCTAGTTTAGAGAGCATCCCGGGAGCGTCCAGGCGGGGCTTCATTTGTAGTCCGGGTTTAAACAAATTAAAGTCTTGGGCCGCCCGCGACACACGCACTGTGCGCACACGCAGCAATTTTTACACTGACTATGTTTAAAAAACTTGTTGACATGTCCGGGTTCTGGGCTCTAAAATCCGGGGTTTTCACGCGTCTTGCCAAATAGCAAACCTTATAGATAGATAGATGGATAGAAACTCTTTATGTAAACCAGAAATAAAAATTGCATACAGATAGAAAACACTTTGCCACAATTGGCGGCCTTATCGCTAAAAGCAATCTGTTTCAGGCAACCATTGGATAGAAAGAATTTACGTTGATAATGATAATATAATGATTTAATGATACTTAACCATACCTTTACCTTATGTGTACTGTCTCTCCATATTTTCATCTGTCTTCGCTTGGACTGGATCAATGTAAACGGGGTAAAAATAAAGCAGCCCGCCCGTCCGTCTGCCGCTCACATCCGGTTGCTATTTGCGACTGCTGACCGTATGGTGTGTATTGCCATTAATTGGAGATTTCGGGTTACGTCCATTGAAACATCTGAGGAATCTTCCAGGGAAACATTGCGGAACTCATGGAATGGAAACTGACTTAGTTTTCACACATTTTATTTTTATTTTTCTTTATTGGGTTCACTAATTAGATGTGACACCCTTAGTACAAATTAACATTATATAAGGAACGTTCAACGTCCATCCTAAAAACTGTGAACACAGCATGCGAGAATGAACAAGACTGTGTTGAACTTAAAGTTAGTTACCTATATCAACACAGTGAATACTATAATTAAGCACTAATTAAAATAAATACATATATCTACACCAAATATGAAAACAAAAAATAGTATAAAACTAAATAATAATCTAGACACGTGACCATAAGCACTTAAGTCAGTTTTTTCTTAAAATGCTAAAAACTAGCTGGGCTTTGCTTTTTGCGTTATCCGTCGACGGGAATAAGCAACTAAGTCAGAGGGCTTCAATACACGAGGCGACAGTCTTACGCACCATACAACTTATGTCCAACATCGTCCTGTAAAGTTTTGAAAATATTTGAATTTTGACGTAAGTACTTATGGGTTTCGGGTCTAGTAATTTACAGTGATTGCTTTGTCCATTTATGAGTGTTGCAAGTTTGGCCTTTGTTGAGGCTAAAGAACCATCGAATTTATTTATTTATAAAAGTAACAGAAAAATCCAATACGTTACATTTACTATTTATAACTTATTTATATACTATGTATATTATTTATATATACATATATATCGAAGATGTCAGGATGAAATAAATAAAACGGCCAAGTGCAAGTCAGGCTCGTGCACTGAGGGTTACGTACTTACGTACCACCACGTAAATTGTTAACTACTAAAGTACAAAAAAGTAGTGCAAAAAGACCATCACGTTCAGGTGATCACCCATCCAAGGACTAACCATGCCAGCCGATGCCTAATTTTGGTGAACAGAAATTTGACACCGATTCGAACTTGGGCCATTATTTATTACTACCCGTCCGCCCCGGCTTCGCACGAGTGTAAGCTCGGCCTTCGGTCTCGCTACAAAATATAATATAGCCTATGTCACCCGGGGATAGTGTAGCTTCCCAACAGTGAAAGAATTTTTCAAATCGGTTCAGTAGTTTCGGAGCCTATTCATTACAAACATACAAACATACAAAAATAGGTACAAATCTTTCCTCTTTATAATATTAGTGTAGATTTGTTGTTATACTTTAGAGTGTGTACTATAATCATGTCAAGTTTGACACTTGTACGTATTACCGTTTTAACAGTAAAGCAATTACAAAAATACGTAATAAAAATATGTTTATTGTATGAGGGCCCCCCATTTTGTATTAACTTTTAGACTTTTTCATTACTTCTTAGTTAATCCGCCGTAACATTACATATTCTGTGAAAATGTCAACTCGCTATCTATTACGGTTCCAAAGATACAGCCGTGTAAAGGACGGATAGACGGACAGAAAGACAGCGTAGGCGCAGTAATAGGGTCCCGTTTTTATCCTTCGAGTACGGAACCCTAAAAATAAACCTTTTAAGTGAAAACTAGATGTAAGATCAGAGTTAAATAATAAATTAAACATAATATATAAATATACTAGCTGTAACCGCGACTTTGTCCGCGATTTCTTCAGAAAAAATAGCCTATGTCCGTCCTCATGATACATACTATTACCTCACAAAATTTTATCGAGATCGGTTAAGCCGTTTAGCCGTGGTTATGTAGCAAACAGACAGAGTTACTTTCGCATTTATAATATTAGTGTGATATAATTTATTAGAGTTTAGAAGAGATATACAAAATAATAGTTATAAAATAAATTCGATAATTATATCGAAACTAAGGAAATCATTAGCTTTCCTTAGTTTCTAGACCTTTGGTAATAAGTAATTGGTTGATTTAGTATGGTTATTAGAGATACAATTCAAAATAAGAAATATGACATTGCAAACCCGATATATTTAGTGGGCATCCAAATGTCCAAATTGGTATTAATTGAAGCTAGTTAGCTAATTAAATAACATTATAACAAATCAAAAAATATTAATTGTTAGTTATTTTATAATTCATATCATAATATTTGTTATTCATGCATTTACTCACATTTGATAAAAAAATAATTAACAGGCACTTATTGATAGCAGATTCGCTAACGAACCAATATTTAATTTTAACATACATCAAATAAATTCTGCTTCTTTGGTCAAATTCGGTCAAAATGTTTCCGGATCGATTTAGTCGCAAATAAATTACCCCACTCTTTATTTTCAAGTGGACCTTATCTCTTCAGCTCGTCATGTTTGTTATCATGTCGTGAATCATTAATATTCTTCACTGTAAAGGTCATCGCTGTTGCATCCAAACATTCAGTCTCGTATTTGTGAAATATCAAAGATAATGTTTTAACTATATCAATACTAGGAACTTGCTTCCATTTTCGTTCTTTGCTGTAAACGAAGAGCCATCCTTTACGTTCTTTCGAGTTATTCTTATCACTCACAGCTAAAGCTACGGGTCTACCGTTCTTATCAAAAAACATTTGACCACCCAGCGTGCTAACATCCCAACCTGGGTTGTGTGTCCAGCTGTCGTTTCCTAAATGTAAACCTGCACCTGCGACTCCAACAACAAAGGATTTGTCTATAAATATGTAACCATATTTATCATTTACCATAGATTTTCCATATGTAGCTATTCCATCTGCCGTAAAAAATATAAAAAATCTATCATTCCATGGAGATGCTTCTAACCAATCTCTCCAAGATCTGTAATTCAATTTATTCGTAAATCCAGTCCCGCTATTTGTCCTTTCTATAACATTAGCTGCGATCATTAAATTATCTTCTTTAAGTGATATTTCATACGTCACAATGGGAAGGTAGCACAGAGGATCATTGTTGACAGCTTTACTTATCACAGTATCGCGTTTCATGAAATATTTCTTAACTGTCCCTGGGTCGCTGGACGGTAGGTCAAGTGTCGTTGTTTCAGTTGGCTCTGGATTTATTTCGTAAAAATGTAAGCCGTTTCCATTCATATACCTTGCACGCCATTGGTTTATTTGAAATGGATAAGGTTCACGTATACCCATGAATATGTGGTCTTGTAACAAATCTATCGCCTGGTTAAAGTCAGCCACTTCTCTGTTTTGTATGTACAAGTTCATTGTGTGGTCTATTATCCTTAGAAGTCCAAATATAATTGGGTTTTCCACTATGATATTGGCATTATTCTCAAAGTTGTCGCCAGGATCATCAGCTCTGTTTCGAGGGCCCATGAAAATATTTGCAGGCATCCAGTAAAATATGGCTCTTGCTAAATTATTAGAGTCAAACAACGCATTCATAGACACTTCATCTCCCGTTTCATAATTTAATTGAATTAAGCGGATTGTATTCAACTGGTCTCGGACATGTCCGCTAATTTCGTCGTTGCCTTCGTAGTAATCCATAAAATTATCGGCTAAAGCACCTAAAATTTGAAGTAGTCCTCCAAGTTGATTGTTGTTATTGCCATTTTCTTCGAGAGCGGTATTAAAAAATCGTAGCAGAGTGTTGCCAGGGATGATGTGGTTTCTCGCTAGTGGTATCCCGGTGATTTCATCGGTCGTTGCTTCGGGGATCACGTTTTGAGCAGGTCTTCGTCGTCTGAACAGCAAGCAATCCGCTTCAGCAATCCTTGTATTTCTGTGTCTGAGATTATGCCACCAGTTTTCATCGCTGAAGTAGTCCCACCAGTCAAATCCTGCTCGTGCAAAGTTGACAGTTGATACTGCAACTATCACTAGCAGTAACAAGCGCATGTTTTATAATCTTTTCTGTCCTTCTCGTAGTATTTCACGTGGATGGTATAACGAATACTAGCCGAATAATCTAACAAAAGATGATTCCCTTTTTATATTGCCCATTGATGTGTCACTGGCGAATTGAAAAATCAGTGCGATTATAAGTACAGTTAGTGACAGAATCATTGGAAACAATTTGTTGCATCAATATTATATTTATTTTACTCTACATCATTTTGTTTATATATGTTTATATCAATATATTAATAATACTATAATTACCCTCTTAGACATCATCATCATCAAGTTCACTGCTAAACTTAGGTCTCCCCCTTAGAACGACATACTGAACGACAACCTGCTGCATCCGACGGATGCTCGTGACTCTCACAATGTCGTCGGTCCATCTAGTGGAGCCTACCTACGCTGCGTCTTCCGGTTCGTGGTCTCCACTCAAGAACCTTTCTACCTCATCAGTTATCAGTTCTTTGCCACTTCAACTTACAAATCTTGTCAGCTATTTCGGTGACTGGTTCTTCGGCATGACCATTTATTATATTTTTGTGTGTAAATTGTGTAATAAAAAGTGAGTACGACGGTACATTCACGATTCTTAAGAATCATAATTTAATATTATTGAATTTTATGTTTTACATTTTCATCTATGATGTAACTATCTTTAGATGAGAGTTGGCGATGATGGCTAGTAATGTTAAAACTGGGATGATTACAATCTGTATTATTTCTAAAACTTCGTTATAGTCTAAGCTTTTGTAGCAATATAAAAATTTAAATAACCGGCCAAGTGCGAGTCAGACTCGTGCACGAAGGGTTCCGTACCAATATCTATAAAAACGGCAAAAAATCACGTTAGTTGTATGGAAGCCCACCTTAAATATTGATTTAATTTTAATTATTTAATTTTAGAGTGAATAATATAACTCAATATTCTGTGAATATTTCAAGCGACTACCTGCTGCCGTTATCCACATGAAAAAAACGAGCAAAAAAAATCACGTTGGTTATATGGGAGCCCTCTTAAATATTTATTTTATTCTGGTTTTTTAGTATTTGTTGATATACCGGCAACAGAAATACATAATCTGTGAAAATTTCAACTGTCTATCACGGTTCATGAGATACAGCCTGGTGACAGACGGACGGACGGATAGATGGACAGCGGAACCTTAGTAATAGGGTCCCGTTTCACGATTTCGGTACGGAATCCAAAAAAAAATTACACTTGTCGTGGTGTTATTGGCTGGAAATGGCTTATTGTAACTTAAAAACTTGTGTCATTTTTTTTTTTTTTTTTGTTGTTTGTTTGTTTTGATTGATTTTGTCTGTCAAGCAGTAAAAAAATCTGAACTCTATCTTGAATCTGATTATTAGATTATTAATTTTATATTCATCCCAGTTCTGTGTCTGACTGTACCTAGTTAAAAGGTCAGATCCTTGACTCCTGGGTTTTCTCCGAAGTTCATGACGACACACTTATCTGCTCTGGAATAACTGGGAAAAAACCTGTAGTTAATCAAATAAAGTTGGACAGGTCGCATTTTTTTTTTTTTAATAGGCTTTCGCTTGGCCGCTAACTCGCCTGAAGTTAAGCGACGATGCGACCTACGATGGATCACGCTTGTCTAGAAGAAACCGATTCATTCGAGCAATAATTGATCAAAATAAGTTGACTTTTGCAATTTTTTTCGACGAATTCGTGAAACTTTGTCATATGTTAGAATAAAAACTAACAAATAAATAAAAAAATAATAATAAACGAAGCGACGCAGGCAACAACGCAGGCTTAGAGACGAGCCGTCGCTGAGTGACGACACCGTGTACCCCGATTCCATGGGGCTAAATAAGACCCCTACCCCTGGCTTGCCTTAACTGGCCGTCTGGGGGTGGAAACCGCAAGAGCTAAAAACCTAAGCTCCAGGCTGGAAGTGTTCATTGGCATAACGCCGCGAGTAGCTCTTAGTGAAAGTGCAGCATACCTGTCTACACCCTAAGCCACCCACGCCAATGTTGCCCCTCCGGTGCCAAGATACGACAGCCTTTATGGGGGGCCCATTTAGTGTGTGGCAAGTCATCACTTGCCTAAATATATTTTGAGATGAGACAAAATTAGGCAGGTGCCGTTTCTCATCCAATAAATCCGTTCTCCTATCCACAAGTTGTTCACCTCAGAAGCCCAATTTTAGTTTTCCGTACCCAAAGGGACCCACAAGACCCTATGACTGAGCCTACGCTGTATGTCTGTATGTCCGTCTGTCTTTTTCTCTCACCTGATGTTAAGCGATGATGCGATCTACGATGGAGCATGCTTGCCTAGAAGAAACTGGTGGATGGTGATTTATGACGCAAGACACCCAAATTGTCACGATCGAAGAACATTCATTCAGGCAGCGCATTCCACAGACTAGAAGTTCAAAAAATAATTACGTTTCGAAAGATAAAGCCGTTAAAAGGTAAGACGGACGGACAGACAAACAGACAGACAGAAGACAGACAGCTTAGGCTAATAAAGTAATAGGGTCCCATTTACCACCTGAAAAAACACATATTATGTAGATGAACTTTCGGGCGGTGGCGGCTAGTGCGATGATAAAATCGCGATGCCGGCATCAGATCAAACAGTTCTTCAGAACACTACATCTACACAATTTAGTATATTATTCTTTGGCTGTGGTCCAAGGTTACATATAGCCGTAATTTTTATACCCATCGGGATCCTATTACTAGCCTAAGCTGTCTAGATCAGTAGAAATCACACAATGTGCGATTCACACGATCTTTCTTGCTTCACCTGCAAAATGTGGAATGAGCTACCTTCCGCAGTGTTTCCCAGAAGCTACAACAACATGGGGTTCTTTAAAAGGCGAGTAGATCCTTAAAGGGTCGGCAACGTATTATTTATGCCTCTGGTGTTAATAAGTATCCATAGGCGACACTGACTGTTTACCATCAGCAGCCCGTCTGCTTGTTTGCCACCTATGGCATAAAATAACTAAATACTGAAACAAAACCATGTGGCATCTTTATCAGTCAGTTCTATCAGGTGTCCTGATGTAGAATGGCACCACAAAAACACTTCAAAGGGTAAAGGATTCCTGAACCAAAAATCGTCAAACTTTTATCGAATCATCATCTATTGTGTTACATCGCTATGTTAAAAATTTAAAGTACAATCGCGAACAAAAGTCGATTGTCATCGTAAAAAAGGAAATATTTAATATTACATTATGAAATACTCAAATTGAGTCAAATTATGTCCATCAATTACTATGAAAATAATAATAGGCTAGATGACTGTTTTTAGGGTTCCGTATCGCGACAAGGAACAACTATACATTCATTATGTCCGTCCGTCTGTCTGTCTGTGTGTCTGTCTGTCTCTCCGTCCGAATTTTTTAGAACCTTCTAACTTCTATAATGATTTTGATAAATTAATGAAACTTTGCAAAATGAGTTGCATTGTTGTAATATAGGTCAAAATTTTAATAGAATAAAAAAAATTGCATTTTAGGTGTGGCTGTGGTTTTTTTTTACTGCATCACCTTGCTTGGGGTGTCGTTGAAAAGGTCTTTTAAAATAAGGGTAAGGTTTCATACATAACTTTTTTATAAAGTCTATCCTTTGCGAAATATGGGCCGCCAAAGTAGCCCCCTTATAATACGGATAGGTCAAATTTAAAACCTTCATTCAATATTATTTCGAATATTATCTGATAATGACTTTTTGAGTAACAGCAATATAACTGTTATAAATTCAAGGCGTTGTACCTCCAAGATCATTGACCTTTTTAGAAAATGATCTTAACAAATCTCAATCAGTTTTCTCTATGTTTAAACCATAAAAAGTATATGCTATGTCGGAATGATACATCTCTGAAATTTGTTTTAGTCCACAGAGCTTCGTTCGTTCGATTTTTTTCTAAAACCATATTTTTTTAAACTATGATTACATTTATATGGCTTTGATTACGGAACCCTACTATATGCGCGTCTCGAGTCGCTCTTGGCCAGTCATTGTATAAAGGACTATCTTGATAGAGCACCTCTCACCTCTTGCGTTAGCCTATCTATTTAAGTATTTTATATCTTGATTTTATAGGAGGCCCGTGGTACAACTATTTTAGACTTTTTGTCGAAGTTGTACTAAGCTTTAAAGTTTCCGAGTCACTTTCAACCTCACCAGTACGGTCAACAAAACAAGGACAACCTACAGCAATGCTCTTACACAATAATAAGTGGTGTGATGCTATCGGTACGAGAAATAAATTCATAGTCAATGCGGGCACGAAATCGAGACGAGAACGCCACAGT
The DNA here is from genome assembly GCA_949125355.1 of Agriopis leucophaearia. NCBI lineage: Eukaryota > Metazoa > Arthropoda > Insecta > Lepidoptera > Geometridae > Agriopis > Agriopis leucophaearia. The sequence continues at coordinate 8,327,629 of OX421289.1, forward strand.
TGACAACTTTCTGAGTTAACTGAGCATTTTTGAAGTGAAAACTTCTTTAGGCGTGATCTCATAAAGTAAATTTTATTGAAATTCAACGCTTTTTTTAAAACAATAATAACCATAATCTATTCACAGATGACGTTTTGGTTAGTGGTATTTAGCGAAAGTTTTGAAGAGGACTAAATAAATCTGTTAGATAAAATTATCAATAGAAAAAACTGACTTCATAAAGGTGTCAGAACTGGACTAAATATGCGCCCTTTATCCCATAGCACTGCATTAATTAGACACTAACGGCTTTAGAGAGCGCACGCCTGATTTAGTACTGAGGTGTTCCGACAGATGTCTCTTATAATATTTTTTGTGTGGAAATTACTTTTTAATTGTTACATTGTAAAAAATAAATAAATAAATAGTAGAACTGAACCAAATTGAAATGGGACCAAACGGGAAGCACCAGCTTTCAAATAAAAAAAGAATCATCAAAATCGGTTCACCCGATCGCAAGTTCTGAGGTAACAAACATAAAAAAGACAGTTGAATTGATAACTTCCTCTTTTTTGGAAGTCGGTTAAAAATATGGTCCGGCGATGATTCCCGAATTAACAGCTGTATGTTTTCATTCCAGCGTATTCTTGGAACGTCATTTTTGCCACCAACAAATTGTTGGCGTCAATTAGTTGCCTTTAAAATTCCGTGTCGCGTCTACCGGTTACCTTTATCGAATCAGAATTTGACACAATTTCTTTACCAATGTTTTGTAAGAGCTATGAATATAAATTTAGGTAATTGTTACGGTTAGAAAATTAATTAGTATATATTTTTTTTTTCTGGAATATGGTATTTAATTTGAAGAACACACTTCGATGAAATTTTCGAAAAAAACTTTAAAGGGTTTGACATTTCCTAAAGATATAGATGGCCTCTAGTTTCCTATGCAGGATGTATAATCCCTGCATAGGAAACTAAGATTTTTGATTACCTACTTACTTCCTCTAATAAGAGGCTAATGCACAGAGGGTAAATTCAAATTTACAGACAAGAAATAATCGAATTTTCCATCAATAATAATTTTAGCTTGGGCTCTGCCTCACTGCCGGTGGCAACCTAGTTTTTTAAGTTTTTTATTATTATTTGTTAGGGTTCCGTAACCCGACAAGGAACCCTTATAAATTCGTTCTGTCCGTCCGTCTGTCTGTCTCAATTTTAGATCTCAATCTATCAATATATATCAGATCTCAATTTTAAAAGTATAAAAAATATATAATATTGCATTTTAGGGGTGGCTTTGGTACATGCGAAATGCACAGCTTTCAAATAAAAAAAGGAATCATCAAAATCGGTCCACCCAGTCAAAAGTTCTGCAGTAACAATTATTAAAAAATAAATAAATAAAAATACAGTCGAATTGAGAAACTCCTCCTTTTGGGAAGTCGGTTAAAATAGCTCAAACTACCTATTTATAAAGTAGTTTACTATTATTCCATTAAAATGAAAAATACGCGTGAAGCCGCTAAACATAACTAGTAATTCTTTACAAGTAGGTACAAACAAACACACACAGCCCAACTGCCGGTCAAATTGACGTGGGTACGGACATTGATACTAGATAAGGGGATCCTAGGAGGAACAGACGGGCTAATAAAGTGGCTGAGAGTCGTCTACAAATCGCCTGAAAAATCAAAAAGACGTTTCAATAGTTTTTGCAATTATTTATTTAGTTTATTTGAAAAACATACAGTGATAAATAACTAGATTACTGATAAATTGAATAATTAAACACTATTTAGCATTGATGTAAGGAAATAGTGGAAGATACGGGACGAACTCCTTGACGTGGACCACACAAATTAGGTCCACGGGCCTAATCGACTTCAGTCACAATCGAACTGGCGTTTGTGATAGCACGTGAAGTACTTGTCAAAATTTTGTTTGAACCGAGCCATATTTAATGGGTACAATGCTTGGACGTCACGCGTCTTTCTCCTTTTTGAAACAGTCATTGCTATTTAGCACTTTCCGCTTATTTATTTTTTTGTGCATGGAGATGGAGAAAAGATATTAATAATTGGTAAAAGAAAAGATATTAATATATTGCACATGCCATTATGCAATAAGTAGAGATATAAGTACTTTTTTATGCTATGAAATACAAGACGAAACCACCTTTTACCACAGAATACACATATGTTAGTACACTTATATTTGATATTTTATCTTATTGAATCATTAACTGATGATGAGCGTTGTTTTTTTCGAGATCTTTTAATTTAAAAATTTAACTAATTTACATATAATTCAAAAAACTCTGTTATATTTTTATAAGTATCTGTGTTCAGTTCCTAGGTGGCTAGTTTTCAGCTAATTTACTTGAAAAGACGTTTCAATCATTTTTGCAATTATTTATTTAGTTTATTTGAAAAACATACAGTGATAAATAACTAGATTACTGATAAATTGAATAATTAAACACTATTTAGCATTGATGTAAGGAAATAGTGGAAGATACGGGACGAACTCCTTGACGTGGACCACACAAATTAGGTCCACGGGCCTAATCGACTTCAGTCACAATCGAACTGGCGTTTGTGATAGCACGTGAAGTACTTGTCAAAATTTTGTTTGAACCGAGCCATATTTAATGGGTACAATGCTTGGACGTCACGCGTCTTTCTCCTTTTTGAAACAGTCATTGCTATTTAGCACTTTCCGCTTATTTATTTTTTTGTGCATGGAGATGGAGAAAAGATATTAATAATTGGTAAAAGAAAAGATATTAATATATTGCACATGCCATTATGCAATAAGTAGAGATATAAGTACTTTTTTATGCTATGAAATACAAGACGAAACCACCTTTTACCACAGAATACACATATGTTAGTACACTTATATTTGATATTTTATCTGATTGAATCATTAACTGATGATGAGCGTTGTTTTTTTCGAGATCTTTTAATTTAAAAATTTAACTAATTTACATATAATTCAAAAAACTCTGTTATATTTTTATAAGTATCTGTGTTCAGTTCCTAGGTGGCTAGTTTTCAGCTAATTTACTTGACTTTTTACCAAAGTATTCCAACGTTGATTTAGTTGCATCAATCTTTCATGTTTCATCTGAATCCATCATCCAACTGCTGGGACGTCTTCTCTTAGAGAGAGTTATCACGATGTTATCTAACCTCACATTCTTTCATTCAATGCTTTGAATGATTTGAATCGTAAAAAGTTGCTCGTCTGCAAAGTCGTTCTAAAAATAGGTCACATAGCTATCCAGTAATTCGGAGGCAGTGGTCGAGCTAGTTATTAGTCTCATTATTTTGTTTCTTATAACTTATGGGCTGTCATTTGAACGCGCCCTTAACTGGCATTTAATGGCTTGTCTATTTGTTTAATCTATATTTCTATACATGTATATTTTTACTCACTGTGTAGATAACTTTAAGTAAAAAGTGTTTCTTCTGTGTATAAAAGCTTAGTACTTAGTCTTCGGCGAGGTTTGTTGGTGTGCAAGCAAATTAAAATGTAGTAGTAGTATTTCATAAATAAAATAAAAATAAAAAAAGCGTCATACCACTCACTAACTGGTGGTCTATTCTGCAAGCTAAGTGAACGTGCAAGTGAAGTGATAAGCTAAGTGAACGTGTATTTTTCTTGTCGATTACTATCGAGAAACGTCAAAATGTCGAGTGATCACCCTTGACTGTAGTCCCTTACCTTTATAATTCGAAATTTTGACATTTATCTGCAGAAATAGCAAGAAATAATCACATTCACTTAGCTTATCACTTCACTTGCGTGTTCACTTAGCTTGCAGAATAGAGCTGCTGACTTACTACGAATTCTCGTAAACTACTCGACTTACGAAGCTGAAATTTGGCAGATGTTTATTATATTTTAGAGTGTTCTAATAGCTTCATTCTTAAATATAGTTTTTTGCAATTTCCAAATGACAACTTTGGTAGGATTTACCAAGGATGTACCCATCGATATACATTACTTATAGAGAGAAACGTGCAAAACATAATATGTCCGAACCGCAGACTTTTTGGCCAGTGCTACGATGACATAGCAGACAAGCGACGTTGAACATTATGCAAACGACATAACGTCTAAATTGGAGTAAATGTGGCATTGCGAACTACATTATTTATGTCAACATGTACTTGTAAAACGACGCTTAGTTTTTTTGACTGTTTTCACATAGAGATATGTATTATGACATCAGGAACTCGCGACTGGCATTCATAGTCATAGTAATTAAAAAAATAAAGTATTTTTTGTTTTATTTTATTTATTTTATTAAATGCAATAAACAGCGTTATATATTCTATACAATATTCAACAATAGTAATAAAAAATAAGGCCAAAATAGTTAATACTTTATTGTAGAAATAAAAATAACAATCATACTCGTATTATTGTTCGACCGACTTGGTCCGAGATCATTGTATGAACGGGTCTTTGTGTGCGTGCGAATGTAAACGCTCGTTGTAAGGAGCCGGCCTTCTGTACCTATTTATTTAGTGACATCTGGTTGGAGACCACGAACCGGAAGACGCAGCGTAGGTAGGCCTCCCACTAGATGGACCGACGACATTGTGAGAGTCGCGGGCATCCAGTGGATGCAGATGGCAGGATGTCGTTCAGTGTGGAAGTTAAAGGGGGAGGCCTATGTTCAGCAGTTGATACAATGACTTTATAGGTCTGTGAAATTATGTAATTGTATGGTAAGTACATAGGTGTCAAACAGTTGTGTGCGCTCTACCTTCTACCTAGAAATGGTATACAGACATCATGATGACTGTAACTATAAAAAAGTAATTAATTGCTAACTATTTCATATTAGGAGAAAAAGCCGGCAAACTGAAGTGGGACTGGGACGGCCCCGTAAGTAGAATGTCGGATGAGTTGTGGCCTAGAACCACTACAGAATGGCTGCCGCATACGTCCCCTTGGAAGGCCCAGAAAAAGATGTCGGGACGAGCTTGACTCCCACGCAACAGACTGGTACACCATAACACAAAACGGAGAGGAGTGGAAGAAAGGAAGGGAGGCCTTTGCCCTGCAATGGGATGACCACGGCTGAAATAAATAAATAAAATGGTTACAATCTGGGTGTCTTCAAATCTCGAGTGAATCGGTTTCTTCTGGGCATGCGTGCTCCATTGTAGACCGCATCGCGCTTAACATCAGGTGAGTTGGCGATCAAATGCTATGCCTATTACCGAATAAAAAAAATAAAAACTTTATAATTTATGTAACTTAATATATTAGTCAGCCTCAAATACTTCTGCATACACTTAATATTGAATTAGTTTCTTCAATTAGCCACCACAGCAGAACAATTTTATTGGTTGCTGCATTTTACTTTTTATTTGAACATCAACATTCGACGGTAGAAGCAGAAAAACACGTGAAACATCTCAAAGGAATCCGTTAACAAATTCTGCTGTTTTACAAAAAGTGTTACCATTGTCATGCCTTGTGGATGTGAAGCAAAATAGTCTAAAGTTTTACAACAAAATTATTTGACCGTGTTTGGGAAGGTATGACAGAATCTCAGATTAAACAAACAAGGAAGATGTGCCCTAGTACAATTATCGTTGGTGTTCAAATGTCTGTGATTAAAAAGTAGGGGTAATACAGCTTATATTATCTAATCCAAATTCCAGGGAGGCTGGAGTGGTTTACGGTCTGGCAAATTCTTTTTACAGGCTTTAGGCTACTCTAGCACCACAGGCTTGCCTGGTTAGTTATACCTATGGTATAATTAACCAACTAGGTAGGTTTGAGTATTAGGTAAGTTTGAAGTTTGTGATTGTGTAAAGAAGTATATTTATTTATTTAGGAAAATTATGTTTTGTCAGGATACGATGGGGCTAACATAGAAATGTTGTCTAAAAGCCCCCAAACGTATTTAGGATTTAAAAAAAAAAAACATTTTTTCACTATACCGCGCTAAAACTGTATAATTTCCGCTCACTTACCTACTAATTAAGCTCTTTAAAACATCTTGCAAAGCTGGAAATCCCACAACGTTCGATTTTTCCGCTCCTTTATTCCGCGGACCTGCAAGTTGTGGAATATCTTTCCCCCAAAGGTCTTCCCGCCGAGCTTCAACATGAAGCGTTTCAAAAAACGTGTCTTGTTTCTCTTCGGGCTTGCAAAGCACCGTCAAAACCACTAGTGTTGCAGGTATACATACGCGGCGGGTTTGCTTACCATCAGGCGGACCGCATGCTTGTTTGCAGCTCTACCTATAAAAATAAAACAGGCCCACTAACAAAATTGTAGCAACACCAATGAAATAATATATAATAGTCCACATGCAAAAAAGATCGACAAGGTCGTCTACAGGGTGAATTCGACTAGAGGCATCAAGCCTTATTTAGGCCTGATGAATTCGCACCCACCACACCACCTTACCGTTACCATATCTCCCTTGTAAGTTTGATCTGAGAACAGAATCCAGTGAGTAAAATAATCTCGAATAGGGTCCTTTCTCGCTCCCATGTCCGACTTCGCACGGTGTTGCCATGCCAAGGTCATATTTATACGTTTATTTTCGAAACACTGACGATATAGAGAATGTGATGCAGATCGGACGACGAATAGACAAGTGTGTTGTGGATTTTATTGGGTTCAGTCAAATAATAAATAAATATCTGGGACATTATTCCACACACGGTCACCTGACCCCAAACTAAGCAAAGCTTGTAATATGGCTGCCAGAGACTGATATACATACATATATCTATATTTTTAAATAGATATAACACCCAGACATAGAACAAACACAAATGTTCATCACACAAATGTTTGTCCTAGATGGGAATCGAACCCACGCCCCCAAGCACAGAAGGCAGGATCACTAAGCTAACGGGGCTGTCAAAATAATAATAATACAAAAAACCGACTTCATAAAAATGTCAGAACTAGACCAAATTGAAATGGGACCACACTGGAAGCACCAGCTTTCAAATAAAAAAATAATCATCAAAATCGGTTCACCCAGTCAAAGTTCTGAGGTAACAAACATTAAAAAAACAGTCGAATTGAGAACCACCTCCTTTTTGAAATTCGGTTAAAAATATGTTTATAGGTTTTTAAATCTGCCAGGTGAACTAAGGACCCCTGAAAACAAAAAGTGAACCAGGTTTTTGGGGTTCTGAACACCTCACAACAAGACAAGCGGTGTCGCCGACGCAGGTACTTTTTGGAAACTTGTATTTTGACAGTTTCTTATTTTAGATTTTTCTACCTGACATTTTACTAGTAGGTAGTAGTAGCTAGGCTGTGAGATGTAATACTAGAGTTGTTATAAGCGAACAACACTGCTTTAAAAACTAACTAAAAGCAGGGCGCCGGCGCATCGCCCGCCGAGGTGATCGGCTGAATTTGGCTTTGTTCGACTTTGCTCTTTCACTCCCTCACACAGGACGACCTACACATCTCGCTCATCCACTTCATAGAGACAACAGCCGCTGCTAACGGGCTGCCTGATGGTAAGCGATCACCATCGCCTATGGATACCTGCAACACCAGGGGCATCACAGATACGTTGCCAACCCTTAAATACTCTATTAACAGCCCTTTTGAAAAACCCCATAATATAGTTAATCTACACTAATATTATAAAGAGGAAAGATTTGTACCTATTTTTGTATGTTTGTAATGAATAGGCTCCGAAACTACTGAACTGATTTGAAAATTTTTTTCCTCGTTGGGAAGCTACACTATCCCCGGGTGACATAGGCTATATTATATTTTGTAGCGAGGCCGAAGGCCGAGCTTACACTCGTGCGAAGCCGGGGCGGACGGCTAGTATAATATATACTAGCTGCGCCCCGCGGTTTCACCCACGTGGTGATGAAAATCGGTGATGATGATTATGATGAAAAGTAGCCTATGTGTTAACCCAGGACATAGACAATGTATATTCCAAATTTCATGCTCATCCATCCAGCCGTTTCTGCGTGATTGAGTAACAAACATCTATCCATCCATCCATCCAAACTTTCACATAATATATGTGTATATATGATATTAGTGTGAAGTGCGATTATAAACCATTAAATCATTAAAATATATATCTAATATTTATATTAGAAGTATAAACTAGATATATGGTATATGGTTTTAAAATGAAAAATTGCATTCAGACCATGTGATTTGAATGCATGCTTGGTACGCGGTTTCAGGATTGGTACTTAAGAAAAAGTTATTCATAATTATGAGTACAATGACCTCCTTTCGGCTAAATAAAGTCTAAATGCGTCTCCGTTTAAAAAAAAACTGTCTGGTATCCTAGAATATTTATTTATTTTGTGGGCAGAGAGCACACTACTTTTATGAATGCAAAGTCCTAATTAACAGCTGGATATATTTAAATGAAATTTGTTATGGAGATAGTTTTTTTTATATTGTAAAATAGGCTTGCGCTTGGCCGCCAACTCGCCTAATGTTAAGCGATGATGCGGCCTACGATGACGACTTGAAGACAACCAGATTGTACTAACTATCGGGGAACACCCATTCAGGCAGCGCATTCCACATACTAGCAGTTCGCACAATAAAAGTGGAATCAAAGCGCTTCGTACGGGTTTTCGGAATGTCAACCATAAAGCGGTGTCGATTTTTCGTGCTCGCTCTGGCAGTCCGATAGAAAAAAGGGCAGGAGGGAATTAAATCATGCAGATCTGATGCACACTCTCCAAAATGTATCCGATAAAAATAATTTATTAATTTTATTAACATGGCTCTCCTTTTATCCCGAAAAAACTTTGTTCCTGTAAGATAACGGCTAAACCGCGGGACACCACTAGTAAAAACATAAGTAGGAAGAAATCTCTATAAGTCGATATTCACGACTTTCAAACCCCTTGCGTACAAAGCGAGCTTATCTGTGGTAGTAACAAAACGAGGAAACTGAAATATTCCACAGATAACTGTCAACTTTGATAGGAAAATGCTACAGTGGCTCCCTTATTAAACTGCAAGGAATGTTGGGAGCTGTAATTGTAGGCTTTCTCAACGACTATTGTCTTGTACTTAAAATTAATTTTATTCGCGAACATTTTCGGGGGTTCTTCAGGAAATGTTGGGAAGCATTTTCTTCGCGTTTCGTTCATCTTATACTATTTGATTTAAGGGATGATAATTGGAGAAGACTTAAAACTAGCTATGCTCCACAGTTTTAACCCCCGACACGAAAAGTAGGGTGTTATAAGATTTACGTATATACTATCAATTAATCAATAAATCAATCATTTTATTTGAAACTGGTGAGCTGTTGTCCGCGCCTTCGTAGTCGTAGATTTTCATATAAACTTTCAACCCTTTTTCCTCCCTTAATTTGGCCCTTGCGAAAAATAACATACCCTATACTTCAACCTGGTCATAGCTAAGTATCTTTGTGAAAACCGCATTTAAATCCGTCCAGTGGTTGAGGAGATGTGAGTGGACAAATAAACAGACAGACAAAAATACTAAAACCTGTCTTACCGTGTTCAGCTGCTTATTTTTAAGACGCCCTGTGTTTTGTTGTTGATATTTCGCAATTAAAGATTTTTTTATCTCTATATTTTTTTATGATAGCAGTACATTTTGAACAGTGAAATCTCTGGATCCAGAACTATTTTTACTGTGTTTGGGAACCTAGCGTCTTCTATAAACCGGTTAAATTAAACCTACATTTAAATGAAAACAACATTAACTTAAAAACTATTTAAACTCACATTAATTTAAAAACTATTTAAACGGCAACGAATACATATGTGTCTGTACCTTGTCTTTGTCTGTACCTAACTTTGAACTTTTTCACCAACCACCCGCATTCTTCAGTCTTCCCGTGAACATGGTGCATGTAACTGCGCCGAAATATCGGGAGCTCCTTCCACAACCTTACCACGGTAAATATCCCGTAAATAATCATATAACTTAACGAATACATAGCCTAATTTCAACACCATACATCAAGGCTCTGTGGTCCAGTGGCATAACCTCTTACATATTAATTCTGAGGAACCCGGTCTCAAATCCAGTTGACAATACAAATAAAGTTATTAAAAAACCAAAATAATATTGGAGCTTGTGGATCATTTTAAAAACTGACTTCAAAACTAAAATATATGAAAAACGTAATAAGGCCTATAACATTTGAGGGTTGCTCTCGATTTCCCTGGGATCCCATCATCAGATCCTGACTTGGTGACAATGGGACCAAATTGGAAGTATACCATACTGAACAAAACAATTATTCTTTTAAAACGGTCAACAATTGGCGGAGAAATCGAAAAAAAAACCACCAGATCACATCATCACAGATACGTTGTCGACCCTTAAAGACTCTATTAACAGCCCTTTTGAAGAACCCCATATTAAAGCTATTCGGAAATGCCGCAGGAGAACGGAGATCGGATCGGAGATGGCGCTGTTTTAAAATACACGGTACAGCGTGACGATGACGCGAGTTCCATGATTTTTCTTCACCCGAAAAGTGCTCAACGTGCCTAAAGAAGTTTTCACTTCAAAAACTATTTATACTTGTTCCTGTGTCCGTCAGTCAAGTACGTCGATCGACTGACTGGACCACAGAAAAGAGAAGTAAATAGAACGGAAATGAAAAGGAAACTCTGTCGCCAGATATTGTGACAGATACTTGATTGAACATTCTTATTTATGTCAACGCGTCCAACTCCGCATCACAATAGCTATGGGTTTATACAGGTGCAACAGGCTATAACATATTTCTTACTAAATGCCTTGACAGCCGTTCTAAGATAAACAAAAAAGTTTTCTTTTCTGTGGACTGGACTGATGCGCTATAATATGAATGTCGAGCGACGCCGCACGGATAGCTAGTATACTAAAATGGTTCTCCCTTTACAAACAGATAGGAAGAAAGACCTGCGGGCAGACAAACGACGCCATTACTTCTAAGCTTAGGACTATCTACGGTAGGCACAATTTTTATTGGAACCTCCACTTACACTTTTAGTTTGCGAACTGCTAGTCTGTGGATTGCGCTGCCTGAATGGGTGTTCCCCGATAGTTACAATCTGGGTGTCTTCAAATCACGAGTGAATCGGTTTCTTCTAGGCAAGTGTGATCCATCATAGACCGCATCATCGCTCACATCAAGCGAGCTGACGGTCAATTGCAAGCCTATTCCTAAATAAAAATATGTATGTATATAAAATATAAAAAACCTCTTTCGTAATAAAGAAGGAATCATCGTCAGCCATAAGACGTCCACTGCTGAACATAGGCCTTCCCCTTTAACCTCCACACATCCACTGGATACCCGCGACTCTCACGATGTCGTCGGTCCATCTAGTGGGAGGCCTACTTACGCTGCGTCTTCCGGTTCATGGTCTCCACTCAAGAACCTTTCTGAGGAGGAATATCGACACCTTATTAAAATCATCAAAATCTGTGTTTTTTTATTTACGATAGGCTTGCGTTTGTCCTCCTCATCATAGTGTTGGTGCCAAAGTAAATAACCGGCCAAGTGCGAGTCGGACTCGCGCAAGAAGGCTTCTGTACCATTATCTATAAAAAATAACGTTAAAAAATATTATTAATTTTTTGTCTGATTTTTTATTAAAGAAGTGTTTGGCCTCTCCTCTTAAGTTTTGACAACCTGTATTAGACTGCTCTTTTTAAAACCGCTTTAAGACCGCTCTTTCGTTTGTTGTATGGGAGCCCCCTTAAATATTTTTTTTGTTTTTAAGAATTCGTTTATTCTATGATGATGTATAGTGAATTTTAAAGTGAATATAACTCAATAATCTGTGAATATTTCTAGCGTCTACCGTTATCAATAACGAGCAAAAACGAGCAAAAAAATCATGTTTGTTGTATGGGAGCCCCCTTAAATATTTATTATATTCTGTTTTTTTAGTATTTGTTGTTATAGTGGCAACAGAAATACATCATCTGTGAAAATGTCTATCACGGTTCATGAGATACAGCATGGTGACAGACGGACAGCGGAGTCTTAGTAATAGGGTCCCGTTTTACACTTTGGGTACGAACACCTAAAAATAACAATTCTTATAAGATAACGAGTAAGTCCGCAAGGCACAGCCAGTGCATGCAATGATCATTTAGTTTTTTTAATCGACAGATAGAAATCCATCAAAAAACTCTTTCACGAAATCAAAGAGGGTCGCTCTCCCATAACAGGAGAAAAAAACAAGGGCAAAAAAACAAGGTAAATAAAAAAAACAGTACCGTGTCATGTTAAACCTTAAGTTATGGATGTGGTTACCGATAACAGCATAACAGATTGACTTTTTGTGTACAACAGTCGCGTACAAAAGTGCATTACAACCAGGACACTATTAATTCTCGTCAAAAATAAAATGGTACCACGCACGCTGAACCGTGTATTTTGAAACAGCGCCATCTCTTGTAGAATAGGTGAATTACTACTTAAGTTTTCACTTCTGACATGCTTAGTATTTTATTCATGAAGAAGTTTAGGCACTAGCGAGACTAGATGGAGATACTAGGAAGATGTTTGGCCACCTTGTACATGACAAATTAATGAAAACCATCATAGAGGGTAAGGTAGAAGGAAAGAGACCGGGAAGACCAAGAAGAGTATTCTTAGACCAAATAAAAGAGAAGGCAAATGTCATGTCGTACAGGGAGATGAAAACGCTGGCAGAAGACCGTCAAGCCTGGAAGTTACTTCATCTTCAAGAGCTTCGCTTTTCACTAGATCACTATCACTACATAGTATAAAAAAAAAGTCGCATCCCTCTGTCTGTCCCTATTTATGCTTAGATCCTTAAAACTACGCAACGAATTTTATTGCGGATTTTTAAATATATAGAATGATTCAAGAGAAAAGTTTATATGTATATTAAATATATAATATAGTAGAGAAACACTGATAATTTTAGAGGTTTCTAATGTGATGACGTAAATAAATAATAAAAAAACTGCGCTTACATTGCAAACTGGCTGGCTGAACCGTACGAGATAGATCAAAATAATGTACTACAGTATTGTACACCTTAAAAAGGTCGACAAAAAAATCCACAATGGTATGTGTCTATCTCTTAGGGATAACCCACAATAACCATTTTTTGTCCTTTACTTTTTACGAGAAATAATGGCTTATTTACAAAGCAATTTTAAGCAATACAGCATTAATCCTTATCCAATTAAGTACCTTAAATACATTGTACATTTATTATCGATCAATATGGCCCGTTACAGCATGCAATTTAAATGAATATTTTCGAAGATATTACAGATTTATAATGCAGGGACATAGCGGTTGCGGCGGTACCGGCCGGGGGCGTTGTATATAAGACATTCTGTAGTATATTATTACACCCGTGTGAAACCGGGGCGGGTCGCTAGTAAATATTGAATGAATGATTTTTGTTCGCAAGTGTCCCTATATACAAAAAGCGTCCCATGCATGTGTCGACATCTGTCTCGAGGTCTGCGCCATTCACGCTCCAGCCCCGGGATAGTTTGATCCGGGACTCGACGCCACTTGACGTGAGTTGCGAAGTTATAGAACTCTTCATACTATGCTATCCATCATCATCATCATTTCAGCCATAGGACGTCCACTGCTGGACATAGGCGTCGCACCAATCTCCACCGTCGGTTGGAAGCGGCATTCATCCAGCGTTTCCCTGCGGTCTCTTTTAGGTCGTCTGTCCATCTTGTGGGTGGACCTCCTACGCTGCGTTTACCGGTCCGTGGTCTCCTTTCGAGAACCTTTCGACCACATGCTATGCTATTACACCCTTATCAAAAACGTGGAGTATAGTATTGGAATATTTACGTCATTTTTAGTCTTTTACTCTCATTCAAATTTAGTTTTTTTTTAAAGTTTTTTTTTACTCGGTCGAAAAAGACCAAAAGACGGAGTAACTATTTATATTATTATAGTATTATGGTTATTAAAAATAGGTATGCTAAGCTGCGATCAAAAAGTAAATTTTTCGAACATAAAAGGCCGTAGCCTATCTGGGAGACCGCTAAACTTGAATGCATCAGGTCGCGGGTTCAAATCCCGGGCTCTTTAGAATTTTTGTACAGATTTCATACCACTGAGCAGACAGGTGAAAGAAAACATCAAGGAACAGATAGTAAAAACAAATGTTCAATTTCAAATCGATTTGTTATTCCAAAATCAAATTACATGGCAGCAAGACGTATAGCACGCAGCTTTGATGAAAAAAAGTTCTAATTGCAAGTTTCAAAGTCCCAAGTCTGATAATGCCCTATCTAGATCAACGTCTAGGTCTAAGTTTCACCACAGTGCAGTCACTCTCACGTCAGCTGAAGCCCTACTGTCCATCCATCACTCCGTCACCACTCAACACTCACGCGTCTGCAGAGACTGCTACTTAGACAGATCAGACAAACATAGGATATATAGTGAGGCTTTAAGATGCATGGGGTGAACCTTGAACCGATAGTTATTTCTCGAAGAATCTAACCAAAAAGTTGTTGAGTGGAAACACGAACCGGAAGACGCAGCGTAGGTAGTCCCACTAGATGGACCGACGACATCGTGAGAGTCGCGGGCATCCAGTGGATGCAGATGGCAGGATGTCGTTCATTATGGAGGTTGAAGATTAAAGAGGAGGCCTATCTTCAGCAGTGGACGTCTTCTGGCTGATGATGACGATGGTAGGTGCAAACACTGCGCTCGCATTTAACCTTAACCTTTGATGTCTTTAATCGAACTCAATTTACCCTGCAGCCGCATTTGCTGGCCTATTTTTGCTTGTGAAATATCTACAGTAAGTTAACTGAAGTCGCTAAAAGTTTCTTAGTTTGCATGAAAAATTTGTAACCAAGCCGCGTAGGTAGATACTTACAGTTTTTACTTTAGTTTCGAGGTATAGTAGAATAATTCTCGCAGTTTAAAAAACTAAAAAAACACGCTAGTCCTGAAGATTCAGGTAAGAATAATAGGACAAACTATTTAAATTATTGCATTGTCATCTGTCCTTGATAAGTGTGCAAAGTTTCAAATCAATCCGTCGTTTTGAAGTAGTTAAAAATCAAGTTTAAAGATTCCGTTACACACATACATACCTATACCAAGCTAATAAAAGCGTGTTAAAAAGAGGGTGAAATGTGGATTTTTGAATACAAAATATTAATTGTTCTAGGGCATATCTTCCATGTTTTTAATATTTATCAGGACTTATCGTGCATTATTTTATTTATGTAGGTATAGGTAGGTACCTATAGGGGTAGGTAGGTATATAACCTACATAAATAAAATATGAAAAAAGTAGGTAAGAAATTCCCCATTTTTCTATCGGACGCCAGAGCGGGCACAAAAAATCGACACCGCTTCATGGTTGATATTTCGGAAACCCGTACGAAGCGCTTTGATTCCACTTTTATTGTGCGAACGGGTGTTCCCCAATAGTTACAATCTGGGTGTCTTCAAATCACGAGTGAATCGGTTTCTTCAAGTTAAGCGTGCTCCATCGTAGACCGCATCATTGCTTAACATCAGGCGAGTTAGCAGTCAAACGCAAGCCTATTACTGAATAAAATAATTATTAATATAAAAAACAGTTTTCATAAAAATGTCAAAACTGAACCAAATAGAAATGGCACCACACGGGAACCACCAGCTTTCAAATAAAAAAAGAATCATCTAAATCACTTCACCCATATATTTTAACACCCATTAAAAATAAAAATACAGTCGAATTGAGACCCTCCTTCATTTTAGAAGTTGGTTAAAAAAAACGCTAATTTCAAGTCAATAACTGTTTTAGTATGCCATAAGCGCTAATACGCCAACCTACGACCTGTAAAACGAAATAAAATAAATATCTGGGATATTTACTGCACACATGGTCATCTGACCCCAAACTAAGCAAAGATTGTAATATGGCTGCCAGAGACTGATATACATACATATATATTTTTAAATACATACATACTTAAATATATATTAACACCCACATAGAATAAACACAAATGTTCATCACATGAATGTTTGCCTTAGGTGGGAATCGAACCCACGGCCCCAAGCGCAGAAGGTAGGTTCACTACCAACTGAGCCACCAGGGCAGTCAAAGCAACAATGAAAGCAATCTTAACAGACAGGAGCTCCCAGGCATGCTCTGCTGCTGGTGGTGGCCTGTCACTGCCAGGTTGCCACTTCCTCATAATAACAGTATTAAAACCTAGCTTAAATTCCCGAAGTAGGTTTCACCATCGCCTGATATATTAGCTACTTGGCAGCGGTATGTCCCGCTAGCGGGCAGCTTTATTTTGTAACTAGCTACGCCCCGCGGTTTCACCCGAGTGGTGATAAAAATCGGTGATGAAAAGTAGCCTATGTGTTAATCCAGGACATAAGCAATGTATATTCCAAATTTCATCCAAATCCATCCATCCATACATCCATCCATCTAAACTTTCACATACATAAATGATATTAGTGTAATTTACGACGGAACTGAGAAGTAATCCCATTTTTTACCGACTTCTAAAATAGTAGAGGTTCTATGTTCCACTGTTTAGTTTTTTTTTAATGTATGTTCCCCGATCTCCGCCAACTGTTGATAGATTTCTCTTTTTTTTTTTCTTTTGTTCGATTGTGCACTTGCGTGGCAATCGGACCATATTGGAAGTATACCCTACCCAACAAAAGATATTTTTTTGAAATCGTTCTTCAGAAATCGGTGAACATACATAAAAATTAAAATAAAATATACAGTGGAACATAGAGGAATGCAAGGCACATTATCATACCCGTTACAGCCGTCTCTCAGTCACGCACTGCGAGTGTCCGGCTACACATCGCAGCTAATTAGCAAAAATAATTGTAATAAAATGCCTTCCTGTGACTTTATAAACTGCACAAACTACACACGCACTGTGAGATACAAGAAAAATGTTCCATTTCACTCGTAAGTGATGTATTTTTCATTAAAACAGTAAAATAATATAAATTGTGTTGTCTTAGGCGGCTGTTGTTACTACCATGTGATATGTGTAGATCTTCTTGAGTGAGAGAGTGATAGCAGCATAATCGACGACCAAAGCCGAACAAAGCCGAATTCAGCCGATCACCACGGCGGCGGCGAGCCGGTTGCCACTTTTTTAATAACGTCTCAATTATATTACACCGCTACAAAGCGGCTGGGATCCACATCCACGTGGAATAATAATCAAAGGTGGTGAAAGCCAGTACCAAAATAACATCTGGTAACACGATGCGACAGCTATGCGGCAACCGTTTTGTTTTTCGATGCATACATGCTCGGTCCAGTGACTCCGTTCACACTACAATGGCTCGGGAACCTGCTTGATGCATGCCAGTGGGAGTTTGATTTTGACTCTAGCTCGAAATTTCTTCATTTAGCCATCATCATTTTCAGTTAGTTTCTCCGCTGTTAGTCTGTTACATACCATTTCGATGTGAGTTTTTTTTTATACAGTTTTTTTTCTATATAGCTTTTAATTAATCACTTTTTTAATATACTAAGGGCCCTTATTAACTAACCAAAACACGCAAGTAACGCGGCGCATTAAGTTCACCTCAAAAAAAATTGCCTTTATTCCCTAGTAAATAAAGCCCTACTATTCAACTTGCTAGGGCCCCGGGGCACACCCCTTCTGGGGTGCCAGGGCAAGTCTGATCCCCACTCCCGGCGACGGCCCAAGCCGAGGCTCGTACCTCCGAGGTGCCCTTGTACTTGTAGCCCAAAAATCGTAATCATGTTGGCCAAACGCTCTCTGCGTTCACCTACTAGTCCGGTCAAGCTGTACAGGCCGCAAGGTCAAAAGCAAAAATTTACATTAGAAAAATAAAATGACTAATATCTCGTCAGCATCAAGACCGTCATGATGGAAAATTAGGAGATAAATTCCGTTGACTAAATTTGACACACGACTCGTTGATTTTTTTTTATATAAAAATTTACTCTGTTATCTTATATGGTACACTTAAAATTTCCCATGTAACTAATATAAATACTTAAATGTAATTGAGATGTTGTAATTGCAACTCGAAAATAAATTGGGTTTTTATATATCGCTCCCATGTTGTAAAATTTTATGTTTATTGACCATTCAGAGGGTTTCGCGTTTGAGATTAAGGTAAGCAAATTCGGTGTTTTGGTATCAAATAATTCAGATTTTGGGATGACCATAATTTTGTGAGTCGCGGGCATCCAGCGGATGCAGATGGCAGGATGTCGTTCAGTGTGGAGGTTAAAGGGCCCGGCCTATGTTCAGCAGTGGACGTCTTCTGTATGATGCTGATGATTCAAGGCTACTTTTTTAACACTATTAATAATCTTGTAACAACTATTTTCGTGATATAGGAAGTTCATATTTTTTTTAGATTTTAGAGACTTTTTTAACAATAACAGAACGACTTCAAAAATATACGAAAAACGTTATAAGTTAAATGATTATTTACGGGATATTTACCGTGGTAAGGTTGTGGAAGGAGCTCCCGATATACGGTAAATATCCCGTAAATAATCATTTAACTTTAATGAACAACCGTGATAGTTTAAAACAGTGATTAACGTTATAAGTATCTATAAAATTTGAGGGTTGCCCTCGATTTCCCTGGAATCATATCAATAGATCCTGACTTGGTGACAATGGAATGGAACCAAACTGGAAGTATACCTACCCTTATCGAACAAAAGATTTAATTTTTTAATCGGACTGTAGTTGGCGGAGATATCGGTAAATATACATAAAAAAAATTAGTGGAATATAGAACCGCCTTCTTTGAAGTCGGTTATTTTTTTTATGTCATAGGTGGCAAACAAGCGGACTGGTCGCCTGATGGTAAGCAATCACCATCGCCTATGGATACCTGAAACACCAGAGACGTTGCCGACCCTTAAAGACTCTATTAACAGCCCTTTATGTATACTTTGGAATCTATATCTCATTCTCTGGCAGAGCCATATTACAAGCTATGCTTAATTTGGGGTCGGATGACCATGTGTGCAATAATGTCCCAGATATTTATTAGCTTTTTGTCCGTAAAAGTTTCCACACCCCAAACCCATGGTCACCTTACTGAATTCAGAGATCACAGATAGGTTATACGACGTGGAACAAAATGCAAAAATTCCTTTAAAAATAAACCCTATAATTACGCTGATGGTATCTAATTCCTTGTTTATTTAGGTTTAACCCTGTGAAATGACCGGTAATACGCTCAGTTTCATGATTTATTGGCGAAAGATGCCTGTCGGAATATGGTTGAAGTTTAGGTAAAAAATATTATAATACTAGCTGCGCCCCGCGGTTTCACCCGCGTGGTGATGAAAATCGATGATGATGAAGAGTATATGTGTTAATCCAGGACACAAGCAATGTATATTCCAAATTTCATCCAAATCTATCCAGCCGTTTCTGCGTGATTGAGTAACAAACATCCATCCATCCATCCAAACTAGCACTTAAATGATACTAGCTGCACCCCGCGGTTTCACCCGCGTCGTGATGATGATGATGAAA
Source organism: Agriopis leucophaearia (assembly GCA_949125355.1). Taxonomy (NCBI): domain Eukaryota; kingdom Metazoa; phylum Arthropoda; class Insecta; order Lepidoptera; family Geometridae; genus Agriopis; species Agriopis leucophaearia. The sequence continues at coordinate 8,347,132 of OX421289.1, forward strand.
AGTAGCCTATGTGTTAATAAAGGACATAAGCAATGTATATTCCAAATTTCATCCAATTCCATAGAGCTGTTTCTGCGTTATTGAGTAACAAACATCCATCCATACATCCATCCAAACTTTCACATATATGATATTAGTGGAAGTGTGATTGCATTTTAGGGGTGGCTCTGATACATATGAAATGGGAATGTTTTTTTTTTACCTTCACTTCTTCGAGTGGGGTATCGTTAAAAAGGTCTTTTAAAATGAAAGTAAGGTTTCATACATAACTTTTTTTCCGTAGCCCGACAAGGAACCCTTATAAATTCGTTCTGTCCTTATGTCTGTCTGTCTGTCCGCCCGACCGAATTTTTTAGAACCTTCTAACTTTTATAATTATTAAGATAAGTGCATGTAACTTTTCATAATGACAGTTGTAATACAGATCTCAATTTTAGGAGTATAAAAAAATTATAATATTACATTTTAGGCGTGGCTCCGGTACATGTGAAATGGGGATGAAAACTTTTTTTTTACTCTACCTACTCGTGTTTATCGTTGAAAAGTCCTTTTAAATTGAAGGTAAGGTTTCATACATTACTTTTTATAAAGTCTATCCTTTACGAAATATGGCCCACCAAAGTGCAAAATGTTGGTCTCCCCCCCTGCATTTCTAAACTATAAAACATAGAAATTTGTAACTTACAGTACGGGTAGGTCATATTTAAAACCACCATTCAAAATTATTTCGTACATTATCTGATTATAACTGTTTGAGTAACAGCGATGAAACTGTAATAAATTTTAGCTCAAAGGTCATTGATATTTTTGCAAAATATTCTTAACAAATACTGTTTCTTTTCTCAATCAGTTTTCTCTATGTTTAAACCCTAAAAAGTATATGCTATGTCGGGATGAAACATATCTGAAATTTGGCTAAGTTCACAGAGCTTCGTTCGTTCGAATTTTTCTATAAGTATCAATTTCTGAACTATCACTATAATATTATGTGGCTTTGGTTACGGAACCCTACCATATGCGTGTCTCGACACGCTCTTGGCCAGTTATTTTTGAAACTTTGCTTTTATTTATAAGATATATTTCACGTACCTTTTGTGAAATGAATGCGTTCAAAACCACAACAAAAGAGCCTTCCTTATATAAACGAATAAACAATTTTATTGAAAACAAATGAACCGAAAACTTGGCAACGACATCTGTGGATGATTCATATTTTATTATTTTGTACAGTCAGCGTGCGATTTAACTAGCTCTATACAGTGAGATGTCATAATAGAGATGTTATAGGAAAACCGACTTCATCAGGACTGGAACAAATTGAAATGGGACCAAATGGAAAGCACCAGCTTTGAAATAAAAAAAGAATCATCAAAATCGGTTCACCCAGTCAAAAGTTTTGAAGTAACAAATATAAAAAAATTTGAGAACCTCCTCCCTTTTGACAGTCGATTAAAAAACTAAAAAACACGCTATAAAATCGCTTATCCTGAAGATCCTGCCAAAAATAATGGGACAAACTATTTAAAATGCATTGTCATCGGTCCTTGATAAGTGTGCAGTTTTAAATTAATCCGTCGTTTTGAAAGGGGTGAAAATCAAGTTCAAAGATTCCGTTATATAGATACATACCAAGCTAATAAAAGCGTCTTAAAAACACACATCAGTCATAGGACTGCACGTCAGAGGTGAAAACTTAAGTAGTAATTCACCTATTCTACAAGAGATGGCGCTGTTTTGAAATTTGCTGAATGCGCCTAAACAAGATTTCGCTTTAAAAAGTACTGCTGAGTGTACAATAGTAAAGTTTTTTCGTCCCGGCGCCTATTTTATGCCTCTGATATAAAATCGCAGCAGTTGTCTGTCTGTCTGTCCCCCAAACCTTGCTGAAACTATACATAAATCTATGAATGACAAAGATTTCTAGGACGATTAATGGACTTTCTTTTCTTTTATTACTGACGCTGTGGAATGTCACTTGTTTTTAGTTTGAAACCAGTCGTTCGCCCCAAACTATGACCTCACGACCCCTAGACCTTATTGTTCATATTAAAATTTCAAAAGATTTGTACTGCTGAACAAAGGCCTTCCCAAAGATAATATCCTTTTATTGTGCGAACTGCTAGTCTGTGGAATGCGCTGCCTGAATGGGTGTTCCCCGATAGTTACAATCTGGGTGTCTTCAAATCACGAGTGAATCGGTTTATTCTAGACAAGCGTGATCCATCGTAGACAACATCATCGAGTTGGCGGTCAAACGCAGGCCAATTAATTCATTTAAAAAAAAAACACTTGATCGCGCATGAGTCATAATTTGTTTGCACGACATAAGCCCCGTCAGTCTCGGGGGCTTCTGATTGGCGCCTAGGATTGGCCCGCTCAAAAAAGATCCTGCTCAAAATTTAGTTTCTTTTCATCATCATAAGCCAGAAGACGTCCACTGCTGAATATAAGTCTCCCCCTTTAACCTCCACACTGAACGACATCTTGCCACCTGCATCCAATGGATGCCCGCGACTCTCACGATGTCGTCGGTTCATCTAGTGGAAGGCCTACCTATACGCTGCGTCTTCCGGTTCGTGATCTCCACTCAAGAACCTCTCTTCCCCATCGGTTGTCGGTTCTTCGAGCGATATGGCCTGCCCATTGCCACTTTAACTTGCAAATTTTAATAGCTATGTCGGTGACTCTGGTTCTTTGGAGAATATCCACGTTCCGGATTCTATCGCGCAAAGAAACTCCGAGCATAGCCATTTAATTGAATTAACAAAAGTAATTGGCTTTTTGTAGCCGTTTTAGTTAACGACAATATATGAATACACAGAGACCCAACGTTTATCTTTTAAATAATTCTCGCAGTTTACAAAACTAAAAACCACACTTTAAAATCGCTAATCCTGAAGATCGTGGTAAGGATAATGGGACAAACTATTTAAATTATTGCATTGTCATCGGTCCTTGATAAGTATGCACAGTTTCAATTTAATTCGACGTTTTGAAGTAGTTGAAAATCAAGTTCAAATATTCCGTTACATATATACATACCATAAGCTAATAAAAACGTTTCACCTGCATTTTTTGTATCGTCTCCACTTCCTCAGCCGTGGTCTCGACAAAAGACTCGACTCCATGTAAGAATTAACGATTGACACTTTGTAATGTGCCACCCTTGCATGGTTGTCACAAGTTTGGAATCTGACATCCGTAGGTGGGTTCCGCACAAAATTATTAAAAACAGCAAATCGCCTGTCACCTCGATAAAATTAAATAATTGTTTTAAAATGTATGTCTTCGGTTTTTTATAATAGGCATGATGACTAATATCTTTTTATTACCTTATAAAAAGCTGATCGTCAATAGAGCCTATCAACGAAAACAAAATTTAAATTAGTTTAGAAATAAATAAGTTATAAGTATTTTAATTTTTAATGCTAGACAGAGAGCGCTCTATGCTGAGTTATGACGTCACGCCTCAGACGCAGCTTATAAATGCTATACCAACACACGCTTTTCGAGAAAGGGATGGAGCATCCCCTTCATATCCCCACCTAAAACTTTAAACGCTCATATCTCAGAAATTAATCGGCCAATTCAATATATTTTTACAGTATGTGTTATGTATTTAGTGATATTCATCGCCAAGCCTGTTATTTGTAATAAATTAAACATTAGGCCATATGCCTATTAACTAGCGGTTTGACTTCATTTACCCCGGCGCAACAAAAAGGGGTGTTATTAAGTTTAACGTGTTTATCTGTAACAAAACAACAGTGTGTGTCTGTGTCAAAGTAGCTCCCAAACGGCTGAACTGTTTTGATTTATTTTATTTTGATTGACAGATTACTTAATTGAGAGTGTTCCTTGTTTTCATATAATTATGATTTACTAGAGTATTTGAGTAATAATGGTATTATATTAGCCTGCACCGTCGCGTCGTATTGCAGGGAAAAGGCCTCCCTTTCCTACTTCTATTCTTCTCTGTTTTGGGAGAGTCTTTCAAGTAGGAGTCCCTCCATTTCCGTCTGGGCCGTCTGGGAGGTCGTTTGCCGTCCCGTGGAAGCCACTGTGTTATGGTTTTGGCCCAACGATCCTCCGATATTCGACTGACATGACCGGCCCAGTCCACTTTAAGCAAGAGGCCTTCTGAGCTACGTCGGTAATCTAAGTCTTGGAGCGCAGTTCTGTGTTTTTTATCTTGACTATAAGTAAATTTACTTATTAATGTACAATTTCAAATGAGCTACCACTAATTGACAGTAATTATAATTTAATTATTTGATATTTATAATTTGTGCCTGTAGCGTAGTTGTTTAGTCATACGCTATTAGATTGATTTAATTATAATATTTAAGATAAATATAACAATGTTAATTTTATGAAGATAAGTTATCATCGAACAAAATAAATGTACAAGCACATCCTAGTGTGAAGTGATGAGTGTGAACTGAGAACCAATTTGCAACGGCATAATTTTATTATGGAAACTGACGGGGTTTTCACATACATTATTTATATTACACGGGAATCACTCACGTAAGATTAGGCTGGTTACTCCGACTATAGTTTCAACCGCATTCGGCGGTCTTTATCAAGGTGAATGCGGTTGAAACTATAGTCGGAGTAACCGGCCTAATCTTACGTGAGAAATTCCCGTGTAATATAAATAAAAAGGCATAATATTTCTTTTGATAAACTTTTAGATCTCGAATTTCTTGGTCAATTAGTAGATACTCATAAAATACTTACATCAACACTTTCTTTCTTTCTTTATTTCATTCTTTCTTTTTTCTTTCTTTCTTTCTTTCTTTCTTTCTTTCTTTCTTTCTTTATTACAAATATATTCACTTTCATCCACGTGCTTCAATATGTTTTCTCTCATTCAACATTCATTCCACGGGACCCTAACAAAGTTAACCAAAGTTCCCAAAGACGGGACACTTCATTAAATCTCAATTATTATATTTCTTAACTCTCGACTTCGCCTCTCCACAACAATTGTTGTTTTCGTACATCTGCTCTTTTTTCTATTCGGTACCTACTCTAAAAAAAACGTCCCTTCAGTTATGGAGTAGAAAATCCTGCAAAGAAACAATTTCTCATCATCATCACCGTTTCTGCCATAAGGTTCATCTGAAAACCAGCGCTCCAGGCCTAGCATGGGCCGTGGAAAAATTGTCTTTCCACCGTTTTTATCCGCGCGTAGACGCGACAGAGCTAGAATATGGATACGTTTGTCTCTTTCTAGCGGGATAAAAAGGGCGGAAAAACATTCTATCCACGTCCTGTGCTAGGCCTGCTGATAGTTTTTGACTTTCAGCATTAATGTCGAGATGGACCCGAATTAAACTCGAATACTTTATTTGTATCCTTTAGATTTAAGAATTTTGAAGTAATGTTGAATTTTTTTTTTTTCTTTTTTTCTTCCTTTTTTCTTCTTTCTTTTTTCTTTCTTTCTTTCTTTCCATAGGACGTCCACTTCTGGACATAGGCCTCCCTATCGAGCTCCAAAAGAACCGGCCTGCATCCAGCGTTTCCCTGCGGTCTTCTGACCATCTTGTAGGTGGACGTCCTACGCTGCGCTTAACGGTCCGTGGTCTCCATTCGAGAACCTTTCGGTCCCATCGGCCATCTGTTCTGTGTGCTATGTGCCCTGTCTTATGTCACTCTTGCTAACCCGGTGGTCTATTTGAGTAACTTTCATTCGTCTTAGGTTACGTTTAGTTTTTGGAAGTTGTATTTCTGAACATTTTTCACTCAATGCTTTATCCTACTCATGCAACAAAAGAAATTCGGGTGCTCCTTGAGGCGTAAAATTTTGATCTTGGCGACCTTCAATACAATCCATGTCTTTCTATTGTTAAAACATGTTTTTTGGAGTCTTTATTTCGCAACTCGTAAAGGCGAATATGGTAAGCAAAAAACTTTCTGTGACAAAACTTGACAGAATTGTAATGAATGGTATAGAAAAGTTAGCAGGGTATCAAAGTTTGGAACTTATTTTGCGTCAATTGATATAATTAGCTTTTAAAACTCATTAAGAGTCTATGCTTTTTTTGTGATAAATTAGAACGGCTGTCTAGGCATTTTTGTAAGATTTTTTTTGTAGCCATATAAACCCACAGCAACTGTGTAAGCAACTGTGACGCGGAGTTCGATGCGTTGATATAAATAAGAATGTTCAATCAAGTATCTGTCACAATACCTGACGACAGAGTTTCCTTCTCATTTCCGTTCTATTTACTTCTCTTTTCTGTGGTTTCATGCAGCATCTATTTCGCTCACGTATTTACAAAAAATTTAACCGGCTTCAAAAAGGTTTTTAAGGTAAGGTAGGTGTTGCCTCAAATATCCGTCATTTATAATCTGATTGGTTTTTTAATTATGTATTATACAAGTATTTCTAGATTGGTCCCATTGAAGTTTCATCAAAATTGGTTTGGTAGTTTGGTTTTTAAATCAAAATAACTGGCAAAATGCGTTTACTTGGATGACATAATATTGTCGTCCAATTAATCGAGATTATGTATTTTATTTTTCATTACTCGTACTCGGAAAGTAGGTCTTAAGTTGCCTGAGGAGCGGGTTGAAAGTAATACATTTCAGCCCTAGGGAGAATCACTTTCAACTGACATTGACAGTTGACAAATGATAGACACTCAAATTATAAAAAAAAATATACTAGTTCTATTTTCACATTTATATTGAACCATGTTCTATAAATATTTTTATACTGAATTGAATTAAGTATTACAATTCGGCCGAAATACACGCTATAAAATATCACACGAACGTTGCTTTACAAAAATACAAATCTAAAAATAATGATTAATCTTGGATCAAATAAAAAATATAGATGGTTTACGTACTGCCAAAATAGAGTCAAAATCGCTTCCAAAAACTGCGTGAATTCCCAGTATATACAGGAGTCACGCACACATACACACTCAAAACTACGTGAATTACCAGTATATACAGGACTCTCACACACATACACACTCCAAACTACGTGAATTACCCGTATATAGATACAGGACTCACGCACGCATAACCACTCAAAACTACGTGAATTACCCGTATATACAGGAGTCACGCACACATGCACACTCAAAACTACGCGAATTTCATACTGAAAACATTCGTTTTTTTTTAAGGTTAAAGTGGCAATGGGCAGGCCACATCGCTCGAAGAACTGATAACCGATGGGGAAGAAAGGTTCTTGAGTGGAGACCACGAACCGGAAGACACAGCGTAGGTAGGCCTCCCACTAGATGGGCCGACGACATTGTGAGAGTCGCGGGCATCCAGTGGATGCAGATGGCAGGATGTCGTTCAGTGTGGAGGTTAAAGAGGGAGGCCTATGATCAGCAGTATGTTTTGAAAGTGTATCCTAGTGTACCTACTTGAAATAAAGATTTATGAACTGAACTGAACAGTCTGGACAGTTCTTCTGGCTGATGATGACGATGAAGTAAAAGAATAAAAATTTAATTTTAAATAACAATTGACAAAAAATCATGTAGAAAATACAGTACAACACATGAATCCGACAAATTATCTCAAAAGTCAAAATTACCTGTGAAAAATGGCCTGTAAAATGCGCAAAATCAATATCTGAATATTAAATATCGTCTCCCGCGAATAACAACTTATGATAACACGTAATTGTTTACATCTCCAGTCGCCAGTTATGAAAAATATTAAGTTTCGATCATTAAAATACCAAAAACATCGTTATTACGAGGATGTAGGTAAAACCACGGAATATTCGAAAAATGGAAAGGGCATCAATAAATTACTGTGGTAAGGAAATCATTGCGATGCTTCACCGACCGCTTTGATTATTACGGGATTCGCCATTTGCAATCTAATCGCCAGTTCCAACGTGATTGACTGAAAGAAAATGTTTTTTTATTCCGAAATAGAGTTGGTTGGACTTGGTGTTAAGCGATGATGCGGCCTACGATGGATCACGCTTGCTTATATAGAAGTAACCGATTCACTCTCGACTTGAAGACACCCAGATTGTACAGATTGTAAATGTTCAGCATTAGGTCCTCCATTTGTGCATTTCTATTTTTTTTATGAAGGTATGTATGTTCAAATCACGAGTGAAGCGTTTTCTTCGAGGCAAGCGTGCTCCTGGAATCAAAGCGCTTCGGGTACGGGACGGGTTTTTGGAATATCATCTGACTAGCTGCGCCCCGCGGTTTCACCCGCGTGGTGATGAAAATTGGTGATGATGATGATGATGAAAAAAATAGTCCGTCCTCCTGATACATACTATTACCTCGCAAAATTTTATCGAGATCGGTTAAGCCGTTTAGCCGTGATTATGTAGCAAACAGACAGAGTTACTTTCGCATTTATAATATTATAGTATGCATACCCAATTTTTCTAAGTCTGCAATACAGTATTATTAATTAAATAAATAAATAAGTATAAATTAGAGTTTGCTCATTTTTGTGGCGACACTAATAACGCGTGTGACCATTCCATCCAACTGATATTCCGTGGAAGTACGAAATCGGATACTTTGCAAGATTCCTCTACTTCGCCTATTCAAACTAAATAATTGATGTATCCTGTTACGGGCTTAAAAGTTTTTACTCGTTTTTGGTATATTCACTAAAATTTAGCAAAATTCGTTTACTTACATTGTAAAATTAATTTTAAGCAGAAAAATTTGTAACCACTATTATATCGTTTCATTTCGTTAGGTGTCAGATAAAGTATAATAAAAATACTGCCTTTGGATTTGAGGTCTAGGCTGGACGAGATGGTAGAAAGTCTGCCTTTTGAGCGGGAAGTCCCGGGTTTGGTTCCTGTTGGTTGGGTTGTATGTATACAGGGTAACTGGTAATCAGTAGGCTTCAATACGTCAAAAAAAAACTTGTTTTACGTCTTATCAAAATTTGCGGGGAAAATCAGCTGTTTCATACATTTTGTCGGGAGTATATGATATTTTGTATGAAACAGTAGATTTTTTCTCTAATTTCGAAAAATGTCCTAGATATATATTTTTCATGGATCAAACGTTGTTTGTTATGATGTACTGAGGCCGCCTTTAAGAGGTTTTTAACTGATACCAGGGGCCTTACGCCCAACTCTAAACGCGGACCCGAATAGGTGCAGTTTGCATAATCATGCGAAAGCAAACCGTATCCTTTTCGGGCCCGCGTTTAGAGTTGAACGTAAGGCCCCAGCAGGACGGAGATGGACCCATTCAGTTGATGGTATCTTTTAGATATAAGTTTTTTTAGCAATTTCAAATAAAATTTTCTGTCCTTCTTTTTTTTGTTTTTCTTCTTTTTTTATGGGGGGTTCTCCCGTCTACAGTTCTTTCGCTCGCACATTTTCACATTATAGAAGATACAAAATCATGTTTTACTGTCTATCAAAGAAAAAAAGAAAAAAAAATTGCTTGTTACTATTTGACTCCGTCAACTCAAAATATAATAAAACTATTTTTATTTTATTTGGCATGGTCGTCAGCAAAACATGGTATCGGTTAGATTCTCTCCAAATAATCATTCAGTTCAACAACCTACTAGAACCCAAGGGCACACCCTTTCTGGGGTGCCAGGGCAAGTCTAATCCCCCACTCCCGGCGACGGTCCAAGCCGAGGCTCGTACCTCTGAGGTGCCCTTGCGCTTGTCGCCCAAAATCTAAACCATGTTGGCCCAACGCCTTCTGCGTTCACCAACTAGTCCGGTCAAGCTGTAGAGGCCGCAAGGCCAACGCAAAAAAGTCACATTAGAAAAAAAAAACAAAACAAAACATGGTTTTGGCACTTTTTGCGAATTCACACTCAAGAATTGGGATGGGACAACACATTTAGGTTCTCATCATCAGCCTGCATCCGTTCACTGCTGGACATAGGCCTCTCCCGATGCATGCCACTGAGCTCGGTCGGCAGTTCTTTGCATCCAGTTTTTACCCACCGTTTTGCGCAGGTCGTCACTCCACCTGGCCGCAGGGTGTCCTACACTACGTTTCCATACCGTGGTATCTACTCCAGGACTTGTCTACCCCATCAGTTATCGGTTTTTCGTGCAATGTGGCCGGCCCACTGCCAGTTCAGCTTACAAATCCTTTGAGCTATGTCGGTAACTTTGGTTCTATGTCGAATCACTTGGTTCCGAATTTTATCCCGTATAGAAACTCTGAGCATAGCTCTTTCCATAGCTCGGTAAGCGACTTTATACTTGTGGATCACCTGAACCGTGAGTGTCCACGTCTCGGCACCGTAGGTCATGACGGATAGTACACACTGGTTAAAGACCTTAATCTTGAGACACTGTGGTATGGACGACGTGAAAACCTGATGAAGCTTACCAAATGCTGCCCACCCAAGCTGAATCCTTCTATTGGCTTCTTTCTCGAAGTTGTTCTTACCTAACTGCAGAGTTTGTCCTAGGTATGCGTACTCTTGAACAACTTCGAGGTGAACGCCATTAACTACTATCGGCCCCGGGTCTATGTGACTATTGACCATGATCTTTGACATTTAGGTTCTACTGGTGATAAATCTAGAAAAATGTGCTCCCAAATTACCAAAATATTATCTCTCTTTCTCTCTCTCTCTGAGCTGTATCCTAGCAGCTGGAATATAATAGGCTGAAATAATGATGATGATAGTATCATGAAATGATCACTAACAGAATTTTGACAATAGTCGCAGAAGCCTTAGATACAAGACGTCAACTTACAACTAAAACATACTCGTAATTATAAATATAAAAAACCGACTTAATAAATATGTCAGAACTGGACCGAATTGAAATGGGACCACATGGGAAGCACCAGCTTTCAAATAAAATCGGTTCACTCAGTCAAAAGCTATGCGGTAACAAACATAAAAAAAATTTATGACAATATTAATATAATTTCCTCATATTTAGGGTTATTTCTTAGTAGGTAATTAAGTAGAATACATAATATTTGTTATTTAAATAGTTTGCGCTTTGGTTTTAACTGTAAGCATTCTGTTGATGAATAAATAAATAAATAAATAAATAAATATACAGTCGAATTGATAACCTCCTTCTTTTTGGAAGTCGGTTAAAAAAGAATCATCAAAATCGGTTCACGCAGTCGAATGTTCTGAGGTAAAACAAAAAAAAACAGTCGAATTGAGAACCTCCTCCTTTTTGGAAGTCTGGTAAAAACTAAAAAGTTTCACCTATTTTTGAAATGTGTTCAAACAGACATTCATATTCATTAGTGTACATCAATAACTATAATAGTCTCGGCCACACAGAATAGATATAAATTACTTTAGAGGTGACAAAAATTATTTCAAACCGAGATAAACTAAGTTAGATTTAAAACCGACTAGTGATGCGACAGTCCTAGAGACAAGTCTTGATTTTTGTGTACTCACAAAAATCGAGACTTTTGATAATAGATTTTATACAGCAATAACTGTTTTTTATTAGCTTGGTGTGTATCTATGTAACGGAATCTTTGAACGTGATTGTGACCCCTTTCAAAAAGACGGATTGATTTGAAATTTTGCATACTTATCAAGTACCGATGACAATGCAATAATTTAAGTAGATTGTCCCATTATCCTTACCAGGATTTTCAGGATTAGCGATTTTAAAGCGTGTTTTTTAAACTGCGAGAATTATTTAAAGTTTTGATAGCTTTATATCACAGTTGTACACTAAAGTTAAATGATTATTTACGGGATATTTACCGTGGTAAGGTAACTGCGCCGAAATATCGGGAGCTCCTTCCACAACCTTACCACGGTAAATATCCCGTAAATAATCATTTAACTTTATAATTATTACATATTCTAGTACTTATATAACTGATCAATCTCCACACTTTCACAACGTTATACGTATTTGGCTCCACACATATTGTGCATTCAGCAAGTTGAGTATAAAATATTTACAAATGATGTAGTTCGCAGACTGGGTAATGGCAGGTCACGTTTGCCTGCAAAACGTGTCTCTCTGACGAATAGAAAACGACAGACGCCAATGGCTTGACGGCAAAAAATACAGCTTTGAAACTTTGCACACTTATCAAGGACCGATGAGAATGCAATAATTTAAATAGTTTGTTCCATTATCCTTACCAGGATCTTCAGGATTAGCGATTTTAAAGCGAGTTTTTTAGTTTTTTAAACAGCGAGAATTATTATCTTATATGACTTCTTCCCCGATTGTCTAACGACTTCTTCTCTAACGTCTGATTCTCCAAACGTGTGAAATAATTATAAAAACTTACAGTAATTAAGTATATTAATTTCTGTTGTACGAGTAGGTACTAGATAAATTTATCTTCAGATCTTCAGATATTTATTTATAATGTACCAGATATTTATCTACCAATTGATGTTTATTTTTGAATTACATGTTTTAAAATGCTTATCGGGAGATACCGCGCTTTAAAACATGGAGAAATATTATTGAATTTATCAATAAAGTTATTATTTTACATATAGAGGTACAACCTCTATTTACTTTAAATTTTCGTTATTGCAAATTCACATAACGTACCATGCTAAAATGCTAAAGAATAAAAAACCTTGTGACGATACTTACTTGTTTGTTAGTAAGTTTAGATTTTAAAAAACTACTCTATTTTCTATTAGTTTGTTGATATTTGGAATCATCATCATCAGCCAGAAGACGTCCACTGCTGAACATAGGCCTCCGCCTTTAACCTCCACACTGAACGACATCCTGCCATCTGCAGTCAGTGAATGCCCGCGACTCTCACGATGTCGTCGGTCCATCTAGTGGGAGGCCTACATACGCTGCGTCTTCCGGTTCGTGGTCTCCACTCAACAAGTTTTCTTGCCCATCGGTCATCAGTTCTTCGAGCGATGTGTCCTGCCCATTGCCACTTCAACTTGCAAATTTTAATAGCTATGTCGGTGACTCTGGATCTTTCGCGAATATCTACGTTCCAGATTTTATCGCGCAAAGAAACTCCGAGCATAGCTCTCTCCATTGCTCGTTGTGTGACTCGTGAATTTTTCCAAAAGGCTAACAAATAAGTCAGTCCCATATATCATAATATTTGGAATGAATAAAACCAATTAAATATTATAAAATTTTGTGAGTTGCTTCTAAAATAAATATTTCTATCAAATAATAAAATTCTGAGATATATAACCGTTTAAAGTTTTGGTCGGATAAGGAAGGAAAGCTCTGCCATTTTCCTACAAAATGAGTGTCAGTATAGAGTTTGTATGGGATACTCACAGATGCCGTTATTAGTAAGTATAGTGCATTCTCTATCTAGATAGAAATCAAAAAGCTTAATTCTTAATTATAAACACATTTTGATTTTATATTCGGTAATCAGTTCTATTTATAGTCAGCTTTTTTAAAACAAGAAAACTAAGCAGTCCGGTACCCTTAGTACAAGATTTGACAGTTTTCGAAAACTTTTTTCGTTTCCTTATTGTCCCATACATTTTAGTAAAGCGCCTCTAGCGGAAACGCGGATGAACTAAAATCGGTAGTAATCGGCAGTATAGGTTGCTTCACTCAAATACGAAAAATAGTTTCGAATAGCTTTCAGCCCAGCAATGTATGCATCAAAACGAAAACGAAAAAAGTTTTCGAAAACTATCAAATCTTGTACTAAGGGTACTGTACTATATTTTTTCTGTTACAATCGCAGTCTTGTTTTACTTGTTTCTTCTTTTACCCCATCACTAGGGTTTTAAGTCTTTATCAATAAATTTAAGTGTGAGTCGTATGATTGTCTTGTTAATGTATCAAAGTTTCTTTGTTTTAATATGTTGGCTCGTAGTTTACTTATGGGAGTTGAGAGAGACGAGTTGGTATGGGAATATGTCGATAAGTGGTCATCAATGTCGAGATATCATCGACATTTTTTATTTTATTTTAAATTTAATATGCGATTTCACTGACACTGGTGTTCGTGACTTTTGTTATACTTAAATACAATTACGAATTTACTTTGTCATCTACAACCATCACCTAAAACCATCACCTACAACTATTGCCTACAACCATCACCTACAAACGTCGCCTACAACCATCACCTACAAACGTCGCCTACAACCATCATCTACAACCATCACCTACAACCATCACCTTCACCTACAATCATCAACTACAAACATCACCTATAACCATCACCTATAACCATCACCTACAACCATCACTTACAACCGTCATCTACAACTATCACTTACAACCATCACCTACAAACATCGCCTAGAACCATCACCTACAACCATCAACTACAACCATCGACTACAACCTGATGGTTACAACCATCTACTACAACCATCGTGTTGTACAGGTAACAGACGAGACGTTCCGTTGTGTACCTTCGACCGTTTCCAGTCCAACTGGTATACATTTCCGATGCACGCCATACGTCATTTAGAAACAAGCGCAAACAAACTTTTTGAATTAAAACTTCGATATCCCGATGCGATGGAATTGCTTTTGATTAATCGACATACAAAACTTTAATCGATTATTATTAGAATCGAATGGAATATGGAAATGTGGGTCGTTTCGTTTTGGAAATTGATAGTTGGATTGGAAAGGACGTTTATACGGATGTACTTACATATCCAATAAGGTAGCGAGTCTGTCAATTTCCTACTACTTCCAAAGGAGCACACCTTACACGAACTTATCCGACCATCCTCTTTCTACTACCAGTAGAAAGTCGGTCCACTACCGCTCAAACATTGAATAATTATCAATATAAAAAACTGACTTCATAAAAATGACAGAACTGTACCAAATATGCGCCTTCTATCTCATAGCGCGTGCATTAATTAGGTACTATCGGTTTTAAAAAGCGCATGCCTGATTTAGTACTGAGGTGTTCCGACAGATGTCTCTTACAATAGATTCCTGAGGTATCAAACATGATAAATATACACTTACAATCGAATTGAGAACTCCCTCCTTTTTTGAAGTTGGTTAAGAAAAACGTATAATGTTAAGGTAAACGTAAACCTAAATACATAAATATTTTAGCATTACTGTCAAAGTCATTTTTATTTAATTAGTTATGATTGTTTTAGCTTGTAACTAATGTAGACTAAATGCACAGACTAACTGAATAATTTTTATATATAGGTAAACGGAATAATAGTAATTTTTTGGTCTTTGGAAAAAAAAAACGCTAACCGATCTACGATATTCATAATAATTATGTACCAAATATCTTAGACATTTTCTTTTTACGTTCATTATTTGAAGTGTTAAAAATTAAATTACTTTAACTGTTTAAATTAAATAATATTATTATTGTAAATGTAAATATTGAATGCCTGATGAGGGTAGACTGATAAATACAATTGTTGCACTAACATCTCACATTATCAGCCATCAATGTCCACTGCTGAACAAAGGCCTCCCTCCCAGAGGGGTGTTGCCATAATGCCCACACTTGGCAGGCGGCTTGGGGATCGCATTCACCGTGCACTATTAGGACGCTGCTGCCCACCCTCCGATGGTTCTGGTCGCAGTTTTAGGACATACCCGGGTCCAATATAATAATATATCAGTCGTAAAATAAATATTTTCTGATTCTGTATGATTGTTAGGTTTTTTTTATTGAAATAATTCCAGATTAAGGAGTCCAAGGACGCATTGTTTTAACCCCAAGCGGCTCAAAAATTTAATAAAACTCTGAAACAAGAAAAAAATAACTTTCAGGCGCGGTTATGAGAGGTACCTTTTTTATTTTTACTCACACAAAAAGTTTCTAAGAAAAACCATTCCTCTTTTCACATAGAGGTAAAATTTACCTAATTTACTTCTTATAAGAAAATTCATGCAACCCAAAATTACTTATCTTGAAAGGCGAAAATCACTAACCTACTTTGTAAAGACCTAGCTGTGTTTTGCGGTTCTGGCCGCTACTTTATAGAAACCGTGTATTTTTATATGTAATATCCAATGTGTTAGTTAAATAAATAAAAAAATAAAATAAAAAAAACATCAGTATATATTTAAAAATAATAATATTTAAGTACATATTTACCTACTTAAAATAATTTTGTAGGATTTTTATTTTTTTTAACAACTTTGAATATGTAATATTAAGGGTAATAAAGGCTTTATTATTTTTTATTTATTTATATCATCAGTATCATACATAATTATGATAAGACATTATATATTATAAGCTATCTAGACACCAAATTTTATTTCATCATCATCAGCCAGAAGTCGTTCACAGCTGAACGTAGGCCTCTCCCTACAACAGCTTGCCATCTGCATCTACTGGATGCCCGCGACTCTCCCGATGTCGTCAGTCCATCTAGTGGGAGGCCTACCTACGCTGCGTCTTCCGGCTCATGGTCTCTACTCAAGAACTTTTCTTCCCCATCAGTTGTCGGTTCTTCAAGCGATGTAGCCTGCCCATTGCCACTTCAACTTTCAAATTTTATTAGCTATGTCGGTGACTCTGGTTCTTTGGCGAATATCCACGTTCCGGATTCTATCACGCAAAGAATCTCCGAGCATAGCTCTCTCCATTGCCCGTTGTGTGACTCTGAGTTTCTCCAAAAGGCCAACAGTTAAGGACCACGTCTCAGTACCATATGTCATCACTGGCAACACACACTGGTCAAAGACCCTTGTCTTTAGGCACTGTGGTATCTTGCACGAGAACATTTTATCTAAATTAGTTTTATAACATTGTATAAGCTAAACTACATTTTATAGAAATAAGTTTTGCTAATAAGATTCTAAGTGGAACCAAATACTTGATACACAATCGGTACAAACTTTCGCATTTCTATCATTAATGTAATACATTTTACAAAATAAATTGAAGGATACACAAAATGAACAGAAAAAATATATTTCTTATAGTGAAAAAGTTTTCATAAATATTTATGATTATGTACAGATTAGTCCTTTACGATCAGAGTTTTTGATGTCAAGTATATTTAATATTAAATTTATTTTTACTTTACTTCATACTTAGATCAAACGTTCGTAAATTGAAAAGAGTGGATTAATAATGTAAAATGCAAAGATCAACCTAAAACTAATTTCTAAAATATATTTGCTACTACGAGCGTTTAAACGTCATGTGAAAGACTAAGCTTAAATCTCGGATATGAAATCAGAATTATTAAGATATTTGAGGATTTATTATAATAAATGTCTTATTTGCTTTACAAATCGATATCAACGCAAAACACATATACCAGAGGGATATCAAGTGCAAGTTTTAAATCCAATTGACAATTATCTATTGGTGATAAGTATCTGTCAAAGTCAATGTTACCGTTTGAAACGTCATTAATATTGTATCTGTCAACAGTCAACAGATGCTCGTCACCAGTCACCACAGAACATAAATACTTTTACATTATGGTTCATATTAATATTAGATACAATTGATTATAAACTCGTAATTATGGTATCGTTCGCGCAAAACTTTATGAGCCCTCTGAAGTTAGGCCCAGTGGCTGCGCAGTACGCATATTATAGGTATCCGAGGGACTTTACAGGGCGTCGGGAGGCCTCGCGCCTAACTTCAGAGGGCTCATAAAGTTTTGCGCGAACGATAATAGTCTTACATTGGTCTTACACATGAAACCCGAAACGATACAGTTGAAGCGGTCCACAAGTTCAGGGTCGCTCAGCGAGCTATAGAGAGAGCTATGCTCGGAGTTTCTCTCAGGGATCGTATCCAGAACGAAGTTATTTGCCAGAGAACCAGTCACCGACATAGCTCAGCGTATTATGTATACGTAAGATGCTGTACTTGGATACAGTATAGTTTAACAATATCATCTAATATATTTAAAAACTGTTTACTACGCTAATGTGCGTGTAAATGGCGACTAAAAAGTGCTTTGGGTAATTTCCCCACTATCTAGCTAGTCTACGTCAGTGGCTCTCAAACTTTTTGTCATGGACCATTTATCTATTTTGTTTTTACTACGGACCACAGAAAACCAAGGATTGGTCCGCAGACCAATGACAGTTTCAAACAAAGGAAAACGATCTAACATTTCAATTTGAATTCATCATTTTCAATTCATTTTTTTTTCATTTTCAATTTTGACTGCCTCGGTGGCTCAGTTGGTAGTGATCCTACTTTCTGTGCTTGGGGGCGTGGGTTCGATTCCCATCTAGGACAAACATTTGTGTGATGAACATTTGTGTTTGTTCTATGTCTGGGTGTTTAATATCTATTTAAGTATGTATTTAAAAATATATATGTATGTATATCAGTTTCTGGCAGCCGTATTACAAGCTTTGCTTAGTTTGGGGTCAGATGACCATGTGTGCAATAATGCCCCAGATATTTATTTATTATTTAATCACAATACATGGTTCCAAAACTCTCCGACTTAAAAACAATAAGTTACTGATGACAAGGATAGAGTGAGATGGTAGAATATTCGTGCGAGCAAGACTGCGTTGCGTGTGTCGTTTGGAGTTAATTGAGCTGGAGTAGCGTTCAAAGTGAGTGAGTGACTCTCACTGTTCTCTGTATATTTTTTATTGTTATTTTGTTTATTTTATATGGCTGTTTATGTTTGTAAGCACACTTATCGAGAATGATGTCACTTTCCGAGCCCAACAGAATACCAGCGCTGGTTCATCATCATCCATAAGACGTCCACTGCTGAACCCCCTCTCCCCCCTTTAACCTCCACACTGAACGACAGCCTGCCATCTCCATCCACTGGATGCCCACAACTCTCACGATGTCGACGGTCCATCTAGTAGGAGGCCTACCTACGCTGCGTCTTCCGGTTTGTGGTCTCCACTCCAAACATACACTAACTCGCCTGAGCCCTGATTCACTAACTAAAACACGCTCGTAAAGCGGCGCGTTAAGAAAGTTGGCCTTTATTCCCTAAGAAATAGAGACCATTATATCTTTATCCAAGTAACATGAAAGAGCTAACGAGTTTGATATTTGGGCAAATTAAATATAAAATATTAATCTCAAAATTACAAGAGTAAAAATCTGACTAAATAAACCCTTGAACCAAATTTTTGTATTATTATAAAAAAAAACAATTTAAATTTATATAATTACCCAAAGTCCAGCAAAATATACCTATTCAGGTGATTTTTGGTAGGTATGACCCCCGAGAGGTCGGTAGACCTGAGGTTGAGGACCCGTGGCTTGGATGGTACTTTCATTAGGTATGCATAGCGTACCTTGAAAACCATTTAGACGTCTGAGCATTTCGGGTATTAACCACGTGTAGTTAGTCATTCCGCAGAATGACTGTTTTAAGTGATAGTGAGGTCGCGATATCATTATTCAAGGTGTTGCCTACTTTTTGTGTTGTTGCTTTGACTGCCCCGGTGGCTCAGTTGGTAGTGATCCTACTTTCTGTGCTTGGGGGCGTGGGTTCGATTCCCATCTAGGACAAACATTTGTGTGATGAACATTTGTGTTTGTTCTATGTCTGGGTGTTAATATCTATTTAAGTATGTATTTAAAAATATATATGTATGTATATCAGTCTCTGGCAGCCATATTACAAGCTTTGCTTAGTTTGGGGTCAGATGACCATGTGTGCAATAATGTCCCAGATATTTATTTATTTATTTTACAAGTATTTTTTTATTTGCAATGTTTTGTTAGTTAGTTTATGTCAAATCTTGCAAGTTGAACTAGAACCAGTTCCACCTAACTGATTTTGTTGAAATTTTGCGTTCACCGTGACAATTTATTTACAAAATGGCCGCTGTCACAAGATGGCGCATGGTGTATATTTTTTCTCAACCCTGTTAATATGGGTATAAAATTTAATGAAAGAACTTGAAGAGTAGAAAACAATAAAGTATCGCTACGAATGGAAACTAAAAATAAAAACATGAACTGACACTGGCAAATGCACGAGAAGTGCGGGACGATAATCCTCTGAGGAGAAAAAAAGTTGCAATATGGTTCAATACAAATGTGAAAATAGAACTAGTTTTTTTATAATTTGAGTGTCTGTCAGTTGTCAACTGTCACTGTCAGTTGAAAGTGATTCTCCCTAGGGCTGAAATGTATTACTTTCAACCCGCTTCTCAGGCAACTTCAGACCTACTTTCTGAGTATGAGTAATGAAAAATTATTTTGACCTACACGTGTAGGTACCTACAGACCTGTGTTTAATATGTCTATTGTCATAATCATTGTAACTTCCCTTATCAGCTTCTATTGTCGAGTGTACTTACCCCCATTAACTTATTTCCCTTAATAAAAATAAAACTAATGGACTCTTCAATTGCTTTCAAGTAAAAGTACTTATTATATTTTTTATTAGCTTAACAGATAATTCATATTGCAAGCGAATAGGAACCTAAAGCAGTTGCGATAAAGCTCATAATTTTATCTTCGACACTGGATAGAATGTTGTTAGAAAGGGATGAGGTATAAAAAGGATATAAACACTTGAATTTGATGGAATCTTCAATTGTATCTGTTAACATATAAAATACTAGCAACCCGCCCCGGCTTCGCATGGGTAGAAGACACAATTTACAAGATTAAGAAGAAAAAACATGTGAACATAAACCAAGTAAATTTATTTTTCAGACACTTTGTTGCAAAATACCTGTAGTTTTTTTTCTAGTTACATAAAAACTTAAATAAGTTTTATTATATAAACCTAAAAAAAAAAAAAAAAAAAAAAAAAAAAAAATTATCTAACTGATGGTGAAAGCCTCATCAAAATCCGTTGCGTAGTTTAGGAGGAGTTAGCAGACAGACGCGGAAAGCGACTTCATTTTAGCCAAGTCAGACCTTAGGCTTCAATATATTATTCTAACTTATGGAAGAAATGATATATTAAGTTCTTATAAAATATTTTATGTTGTTATAAAAACATTACAGGACTGATAAACTTGGCACCCATTTAGATCTCACTCCTTTTGTCGTTGAAGTCAACAACCAAGGCATATATGATAATATTGAACTCGGCTCTCATTTCACATTTATGATTTTAATGGTATTAATTTTTCGAGTACCACCAATATGCCACACGTGTTATTGGCTAGCCATTGCTGCACTAGAGATTCGTCTAAGAAACAGTCAAGCGACTCTGACGATGTCGTCGGTCCATCTAGTGGGAGGCTTACCTACGCTGCGTCTTCCGGTTTGCAGTCTACACCACAGAAAACAGAAATAAATAGAACGGAAATGAGAAGGAAGCTCTGTCGCCAGGTATTGTGACAGATGTGTGATTGAACATTCTTATTTATGTCAACGCGTCGAACTCCGCGTCACAGTTGCTAACACAGTTGCTGAAGGTTTATATGGGTGCAAGTGGCTACAACAAATTTCTTACAAAAATGCCTTGACAGCCGTTCTAATTTAAAAAATCTTTTCTGTGGTCTCCACTCAAGAACCTAAGAAACAGTGTTGGAGACAAAAGGGTGTCGACGGACTGCAAGAGTCATACATCTACAAATACAAATGTAAAGCGCCCCGTACATTCACCACCGCATTTATAAGGTCTTACGCACACTCACAGCTACTGTCGTCATAAGGCCGCACACACACTGCTTCATCTCGCAGTCATAAATAAATCCCTAACAACCAAAATCAATACGGCGCGGCGACCCGGACGGGAGGGATTCACTTGGTACTCCCATCAAATTTATATTCAAACTAGCTGAAACCGCGACTTCCTCCCCGATTTCTTTAGAAAAAAATAGCCTATGTCCATCTTCATGATACATACTGTTACCTCGCAAAATTTTATCGAGATCGGTTTAGCCGTTTAGCCGTGATTATGTATCAAACAGACAGATGGACAGAGTTACTTTCGCATTTATAATATTAATGTGGATTATTATTTTCTCAAACAGTTTATGTAATGTGTCTATTTATTGAAGGGCACGCTTCTACTAAAATGGGAGGTTTTTTGACAGCTCTAGGAACATAGTTCTCCAACCATCGAGAGATGGCGCTGAAGAGACTGTTTTTTTTTGCATTTTTTCAATGAAACCCATGAACCTACATGAAACCTACAATACAAGGGAGAAATAGCACATTGTTAGCCTAGGGGTGAGAGTAATTTATTTAGTCCCGAGACGGGGTTTGGCGCCCGAGAGTAGCAAGGGCGCTAATAATTCGAGGGAGTAAATAAGTCTTTAACCCCGAGATAAACACTGTGCGTTTCATTACGAATACAAGGAAACTAAAAATAAAAACATGAACTGACTAAAGAAAATATGAATGAATTTTATTTTACACTGGCAGATGCACGAGAAGTGCGGGACCACTGGAAATCCTGTGAGGAGAAAAAAAAAGTTGGAACATGGTTCAATACAAATGTGAAAATAGAACTAGTTTTTTTTTTTTTATTTGAGTGTTTGTCAGTTGTCAACTGTCACTGTCAGTTGAAAGTGATTCTCCCTAGGGCTGAAATGTATTACTTTCAACCCGCTCCTCAGGCAACTTCAGATCTACTTTCCGAGTATGAGTAATGAAAAATATATTTTACTAGCCGTCCGCCCCGGCTTCGCACGAGTGTAAGCTCGGCCTTCGGCCTCGCTACAAAATATAATATAGTCTATGTCACCCGGGGATAGTGTAGCTTCCCAACAGTGAAAGAATTTTTCAAATCGGTTCAGTAGTTTCGGAGCCTATTCATTACAAACATACAAACATACAAAAATAGGTACAAATCTTTCCTCTTTATAATATTAGTGTAGATAACACGGCTAGGCAAGGCAGACTTATGTACCTACTAAATTTATGTTGTGATGTGGAAAATTTAAAAGTAGGTACTATGTTAGCAACAAATACCATAGTGGATCACATTATAAACCGACTTCAAAATATATGAAAAACGTAATAAGTGCTTATAAAATTACATAGAACAATTGAACATACATAATATAAGGTCGAGGAAAAAGTTTCTTCGTATTTTATAAACAAATTCAAGACATATTTTTTTCAAGTTTAATTACATTTAATTATAATATATATGTACCATTTTGTTCGATAACTTGTTGCCATCTTTTAGGTAGTGACATGACCCCGTTGCTGTAGAAATTTTGGGAATTCTGATCAATAAAATGCAACAAGTAGTTTTGACAGTCCTCTCTTGATGTTAATCTAACACTACCCAAAGAATTCTGAAGAGATCGAAACAGGTGGAAATCTGAGGGTGCAAGGTCAGGGCTATGTGGTGGATGCATTAACACTTCCTAACCAAGCTCTCTAAATTTTTGCTGAGTGGCCAAAGATGTGTGCGGTCTGGCGTTATCATGATGAAAGACCACACTCTTTATGTTGA
Source organism: Agriopis leucophaearia (assembly GCA_949125355.1). Classification (NCBI taxonomy): domain Eukaryota; kingdom Metazoa; phylum Arthropoda; class Insecta; order Lepidoptera; family Geometridae; genus Agriopis; species Agriopis leucophaearia. The sequence goes on from OX421289.1 coordinate 8,370,379, forward strand.
TCAATTCCGGCCGTTTTTTCTCAATTTCTTGTTTGAGTCTCATCTGCTGTTGGCAGTAGAGATCCGAATCGATGGTTTTGCCCGGCGGTAAATGCTCATAATGAACGATGCCCTGCCAACCCCACCATACACACAGCATCACCTTATTACGTGTTAATCTGGGTTTCGCTACAGTCTGTGGTGCTTCACTGCCCTTTGACCATGATCGTTTGCGCACATTCTTGTCGTAGGTGATCCATTTTGCATCACCAGTGATCAATCTTTTCAAAAACGGTTCGGTTTCTTTACGTTTCAATAGAGAATCGCAAATGAGTACACGATTCGTTTGGTTTCTTTCAGTGAGCTGGTGTGGCACCCAAATATCGAGTTTTTTTGTATACCCAGTTATTTTCAAATGGGTCAAAACTGTTTTGTGGTCAATCCCCAGGTCTTCAGCTACGTCGTAACTACTAATATGCCGATCTTGGTCCACTTTTTCAGAAATGGCATCGACTTTATCCGTAACAGGGCGACCAGAGCGAGCTGCATCTTTGACATCAAAATTCCTGGACTGAAAATGCTTGAACCAACATTGTGCTACTCTTGATGACACTGCATTAGGTCCATAAATGTCACAAATTTTATTCGCGGCTTGTGTCGCATTTTTCAGTTTTTTGTAATAAAATTTCACAATATATCGAATTTCTTCGTTAGATTCACTCATTTTATCGAACAAAAAAACAATTGAAAAATGGCGGGAAATTGCTTTTTACTTTTTGTATTCCTTTTTTAAAATGTCATATTTTTAATGGTATCAAAATCAGCCAGATACAAACAGTACAACCGATGAGATTTTTACTACAACTTTATACATACAAAATACGAAAAGACTTTTTCCCCGACCTAATATTTGTAGTGTATTTTTGTAGTGGTAGGATTCTTTTACAGGGGTCCGCCTGGGGAAGTACCACACCTTTGCCAGTTATTCCGCCAACCGTCAAGCAGTAGAGTGCAAACACTACTGTGTTCCGGAGTGAAGGGCAATGTTTCCAGCGAAATTACAGGGCACACAGAGATTTGACATCTTATATCTCGGGGTGACGAGCGCAGTGCATTGCCATCCAGGGTTTTGAACTGTTGAAGTTCAAAATTCTGAGTGGCGTTGAGCTGTTATAGGCAAGCGTGAAGAGCCATCAGGCGAGCGACTTCGCTCGTCTCGTCACCTAGTATCATAAAAATATATATATACGCAGTGGTACATAGAACCTCAGCCTTTTTTGAAATCGGTTAATATTACGAAATATAATAACACAAAAACAGACAGTATCAGACAGACAGATACATCGTGAGAGTCGCGGGCATCCAGTGGATGCAGATGGCAGGATGTCGTTCAGTGTGGAGGTTAAAGGGGGTGGCCTATGTTCAGCAGTGGACGTCTTCTGGATTATGATGATGATGCCACAGACAGACACACAAATGGACAAGTTAAGCTTATAACAACCCCTTTTTACGTCAGGGTTTAAAAATATGAAGCTGGAAAGGCCCAAGTAGAAAACATCGCTAGGTAAATGGTGGCTGTATGTCATTTACCTGCCTTCATCAAGCCTACTTAGAGGCATTGTACATTAATATAATTACGCGGACTTATTCGCGATAAAAATAAATAAATCTAGACCTGATGTTAAGCGATGATACGGTTTACAATGGAGCACGCTTGCCTAGAAGAAACCGATTATTCACTTGGTATTTAATGACTCCCAGATTGTAACTACTATACTACAATGCCCGTGACTCTCACAATGTCGTCGGTCCATCTAGTGGGAGGCCTACCTACGCTGCGTCTTCAGGTCCATCTAGTGCACAGAAAAGAGAAGAGAACGAAACAATTCTCTCTTCTGTGATGTAGATAGAAACTCTTTATTGTGTACACCAGAAACAAAAATTACAAACAGATAGAAAACACTTACGAGCTAGTACCACAAGCGGACTGGCGGCCTTATCGCTAAAAGCGATCTCTTCCAGGCAACCATTTGATGGAAATAATTTACGTAATAGAATCGACGGGGATGTGACGTAGTGGGAGGCCTACCAACGCTGCGTTTTCCGGTTCGTGCTCTTCACCATTTTGAATTTATTACACGTTAATCGCTATAAATAACTCAAAAAGTTAAAATCGGCTTAGTACACCATTTCCGCGTAACCCTGAATATTTATTTTAACCTAACGACTTGTAGGTACATTATTATGTCGCTTAAGTACTTTGACAGCGTCCTTCGACAGCCATTTCCCGTTGGACATCGTACCTTTTACATCTCTTATCGGGAAGTAATCTGCTTAGTTCGCGGTGGGCCGCGGGGGACGACATCTGATACTGGCTTTTAAACTGACAGCTTTTAGCTTTTTGGGAAATATAATGTACGGTAACGCCGGTAGCACACCACCGCCGCGAACCCGTAGCAGCGAAAACGATGCTAGTTTAAATGTAAACCTTATATGGTATAATATACAGCAGTAATTTAAACAGCAAACTTAGAACGGACGCGCCGCTCGTCACGTTTGGCGTTTCTCCAATGCGTATTTAATACTCAGCTGTAAGGAACATTTTATAAGGTTCATATTTGAATGAGTAGCGGTTTTGCTGCTACGGTTTCGCGGCGGTGTGCTACAAGCGTAAAAGAGACCACAGGAAAACGCTGGATGCAGGCCCCTTCTAACTGGCCTTTTCAGAAATCGATGGGGGAGACCGATGTCCAGCAGTGGACGTCCTATGGGTGAAATGATGATGATTGATGAAGAAACGTTTGTGGTTTCACTAGAGTTTTTCCGAGTTTTTTTTATCCTGTTGGGTAAACTTCAGATCAAACAAACAAGAAATATAGGTGGCGTGGCGGGTGCAACCGTATCTGGCCTAAATTGGGCTTGATGTCTTAAACCACCTCTGTATTGTGCGAATATAGCTGTTTTTTTATTATTTTTATAATAAAAAAATTGGTCTATAATAAATAATTATTTATTATAGACCAATTTCGTTTTTTTTTCTTTTTTGACCAATTTATTATAATAAGTTGGCCAAGTCGTTTATGAATTTTAACAAAACTAATGAACAGCGATATCATCATCATCATCAGCCAGAAGACGTCCACTGCTGAACATAGGCCTCCCCCTTTAACCTCCACACTGAACGACATCCTGCCATCTGCATCCACTGGATGCCCGCGACTCTCACAATGTCGTCGACTACAGGGATATATATCTTCTTAATATATTATACAATTCTTCTGTACGTGTGTTTATCATTCAACTTCTCCTAAACAGATGGACAGATTTGGATGAAATTATGCATGTATATTTCAATGGTTTCCTGGATGGTTTTAAAACACAATTGGTCCCAGTCGGGCAAGATGACGTCTACCGGGTCCGCTAGTTATATTATATAGAAATATAGATAAATAAAAAAATAAAATTATATTTCCTATTGATTTAAAGAAATAGTGGGAAGATACGGGACGAACTCCTTGACGTGGACTGCACAAATTAGGCCCACGGGCCTAATCAACTTCAGTCACAATCGAACTGGCGTTTGAGATAGCACGTGAAGTACTTGTCAACATTTTGTTTGAACCGAGACATATTTAATGAGTACAATGTTTGGATGTCACGCGTCTTCCCCCTTTTAGAAACTGCCATTGAATTTCCTGGTATTTTGTTTTTATTGTCATCAATCATAATCAAATTGTCAACTTTGTATGAGCACAAACTGTCAATGTTCAAATTAAACAAAAATACTACCGTCTTACTTATAAAGGTCGCCAAATGACGGCACAAAACAATGGTCATGGAAAGCTGTCTGTTTTATTTGGAAACTGCGATAGCGGCGCCCCACTCAGCTCTACATAGAAGTTGGTAAGTTGAAGGGAGAAATTAAAACATTAACCTGGTACCTTCACAGAATTTCAGTCAAAATTTCCTATAATAAGGCCCAACCTGCGGTAGTCCTAATTGAAAACTGCGGACACAGATTATAAAATAATACAGATTAACAACTTATTTTAAAGAGTAATGACACATGGTACTGAGATGTGGTCCTTAACTTATGGCCTTTTGGAAAAACTCAGAGTCACACAACGGGCAGTGGAGCGAGATATGCTCGGAGTTTATTCTTTAAATTTATATACACTAGAGATTCCTCACAGAAACATTTTTATGATAGTTTCATCTGTCATTTTGTATTTACTATTGGTACCTACGGAAAATTGGCGTTGAATGTGTGTAATTCTTGTCAGTTTCCATAGTGAAGTTGTACATCTGTTGCGTTTCCTTATCTGTGGTTCGAGTGTAGAGTAGGGGCAGGTGTAATCTCTGGGTTGCCAGGCAACGGTATCAGACTTTTCTTCTTCACTGCTTGCTGACGGCTACCTTACTAAATATTCTCGATTTTTAACCGAGTTCCAAAAAGAAGGAGGTTTTCAATTCGACTATTTTTCGATCACGAGAACTTTCGACTTGGTGAACAGATTTTGATGATTATTTTTTTTTATTTGAAAGCTGGTGCTTCCCGTGTGGTCCCATTTCAATTTGGTCCAGTTCTGACATTTTTATGACGTCGGTTTTTTATATTGTTAGTTATTTTTAATTTAAATGCGGCTCCATGCAACAAAAGAACAATAATAAAATTATAAATTTGTCAACTCATCCCGCGGGTCCAGTTTGGGGTGGGTCCAGTTGGCGTAAGGACCATATTAGGACCTGTCAGATTGATTTATTTTAGAGTATGCCAGAATGGACGGCATTTTTTGTATTCAAAAATATTGAAAACGTGCGAAAAATATAACTGGTTAGCAAATGCGGTCTCAAAATCTATAATAATGTAGAACTTGTAGTAGGGGATATCGTTTGTGTAACGTGATTATACATGAGTCCCGATTCACCCACCTCAGCGGTTGACGTGGAGCTAATTACAAGGGACGAGACTGGCCGGCTCTGGCAGGGGCTCCGACCTTCACTACTGTTGGGAGGTTCAGACTCTATGCACGAGACTAAGTGCAGACGCAAACGAACGGACTTCAAATAAATCTTGTTCATATCGGACTAATCGGATTCCGCCATTTTCATGCTTATAGCACGCTGTTATTTTTTAATCGTGAATAAGTCTGCGTTTAACCACCAACTCGCCTGTTGGTAAGCGACGATGTGGTCGAGAATGAAGCACGCACATTTAGAAGATACCTATTCATTCTGACCCTGAAAAGGCCCCGATTATATTTCACAGGGAACAAGGAAGCCGGCAGGTTGATCCAATCCTTGGCCGTAAGGATTAGAAATTATAATCGTGACAATGAAACAAAATGGAAACAAATAAACAATTAGAAACGTGTGCCCTGCGGGGCTAGCATGCACGCAGCGACGGGGTTTTGTCGACTCTTTTTGTCGTGCCAAAGCGAGACAGCTGTATATGCAACTGTAGGCACATTAACGCGTTTTCACTCGATAAGTTGACGACAAGATTTTGTCGCGGTGCGCATGCTAGCCATGCTGGAGGTGGGAACTTGTTTCAATACTTGGCGCCGTCACAACTTTTGAGAAACTAGGCAAGGCTGATGCGGGGGCCAATTCGGCGGAAGAGCAAAAGTGGCGCAAATATGCTAACCTCAGCAGTGGTTACAAATTTGAGACATTTAGGGTCAAGACATGTGGCTCTTGGGGAGCGTGAGCTCTCCTCATTTTCAATAATTATGAATATAAAAACCGACTTCATATAAATGTCAGAACTCGACCAAATGAATATGAAATTACACCACACAAGAAGCCCCAGCGTCCAAATAAAAAAAGAATCATCAAAATCGGTTCACCTAGTCGAAAGTTTTGAGGCAACAAACAAAAAACAGTCGAATTTAGAACCTCCTTCTTTTTAGAAGTCGGTTAAAAATCGCTGAAAGCCATGAATGACCAAATTTTTGTATGGCTTAACGCATAAGGATTGGATACGCCAATTGGTTGTGGCCGCTAGCATTTGAATTGTCTTAAGAGATTCAACGGTCCATATTTAAGTGTTATTTTTAGCACGTATTAAGAAGTTCCTTTCTTGAAGTCGTTTGAAAATCCGTCGTGTGCGCTGGACATTAGATTTCCACATTCCCGGGTCCGCACTATGAATAGCGCCCAACATTTACAGATGAAAAGTGGATTTGCAGAATCATGTTACAGGATATATTTGTTTAGGGATGAGTGACAGATTCCGAGTAAATATGGTTCTCCGGGAAAGCAGGGTTAGTCAAAACATGGGTATTATTAAATTTGAAAAAGCTTGTAGGGTTGACAGGTTTAATCTTCTATAATGGTCGGACTTTTCTCTCTTTTTCTAATACACTCGAATCAGTGATGTTCCCACTGCTGGGACAAATACCTCTTATTTATCTCATTAGTGGAAAACAAGCAGACGGGCTGACGAATAGTAAGCAGTCACCTTCGCCTAAATTATACAATATAAAAAAAACAATATAAAAGTGGGTCCATCTCATAACAGAAAAATAATAAAATTCATTAATTTATCGACTCATCCCGTGGGTCCAGTTTGTGTTGGGTCTAGTTGTAAGAGTCTGGATCTGTGCAAAAAGAAGAAGTTTACGTTTAATAGAAAATTTTGTTTAATTGACCTTGCAATAAAATGCTTGGGACAGCTGATATTTTTTTGCGAATTTCCAAAAGTCGTAGTAACAAAAGTTGTCAGTCATAATCATAATGTATAGAGCCGTAGATGTAGATACATACACGTTAAGGCCGCGTTCAATGGCCCAGAACACAGACTAGATAAAGCCACTATGCACATTTTGATGGTAAAAGTCACTGAAACAGAATTAAAAACAAAACCGTTTAGGCATTAACTATGGAATAAAAATGCAAATGGTATAAAGCAAAAAATATTTACATGTTGAAATTTTATAAAATGTCGCTCATTTTTTTTTTAAATTATATGTTTTAAATAATATTTTCGATCTCCCGTTAAAATGAAACCTTACTTTCCTAACCATTACTCCCGTCGTTTTTTTAAATTACTACTAAGCGAATACGTTTTATCTCGAAAATAGCTGTTTGTAGAGTATTTAAGGGCCGGCAACGTATCTGTGATGCCTCTGGTGTTACAGGTATCCATAGGCGACGGTGATCGCTTACCAACAGGCAACCCGTCTGCTTGTTTGCCACCTATAGCATAAAAAAAATGTGCGATTCAGTTGACGAAGTTGTTGAGATGAGCGCGGTCTTAAACACGGAACCCTCCTTTTTTTGCGCCGTCGGGTAAAGCTCTACTTGTTAAACTTTTGTACAAAACAGTGCTTTTTCAAAAGCTTTTAACTGTAAGCGATAAATAATACATCGGTCGAGTAAGCCTTGCACAGAATATGTAGGAATAGCGGGACAACTTGCCTCATATTTTATTTTGCATCACAGAGAAACAGCTGCTTATTAACACAGTATGTAGCATAACTGACCAAACCTAGTTTAAAAGTTATTAGGCTGCCTAAAAAGGTCTCTGTATTGATCTAAAGATATTTTTGCTTCTGCAAGATTCTCCCTAGGGTTTTTTTCTTGCTCAAGAGAGGGAAGAGGAATATCTTTAAAATAAACTTTTCTTATTTCTGATTTCTGATCTTTTGGTATCAGAGGCCAATACACATTTTAGGTCGCTGCGTTTGAAACTTGAAAATTTGCAACTGCATTTGAAACTTCATCTTAATTTAACAACAGAACTTTTTTTGTAGTGAAACTTCTTATGCGACTTCCAACAAGGTTGCGTTAAACGTTTAACGCTATCATGGCGGGGGTATGAAGTTTCAATTCTTCCGCGCGGAGGGACTCCACGCACAATTTTTTTTTATTGTTGAAAATGCACAATTTCATAGCTTATTTTTAGTTAAAAATACATATTTATTGTAATAATTGCAAAAGAAGGTACGATTTACATTGAGAATTAAACAATAGACTGTCAGTACCCTTAGTACAAGATTTGACAGTTTTCGAAATCTTTTTTCGTTTCCGTATTGTCCCATACATTTTAGTAAAGCGCCTCTAGCGGAAATGCGGATGAACTAAAATCGGTAGTAATCGGCAGTATAGGTTGCTTCACTCAAATACAAAAAATAGTTTCGAATAGCTTTCAGCCCAGCAATGTATGCATCAAAACGAAAACGAAAAAAGTTTTCGAAATCTATCAAATCTTGTACTAAGGGTACAGATGTCAAATTTGATCTATGAAATTGACCCTAATTTAGTAGTAGTATGCAAAAAAAAAAACACGTTTTTGTAAGTTAAACCTCTGCCCGTTTCTGTTCTTTGGCAACTTGAAATACGTTTCGGGGTTAAAATAGATAACTTTTTTATTCAATAAAAAGTTGTGTGGGAAATGGGATATTATTTTTCATAGACAACACTTACTGCGTACCGGGGTTTCACCCGCGTGGATTGCTCCTTATATCATTAGCTATCTGCCAGTAAAAGTCCCAACAAAATAGGTTTTGGAGTCCATAGGGAACATGCAATATATACACACAACGCTAGTAATACGTACAATCACACGCTAGTAATACATACAAACGTCAAACTTGGCAAGATCACAATCAAGTCCATGACAAATTCCTGTTCACCACCAAGTTAGACAATGTCGCACGTGGTGATGTTGCCTTTTTTGCTATACTAATTGTATTGTGATGTTACAAATACACACACACACACACACTTGTGTTGTGTTGTTGTGATTGTGTTGTGTTGTTATATATATATTGTTTTTCCTTTTATTTATTCATCAGAGGGTGTTTCTTCTTCTTAGAGAGTCCCGGAATCGTTGGATGTTCAACTGTTTGCCCATCCTGTTTATGTGTCTCTTTGTATTTTTTGATAAGAAAATACAGGAGCATAACAAAAATGACGCACAGGATGACGATTGTCAAAATTGTTACATTATTTTATTTACGTTTTAGTCTATATTGTAGCACTGAGGCACACGGGAATGTGCAATGTTGCTGTTTTCGCTCGGCTCCGACATTTGATATGTTCAATGATCACTATATCACATCAAAATTTTCAAAATTTTAAATTTTGGCCAAGTCCGGATGCCGCTTATGGGCCCATGGGCCACGCCGACGTCCGGCCCTGGCAGGGTCGCCATGTGATGTTGGTAGGCAGCCAGGGATCAGGCGATTAATGAAAGTCGTGCGCTTTCCTCGAGAGACTTTTATTGAATGCCATCTTATTCCTATATCCTAACGCTACTTACACACTACACATAACTAATGTTGCTTACACACTACAGTATTTTTGTGGGTTTTTTTTATTTTATTTTTGTGAACATGGTGCATGTAACTGTGCCGAAATATCGGGAGCTCCTTCCACAACCTTACCACGGTAAATATCCCGTAAATAATCATATAACTTTAATTTTATTTTTATCGCGTATCAGTCCTTTTCTGACCACCAACTCGCCTGTTGGTAGGCGTTGATGTGGTCGAAGATGAAGCTCGCCGACATAGAAGATACATATTCACTCTGGTGGTACGGAACCCTCAGTGCGCGAGCCGGTCTAGCACATGGCCGGCTTATTTAATTATTATCTCAGAAAAATATATGTTTTCTCAAGCTAGGATAGGTAGTGAGTAGAACCGGAAGCAGTAGCTAAATAATAATGGCTAAAAGCTTCTTCTGTCAAGGTTATTAAATTTCCGAGTATCGCTCGTTTCAAAGGAGTTACATGATCAAAGAGTACCTATCTAATAAAATGTTGATGTCATTATTTCAATAATATTCAATGGCAGCACTTTTTAACCAATTTCAAAAAAGAGAACAGTTCTGTTTCATTTTTGAAGTGAGTGCCAAGTTGAAGTGGCAGTAGGCAGGCCACATCGCTCGAAGAAAACTGGTAACCGATGGGGAAGAAAGGTTCTTGAGTGGAGACCGCGAACCGGAAGACGCAGCATAGGTAGGCCTCCCACTAGATGGACCGACGACATTGTGAGAGTCGCGGGCATCCAGTGGATGCAGATGGCAGTTTGTCGTTCAGTGTGGAGGTTAAAGGGGGAGGCCCATGTTCAGCAGTGGAAGTCTTCTGGCTGATGATGAATGAAAATGAATGTTCCTGTAGGATATCGGATCTAACCGCGGGGCGAGCTTGTCTTTGAAACACCGTCGTCGATTCACTAATGGCGTCGATTCTGATGTGTCATTAAACTAAACTGAATGTTAGTCGCTTCGTTACTGGAGTAGTGACGGATGCCTCCTGACGAGAGCCCTAAATATGTGTCGACTGATACTTTGTTAGAGAGGTGAGAAAAATGGACAGCCATCACACCAGGTTAATTATAGCCGTCTACAAGCACGCTTAGTGTAGGACTCTTTTGCAGAGGTCCGCCTGGGGAAGTACCACACCTTTGACAGTAATTCAATCGCCAAGCAGTAGTGTGCAAACCCTACTGTGTTCCGGATTGAAGGGTAATGTTTCCAGCAAAATTACAGGGCACACAAAGATTTGACATCTTATATCTCAGGGTGACGAGCGCAATGCATTGCCATCCAGGGTTTTGAACTGTTGAAGTTCAATATTCTGAGTGGCGTTGAGCTGTTATGGGCAATCAGGCGAGCGACTTCGCTCGTCTCGTCACTCAATATCATAAAAAAGAGTTAAGAGTGGGGTCATATGGGTATGGACTCCGAGCGGAATCCGAGGGGCCAGCGCCTGGTCGACTTCATGGAGAAGGAGGAACTCTATTTGATGAACTCCTTATTTCAGAAGCGACCATCCAGGATGTGGACGTGGATGAGCCCCGATGGTTCGACCAAAAATGAGATCGAATTCATCATGACGACGAAGAAGCGAATATTTAATTATGTCTCCGTGATCAGCAAGGTGAAAACCAGTAGCGATCACCGTATTGTCAGAGGCACATTAAATATCAACATCGAGCTCGAGAGGTCGCGTCTGGTGAAGTCCACGCTCCATCCTGGTCATGCACAAATCCAAAACCCCGAAGACTTCCAACTCGAACTGCACAATCGCTTCCAGGGCCTAACTGAAAGCGGAACTGTGGACGAACTAAACAATGGGCTGGTGGAAACTGTCCAAGCAGTGGGGTCCAAATTCTTTAAAACCCCACGCCGGAAAAGACCTCAGAAGCTCTCAGACGAAAACATTAAGTTAATGGAAGACCGGACTGAGATGAGACTGCAATCTTCAGCCGATATTATATGGCAAACTTAATAGACGGATGGATAAATCGGTGCGACACGATCTGCGTTCCTATAATACAAGATATATTAGGGACGCAATTGAGCGGAACCAAGGCTCGAAAGTGTTCGCAAAGAATTCGTTTATTGGGAAAAGCCAAATGACGAAGCTGAAGATCGAGGATGGCAGTACCATTTCGTCAAAGCCGGAGATTCTGAGAGAGCTCGAGAGGTTTTACGGACAGTTGTACACCTGCAATAACTGCTTACATTTTTTTAAATAAACTTTTGAGCTGCAGGCGAAATTTTGGATCCGTTTGGGAATAATTAGTTATGGTTCGCTCAATAAGCCACAAGATAGACAGACGACCTTAAAGAGACCCTAGGAAAACGCTGGATGCAGGCCGCTTCCAACCGGTCCTTTTGGAAATCAATCGGGGAGGTCTATGTCCAGCAGTGGACGTCCTATCGCTGAAATGATGTTGAAGTAAGCCACTTGACAAAGTCAGCAAAGATTTGAACTCAAGATAAAGGATCTAGCAATGAGACTTAATGCGACATGATTCTTATAGATTTGAGCTCAAAGATATGTTATAAATATGGAATAAGAAGGTGGTCGGCTAGAGTGACAATAATATTGCATACCAGCATTTATCTAAAACAATGTTTTAAACTATCACGGTTGTTCAACAATCTTACCACGGTAAATATCCCGTAAATAATCATATAACTGTAGCATTTATCTATTTTATATATTATTATAATTTCGTAATTGTAAGTAATTTAAGTATGTATCACTATTATATCACATGACATTTGGTGAGCATTTTTGGGCCCAAGCCAACACGAAGAGGCCCTTTTGAATATAAAAAATACAATTATAGAATGTACTTATATAAAATTGAATATGAAACTATTGTACAGTATAGGATAATAAAATACTGGGCTATTGAGGTGAACAATTTGTGGATAAGAGAACCAGATGTAGGTATAGGATGAGAAACGGCACCTGCCTTACTCTGTCTCATTAATATATTTAGGTTAAAGGGCTATATCTCAGATTTCCAAACGCCAGGGCCAAGAAAGTATTAAAAAACCAATCCAACAATATATTTAAAACGGATTTTCGCCCAAATGGCGCTTTAGCGTTTTTTTCCTTTCCCTCTACAATATTTTTATACCTACTTGTTTGTAAAACTTAAAACTCCGCCATGGCCACCCTAAATATTCACCATTCAATGCGCGAGCGCATTTCGAAATACAAAATTCAAATCAGTCGTCCGTCCGTCCGTCAAAATTTACATACACTGTTTGTATGTAAAATCTCCCAGATTCGTTTATTTTCGAACGTAAACGGTACGCTTTCTCGCTAACGATCTGGTTTTACCATTTTAGTTGACGATGGTAGCTGGAGGACATTGACCTCGGGTACTGGGGGAAATTCTGGGGCTGGAACAAACGGAACAAGTATTAATGCTCATTGTTCTCGAATGGAGACCACGGACCGGTAAGCGCAGCGTAGGACGTCCACCCACAAGATGGACAGACGATTTATAGTGGTAGGACTCTTTTGCAAGGGTCCTGCTGGGGAAGTACCTCACCTTTGCCAGTTATTCAACCGCCAAGCAGTAGTGTGCAAACACTACTGTGTTCCGGATTGAAGGGCAATGTTTCCAGCGAAATAACAGGGCACATAGAGATTTGACATCTTATATCTCGGGGTGACGAGCGCAGTGCATTGCCATCCAGGGTTTTGAACTGTTGAAGTTCAATATTCTGAGTGGCATTGAGCTGTTATGGGCAAGCGTGAAAAGCCATCAGGCGAGCGACTTCGCTCGTCTCGTCACTCAATATCATAAAAAAGAGACGTCTATAATAGATTGCAGGGAAACGCTGGATGCAGGCCGCTTCCAACCGGCCCTTTTGGAGATCGATGGGGGAGGCCTATGTCCAGCTGTGGTCGTCCTATGGCTGAAATGATGATGATGATGCAACGTAGAATTTGAGTTCTTTTGGTTTGTTTTAATGAGTGTAAGCGTGTTTTTTAGGGTTCCTTTGAGGTAAGGATTACAAAACACTATAATTGATAGATTTAACTCTTATTTTATTCTCACCACAAAATGGAATATAGAGGACAAAGACTATAAAACGAGTGAGAAGTAATTTTGTGATTTTGTTTAAACCGGTATCAATAAAAAGTTTCGCCATGGTATATAGGGATACGCAGAAAGGGTGTACTAAGCCGAAAGCGATCCGTTATACTTATAATATAATGGTAAAAACCCTGAAATCGCGATATATATATAACTAGCTGTACCCGCGACTTCGTTCGTGATTTCTTCAGAAAAAAAATAGCCTGTTTCTGTCCTCATGATACATACTATTACCTCGCAAAATTTTATCGAGATCGGTTCAGCCGGTTAGCCGTGATTAGGTATGTAGCAAACAGACAGAGTTACTTTCGCATTTATAATATTAGTGTGTATAGTGTGTATAGTAAGAGACCACATTATAGTGCCAACTCCACGTTTACCAGTAACCACTCATGATTTTCATTATCTACCTCCTGGTTCCATCATCACATCAGTTGTATGGCACCAAATTATCATAATTATGATCCAGACTACATAATTATATGCACTTTCAAAGTTTCAAATGGTTACGACAATTATTATAAATAGGTTAAAACAGACTTCCATGATTTGTTGACAAAGTTACGACTATCTATCTATACATATATTTTTATAATAAAAACGTAGCGATACAAAAATCTGTAAAAAAACAGGCGTCATAAAATAAGCAGCTGAACACTTTTTAGAATTAAAGTTATATGATTATTTACGGGATATTTACCGTGGTAAGGTTGTGGAAGGAGCTCCACGGTAAATATCCCGTAAATAATCATATAACTTTAGTGAACAACCGTGATAGTTAAAAACACTTTTTAGAATTTTTGTCTGTTTGTCTACGCAAATCTCCTAAACCACTGGACTGATTTAAATGCTGCTTTCACGAATATGCTTAGCTATGACCACATTGAAGTATAGGCTGTGTTATTTTGCGAAAGGGCCGGATTAACGGAGGAAAAAAGGGTTGAAAGTTTATATGAAAATCTACGATTTGTATTTTTGGATGTTTGTAACGAAACGACTCAAAAACTACTGAACCGATCTTAAAAACTCTTTCACTGTTGGGAAGCTACACTATTCTCGGGTGACATAGGCTGTATTATATTTTGTAGCAAGGCCGAGCTTACACCCGTGCGAAGCCGGGGTGGGTGGCTAGTATTTAATAAAATCTGAATTGTGTTAGCTCAAGAATTTCTTTAAAATGCAAGCAGCCAAGTGCATATTCTTTCCTTACGATTACCATTTCTCGTGAGTGTGCAGGTGAATGTATAATGTATCAGCTCCGTATATGGGACGGAGGGGAGTCCGTGGGATCCTGATGTCTGTATCGGAGACGTTTGAAATATGACTTGACGGAAATGGTCCTTATTCAACACCTCGCTGCAACGTAGTCTCCCCGACCGTCACAAATATCCAGACCAATAAACACCAAATTCATAATTATCAACATTTGACTTTTTGATTTAGAACACTGTTTTAAACTATCACGGTTGTTCACTAAAGTTATATGATTATTTACGGGATATTTACCGTGGTAAGGTTGTGGAAGGAGCTCCCGATATTGCGGCGCAGCTACATGCACAATGTTCACCGGAAGACGCGTCTTGAAGTCCGTCGGAAGTGTCTTCCCGTGAACATGGTGCAAGTAACTACGCCGAAATATCGGGAGCTCTTTCCTGAGTTCATAAAAAAACATCCAGATTAATTTTATAATGCACGATTAATAATAATATAACGACCAAAAATAAACAGACATTATTAATATCATTAACGTTGTTTGCCTAAACTCTCGCCTCGGAGTTGCCAGTAAGCGAAATTCTCCCTAACTCTTGGGTAATTGAAACGTCTGTAGAAACTTATTCGATGACCTCGCAAATGTATTTAATTATGAAACTAAGCATTAAGTGCTTGTTTGTTTTTGATGTGTTACGTATTTAAATAATAGAGTATCTTCGTGTTACAACATTTTAATTCTTAGGGCGAACGATGGAGTTTTTGCGCCAAGGTGGAAATTACATACCTGCAACACCAGGGGCATCACAGATATGTTGCCGACCCTTAAAGACTTTATTAACAGCCCTTTTGAAGAACCCCATATTAAAGCTACTCGGTAATGCCGCAGGAGGGGGCTCATTCTACATATTGCAGGTGTAAGGCAAAAAAGAACGCGTAAAACGCACAGTGTGCGATTTCCACCGATCTATGATATGTGGATGAACTTTCAGTTCGGCGGCCCGTTAGCTTGTTTGCCATCTATGACATAAAAAAAAAACAAAAAAAAAAAAAAAAAAACATATCTTTCTATTCCATGTATCAGTCACACCCACATTTTTTCGATTTGCTAAAAAAACACTTTCATAAAAAGTCACCCTATATATCCCTGGCCCTTATTTGTTGACACAGCAAAAAAATCATAATATTCAGATACTAAAAATTCGTACACAACGATTTGGGTCGTTTTTTATGATATGTACTGCCCAAGAAAGGAACTCCCTGCCATCCTCCATGTTTCCTGAGAACTACAATCTAGGCATCTTCAAGGCTAGAGTGAATAAATTTCTTCTAGATCAACGTGTTCCATCCTCGGCATCCGATGGTAAGCGACGGTGTTCCACACCGTTGCTTACCATCAGGCGAGTTGGTGGCCAAACGTAGATCTATTCAATATTTAAAACAAAAAAAGAACTCGACTATATAGGAGAGCAACCGAGCTATGTAAAAAAAACATACAGACGAACATAGAAACTCCTCCTTTTTGGAAGTTGGTTAAAAAGCAATCCCCCGTTTATTATAAGTAAGCTATGTCTACACTAATATTATAAAGAGGAAAGATTTGTACCTATTTTTGTATGTTTGTATGTTTGTAATGAATAGGCTCCGAAACTACTGAACCGATTTGAAAAATTCTTTCACTGTTGGGAAGCTACACTATCCCCGGGTGACATAGGCTATATTATATTTTGTAGCGAGGCCGAAGGCCGAGCTTACACTCGTGCGAAGCCGGGGCGGACGGCTAGTAAGTAATAAAGTAATTCGGTGGCCCATCTCTGTGCTTGACGGAGGTACTAAACATCTATAAAAACGCATTGAGGCAATGCCACAAGAATTAAGGCTATCTCTGAAGGGTCTAAAGACAATGGAACCTACTGTAAGACATGATACCCGAAACACGGTAGCGCTTAGCTATAAATTCCACTTTATAAACACAAAAGTATAGTATGCATATGTGTTGAATTAGATGAATAAATCACACTCAGCTTTGTATCGGCTGAACGAATTTGAATGAAATTTGCTGTAAAGATTGCTAACATTGAATCACCAAAGAGGTTACTTCTATCCCGGAAAATGAGACAAAACTAGAAAATAACTAGGTAACTAAAACGAACAAAACCTTTTCAGAAATTACTAACACAATTTCCTTACAGTCTGCAAATTGGCAAACAGTCCTTTCCACCTTTACCTCAAAGTTAATTGCTGAAAAAAAAAATGAAAACCTTGCAGGATGTGCTTTAGAAAAGATGCAAAATAGATTTTTTTTACAGTTGGCAACCCTGTGGGAAAAAAATGGAACAGAGGCGGAGTAAGGATTTGGTATCTAAGGGGCATTCTTACAGGTCAGTTTAAACACACTTTTAATAGACAAACAAAGTATTAAACAAACTTTGCAAAAAAAAGGTTAGTAATCGCGTTACTAACCTTTTTTTTGCAAAGTTTTTGAAACATCACGAGTTAAAATACTTGAGGTACTTCTTGAAGACAAGTCAAATTTAACCTACTGTCGTATCGATTTGAAACTATGCAAGTATATGCCCTACCTACCTGTCCTATGTACCTTTGCCAGTTATTCAACCGCCAAGCAGTAGTGTGCAAACACTACTGTGTTCCGGATTGAAGGGCAATGTTTCCAGACAAATTACAGGGCACACAGAGATTTGACATCTTATATCTCGGGGTGACGAGCGCAGTGCATTACCATCCAGGGTTTTGAACTGTTGAAGTTCAACATTCTGAGTAGCGTTGAGTTGTTATGGGCAAGCATGAAGAGCCATCAGTCGAACGACTTCGCTCGTCTCGTCACCCAGTATAAGTTTTTTTTTTAGAGATCGTGTAGTTTGTAACCGACGAAATGAGACGAAGTTTCTCTTTTCTGATCTCATTCTGACACTCGCCTAGCACGCGGTAGTTCCATTAAGTACTGGTTAGTCTTGAAGATAGCCAGGTTATAGTTTTTAGGAAACATGGATGGTGGAAAGATATTCAATACTAGCTGTGCTCGCGGTTTCACCTACGTGGTGATGAAAATTGGTGGTGATGATGATGATGAAAAGTAGCCCATGAGTTAATCCAGGACATAAGCAATGTATGTTCCAAATTTCATCCAAATCCATCCAGCCGTTTCTGCGTTATTAAGTAACAAACATCCATCCAAACTTTCAGAAACAAACAAGATATGGAAAATTGCTGATCTTATACATTAATCTAAATGGACGTAAATGTCATAATTAGGTGTTTCACTCGAGCATAAAATAAAGAAACCAAACCTAACAGTTGTTTTGACTATTTTCAGCCAACGTCATTCTTTAGTACGTCCCTACTTTTAGACAGCGAAATGCAGCGAGGGTAAACAGACAGGGGTGAAAGAGGGTGTACTGTTACACTTTTAGGCGTAATATTCGTAGGGTTAAGGCACGGTTTCATTGCTACGAACGTCTACGTTTTTTCTGTGACTTTCTTGTGTGGTATTTGTCAAGTCACCGGCGTAACAAGAAATATATCTATGTTTTTTTTTACGTTAAGAAAAAGAGTAATATTAATGGTCTTAAATTAAACGTAATGCTACATGGTATGCTGTAATGGTATTAAATTAAATGTAATTACTATATTCAAACACAAAATCATGTAAATTAATATTCAACACATCAGGTAGGACCTGCTTATTAGTGTCACAATAAATGATTGGTTATTTTAAGTAAACTTCAAATACAACGAACAGTCGTCCTTCCGATGGTCACAATATTTTGACAATTGAAATCCCTAGAGCCGTTGCGAAAATATGTTTCAAAAGATGTTGTTTCTAAACTCTTACTTATTTTCCTTTTGATAAGCTGGTCTATTCTGCAAGCTAAGTGAACGACAAGTGAGGTGATAAGCTAAGTGAACGTGAATTTTTCTTGTCGAATACTATAGAGAAATGTCAAAATGTCGAGGGATCACCCTGGACTGTAGTTCCTTGCCCTTATAATTCGATGTTTTGATATTTATCTGCAGAAATAGGCTAGAAAAAATCACATTCACTTAGCATATCACTTCACTTGCGTGTTCACTTAGCTTGCAGAATAGACAGGAGTGTTCGAATAAACAAAAAGAGTGATTTCGAAGCAATTTAGAGCAGCAATGAAACACCGAACAATATCCACGCGAGACAAAATGACTAGCAGCATTATCTTCCAGTGTCATGAAATCCAAATCAAATCGAATTATTTATTTGTCAGTACATGGTAGGTACATATACATATAAAGAAGCATACAGGGTGGTAAAAATGGGAACGTATCTCATGTCCTTGCCAGGTACGGCGTACAAAAGTTAGTTTTTTTAACCCTTTAATACTAATGATCGCCTCCCAGGCGACCCAATTGTTTAAAACTCGATAATGGCATGGATGTAACGTACTTTGTCGATGATAATGGTAAACGCCTGCGAGATGTACTCTTCCTCCCCGACCCGTCACAGGCCACACTGAGTTGGCATGAAAGCACAACTCTATACGTTCCCGAAATTTCGAATTATCGGGAAAAAACTGCTTGCGCGCGGCCTCACAGGCGATGATCATTTTACATTAGTATTCTAGGGTTAATTTTTTTTATTTATTTATTAGTAAGTTTTTGTTACAGTTAAAAAATGAATTATGTCTATGTTAGAATATTGTCAAAATTATATGTTAGTTTAGTTGTATTTTTTGTCTTAATTACTAAAAGAGACATGTTAATTACTACCTGTACTGGTTGTTATTAATTTAATAATTTTTTTCAAGCTTTAGTTTAATTTTCCAAGCTTTGCTTGTTGCACTGCGGCTTCGTGGTGAAATGTCTGTCGTGTTGAAACTTCCCCTTAAGCTTTAAGAATAGCTACTCCCAGTCCTGAGAAGTAAATTGAAGAAGAGCTTTGCTGGTGTCAAATTATGTTCCTAATTGCTTCAAATCTTTTATTCAGCGCTACTTAGGTAGATCGATACGGCGTGGGTAGGAGTTCAAATGTCGGGAGCTACTCGTGATATAAAGTCAAGGTACACACAACCATGAGTAGGTATTTGAAATAACCACCACGTGAAGACATAACTGAGTATTATTTCTTTGTCTTTGAAGCGGTGGCTTGAGTGCTGCATGTCTATTCTGCAAGCTAAGTAAACGCGCAAGTGAAGTGATAAGCTAAGTGAATGTGATTTTTTCTCGCCTATTTCTGCAAATAAAAGTCATATTATCGAATTATAAGGGTAAGGGACTACAGTCAAGGGCGATCAATCGACATTTTGACATTTCTTTATAGTAATCGACAAGAAAAATACACGTTCACTTAGCTTATCACTTCACTTACGCGTTCACTTAGCTTGCAGAATAGACCGGCAGAAATTCTTTTGGGTGGTGAATGCTGGAGGTCAGACCTTGCTATACATCCCTGTTTCACATAAAATGCTATGCTTTTTGGGTGAACAAAAACCATGGAACTCGCATCATAGTCACGCTGTACCGTGTATTTTAAAACAGCGCCATCTCTTGTAGAATTACTACTTAAGTTTTCACTTCTTACGTGCAGTCCTATGACTGATGTGTTTTATTTATTTATTCAATAGGCTAATTTTAAGGGTGTTCCCATTTAAGGGTGGAAAATGACGAGATGAATCCTTATTATTGAATTGCACCATGTTTTTATTAAAAAAAATACTAAATTACTGGGGGTAGGATAGCTATATAGATCAGTCGTCCAACGTAACCGATGGTCGCCGGTCTACATCTGGGAACAGAACAATGGCGAATTTCACCAAAGTGATTAAAAGATAAAACCCGAGCTTAGGGTTTCTGGATGTGTCCAATTTATTTTCGATGAATATCGCACTAATATTTACATGTGAAAGTTTGTGAAACTTCTCGTCCAAGATACCAGCGTAGGTAGGCCTCCCACTAGATGGACCGACGATATTGTGAGAGTCGCGGGCATCCAGTGGATGCAGATGGCAGGATGTCGTTCAGTGTGGAGGTTAAAGGGGGAGACCTATGTTCAGCAGTAAACGTCTTCTGGCTGATGATGAAGTAGTTTTTGTTTTCATTTCGAGGACGGCCCATACTTCCATACAGCGGACTTGGCTCAAAGTGACATACCTAATCAAATCTCCTGGCGAAGCTGAAGCTTTGCGGGTACGTACCTTATTGAATGTAAATATCCGCTAAGAAAAGATTTTGAGATTGAGGCGAATTAGAATGGGCAAAACGAGGCTGAAAGGAAATCTACACAGTCGCAAGCAACATGACTAAGTTATAAATCAAGAAAATTATGCACTTAATAATGTATTTTCAAGTTTAAACCATTACTAACCGGACAGGTAAGCGCAGCGTAGGACGTCCACTCACAAGAAGGACAGACGACCTAAATGAGACCGCAGGGAAACGCTGCAAGCAGGCCGCTACCAAACGGCCCTTTTGAAAATCGATGGGGGAGGCCTACGAGTATGTCCAACAGTGTACGTCCAATGGCTGAAATGATTATGATAAGTTTTAGGTGGTATTATTAAGTGTATTAGGGTAACATTTCTTCAGCCACATCTAGGCGTCTGAGTTACAGGGACCGTCGCAGCTATATAAGTATGTATGCCTAGCTAGACATGGTAGTCTAGTTCAACGTGAAGGCAGGTGTATGCATTATTGAATGCACGTCTATACTTAGGTTTGCCATTTGTGCCTGTTTTGAGAGACTACGCCAAATTTGAATTATTACCTTAGTAAATTTTAATAAGTATTTTCATCCTCGGGGCGAGCCCATACTTTTTGAGAGGCAGTGATGGGGCCGAAGCCACCAAGAGGACAATAGGCCTGCGTCCAAATGTTTTAACCCACGTGGTGATGAAAATTGGTGATGATGATGATGATGAAAAGTAGCCTATGTGTTAATCCAGGACATAAGCAATGCATATTCCAAGTTTCATCCAAATCCATCCAGCTGTTTCTGCGTGATTGAGTAACAAACATCCATCCATACATCCATCCAAACTTTTACATATATATATATATCGGCTTCCTTGACGTGTCCGTCAACGGCGAACCTGACTAGCGCCGGTTATGAGCGCGTATATGGCTGGCAAAACCAAACTTAGTTTTAAAGGTCCTGTTGCAAGGCGCACAATGCAACTGACCATCAGCATTGTATGTGTAAGTGTAGGTAGGCTTCGGACGGGTTTTAATGATAAGGCGTTTAGCATCTAGGTCTTGTATTCGCTTCTCTTCGAAATTATTAACAGCCTTATGAACAGAGCTGCGCCACTCTCGCCTCTGTTGCGCGAGCTCTTCCCAACCCTCGCACGGGATGTCACATGCGGTGAGATGGCGCTTCAGGACATCCCTGTAACGCAAGTACTGGCCCCCAGGTGTACGCTTTCCCTCCTTCAGCTGCGAGTAAAAGACAGCTTTAGGCAACCTAGAGTCATCCATACGTACAAGATGTCCACACCATCTCAGTTGACCCTTAATTAGCAAGGACTCTATGCCACATAGCTCTGTTCTTCTCAAAACTTCGGAGTTTGGAACTAGGTCTTGCCACCTTACACGAAGAATTGATCTTAAGCACTTCATGTGGAAAATGTCAAGGCGTTTGACATCACCCTTGTAAAGACACCAAGTTTCGGTGGCATACAGCATTATGGGTAGAATTATTGCCTTGTACACAGCAATCTTTGTGTGCAACCGCAGATCATGCGAGTCCCAAACTCTTTTGCGTAACATTCCGAAAGTTGCCGCAGCCTTAGCAATGCGTGAGGATATTTCGGTTTCAAGGCGGTTGTCGTTACGTATAAAACTCCCAAGATACCGAAAAGATGCTACTTCCTCGAGCGCTTTACCATCTAAAGATACCGGCGTTGGGTCTGATGTCATACCACGTGCAGGTTGCTTAAGCACCTGGGTCTTGGAAACACTTATGATCAACCCAAACCGCTGACAAGCCTCGTTTAGTCGATTCAAGAAAACCTGCAAGCTGTTGACATCACTGGCCATCAAACATACGTCATCAGCATAAAGAGCGTCCACAATCGAGAACTCTTGCACCGATCTTTTACCTCTAAATCGACCCAGGTCAAAAACGCCTTTATCATACATACATACATATATATGATACTAGCTGCACCCCGCGGTTTCACCCACGTGGTGATGAAAATCGGTGATGATGACGATGATGAAAAGTAGCCTATGTGTTAATCCAGAATTTAAGCAATGTATATTCCAAATTTCATACAAATCCATCCACCCGTTTCTGCGTGATTCATCATCATCACCGATTTTCATCACAACGCGGGTGAAACCGCGGGGCGCAGCTAGTATCTACTATATTTTGAACGTTTTATATCCACTTCACCATAAGATTACATGGTGAAATGGATTACATTACATTACATTACGCGTGACCAAAATGCTGGCGTGTATCTGGCTCAATGTATAAGCATTGCCATTCAACGTGGTAATGCCGCCAGCATGCTGGGGACGCTGCCAACTGATAGTGGGCTTGAGCATTTGGATTGTCTTTAGACCTTAAGCGGTCTATGGACAGTCTAACTGTTTATTTAGTGTTAGTTTTAGCTGGTATTTTGTTTAGTTAATAAAGGCACTTGCCCTGTTGACGTTGGTAAAAAAATACGATATTACACATAAAAAAATAAAATAAGATTACATTTTAGTGAAGTACGTCCGTTTCGAAATAAAACTACAGACAGAATCTAGTTTCTAAAATTCAAAAGATTTTTTTTCTACAAAATTTAAAAATATATTTTAGAGATACCTACCTACTTTCAAAGCCTTTGTCGACAAGTCGATAAACGTTTCTGATCTTAATATCGATTGTAAATCCGATTGCGAATACCTTACAAAAACGCGTGGTCATTGCTGTATCTATTGTAGACATAAGAACAGATAGATACGACTGCCAATTACATATTATTCCAATACTCACTCTTCATACTGTACCTGTTACGTAAACTCTTTCCAATGGTTGCCTGGAAGAGATCGCTTTTAGCGATAAGGCCGCTACTTGTGGCACTAGCTCGTAAGTGTTTTCTATCTGTATGTAATTTTTATTTCTGGTGTACACAATAAAGAGTTTCTATCTATCTATCTTACTATACATAAACAGAAATAGATAAGTACAAAGCAATATACATCATCATCAGTCTGAAGACGTCCACTGCTGAACATAGGTCTCCCCCTTTAACCTCCACACTGAACTACATCCTGCCATCTGCATCCACTGGATGCCCGCGACTCTCACGACGTCGTCGGTCCATCTAGTGGGAGGCCTACCTATGCTGCGTCTTCCGGTTCGTGGTCTCCACTCAAGAACCTTTCTTTCCCATCGGTTATCAGTTCTTCGAGCGATGTGGCCTGTACAAAGCGACGTATATAATTATTATTAATTAACTATTTAAAAAAACTTCCAAATTTGTAAATACGCAGTTTCGTTTTTCTTTGATGACATATTTTTTTTAGTTATTCTGGTTTCAAAACCAAACTACTAAATCGATTTTGATGAAATGTATATGGGACTACCTCTGAAGTATGGCCTACTAAAAAAGAATCATCAAAATCAATTCATAATTTCCGGAGAAATAGGTGAAGATACATTAAAAAATACAATACAATTCTTTATTATTAACTCCATAGTTACAAGTCAAACTTCTCCAGTACACTCTTCTACAAACAATGGAACATAACCTCTGTTTTTTTGAAGTTGGTTAAAAATATTTCATTACTTTACGCGGAGGTAAACGAACAGTGGGGTTAGTACCAGAACTTTCGAAAAAGATATCGTTACGTAAACGATAGAAAATGTATGAGAAATTGAACAGCGCCTCTATCAGACGTGAAAGGAAACTACATTTTTAAATATTTTTTTGTTTCGCAAGTTCTCGTACTAACCCCACAGATTTTTAAAGAGGATGGTATTTGCGGCACGATCGTCAAGATTGGCAGTTTCCCTCAAGTACCTTTAGTAATTTTACCATACTTACGAGAAAATTGGAGATATTATAAATGATTTTAGCATCATATTTTTTATGTTAAAATTATTCAAAACACAATAAGGAACTCTTTAGATGTAACTTTCAAAATAAAGTCAAAGTCATTTATTGATAAATTTATGTTTTTTACAGGTCAGGTAAGGTAGACATGGCAGTTTCTCTCTAATTTCCAGCTCTGCATTGTCGTGATAAAAATATAAAATTAAATGGTATATAGGTGACAAAACAGTATGCTTGAAAAAAAATATCTTGTAGTTTCCTATAGTCAACGCTTTGTCAATGTCATGCTGACATTTGACAGACGCGAAAGAAAAAAAGGTGTTGCCACTCGATAAAACACATTACACTGATAGTAGTAATTCTACAACAGTAGGTATGCGTTGCGTTCATACTGATGATTTTGGGGCCGTTTTCGTGGTATGTTTAAATTTTACTTCTATATACATTTATGGGTTAAATAAATGCCACCTCTACATTTGTAATTTTCCCAACTCTACTCTACCAGTCTCTATTACAATAGGATTACAATAGCAATTATTAGAGATGCGATCGTCGATTTAGATCGATATATCGATAATGATGACCTACTGACAGCTACACCACTATTGTTGACTGGGTAGGTACCGCTCGCGGCGTATCTCTACTAGCCGGTCTCGACAGATTGGTGAAGTTGAATAACTTTGTATAAGCATTTGACGAGACGAGCAAGTTGCTTGTCTAATGGTAAGCATTGCTTGCCCATAAAAGTTCAGTGCCATCCAGAATTTTGTACTTCAACAGTTCAAATCTACTACTATCTCTACGCAATGCATTGCGTCACCCTAATGTTAAATATCTTTAACTAGCTGATACCCGCTACTTCGTACGCGTAGAGCTCGGCTTTTAACCTCGTTACTATGATCCGCTCCATGAACACAAAATTTCATCTAAATGGGTCCAGCCGTTTACTCACCATACCTTCTCTGAACTTCCACAAATATTTCAAGGTCAAAATTAGCCAAATCGGTCCAGCGATTCCTGGAAGCGATAAGGCCGCCTGTTAAAAGCCTAGATAATTACTGTAATGTATAATATTATCCTTGTTTTTGTGGTTTTTAATAAATAATTATTGTATTGTAATAGCATTAATTTCACTAGAAACATTTCCCTTCAATCCGAAACACTGTAATGTTTGCACACTACTGCTTGGCGGTGGAATAACTGAGAAAGGTTTGATATTTTTCCAGGTGGACAAAAGAGCCCTACCACCTCAAAATGTGTGGATGAAGGTAGACAGATAGAAACAGTGTACACCAGAAATATAAATTACAAACAGAAAACTCAGAGTAGCACAGCTGGTACTGGATGCTTGGATTTTCTTTTTACGATAATACACTGGATGTGGATATTTGCCGAAGAACTAGAGTCACCGACAGCTGCCCAGATTTGCACGTTGAAGTGGCAATGGGCAGGCCACATCGCGCGAAGAACCGATAACTTATGGGTAAGGAAGGTTCTTGAGAGGAGACCACGAACCGGAAGACGCAGCGTAGGTAGGACGCCCACTAGATGGACAGACGACATCGTGAGAGTCGCGGGGATCCAGGGGATGCAGATGGCAGCATGTCGTTCAGTGTGGAGGCCCAAGGAGAGCGCTGTGGACGTCTTCAGGCTGATGATGATGGTGATGCCACGACACTAGTAGTGACTATAAGTAGATAAGCTAGTGCCACAAGTAGTGCCCTTATTACTTAAAGCGACCTCTTCCACACAATCATTGGATGGAAAGAAAAAGATTAGATATTTTTTGGTAGAAATTATTGTAACTTAAAAAAAAAATACAAGCTAACTGTAAATATCTAAATTATTTGGCCTATTATACAAAAACAGTTCCACTGCGTACAGACCGCTGAAGGTCTAAAGACAACCCAAATGCTCGCTCCGACTGCCAGTTGGCAGCGTACCCATCATGCTGGCGGCAATGTTTCGTTGAGCCAGAAACACGCCAGCTTGGTGACGCGTCGCACTAACCAGATGCTCTGAAAGATTTTGGAAACTGAGCTGAACTCCCGGTCTACAAGGGCCCAATGTCTGGTTTCCAAGTGGCTCAAATATATACCTAACCTCTGCCAAGGTTACCATACATGACTCAAAGATCACCATTCGAAATACTTCACATACTTCCTCGATCTATAAGCACCATTCAATAATAAAAACACAGAACTAATGAGTTCGAATAATAAATAAGAGTTATTTAGCCACTCCCCGCTGTGCAAACATCGTAGGCGGAATCTGGGGACTAGATACTCGACGACTTCATACCCAATAGACATCATCGACAAAGAACCAGAGTCATCAACATAGCTATTAAAATTTGAAGGTTGAAGTGGCAATGGGCAGGCCACATCGCTCGAAGAACCGATAACCGATGGGGAAGAAAGGTTCTTGAGTGGAGACCACGAACCGGAAGACGCAGCGTAGGTAGGCCTCCCACTAGGTGGACCGACGACATCGTGAGAGTCGTGGGCATCCAGTGGATGCAGATGGCAGGATGTCGTTCAGTGTGCAGGTTAAAGGGTACCTACCCTTACACATACACATACAATGCTGATGGTCAGTTGCATTGTGCGCCTTGCAACAGGACCTTTAAAACTAAGTTTGGTTTTGCCAGCCATATACGCGCTCATAACCGGCGCTAGTCAGGTTCGCCGTTGACGGACACGTCAAGGAGGCCGATCTATATATATATAGGTTAAAGGGAGAGGCCTAAGTTCAGCAGTGACGTCTTATGGCTGATGATGAGACATCAGTGGCGTAGCTATCGGAGGGCTAGTTGGTGCTGTGCACCGGGGCCAAATCTCAAACTGAATTGCTAATAGACGTCACAAATGTATCAAGTACTTCGCATTGGCTACATCCTCAGATTAAACAAACAAGGGTGGCATGGCGGGTACGAATTCGTCTGGCCTAAATTAGGCTTGATGACTTTAATCGAACTCATCCGGCACCCATGTTGACTATTAGTTCGTTGGTGTCACAGATAAGTTTTTTTTTAAGCTCGAACGGCTCAAGGCTTTTTTGTATGAAATTTGTTTTAGCCATTTGCACCCATATAAATGAAACGTCAGTCATTCGAACTCAGTTAGCAACTGTGACGCGGAGTTCGACGCGTTGATCTAAATAAGAATGTTCAATCAAGGTTCTGTCACAATAGCTGGCGACAGATTTTCCTTCTCATTTCCGTTCTATTTACTTCTCATTTCTGTGGTTGGTGTTATGTCGACTGTTTAGGGATGGTATTTAACCTACTAACGCTAACACCAGTCGCGACATTGGTTTGGTACTAGCTTACCAACGGCCAACGGCGGAGCATTTTCATAGGCACTGTTTGTGCTAATATGTTGACTGAAATTGTTCTCTCATACCAGAAACCGTCTATTGGAAAACATCGCAGGCTGAGAGTAATGGATACCAATATCTAGTCTAGATAACATCATAGTACACGTTAAAGATGATTTTGACAGTTATATACCTAATGGGCCATCAGTAAGTACTTTTGCCAGAATAAATGCAGTTTCACCTAATATCTAAGAGCGACGGTGCTCCAATCTATTACAAAATCAATACTCAATTCGTTTATTGCGACATGTCATTGTATGCATGCAGACCTTAACTAACATGTTTTTGTCTTAAATAACACATCTTAAAATACATGTAGTAAATATGACCCTGTTAGGGTATGGCAACAGAAAGAACGGTATATTTGTATAACATCGAAATTATCCTTGAAAATTCGTTATTAAAGGCGTCTGATTTAAGTACGATGCGTTTGCACCTGCTATGCCATCTTACCATATCTCTTTTTTTGTCTGATCTTAGGTCAATATCCTTGAGTTTTTGCCATTTACCCAATTGAATCAAAATGACTCATATTCCAATGATTTCGCTATATTTATTGAACGTTGGATATCAAAAGACTTCACAGTATTCATTATATTTACTTATTGAAATAAATTGTGATTGAGTGCCGTGGAGATGAAATAAACTGGTCAAGTGTGAGTCGGGTCGTGCACTGAGGGGTTCTGTACCACCACAAAATACAAAATGACAACATCGCGCCCAAGCGATCCAAGTACAGACCGCGCCCGACGTTGCTGTCACCGACTTGCACTTAGCTAAACCACAATATATGGCTTTGGATCTGGAACCCTACCATATGCGTGTCTCGACACGGTCTTAGCATAACTAGAAAATTTTACGCACACACGGTCATCTGACCCCAAACTTCGTACCCATTGCTGTGGAATCTAGGTATAGACAATTTGAGCGCTTGACCTGTGGCTTGACCAAGAACTTGATCTCAGAAATTGCAAGTTTTTTTATGATACTAAGTGACGAGATGAGCGAAGTCGCTCATCCGATGGCTCTTCACGCTTGCCCATAACAGCTCAACGCCACTCAGAATTTTGAACTTCAACAGTTCAAAACCCTGGATGGCAATGCACTGCGCTCGTCACCCCGAGATATAAGATGTCAAATCTCTGTGTGCTCTGTAATTTCGCTGGAAACATTGCCCTTCAATCCGGAAGGGTAATTCACAGTAATTTCATCCGATTGTAGATTTATCCAAAAATTACTGTACATACAAAACCAGCCATTTACTTGTAAGTACATTCCTTCAAAGTAACATAGTCTTGCTATCTTCCGATCGGACATTCTTCAAAGCAAGGCCGGTTGGAATGGCCAGGGATTAAATACCGGTGACAGATAGAAAAATTGGATAGACTTGCAATAGTATGCAGTTAGTTTCCTTTGTCATACGTCTTTTAACGACTTAACGCACGGTTTCAACTGCTGACTGACAGACGTACGAACAAAACGAACTGATAAGGGTTCCTTCTGTAAACAACTTTATACGGAACCTAGGAACTTTTAATGTATTTTTTTATCGATGTACGGAACGCAAAGTACGGAAGTAATGTTTTTTTTAAATACCTGAGCTAATAATCTAGAAACAGCTTAATAGATATTCGAGAAAAAAATATCGAATCATATCTAAGAACCTTCGATCTAAAAAAATACAAAGATGCCACAATGACGCGCTAATCGCGGCAATACTCAATCTGGCTGGACTCAATACGCAGCCAGATTGGATCCACAGTCACGCGATAGTTGTGCAAGCCGTAACACACTGTAAGAGTCGTAACAGACACGTCAACATGGCTGACGAACCACCGTCTGCGGGTACTGCTAGTTGGTTATAAACCGGATAGCAAGCAACAATGGATCCAGCCCCAGAACCGGTCTACCTCTTACCACAAGTCTATTAGCGTGAAATATTCTCCACATTATCATTATTTATGTGATCCTCTACACATCTAAATGACAACTTAATCTTAATCTTGTTGTTTTTAGTTTAAAAAGCGTATTAAAGTAATGCTGGGTGTGGGTGGGAATAACAGGTACATTACTTACCTTTCTTCATACATGCTACCACAGAAAAGAGAAGTAAATAGAACGGAAATGAGAAGAAAAATCTGTCTCCAGGCATTATGACAGAACCTTGATTGAACATTCTTATTTAGATCAACGCGTTGAACTCCGCGTCACAGTTGCTAACTGATTTCGAATCAAAATCAGCTGCAGTCTATTCATATGGCTGATTATGCTTTATACATGCTTTAAAATGTTTATCGGGACTTATCACGGATTATTTAGGTCGAATAAGTAAAAATAGGTGGGCAGGGCACATAGCACGTAGAGCAGATGGCTGATGGGGCCGAAAGATCGAATCGAATGGAGACCACGAACCGGTAAGCGCAGCGTAGGATGTCCACCCACAAGAGGGATGGATGAACTAAGAGACCACAGAGAAACGCTGGATGCAGGCCGCTTCCAACCAGCTCTTTTGGAGATGGATGGGGGAGGCCTATGTCCATTAGTGGACGTAATACGGCTGAAATGATGGTGATGATGAGGTATCTTCCGCTCGACGTTTCGACCATGTTGCAATGTCCGTGGTCAGCTGACTGAAAATTGCGGGTGAGTCCGGCGAGAAGAGCGGGTATTATGTTTTTTTACCCTCATTAATCTTGAAGAGGCAATGTGTTCAAATGGCGAAAGTGTAGATGTTACTTTTTCTTCATATATATTGATAAAAGTACGACATCTATACTTATAATAAAACTGTAACAGGTCCAATTCTGTACATTGAAGATATTTAGATTTTTTTTTTTTGGACTGCATTCTATTATCGATACTGAAATCAAAAATGTATTTTATTTTATTTTTGTCTGCCTGTATCTGGGCCGCGCATCACGCCGAAACTACTGAATGGATTCTAATGAAACTTAGCATAGTTTGAGTTCATACTACGAGGTAGGTTATAGGATACTTTTTATCCCGAAATTCAGCATGGTAACTTGTATCCCTTCAAATAACTTGACCCCTGAAATGTACAGGAACCTTTGAACGTACGGCTCATCTTAAGCTGTTTTTTTATTTTATCGTTGACAGCGCCCTGCGTCATAGAATAAACCGTAGTTAGAAATGACGGCGCCATGCGCCTTAGAATATGCCAATGTTATCAGTGTTTGTTTGTTTGCATACTTTTTATCCCGAAATTCAGCATGGATCCCTTGGGAGAGGGGATGAAAGTCAATATGTGTATTTAATTTTAATTCATTAAAGCGTTGACCGATTTCGTCAATTATTTTTTTGTTAGAAAGGGGGCACGTTAAAGATCGTCCCGTACCTAAATATTTCAAGGCCATCGGTTTCGTGGTTCAGAAATTACAGACATCGCAACCCTTAGTATTATGTCCAAATTAATTGACGCCCGGAATGTATAGGAACCTTTGAACGTACGGCTCATCTTAAGCTGGCGTTTTCATTTTATCGTAGGTAAGTAAGTCAGACCAGTCCTAAAGAGTTATAGAGATATTGCAAAACTAACAATAAATAAATTTAAAATAAAATCGGTTAATTAACTTAAGGGTTGTGCACATAGGCTACACTGCGCCGAAAGGATGTAATTATTAAACAGGGTTGCACTCATAGGCTATCTGCGTCGAAAGGAAGTAATCATTAAACAAGGGTGCGCTCATAGGCTCACCGAAAAGAGGTTTTTATTGAACAGGGTTGTGCACATAGGTTAAGGACATCGTTTTTACGTTTGTTGAGTCATGTTGCACCGCTCGCATATTGTCATCGTGTCCAACCGTGCCACTTCCACTACCAGGCGAGCAGTGCGCGGACGCATGGAATAATGGTGAGGCCGGAGCACAAGACCCGCCGGCCCAAGCAGACCGCAGTGCTAGGTAGCAACATCCTATAGTGGCGCCTAGATGGAAACCTCCGTTATTGTGTTTGGTGTATAGAATGTTATTGTTAGATATAATATGAATTCATGTTATATTAGTTAGTAGGTTTTCGTTAACGTTAAGTTTAGTGATTTGTTGAGTTTTGTTAATTTGTTGTTTTTTTTTTCGTTGTTAATTGCAAATATTGGTCTGATGTTTGCGTTATGTGATGTCAACCACATTATGATTAGCAACTAATAAAAGATCTGCGACCGTAAACCGTAGGTATCTTGACGCGAAGGTTCGCGCTTGCGTGATTTTACAAACTGCGCGTATTCGAGCCCGCGGTTAGAGTTGGGCATAAGCACAGAATACATAATATAGTGAGGGCCCCTGTAAACAATATTATTAGTAACATATTACTGCAATTTCCGGTGATTCCGTCTGCAGGGACTATTTGTACGTTCACGCAAACGAAGTTGCGGGTACAGCTAGAAGTTAATAAAATGAAAGCAAAGCGCAGAGCAAACAAAAGAGCGAGTGAATCAGACACTAGCGCCACTAGCAATCGGCGGCAGTAATAGTAAACAAAAATTATCTGTCAGAAAGCAACATCTTTGCGCTTATCGGTTTTTTGACAGGGATGATCGCAGATAACAAATACCGTAATAGCCACATAAAAGAAAAAAAAACTTTCTCTCTTCTGTGGTTATAGCTATGCGGCCATCCCATAAAGATGTAGTATAATCACAGAGTATAATATTATGGATTTGACGTCCAAATGGCAATGTCAATTCAGTTAAGAATTCATGAAATAAACAGAAACTGATACACAATTTAGCCTATACCAATCTGTTTAGCCAAAGCTAAGTCCAACTCGTCCATAATCTCCCAAAAATGTATTACGTAAATGTATTTACGTAATGAAAGTCTGGCGTAGAACTAGGAGGTGAGTTCAAAAACGAGCAATTCTGACAATTTTCTGAAAGCGATGCCACGCCCGCTTCCGATGGACTGCGCTAGGTGTGGACATGGGTTAAGAATGGGAAGACATGACTTAGGGCATGGCAATAGCGTCCTTACAAAACTTGTCGTATTCATTAATTTAGCTACAATGCGATTAAAATAAGATATAGGAAGGGTCAAGCGCAATTTTTTTTATCGAAAATATGTCCCCGTTTGCCCACCAACTCGCCTGTTGGTAAGCGACGATGTGGTCGAATATGAAGTACGCAGACTTATAAGATACCTATTCACAAAGGGCCATTTTTATCGAATTACTGTGTTTTACCTTCTTAACTATACTATTTTTATTAGGTATGTAACTGGTACATAAGGTAACTCAAAAATGTGACACTAGTGTTACCAGGCTCAATAAAATTCCGCAACTAGTACATAGGATGATGTACCTCTGCCTACGGACAGTAGGTAAAGAGAAGACTACTAGACTACGTAGGGAACTTAGCTAAAACTTCCATGGTTTAAGATCTAGAGGATTTACAGTGGGCGAGATAAAAATCATAAATATACTGGATTAACACAAATTCTACATTTCAAATAAAAAAAATAAACACATAAGTCATAGGACTGCACGTCAGAAGTGAAAACTTAAGTAGTAATTCACCTATTCTACAAGAGATGGCGCTGTTTTAAAATATACGGGACTGTGTATTATGTATTCTGTGACAGCGTGACGATCGCGTTCCATGACTTTTGTTCACCCAAAAAGTTCTCTACGCGCCTAAAAAATATGGTTCCCGTAGAAATAAGCTTAAAACCGTGTAGCATAGCTTGTATTCCTGTAATTCCATCGTTCATATCTATGATTGTTGTAGCTCTTCAATCAATCGGTGCCGCCTCAAAATGGCTGCTTCCGGCGGCGCGAAGATGGCCGGCAGGTACTTCCGGTTAGGATACGATTGCACTAAGAGAAAAACTTCATTGTCTCTTCCACCACCTTCTGCCGGTGGATGGAAAGCATTTTTATGCCATAGGTGGCAAACAAGCAAACGGGCTGCCTAATGGTAAGCGGTCACCGTCGCCTATGGATACCTGCAAGGGCCTCACAATCTGTGAGGCTCCTGGTGTTGCACGTATCTACGTTGTCGACCCTTAATATCATTGATTGGTGTAAATCACACACTGTGCGTTATACGCCTTGTTTGCCACCTATGGCATAATTATTTCTTTGTCCCATTGTTGTCGCATCTAGTGTTCAGTTGTCCTAGTGCGGTCTCACCTTTATTTTGACTAACTGAGGGTAGGATGACAACGCTGTTCAGATGTTTACCCGCTTTGTTTACAAACTCTCCTCCGGTTTGCAGGGTGGCAACTTTAAATTATGTTTTTGTAAGTTGTCAGTACAATTTGGATGTTGGTTTGACGTATTACGTTAAAACGTATTTGAAGGTACATGTAACAGAATAAATACAGTGTTCGATTCATCTTTTACAGCTTAAATCATCACCAATTTTTATCTACTAAGCTAAAACGTTCACCAGTTCACACCTGGTACTAGTACATATGTATGTAGCAACTAGGGTTCAGAACCGGGAAATCCCGGAACCGAAAATACCGGGATTTCCCGGTTTTTTAAAACGTAATTTGTGAACCGGGATTCAAAACTGATTCCCGGTTTTTTCGGTACTTTCGGGACTCGGTATCGAAATCATAAAATCTCGTTTTTATAGCACAAATTATACTGTCGGACTGATCTCAAAGGCTGTTTACAGTTTGGCATGACGGTCTCTCGGTCGGTTTGGCAAGCTTTCGTCATTTGGTTTATCCACCGGATTGTTCGTTTTATATCGGATTTCCTAAACAATAGATAGATTCGAGTGGTATTTGATGCTGTTCGTCCGATCGATTGGCAATTAATGTTAGATCAGTACTGTCAACAACGCTTTTCCTGCTGCAAATCATGGGTCTCCTCAAGCCTTGTACTTGGTATGCAGTCGATAGCACAGAGCTAAATATTCAATGCACGAACTGGTTGACCACAAATTCAGTCTCTCAGAGAGGCCATGGTTGACCGCATGAACTTGTCCCGTAAGGCAGTTTCCGATTGGGGCGATACCAACCAATCTGGTCAAGATCAATGTAGCTCAAGCCCACGCACATCATTCCAACTGG
Source organism: Agriopis leucophaearia (assembly GCA_949125355.1). Classification (NCBI taxonomy): domain Eukaryota; kingdom Metazoa; phylum Arthropoda; class Insecta; order Lepidoptera; family Geometridae; genus Agriopis; species Agriopis leucophaearia. Next base: position 8,405,377 of record OX421289.1, read on the forward strand.
CTCCTACTTTCCGGGATGTAGATATACCGATAACTAACAGGCTTGAGCTTTTGGGCGTTTCTCTGACATCAACCCTCAACTTTGGCTCCTATATTGAGAATAAGGCTCATTGGCTGCCAAAAAGCTGGGTATTCTTCCAAAGACGCGACAGTACTTCACGTCCAGTTGTTTTATCTGTACCAAGCACAAGTTCAGAAGTGCATGGAGTGCCTCCTGCTCGCACCTTTGGGATTAATCAGCCAAGTACCAGCTTGGGACTCTGGAGTCCATTGAGAAACGTTACAAGAAGCTCACCAGCAACATCAGCAATGAATTGTTATGCACGTTGAAAAAAATATACACAACTTTGAAGTAAAATTCAGAATAATAGTTTGACTGAGTATCTGAATTTTTCGTCCAACGTGCGATGCACCGTAAATGTGCAATGAAATAGACACGTATACGACATGCGTAAATGTATCCACTATAAACCATATTACCAACATTAACATCCGAACACCAAACCTCTTAGAAGTAGGTGAATATTATTATGTGATAGAAAGAAGAACAGTACTCCAAACTAGCAAGAACCATGAATAGAACTCTTTAACTTGTTTAAATAGTTCATTTACACATTACTACTTCTTGTTTCACTTATTACTGCACCATTAGTAAAAAAAATAAGGCAGTACCGAAAGTACCGAAAAAACCGGGAAATCCCGGTTCTGATGACGTCGAGTACCGAAATTCCCGATTCTCAAAATCACTACCGGTTCCGGAAACCCTAGTAGCAACTAGCTGCGCCCCGCGGTTTCACCCGCGATGACAATGGGGGGGGGGGGGGTAGGCCACATCGCTCGAAGAACTTATGACCGATGGGGCAGAAAGGTTCTTTAGTGGAGACCGCGAACCGGAAGACGCAGCGTAGGTAGGCCTCCCACTAGATGGATCGATGACATTGTGAGAGTCACGGGCATCCAGTGGATGCAGATGGCACGATGTCGTTCAGCGTGGAGGTTAACGGGGAGGCGTATGGTCAGCAGTGGACGTCTTCTGGGTGATGATGATGTTGAATCGACAAGAAGTGATGAAAAATCTTTTGCTCCCCTTTCAACTGCCCTAAGATTACCCCCAAACCCCAAAAGGCTCAATAATTTCCACTGTCCGTTTCAAGTCTGCTTACATACCGAACAGACAGTCAAATGAATCTAAGTGTAAGACTATAGCCTTAAAAAGTGCTCGTTGCATCATTACACTTGTTCTGTTGACTGTACTTTTGAGGTTGGACGGAGTTATGCAAGCAATCGCTCAAATAAATAATATAATAAATAACACGCTTGTGTAAATCGCTAAAATAAATGGGCACATCCCGTTTGGTAAATATCCCATTTGGTAAACTTCGTCATACCTACTAAAATGTTGCGTTTCGTAAACTATTTTATTCTTCATACATTTAATCCCGTTTGGCAAACCATTACTTTTGTACGGTACAGTCAGGTTCAAAAATCAAGTAATTCATTTTTTTATGCAGTTCGTATTTCATTTTAAAAACGCTCATCATTGTTTCGCTGCTGGGATGTTCAAGTTTTGCGCAAAGCCGTTTTTCCAGTTGTACGTCATACATGGGGACAAGTACTATAATTATCAATTATCAAAACCAACTTCTAAATTAGTAAGTGCTGAACATTTTATTGATATTGCCAAATCAACAGGTACTCGAACTAAACTATTCGTTTTATTAAAGCTGGTTCAAAAACTACTTAGCCAATGTTAATGAAATTTTTGTGAAACAGATATAATACAGTAATCTCGATAATCCGGCACTTCAGTACATCAGCACGTCCAGTAGTCCGGCTTTATACACCCACGAGATCTGCTCTCTCCGCCCGCACCTTCCCCTTTTCTCAGCCACTACCTACTTGCTCTTTACTCCCTAGTACAAAGATAGTTGTCATAAAGAAGTTTATAATGAAAATGAAAAAACTTTAATACCGCAAAACACATTAGTACAATATTAAAATATATCATTAGAGTTAAAAGTATTTTGCATAAAACAATTATTTTACAAAACTTAACTATTGGTATCCTCACTAGACAAGCCTGCCAATACATACTACCATCATTATTATGTAATATTTTATTTACCTTGAATTTTCCTATATAATCCAGTAATCCAGCCACCTCCTAATATTTAATAGTGCCGGATTAATAAGACTATAGTATTATTTTAAAATCGACATATAAATTTCAATAACGGCCCGCATTTCATTATAGCGATCGTCGCCAACCGCAATCCGCAATGTATGGATTTGTGGTCACCGATCTCAATCACTTTCAGCGGTTTTTGTGTCGTCGGTTAACTATAATGATTGTTTACTCTTGTCCACATTACTATCTAAGCCCTGTGGTTTGATTTCGTGACTAGTTTTTGCTAAAGTACCTAGTAAAAGTATCTTATTATGCTTTGATTATTTATACAACCAAAGCTTAAAATGTTAATTCAGGGTTTATTGTTCCTCCGATTCAAATGTCATCTTAATCTGTGGAAATGGCATTGGAAAACTATTTTTCATTACTCATACTCGGAAAGTAGGTCTGAAGTTGCCTGAGGAGCGGGTTGAAAGTTATACATTTCAGCCCTAGGGAGAATCACTTTCAACTGACAGCGACAGTTGACAACTGACAGACACTCATTTAAAAAATACTAGTTCTATTTTCACATTTGTTTTGAACCATGTTCCAACATTTTTTTGCACCTCGGAGGATTATGGTCCCGCACTTCTCTTGCATCTACCACAGATTTTCTTTAGTCAGTATATGTTTTTATTTTTCTTTTATTCGGAATGACACAGTGTTTACCTCGGGGTTAAAGACTTATTTAGTCCCTCGAACTATTACGCTCGGGCGCCAAACCCCGGCTCGGGACTAAATAAGTTACTTTCACCCCTAGGATAACAATCTACTATACTTAGTCGTTATGGGGATGAGTTGCAACAAAAAAATCACACACAAACTTTCGAAAGGAGGGTTCTATGTTCCACCGTTTTTTTTTAATTATGTATGTCCACCGATTTCTCCGCCAATTATGAATTGATTTTGACGATTCTTTTTTTGTTTGGTAGGCAATACTTCAGAGGTGGTCCTATATATATAAATTTCATCAAAATCGTTTAAATAGTTTGGTTTTTAAATCAAAATAACTGAAAAAATATGTCATCCAAGTTAGTCGGTTTATTAAATTGATAATTATGTTATTAGTTTGATGTATAAAGTGGTTACTTATCGTGTAAGTCGACTAGTTAGCCCTAGTGTTATTTTCTAAATGTATGGTTACATCTTGCACAACATCGTTTCAACCATCAAAACACGCAATCAGTCGGCTCATTCACGCATAATGCGGTCCATCTTTTAACACTTCCCGCTTTGTGGCCCTCCTTTGTGATCGCTTATTGATAGGTTATAAGGCGAGTTGTTCACGGTCAAGTATCTAACAATCAGAACGCGTCATGGATTTGCTTGATTATTACCTACAACGCGTCGTGATGGCAAGTTAATACTATGGAGAATGAGAAAAATATGAATAGGCATGTGGCCTAATGTTTAATTTTATATAAATAACAGGCTTAGCGATGAATATAACTAAATACATTACACATACTGAAAAATAAGTTGAATCGGCTGATTCATCTCTGAGATATGAGCGTTTAAAGTTTTAGGTGGGGATAGAGAGGGGATGCTCCATCCTTTTCTCGCAAAGCGTGTGTTAGTATAGCATTTGTATGCCGCGCCTGAGGCGTGACGTCATAGCGCAGTATAGTGCGCTCTCTGTCTAGCATGAAATTAAAATGCTTATAACTTATTTATTTTTGAACTAACTATCACGGTTGTTCACTAAAGTTATATGATTATTTACGGGATATTTACCGTGGTAAGGTTGTGGAAGTCTTCCCGTGAACATGGTGCATGTAACTGCGCTAAATATCGGGAGCTTCTTCTACAACCTTACCACGGTAAATATCCCGTAAATAATCATATAACTTTACATAGTGATAGTTAATTTATTCGAGTATTGACATGCGGGATTTATCGGCAAAGCAAGACAATTGCACGGCCTTAGGACTTTGATATATTTGCAGTTGGCTACATTTTTTTATCTCTAGGGGGGCAGCTGCAATTGGCGATGCCCTTGAACAGAATCGCTAAAAACAGGGAGCCCTAAGGCTCCTAAACAGATTTTAGATCTTCCCGTGAATGCCCGTCTTATATCCCTTACATTCACACGCCTCATACAATCAATCAGCGCGCATTGTACCTGTAATTGTGAATTTGTCTGTATTTAATGCGCCATTAATTCCGAGAGTGAACAACAGATGGCATTAGTACGTGTTAATACCATTCGGTACGGTCGTCGGTGAAGAGATAGGCTTAGATATAGCGAGCCTAATTTGAATAGTTTAGCTTTGCAGCTTCGTTATAGCCTCCTCACTCGATCCGAGGACAGTATTTCTGTTCGCACATACCAACATTATTGAAAAATTAAACTCGCTGTTTAATAATTATGTAAGTATATAAAAAACAGACTTCATAATGAGAAAATGACAGAACGGGACCAAATTGATATGGGACCACACGGAGCACCAGCGAGGCACCAGCTTTCAAATAAACAAAAATCATCAAAATCGGTTCACCCAGTTGAAAGTTCTGAGGTAACAAACATAAAAAAAAAAAAACAGTCGAATTGTGAACCTCCTACTTTTTGGAAGTCGGTAAAAAAACGAAAAAAATTATTGCATTTTTAACGATTTATTGCATTGCCATCGGTCCTTGATAACTGTGCAAAGTTTCAAATAAATCCGACGTTTTAAAAAGGGGTGAAAATCACGTTCAAAGTTTCCGTTACATACACACATACCTAGCTAATAAAAGCGTATTACAATCACGCTTTAAAATCGCTAATCCTGAAGATACAAATTATTGCATTCTCATCGGTCCTTGATAAGTATATGCAAAGTTACAAATAAACCCAAGTTTTGAAAGGAGTGAAAATCATGTTCAAACATTCCGTTACATAGATACATACCAAGCTAATAAAAGCGTGTTAATAAAACTTGGTGTGAATTTGAAAAAGACACCATATTCTATTCTTTCAAACGTCGTCATTGAGCCAAAATCTCAAGCCGTGATTTTCAATAAAAAGTACAGCATGTATATTCTGCAAGCTAAGTGAACGCGTAAGTGAAGAGATAAGAAGTGAATGTGATTTTTTTCTTGCCTATTTCTGCAGATAAATGTCAAAATATCGAATTATAAGGGTAAGGGAGTACAGTCGAGGGTGATCACTCGACATTTTGACATTTATCTATAGTAATCGACAAAAAAAATACACATTCACTTAGCTCATAGCCTCACTTGCGCGTTCACTTAGCTTGCAGAATAGACCGGCAGATCTATTTATTACAAAAATTGGACCTTTCTATTTAATAGAGACGCCAGAAATCGAGTATTCGTTGCATTTTTGTCAAAAAATGTTAGAGGGTTCAAGTGATTTAGGTATTTAGTTTGAATTTTGTCCCGGTTGATTGTTCCAGAAAAACATCACACGAAGAACAATAATTTAGGTATAACATCGATTACACAAAAATATGATTTTGACAATATTCTAACATACACATAATATGTATATTGTTAGCTTTAACAAAAAACAATTAATTTATACTTATACTTATACTAGCTGCGCCCCGCGGTTTCACCCGTGTGGTGATGAAAATCGGTGATGATGATGATGATGATGAAAAGTAGCCTATGTTTTAATCCAGGACATAAGCTATCTCTATTCTAAATTTCATCCAAATCCGTCCAGCCGTTTTAACGTGAAGGAGTAACAAACACTCACACACACTCACAAACTTTCGCATTTATAATATTAGTGTGATTATAATAAAAACGTAGAGATAAAAAAACTGTAATTGTGAGATAAGAAAAAAAAACCACACAGGGCTTAAAATAAGGAATAAATATAAGTAAAACTCACATTTGTACGCCGTACCTGGCAAGGACATGAGATACGTTTCCATTCTTACGATTCTTATGTTACTTTATATGTAGATATGTGTACCTACCATGTTCTGCAAATAAATTGTTTGATTTGACAAAGAGGTTCAGACATCCTAAAGCTGACACTAGGGCTGGCACATCCGCCTGCAAGCAAGCGTTTGCACGCGCGGGGTCATGCTAGATTTATGATGGATCGCCGTGAACGATTATTGATGTACTTCCACCTAATATACAGGATGATGCTGATTTCAATAACACTATTTCTATTAAGAGACCATTCCCCAGCATAGCCATAACATTGAGCTCTTAAACCTCTTTCCATGAAACAGCGGAGATCTTAGCGGAAGAGTAAAAAGACGCTGAAGTAATACAGCTTTTAAAATTTTGATTGAAGTTGTCAGAGCATGAAATGGTTAGATCGAGCATAGTTAGTTTACTATTATTTTGAAAAGACTTGTTGGTTGATTGACATTTCCCAAACTTGAGTACCTACCTATTTGGTGGTTTGGCATATACCTAGGATTGGTCAATTCATAGACTAATATAACCATTTTAACGATTGTTCATCCTGCTTCTAAACCATGCTAAAGAACACTAAAATCACAATATAATATAGTCATACTACGGGTTAGTGTAGCTTTCTATTAGTGATAAATTTTCGGGAAACAGACCAGTAGTCCAGAGATTAGCACGTACAAACAAGATCCAAATTAGTTTAGCTATTATTTCTTATTCAAAATGTGTTCAAAAATACTATACGCAGTGAGTGTGTTGTCGGGACTTAGGTTCGAGTTCGAGTTCCAGTGATGACCGTAGCAAAAGCCTAAGGAAGAAGGTATCGTTTTGTCTGCACCTAACTTTGAACTTTTTCACCAACCACCCGCATTCTTCAGTCTTCCCGTGAACATGGTGCATGTAACTGCGCTGAAATATCGGGAGTTCCTTCCACAACCTTACCACGGTAAATATAACTTTATTTCTAATTTCCTTCGACGCTACTACCCTTCTCGACTTTGCATCAACAACGATATTCACCCATGTTGCTTTGTCTCTGACCTTCCTTCATTAAGATGTTTTCTTTTTTGTATTCAGATCTTCTTCGACACAATTCTTCCACCGATTCCTGGGTCTTCCTTTTGGTCTTTGTGGGGTCGTTCCTTTTAGTAGAGATGGTTTGAACAGCTCTGGTGTCAGGCATTGCTTCAAAGAGCCCACCTAAGCTTTTGTTCAGCTATCTTCTATTATATACCTACATGAAAATCAATTGTTGTATTAGTCTCGCTGAAACTCAAAACGGTTTGTCCATATAATGTTTGCAGACATGGTTTATAAGAAAAATAAAATTGGAAATTCTTACCCGGCAAATTCAGAAAATTGAAAGTGCTGCTTTCTATGAAATTAGGACAGGACAACGTTTGTCGGGTCAGCTAACTACAGACAAATAGCGTACGTAGCAAGAAATATGTACAAACAAGGTTCCACAAACGTCTTTGGCATAAACAAGCTTTATAACAAAACTAATGAGGGCAAAACTTCTTAGGCTAACAGGTTAAAGAAGGCAAAAGGAACAGATTATACCGGACAAACGAAAGGATCACCCTGTACACCCGACTGAGTCTCCAAATGATCTATAATGATGTACAACTCGGTCCCATATTTCTCAGTGAAATATAAATCAGTGTTGACCTCTGAGACAGAATAGTTACTAAGTAAGCAAAGCAAGTAAGGTAGCGCTTTCGGAGCAGAGTTTCACGAAAATAGTTGCTAACTTTTGCCGGTGGTTTTCCAGCTTTCTCGCTATTAAGTCATAAGTAATTTATTGATAAAATGGCATTTCACAAGTCAATAGAATTTCTCTTAAGTGAGAAAATATAACATAATTATTAAAGATTAATGTAAAATATATTAATTAATTAATTACATTACAAAATATTAAATACTTAAACAAAAAAATAATAAACCGTAAACCGTTTTTCTGTGGTAATAATCATCAATATAAAAAAACAGCTTCATAAAAATGTCAGAACTGGACCAAATTGAAATGGGGACCACACGGGAAGCACCAGCTTTCAAATAAAAAAAAGAATCTTCAAAACCGTAGTCGAAAGTTCTGAGGTAACAAACATTTAAACAAAAACAGTCGAATTGAGAACCTCCTCATTTTTGGAAGTCGGTTAAAAACTCGGTAGGTTTAGTAATGTAAGGTAATGTGATAGTTTAATTGTTTTATTTACCTACTGATGTAAAAATCTTACATACGCTCTACGCTCCAAAAAACGCTCCGTGCTCACCAATGAGCGGCCTAACAGCTTTTTCCCGTAAATCTAAATCAATAGAATATTGCTCAGGTCTTCATCTAGGATTGTAGGTACATGAGATTTTATGCAAAGTAGTATTATAAGTGTTTAAAGTATTTATTTTTAGTCAACAATAACCGATTTGGAAAAAATATATTTAAAGGATGTTTTTACTGTCAGATTGGTCCCAAATTTATCGAAATCGGTTCAGTAGATTGGTTTTTTCATCAAAATAAATAGAAAAAATGTGTCATCTAAGTAACCGAAATTGCATATTTATTAATTTTGAAGTATGTACATTTTTTACAAGTCCCGATTTTTCAATCCGCAGTTAAACGGTCAGATAGTAACCAAATCATTACCTACCGGATACATATCGGCGAGTGTGCGCAAGAGATTCAAGACCTTATTCCACCCTCCCCCTTTTACTACAGGACAAGTAGATGGATGCACACTATCACCCCTTCCTCGTGGAAATTACAAATATTCGTACACAACGATTTGGGTCGTCTTTTATGATACGTACTGCCCAAGAATGGAACTCCCTGCCGTCTTCCTTGTTTCCTGAGAACTACAATCTAGGCATCTTCAAGGCTACAGTGAATAGATTTCTTAGAGATCAACGTGTTCCATCCTCGGCCACACTGTTGCTTACCATCAGGCGAGTTGGTGGCCAAACGTAGATCTATTCTATATTAAAAAAAGAATCTGAATTAGTAAATCTTGGCCAAAAAAGTGACCTGGTTATGACTCATATTACTTCAAGGTGAAGAGTAATCTAATGACAGTTCAATTCAAAATCTGTCAAACCGTTTCAGGTACAGAAGAAAACAAGGACGTTTTAAAAATGGACGGAGCCATGAGACGTTCCCGCTCTGACGTTCATTATGTCAACATTGTCATGTTTCTCTTTTTGTTACACGGATCGTTAGGTAGAGTAAACGAGAGAGCTAGTAAGATTGACAAGCTCGCACTCTGTGTCAAATTTTGACATGAAATGGCATATAATGACCACGCTACCAAAGCATTCACTCCGTCCATTATGATCCTTCGTTCAAGGAAGAAAATATAGCCGTGCTAGAAACACACAAACAATTTTTGCCGCCAACTACGGCTGCATTGACTTTTTTCACTAACCTCTTTTTAGATCCTAGTCCATAAATTTGTAATTGTGCTTTAAAAATCGATTTTATTTACCAACCATAGATCAAGCCATGGACAAATTAAAAACTATCGGAAACCCATTGTGCCTTAACGAGCCGCCATTAAACTTTAGTTCCGTGAAACTATTATTTTCTAACGATTTCAACGATAAATGACGTGGAAAATTTATATTATATTGTACTTTGTAGAATTTGGAATAGAAATACGGAAAGTTTGACTTTTCAAACACGTACGAATGATCGTCAACGGCTGTCAAGGCATTATTTTTAGTTTCCTTGTATTCGTAATGAAAAGCACAGTGTTTATCTCAGGGTTAAAGACCTATTTAGTCCCTCGAACTATTAGCGTCCAAACCCCGTCTCGGGACTAAATAAGTTACTTTCACCCCTAGAATCTGCATGATTTAATTCCCTCCTGCCCTTTTTTCTATCGGACTGCCAGAGCGGGCACGAAAAATCGACACCGCTTTATGGTTGACATTCCGAAAACCCGTACGAAGCGCTTTGATTTCACTTTTATTATGCGAACTGCTAGTTTGTGGAATGCACTGCCTGAATGGGTGTTCCCCGATAGATACAATCTGGGTGTCTTCAAGTCACGAGTGAATCGGTTTCTTCTAGGCAAGCGTGATCCACCGTAGGCCGCATCGTCGCTTAACATCAGGCGAGTTGGCGGTCAAGCGCAAGCCTATTCTACAATAAAAAAAAAAAAAAAAAAAAAAATAACAATGTACTATTTTTTGCACTGAAGTGAGAATTTTTTTCGTTTAGATTAGAAGGGCTGTCAAGGCATTTTTGTAAGAATTCCGTTGTAGCCAGTTGAACACATGCAAACGATACGTCAAAATATAACTATATAGGAAGGAATGCAGTAATTCGTCAAGATTAGTATTATTTCAAAAGGTTATGAACGCCATTTTGATAAAGTTTAAAATTGACCTTCTCGTGGTGCAATACGGTTCAGTTCCCCTTGAATTTTGTGCAATTATTTTGGTAAATGTTGCTAGTGCAAAAAAACTGCACGATTATTGTGCGGTTTATAATACTAGTAGATAAATATAGACCGTATCGTAAATTAACGTACGTCATTATTAAAACAGTTCTACCTTAAACTGCACGAAAAGTGGTTGGTAAAAAAATTGAGTTAAAGAGTTTTTCAACAATTTTGTTTATTTTAATTAACAAACATTGTGTATTAACGCATGTGATTGTGTTATACTAGTGAATTATCATCCTTTAAATACTATTAAGGTAAGTTCGTAGGTTTGCATGAGTGTGGGCAAACAATAGGAACTAAAAAAATATATTTTCGGTTTTGCCCCAAATCTCCGCACAAACTTAGCTAGATAAGTTTCCATGACCTTAATAGGTCATGCTTTGACTATGATATCGATTTAGGCTATGTTTAGAGCTCGTTTTATGTGACTTTAAATGGGTAGAAAAATAAATAATATTTGATAAGGTTAAATGCAATTTCCATGCGAAGCCATTGAAAATAAAAAGATATTATAAAATTTAGAATGTGGTATCACAGCTAGTGATGGGACAGTTTTGTGTGCAGTTTTGATTTTATCGATAACCTGTTTATTGAATACCTTATAAAATATTTTATGGTAAAACTTGTCCTAGTCGTTTAAAAAAATTACAAACTCTTATTTAACTTGCATCGTTGGTATGTCTGTCAACTTCCCGATTCAAAATTTGTAATCCATTTTTCTAAGCACGTTTCAGTTGCACTAAGTAAATTTGATGTTTGTAAAATAATATGGTGGTACTTAACTGGCCTGATGATGGAGCCAGAAAGGTAGGCCATAGTAACCTCTCTACTACATACTTTTACTTATTACTCCGTCGTGTTTGGACTCGTTGAATTCATTTTGATAAGGACTATTAGACCAAAAAGACAAAAACAATATTTATTGTCTGTCTAATAATTCATAGATTTACTGACGACTTGCAGCGCCCCGTGGTTTCACCCGCTATCCTATAGGAACTGCTATTTTTTCAGGGTAAAAACTATGAGTCAATCCAGAATATAAGCTACCTCCATACCAAATTTTATTTTAATTCACTTATTACAGAATTCAGTGAAAACAAACATATTAATACGCAGACTTTCTTATTTATAATAATAGTGTGATAATGTTATTGTCTACATCTACATAAGAAGACAAATGAATAATAACAAAATAAAGTTTAATCTTCAAAAAATACTCCTAAAGTAGGTATTGTTGGAAATGTTGTAAGAAAAATCAAAAATTATCAATATCGATAAAATTATGGTAACCACTATTATTGTCAACGGCTTGTCAAGGGCTTATAATTAAAACACGGTGAAATCACAAAAATATCAACAATTTAGACTTTACCGGTGATAGGAAATTCCTCCTTTTAAAAATTAAAATCCATTCTAGCTCTACCACACGTAATTACAGCGCAAGACGGCATTGTGGATAAATCCGATGGAGCAGCATACGAATTCGAATTCAGTTAGCAACTGCGATGCGGAGTTTGACGCGTTGACGTGCATACTAATGTTCACTCGTATGCCTCGTAACAAATGTTCCATCTCTCTTCCGTTCTATACCCTTCTCTTTTCTGTGATTTTTTGTTTAAATTAGAACGGCTGTCAAGGCATTTTTGTAAGAAATTAGTTGTAGCCAATTGCACCTATATAAACGAAACGTCAGTCATTCGAAATCAGTTAGCAAATGTGACGCGGAGTTCGACTCGTTGATCTAAATAAGAATGTTCAATCAAGGTTCTGTCACAATAAGTGGCGCCAGATTTTCTTTCTCATTTCAGTTCTATTTACTTCTCTTTTTAGTCTAACCAGTATATCTGAAATATCAACGACGCAAAGTAGGTACATTATAATGTAAGGTTTTAACCCGTGGGGCGTGATTAACCCGGAATATTGTATTAGATACAGCAAAAATGAGGACATTTGCACGAATTTACCGGAAATCGAAGAAAAAAACCATAAAAATGTTTCAAATACGTGCTTAGGTGTTATATACCATAGTAATGGTCTTGGAACATACTTTCTATTAGTTATTACCTTTTATTCTAATATACTGGACCGATAATCGCAGCGTAGGACGTCCTACAAGATGGACAGACGACCTAAAAGAGACCGCAGAAAAACGCTGGATGCAGGCCGCTACCAAACGGCCCTTTTGGAGATCGATGGGAGGCCTATGTCCAGCAGTGGGCGTCCTATGGCTGAAAAAAAACTCACCAGTATTTCAAAATTTGGGAATAAAAAAATTCGAAAGAAATAGATCGTTTTAACGATAAGACAACCTTTTGTACCTATTTCTAACGTATGTTTCTTGTAATGTTATTTCTAACGTATGTTTCTTGTAATGTTATTTCTAACGTATGTTTCTTGTAATGTTATTTCTAACGTATGTTTCTTGTAATGTTATTTCTAACGTATGTTTCTTGTAATGTTATTTCTAACGTATGTTTCTTGTAATGTTATTTTTAACCGACTCCCAAAAAGGAATAGGTTGTAAATTCGACTGTTTACCTCAGAGCTTTTGACTGGATGAACCGATTTTGTTGATTCTTTTTTTATTTGAAAGCTGGTGCTTCCCCTGTGGTTCGATTTCAATTTGGTCCAGTTCTGACATTTTTATAAAGTCGGTTTTTTATATTAATAATTAATGTACGATCAATAACGTGTTATGTACGTCGATTCAGCCTTTTTCGTTGCATTATACTTCTTTGTCAAATTTCATCAAATCAGTTCAGCAGATTTCGCCTTCATCGGAATGGCATCTACACAAACGTTAATCATCGAACTAATGAGAGGAACGATCATTAACAATGATCGAGTCGACTCGATTAATTTATCGATTGCTCCAATCAACAGGCGATTCGATTCCGATGGTCGCACGCACGTGGTAAGGTGCTTTGTACAATCGCGGACATAATTGTATTGATTCCTTGTAGGAAGTATAATATATATATACACTTTAAAAAGTAATTGAAATGACACCCAGACATAGAACAAACACAAATGTTCATCACACAAATGTTTGTCCTAGGTGGGAATCGAACCCACGCCCCCAAGCGCAGAAGGCAGGTACACTAACAACTGAGCTAACGGGGCTGTCAATGTTGTAGGCAATGATATACAATTTGGCGATATGTGCCTATTTACAGTGATAGTTTTATTTTAAAAAATTGCTAAAGCTAAGCTTTTTTTATTGTTAGGAATCGTTCTAAGTAAGTTTCTAAAGGTAGTTCTCAGCCCGATGATCCTTCCAATCAAGACAGCATCCTTCTCCCGTGTAACCTCCTTGTGTAAAGCAACAAAAAGCTACAATTAACCGTGTGTGCCTGCTACAATCGATTAGACACGCGGGCAATTTGCGACACACACTGGACTAGAGAGTCAGTGACTCATATCAATACACGGAATTTTATTCCTTTTTGTCACCTTAAGAAAACAGGAAGGAGACAGACCGGAATTAATGAATTCGATCTGTCCTCGGTAATAGGGGGACAAACCTAACTTTTTATACCTTCCTGTCCTCCCTAAAAATAAGCAGGGAGATAGACCGGCTTCCTGATTGTGATTTGTAACTCGCGATTTAGTCGTAATTTTGACAGTTTCAGTATGACGGAACTGTCAAATTAGTGACTAAATCGCGCGTTGCAAGTTACATAATCAGAGGGCCGAAATAATTATGGCCGCTAGTGTTGCAGGTGTCTGTAGTTGGCGATTTCTGCTTACCATCAAGTGGACCGCAAGCTTGTTTGCCGGTCTTTTTAAATAAATAATAATAATTTTATCTGTCCCCTCGCTGGTAACAGGGGTCAAACCGAACTTTTTCCGAATAGCTATAATACGGGGTTCTTCAATAAGGCTCTTAATATAGTCTTTAAGGGTTGGCAACGTGTCTGTGATGCCCCTGGTGTTGCAGGTATCCATAGGTGACGGTGATCGCTTACCATCAGGTGGCCCATCTGTTTGTTTGCCACCTATGGCATAAAAAAAATACTGGTCTAAAATATAGTTAGTAAGATTTTTTCCACACGTACATACATAGGTACTAACTAACAGCGAAAGTTATATAAAAAGCGTGTTTAAAACATCGAGGTAAATGTAATACGTACGTAGTAGAAACATTTACCTCGATGGTCAAAAAGAGAAAGAATTACTTTTAAATCTAAGTCCATTCCAGCCGGACCAAATTTTAAAATTGACAGCCATACCATGTGTGGCCATACTATCCCATCACTGATATGTCAGAAGCCACGTCACTGTTTTCCACGTAAGCACATCGTGAATTGGGGTACCGTCCGCAATAAATAGAACCCTTATTTATGGTGCTGTAAAAGATATTGTTTCCATTAATAGGTTTCGGGGTGAGAAAGGATATAAAACAGTAATCTTGGACGCAGGCCGAATGGAACCGCGAAGACAAAGTAATTGATAGAAAAATGTAGGTACCTTCCAAGCTAACTGCTTTCCTCATTATGGGCTGGATGTAATTTCGTTGATCCTATGGAAGGTTGCAAGGTTTTAATTTGAACAATATTATGTAGTTAAATGAACGGAGTGGTCTCACAGTACACACACACACACACACGCGCGCGCGCGCGCGCACGTCAAAGATGAAACGTTTCATGTTTGGCGGGAAATTCAAATTTCAAACAGTTTTTTTGTTCTTGTAGCTAGGCCGAGTAATTATTGTAAACGATCATGATGTTCGCGAAAATTGATTATTATTCTTTACAAACTCGCGTAAAGTTATTTATCTCCTATGCACATTATTATACACATTTGTCAATAAACAAATTTTTGCTGTTTCAAACGGTTTATTGCCAAATGTAAGTAATATGGTGAGTAAATGATTAATAGCTGTACATGATAATGTAAAGAACAACCAACAATTTTCACAAACACTGTGCCAATTACCCGAATTACCATAATAATTACCCGGCCTAGCTACATGAACAAAAAAACTGTTTGAAATTTGAATTTCCCGTCAAACGTGAAACGTTTCACCTTAAGGAAGAGCAGGGAGTCCTAATACTGGCTTTCTTGTCCAAAAGGAAATCCTGATCGAGGAAATCTTTTTGTTTTATACGGGACCCTAATATTAAAGTGTTAAGGAATTTCTCCCAGCGGCGAGTATAAAGGACAGACCGCTTGTCTCTCTCTCCCCTCCCCCCCCCCCTCTCCCCACTCTACAATGTTTCAAGTTCATACAATACTATGCACAATGAAAACTAAATGCATTGCGTTTCAAACTATTCTACTTTTAGACCAAAGTTAGCGAAGAATCTTGTTAACTGTAACAACCCATATATTTTTTTATAATACCAAGGATGGATGGTACTAGATGGTACTAGTACTACTATCTATCTTTTGTCGATGATAATACTGAGTGACGAGACTAGCGAAGTCGCTCGCCTGATGGCTCTTCACGCTTGCCCATAACAGTTCAACGCCACTCAGAATTTTGAACTTCATGACAATGCACTGCGCTCGTCACCCCGAGATATAAGATGTCAAATCTCTATGTGCCCTGTAATTTCGCTGGAAACATTGCCCTTCAATCCGGAACACAGTAGTGTTTGTACACTACTGCTTGGCGGTTGAATAACTGACAAAGGTGTGGTACTTCCCCAGGCGGACCCCTGCAAAAGAGTCATACCACTACAAAAATGTGTTTGGAAGGGGGATAGATATAACAGGTCCGATTATGGTGAACCCGGGATAGATGCCTCACTTTATACCCCTTTTGTATTTTTTATTGAAAATAATTTGAGCCTTGGCCTTACGCCCAACTCTAAACGCGGGCCCGAATAGGTGCAGTTTAAAATCACGCCATCGCAAACCGTATCTCGGCGCGTTAAAGGTCGCGTGATTTTGCAAACTGCACCTATTCGGGCCCGTGTTTAGAGTTGGACGTAAGGCCCCTGGACTGCCATCTCGCCTGAAAGTGATGATGCAGCTTTCGTTGGAGCACGCTTGTGAATTGAAGACATCAAGATTGTAAACATGGAACCCTCATTCAGGGAGTTTTTAAAACTATTTCCTCTGAATCATTTTTAAGGACATGATTGCGCTGAAACTGCTTAGGGTGAGGTTTTCTCAAATTTAAAGATTTTTGATCGTTCTAATTTACCTGTATAATATCTTTGGTAAAATTCGAAAATGGTTTCTTCTAGCGTGCTGCATTGCAGACCGCATCAGTTGAGTGACTCTGAAACACAAGCCTATCTTAAAATAATTATAAAAAAAACTACTTCATAAAAATGACAGAAGTGGACCAAATTGAAACGGGAAGCACTAGCTTTCAAATAAAAGAATAATCATCAAAATCGGTTCACCCAGTCCAAAGTTCTGAGGTAACAAACATTTTTACAAAAACCAGTCGAATTGAGAACCACCTTATTTGAAGTCAATTGAAAAAAGAAGCTTTTAGACGTCCGAATTTAGTGTGATTCAATTTATTTTGCATATTCTTCTCAGCAAACCTTTTCATTTGACATCCATATCATGGAGGTGCATAAAAAATAACTGGTTGGCCATCTTTGGGATTCCGCCATATTGGATTTAAAATGACGTCACTTATCTAACTATGTATTCTCATTCAAACTATACTTGTATGCAAAAACTGTTTAAAAATTAAGTTGCAAGTGTAAATAGACGAGCGACTGGTGAGTTGGCGGTCAAACGCAAGCCTATTTCTAAATAAAAAATAATAATAACAAAACTAGCTCTCAACACACACTCCTGACTTTCCTGCGAATAGCTTGCGAATATCATGCAGGAATAAATAATTTTTTTGTTTATGATACACTTCGGTGTGACACACGTCCCTTCCAAGAGAGACGTAAAGATACCGACAAAGTGTCGACACAGAGCTTTTGTATTATCTGTTGAATCATCCCAAATGGTTTAGTTATTATACATCTTTTGTATTAGAAACCTTTATAATGGCGATGAAAGGATTCAACGATTTTGAGTGAGGTTAAAAGTTTAATAATTTTTTTTGGTCACAGGTTAGGTGCTATAATATTCGATCTCACAAAGCTGTGGTCAAAGCTTTGGGAGATCAAATATTATAGCACACAGGTATTTTTAAATTAGCTTTTATACAATCATCATCATCAGCCAGAAGACGTCCACTGCTGAACATAGGCCTTCTCCTTTAAGAGACCGCGAGCCGGAAGACGCAGTGTAGGTAGGCCTGCCACTAGATGGACCGACGACATTGTGAGAGTCGCGGGCATCCAGTGGATGCAGATGGCAGGATGTCGTTCAGTGTGGAGGTTAAAGGGGGAGGCCTATGTTCAGCAGTGGACGTCTTAAAAAAAAACTATTACGATACTATAACAGACCATTGTGGATAATATATTAGGGACAATTTTTTGTTTAATTTCGCATGAAACTGTGCATCTACAGAAATATTAATGATCGATGATGGTTACCTATAGAAATAGAACCATAGTTTTAAACATCAAGTAATGTTCGCGCTTCATTTTAAAAGATGGCGGGAAAAAGCTTAAAATAACCCACAAACTAATTAATAGATAGGTACTCTTTGATGTCACCGAATCAAATTACAATACCAAGCGACCAACTTATCTTAAACATGCGGTCAAATGAAAGAACTAATTATTTTTATCAGGTGCTTTTGAATTTGTTTTAGGAAAATACGATGGTAGCGCCATTTAACTTTACTCATAAATTGGTAGTTTTGTAGTAAAACTTCCGCTAAATGGCTGCTCACTTGCTTTAGAATCTTTAGATGTTTGTAAATAGGTCTGTATCGGATTTTAGTTTTATGGGTGCCGCATTCAAAAGGTGTAAACTGGACCATATTTATAAAATAACCGGCCAAGTGCGAGTCGGACTCGCGCACGAAGGGTTCCGTATCCGTACCATTATCTCTAAATACGGCAAAAAAATCACGTTTGTTGTATGGGAGCCTTAAATATTATTTTATTTTACCCTTCATGCGTGGTACGGAACCCTTCATACGCGAGTCCGTCTCGCACTTGGCCGCTTATTTAGTTTTTAAGCTGTTGTATTTACTATTAAGCGTATTTATAAAGTACCTAGCTAATTTAGTAATTTAATTACCTACCCATTTAATTTAAAGATAATAGTGGAAAAAAATCATTGTAATCCAGCCTTACGCCCAACTCTAAACGCAGGCCCGAATAGGTGCAGTTCACAAAATCACGCAAAAGCGAACCTTAACGCGCCGAGATACAGTTTGCGGTCGCGTTATGTTGCTAACTGCACCTATTCGGGCCCGCGTTTATAGTTGAGCGTAAGAAGTCCTCTGTACCCTTAGTACAAGATTTGACAGTTTACGAAAACTTTTTTCGTTTCCGTATTGTCCCATACATTTTAGTAAAGCGCCTCTAGCGGAAACGCGGATGAACTAAAGTCGGTAGTAATCGGCAGTATAGGTTGCTTCACTCAAATACGAAAAATAGTTTGGAATAGCTTTCAGCCCAGCAATGTATGCATCAAAACGAAAACGAAAAAAGTTTTCGAAAACTATCAAATCTTGTACTAAGGGTACTGATATTAAAAAAAAATATAATACTGAAAGACCATGTTGCGACATCTATTGTAGTAGAAAGGCAACATTGTAACTGTCATCGGCGCAAAGAAAGTTGTCCGTTCGGATCGTAGTAAGATAATATTTATTGTCGGGGTCATGTTGTCTATAACTTAGTACAAAAGGATTAGACTAGATGGCGTGATTCTAAATTGCATTGATTAAACTATCACGGTTGTTGTAGTAGGTAGGCATGGACATAATATTATGATTATTTACGGGATATTTACCGTGGTAATGTTGTGGAAGGAGCTCCCGATATTTTGACGCAGTTACATGCTCCATGTTCACGGGAAGACTGAAGAATCACGTTTTTTGTATGGGAATACAACAAACGTGATTTTTTGCCGTTTTTATAGATAATGGTACGGAACCCTGCGTGCGTGAGTCCAACTCGCACTTGGCCGGTTATTTTATTTATGCCATAGGTGGAAAACAAGCTGTCGGGCCGCCTGATTGTAAGCTATTAGCTTAAGCTATTATTCCGCTATCCCGCATCTTTCCCGTAACCCAGACTACTTTAAACCCGCCCTTTCTGTCTAAGTCCCGCATCCGTTCCATAATACACTCTACTTCAGACCGCTCCTTTCAGCTCAAATCCCGCATCGGTCCACTCCGCTCCCATACCGTAATCCATTCTATTTAAATCCTGGGCCCTGATTGCATAACTACAAACACGCTCGTAACGCGGCGCGTTAAGTTAAACTCAAAAGGTTGGCCTTTATTTCCTGAGGAATGGAAGCCAAACTTTTAATGGTTAACTTATCTCTCACACTCTTCTGTCTCATTCACTCACTCACTTTTCATATAAGATTTAAAAAAAAATGTTTTTTTTTTATAATTTTCTTATATACAAACCTTGTGCTGACAATAACGAACACAAAAAAATACTTTACGCGCGTACATACATTTCGGCGACTCATTTTTATTTGTATAGATTTCATGTGAGGTGAGACAGTCATTATTTATCACTGCTGGCATTCAAAATACTGTTCGAGCAGCCTCTTACTCCATTGTGCTGCGATGTTTTCCTCTTACGGATACTATCTGAAAATCCGTCTGTCCCGGCTCGTTACGATGCACCAATCAGCAATGCTCGGCCGGATATCTGGTAGCCGGATATTCGGTATCCGGCTAAACAGCTATCCGTTTCATCTCTAGTCAGTAGTGGCGCGTGTTTAAATTGTGATTATTCATATAAAAACGTAGCGCCATCTAGTAAAGGCATTAACAATCTCATTGAGGACTCTGTGAGTCAGTTTACTGTGCGTCAGGGGTTCGAGACGGTGAGGAGATGTTACACCCCACCCCTCTCTGTATCACTTCCTCCGCTAGCACCACCGCCGCCTGGTACGAGATCCATTGTCGGCTTTGAAAGGGTGAACAAAGCAGACGACGATCCTTCATCCCCTGATGTTGACAATCGAACGTCCGAAGGCAAGCGTTTCTCCTCGAATTTGGTCAAGGGAGGTAGCACAGGAGAAACTGGTGCTGAAAACGTGCAAGAAGTGGCTGAAGCAGCGAAATTAATCACGGCTGCGGGCTGACGCGGGCGCGGCAGCGCCACCGCCAGCTTGTTCCAGAACCAGGGGTCTCCCCAGCGCAGGTAGGTGTGGGTGGCGACGTAGCGCTGCAGCTGGTCATCCAGTGGCAGCGCGGCTGGCTCCTCCAGCAGCACCACTATGAGCCGCGGCCTGGCGTCCAGCATCGCCGCTGCGTGTGCTTCACGGAACTCGGCGCGCGTCCACGTGCTCGCGAGGAAGTGCCGTGACACGAGCGCCACCGTACGTCGCGACTCCTGCACGGACTGCACTATCTGGTCCGGGATCAGAAGACCCGGGATCCAGTCGCGGTAGTGCAGGCACAGCCGGTAGGGCGGCTCGAGCCGCGCCACTAATTCACGCACCATCGCCTCGTCCTTGTGAGAGAAAGTCACGAACGCATCGTAGCGGAGATCTTCATCATCTGTCTCAGCACGCCACAGGCCCCACCGGTGCAACACCGCCTTGGCAAAGAACCGGCGCTCACGCGATCCTAGATACGCCAATATGGCGACCGCGAGCGTGAAAAGCGCCGCAAGTCCGCCTGCCAGCCAAGCGACAGATGGCGGGCAGCCCACAACGAACGCAGCGTCAAGCGCTGTTCCATCGCTGCAGGTGGCATTCCTTATGTCAGTGTATCCCAGACCACGACTGTGCAGCGCTTGAAGCAGCGGCGCAGCGCTGCAATCACATTCCAACGGGTTGCCAGCTAGCCGCAGCAGGCCTCTCAGGCGACCTAGTTTCGCCGCCGTCGCTTCGCCCACTTTTCTGATGATATTATGGCGCAAGTCAAGTCCCTGGAATGAATTAGTAAAGATAATAAATGGGCAAATTGTTGTTGTTAATTCTCAGAAGACGCTGCTGCCCATCGGTTGATAGCCCTTAGCTGACTCCTACAGCACCCACGGGAATAGAAGGGGGTACATTCTTAGGCCGGTACCGCCACGGCACCAAGTACCATACATTTAATTTAAATTGGAGATGTTGAATAGTTGGGTGAGCATCTCATCTCATGAACATCAAGCTAAAAATGGCGGGAACGAAAGGATCACCCTGTTTACAGTCGATTGATGTGGGATTATGCCATATTAATACCAGAATTATTATATTTGTTTTGCTCTTTAAAGATATCTCGTTTCCGATGTTTTTTTATTATTATTAATTCTTAGGTATAGGCTTGCGTTTGACCACCAACTCGCCTGATGTTAAGCGACGATGCGGTCTACGATGGAGTACACTTGCCTAGAAGAAACCGAAACACTCGTGATTTGAAGACACCCAGAGAGTTCAACCGTTCGTCCGTTATTGCGGGCTTTTGGCGAAACATAAACAGTATTAGCCCATAATATATTTGGTTAACTACTTGTCTTAAATTCTGTACAAGTGGGTACTGACTTTGATGTGGTGCAGCTCGTAGGAGTGTAGCTCGGTAATGGTGTTGTGTGCTAGCAGTAGCTCGTAGTAGCGCTCTTTGGAGGCAGGGAGACGTGGCACGCGGAGCAGCTTGGCGTGCTCACAGCGCACACGGACCAGCTGGCGGCTCTGGTCTGGATCCTCGTCAGGTCGCACGGCACACTCGCACGCAGCTGGCAGCGCAGCCGCTGCACACACTTGTGGCCGCACGCACACCATGTCCTCTGACGCCACCTCGTGCAACAGTCTGCCGCCGGTGCAGCGGAGCTCGCTGATGTGGTCCAACACGTACGGAGAGCGGTCCAGCACCTGCCGCGTCCAGTACATGCGACAGTCGCATTGCAGTTCAGAATTTATGCGCACGGAGGTGAGGCTCGTCGGCGTGCGTTTCGCTTTCTGAAAGTTATCGCGCGTCATCTCCAATGAAGTCACCGAGGCGCCCAGTAGCAGCAACTTCGACTTCACGGTCCGCTTGAACTGAATATCTTCAAACTGTGAACAATAACGAACGCTTTTATTGAGAGTTTTCGCGTGTTTCTTGCCGAAAATAGTGTTATTTTGAGCGTCAACTCACCGAAAGCGAGGTTACGTTTGTGTGGCTCAGGTCCAGCATTTCAAGATGTGATAGATCCATTCTCCAATCTTGGCAGATGCGAGTCACGTTCGTCTTGTTTAGAAGCAGCCTTTTGAGTGATGTTACCTGGCGTAGCGGCGAATAACCTGTGCGTGGATTTTCATTTCAAAATTGGCCGTTCATATTGATGTCGATAGGTATCAGTGATGGCTCACCTTTCTCGTCGCAGACGTCTCCGAGGCGCGGGTTGTTAGCAAGATTGAGTCCGTGGAGCCTAAAGTGCACCATCTTCACCACGTCCAGTACCCTTCCGTCCAGATTATTGGATGACAGGTCCAGTTCCTCCAGTGAAGACGGTAATGTATTGCTGAAAATAAAAAGACAACGATGTTAGAGTGAGAACTTTTTGAAGAGTTTTGTCAACTGAAATATTTATTCCAAAATGGAGGAGGTTCTTAATTCGACTGTTTTTTTTTAAATGTTTGTTAGACTTCGACTCAGAACACTCGACTTGATTAACCGATTTTGATGGTTCTTTTTTTATTTGAAAGCTAGTGCTTCCCGTGTAGTCCCATTTGGTCCAGTACTGTTATTTTTATGAAGTCGGTTTTTAAATTGATAAATATGCTTTTATCGAGTGTGTCATGTGTGTGTGTTGCGTCATGTCTGCCAAACTGTTCTGATTATTTTATTATATTTTACAACCAAAACGTACGGCCCCCAGTCCCCGGCAATTCCACTATCCCTGGTCAAGGTAGCTGGCCAGGTAACGATGGAACAGGGGTGCGAAGAATCTCCGGCAGTTGCCCCGCTGGCAACACACAATATCCGTACGTTAAGGACTGACGAGAAGAATTATCGAGCTGGAGGAAGAATTGAGCAAAATACGTTGGGACATCATGGGACTATCTGAAATCCGACGAGAGGGACAGAATACGATAGTTCTAGATTCCGGTAACATGCTCTTCTTCCGGGAAGGAGAACGAAAGTCCCAGGGTGATGTAGGTTTTCTCGTCCGTAGGTCACTCATCAACAACGTGGTTAACGTCGATAGTGTGTCGAGCAGGGTAGCATACCTTATACTCAGAATAACCGATCGTTATTCGCTGAAGGTCATACAGGTATATGCGCCTACTTCGACATACCCTGACGATGAAGTAGAGGCGTTGTATGAGGAGATATCTGAAGCCATACATACCTCCGAAACATACTTCACCGTTGTTATGAGTGACTTCAACGCAAAGGTGGGCACGCGGAATGTCGATGAGTTAAGAGTGGGGTCATATGGGTATGGACAGCGGAATCCAAGGGGCCAGCGCCTGGTCGACTTCATGGAGAGGGAGGAACTCTATTTGATGAACTCCTTCTTCCAGAAGCGACCATCCAGAAAGTGGACGTGGATGAGCCCCGATGGATCGACCAAAAATGAGATCGACTTCATCATGACGACCAAGAAGCAAATATTCAATGATGTCTCCGTGATCAGCAAGGTGAAAACCGGTAGCGATCACCGAATTGTCAGAGGCACATTGAATATCAACATCAAGCTCGAGAGGTCTCGTCTGGTGAAGTCCACGCTTCGTCCTGGTCATGCTCAAATCTAAAACCCCAAAGACTTCCAACTCGAACTGCATAATCGCTTCCAGGGCCTAGCCGAATGCGGAACTGTGGACGAATTCAACAATGGGCTGGTGGAAACTGTCCAAGCAGTGGGGTCCAAGTTCTTTAAGACCCCACGCCGAAAAAGACCTCAAAAGCTCTCAGACGAAACCATTAAGTTAATGGAAGACCGGGCTGAGATGAGACTGCAATCTTCAGCTGATATGTCGGAATATGGCAAACTTATAAGACGAATCTCGAAATCGGTGCGACATGATCTGCGTTCCTATAATACAAGATGTATTAGGGACGCCAGGGCTCAAAATTGTTCGCGAAGAATTCGTCTATTGGGAAAAGCCAAATGACGAAGCTGAAGATCGAGGATGGCAGTATCATTTCATCAAAGCTGGAGATTCTGAGAGAGCTCGAGAGGGTTTACGGCCAGTTGTACAGCTCAACACGACAGCCTATTGTCAGCGCAGCTCAGGAAAAAAGGGCTAAACTGACCCGACACTACACTGAGGACATCCCAGACATCAGCTTGTACGAGATTAGAATGGCTTTGAAACAGCTTAAGAACAACAAGGCGCCGGGTGATGTCGGAATCACGACAGAACTTCTGAGAGCAGGTGGAAAACCGGTACTTTTGGTCCTCCAGAAGTTATTTAATTCCGTCATACTCGAAGGTATTACGCCTGAAGCATGGAATAGGAGTGTGGTGGTGCTCTTCTTCAAAAAAGGTGATAGCACCTCGTTGAAGAATTATAGGCCCATCTCACTCCTGAGCCATGTGTACAAGTTGTTCTCCAGAGTCATTACGAACCGTCTCGAAAGCAGGTTTGATGACTTCCAGCCTCCCGAACAAGCTGGTTTCCGTAAAGGCTGGAGCACCATAGACCACATACACACGCCCCGCCAGATTATACAGAAGACTGAGGAGTATAATCGGTCATTATGTCTAGCGTTTCTGGACTATGAAAAAGCCTTCGATTCAATCGAGACCTGGGCAGTGTTGCAGTCCCTCCAGCGTTGTCATATCGACTATAGGTATATCGAAGTGCTGAAGTGTTTGTATAGAAACGCCACCATGTCGATCCGATTACAGGACGAGAGCACGGAACCAATTGAATAAAGGCGTGAGACAGGGAGATGTTATCTCTCCGAAACTGTTCACTAACGCATTGCAGGACGTTTTCAAGCTCTTGGACTGGAACGGATTCGGCATCAACATCAATGGCAAATACATCACTCACCTTCGTTTTGCCGACGATATAGTCTTCATGGCAGAGTCGCTGGAGGACCTTAATACAATGCTCAGCGACCTCAGTAGCCTTTCCCAACAGGTGGCTCTTAAAATGAACATGGACAAGACAAAAGTCATGTCCAATGTCCATGTTGTACCCGTACCGGTAATCGTTGGGAACGATACTCTCGAAGTGGTTGACCATAACACCTATCTTGGACAGATTGTTCAGTTAGGTAAGTTCAACTTAGGCAAAGAGGTCGCCCGAAGAATCCAACTCGGATGGGCAGTTTAGGATATTATTACTCCTATTATTAAAACAATTTATTTTGCGGAATCGAAAACATCTATTTTTCACCTCTTGACAGATCTCTTAAAAAACAAAAAACAACTCTATTGAAATAAAATAATAAAGGCGACCGCGAAGGTCGCACTGGTGAAAAAGAGTTCCGCCACACCACCCCCCCACGGAGAAAGGAAGAATAAGCTGAAAAATTTATAAATAAATAAGATAATCACATATCTAAAATATTTCTAAACTTCACCCTCCTCCCGGACCGGGTGATGACAGGAGCTGGTGTAGGTGCAGGGACCAACGCAGGCGTGAAACTGCTAGCTGGAGTTGGCGCAGGCGGCACAATTGGTTCACAATTGCCAAACGCCGAATCCAAATGGGCAGGCTTAACGCGATCTATGCTAACTGTACGTTCCCTTCCATTAATATCGAGAGTGATCGTTTTGTCTCTTCGCCCGATGATACGATGAGGACCGGAATAAGGCGGCTGCAACGGCCTTCGCACTGAATCATCGCGTAGCATGGCATGCGACGCCTTAACTAAATCTTTAAATATGAAAGTCGATGGCTGGGCGTGGCGTGTAGCAAGGACAGGACGGAGAGCTTCCATATATTTGCGCAGCTCACGGACGAAATCTACAACGTCACTTGGGCTCTGCGATGTTATTGGAGGTATGACGAGTTCTCCAGGCAAGCGAAGAGTCTCTCCATAAACGAGCTCTGCAGAAGATGCCTTCAAATCTTCTTTGAGCGCCGTTCGCATCCCTAATAAAACTAACGGCAAAGCTCTTACCCATGTGTCATTATGACACATCAAAGATGCTTTAAGCTGCCGATGCATGCGTTCCACCATACCATTTGCGCAAGGATGGTAACTAGTCGTGCGCACCCGTTTGGTACCACATACATCCATTAGACGGCGAAACAACACAGATTCAAACTGCCGGCCCTGGTCGGTTGTCAAAATGTTTGGTACCCCAAAACGGGAAACCCAACCAGTTACGAATGTATCTGCTACCTCTTCTGCTGTGATTGATGACATAGGCCATACTTCAGGCCACCGTGTGTATCTATCAATCGCAGTCAGGCAATAATTGTACCCTTTCGAGTGAGGAAGTGGTCCAATAATGTCTAAATGCACCGACCTAAATCTGTTTGACGGTAATTTAAACTCTCCAAGTGGCGAATTAATATGTCGAGTTACTTTACTGAGTTGACAGCGTAAACAAGTTCGAGCCCATTCACGGCAATTTGCGTTTACTTGAGGCCATACATAACGCTCAGTTACCAAGCGAGTGGTTGCCCGCGCGCCAGGGTGACTGAGGTTGTGACACCTGTCGAATGCAGCTCGACGGAATGCTGGTGTCAGGTATGGACGTGGTCGCTCAGTTGAAGTATCACAGATTACTGTGATATTTGTGCCAGGGATGAGGATGGGTTCGAGCTTCAAAGACGAATTCCCACGCATACTAGCTAGCTCCTCATCCGATTCTTGCGATAACGCGAGTGCAGCAAAATCCTCTTCAAGAGAAATAGACTCAACGCGCGACATGGCATCAGCTACGATGTTATCAACCCCTTTAATATACACTACATCAGTAGTAAACTGGCTGATGAAAGACAGCTGGTTTAATTGGATAGGCGGCAATTTCTCACGTCGTTGTACAAAAGCGTATATTAGCGGCTTATGGTCAGTGTAGATAGTGACGTGTTGTACCTCCAACAGGTGCCTGAAGTGTTGAACACTCTCGTACACCGCAAGGAGTTCCCGATAGTACGCCGGCCACTGAGCCTGTTTAGCAGTCAGCTTTTTACTAAAATAGGCTAGTGGCTGCCAATCATCATTATCGACGCGCTGTTGTAGGCAAGAACCAACGTGCGTTCCTGAAGCGTCAGTAAACAACCCAACCTCAGCACTGTTATTTGGGTGTGCTAAAATTGTAGCGGACGTCAAGCTTTTCTTGCATTCTTCAAAGCACTTTTCTAGCTCAGGAGTCCACACAAAAGGTTTATTGCCTTTGCCTTGAATAGCAGTGATTGCTTCAATTAACGGCGCTTGGTACTTAGCCGTACTTGGCAAAAACCGGCGGTAGTAATTGACCATGCCTATGAATCTGCGCATACCCTGAACTGTCTTTGGGGGCGGGTAATCCACCAGAGAACGAATTCTGTCCTCAGGAGGACGCGTGCCCGCAGCATTGACTCGATGCCCAAGGAAAGATACTTCTGCGGCACCAAATACGGACTTGGCTGTATTAATCACAACGCCATAGTCGTGCAATCGCTGGAACAAGATTTCCAGATGCTGCGCATGCGCTATTTGGTCTTTTGAGTAAACCAAAATGTCATCAACATAGACATAGCAAAAATCTAAGCCACGGACTACTTCATCGATAAATCTCTGAAAAGTCTGCCCAGCATTACGCAAACCAAAAGTCATATACAGAAATTCATATAATCCAAATGGAGTAGTTATCGCTGTCTTGCACACGTCGCCTGGATTCACCGGTATCTGTTGATAGGCCTTGACCAAGTCTATAGTACTAAAAACGGTACAGCCAGACAAGTTGTGCGCATAATCACCTATGTATCGGACAGGGTAGCGATCAGGAATCGTTCGGGCGTTTAATGCACGATAATCACCGCAAGGACGCCACGTTGAGTCCTTTTTAGGTGCGAGATGCAGAGGCGATGACCAAGAGCTATCAGATGGTCGGCAAGTACCAGCTCGGACCATATCTTCGAACTCTTTCTTTGCAATGCCCAGTTTTAATGGTGCCAACCGACGCGGTCTAGATGTCACAGGGGGACCGTCGGTAGTGTTTATATAATGTACGGTGCTGTGTTTAATAATTCTAGGTGCACCAGGTGGTCGCGTTATACTTGGGTATTTCTCCAAGATCGCTGTGAATGGCGAGTCAGGAAGAGATACTACCTTCACACTTTGCTGTTCCGCGGTATAAAGGTCCGCGGACGAAATAAGCCCAGTTTTACTATCGCACAGCTTACCTTTTGAGCAATCGGGTAAAAGCTGGTAATGCGACAAAAAATCTACGCCAATAATACCACTTTCCACATCCGCCACGACAAAGTTCCAGGTGAAATCCCGTCGTAGCCCTAAATTTAAGTTCAGCTGTACCAGTCCATATGTGATAATCTTACTGCCATTAGCTGCAACTAAACTATATGATAATGGCTGAAGCGTACGTCCTTTTATAAAGCTACGAGGAACGCAACAAATATCCGAACCAGTGTCCACCAAAAATTTCCGGTTGGATCTCCGGTCGGTCACGAAAAGGCGGCGACTAGCTGGCGAGCAACTGGATGTCGCCTTTAACAGTTGCTGTTTTGGTTTCCCTGATCACTAGGCGGGGAACCGGACCACTTACATGGAGGCACACATTTAAGTGCTTTTGTCGCAAAACGGTCATGATAAAAGCACAAATCATAGTTACGTGAACGTGATCGGCTGCGACTACGATTACGGTTACGATTGAAGTCACGACTACGCGTACCAACATGCGAGCTGTAACCAGCAGAGGAAAGTGACGCTACTAAACGGGTCAATTCATCAACTTTTTTAGTCAGCTCCTGTACAAGATCAGTATTCGAGTTAGGCGAAACCGTACATACCTCCAATGAAGTTGATTGAGCGTTAATTTCAGCCAAATTGTCCGCTAGTTCGCTTAGCTCAGCCAACGATTCTAATCGTTGAGCAGCCAAGACAGTTTGAAGATATCGTGGCAACCTGCTCATCCAAATTGTCTTCAGAATATCCTCCGGAAATGCTGCACCGGCTAATGATCTCAGATGACGCAGAAAAAACGACGGCTTTTGATCGCCGATCTGCTCCTTCTCTAGAAGACGGCGTATTTTCTGCTCCCGAGAATCTGAGAACCTAGATATTATTGCATTGCGCAATTTCGTGTAGGGTTGCTCCCTCGGAGGTTGGATTATGAAATCCTCTACTTCGCGAGTACAATTGGTATCGAGGTGCGCAACTGCGTAATTAAACTTCGTGATTTCTTGGCTAATATTATTGATGGAAAATTGCGCCTCTAAACTCGCAAACCATAGGGCCGGGCGATCTCTACAAAATGGAGGGGTACGTATAGATACTCTGTTAATCATTACCTTCTCCGTACCGCCTGTGCCAGATCCGCTGTCACTGCTTGACATTTCACGTCCACCCGTACCCGCGGAAGCTGGTTTGAAGTCTTCCCGCTCACTGTCACTCATGACGTGTGCTGTCATGAAAAACCATGCTAAGAGAAAAACAAAATTCAAAAACAAAAACTGAAAACAAAAGAAACGTGGGAGTGTGGTGTGCGAATGCCCTACAAAAAACTTTGGTATAAAAATAACTTAAAAATATGTACAAAAATTCACCAAAATAAAATAAAATTAAATACACACACAAAAACACACAACAATATAAATCACACTTAGTCTTTTTAGTCCACACTGGTTCTTCCAAAAGATACTTCGACTTTAGTCTTGACGCGCTCCATGCGATTGTTGCCAGCAGTCAGCAGCACAGCTCTCGTAGTCGAATTCACCACTTCTTTTTCTACGTTTTCGTATTCTCGTCGACGAACAATCAGACGACCGTGGTCGCTTCACTCGTACCACCAAAGAAAGTACTCGTACCTATTTGCGTACCTTTGCTCTTCTTGTGTTCGAATCGTCTTAATTTATGTTGTGTTCGTATCGGGGTCACCAATTTAGGATATTATTACTCCTATTATTAAAACAATTTATTTTGCGGAATCGAAAACATCTATTTTTCACCTCTTGACAGATCTCTTAAAAAACAAAAAACAACTCTATTGAAATAAAATAATAAAGGCGACCGCGAAGGTCGCACTGGTGAAAAAGAGTTCCGCCACAGCAGCATTCGGGAAATTGCGTGACATCTTCTCGTCCAAGATACCACAGTGCCTAAAGTCAAAGGTATTTGATCAGTGTGTGTTGCCAGTGATGACATATGGTACTGAGACGTGGTCCTTAACTGTTGGCCTTTTGGAAAAACGCAGAGTCCCACAACGGGCAATGGAGAGAGCTATGCTCGGAGTTTCTTTGCGCGATAAAATCCGAAACGTAGATATTCGCCAAAGAACCAGAGTCACCAACATAGCTATTAAAATCTGCAAGTTGAAGTGGCAATGGGCAAGCCACATCGCTCGAAGAACTTTTAACCGATGGGGAAGAAAGGTTCTTGAGTGGAGACCGCGAACCAGAAGACGCAGCGTAGGTAGGCCTCCCACTAGATGGTCCAACGACATTGTGAGAGTCGCGGGCATCCAGTGGATGCAGATGGCAGGATGTCGTTCAGTGTGGAGGTTAAAGGGGGAGGCCTATGTTCAGCAGTGGACGTCTTCTGGCTGATGATGATGATGATGATCCCTCACTATGGGCCTAATTAGCAATCTCTAAGTTGCACAACGAGCTATGGAGCGGGCTATGCTCGGAATTTCTCTGAGATCGAATCAGAAATGACTATGCAACCTCACAGTATTGCATCTCTATTTATAAGGTTTCATATAATTAGTATGATCACTAACTTCGGAATCATTTGTAAGCGGTTCCCGTCTAACTCTAGCGTAGACAGTACACACGTCGCGTTGTCAAACTGTCCCTCAGAGAGTTCTTCAAGCACTCCATCCTTGAAAGCGATAAGGTCGAGGCTAAAAACGCAGCTCCCGAACATCCTTTGTGGCAGAGTGGTCAGGTTACGTGCGCTTTGAACCACAAGCTCCTCCAGGCTCGAGCAGTTGGCCAGCCAGCCGTATGGCAGCGTGTGCACCGCGGGCACCGTCAGGTGCAGCTTGCGGAGATTATCGCAGCGCGTCAGTGGAGGTGCCTGTGGCTCCGTCCAGTGTGTGATGGCAAGCTTCTCGAGCGCTGGCATCGCGTCAAGTCGCAGCGTCGTAGCTGGTGACTGCAGGTCCAGTCTGCGCAGTTCCGGTGGGACCGCCACCGCGTCGAGCGCATTGTCACTCTCGATCATCAGAGTGAGGAGAGACGGTGATGAGTAGATCGCCTCTGGCAGCCGCTCGATGCCAGTGTTGCGCAGGGTGAGCTCACGAAGCGAAGGCCGCGGTGCGTCCAGTTCGCCGGCTGGCAGTGTCACGTGCTGCATCGTTAATGAGCGTATGCTCTTTAATGGATCCAGGAAATGGCGCTCCGCGCTCACTATAGCGTCTTCTTCTGAGTATAGATGTAGACTGACGAGGCCCTCGAGGCCAGCAAAGAATTTAGTGTTTATCAGTGATAGAGTTGAGAAACTTTCTATGGTCAGGTTTCCACGGGGCTTCGCATCTGTATCGTTGAACTGCATCGTAATGTTAAGCTCAGCGAGTTTGTCTGCCAGCGAGCCAGCGCTCGGTAGCAGACAGTTCGCCACATGCATATCCCAGACTCTGAGCGCAGGGTCGGCTCGTGGCATCGCAGGAGAGTCCAGTATGCTACCGTTCTTGCATCGTATCCTTAGATATTCACCGAAGTTCCCGTACATGACCCATAATTCGCTACCTGTAAAGAACGATAGTTTGATAGATAACTATAATTATAAAACTGGCCAAGAGCGTTTTGAAACATACATATGGTGGGAATCCGTGGCCAAAGCCATATAACTGTAGCCACATTACTATTTTAGAAATTGGTAGTTATAGAAAAAAGAATACAATAGAAGAAGAGACGGGACACCATGGAGAAAAAAAAGTTTACCAAACGTCAAAATATAGCATTAATTTAAAGCGAAGATTATCATTACCACAGAATAGAAAAATATTTTTTTGTTTTAATTAGAACGTGATGAAATCCCTACGTGAAATCCTAAATGTAGCAACTGAAACTTAAGTAATACTTCAGTTGAAAAAACACAAAGAAATAAATATCCAAACCAAAGAGTCTTTATGTCTTCTAACAGAACGGGTGTCAAGGCATTTTTGTAAGAAATTTGTTGTAGCCACTTGCACCCATATAAACCCATAGCAACTGTGTTAGCAACTGTGACGCGGAGTTCGACGCGTTTATATAAATAAGAATGTTCAATCATATATCTGTCACAATACCTACAGCAACAGAGTTTCCTTCTCATTTCCGTTCTATTTACTTCTCTTTTCTCTGAAGATTACAACAAGATTTAAAGCCAACCTGATGAAGTGGACGGCGTAAAACAATCAGTTCTACCAACATAGAAAAAAACAATATCACGCAACATCCTGCCGATGTACCGGCAGCGTGCGTCACGACAGCGCAGCGGAGTCAGCTCGTCTGCCACCGCGGGAACCACCACCAGCGCCAGCAGTGCCACCTACATACCGTCCACCTGGTACCGGTGCTCGTCGAACTGGTACCTGCCGATGTACCGGCAGCGTGCGTCACGACAGCGCAGCGGAGTCAGCTCGTCTGCCACCGCGGGGATCACCACCAGCGCCAGCAGTGCCACCTACATACCGTCCACCTGGTACCGGTGCTCGTCGAACTGGTACCTGCCGATGTACCGGCAGCGTGCGTCACGACAGCGCAGCGGAGTCAGCTCGTCTGCCACCGCGGGGACCACCACTAGCGCCAGCAGTGCCACCCACATACCGCCTGCAAGACAAATATGATTAGATCAAAGATAATGTAACCACTTGATCGCGAATGAGTCATAATTTGCTTGTGCACGACCGACTTAAGCCATGTAGGTTGCGGAGGGGGGGGGGGGGGTCGTATGGCGCTTGTGCCAATCACATCATCAGCCAATTAACGTCCACTGTTGGACAAGGCCTCCTTCATAGAGAGGGGTATTACCATAATCCCCACGCTTGGCAGACGCCTTGGGGATCGCAGTACGTTCACCGTATACTATTAGGACGCTGCTGCCCATCCTCCGGTGGTTCTGGTCGTAGTTTTAGGACATACCCGGGTCTAATAGGGTTTACCGAGAGGTTTGCAGCTCATCGGAGATGTATTCAAATTCAAATTATTTATTTGCTAGAATATAGGTACAGGATCGGTCTTAAGTGTAAATAGGTGCTCTATATCCAACCTTTAAGGCGTGCAAATTACAATAGGTATATAAAGTTAACATAATTATCATCATACTACAATTACAGTCAAATTATTAATGTCTATTAATTCTGCATTACATGTTATAATTTATCTTTGAGATACTCGTCAATGGTATAATATGCCTTGTCAATCAGAAACTTCTTCAATCTAAATATAAAAATGTCATTATTATCTGTCTCCTTTATAATTGATGGCAACTTGTTATACATATATTTCTACTCTTTTTACAAAAATACTTTTACTAAATAAGGCCGTTCTGCATTTCGGCGCACTTAGTACATTTTTATGTCGTCTAACCGTCAAATTTTTATAGTCCTCTATATGATTTCTTACAAGCATAGCCGATTCGTAGATGTACATGGACGGCAAGGTTAGCAGTTTCAAATTCTGGAAGTACGGCTTACACGAGTCTCTTGGTTTTAGCCTACAAATTGCTCGAATGCATTTTTTCTGAGCTTTAAATGCTGATTCTCTTTCCGTAGAGTTTCCCCAAACAAGAACTCCATATCTTAGTGTGGAGCCAACATATGCGTGATAGGCACTTAAAAGAGCTTTATCATTAGCTACCTTTCGCAACATATACAATGCATACGAAAACTGGTTTAACTTTGTACATATATGCTCAACATGAGAATTCCATGACAAGTTGGAGTCTATGTGAATACCTAAAAACTTAGTCTTATGTAGTTCGTCAATATGTTTCCCTTTATAGTTAATATTTAAAATGTCAAATCTAGAATTAATATTTTTAAATGTCATTATGTGTGTTTTATCTAGGTTAATTTGAAGGTTATTATCTCGTAACCAATTGATCATAGTCTTTAATGAGTCATTAATGTGATTTTCATGTTCACCATTTCTATTGTCCGTAAAAATTACAGTGCTGTCGTCAGCAAACATGACCATCGGATGGTTAATAGCTTGTGGAAAATCATTAATGTAGATTAGGAACAATAGGGGCCCTAGTATACTTCCCTGTGGCACTCCGTATTTTACAGTTCTGCGGTCTGACCGATATTTGTCTTCTATTTTAGTGTCAATATTTAACTTAGTAATTTCAGTATGTTGTTGTCTATTGGAAAGATATGACGTTATTAAATTTAATGTATTACCTCTTATACCGTATAGTTCCAGTTTTTTAATTAAAATTTTGTGGTCTACGTGATCAAACGCTTTTTTCATGTCCATGTAGAGTGCTGTGACCCTATTTTTGTTGTCAAGGCCGGTGTAGACTTTTTCAAGAAAATTTAGAAGAGCCATGTTTATAGATTTATCTTTCCGAAATCCAACTTGTTCTGGTGCAAAAATGTTGTTGCTTTCAAAATAATTGTTGAGGCGCTTATAAATAACTTTTTCGAAAATTTTAGAAAACACCGGTATTAAAGCAATTGGTCTATAAAAGCGCATATCCTCTTTATCTTGCTTTTTAAAAACAGGTATTACTACTGAGGTCTTGAGCTTGTCGGGGAATATACCGTTCTCAATGCAACTATTAATTATATGACTAAGAGGAGGTGATATGTATTTGGTAGTTAATTTTACTATTCTAGTGCAAATGCCGTCATATCCTGTACTGTTTGTGTTTTTGAGAGACTGTATAATGTTTTGTATTTCATTCTCATTTGTCGGTTCCATAAAACAAGAATTAGATTTGGATTGCCTCAATGTTCCCGGAGTGCTAATATTATTAACTGATTTTTCTACTTCGTCTATGAAAAAATTATTGAAACATATTATTATTTTATTATTGTGTACATAATACCAAAGTGTCAGTCATGGATGTAAGGAAATAGTGGGAAGCCAAGTTGTGCCAATCAAAAGTCACTAATTCAATTCGCGCCTAGGATTGGCTCGCTCTAGGAAGATCATGCTGAAAATTTAGTACCTTTTCATCGCGGCGGGGTAAAGGATGAGAAGTCAAGTGGTAACATCGTCAGTGGATAAGATAAACCAGTTACGGTACGTAAGAATAAACTATGACCTATGACAATCAGTGGCCTTAGTACGAGCACTTGCGAAAAAGTTATCGTTACGTAAACGATAGCAAAATGTTTCTCAATCAGTTTTCTCTATGGTTAAACTATAAAAAGTATATGCTATGTCGGGATGATACATCTCTGAAATTTGGCTAAGTCCACAGAGCTTCGTTCGTTCGAATTTTTCTACAACCATCAATTTCTGAACTATGACTACAATTATATGGCTTTGGTTACGGAACCCTACCATATGCGTGTCTCAACACGCTCTTGGCCAGTTATATATACTTGTAGATACCTACCTATAGATAGATAGATGTTGCACGTACCAAAATAAGTTAGTTACTGTTAAACTGTCGTTGGTCAAATCGGCTGAAATGCTCCACGTAATGGGACCTGATATTTACAACAGACTTCCACAGACGGTCATTGATGCTCCGAGCTTTGCATGTTTCAAAATCAGGTTAAAAAAGTGGCTAATTACGCAAGCTTTTTATGAATATAATGACTTTTTCGATATTAAGATAGCGCGTAATATTATTGTTTAGCAGTTTGTAACATTTATTATTTTATATACCTGGGGCCTTACCCCTAGCTCGAAAAGTTGACCCGCATAGGTGTTATTTGTCTAAACGGTACCATCAACTACGATACGCGGTAGTTGTTTGATAGCCGCCAAACTTTGCAATTTTCACGCACACACGCATAGTAAAACGGATTTTCGTTCATTCAAGTTAGACGCTTTTAAACGATGCAGCTTAAATGAGTTGGTTAATTTTAGGTACCTATTAGGTACCTACAAAAAGTTGGCTCGTAAAAGTGAAGTTAGGGGTAAGGCCCCTGACTTAAAACACAGAATACATAATTTGCTTATTGATATTACAAGACTGAATACAAAATAACAATACTCAGAAATTATAAATACCTAACCCGTTCGCGAGATGCGTCACTGAGTCTGCCGGACCCACAGATCAGATAAACGAGGGAAATATACTTAAGTGTTTTGAAAGTTCGTGTTCAAATATCTCCGTGATTTTCCCAGTTTTTATAGTGATACCGCTATGGTTTCACGTATGGCGGAAAATTCAAATTACAAACAGTTTTTTTGTCTATGTAGCTAGGCCAGGTAACAAGTGCTATCGTTTACGTAACGATAACTTTTTCGCAAGTGCTCGTACTAAGGCCACTGATTTAGAACATTATACTTTCGCCACCTTACCATATCGTCTTTATTTGTGATCTGACCTGGCTCAAATAGTAGATATAAGTAGGAATAACTGAGATTATATTTTATCTTATACTTGAAGTTCACTTTGTGCTCATTAAAATTCTAATCATCGTCCCTGTAGTGAGAGAAGTCATTAACTGGCATTTTTTGCTAAAATGCAACGAACTGGTTCTAGAATTTCTAGATCAATGTAAAAATTAGTAAATAATCATCATCATCATCAGCCAGAAGACGTCCACTGTTGAACATGGACATCCCCCTATACCTCCACACTGAACGACATCCTGCTATCTGCATCCACTGGATGCCCGCGACTCTCACAATGTCGTCGGTCCATCTAGTGGGAAGCCTACCTACGCTGCGTCTTCCGTTTCGTGGTCTCCACTCAACAACCTTTCTTCCCCATCGGTCATCAGGTTCTTCGAGCGATGTGGCCTGCCCATTACCACTTCAACTTGCAAATTTTAATAGCTATGTCGATGACTCTGCTCTGCTTCTGTTTTGGCGAATATCTACGTTCCGGGTTTTATCGCGCAAAGAAACTCCGAGCATAGCTCTCTACATTGCTCTTTGTGTGACTCTGAGTTCCACGTCTGAGTGCCACGTCTCAACTAATGTATACCTATTTACTATTCATTATGAACCTTATTTAATGAGCTATTTTGTGTATGTATTTCAGATAATACAAGTCAGAAGTACATCACTACTAGTTGAGGTAAATTCCGTTTACGAAATTCAACTAAGAGCAAGAGTACTAAGTACCTAAGTTATTTCAATCGTTTTACTATCATTTATGTTAGGTATTAGTGCTGGTCGCTTATTTACTTTTTGCATACAATGATTTCCCTGTCTGTCTACTTAACTACATAGTTATTTCATTATTATAATAAATAATTAAGTAAGTATTAAACAACTGTACCGTAATTCGAAACCTAATTATACATGAGAGTAGCGTACTTGACTTTCGTTGCGTACTAGCCGTGCTGTGATTGGTCCGCTCGTTCGCTTCGTCCAATCAGTGTGACTCCGCCCCTTCCGCTCCCCTCTAGCGATCACCCCACCTAACCATCACCCCAGGCAGTGCTCTGGAGCGCAACTTGGTTTCATTGGCGTTTGGATTTTCATCCAAAGCGGTCGTAACTAATACTTTACAGACCGCGCCGTGCTAGTGTATTATTCAGATTTTTATTCCTTTAAAGGTATAATTATTACAACTGGAAAGTTCTGCACAGTTAGCATTTGAATTTAACGGTGTTACCGTTCGTTTTTTAAATGTTTATAGAGTTTTACTAAGTACATTAACGTGTGTTTTAGTGTTTTAGACGGATATTACAGGTCCAGCTCCAACGATGGAAAATATTTCGGATCCAACGATGGAAAAGACTACGGATACAAGGAAGGAAAGAAAAAGGAAGATACATAAACGTTCGAGCTCAGAATCAAATTCTAGTTCTTCGTCAAGCTCTAGTTCGTCGTCTGACGATAGTGGCAATAAAAGACGCCGCAAGAACAAACACAAGAATAAGAAACGCAGTAAGTTAAACAGATTGTTTTCTGAAATAGCTGAAATTAAATCTCGTTTAAATGATAACAACCAAAGTAATAATCATCCTGATTCACACTATGACAACGACTACCTTAGTCTTTGCGAAGATCCAAACACGAGTGGTGAATTTTACACTGAGGAACCTCGCAGAGCACCGTCAGCCCAAACTGTGGAACTTCTAAACGAGCAAAAATTCAATTTTTCTGTGAAAACTAAAACCAAGGAGCCGACAATTCCTCTTACTACATCGGCTTATCTCGAACAGTTAAAGGACCTGCAACGCTTTGAGCAACCCGATTGGAATAGCGTCCGCTACTCTGACACTCAGAAACGCTACCTCCATTCACCTGGGTTCACAAGCCTCGATTCCAATGAAGAGATCAAGCGCTACGACAATTCTAAGTTTTCAGCTCGAATGGAAAACACATTCGCAGGACTGACATATGCTTTGCTTAAACAAAAAGAAGCACTTCAAGCAGATCTGAAAGAAGTTTTGGGCGGCATGCAACAGTCAAATTTAAGTGCAACAGAAATGGGCTTGAAACTGAATAGTACACTTACAGCTGGTGAGTATTCAAAGGTTACCAGTGACATATTTCAAATAGTATGCGGCCATAGAGCTGAGTTAATCCAAAGCAGACGAGAGTCTATGCTTACGGCAGTAAAAGATCCATTCCATAAAAATGCACTCAGAAAGATTCCGCCTTCATGCACCACTCTCTTCGAGAGTGAACAATTCAGCTCTACGCTTGAAAAAGTTGGTGGCATCAGGAGTACCTTTTGGCCACTGTCTACTCCAAAGGAACGCACCTCTGAACCTCGGAACGTTCCAGGACCGTCACAACGAACAAGTAACCAATATAAAAGGTTTCATGAAGGACCAGCACCACAGGCGAAGCAGAACGCCACGATGAAATATGTCTCGAACAACTCCTTTCGAGGTAGAGGCGGTAAACAGCAGCGACGACACAATGATCAACCTTACAAAAGACGCAATTCCCCCTCATCCCACCGGGATAGGAGAGGAAACAATCGAAAATATTGACTCGAAACCATTCCATGCCGGTCAGCTACAAAAATACTACGTTCGATGGCAAATGCTCAGGGCTCCGCCCTACATTCTCAACATCATAAGTGGCTACCGCATACCATTCAAAACGAAACCGCCATTACATCTACCGGGAAACTTCACCAACCAAATACCTCACTCGTCAGAAATGACGAAAGTTATTCACATCATGCACACTCAAGGTGTCATAAGAATCGCAACGCGATCTCCAAGCTTTGTGTCATCGATGTTCCTCAGACCGAAAAGCGACGGTACGATGAGACCAATTTTCAATTTAAAAAACCTGAACAAATATGTCGTCATAGAGAAATTCAGATTGATAAACCATCACCGTGTACCAGACTTTCTTCAAGAAAAAGACTGGATGGCGAAAATCGACATTCATCAGGCCTACTTTCATTTGAGAGTCTCATCGAGCCATCGATGCTTCCTTCGGCTCATTTACGAAGACATATTGTACGAAATGACCTGCTTGCCTTTCGGCCTCAGTTCGGCTCCGAAAACATTTGCCTCACTAAGCAATTGGATAGCTCAAAAACTTCGAGAACAAGGTCTGCGAATCATTGTATATTTGGACGACTACCTCCTAGTTCATCAAAACCCATTGACACTACAAAGACAAATTGCAACTGTCGTAAGTCTACTCGAACACCTTGGCTGGAAGATAAACAAAGAAAAATCCATTCTGGAACCTCAAAAAAATATAGAGTTTCTGGGTGTGAATTGGAATACATGGCAAAATGTAAAAACATTGCCACAAAGATCTCTGGTCAGACTCGAACAACAACTACAGGCCAGGCTGACATCCAAAACAACCAATCTGAAGGAATTCCAAAAAATTATAGGAACGTTAAACTTTGCAAGTTTTATTGTCCCAAGAGGACGACTGAACTACCGAGCCCTACAAGTACAAGCGAACTCGCTAATGAAAGGTCGAGCCCCAAATGTGACACTGTCTCTAGAATCGCTACAGGAACTACAATGGTGGCTGCAAAATTACAAAACCAACTCTCGCATACGCAATCCCCAACCAGCACATTACCTCACCACCGACGCGAGCGATATTGGATGGGGTGGCAAGTTGGACAACCAAGACTTGCAAGGAACTTGGCTGCGGACAGAACAAAACTTACATTGCAACCAAAAAGAAATGATAGCTATAATAAAAATATTACAAGATCAAGGTCACTACCTTCAATCGAGTGCACTGCTAATCCAATGCGACAACAGAACAGTAGTATCATACCTTCGCAACGAGGGCGGTACAAAATCACAAGCACTGATGAGTTTAGCCAGAAAGGTATTCAGAATCTTAGACCGATACAACATTCATGTGACAATTTATCACCTACCAGGCAATTACAACACGGATGCAGACCACTTGTCCCGCCTAAAGCCATCACCGGAATGGCATCTTCTCACAACCATAACAGACCTAATCTTCAAGAAGTGGGGGAAACCGGAGATAGACCTCTTTGCTTCCCGTCGAGCCCATGTGGTCCCCAATTATTGCACGATCGACAGGCGAGATTCTCAAGCTCTTTGCTACGACGCCCTCGGGCAGACCTGGAACTTCGAGCTAGCTTGGGTATTTCCACCACCACACCTGATACCGAAAGTATTAAACCACCTGAACAAGTCAACAGGAGTTTACCTGATGGTCGTACCACGGTGGCAGAAAGTGTACTGGAGGCCGGATTTGAAGAACAGAGCGCTGAGTCCTCCATTCACAATCAAAAACTTATCGGAGGTTCTAGTAGACGCGACAACCTGCCAGCCACCACCGAGAGTGAAGGAAATGACACTGGAAGTTTGGAGATGTGGGGGTGGGATCCGAGCTTAACCGACTGGAACGATGAACAGAAAACACTTTTAGCTGGCGCTTGGAGACAATCCACCCTGAACACTTACAGACCAGCTTGGAAAAGATGGCTCTCTTGGTGCAGTAAAAACTTAATCGACCCGCGAAAACCTAACGGGTCACAACTAGCAAGATTCTTGGCAGATTTGCATCAAAAAGAAAAACTGTCATTGAGTACCATTCTGGTTCACAAATCTGTGGTATCCTCTTTCTCAAACCCAGAAAACTTTAGTAAACTAAGTTCACATACGCTAGTAAAGCAAGTATTAAAATCAATCTCATTGGCTAACCCGAAGCAACCTCAATCACCTATCTGGAATATAGACACATTAATTCAACACCTCAGCAAAAAATCTCCCGAGGAAATGAACTTTTATGAGACTTCGGGGCACACAGCAGCTATACTTCTTCTATGTTCAGGACGTCGAATACACGATTTGACTCTCCTTAAAGTCTCGACGGACCACTGTGTAATATCTCAAAACAATATAGTTTTTTGGCCCGCCTACGGTTCTAAAACAGACAAGGCAAACCAGCGCCAATCGGGTTGGAAACTCTTACGAAACAATAACAATCGTAATTTGGATCCAGTTCTTTGGATCACTCAGTTGATACGACTCTCTAAACAAAGAAGAGAGACTGCAAATACAGACAATCTCTTTATCAGCACGTATGGAAAACCTAGACCAGCGACACGCACCATAATTGCAGGCTGGGTTAAGAACATACTTAAAGAAGCAAATATTGAAGCTACACCCGGCAGTTTCCGGTCAGCAGTGGCATCAAGAAATTGGATAGACAATTTTCAACTCGATGACATACTGGCAAGAGGAAATTGGAAATCACCTAATACTTTCAAGAAGTTTTATCGTAGGGAAATTATACCCTCTAATGCACAATCTATTTCAATTGCAACTTGCTTTGAACCTATAAATATCACTGAAAAATATTAATTTCATTGATAATTTAAGATTGACCTGTGATTTTGCTATGTTTATATACATAAATTACATTATATTTACACAATTATAAAATACATTGATTTGACATAAATGAATATTACTGTCTCTAAAACTCCGTTAAATATATCACATTGGCGTCACCATCACCACCAGACGATAACAAACACTTCTCTCATGTATAATTAGGTTTCGAATTACGGTACAGTTGTTTAATAGCGATGTTTTACCTACAAATAAAACATTTATTAAACATACTTACCTAATTCGAAACCTAATACTTTCTAATTCTGCCTGGTGGCCATTTACATGAGATAACCAATGAAACCAAGTTGCGCTCCAGAGCACTGCCTGGGGTGATGGTTAGGTGGGGTGATCGCTAGAGGGGAGCGGAAGGGGCGGAGTCACACTGATTGGACGAAGCGAACGAGCGGACCAATCACAGCACGGCTAGTACGCAACGAAAGTCAAGTACGCTACTCTCATGTATAATTAGGTTTCGAATTAGGTAAGTATGTTTAATAAATGTTTTATTTGTAGGTAAAACATCGCTATTTTTTTCTTCATTCCTTATTCAATGAGGGGATTAACTTTGGCGTCGAAAATCTTGTGCATTTTCCAGTATCAAATGTTTTTAGTGCTTTTTAATGAGTATGACGTCTCTATTGGTAAAACCTCATTGCTTTCACCTCGTTATATCACTTGTCACTTTCCCTCACTCGAGCAGCTGCCTTATTATCACCTTATTATGGATTTTTGATCGGGATCGCGAGTGTCAAAATTTTGACACTTGAAAGGGGTTATGACGTAGACAGAGAAAACAATAGACGCAATCACATTTCCTACTCTTTTACTCCGCAGCGAAACAGCCATATGAAAAAATAGCATGCGTGAAAAAGAAAGATCTATGCTTTTTTTCTCTTTGTCGTTGTAACCGGTTGACTCCAAGTTCTAATTGACAGTGTGGAGTCAAACATTGAGAGATTTTTGTTTTTTCGGAAATAAATCATCTAAATTAAATTCGTTATCCTTAAATTATTATCCTCGCGTGGTCAAGAGTATTGGATTTCGTCACAATGGTGCAGTGTTGTGTTTTGGGTTGTCCGAACAGAACAGAACAAGGTTTATCTGATGTTACATTTCACAGGTTTGTAATGGCCGTTTTTATTTACAATATATCGTCTAAAATCAATAAAAATAATAAATATGATGTATTGATGCAGGGGCAACATATTTAGATGTGAAGTTTTACTGCAAAATTACAAATTATACAAAAGCAAAGAAGAACGTAACCTCAAAGATATTGAGTTAGGGCTGCCATAATGCAGCTTTCAATTTTTCCCTAGTTTTCTAAATGTTTACCGACGATGTATTGAATTTGACAGATTTATTTTATGCGCTCAAATTAGATGCCATTACTGTATTATCGGTTTTGTATAGCAGCATTTTTTTTTAACGAAAAATGATCTTTTGTTTGTACTTAACT
Organism: Agriopis leucophaearia; assembly: GCA_949125355.1. NCBI lineage: Eukaryota > Metazoa > Arthropoda > Insecta > Lepidoptera > Geometridae > Agriopis > Agriopis leucophaearia. Next base: position 8,449,326 of record OX421289.1, read on the forward strand.
AATAGTAGAGTCGGAATCTATGTTATCTGTAATCACAGAATTTACCATATACTTAAATTAAGAAATAAATTAAGAAAATTAAGAAATAAGGTTCTTAAGAGAAATATGACTAATTTAATCACACGTAAGAATGCGAGACAATATTTACTACACGAAAGTTTTAAAATATGTAGCTGTAAACACTTCTTTAAATGTCATGGCGATATATTTGATTGTTCACCTTTAGATAATCACGAGCTTCTGCTCACAAAAGCGATCATATGGGAGTACTTAAAAGTGAGACTACATTATGTAGCTAAACGAGTATCAGAACCTAATGAAAAAATAAGAAATATATATAGTAAACTGATTTTATTTAAAAATCAATAAAACATTAAAATATAACCTGAAGTTTTACTGTTTTTTATTTTATTACAATAGTAATAAAACCCACCCTAACTTCCCTATCGTCTATGGATCCATAATAAAGTGGCAACACTCTTAGAAAATATCGCTATCTCTTAACCGGTTACAGCGTACTTGTGTCCATTGGTTCCTCCGTCTACGGGTTATGACCATAGATTTAGTAGCAAAAATTTTTTTAGGTCTATGGTTATGACGCAAAAAAATGCGTTGTCTATTTCCAATTTCGTATTACGTCATTTACGAAATTGGAAATAGACAACGCTTTACTCACTTTTTATTGCGTATCTCAATAACCTGAGAAGTAAACTTATTTCATTGAACTTAACGAAGCAGGGAAAATGATATTATATATTTTATTCAATCACTTTTCTAAATAAAAGCTAAAAGTAACAAAATAATTCTCACAGTTAAAAAAACTAAAAAACACGCTTTAAAATCCTAAAGATTCTGGTAAGGGTAAAGGACAAACTATACAAATTATTGCATTGTCGTCGGTCCTTGATAAGTGTGCAGTTTCAAATCAATCCGACGTTTTGAAAGGGGTCAAAATCACGTTCAAAGATTCCGTTACATAGATACACACCAAGCTAATAAAAGCGTGTTAAAAACATATGCGATTATTTTTGTAATTTGCTTTTTGCACTAATTATAGTTATACATACCACAATGACAAAAAAACACTATTTCTACACAGCGATGCACTGTTCTGTACCTCCCAGTACACTGTTCACTCATACACTGACACACATATGGTCACTTTATTCAATACATACGAGAATTAAATTCGCCACAACAAAAACTGGCCGCAAACTTGTTGTGGGCATTGAAATAGGTATTTGAGGAGCTAGATTATTAAGTTTGAGACTACTCTATCTCACACATTTTATGAGATAATAAAAGTGGTCCAGTGCTGGTCGGGCTCTTGTACTAAGGGTTCCGTACTTCCACATAAATTGTTGAATACTAAAGTACAAAAAAGTTATATGAAAAGACATCACGCCGAGGCACCAAGTACCGACCGAGGCTGGCGTGGAAATTTGTCACTGACTCATACACGTGGCCATTGTTTATTATTTTTTGTTTTACTTTAGAGTGTGTACTATAATCATGTCAAGTTTGACGTTTGTACGTATTACCGTTTTTACCACAGAAAAGAGAATTTAAAATTTCTCACTTCAGTGGTTTTTTTTATAACTATTTACTAATAAATATCAATGTAAAAAACTAACTTCATAAAAATTTCAGAACTGAACCAAATTGAAATGGGAGCACACGGGAAGCTCCAGCTTCAAATAAAAAAAGAATGGTCCTGTAAATTTTTCCATTATGGCTTTATTATTATTTCTTAGTTAATCCGTGGTAACATTATATATTCTGTGACAATTCAGACAGCGCAGGCGTAGTACAGAGTCCCGTTTTACCCCTTTTTTATGCCATAGGTGGCAAACAAGCAAACGGGCCGCCTGATGGTAAGAGATCACCGTTGCCTATGGATACCTGCAACACCAGGAGCATCACATAATTATACGTTGCCGGCCTTCGACCAAAATAAAATGAATGGACGGGCCCAGTAGAAGAGCATTTTTGAAGATTACAAAATGAGCGCCAGCTCTCATTTCGTTTCAGTCGGTCTCTAACCGTAGGAAGTGAAACACGAGTCTATTGTTACGCGATAACGAAACATCTGACAAAATTATGAATTCGTATGCTTTACCGAAGTGTAAATACACAAATAAAACCGATATCTATTTTTTGTAACAAATATACTGTACATTTTTATAATTAGGTGTTGAAGTATATGTCCGACGGTTTTGACTCGTTTTTACTGATCAAGTTCAATGGTTAGGGCCCGTCCATTCTTTTATTTTGGTCGAAGTTGCCGGCCCTTAAATCTTTGACCCGACCCATACCCAAAGGGTATGGAAACCTAAAAATCACTGAGCAAGAATTAAAAATAAGCGATTCGGCATTATCTCTACAATTACATTACAAACAGTCATAACTAATACAGTTACTGATACAGAAAATATACAGTGCCTTTATGTACTGTTTTTAGCGAAAACCAGTGGCATACAAGCAGTTTTTGTGTTGATGTACCTACCTACTTTATGGGATAACGGATGATAATAGAAAAAATAACTCGTCGGTAGTTTATTAAAAACAGTGATACACATGGCCTTCGATCATATACTTGTTTAGATACCATGTTGCAGAACACACAATCAAAACAACAGGCCAGATAAAATAGCTGATAGCGGCTTCGAATTTGCTGCCTCTTTCATTTGACGTTTAACGAGTGGTTTGCAGCTGTTTTGTGTACATAAAACCAAAGTGTTAAAGTCATAGATGTAAGGAAACAGTGGGAAGATACGGAACGAACTTTTTGACGTGGATCGCACAAATTAGGCCCACGGGCCTAATCGACTTCAGTCACAATCGAACTGGCGTTTGTGATAGCACGTGAAGTACTTGTGATGCAGTCTGTGGTGCAGCATTCTGTACCTATTTATTGTGTTGGTAGTCCCAAAAATTTGACAACAGGGTGTTAGCAGGACGTTGTTTTAAATGTTTTATTTTATTTTCTAATTGCAGACTTTCTTATTTTCACTGCGTTTTAAATAGAGATTTCCCTATCTAATCAATTGTCTCCATTCTAGCATGTAGTTTGTCATATTCTTATTAGTAAAATAACTATTTCCAACGGTGTTTGCAGCTGTGAACGACCACTCAGCTCCTGAACTAGTATCATACATAGTGGAGCTAGTTTCGTTAATATACGTTATTTTAACGTGCATTTTGAATCTTACGGCGTATGGATAATCACTGGGAGTCGTATTTCGCCGTCCTGTGTCTATTATTGCAGATTTCGGTGCAGATTCCAGGAGCGATAGAGTCGTGCACAGAAAAACAAGGAAATTTGTATGTCTCATCTTTTAAGGATCTTGTGGGCAAAGACTGATTCCGAGTACGTTCCTAATGCACGATCTAAAACCACATAATATCTACTAACTAAAATTAAAATAAATCTTATCCAAACATTTATGCGTTTACGATTTGAGTTGCCAAAGTGCAAATCTTCTATTGTATTCTCTTTGGTGCAAATCACAGATATATACTTTTATTTACTCGTGTGCAAATGCGTTGATTTTAAATGTTATATTGTATTCTCTTTGAATGTTATGATTTGTATTCTCTTTGGTCATACTTAATCATTTTAGCAAAGAGGTTTTTAGTCCATTTTAGTATTTGAAATTGTAAGTATATGCCAAAACTTTTTTCTTCTTTCCTCGTGAGAGGATTATGGCTTCGCAAGCCTTGTGCATTTGCCAATGTCAAGTACCTATTGAGATTTTTCATATCGTAAAACAAGTCGCAAGGTACCGGAAGGTATTAAGGCATGTCGGATAATAAAGCCTAAGGATCAGAAATCATGAAATTAAAATGGTCGTTTGTCTAATCGCACGCAATCATTATGAGTGCAGTAATTGCTACAAACTCGAGGTCAGGCGTTACCCCGCACCGCGTCTTCATTATTGTGCTACGTATCTGATCGTGAATAAATCAATCTTAATTTTCAATTTTTAATGTATGTAATCAAGTCATTATTGTGTTATTTTAATTTTATTTTAATGTGTAGTATAATTTTCGTATTTAATTTAATTTTTTACGCTATGGATGCAAATCTGGACAATAAATAATTTCATTTCATTTTCATTTCATTTCAAATCTCTTGTAAATTTAAATCGAGAAATGACGATGATTGTACAAACAGTACAGAATATGAGGAAAACAGTTACAGGAAAGAAGAATTGTATTGTGATACTGAGCGCGTCCAGTTAGATATATATACCTATTATAAAATATGTATGTAGGTATACAAATGTTATAATAAAATCCATTAATATACAAAAAGTGCATAGATGTTGAGTCATTAACATTTCATAAATATTGTCCTGAGCCTACCTATAAATGGTTATTTATAATTTCTAATACCTACTTCGTTTACATTTAGCTCACTTTCGCGGCAGTGAGAAGGGAAGTGGGGAGTGCGTGTTTGGTTCTGTTGATTGCAGGCGTGACTTTGCTTCAAAATTCTGAGTGGCGTTGAGCTGTTATGGGCAAGCGTGAAGAGCCATCAGGCGAGCGACTTCGCTCGTCTCGTCACTCAGTATCATAAAATAAAATAAAAATCGTCCTAGATATTTATTTATTTATATCTCCTTTCATACACAAATTCCAGACTAATGCCTCTCAGGTTTGAGCTAGAACCGTGATTGAAAATAATGTATGGATTATTAATATTATTAACTAAAAGAAATGATTTGATTAGTTTTATAAAGTCGTGATTCGATGCCTTGACTCGCTACGGTGTTGGTCGATGATAATGGTCTAGCTAGGGTGTGAACCAGTGTAGTGAACTAAGACCTTTTACCATTTACACTGCTTCTCAAATAGGTTATTTATTTGCGGACGGGTTTTACCCTGCACTATTATTATATTCTGTGGATATATCATCTGTTTATTTTTAGAGTTCTGTTAAAGAGAACGCATAAGGTGGTGTTTTTTCTGTATCTAACAGTCGATTTTTTTAGAAACCATAAAAACAAACCAAAGTGTCGAATTAGGGAAAACGTCGACTATACCTATCTATCTACTTGCTGGCGGAGATCTAAATTTTATCTATCTATCGACTATATATATCTACTTGTTGGCGGAGATCAATTTTATGAATATGCAATTTTCTGTTTTTGTTTTCATGTTCTCAAAAATTTAGGCGATTTTTTTTTGTTTTTCCTAAAAAACAATACCTACAATAATTTGGCACCATCAAACTGATCATAATGGAACCAGGAGTGAATAGTGGAACTAGGTAATAAACCCCTTGAGTTTTGCCTCATTTGGTGTGTTTTGATGAGTCCCCTACATAACACGTGTGAGGGTCTGATGATGGAGATGAGAGGTGGATAGTAAAACTTTTCTAACCTAACCTAACTTAACCTACTGACTTCAGCTTTGGTTTATTTTAATTTGTTTGCTTGGTTTATTACTTAGGAATGTTTTTAAATTTGAAATAATATTTTCTTAGCCTGTACGGAACCCTCGACGTGCTAGTCTTACTCGCGTTTTGGTGAATTTGTTATCAATGAACTATAGACCTTGGCTATGATTTCATCTGAACGGTCATTGGAATAACCCAAATAAATGCCAACAAATAAATTAAATGTGGCCCAAATGAGAACTACCAATACTTATAAAAAACTGTTTTGATGATGAATTTCTAGTGTAATTCCGCTTCTACGTCGCTTCAAGTACAATAAGGAATTTGTGATAAATATTTGTTGGTAATGTTAATTTTATTGAGTTTAATTTTGCCTAACCTGATATAAAATATTAATTACATAAATTGAAAATTAACGTAACCTGAAACAAAAAGTAATTAATTCTGAATTATTTTTAATTATAAAATTATTAAAGTAATCTGAAACAAAAATTAATTAATTCTGAAACATAAAATATATATTAATTGGAATTACATGTATTTTAATTGAATTTAAAAAAGTAATAAATTATACCCGTTTCCTTAGTGCACTTTGTCGACACGTGTTTCGCCTCTTCACGAGGCATCCTCAGGACGTGTTGACTCGTCGAGCGCTTGGCCGAGAATGAGTTCAAATTCATCATCAAAACAGTTTTGAAAATGGACTTCCGCAAAGTAACGCCTGATTCAATCAACTACCAATACTTATGCTACCATCCTTTTTTCTTATTAGAGTTATCGCTTTTTTTAAATTTTTATGCGGTAATAGGCTTGCGATTGACCGCCAACTCGCCTGATGTCCCATCATCGCTTATGATGCGGTCTACGATGGAGCACGTTTGCCTAGAAGAAACCGATCCACTCGAGATTTGAAGACACAGATTGTAACTATCGGGGAACACCCATTCAGGCAGCGCATTCCACAGACTAGGATACCGGTGTATACTAGTCTGTGGTTAGTTAGGATAGTAGAATACGTTGGATTCGTACTGCGAAATTAATTATCGTATCATTAACTACGTATTTAACGTGCGTGAATTTACTATCGGATCGAATTTACTCATAATTAAGAGGGGGCATCCGAAATTTTATGCTAATTTGCCATGATATTCTAACTAAACCAAATATCCTATCAACGTAATAATTGATATATGTGATTTTTCAATTCATTTTCTTTCCAGCACCAAGACAGAAACATAATAGCAAGATATTTACTCGATACTTTATTGTTTTCAAAATGGTGCCTTTTTGCTGGATTTTTTGATTTTTTCTTGGATAGAACTTCAGTCACATATCTAAACCGCATCTAACATAAAACTATGGCGAGTACGGCTGTCCGGAACACTGTCTGTCATGATTGTTATGTCTGCTCGTCCTTGTATTGTAGCGAGCGCTATCTATCGAAGGTTGCAGAAATATGTTCCTCCAGCTGTCAAAAAACCTCCCATTCGAATGATCATGTTTTGTTAGTTTGATTTGTTAGACTTTTGACACAGGAGTCCCCCCCCCCCCCTAGATCCGGGCCAGCACAGGAGTCCCAGTTTAAGAGTAGTCGAGACGCTTTAGAGTTAAAGAGAGACAAATGCAACGCCACATTAGCTTCCTCCAATATAAGCCGTGTCGGACTTTACGTCTGTGAAATCTGTTTTAATTTGTCAATAGCGTTTTGTTTGGTTATAACGCTTCGTGAAGTGAGTTCATTATGACATAATAAGTATATATCCCTTCCCTACCATATTATAAATGTGTAGATCAAATACCTTCACACATGACTTCTAACTAAGTAGAAGCAATACCGGATATCGGTTTAACTTGCAAAAAAAATCCCGTTTGCGTGATTCAGGTAAAGTGTCGTATTTACCTATAATAGACGCACTTTTCATATTTGTGAAACTACGATCCATTTACACTCATTATTTTAGGAATTATTGAATACCTTATTACGTTTTTAATAATATTATTCGTAAAGTTTAAGCAAATTTACAATTTTTTCGCAAAACATCGTTTTAGTACGCAATCTATTTTCAAACTATGGAACTACAAATCTGACGGCTGTCAGTTTGTTTGTTTGTCCGCGCACATCTTTTAAACTACTAGAAGGATTTCAAAGCAGTTTCCATGAATATGCTTATAAAATACCTGATTGAAACATAGGCTATATTAATTTATGATAATAATTAGTAAAAAAAAAAATTTTTAATAATTATTTATACCGCCATCTAGCTTATTTTATAGTAATGTTGTCGTAATGACAGACTTCTACTCGCAGACATGGTAGGTAGGAAGACTGAAGCGGCTGTTGCCATATAATCTATATGTAAATAAAAATATAGATATTCGCCAAAGAACCAGAGTCACCGACATAGCTATTAAAATCTGCAAGTTGAAGTGGCAATGGGCAGGCCACATCGCTCGAAGAACTGTTAACCGATGGGGAAGTAGGTAAGGTTCTTGAGTGGAGACCGCGAACCGGAAGACGCAGCGTAGGTAGGCCTCCCACTAGATGGACCGACGACATTGTGAGAGTCGCGGGCATCCAGTGGATGCAGATGGCAGGATGTCGTTCAGTGTGGAGGTTAAAGGGGGAGGCCTATGTTCAGCAGTGGACGTCTTCTGGCTGATGATGATGATGAAATAAAAACGAATCGCCGAAATGTATGCACCCGCATAACTTCCGATAGACTGCACCAAATAGTTTTTTTTGTGTTTGTTATTTTCAGGACAGCCAACTGCTTTTGAAGAGGTTTTACAGTTTATTATGGCGTAATTTAAAGTACGTTAATTTTTGTATTGACTTCTGACGTGCTAATATACCAAGTCGACGGAGATTAAAATGAATACATTTTTTTGCCAGGAATAAACTTAAGACCAATAACAGACACGCAAAGTAGGTGAACTCGCGGCATCTAATCTGTTACTGATCTATGATTAGCAGCTATTTTGGATGTTATGGTGGTGAACGAAAGCAGTTTAGTTGTTGGAAGGGTCGAGGCGCAAAAGGCGGGCAAAAATTATTTAGACATCATTGATTGGCAGTCTTTACGCGGAGTAATGTTAAATAACAGCGATTAATTATAGATACCGCTCCATGCTTCCTACTTACTATTTACTAATAATTCAATAATAACGTTTGTCATGAATGACATTTCGCTTGACTTATACCAATTTTTTTTCCTTATTGGCTCCATGGCTCCACACTTCCAACGTATTTAACCAGTGAAAGTAATATATTATTTGCTTGAAATATATTTGAAACTATGGACATGTCGGGATACCTGTATCGAGTCAGATTAATACTAGACTAAAATCATACTATGACGATAGTATGACAATCCGCATTAAAATGGAGAGCAATAAATCTACAATCATTTCATATGTGTAGGTATTATCTATAAAATATTCAGTATAAATAATCCGATGGATTTGTGCCTATTTAAAGTTCCGTTCGTGTTCGTTAGTGTAACATTTATATTTGGATATGTCAGTCTAATCGCTTATCAAGGACCGATGACAATGCAATAATTTGTATAGTTTGTCTCATTATCCTTATCAGGATCTTCAGAATTAGCGATTTTATAGCGTGTTTTATAGTTTTTTCTGGTCCTAAATCTACAACAAATTTTTAACATAAGTTTCAAAACTTATAACAAATGTTTTTTAATTGGGTACCAGTTTGACGAGCACCGGTACCAGGTGGACAGTATGTGGGTGGCACTGCTGGCGCTGGTGGTGGTCCCCGCGGCGGCAGACGAGCTGACTCCGCTGCGCTGTCGTGACGCACGCTGCCGGTACATCGGCAGGTACCAGTTCGACGAGCACCGGTACCAGGTGGACGGTATGTGAGCGGCACTGCTGGCGCTGGTGGTGGTCCCCGCGGTGGCAGACGAGCTGACTCCGCTGCGGTGTCGTGACGCACGCTGCCGGTACATCGGCAGGTACCAGTTTGACGAGCACCGGTACCAGGTGGACGGTATGTGGGTGGCACTGCTGGCGCTGGTGGTGGTCCCCGCGGCGGCAGACGAGCTGACTCCGCTGCGGTGTCGTGACGCACGCTGCCGGTACATCGGCAGGTACCAGTTTGACGAGCACCGGTACCAGGTGGACGGTATGTGGGTGGCACTGCTGGCGCTGGTGGTGGTCCCCGCGGCGGCAGACGAGCTGACTCCGCTGCGCTGTCGTGACGCACGCTGCCGGTACATCGGCAGGTACCAGTTCGACGAGCACCGGTACCAGGTGGACGGTATGTGAGCGGCACTGCTGGCGCTGGTGGTGGTCCCCGCGGCGGCAGACGAGCTGACTCCGCTGCGCTCTCGTGTTGAGTTTGACGAGCACCGGAACCAATTTTAATTTAGTTTATTTTTTTCGTTTCAAAGGTAACTTAATCGAGTGTATTGCTGAAGATTATCAGCCTTTTAGTCGGGGGTTTTAAAAAAACAAGTCAATATCAAGCAAAGTAAGTCAAGGTCCAGACAGTCCAAGTCATGACCTAGTAAAGAGGTAGAGACATAACAGACGTGTTGAACTTGGTTGTTTGGTCCAACCAAAGGGGAGAAAGTTTTCTTTCTCTCCCGTTGGTCAGACGGTGGTCCGTCTCCCAAATCCGTGACGTCTGTTAGCTACTGTAGAGGTTTCTACAAATTTTAGGAAAAAACAGGAAAGTAATATATGTTTTTTGTTAATGTACAAAAGTAGGTATATCAAATGAAGCAAACAAAAATAGCCTTAATTTATACACTTAAACTAATAATCAAAAACAAGATGTTGTCAGTGTGGTAAAGTACCAAGCACGCTGGCTGCATTCCCGCTTTGTATTGCCAAAAATTATCTGCGCTAAGAATAAGCCAGCTCTCATATCACCAGCGGCGTCGACTAAATGTGGCGAAATTTGTTTAAAAAACTTTTTGGTACATGGACTCCATGGACCAAAAGTTTCAACGCCAAGTGGCATAAATATATATTCACCTGAAAGTGACCCTGAGAGTGATATACTTGCGCCGCTTGGCGTCTTCTGCAGTCTCCGCCGCGGCTCCGGCTCTTTGAATTGTACCCCTGAGGTGAGAAGGGGCTAACGTATCGATGCATGTAGCGTCCTAAACGAGAGCCCTTACCCACTCCCAGGGGATCAGAGTTAAACCATCAGGCCGTTTGCCATCATCTCGAACTATCCCCACCGGCTCTAGAACTGCAGGGATGTTGATGGTGGCAAGCGTCCGTTTGATGATATCATTCATGGACACGAAAGGACATATTTCACCTCATTATGTGACCTACACTCGAGCACGTTCACCATCATTACACATTACACATAAACACTCGATCATAATATAGCAAAATAATACAATGAGGCAATACAATACGTGTTTTTTTACATTGACGCCAAATTTCTACGTATTTGTTGATTTGTTGTGCATCATTGCATTTCTTGGAGACAAAACAGGTATTATTATTCTAACTAAACGTTCACAACAATTATTGTTGTGAGAGACTAAGAGACTGCGTGATAAATTTATGATAGCTTATATAGGGTTACGCATATTGGCTGTAATAAGCCGAAAGGAGGTCATTGTACTCATCATTGTGAACACCTTCTAATATAAGATCAACCCTGAAATCACGAAAAGAAATATATCTACTGTTTCATAGAAAACGGTCATTGACACTCGACAAAATGTATGGAACAGCTGACTTTAGAACCCCCAAATCATTCCTCCCCCCCCCCCCCCCCTCCCCCACCCCTCCTTTGGATACGCCTATGGCTCAGAAGCTTGTAACGAGATGCCCTAATTGACCTCGTTGGCGCATAGAAGTTAGAAGCGCAAAGAAGAAGATAAGTGGACAACTATGTATCAAGTAAATCTTGATTAAATCATAAGGAAGCACTTCAATTGGTCGGGGTAGCTTCTTATTATGGGCTTAGCTATTATATTTAATATCTATTGTTCCAGATAAATATTTATGGGTTATGTACGGGGACCCCGGTGGATATCTAAGGATACGATGCGAGGACAGCAGCGTACTGGAGTCTTCTGCGATGCCGTGCGCCGACCCTGCGCTGAGCGTCTGGAATGTGAACGTGGCGAACTGCCAGCTGCCAACTGCTGGCTCGCTAGCTGATAAACTCTCGGAGCTTAGCATCACGATGCTGATCAACCAGACGGACGCAACCGAGCCTCACGGTAACCTGGTTATAGAAAATATTCCACCTGCGTCGCTGCTAACCACTAAACTCTTCGCTGGCCTCGAGAACCTCGTCAGCTTACAGTTGTATGCACACGCAGAAGCTCGAGTGAGCGGAGAACGGTATTTTCTCTCTGCACTGCAGAGATTACGCTCGATAAAGATGCAATATGTGACGTTGCCTGCTGGCGAGTTGGATGCGCAGCGGCCGTCGCTCCGGGAACTCACCTTGTCCCACACTGGCATCGAGCGGCTGCCAGAGGCGATCTACTCGTCACCCTTTCTCCTCACTCTGAAAGTTGAAAGCGAAAACGCGCTTGACGCGGTGGCGGTCCCACCAAAATTGCGCTCGCTGGAGCTGCAGTCACCCGCAACGACGCTGCATTTAGACGCTGTGCCAGCGCTCGAGAGGCTTGCCATCACACACTGGACCGAGCCGCAACCGCCTCCATTGACGCGCTGTGATAATCTCCGCAAGCTGCACCTGACGGCGCCTGTGGTGCACACGCTGCCATACGCCTGGCTGGCCAACTGCTCCAGTCTGGAAGAGATCGTGATAAAAAATGCACGAAACCTGACCACTCTGCCAGAAAGGCTGCTCGGGAGCTCTCACTCAGACCTCTCGCTCGTCGCTTTCAATGAGGGAGCGCTCGAGACTCTGTCTGAGGGGCAGTTTGAGGGCGCGAGTGACCTGTTTACGCTTGACTTATACGGCAACCACTTACGAACGATTCCAAGGTGAGTGATCAGCGAAAAATACGAACAATGAAACTAATTGCGAATAAATAAAATGACGGTCTGCCATTATTGGCGATTGATTGATGTCGTTTTTTTTCAGTGGGACGTTGCCATTTTCACTGGAGAAACTGGATCTTTCCTCCAACGATATGGACGGTAGCATACTGGACGTGGTGGCATCGGTAGGCTATAGGCTCAAACAGCTCAATTTGGCTGATAACCCACGTCTCGGTGACGTCTGTGGCAAGAATGGTGAGTCATCGTCGACATCGTCTGATGATGCCAAAAGAAGCGGTCAGTTTCAGGTTCTGAAACGATTTATTCACAGGTTATTCGCCGTTACGCGAGGTATCAAAGCTTAGATCACTGCTTTTAAGCAATACCAACGTGACACGCATCTGCAAGGACTGGCGCGAGGACATGCCGCTCCTTAAGTTGCTGGACCTGAGTAACACGAGTGTGTTCACACTGTCGGTGAGGCGACGTGCATAACTGTATAGTTTTCCTTTGTCTGTCATCGTAAGACAACTCTTAACGTGCTCGTTTTTGTTCCCGCAGTTCGACGACCTGCAGTTCAGGCGGACCGTACCTGCAGATGTACTGTTACTGGGCGCGCCGGTGACTTTGTTGGAGATGACGCGCGATGACTTTAAGAAAGCGAAGCGCACGCCAACAAGTGGTGCTTCTATACACCTGGACGACCGCTGGAAGCTCCAATGCGACTGCCGTATGTACTGGACGCGGCGGATCCTAGACCGCTCCCCACATGTGTTGGCTCGCATCAACGTGCTCCATTGCACTGGCGGTAGTCTGTTGAGCGAGGTGCTGCCAGAGAACACGGTGTGCGTGCAGCCCGAAGAGTGTGCAGCGGCTGCGCTGCCTGTCGCGTGCACCTGCACCGTGCAGCCTGACGAGGATCCTGATCAGAGCCGGCAGCTGGTCCGTGTGCGCTGCGAGAACGCTAAGCTGCACCGTCTACCGCGCCTCCCTGCCTCCGATGAGCGCCACTACGAGCTGCTTTTGGCGCACAATACCATTACCGACCTGCACGCCAACGAGCTGCACCACATCAAAGTAAGTACCAACTTGTACAGTTTTTTAGAACTAGCTGTTCAACTCAATCTAACACGTCGTGTCTCGCAACTAATAGTAATCATTATAGTAATCGAGCTGATGATATTTGTATTGCATCGAGCAATAGCCGAGCTCGACGGACTCGTCGCTCACCCGATGACTGTCTTTTACCTACTTATTCGTTTCAGGGACTCGACTTGCGCAATAATTCTATCAGAAGAGTGGACGAGGAAACGGCAACAAGACTTGGTTCCATCGGCGGCATGCTGCGGCTAGCTGGCAACCCGTTGGAATGTGACTGCAGCGCCGCGCCACTGCTGCGAGCGCTGCACAGTCGTACTCTTGGATATACTGACCTGGAATTTGCCACGTGCAGCGATGGAGCAGTGCTCTTCGCCGCACCCATCGTAGACTGCCCGAACCGAACCATGACGTGGCTGCTGGTTGGACTAGCGGCGCTATTCGCACTCTCAGTTGTCACAATCACGTATCTCGCATCGCGTGAGCGGCGGTTCTTTGCTAAGGCAGTACTGCACTGGACGGGCTGCTTGTGGTGCGCCGAAACAGATGAGGAGGAGCGCCGCTATGACGCGTTCGTGACCTTCTCTCGTAATGACGATGAGATAGTGCGTGCGTTAGTCACGCGGCTGGAGCCGCCCTACCGGCTGTGCCTGCATGACCGCGACTGGGTACCAGGTCTGCAGATCCAGGATCAGATAGTAGATTCAGTGCGAGAGTCGCACCGCACGGTGGTGCTCGTGTCGCGGCACTTCCTGGCGAGCTCGTGGGCCCGCGCCGAGTTGCGCGAAGCTCACAAGGCGGAGATGATCGACGCCAGACCGCGGCTGATATTGATCCTTCTGGAGGATCCGGTTGCGCTGCCACTGGATGACCAGCTGCAGCGCTACATCGCCACCCATACGTGCCTGCGCTGGGGAGACCCCTGGTTCTATCAGAAGCTGGCGGTGGCGCTGCCTTGTCCGCGCCGGCCGGATGGCGTAACAAACTCAGTACCTTATGAATACAAAAGATCATTCAGTGAGCTCTCAACGCCTACCACTCTCACGATACTTCCTCCAACCGAGCTTGAAAAGAAACGCTGTTCTCCTAGCGTTAAAATGTTGACTTCAGCTGATGTTTCTAAAATGCAGTTGTCGTTGGCGATGAAACTTTATGCCAAGCCGCGCTCAGACTCGCCTGTTTGAAAAAAAACCGATGGTGTGAAAGATGCCAATAATCTAAGACCCATTGTTCTTGGACACATTTAAATTTAATAGAACAACAGAAAAAATATAGATACATTTACAAAAAAATATCTTATTTTTGCTCTCTTGTAAAACAGGGGGTTGCCCCTTACATTAATTAATACTTTCGGTATCGATAGAAACATAAGTCAGTGATTTTATATAGATACGTGTCTAAGCTCTACAGATCGTGCCCGGCTCTTAGCCGTTGGGGAGTGGGAGTCAGGTTTGTGGCTACAAGCCCTTCCTTCGCCCAATACTTCCCTCTGCTTGGGCGCATCTTGCTGTGGTTCACACCGCTGCCAGTGTGGCGTTCCTGTCGACCAGTTCAGTTACCGCGGGCTTTCATGCACAAGGAGTGCAGGTAGGATCCCCCGTCACGCCAGCCTTAACAATATCATCCGCCGTGCTTTTACCACCGCCAACTGCGCGGCCGTTCTTGAGCCGACCGGCCTTGTACATGACGACGGACGGTAAAAGACCGGACGGAATGACTCTGATTCCGTGGAAGATGGGGCGGCCCTTAGTGTGGGACGCGACTTGTGTAGACACCTTTGCGCCGTCACATCTTCCCAGAACTCTGAGTAGGGCTGGCGCGGCGGCTGATTTCGCAGAAGACCTCAAAAGGCGCAAATATAGTACCTTGGACAGTGGGTACATTTTTGAGCCTTTTGGGGTCGAAACCATGGGGGATCAGGAGCCAAAAAAATATTCAAAGATTTATCATCACGTCTGGTTGATGCAACTCGTGACCAGAATGCTGGCCTCTACTTTGCTCAAAGAGTGAGCATTGCCATACAACGTGGTAATGGGGCCAGCATTTTGGTGACGATTCCCACTGGTAGCGGTTTAATAGATGAGTTTAGTAGGTAGTTAGATATTAACATATCGTTTTTATTTTTATTGGAATGTTATTTAAGTTATTGTAATAAAAAACTTTATCCAATTTCACGTCAAAAAAAATAAATAGGTACGTAGTTAGGTGCAATAATGGTACTTATCGATTGCATGATCCGCCACTTCACTGCTGTACCCACAAAAATGCCTTACTGTGGCATTTTCTAGTAAAAAAAATGATGGCAGACCCTTCGACCAAAATAAAATGAATGGACGGGCCCAGTAGAAGAGCATTTTTGAAGATTACAAAATGAGCGCCATCGCTCACTTCGTTTCAGTCGGTCTCTAGCCGTAGGAAGTGAAACACGAGTCTATTGTTACGCGATAACGAAACATCTGACAAAATTATGAATTCGTATGCTTTACCGAAGTGTAAATACACAAATAAAACCTTATTTATTTTTTATTTTATTTATTTACAAATAAAACCGTTTTTTTTTTTTTTTTTTATTTATTTATTCATTCTTTACAACTATTTTTACAGGTTAAACCCAATGCAATAGTGTAGTTTAAGTCAACATTTTATGAAATTATTACAATAAAAAAACTTAATTACTTAGTCAATAGTAAAATTATAATACATGCAATACAAAACAATTATATTAGATTATTCAATTATTATGTCAGCAAAACAGTCAATAATTTATTTATTTATTTATAACATAAATAGAACAATAACGTCTTTTTAAATTCTACTATTGGACATACAAACAGGTCTATTTCCTTTGCAACTTGATTTAGCGCTTGCAACATCCGAATCAATGGGCTCTTAGCCAGTAAGTTAGTCCTACCGCAGGGGACCGAGAACAAGTGTGGCCTCCGCCGGCGCGCTACGTACCCGTCCGGTACGCACAACTGCATCGTACACAATAATTCCGGATTTATCACAAGGCCTCGGAATACTCTTAGCATATAATAAGCGAGCGCCCAATCTCTTCTGACTTCCAATTTATTATATCCAACCATGCCCAGCACGAATAGGGTTGGATACATTAGAGGATAGAATGGGTAAACTCCATATAGCCTTAAGTACAAGAACCTTGTGTACTTATTCTGTATCCGTTCTAACATTAAAGTGTATTTTGCTTCATGTGGAGCCCACACTGCAGAGTTGTATTCGAGCTGACTTCTTATAAGAGCATCATACAGGGCCGATATGGCTCTTATGTTCTTAAACCCCGCAGCTTGACGCAGCACAAACCCTAACCTCTTATATGCTTTTTTACAAATATATACTACGTGGTTTCTATACGTCAGGTCGCTAGTTATAATAGGTCGGGGAAAAAGTCTTTTCGTATTTTGTATGTATAAAGTTGTAGTAAAAATCTCATCGGTTGTACTGTTTGTATCTGGCTGGTTTTGATACCATTAAAAATATGACATTTTAAAAAAGGAATATAAAAAGTAAAAAGCAATTTCCCGCCATTTTTCAATTGTTTTTTTGTTCGATAAAATGAGTGAATCTAACGAAGAAATTCGATATATTGTGAAATTTTATTACAAAAAACTGAAAAATGCGACACAAGCCGCGAATAAAATTTGTGACGTTTATGGACCTAATGCAGTGTCATCAAGAGTAGCACAATGTTGGTTCAAGCATTTTCAGTCCAGGAATTTTGATGTCAAAGATGCAGCTCGCTCTGGTCGCCCTGTTACGGATAAAGTCGATGCCATTTCTGAAAAAGTGGACCAAGATCGGCATATTAGTAGTTACGACGTAGCTGAAGACCTGGGGATTGACCACAAAACAGTTTTGACCCATTTGAAAATAACTGGGTATACAAAAAAACTCGATATTTGGGTGCCACACCAGCTCACTGAAAGAAACCAAATGAATCGTGTACTCATTTGCGATTCTCTATTGAAACGTAATGAAACCGAACCGTTTTTGAAAAGATTGATCACTGGTGATGCAAAATGGATCACCTACGACAAGAATGTGCGCAAACGATCATGGTCAAAGGGCAGTGAAGCACCACAGACTGTAGCGAAACCCAGATTAACACGTAATAAGGTGATGCTGTGTGTATGATGGGATTGGAAGGGCATCGTTCATTATGAGCATTTACCGCCGGGCAAAACCATCGATTCGGATCTCTACTGCCAACAGCAGATGAGACTCAAACAAGAAATTGAGAAAAAACGGCCGGAATTGATCAACATAAAGAGTGTGGTCTTTCATCATGATAACGCCAGACCGCACACATCTTTGGCCACTCAGCAAAAATTTAGAGAGCTTGGTTAGGAAGTGTTAATGCATCCACCACATAGCCCTGACCTTGCACCCTCAGATTTCCACCTGTTTCGATCTCTTCAGAATTCTTTGGGTAGTGTTAGATTAACATCAAGAGAGGACTGTCAAAACTACTTGTTGCATTTTATTGATCAGAATTCCCAAAATTTCTACAGCAACGGGGTCATGTCACTACCTAAAAGATGGCAACAAGTTATCGAACAAAATGGTACATATATATTATAATTAAATGTAATTAAACTTGAAAAAAATATGTCTTGAATTTGTTTATAAAATACGAAGAAACTTTTTCCCCGACCTTATATTTACTCCGAGATCTTTGATCGTCTCTACCCGCTTTAAAACCTTGCCATTAACGTTATAATCGACTCGGAGTGGATCTTTTGACCAGCCGAACGAGATTACCGAGCATTTCGTGACATTGAACGTGAGCTTATTATTTCGACTCCACTCGGCAACTCTGTCTACGTCCTCTTGTAAACGCTGGCAATCACCTTTGTCTTTAACCGCCAAAAACAACTTGAGGTCGTCCGCAAACAGTAAACACCGAGCTTCCTGAACAACATTTGGCAGGTCGTTAATCATAATAATGAACTCCAGCGGCCCCAGGTTTGATCCCTGGCTGACACCCGTTCTTGTTAAATAAGGTTCAGATTTGCACCCAGCATATTCCACGTACTGTCTCCTATCCCTCATGTAACTTGCAAAAAAAATTAACATCTTATTGGTGCATCCGATAGCAGCCAACTTCGACAACAATATATCATTGTCGACCAAGTCAAACGCTTTTTTGAAGTCGAAATAGGCGGCATCGACCTGCACCCCCGCGTCCACATGAGGGATGATGTAAGCCATCGCATTGAGCAAGTTACTGGTGGTACTGCGTGCAGGCCTGAAACCGTGCTGAGCATCCGAGAGCTGCGGCGATACCTGGCACTGGATACTGTACTGCACGGCAGACTCGAACACTTTCGCCGGTGTCGACAGGATCGCCACGGGCCTAAAACCGCTCACCTCAGAACCGGCGTCACCCTTAGGAATCGGAATCACCCGCGTTATTTTCCAACATTCCGGAAAATATGACGCATTCAAACACATGTTGTAGATGTGATGCAGTGGTTTCTCTAGAGCCATGCGACAATCTTTTATAACAAAAGAAGGTATCCCGTCCGGCCCCGCCGAGCGCTTCGGCTTCAGCCGCGCCAGCGCCGCGCGCACCTCGGCCCGCGTAAGGCACGGGAGATGGACGCGCGCAGCGCTGGTGCCGCCCGCTGCTGCCGCCGCCTCTACGTCCAGCACTGCTGCGTTGCTGCCATACACTGATATCTATTGTTTGTAACAAATATACTGTACATTTTTATAATTAGGTGTTGAAGTATATGTCCGACGGTTTTGACTCGTTTTTACTGATCAAGTTCAATGGTTAGGGCCCGTCCATTCTTTTATTTTGGTCGAAGGGCAGACCGAAAAAAATATCAAGAGGAGATGTTTTGTAGGCAAGTTGAAGCGGAGGCTAGTGTAATTCTGTAATTTTTAACAAAATGAAACAGATTTGTATAAATATTAATAATCGTCCTTGCGGCGTGAAGCGCGTGGCGCAAATATTAACAGCTCGGACTTTGAGAAACTTCCAGAGAACTTCGAGAATGCACTTCATAATTATTGCGACAACTAGCGAAGAATCGCGGAACTCGTAGTTTGGAATGAAAAACGTCACAAATACTTCATACATAACAATAAAATGAAGTATATTATTTAGTAGCAAAAAAAATTTTTAGGTCTACGGTTGAGACATATTTTATAATAAATGATGGGTAACTTATAGGCTTCTATTGACTCATAATAAAAACCAAGAAGAATGAAAACATCAAGAATTTATTTGTATGCAAAATATGATTTGAAGTCATAGTTGTATGCGTTTGTCGACAGCGGTTCCAATACTAATGTACCTATTTGTTAAACGCTTCCACCTACTTACCTATTTCGTGTCCAAGACAAAGTTATACGATATGGCATTAATAGCTTTAGCCTGCCCAGTAATGGGTGCAAAAAGAAGTTGGTTGTCATTTGTTATTTCAATATCAATGTCAAATAATAAAAAAATCAAACGTAAACACGCAGCGAATAAACACGTCAACAATACATACGCCGTGATTTTATTAATTTTTAACCAGATAAAACATTCCAATTGATCGATAAAATGGTGCACACAAATACCATGGAAGGCTCGCTTTTCGTAAGTAATTCCTTTAAAGTAGATTGATCTAAAAATTATAACCTAAACTAAACATCGCGCAACTAAGACCCCGACCAAATTTGTTAAACCAATGTAGAGCTGTGTTTAATACAATTTATTAGGAAATTGCATTCTTACAGCGCATCCTACTATTTTTAATATCCATTCACAACCATAATTAGTTTATTGTTCTTATTATTGTATTTTTTCTGAAGTTTGTTGTTTTAGTGCATTCAGTTCAATAAAAATACCATACCAAAATAGTAGCTAACTAAATTAGTTGGCGGGTGTGAAAGCATCAGGCTTGATGCCTTCAGTCGAACTTACCCTCCAGACAACCTTGCCACCAGGGAATGCAATCCTTCAAGATAATTTCAATTCAGGTATTTACGGAACTAAGCCCGCTTAGTCCCGCTGGATCCAAGTATTTGCGGGATCTAGCACCCTGCTGGGATCCCGTAAAACTCGTTAGGCGATGATGTGGTCTACGATGGAGCACGCTTGCCTAGAAGAAACCTATTATTGTTTTATTCCAGAAGTGCTACATAACAGTGTTAATAGTGCTAAGATATCCAAATTATTTGTAAATGTATCGCTGTACGTGTTCCAAATAAAATAACTATAAGACCCCTAGTAAAACATGCTAAATATGTTATTTAATGTTTCAGGAGCCGACCCTGTATATAGTAAAAGGGATGTGCATCCTAGACAATGATGGGAACCGAATCCTGGCGAAGTACTATGATAAGAATGTGCTTCCGACCACAAAAGAACAGAAAGCCTTTGAGAAGAACTTGTTCAATAAGACACACAGGTACAAGCATTCTTTATATATAAGACAAGCAGGGCCGGATTATTCATAAGGCGGACTAGGCAACTGCTTAGGGGCCCCGCATCGACTAGGCCCCCGTGGGCCCCTAGTCAGTGCGGGCCACGCAACAAGAAAAAAAAACTTTTCATTCGTGACATTTCCCATTACTTACATTCGGTAATGTTGCTTAGAAAAAATATTTTATTTACTGTAAAAAATGCCATCTAACGGTATTTGGTTGCATGTGATGTATTCTATCTAAAAGGGGCCCCGAGAATTGCATTGCATAGGGGCCCCGAAAGGGTTAATCCGCCCCTGAAGACAAGAGTCTAATTCATCAAATTGCTACCGGGTTGCATGAAGTATCATTGACTTCTTCATCCACGTCACCACATCAGCTAGACTGTTTTTCTTGTCATTACGCACACATCTTCACCAGTAGAATGTGTGTGCCAGCGCCCCAGAGCTTCACTCCGATATTTCAAGGAGTTGGGTCTGCTCATATAGGTACAGGTAGGGGGAATTCACAATACACCCCAGGTCAGAGCAGATCCCCCATCGCGAATAAGAATAAAAAGAGTCAACTTATTAGTCCTTCTCATCCTCACAGGAAGAGAGATGGACCTCCTTGCCGACATACATCTGTGGGGAACTCTGCCCGCAGAAATTGCGATGCACTAGCCCTGTGCGAAGCAGGTGGAATCGCAACCACCGTCATAGTTGTAGGTCTGGTTGCCTTCGCCTGATTGTAGGCCTCATAACTGGTCATTGCAACTTGAATAGCCACTTGTATAAACTTGGAGCCACGCACAGTCCACTGTGTCATGGTTGCATGAAGGAGAACAAAACTGTAGAGCATGTACTTTGGCATTGTGAAGCCACAGAGGAAACTAGAATCGCTACCGGGTTGCATGAGGCTTCGCCACCTTCATCATCCACGTTACCACATCAGCTGGACTGTTTTTCATTGTCATTATGCACAATTCCATAATCTGGTACACTGGTATTTACATTTTGGAACCGAGGGACATTTTGAACCTGAACACCACAGACAATATACATTATACAATTAAGGTTGGGAATCCTGAAAGATATTCCACAACATAAATTAGCCTGTAAACAGACTGGCAACACAGTCAATGTGTGATTTTCCCACTTGTTATTTTCAGAGCCAATGCAGAGATCATTATGCTGGAGGGTCTGACTTGTGTTTATAAGAGCAATGTGGACCTTTTCTTCTATGTCATGGGCAGTTCACATGAGAACGAGGTAATATACATGGAGATTTTCATATAAACTTTCAATCCTTTTTTCCTTCCTTAATCCTGTGCAAAATAACATAGCCTATACTTCAAACTAGTCATAGCGAAGCATATTCGTGGAAACTGCATTTAAATCCGTCCAGTGGTTTAGCAGAGGTGCGTGGACAAACAAACAAACAGACAAAAATTCTAAAAACTGTGTTTTTTTTGTCTTGCAATTACAGATTTTTTTATCTCCACGTTTTTATTATATGTATACATTAGGTTGGCAAGGTATTTGTGATGCCTCTGGTGTTACAAATATCCATAGGCAATGGTGATTGCTTACCATCAGCAGCCCTTCCAGACCTTTGCTCGTAGTTTCTTTGCGCGATAAAATCCGGAATGTAGCTATTTTACAAAGAACCAGAGTCACTGAC
This sequence comes from Agriopis leucophaearia, assembly GCA_949125355.1. Lineage (NCBI taxonomy): Eukaryota > Metazoa > Arthropoda > Insecta > Lepidoptera > Geometridae > Agriopis > Agriopis leucophaearia. The sequence goes on from OX421289.1 coordinate 8,471,881, forward strand.
ATTGCTATTAAAATTTGCAAGTTGAAGTGGCAATGGGCAGGCCACATTGCTCGAAGACCTGATGGGGACCGATGGGGAAGAAACGTTCTTGAGTGGAGACCACGAACCGGAAGACGCAGCGTAGGTAGCCCTCCCACTCGATGGACCGACGACTTTGTGAGAGTCGCGGGCATCCAGTGGATGCAGATGGCAGGATGTCGTTCAGTGTGGAGGTTAAAGGGGGAGGCCTATGTTCAGCAGTGGACCTCTTCTGGCTGATGATGATGTTACCCATCTGTTTGTTTGCCACGTATGGGCCCAGAAACACACGTTGAACTTGTAATAATAATGTATTGTTGTGTGTGTTCCAGCTGATACTGCAGTCGGTGCTGAATGCTCTGTACGAGTCCATCAGTATCCTGGTGAGGAGGAACGTGGAGCGGCGTGCGCTGCTGGACAACCTGGACGCTGCCATGCTGGCACTGGACGAAATCTGTGATGGAGGGTATGTGCCCTTAGTACGATCACTCGCGAAAAAGTTATCATTATGTAAACGATAGCAAATAGGCATGTGGCCTTATGTTTAATTTATTACACATACTGAAAAAATACATTGAATCGGCTGATTAATCTCTGAGATATGATACGTTTAAAGTTTTAGGTGGGGATAGAGAGGGGATGCTCCATCCCTTTCTCGCATTGTGTGTTAGTATAGCATTTGTATGCCGCGCCTGAGGCGTGACGTCATAGCTCAGTATAGAGCGCTCTCTGTCTAGCATGAAATTAAAATACTTATAACTTATTTATTTTTGAACTAATTTAAATTTTGTTTTCGTTGATAATCAGCTTTTTTATGTGGTAATAAAAAATATTAGTCATCATGCGTATTATTGTTAATCGTTGTACATAGATATGTGTATATACAGGGTGATCCTGGACGCGGACCCCACGTCCATCGTGGGCCGCGCCGCGCTGCGCACCGAGGACGTGCCGCTCGGAGAACAGACCGTCGCACAGGTAATGGAACACTTCAATAACATCTTCTGGTAGTGTGCACTCTACTAACCAACTAGACAGCTTCCTGTGTTACCACTACACTTTCAACCGCATGTCGTGGTCGTTTTAAAGGAAAACTGCGCATACGCATTGCCATCGAAATAACGCAAAACCTTTTAAGTGGTAGAGTTACCATATACTAAAATTTGGGAAGTCATGACCTAACCGAATATCTTAATAAAATTCCGGGTATTTTAGTATGTTTGTCAGTTTTTTAAAGACTTTTGTTTTGGAGACATTAATCAACATTTCAGCCATAGGACATTTTTATTTTATTTTATTTAAAACACATAGTACGTTACATTTTGAGTTAGTAAGTTGTCTTAAAATCTATGTTAGATTTATCCAGACCAACCAGATTTCCAAAAGGACCGGTTGGAAGCGGCCTGCATCCAGCGTTTTTCTGCGGTCTCTTTGGATGGGGGAGGCCTATGTCTAGCAGTGGACGTCCTATGGCTGAAATGATGATGATCAAGATTTACTCGTATCACGTCGCCCGAGCTAAAAAGTCGCACAAAGGTCTAAAATTCCGGATAAATGGTAAACCTATTACCATCAAATGCAGTCGAAATTTTATTCAGAGTAACCGGAATTATCATACGTGAGTAATTCCCGTATCATATAAATAAAAAGGTGATTAATATTTGGTCCATCGAGATAGAGTACCTATAGAGACATAATCTCTAAGTGAAATCAGTCAAAAAACGTCCGAGCGTCATTTGTACATATCTAGATATCAATTATATAGTTCACAATGACACATTTACTCCAATTTAGACGTTACGTCGCTTGCATAGTGTTCAACGTCGCTTGTCCGCTGTCATCGTGGCACTGGCATCACGCGGCGTTGTAGATGGATCGTGGTTGCCTTACAAGTAACAAAAAGTCTGCGCAATGCGTAGCGTGCGCAGGGTATTGTATCTCGATGGAATTGGGACATAAAGGTGAATAATATTTGGGCCATTTATTCATAATTAAACCTTGTGAAAATTTAATTACATAATTCATTATAATTTTTGTTAGAAATTCTAGAAACAAACCACAATAGGCTATTGGGCTGATATTTATTTGTTAAAATTACAGTCTTAGTGAAAAATATAATTAAATGTAATATGTATGAAAGAAATTGTTTCATACATTTTGTCAAGAGTGAATGATTTATTTTTGTATGGAACTATATTTTTTTTCGTGAATTTCGAAAACTTGTTGAACAATATACTGAGGTCGCCTAATTTCAGAGGATAAAGGTCAAACGACCCCCCCCCCCCCCTCCCTCCCCCGCTTTTTATTTTAGAAAGATTGAAGATAGACATGATTTATATAGAAAGGTACATGGGCAACGGAAAGAAAGTGGCCTACACTCTTAAAAATATAATTAAATATAAATCCGGCACTGATGCTAACGGATTACCAGTAGCCATGTATAAGCGTTTAAAGATTTGAGTCGGATTAGCAGGGATGCTCTGTCCCTTTCCCGCAAAGTGAGTGTCATGGAGTTTGTATGACGTACTTACAAGTGGCGTAATTTGTAAGTATAGTGCGCTGTCTAGCAAGACATTAAAATGCTTATAATTTCCTTCATTTTAACATATTATGATTTTGTTGTGAGCTTTTTTATGACATTAAAAAATAGTCAGTCCGGTAGCCTATTTTAACCATCAAAAAATTTAAAGGTATTTGATAATTTCATGTACAATGTACAAAAAATTATTAAATTTTTGATAGAATACAAACGTGCCTTTCAGGACCACGCAAAGATCGAATTAATGTTGCCATATTATTTGTTAGTTTTCTTAGTTTTTTTTTTGTTCTACGCATAAAATTTGTTTTGTTTGTGTGAAAGTAACATTTTGTGTTTTTGTTGGCAATTTTTGTGAATATTTTTTTGTATTTAGATTTAATATTCATAGATAATTTGTAAGTAGGTACTTATGTTAGCAGCCCAAGCAGGTAGACGCGGCGTGGGCTTGCAACCACTCGAGATTGTTTCGACCCCTCATCTATTTTAAGTGTGTGTGTAATTTTAAGTAAGTTAAGATTTTAAAAGGCATTAAATAAGCTCATGTCCTTCTGAGCGGACCTCTACATCGGTTTTTAATTTAATCATAATTTTAATATCACCATCGCGACGCTCCCTGAATCTTGACTGGCGCAGCCTGTAAGGATTTCCGTGGTTGAGCTGTTACATTTTCCGCGCTTTCACAAACTGGTGTATGCACTTTTGCACCTTTTGTGAGATAACGTCGTTTAAAGATTTTCGCGACTCCGCTTATCAAATTCTAAACGGTTTCCGCGCAAGTGACGGCGGAAGCGGCAGCAGTAGCAGCAGCAATGGAACTCCGTCGAACCAAACAAATTCTGTCAAGAAGGAGCGATGGTGCCGGCTGGTTGGTGGGTAAAACTTTTCACCTTCCTGTCCAATTCCCCTTTGACTATTTAGAGATTAAACATTTCTCTCCATAGTCATTATCTGGTTTTCAAATGAAATTCTATGAAACTAGGTTCCTCTGTATTAATATTTTAAGTCTTAAATTTATTTTTGGTTAAAAGATATCTATATTGACCTTTGTAAAATATATGTTATACTTACATTATTATTATTTTTACAAATTTTATATTTTCTTTTACAAATGTTACATTTTTTTAAACAAATTTTACAATTTTCTTTTACAAATTTTACACTTCCTTTTACAAATTTACATTTTCTTTAAAATATTATTACTTTTATTTCTATGCGATCAATTCTCGCATTTTTGTGTATTAGTATAGTTATGATTAAAATATGTAATTAGTAATAACAAATATCTTCCTATATATCTAACTCTTTAAATACCTTTGTAAGAAAACCAGATAATAGACAACAATTAATTATCAACTATATTTTATTATCATTTACAAGCTTTATATATTTGTGATTGATCTCTAAATAAAACCATTTTTGTAATTCCATTTATCCCTACCTATACTGGCGAAAAGTGAAGTACTTACCAGCCTCATGCCCAAGCAGATTGATACACTCAGAAGACATTTTTGCGACATTATAATCATGCAAAACAAGATATAAGGAAAATTGCTAATGATTCCAGAACTTCAGAATGACCATTATTATAATCATCAGTTACAACACCACAACCTCAAATAATGGAAAATTAAACATAAAGATCTTGGTCAATTTCTATTTGAAGTACGTCCTACAATATTGCCCTGGACCAAACGGATTATAACTGATAAAATAGCAGTGAAAGTGTTAGTGAAGTGTCAACCACTGAGTGTCATTAGATTACCTCGTAATATAAGGTGTAGTAAATAAGGCATTATTAGTTAAAAAAATAAATAAAAAAAACTTTACCTATTTGTAATATTGTGTAATAGTTTTGATGCATGACTTTCTGCATAGGTATAGCGTTTTCAAATGAGACAAAGTAGTTTTAATATTGTTTTTTGTGTGTTAGCGAAATTGTCCTATTCAAATTCTTTCCCAGGCAATTTCGCTCTTGAGGAGGGAGAACTTATGTTAGCAGCCCAAGCAGGTAGACGCGGCGTGGGCTTGCAACCACTCGAGATTGTTTCGACCCCTCATCTATTTTAAGTGTGTGTGTAATTTTAAGTAGGTTAAGATTTTAAAAGGCATTAAATAAGCTCATGTCCTTCTGAGCGGACCTCTACATCGGTTTTTAATTTAATCATAATTTTAATATCACCATCGCGACGCTCCCTGAATCTTGACTAGGTACACATTACACTAACACTTCAACCTTGTATTTTTAATTTTATTTATGTATTGTCAAATTATTTTTTTATCGGGTATATCACTAGCATGTTTTTTTTTAATATTTATAATCGGTCCATGCTGGGATTATTTTTGACAGATGTTGTAATTTTGGTTGGGGATTTATTGATGCACTTTTTTAATTGCATGATGTGAAATATAATTATCTTCTGGGTTAAGTAGTTAAAAGATTTTTGTACGAATTTATATTATAAACAATAGTACATTGTTATCCTAGGGGTGAAAGTAACTTATTTAGTCCCGAGACGGGGTTTGGCTAATAGTTCGAGGGACTAAATAAGTCTTTAACCCGAAGGTAAACACTGTACTGTTCATTACGAATACAAGGAAACTAAAAATAAAAACATGAACTGACACTGGCAAATGCACGAGAAGTGAGGGACCATAATCCTCTGAGAAAAAAAAAAGTTGGAACATGGTTATTAAAACATAATTTTCACATTTGTATTGACAAATGTGAAAATAGAACTAGTTTTTATTTCTACACTAATATTATAAAGAGGAAAGATTTGTACCTATTTTTGTATGTTTGTAAAGAATAGGCTCCGAAACTACTGAACCGATTTGAAAAATTCTTTCACTGTTGGGAAGCTACACTATCCCCGGGTGACATAGGCTATATTATATTTTGTAGCGAGGCCGAAGGCCGAGCTTACACTCGTGCGAAGCCGGGGCGGACGACTAGTATTTTATAATTTGAGTGTCTGTATGTTGCCAACTCTCACTGTAAATTGAAAGTGATTCTCCCTAGCGCTGAAATGTTCACATTTGTATTGACAAATGTGAAAATAGAACTAGTTTTTTTTATAATTTGAGTGTCTGTCAGTTGTTAACTGTCTGTAGTGATTCTCCCTAGGACTGAAATGTATTACTTTCCACCCGCTCCTCAGGCAACTTCAGACCTACTTTCCGAGTATGAGTAATGAAAAGTATTATATTATTTAAATGTTATAGATTATTCAAAAAATTACGACCGGCAGGATTCGTACTAACGGCATTCGGGTTTACGTCCCGAGCGTAATATAACCGCTAAGGTACGGTCACTTTCCTGTCGGTCTCCAAATCCTTAAGGTTTCTTTGCAACCAATGAGATGTCATCTATAACAGGCCTGTGTCCTTTTCATAAAAAAAAACGTAACACATACTGAAAAAATAATTTAAATTGGCTGATAAATGTCTGAGATATTAAGAATTTAAAGTTTTTGGTGAGGATAGAGAGCAGATGCTCTGTCCCTTCCCGCAAAGCGTTAATGTTAATCTAGCATTTGTATGCAGCGCGCACGGCTTGACGTCAAAACTTGCTATAGTGCGCCCTCTGACTAGCATGAAATTACTACAGTTTTTGTTTTTCTACTAAAACACACTAAAATATATTTTTGTTCAATATTTTCAGGTTTTATACAACATTATGAATAATTAGGCTTCCGGGGAACATAATTATGATCAAAATTATATTTTAACCAAATTATAGCCATAAATTATATGACCAAATAACTGTACATAATATGTATTTATAAATATCATGTATACCGACCAGGAAAATTTCAATATGCCATCCAGCGATGTACTAAAACCTAATTAGCAAATGCTTTCGATAATGGCAACATTTTATCAAAATGGGCTATTTAAGGGCCGTCGCACAGCACGTCAAGTCAATACGCATTCCATTATTATAACATCTAAAAATACTAAACAGGGTTACGCGGAAACTAAGTCGAAATGGGTTTTTTAACTGACTTCCAAAAAGGAGGAGGTTATCAATTCTTTTATTTATATTTCTTATGAACTTATTCGTCTGGGTGAACCGATTTTGATGATTCTTTTTTTATTTGAAAGCTGGTGCTTCCCGTGTGGTCCTATTTCAATTTGGTCCAGTTCTGTCATTTTTATAAAGTCTATTTTTTATTGATAATTATTTTTACCCGACTGCGTGAGGGTTGTTTTTCGAGTTTATGTATGAATGAGGTCACTTCACTCCCTACAGCCTAAACGGCTTAATGAATTTTGCAGGGCCGGATTTAAGGGAGGGGCAACCGGGGCTACAGCCCAAGGGCCTCCACAATAGACTACCAAAAAAATATGTCCATTTCGTTTGGAAAATAATTTGGGGCCTGGGGGCCTCTACTCCTTTGTTGCCCCTAGGCCTCCAGACCTCTAAATTCGGCAGAGGAATTTCGACATGTGAGCTGTCAATTGAATCGTTTTAATAGTTGTGTAGTGACATAGGGTACAAGAAATCAAGATGACGTCCGCGAAAAATAAATTACGAGGGTCAAAATAGGTCAATATTTCCGTAATAGGCATGTGGCCTAATGTTTAATTTATTATAAATAACAGGCTTAGCGATGAATATAACTAAATACATTACACATACTGAAAAAATAAATTGAATTGGCTGATTAATCTCTGAGATATGAACGTTTAAAGGTGGGGATAGAGAGGGGATGTTCCATCCCTTTCTCGCAAAGTGTGTGTTAGTATAGGATTTATATGCCGCGCCTGAGGCTTGACGTCATAGCTCAGTATAGTGCGCTCTCTGTCTAGCATGAAATTATAATACTTATAACTTATTTATTTTTGAACTAATTTAAATTTAGTTTTCGTTGATAGGCTTTATTGACGATCAGCTTTTTTATGAGATAATAAAAAATTATTAGTCATCATGCGTATTATGTAGAGCGATTTCAATAATATACTCGTATAACACTACTATGTAAAGTGGTAGTTAGGTGCGCGCGCGCCGCTGTTTTTTTTTTCAGTTACCTACTACACAATGCAGTCGGGTTATATTTTTTAAATAATTTAATGTACTAGTTAAATTAAACAAGGTAATTAAATTATGTTAAATTAAACAAGGTAAATTGTCAAAAACATTTTTTTAAATAAGCTTTAGCAAAGAAAACTTTTATTTCGGCGTGTCATGGTGACACTTGGAATGTATTAATTATCATAATTAAATGTATATACAAAATTTAATGTCTGTGCTGTTGACCGTTGAAGAGTTCCTTCATCTGGAGCTGTCAGGTCTTGGATGTTGATTCAAGCTTACCATAATAATAATCAATATAAAAACCGACTTCATAAAACTGGACCAAATTGAAATGGGACCACACGGGAAGCACCAGCTTTCAAATAAAAAAAGAATCATCAAAATCGGTTCACCCAGTAAAAAGTTCTCTCAGCAAGTTAAATGTTCTGAGTAGAAAGTTCTGAAATAACAAACATAAAAAAAACAGTCGAATTGAGTACCTCCTCATTTTTGGAAGTCGGTTAAAAATGCATTGAAACTGAAACAACATGTAAAAATTCAACTCCGTAGGATAAGAGGAAATAGTTCTAATCACCTGTATTTAAAATATATATATATATATATATATATATATATATGTATGTATATCAGTCTCTGGCAGCCATATTACAAGCTTTGCTTAGTTTGGGGTCAGATGACCATGTGTGCAATAATGTCCCAGGACTTGCAGAATTCGACCTCAACAAACGATGTCAGAGTTCGTCCCGTAGTAATGATGGGAATTATGGATCGGTTTCGACTTAGTATAGCCATTCCGCGTAACCCAATATATGTCGCGAACACTGCGTCTTACTGCCTTGTCTTTTTATGGAAATAAATAAAACAATTTTAACCTTGTTTTACTAAATAAATTGTGTCTAACAGCATGACATAATAAATTTTTATATTAGAGAAATAAAATAAAAAAATGTCAATTTTTACAGGTTCTCAGCAAGTATAATTTACTGTGACATCGCGACTGGTATTTTTTTTTATTTCCTGGTCGGCCCTTAACTTATTGTACGTAGATTTTTATAGCTTATTAAAACTTTTTGTTGCTAAACTTTTTATTTTTTTATTTTGTTTGGCAACCCTGACTAAAATCTCATCAAATGCTGGCTATTTGATGTATTTCATTTAGTGACCAACTTATTTGTAGAATTGAGTATTTTGCGTTAAATAAAAAAAAAAACGTTTTTTAAATTCGATAATAGGTTTGCGTTTGACCGCCAACTCGCCTGATGTTAAGCGCGATGCTGTCTACGGTTAATTCAATTAATTAATTCTCTATTAATGAGCTCTACAAATGAATTGGTCGCACAGATTGATAATACAAGGTTACGCATATACCCTGCACTTAGCCGAAAGAAGTTCATTGTACATATCATCATGAACAACCAAGGGACCAACCCTGAAAACGCAAAAAACAGCTGTTCCATTTTGTAGTGTAAATAATAGTTTTCTATGGAAGAGCTGTTTTTTTTTTCGCGATTTCAGGATTGGTTCCATAGTAAAAATTGTTTATAAGCCATAGTATAGGGTATATGCATAACCCTGTTGCAAAGGCAATTTTTATCATATTTAAAAATGTCATTTTTTTACGTAGTAGGTAATAAGTTTTTTTGTGGTGGTAATCTCTATCTTAAAAAACGCTTGATGGATTGGGATATATATATAAACACATCAAATTTGGGCCAGTATTCACAAAATTCGTCATAACGGTTTTTTTTATCAAACGAAATCTGTCAAAATTTGTAAATTTATTTAAGATCTGTCATTACGAAAAATGTGTATATGTACCCTTGCATCAGTTCGTCAACCTAGATAAATCAAGACTTGTACACAAATGTCCATCAGTCTTGCGTGTCAGACTATCTGTCAGTAATTCTGAAATGATGAAAAACTGACGCGTTTAACTAGTAGCGGATCCAGTGCTGTAGGTGGGGGGGAAAAGGGGGTTCAAGAAAGTATATAGGTCTACCATTGACAAGTCTCAATTAAAACTTGTTATTATCGTACAAAGCTTAAACATACAGCTGACGGTAGCAGCTGACTCGCCCCTCAGCCCCTCAAACCTAATTCCTGGATCCGCCACTGTGTTTAACCTACGTTTAAAAAGAATCTCAATTAGATTTTTTACCTGAGAAAGTATACGAATAGTTTTGCGATGATAGACAGAAATATACTTCTAAAATTTAATGTATATATTTTATATGTTATAGTTAAAACATATTTTTAGTTAAAGCACGTTTTTACTGGATGCCTTTGTTAGAACTAGAATTTACTACTGATTTATCCTTCGCTAGTACGGATAATAGATTCGGATTCGAAACAGATTAAATAATAATAATTTTTAAACTTTCGCGATTCGAACACACATTCGAAAGGTATCTATTTTTACCTATATTTAATAGTGCGCGATAAGCCCCGATAAATATGAGATTAAATAATACCAATGTTTTTTAATCTCAATCAACACTTCATTGGTTCAACAGAATCATTTCCCCCAAACAAGTTTCTCGACCTAAACGTGTCTAGTGTTCAATACTAAAACTAGTTTTAGCTAAAATTATAACTACTCAGTCTAGAACACCGCCGTAAAGTCAAATTTCTATAGGATTCATTTCGGTAAATGTGCATCGGAGCTACATGACCTTATCCTACCATCCCGTCTACTACAGGACAAGTAGGAAATCGACCCATTACCACCCATACATTGTGGACTTTCCTTGGATACGTACCAAACGTTTTTTTTTTTTTTTATAAATATCTGGGACATTTTTGCACACACGGTCATCTGACCCCAAACTAAGCAAAGCTTGTAATATGGCTGCCAGAGACTGATATACATACATATATATTTTTAAATACATACTTAAATAGATACTAACACCCAGACATAAAACAAACACAAATGTTCATCACACAAATGTTTGACCTAGATGGGAATCGAACCCACGACCCTAAGCACAGAAGTTAGGTTCACTACCAACTGAGCCACCGGGGCAGTCTACGTTTCTAATCCGTACGACCAAGGATTGGAACAACCTGCCGGCTTCCTTGTTTCCTGAGAGATATAATTTGGGCCTTTTCAAGGCGAGAGGGAATAGATATCTTCTAAGTCTGCGTGCTTCATCTTCGACCACATCGTAGCTTACCAACAGGCGAGTTGATGGTCAAAAGCAGACTATTCCGCGATAGAAAAAAAACATGAATTCTCGTATTAACAAAGGCATCCAGTAAAAATTAGTTTTCGACTGCCTCGGTGGCTCAGTTGGTAGTGATCCTACTTTCTGTGCTTGGGGGCGTGGGTTCGATTCCCATCTAGGACAAACATTTGTGTGATGAACATTTGTGTTTGTTCTATGTCTGGGTGTTAATATCTATTTAAGTATGTATTTAAAATATATATGTATGTATATCAGTCTCTGGCAGCCATATTACAAGCTTTGCTTAGTTTGGGGTCAGATGACCATTTGTGCAATAATGTCCCAGATATTTATTTATTTATTTTATTTAACTAGTGAAAACGAGTTTTAACTGTAAAATATTCATTGTATACTAATTTTGATTCATAGGCTGATCTTCCAAGTAATTTAGGTAAATCTGACATTTACATCAAGCCAATACTGATGGAAAGTGTATAGCGTCAATATTCTTTATTTTACAGGTTCTTCAATCGGCAAAGGAACAGCTCAAGTGGTCTCTGTTAAAATAATTAGTTTTTTGAAAGTTAAATAAATGATAATTTTAATTTAATCGATTTATTTGTATTACTAAATATATTTACAGTGTGTCTACTTCACAATGGCATGTTTAATTTTGATTCAGTCTATAAAATTCGATTATATTTTTAGGAAACTTTAAATAGCTATATAACAATAGTGTGCGTACTGTTTTTTCACCATTTAAAATATTTATTTAATACACATTATATGACTAAATAACAAAAATAAATTTGTGTCTACATAATTAACATAACAAAAACTTAAATGCATCTGAATAAATAAAGATAATTTATATACAATATTAGTTGATTTCTAGGATTTGTTCAGTCAGTGGCGTCGATTATTTTGTATCTTCTAAACTTAAAATGATCTTAATTTTCTGAAAATAATATTATCAATATCCCATTGACACGCCAACGTCGCCTACAGGCGTAATAAATATTTTGTGCCCAGACCGCCAACGTCGCCTACAGGCGTAATATTTTGTGCCCAGACCACCAACGTCGCCTACAGGCGAAATATTTTGTGCCCAGACCGCCAACGACGCCTACAAGCGTAATATTTTGTGCCCAGACCGCCAACTTAGGTGACACCACTTTTGATAAACCAGAATTATTTAAATCTATGGATGTTGGGGTCAGCTCTAAAAAAAAATCCGCAACATGATTAGACCAAAACCATAATATTTTACATATTCTCTTGCTGTTGCAAGTTTTTTTTTGCAGGTGTATAGCTTTAATTTGCCCTTACTACTTTAATCCTTTGACCGCCGCGAGTCGCATATCGAAATTGCGCTCTGTAAGCCAAACCATCTTTTACGTGTTTACAGATGATCTAAAACAAATTCCGTTTTTTTAACATATAATTTCGAAATGAAATTATATGCTAAAAAACAAGCTTTTAATTTATTCACTTCTATTATATGAACTATTATTATAATAAAAAAATACTGTTAAATTAATCTGTTACTATATTTCCTGTAAAAATATTTTTACGCCTGCAGGCGAGGTTGGCGGTCTGGGCACAAAATATTTTTACGCCTGCAGGCGAGGTTGGCGGTCTGGGCACAAAATATTTTTACGCCTGTAGGTGAAGTTGGCGGTCTGGGCACAAAATATGTTTACGCCTGTAGGCGACGTTGGCTTTATTAAAGGTTAACCTCTTCTATTTTGATGTTTAACCATTTATACAATACATTTGATGGTCGTTAATTGTTTTTGGCATGCAATGAAATAATTCCCATATTTGAAGTTAGTCAAATTGAAGTTTTATAGTTGGTCAGATTTTAGCCCACTACTGGCTCCGAACTCATCAGCTGTTGGCTGTAAGTTTAGCTTAGAAATAGCTTTAAAAGCTGGATGGTTCTTGTCTTTAAGCAGCTTGAATAGCACATTTTCCGACGTACCAACAAAGCAACCGATGTTTTGGAAACGCTGGAAAGAAAGAAAAGATTGATTTAGTAGAAATTATTTATTGGAAAACATTTAGTAGAAAAACAGGTTAGTAACAAAAATATAAAGGTAATAGTAAAAAAGGTAATAATTTAGGAATGCTTTTAAGTAATAAATTAAACCCTACAGCTCCTAATTTAAGTACATTGGCAATAATTACAATAGAACAATGAAATCAATACAAAACCAAAACAATTCAGAAAGTATCTAATTAAATGTGGTCAAAAATAGAATGACTGTGACTCCATTTTTTTAGTAAAAAGTTTTAACATTGTCGTGTGTCAATGACCTACACAGTAGATTTTAAAAAAGAAAGATTGTGACTAGATTTTTTTTGATAAAAAAAGTTTTAACATTGTCGAGTTCAAATGACCTTCACAGCTGATTTAACAATAGAAATACTGTGACTGCATTTAAAAAAAAGTTTTGACTTTTTTGATTGTCAATGACCTTCACAGCTGATTTAAAAATAGAAAGACTGATTGCAATTTTTTGAATAAATAGCTTCTAACGTTGTCAGCTGTCAATGACCTTTACAGTTGATTTAAAATTAGTAAGACTGTGATAGGTTTATAATTTTTTTTAAGTTTTGACTTTTTTGAATGTCAATGAAACAGCTGATTTAAAAATAGAAAGACTGTTTTTTTTTAAGTTTTAACCTTGTCAAGTGTCAAACGTCACTGACCTTCACAACTGATTTTATGATTTAAGGGGTTCGTTCCCAAACCCTGTTCATAATAACCAATGATGGTTTCATAGAGGAAGACACGTGAGTGGCTCCGAGCTGGTACGGCCATACTGTGTCTAAACAACACTTCAGCGAATGCTGTCTCACGGGTCTCATGGGTATTCTTGCATATTACTCTATCCTTGTCATCCGTTCCGAGTTTGGTAAAAAAAAAACTACAATTTTGAGGAAAAATCAAACCCCATAGTATCGACAGTGGGTGTCTTATTCAATTTGGAAATAGCTTTGAACTGAGGGTGTTTCTTGTCTCGCATCAACTTGAACATTACATTTTCTGAGGTGGTAATGAAACACCCCATGGATTGCAATCGCTGGAAAGGAGAGGTTAATATTGTAGTGAAACGTGGTGATTGTTTTAACATAGAAATTAGTAGGTTTAATAAAAAAATATTTAGTTATGTGACTCGTTAAAACTAACCAAAGAAGACTAAATTCAAGGGGTAGTAAACCTTTTAGTAGCGGTAGCTATTGAAGAGTTCCACTATCATCTCCTGGTTCCATCATCAGATCAATTTGATGGTGTCAAATTATTGTATTGTTGGATTACATTCTATACTTCAATTATTAAAAGTAGAAAAAAACTATAACCTGGGTGTCTTCAAGGTTAGAGTGAATAGGTCTACATGATCCATCTTCGGACACAACATCGCATTCCTTCAAGTGGCCAAACGTAGACCTATTACATATTTACTTACTAGCGACTCACCCCGGCTTCGCATGGATGTTAGCTCGGCCTTTGGCCTCGCTACTATGACCCGCTCCAGGGACCCAAAATTTCATCCAAATTTGTCCAACCGTTTTTAAAGTAGCCAAAGTAATAATAATCTTTTTTTTTATTGTAAAATAGGCTCGCGCTTGGCTGCCAACTCGCCTGAAGTTAAGCGATGATGCGGCCTACGATGGATCACGCTTGCCGAGAAGAAACCAATTCACTCTTGACTTGAAGACATCCAATCTATCTCTGTGCCAAATTTCATCCAGAGCCGTTCTGGTGTGATTGAGTAACAAACATCCATCCAATCTTTCACATTTATAATACTAGCTGCGCCCCGCGGTTCCACCCGCGTTGTGATGAAAACCAGTGATAATGATGATGAAAAGTATCCTATGTGTTATTCAGGACATAAGCAATGTATATTCCGAATTTTATCCAAATCCATCAAGCTGTTTGTAAACTTTGAACAGCATGTGCTACCGCTCAGCCGCCATCACCATCATCAACATTGCTCGATGTTGCTACAATTTGTGTCAATTGATGATGATTGATGTCATCAATTGTCAATTTGTGTTCCCACGTTTTATCTCTACTTTATTATTGTAATTTTTATTTTATTTAAGTCGTTAATCATTATAGCTTCAAATACTCCATCATCTTTCTGAACACCTTGTTCAACACTCAGATATTTACCTGTAAAGCTAGCCCCCTGTCCATCAGAGACCTAGAAGAGACTCCATCAGCCAGCACATGCACAGAGATATCTTCATTCAGCAGGTCTATTGCAGTCTGTTCTATGCATACATGCGCCTGGAATGAAAACAAACTGTTATGAGTGTGATGCCTTATGAGCAGGAGGTCCTGGGTTCAATTCCTGGCTGGGCAAATGGATGATGTATTTGTATTATGTGCTCGGGATGTTGGTGTGGAATTATTTATGGTATTGTTTTCAGTTTTACTCTATTTTTAACCCCCAACGCAAACATGTCTGAGTGAGACAGATTACCTCAATTCCAAACAGAACGACGGACTGCAGCCCCGGTACATCTTTCTTCAACTTCTCCTGCAACTCTGGCGTCATCATGGAGAACCTTGTCTTCTCGTACACCAGGGCTGCATCCTCGATCTTGACATCCTTGGTGGTGGGGCCGAGGCCTTTGGGGTACTGCTCGGACACGTACACGGGGATCTTGAAGTGCTTTGCTGCTTCTATCTGTGGACGTGATAAATATGAGGTGAACTCATAGACCTTGATTTTTTCTGCTACGGTACAGACCAAGGAAGTAGAGATGGGTCAACTCGAGTTGAGGGGTTCTAGACAAGAACCACTTTCTGTTAATGTTAACGCCTGCGGAAAGATAAAATTGTATGAAAATGACATTAGCAGTCACATGACATCTCTCAAGATAATTAGTTTGAGAGATGTCATGTGACTGCTAATGTCATTTTCATACAATTTTATCTTTCTGCAGGTTTAATACTGACAGAAAGTGGTTCTTGTCTAGACCCCCAGGTAATTTTGAGTCAACAACGCGAACAAACATTTTTTCACTTCAAACAGATTCTTAAACAGGGCAGACTAGTAGATTTCTTCGTCCAGTCAACTCGAGTTACTCATATTCATTTCTACTCAAATTGGCTTAAACCTGAGTTTGGCCATCTCCATAATGAAGCGTTGGAAAGTGAAATTTTAATGAGCAAACTCAACAAAGAAAAAGAGATCAACAACAAATTAAATGTGGGTCATATTTTGTTGTCATTATTGACAAATCATCACAATGCTGCCAGGGTGCATTGTTGTGAAGACAATATTTTTTTACAAAATAATTATAAATTTGACCTTTGCCCAACGGTGGGAGAGCATAGGTTAAAAAAAAAAATATAAATTACTGAAAAAAGGGGCTATAATGCTCAAGTGCAGTTATGGTATCTTGTGCGTTTAGTGATTGAGACGTAATTACAGGAAATAATCCTTAACATTTTAAAGTTTCATTGGTAATTACCTATATGATCTTTCCATTAAAATTATTTTTCTAATGAAGATATTTCTTTATTTGTTTTCTATTCCACACATAGCTACAATTTTAAGATAATCAGGAAAACCTTATAGAAAATGGAGATGTGCAGTTAACAGGTAATGGCAAGGCAGCATTGTAAAAAAAAAAGATGTCTCTTTGTAGTACCTCTGCTTAGCTTATAATATAATTAATATAAAAGTAAAGTTTATTGCCGGCCGGTAGGAAAATATCTCTAAAATATAGCTGATAATCAAATGAAATGATATTTAGTTTTATATGGGAAAATATGGTCATACAGACATAACAGAAGTATTACGTAACAATATTTATCAATACAAACCATCTTGTTAGCGACTTTTACGACTTCTCCAAAATGTTTGATATGCGGCCGGAATGTTTCTTGGATATCACAAAGCAAGAATGCAGTTTTCGGAGCTTCCAGCGCTCCCAGCTTGATGATATTACGAGCAGCCATGGTTATGTTTGTGTAAATTCACTGGGATTATTAATTTTATAAGTTAATTTTGGCAAGTTTACGTTACAATTTATACAAATCCAAAGGTCATGAAAAAATAGCAAAACGAAATGAAATGAAATAAAATATAATCAGAATGTCAAAGAGAATACAATAGAAGACAGAATGTTTTCTTTTAATTTTTTTTCGCCATTACTGAATATGCTAAAGCGATTAAAGTCACACCAACGTTTAAAAAAAAAGTATTTCGCCTATATAAATGTATTATTTTCCTTTACGAGTGTATTAATTTAGAATATAGAGTGTCAATTTGTAAAAATGGTGGATTATTATTTATAAAGTGTTCGTGAATGAACTTGAGTGTGATCAAGATGTTATTATAATAAAGTGAAAAGTGAATTTTCTTGTTGTTTCTTAAACAACAACGAGGTAAACACGAATTGCACACACTGTCATATTCTTACTAGATATTATACAAACGCACATTTCATTATTGAGCGGTACATATGCAACATCAAACGAAATGCACAAAATGTAAACGAATTCCCACACAAAGTTTTCCCTTTAGCACTTAGAATTGGTCGTCCCAATTCTAAGTGCTAAAGGGAAAACTATAGCTATAATGCTTATTTTTTTTTTCTGAGGGCATAAGTTTACCTGTAAAATCTTCGACAGTAAAAATTATAGTATGTATAGTTTTTCGAAGTGTAAAAAAAAAAAACGTAAGATGAGTCGGTATGGCCTTATGGCTTTAGCCTGTCCAGTAATGGGGAAAAAATACATTTGACTTTGAAAGTAAGAATAATTGTTTTTTTTGTTTCAATCGGCTTTCATGCCAACGTGAAAAAAACATGTCGTCTCATTGTATTATTTGTCTATACTTGTGTCAAAGAGAATGTAATACTACGTATACTTGTGTATTTATGAGTGTTAATGCGTATGGTAGATTATTAAAGTGTTCATGGATATGGTCGAGTCTGGGAAAGTGAATACACGCGGTGAAACATGTATTTTCGTGTTGTTTCCAAAGCTCCATAGAAGCCTCTTGTAAAGCCTCTACCACTTGATTAGGGCATGAATTTGATTTGACCGTGACCTTTACTTACTGTACTTTGCTTGATACTGGCTGTGACTGCCTTTTTTGACTACATATCATCAAACTTGATAATAATTTAATTGATACTTGACACTCCATGGCAAATGCACTAGAGTGACACGCCAAAATATTCTTATAAAACACGGAATTCGTGAAATCGTGGGTATTTAGCGGCAACGTGAAAAAACATCAACTAACTCGCCTCATAAAATTATTTTCTTGATATACCTACCTAAACTTGTGTATTTTCGAGTGATACTAAAATTTATTTAAGAGTAAATGCGAAAATAGCCAGAGTGCTTTAAATAAATCCGGCCCCCTGATTATATAACTTGCAACTCGCGATTTAGTCGCAAATTTTTCAGTTTAAATTATGACTGAACTGTCAAATTAGCGACTCAATCGCGAGTTGCAAGGGGCGGGCTGCAGTAAGTACCTAGTGCCTAATATTTTTTCCCTCTATTCAATAAAATCTCAACTATCATGTTGCTACCATTTTGAATTAGGCGCTAAACAGAAAACAGTGTAGGAGGACTATAGGACTTGAGAAAATAAAATATCTATTTGCTCGCTATTTTACTCACCGATTTAAGATGTTTGACCGCGCATTTACAACAGGGGCCTTACCCCTAGCTTCACTTTTGCGAGCCAACTTTTAGTAGGTACTTAATAGGTACCTAAAATTAACCAACTCATTTAAGCTGCATCGTTTAAAAGCGTCTAACTTGAATGAACGAAAATCCGTTTTACTATGCGTGTGTGCGTGAAAATAACAAAGTTTGGCGGCTATCAAATAACTACCGCTTATCGTAGTTGATGGTACCGTTTAGACAAATAACACCTATGCGGGTCAACCTTTCGAGCTAGGGGTAAGGCCCCAGAGCACTTGCCGTAGGTAGGTTAACACGTCGTGGCAAAATCCGTGGTTAAGGAGTTAGCGGATGTACAGACAGACGCGGAAAGTGACTTTATTTTATACTATAGGTACCTACCTATTACGTATGTACCTAGCTTAGAGAGATAACATTTTTTTAGGAATAGGCTCACTAACTAGGTACTTATTAATTACATTTAATCGGGCATCCAAATCTGGAAGAAGGCCCTCTAAGAAACGTTACGAGTTTGTGGTCTTGGGCTAGATATACTTAGATTTATACAGGGTTACGCAGAAAGTGTGTACTATGCCAAAAGCGGTCCGTTATACTCATAATTATTAACCATTTTATCTACGGGACCAACATTGAAATTGCTAGAGTGGGCCTAAACCAAAATCTTCAATCTTTGATTAGATTTTCAAAGTAGTAAATCATGTCCAAAATCGAAAAAAAAATACGTTAGGAAACTTCAATATATAAGTAAAGGTCGACCCTGACGAAAACATGGTAGGATAAAATTTTCTCGATAGAAAACCATCACAAAGTTACCTCTAATTTTCAACATTTTTGGTTTGCATTCTGTTTTGGTACATATTATTGAACAATAAATTACGTAAATATTATCACTCATGTATAACCTAGAGCTGACCCTAGCAATTTTTAAAAATATTGTCTATTCTATAAGCTATGAGAGTAGAAAGCACTTGGCGCTTACAACATTTTTAATCCGCGCAATACGCTGTCTTTCGTCTCGCGTGACACAAGCTTGAGGCATCGGTTTGTTGCACCGATCAGTTACCATCGCTCTGTTGAGACGGGTAGTCCATGTCAGTTCAGACGTCGAGTACGCAATCTTGGTTCCGCGCGTCGTCGCGCCGCCCGTGTTTGTTATCCGTACATGCGCTGGGTGTGGCGAGATGCGCGGGGGAAATCAGAATTTATCCTGCCATTAGGCCCACTCTTAAGTAGTTGTTTCATACATTTTGTCGAGTGTCAATGACCGTTTTATATGGAACAGCTGATATTTTTAGGGCTCCGTACCCAAAGGGTAAAGCAGTACCCTATTACTAAGACTCCGCTGTCCATCCGTCTGTCTGTCTGTCTGTCCGTTTGTCACCACGCTGTAGGTATCTCATTAACCGTGATAGTTCAGAGAATGTAATACGGAGACAGTTGACATTTTCACAGATGATGTATTGTTTGTTGCTGCTATAATAAAAAAAAACTAAAAACAGAATAAAAACCTATACAACAAACGTGTTTTTTCTGTTTATTTTTCTCGATATTGAAAACGGCAACAGGTAATAGACGCTTAAAATATTCACAGAATATTTAGTTATATCTTCACTTTAAAAATAAATCATCAAATGAAAATAGAATTAATATTTAAGAGAGGCTCCCATACAACAAACGTGATTTTTTGCCGTTTTTTTTTAGATAAATGTACGGAAACCTTTGTGCGCGAGTCCGACTCGCACTTGGCCAGTTATTATAGATAATGTACGGAACCCTTCGTGCGCGAGATCGACTCGCACATGGCCGGTATTATTTCCTTGATTTCAGAGGTGTTCCCATAGTAGTAAAAATTGTTCATAATGATTGGTACTGGACCTCCTTCGTCTTAGTTACACTATTTCCGTTTAACCCAGTAGAGATAGATTGCAAATGAAGTTGTTACGCCAATAGATAGGCTAATATTTAATCTGTATTTATAATTACCAACAATGAATATACCTATTATTGTTATAACATCGAATAATAAACACATATTTCTTATCGCCTCATTGTTAACAATCGAGAAGTAATTTTTTAATCGATTCGAGTAAGAATCGATCGAATACCAACTAACTAATTCTTATTTTTTTCTGTCTCGCATCGCATTGTCCATTGTTTAGCTATTTTCCGACGCGAGCAATTACAGCAATTACATTGAAGGAAATGCTTCTTAGACTGCTCTACTTCTCATTTCGTTTGTGGTAAAAGTAATCTGTGTACCTACTATACCTACACGGTGAGAATAGACAACGGACAAATAAAGATTTATCACTCTAACTGGGTTATGCGAAAAGGGTGTACTAAGGTATAAGTAAATAATAAATATTCGGGGCATTATTGCACACGCGGTCACCTGACCCCAAACTGTGTATTGTATTCTATGCCCAAACTAAGCAAAGCTTGTAATATGGCTGCCGGCTGCCAGAGACTGATATACATAAGTAGATACATAATTATTTATAAGTACATATTTTTATATACTTACACTTAAATATATATTAACACGCAGATATAGAACAAACACAAATGCTTATCACATTAATGTTTGTCCTAGGTGGGAATCGAACCCACCCCCCCATGCATGCACAACACAACGGGCAATGGAGAGAGCTATACTCGGAGTTTCTTTGCGCGATAAAATCCAGAACGTAGATATTCGCCAAAGAACCAGAGTCACCCACATAGCTATTAAAATCTGCAAGTTGAAGTAGTAATGGGCAGGCCACATATCGTAGCTCGAGGAACCGATAACCCATGGAAAACCGATAACCGAAAGACGCAGCGTATGTAGGCCTCCTACTAGATGGACCGACATTGTGAGAGTCGCAAGCGTCCAGTGGATTTATTTTTATTTATCGTATACCTTAGAATAAGCAGTGGTGGTTTGGCCACGTAGCAAGAGTAGCAAAAGCGCATTTGGGAGCCCGCGCACCAACGCTTTCTATTTATATCGAAGCTTGTTTTTCCCCCCAAATCATGTACAATACCTACCACGAAAGAGTAGGCATCGAAACGTTCTACTACTTATAAATTTTTTATTTGTAGCTTTCTAAAAATGAGAGCTGCCCACAATCTATATTTTGCACCGCACACATGTTGACAATACTGCAAAACTAACAAGGAATTTCCTAATATTAATACCATAAGCTTGATAACCTAAAGCTATCCAAGGGCCCGCGCTATAGAATTAGGTACAGGCCCCGCGTTGACTTAATCCGCCACTGAGAATAAATTCCTATATTCTAAGTTGTACCTATATACCTCATTCCTTGGATATCAATTGACGACCGATATGACTCAGTGATAGCGCAAAACCTAAAAAAATATGTAAAAAGATATACACTACACCAGCCTAGCTATAAATATCAGCAGGTTACTAGGCACCTACCTTCTAGGCTACCTGACTTCTCAAAATCGCCTGTAGGAAGGTTGAACTTCAAAATAATTGGTAATTACTCCTTCCTCGCTACCCAGAATAAAATTATCATCCAAACTTGTATTCCGAGGGTCTCACTAAAACCGCCGCCAGCGCAGCCGTATCATTATGTACAACACGCAATTTCTCTAAAGTATAAAAAAACTCGCTCCAAATCTCTAATTTGTTCAAAAAACTGTATCATTCAGAGATCCTTTGTATTTTTTCTTTGCTTTTTAAAGGGCGTCTCACACGACGAAAGTAATATCTCGTCAGTATATTCTCGTCATCAAAACCTATAGAGTCACAAATTGTTGTACATTATATATTGTATATCAATTATATACTTCACAATGCCTACTTTACATTTTTAATGAGACAAATTGATAGTCCTGGTTGTGATACATGTGGTGCAGCTGTTGAAGATGTTTACCACTTCCTCATGGAGTGTGTGCAGAGCGCATCTATGAGAGATAATTTATATAGTATTTACACATTAAATGTACTAGATGTAGGACTGATTCTAAGTGTCTTAGCGGCGCCATCATCTAGCGCAGCTAGGACGCTCTATCAGTCTGCCTACGGGCTATTTAAGGATAGACCCTAGAATACTTACAAACTTAGTGATTCCTATGGGACTGACATAGTCATGCATGACCAAATGTCCCATATAAAAATATAAAAATTAGATTAAAAAAATACACATCGATCGGCTATGCGACAGATATGACCAAGGTCATGTTCGACGACCTCGTTATTTTGGGTTCAGGAAATTCTGCCAACTCCTCTCGCCACCTATCCTGTAAAGTCTTAAGACGAAAGACTTTTACCATTTGATTCTAGCTTATTTTGTTGAAAGCTATGACGTAGTCTACGACGGAGCACGCTTGCCAGAAGAAACTAATTCACTCTTGTCATTGTAGTCATTACTTACGGTGCAGAAATGGAAACAATTGCAGTGGTCCGTAAAACGTGTTTGACCTGCAAGTTGCTCAGCGAGCTATGTATATTTTATTATGGAAACTGACGTGGTTTTCACACATTTTATTTATATTATGCCGTATGCGGTTGAAACTATTAACTCACGTAAGATTAGGCCGGATACTCCGACTGAGTATCCGGCCTAATCTTACGTGAGTAATTCCCGTGTAATATAAATAAAAAGCTATGTATATCTTAAGACTAGCCGCCCGCCCCGGCTTCGCACGGGTGTAAGCTTGGCCTTCGGCCTCGCTACAAAATATTATATAGCCTATGTCACCCGGGGATAGTGTAGCTTCCCAACAGTGAAAGAATTTTTAAAATCGGTTCATTAGTTTTTGAGTTATTTCGTTACTCGTACAAACATCCAAAAATACAAATATTTCCTCTTTATAATATTAGTACCCATAGATAACACATTTGTTTTTCTTGTAAGTACCTAATGTATTTTCTGTAATTTCAATAAAGAGTACTGCATTGTATTTTATATTGGGACATTTTTATAGTATCTTCCCCGTGTGTGACGCCCCTTATTTCGAAGTCAAACGCGTGACTTTTGACTGACTGCTTGTGGCCTGCGGCTAAACGCCTATGCCGATCGGAGCCGCATTATATAAAAAAATAAACAAAAGATGGCGCCCGCTGCTCGCGTGCTCCACTTTTGGCGGGACGGGCTTTTAGAAAAAAATCATTCAGTTTTACCTGTGACGTCGAAACATTAATAGGTAGTAGGATAATGGGAGAAATTGGCGACGAAAAAACGCCATTTTTATCGTATGACTTAGGCGTAAAACGTATTTTCTGAATGTTACAAATTGACTTAGGTATTAGTTTAGTTATGCGGCCACCTCATCAGGTAGAAATGTTGGTCACATCGTATCTACCTTCCTACCAGCTTTACTAAAGATAAAAATAAAGACGATTGCTCATTCATGACATACAACAATACAGAAATGATTTATGAAATATTAACTCTCTTACACATGCGATAAAAAAGCTCAAACGGAAGAGGTCGAGATTAAATACTTTTTAATTTGCCATTTTCATTGTGTCTTCGCAGGATGACGTATCGTAGCTTTACGCGGGAAAGCGTCAATTTTGATAAACATGCTCGGACATCCATTTGGTACCTAATTGTATTTGTATTCCGTGAAGATCTTGGCTGTATTCGAGAAATGTATTATTTGTAGGTACAAGCTTTGGTTGCAAATAGGCATTGATGGGCTCACGTTATGTAGGGCTCAGTTGCACCTAGGTCGTTTTTTTAAAGACAGAGTAATTTTAAGGTTCCGTAGTACTTACAAGGAACCCTTATAAATTCGGTCTGTCGTAATTCTTTAGAATATTCTCGATTTTTAAGATAAGTGCACGAACCGTTTTACAATTACTTATTATAGTTTTGGATCTCAATTTGAAAAATAATAAAATAAATAAATATCTGGGACATTTTTTGCACACATGGTCAAAATATAATACAATATAATTTTGTATTTCACTTGGGTATTTTTTTACTGACTTCCAAAAAGGAGGAGGTTATCAATTCGACTGTGTGTATATATATATATTTTAATGATTGTTACCTCAGATCTTTTGACTGGTCGAACCGATTTTGATGATTCTTTTTTATTTGAAAGTTGGTGCTTCCCATTTGGTCCCATTTAATTTGATCCAGTTCTGATGAAGTCGGTTATTTTTATTGATAATTATTTCATATTTATTATTGGGTATTTTATTTGGATGGCTCTGGTTATTGTGAAATGACGATGAATATTTTTTCGCTGCAATCTCTTCGTGTTGGGAATTGTTGAACAGGGGCCTTACCCCTAGCTTCACTTTTGCGAGCCAACTTTTAGTAGGTACCTGATAGGTACCTAAAATTAACCAACTCATTTAAACTGCATCGTTTAAAAGCGTCTAACTGAATGAACGAAAATCCGTTTTACTATGCGTGTGTGCGTGAAAATAGCAAAGCTTGACGGCTATCAAATAACTACCGCTAATAGTAGTTGATGGTACCGTTTAGACAAATAACACCTATGCGGGTCAACTTTTCGAGCTAGGGGTAAGGCCCCAGGTCTTTTGATTTGAAGGCAAGGTTTCATACATATTTTTTAATAAAATTGTATCCTTTGCGAAATATGACCCAGCAAAGTGGCTAAAAGTTAACTTGTAACTTTCCACGCTGACAGGTCATTATATTAATAATATTCAGAATTATTTACCTATTAACTTACACAATACGAGTATTATTGAATATTTTGTGACCACAACTTTTTGAGTTATAGGTAGCGATAAAATTGTAATAAATTCAAGACGTTCTAGCTCAAAGGTCATTGAAATTTTTGTAAAATTATATTTGATTAGGTAAATAAAGAATGTTTTCCAAATTATTTTTCTTTGGCTTTAACATAAAAAGTATATTTTCCTATAAGCACCAATTTCTGAACTATATGAATGAATTTATTTGATTTTGGCTACGGAACCCTATCATATTCGTGACAAGCTCTTAGCCAGGTATTTGAAAAGAGATGCGAAGGAGGATTTAGCTTATTATTCAGCCATTACTACAAACATAGCCTACCTATCTGACACATAGACTTAGCAAAAAAAAAATTAGGTCTGTGATCTGACAAGACTTTCTTTTGAGGTACAGGAAATATATTGAAGATAATTCTTTTAGGTACAAAAGTATATAATATCTACCTACCATAGAATTTGATTCTGTTAGTAAAATACTAGAGCCTTCCTTGTCTACAATATCCACCTAAATATTATAAATTCGGCGCCATGGGCGTGCCCGCGCCACGAAACCAAAGTGTCAGTGCACTGGCGCCAAAGCTCTCCGATTTGACGTTTATACTTTTTTTAACTTTTTCTTTTTTATACTTTTTTCGTAGACGCCCCGCGGCAAAGGCGCTATGCGTCGATTTAGGCGGTGATGCAAAGGAATAATTTAATTATAATAGATTTAAGTAGGGATTTTGCGATGTTTCCTGTGAGGAAGAAAGTTAATATGACAGGTTTTTTTTCATTGATTAAAAAAGTTTATTTACTACAGTTATATGATTATTTACGCGATATTTTCCCGTGAACATGGTGCATGTAACTGCGCCGAAATATCGGGAACTCCTTCCACAACCTTACCACGGTAAATATCCCGTAAATAATCATATTACTGTAGAAAACAACCGTGATAGTTTAAAACAGAGTTTATTTACTGATTTTATTTTGGCATAATCAAACCAGCTTATTTTATCACAAGGAAACAGCGAAAAAAATCTGTAATATTTGATACTAACGTGAAAAAATTATTGGCACATTCACATTACACAAAATTATTATGCAGTTAGATTACAATTTCTGCATAGGTTGATGAGACTCAACAGTCTAAACTATCAACCTATGAAGAAAATATAAATTAGGACATTATTGCACACATGGTCATCTGACCCCAAACTAGGCAAAGCTTGTAATATGGTTGCCAGAGACTGATATACATACATATACATATATTTTTTAATACATACTTAAATAGATATTAACACCGTTAATCTTAAATCAGTCTTAAGATTAGACTGTGTTTAGCTAAAATTTGCATAAGTTTTTTTTACTTTGTGACGCAAATTAAATGCTGTTTTTGTAAAATCCACTTATTTTCAGTTAACGGCTCATTTTTTCCCGTAAGTAGATAATAGCTACTTAACTTTTTTTGGTCTTTTTTTGTGACCATTGATACAAAGTCTTTCAGTCGTTATAACAAGTTTACATAGTATTAAATAGCGTCAAACAAGTCACAGTCAGAGTCAAGCAAAGCAAGTCACGGTCAAGTCACACTCAAACCCCAGTAAAGTGGTGGTAAAAGTAATAATAAGTACGAATCGACATGTTTTTCCCCGTTGCTGCCAAAACTCTAGATACTTTACGTTTTATTTGATACAATTTTTTCAGTATTATTTAGCACGAGTTAGAAGCCTACTAGCTGCGTACCGCGGTTTTCCGCGTGGTCTTTCCCTTAGGAATCGTATATATTTCCGGGATAAAAAGTATCCTATGTCAATGTTCGGCCTAACTTTCTCTATCAAAGAAAACAATTATAATTTTTAACCGACTTCCAAAAAGGAGGAAATTCTCAATTCGACTGGTTTTTTTAATGTTTGTTATCGCTAAACTTTTGCCTGGATAAACCGATTTTGATGTTTTTTATTTTATTTGTAAGCTGGTGCTTCCCATTTGGTCCCATTTCAATTTGGTCCAGTTCTGATGAAGTCGGTTTTTTATATTAAAATTATGTTATATTTATGTGACTAAATTTTTTTTAACTTCAACGTATTTACTTTAGCTATATACCTACATAATACAAGAGGAAAGTTAGTTACTCGTATATCTTAATTTACTAGTTTGTCTGTAGTGCGATTTTTTGTGTTGGTCCCATAGTAAAAATTGTTCATAATGTCAGTTGCCAGTGTCAATCTGTCAATGCCAGTTCTGACATTTTTATGAAGTCCGTGTTTTATATTGATAACTATTTATTCAATAAATAGGTGCGCTTTTTCGACCGCGAGCACGTTGTTGATTTGCCATGAAACAAAATACTTTTTTTTTATAAGTTTTAGGCTCTCGACTACGACATAGGCATCCCCCATCGATCTCCAAAAGGTCCGGTTGGAAGCGGCCTACATCCAGCGTTTCCCTGCTGACTCTTTTAGGTAATCTGTCCATCTTGTGGGTGGACGTCCTCCGCTGCGATTACCGGTCCGTGGTCTCCATTCGAGAACTTTTAGAAATGTTTAACATATGTTTTTTTTTATTAGACTTACGTTTGACTGCCTTCTGCGTCGTCTGATGGTTAGCGATGATACAGTCTATGACGGAGCATGATTATGCCTAGAAGAAACCGATTCACTTGTCATATAAAGAAATACTACAAAATGTGAAATTTTAAGATAAAATTAACCCCTACTCGATATTAAAATCGTTTGTTCTAAACTTTTCACTGTGAACATTATTATACGAAAGCTCAGTGCAAACAAGCAGACGGACCGCCTGATAGTAAACGATCATCGTCGCCTATGGATACCTGCAACACCAGGGGCATCACAGATACGTTGCCAACCCTTAAAGACTCTATTAAAAGCCTGAGCCTGTACTAAGCTGAAAGGAGGTCATTGTACTCATGTACTCTATGTACTATATGCGTAGCCCTGTATATTTCTCAAGGAGTAAAACGGCTTACCCTTTCCTTATAACCCAAATTCTAACAGTACCTACCGACATGATGTCAGCGAGAACTAATAAATTACATTAGTACATTACGGTTGGACAGTCAGCATGACTGTTCGTTTGTACCGGTACAATGCGCGGGCGCCGGGTATTGCGTGCGCAGCTTAATGGCCGCTTCTCAACTATACCACACTGGAAATCGCACGCTGTGCGTTTTACGCGTTTCTTTTTGCCTTACTGAGCCTACGCTGTCTGTCTGTTTGTCCGTCCATCTTACGTTTTTACGGCTGTATCTTTCGAACCGTAATAGATAGCCAGTTGAAATTTACACAGAATATGTAATGTTACGGCGGATTAACTAAGAAATAATAATAATACAAAAGTAAAAAAAGGGGCCCTATACAAAAAACTTTTTTTTTTGCGTATTTTGTAATTCGTCTAATGTAAAAACGGTAATACGTTTGCGTATGCGCAAGGATGATTTTCTATATGATCGTCCTTGGTATGCGTCAACTTGGCATGATTATAGTACTCGTTCTAAAGTATAACAAGAAATAATGGCCAAGTGTGAGTCAAGTTACCTTACAAACAAAAAAGAAGTTAATTACAATTGGTTCAGCCGTTTGAGAGCTACGAATGATACGATGTCGCAGACAGACACAGATACAGACATTAAACTTATTATATAACAACCCTCTGTTTGCATCAGAGGTAAAACATTGGGAAAACTGAGAAAATATCCCAAGGGGCAGCTTGTAACTAAAACGTGCCAATAACATTGCACTGCACTCCAAATCAGAGCACTGACACAGCATTTCCTTTGATCCTTTGGCTTACAACTTTATCAAATGTTTTCAATCAAAAACGTACTCTATTTCTAACGTTAATAAAACTTGAAACAGTTCGAATTATAATATTTATATCAGTTTTAATATATCTAAAACATGCGATCAAAAATCACCTCTATTTTGTTGATAAATAAAACATAAATTACAGTAAACTTGATACCCATTGTCAAGACTTAATTAGTGAAGTCCATATTCATTTCTTAGCTACCTGAGATTTTTGTTTATTTTGGGATCTTATGGCTCAACCATTATTGATAATGTACGCGACGACAGGCAGACAAAAGGTTGCGCTAAGTTAGTAGGTATAAAACGTGAGCTGGAAAAACGTAACGTGGTTATATCAGTGGCCTTAGTACGAGCACTTGCTAAAAAGTTATCGTTACGTAAGCGATAGCAAAATGTATGAAAAATTGAACAGCGCCTCTATCGGACGTGGAAGGAAACTGAATTTTTCATACATTTGCTATCGTTTACGTAACGATAACTTTTTCGCTAATTCTCCTACTAACCCCACTGATCTATTCTTTTAATTCCCGGACTTAGCATTTAAGGTGGTAAAACAAAGTGTCTAATTTAATTTGACCCAACGAATCTTTAATATCTGAGAGTAAATTTTCTGTCATAATATTTTTTTATAGCTTGAAGAAACGATAACTGATGGGGAAGAAAAATTCTTGAGTGGAGACTACGAACCGGAAGACGCAGCGTAGGTAGGCCTCCC
This sequence comes from Agriopis leucophaearia, assembly GCA_949125355.1. Classification (NCBI taxonomy): domain Eukaryota; kingdom Metazoa; phylum Arthropoda; class Insecta; order Lepidoptera; family Geometridae; genus Agriopis; species Agriopis leucophaearia. The sequence continues at coordinate 8,501,560 of OX421289.1, forward strand.
ACTAGATGGACCGACGACATCGTGAGAGTCGCAGGCATCCAGTGGATGCAGATGGCAGGATGTCGTTCAGTGTCGAGGTTAGAGGAGGAGGCCTATGTTCAGCAGTGGACGTCTCTGTCTGATGATGATGATTTTTTATGCGAATTATAATTTGTTTTCTTTTAACATGTCTTTGTGAAACTAGTAAGCTAAAGAATAAAGATTAAATAAAGATTATTTGCCTAAAACACGAGTAAATAGGAATACGAGGTAAATACGTATATACATAGTAAGTACGTACGTACGAAGCGCTTTGATTCCACGTTTATTGTGCGAACTGCTAGTCTGTGGCATGCGCTACCTGAATGGTTGTTCTCCGATAGTTACAATCTGGGTGTCTTCAAATCACGAGTGAATCAGTTTCTTCTAGGCAAGCGTGATCCATCGTGGACTGCAACATCGCTTAACATCAGGTGAGTTAGCGGTCAAACGCAATATTCCTAAATAAATAAAAAACGTATACACACATTTAAAAACGCCGCGCAGTCCAGCCATAAACCTTTTTGATCTGAGCGTCCAGCAGATGAATTAAAAAAACATAGTACTGTCATTTAATGAATTTAAGGTTTTTGTTACAAGATATTAGATCCTGGGGGAGTGTTTACGAACGCAGTCTGATCTAAATCATGATCACTCAATATAGTGCTAATTTTATCGATGTCCGCGTAATTCAGTCTCCTGTCCGCTCCACTGAGTGATGAGGCACGAGACAAACTTTTTGTAGTCAACTGCTTTCAAAATGTCAGAAATACCTACTATGAACCCCTTGCGAAGAGAATTTTAGAATTAGAAAACGGTGCTCTTTAAAAATTACTTTATTTGTGGTTTTGTTCATTTAAATAACTGTATACTTCAAGAGAATTCTAATAAATAAACCTCGGGACTTTGGACCCCTGGCAACCCTGCTTTGATACTGAATGTAGGTAACTAGGTACATAATCGCAAAGCGAATCATGTACCAAAATAAATTTAGATTTTAAAAAGTTACAGATATATGTGTTCTAAAGATTAGGCCGGTTACTACGACTATAGTTTCAACCGCATTCGGCGGTCTTTGTCAAGGTGAATGCACCTTGATAAAGATCGTCGAATACGGTTGAAACTATAGTCGGAGTAACCGGCCTAATCTTACGTGAGTAATTCCCGTGTAATATAAATAAACTAAACTTACTAAAAATCTAGGATTTTAGACCCTTACAACATTAGCCTTTTCCAATAAAAAAACATCCAGGCGCCTCCTAAGCGTCATTAGTTGAGGGACCGCCGCGGGCGCCGCGCGTGCTTTGAGCCCTATTTTATTTGTATTTTGTAAACCGCTTATAATTACAGTCATAAAGATCTACGTAGTTCAGGGGTTCCGTTAATTATTGGCGGCAGCCAGGATCTCGGTAGAAATGTCTGGATATTCCGAAGTTACGGACGATCTGGGCAGTTCGGATGTGACCGCGTGTAGCATTTATAACTGGGCGCTGCCGTGGGTCAAATAACAATCTACATTTTAAGTCCTGGTTCCAATCAGAAGTATTTTGAGACAATTGAACTCAAATTTCTTGATGAACAAGTGGATCCGATCCAATCATTAAAACCCAACTTTAAAATTAGTAAATAAGTACGCAATTTCGTTTACTTGGATACTAGTTTCGCTTAGACACCTTTATAAAGCTCGGTGGAAAGACCTTTTAAGAAGAAGAAAGAAATAAATATCGGACTATATAGGATTTCAAGCTTTGCAATAATTGGGGGCGAGCTTTTTGACGACCTTTCGTTTGCCACAGATAATAATTATAAATCATCATTGTTTGCCACCTATGACATTAAAAAACTGGCCAAATGCGAGTCGAACTCGCGCACGAAGGGTTTCGTACCATTATCTATAAAAACGGCAAAAAAATCACGTTTGTTGAATGGGAGCCCACCTTTTTTTATAGTAGCAACAGAAATACATACATTATCTGTGAAAATTTCAACTGTCTAACTATCACGGTTCATGAGATACAGTCTGGTGACAGACAGACAGCGGAGTGAGTGAATTAGGGTCCCGTTTTACCCTTTCGATACGGAACCCTAAAAACGATGTTGTTAATATCACAAAAATTCAAAAATTCTTTAAATGGACTTGCCTGTAGTTAGGTAAAAAGCTCTTTATTGTAAAACAACCAAACTAGGAAAACTTATAAGTAAGTATATATATATATATATATATACTTATTTAAAAAAAAAACTATTTATAAAGATTCTAAAAAAACAACGGTGTGCCAATTGCCTTCGCTTCGCTCGGTCAATAAGTAAGTACCTACATGTAAAAGCAGAGTAGCTGTCCTTAGTGTCAGAAATTAAACTTGTATGTCCCTCGAGGGCCTAAATTGATACTTATTGGGTCAATACGAACTTCCCTTTACGAGTTCTGAGTAACAACGCGGCTTTATGAGTCAGAGGTGCCGGTTCGATTCCCGGAAGGAACTCTCGCGGTAGGTATCGAAAGAGTAGTTTTATTGATGACTGTTAACATTAATAATAATAAAATCTGGATAGAGGCTCAGTCAATAGAAAATTTATAATTAGCTATATACAAAAAAACTACTCAAAATTAGTAAAATATGCAATTTCAGTTCCTCGGGTGACATAATATTGTCATAAAAATATAACAAAATTTTCCAATTAAGTATTTTGATTGAAAAGCCAAACTACTGAACTGATTTTGATGAATCGACATCGCTTTATGGTTGACATTCCGAAAACCCGTACGAAGCGCTTTGATTCCACTTTTATTGTGCGAACTGCTAGTATGTGGAATGCACTGCCTGAATGGGTGTTCCCCGATAGTTACAATCTGGGTGTTTTCAAGTCAAAAGTGAATCGGTTTCCATTGTACAAATCATTCCTCTATATAATATTAGTGTAGATATAAATCTCGTCTCGAACGTAGATATATCTTTTCATTTTTTTTTATATTGGTTTAAATCGGATAAATGACGCAGTTCTGAGGTAACAAACATAAATAATTATAATATATACAACTGAATTGAGTACCCTCCTCCTTTTTAACCGACTTCCAAAAAGGAGGTGGTTCTCAATTCAACTGTTAAGTATTTTTTTGTTTGTTACCTCAGAACTTTCGACTGGGTGAACCGATTATGATGATTATTATTTTATTTGAAAGCTGGTGCTTCCCGTTTGGTCCAATGTCAATTTGGTCTAGTTATACTATATTTTATTTTTTTACAATGTAACAAGTAAAAAGTCATTTCTTCACAAAAATTATTATATGAGACATCTGTCGGAACACTTCAGTACTAATTTGGTTAATTTGGTCCAGTTCTGTCATTTTTATGAAGTCGGTTTTTATATTGATAATTATTTGAAGTAGGTTAAAAACTACACAGCTGAAAACTGTAATATTGAGGCTGGTCACTCAGCCTACGAACTCACTTCGTACATATTTCAACAAATACTTACCTCAGTACATTTGTACAGATTTAATTGAAGATATAGAAAGTGACAAAATTAGAAAGAGACCGACAGGTTTGAGTCGACAGCCGGCGCCTTTACCTGCTCGAGTACACACGCTCACGGAAGTGTTCATCTTAACCACAGAAAAGTTTTTTCACTACTCATAATCGGAAAGTAGGTCTGAAGTTTCCTGAGGAGCGGGTTGAAAGTAATATACTTCAGCCCTAGAGAGAATCACATTCAACTTACAGTGACAGTTGGCAACTGACAGACACTCAAATTATATTTTAAATATATAAAATTAATTATATAAAAAACTGGTTCTATTTTCACATTTGTATTGAACCATGTTCCAACTTTTTTTTTCTCAGAGAATTAGGTCTCCCGCACTTCTCGTGCATTTGCCGGTGTCAGTTTATATTTTTATTTTTAGTTTCCTTGTATTCGTAATGAAAAGCACAGTGTTTAACTCGGGGTTAAAGACTTATTTAGTCCCTCGAAATATTAGCCGTTTGGCTAATAGTTTGTCTCAGGACTAAATAAGTTACTTTCACCCCTAGGATAACAATGTACTATTTTTTATTTATATTAGAACGGCTGTTAAGGCATTTTTTGTAAGAAATTTGTTGTAGCCAGTTGCACCCATATAAACGAAACGTCAGTCATTTGAAATCAGTTAGCAACTGTGACGCGGAGTTCGACGTAAATAAGAATGCTCAATCAAGGTTCTGTCACAATAATTGACGACAGATTTTCCTTCTCATTTACGTTCTATTTATTTCTCTTTTCTGTGATCTTAAGATACTAATATTAACGAGTTGACCTAACAGATGTCCTATCCAAATTTAAATAAATTTGTTTGAGTTATGGTCCTGAGTTCATATAATCCCATAAAAAAGCAGTTTCATATTTTCCCGAAATTTTAAAATTTTCCAGACAACTTTTTAAATATTTCTTTCCTTATTTAGACTTATACGAACACTATAAAAACTAGCCAAATCAGCCCAGCTGTTCTCAAGTAATGCGCTTAAGAAACTAACAGCATTTAATTTCTATTTACATAGATAAATGTGAAAGTATTTGTTTACTGTTCTTACACTCAACAACAGAGCAAATAACAATCTTGAAAAAAATTACGGTTTCTGATGAAATGTCTACGTGAGTGAAACTGTGAAGCGCAGCTAGTCAATCATAATTATTTAAGTCTGATTATCTGATTCTGATTGGTCTATTAACGGCTGACTCTTGGTGAAATTATATTAGAAGTATGTAGTATACATTATATGGATACCATTATAAGTTACTTTTATGTCGAAAAATACCGGAGAACCAATTTTGATGTATTTTTAAAGTGGAAATTTCGATTAAAACCAGAAATAAATTGGTTTACCTACATTGGTGCCACATGATTGACAAGATATGTGAAAGAAGTTTAATGGTGTAGGCCGGGACATTTTTACAGATGATGCTAGTAGTTCAAACTAGTGACCCGCCCCGGCTTCGCACTGGTGTTAGCTTGGCCTTCGGCCTGACTACTATAACCTATAACTAGCTCCAGGAACACAAAATTTCATCCAAATAGGTCCAGCCGTTTTAAAAGTAGCCTATGTGCTATTCCAGGGTATAATCTATCTCTGTGCCAAATTTCATCTAGATCCGTTCAGCCGTTCTGGCGTGATTGAGTAACAAACATCCATCCATCCAATCTTTCACATTTATCATATTAGTGGGATATCAAATTTTGTAATGACATCCATCCCCTCAACACAGATATGTCACTTATTATAGAAAATCTAGATATCTGTACCTAGGTACTAAGATCTTTACAATTTTTTATTGATGCATTAAATTGTCGTACATGTGTGCCCGCCTGTACACAAACAGACAACGTGGAATCACGTCTGCAGCGGGAGGAAACACGATTGTTTTTACGTCTTTGACTCAACGTCGCGACACACGGGGGGACTATTTTATCCCATTGATTCATTTATTTTTTCATTCATTGGTTCTTAACTGTTGGTGTTTTGGAGAAACTGAGTCACACAACGGACAATGGAGAGAGCTATGCTCGGAGTTTCTTTGCGCGATAGAATCCGAAATGTGGATATTCGCCAAAGAACCAGAGTCACCAACATAGCTATTAAAATTTGCAAATTGAAGTGGCAATGGGCAGGACACATCGCTCGAAGAACTGATGACCGATGGGGAAGAAAGGTTCTTGATTTGAGACCACGAACCGGAAGACGCAGCGTAGGTAGTCCTCTATATGGACCGACGACGTACCTGCAAATAATTTATAAAAAATTTAAAAATTCTACAAAGTAAATTAGTATTGTAAAACGTGGCATAATCGCATAGTGACTAGAGCCAAAACATAAATAATATACTTAAAAAAAATAACATTTCCAAAAAGTGACCCGTGTGATTCGGCGCGCATGCGTGCCGCCCGCTGTCTGTCATTACAACGGACGCAAATTATATTACTGCATGTACACGTACAGATTATGTACAATTATGTACCAGGATTATGTACTTACCTTATGTACTGGCCGGTCACACGCGACCCGCACAAACCAAGGATTTTGTCTTGAGATAGATACCTACTTTTTAAACCGTGTTGCGATGCCGAGGTTGAGCTTTTTGGTGAAGGAATAATATTGGGAAACCAAAGCATGTAGTCCATTTGCGATCTTAGAGTCAATGATATTTATTAGTATTTGATTTAAAAAAATACGCTTGTTTCTTAAACTTCCGTAATGTTACTGGACAGATGCCAAGGATTTTTAATAAGTATCTATTACGATTACTAAAGTAGTTTTCATCTAATAATATCAAAACTCCTTGGTAGCATGTGGCCAGTACAACACATTATTATGAAAAAACTAGAAAATAGCTTATCTTCTTTAACTTTCAAATGTCTGATCAGGGGGTCTAGACAAGAATCATTTTCTGTTAGCGGAAAGATAAAATTGTATGAAAATGACATTAGCTTGTGAGATGTCACGTGACTGCTAATGTCATTTTCATACAATTTATCTTTTCGCACGCGTTAACGCTAACAGAAAGTGATATTTGTCTAGACCCCCAGATATTCTTGACTCATAGCTAAGAAAACTTTTGTTGAAGTCTCCTTTCAAACAACAAAACATTTAATCAAAATTGTTTCAGTGGTTTAAGAAGCTACGATACCACAGACAGATATGTTGCATTTTATATTTTTACTATAATTGACATTGTAAATTGTAATGTATTGTTGTTTTAAGTAATTTTGTGTAAACTTTAATTGGAATGAGGTTAATTTAATTGGAATGAGGTGAATTTAATTGGAATGAAGTTTAATTTAATTGTAATTCAAATATAATTTAATAAATGCATGAAATTAGTTTTAAGTTGATTATTGTAATAGGTCGGGGAAAAAGTCTTTTCGTGTTTTGTATGTATAAAGTTGTAGTAAAAATCTCATCGGTTGTACTGTTTGTATCTGGCTGGTTTTGATACCATTAAAAATATGACATTTTAAAAAAGGAATACAAAAAGTAAAAAGCAATTTCCCGCCATTTTTCAATTGTTTTTTTGTTCGATAAAATGAGTGAATGAAATGAAATGAAATTTTATAAAAAAAAAGGGAAAAATGCGACACAAGCCGCGAATAAAATTTGTGACGTTTATGGACCTAATGCAGTGTCATCAAGAGTAGCACAATGTTGGTTCAAGCGTTTTCAGTCCGGGAATTTTGATGTCAAAGATGCAGCTCGCTCTGGTCGCCCTGTAACGGATAAAGTCGATGCCATTTCTGAAAAAGTGGACCAAGATCGGCATATTAGTAGTTACGACGTAGCTGAAGAACTGGGGATTGACCACAAAACAGTTTTGACCCATTTGAAAAAAACTGGGTATACAAAAAAACTCGGTATTTGGGTGCCACACGAGCTCACTGAAAGAAACCAAATGAATCGTGTACTCATTTGCGATTCTCTATTGTAACGTAACGAAACCGAACCGTTTTTGAAAAGATTGATCACTGGTGATGAAAAACGGATCACCTACGACAAGAATGTGCGCAAACGATCATGGTCAAAGGGCAGTGAAGCAACACAGACTGTAGCGAAACCTGGATTAACACGTAATAAGGTGATGCTGTGTGTATGGTGGGATTGGCAGGGCATCGTTCATTATGAGCTTTTACCGCCGGGCAAAATCATTGATTCGGATCTCTACTGCCAACAGCTGATGAGACTTAAACAAGAAATTGAGAAAAAACGGCCGGAATTGATCAACAGAAAGAGTGTGGTCTTTCATCATGATAACGCCAGACCGCACACATCTTTGGCCACTCAGCAAAAATTTAGTGAGCTTGGTTGGGAAGTGTTAATGCATCCACCATATAGCCCTGACCTTGCACCCTCAGATTTCCACCTGTTTCGATCTCTTCAGAATTCTTTGGGTAGTGTTAGATTAACATCAAGAGAGGACTGTCAAAACTACTTGTTGCATTTTTTTGATCAGAAGTCCCAAAATTTCAACAGCAACGGGATCATGTCACTACCTACAAGATGGCAACAAGTTATCGAACAAAACGGCACATATATATAATAATTAAATGTATTAAACTTGAAAAAAATATGTCTTGAATTTGTTTATAAAATACGAAGAAACTTTTTCCCCGACCTTATATATTCACAATGAACTTGACTGTTGACCTACTTATAAGCATTAATTAAGACCATACATGTAACACAGTTTAACAAAATATTATCTGAATCTGATAGACACATAAGTGATAAGTAATTTATTGATAAAATAGCAAATTACAAATCAATAAACACATATGAAACTTGTCATGTGTGTGTTGTGTTTTATTGTTTCTAATAATCCAGCTTCCAATATTTGACCTAACCAAACAAACCTACATAGTCTACCTACAAACATTGTAAATTAAAAAAAAAAGCTTAATTGTTAAAAGAGTCCTATACCACTGATATTTTTTAGTACAACCTATTTGCAATAATAATATAATTTCAATAGTTAATAGGTATCTAAATATCTTATAAATATAGTAGGTAGGTATAGATATCTTAAACACGCTACCTACCAAATTGTCTTATTTTATAATAAACTATGCGAAACAGTAGCTGAGTAAACTAAGCCAGAAATAAAAGAGCATTGTTATTTTTTCTGACCTAAAGCTGCCTATTCAACCCTGTGGCAATATAAAGAGACTATACAAGCGTACTTAATAGTATTATTGGCTGTCTACAATCAGAAAAGACTTTCAGAGAGCAGTAGGTACACTGCCAGACTTGTCAGTTAACCCCACAGAAAAGAAAAATAAATAGAACGAAAATGAGAAGGAAAATCTGTCGCCAGGTATTGTGACAGATACTTGATTGAACATTCTTATTTATGTCAACGCGTCGAACTCCGCGTCACAGTTGCTGATTTCGAATGGCTGACGTTTCGTTTATACAGGTGCAACTGGCTACAACAAATTTCTTACAAAAATGCCTTGTTCTAATTTGTTTTTTTTTTTGTTTTCTGTGGTTAATCCTTACCTATTTGATTCGCACGAAGTAAATGACATAAATGCTCGCATGGGATCTCCCAGGACCGTAATTTGTTTTTAAAATTTCTGATAAACTAATGATCGAATTAAATATTAAATTTAATACAAAATAAATTAGGAGGCGAAGAACAAAACCACAGTTTTCCAGTTTTTCAAATTTTGGAGAATATATAAAAAATTAAATAACTACCTAACCGACGATTTTGACGGAAAGTGTGGTTTTGTTCGAAACTCTCGATTTCAAATGACAATTTATATAAGAAAAGAGGTGTTTTCGACAAGGTTTTACTTACATGCTTTAATCAATTTATCATTCTTAGCACAACGAAAAAAAAAACTATGAAATTTTCATAAGTGGAAAAGTGAGGTTTTGTTAGGCGTTTGCCCACAGCTCACTTGATGCTAAGTGGCGGTGTGGTTGGAGATCGCAACACCTGTGGCCTTAGCACGACGAGCACTTGCGAAAAAGTTATCGTTACGTAAACGATAGCAAAATGTATTAAAAATTGAACAGCGCCTCTATCGAACGTGAAAGGAAACTGAATTTTTCGTACATTTGCTATCGTTTACGTAACGATAAATTTTTCGCAAGTTCTCGTACTAAAGCCACTGGACTGGAATGGGAAATTGCTCCCAAGTCAGGCTATCGCATCACACAGAGGCTTGGCGAAAAACTTTTAAGCCAGTCGGGCGTTAGTAAGTATCCTACCGTACAAAATGAGAAGTGAACAAAAGATTGTGATGTGGGTTGTTGTTTGAGACAGTAAGTAGTATATATTTCAAAGTAGATTATCCGCATGGATTGAAGGGATCAAACGCACCCGTTTGTCCGGATTCGTATGCTAAAAATGCAGTAGATAAATTACGATACAGGCTTAAATGCGACATTAAACCTTTTCTGGTGAACGTTCTAAAAACATACTCGAACGTTGTTTGAGATGTTTTTGTTATAGTGTTAGAATTAAATTACTTATTAGCAAAACATTAGGACATTGCGGTGCCCTTTACATGCGCAACTTAAGGTCTCGCGTACTGAGGGTTTCGTACTACCACGAAATACAAAAAGCACGCCCCTCTTTTCCACTGGGCACTCTGGGCACTTGCCCTGGGCCCCGCGATCGATAGGGACCCCCTAGTTTCTGCCAGATCACCAAACGATAACCGATATTTATTAACGAAAAATATATTTATTTCGAAAAAACCAAAGGATAATGACTGACTACACTACCTACTTGCTTATTAGCTTTTGCATGCGCGAAGCTACTCTTCTCTCGCCTGAAAATAATGCTCTGTAAGGTCTGTGTAAGGGGCCCATTATTCTAATTTGCCCAGGGCCTTCAATAGGTTAAAGACGGCTCTGACAAAAAATTGTGGCAAAATACAACTTCACGCCCAGACGGTCACACATCCAAGTACCGACCGCGCCCGACTTGGTGGTACATAACTACGACTCACAACAGTAACTGTATCGTTAGGTAAATGTCCTAGTATCTACCTACACCGCGGTTTGCAAATAAATTATGTCTATGTTTGTATACTAGTTATGGGATTCCATGACGCCGCTAAATTTAATCCATCTTCCCGGTTGAAATTGCGATGTTTTCTAATTTCAACCGCTTCACGAACTATTCTTGAAAAATAATATCGTTCAGTGGAGAGGACCTTCGGATCGTGGAGCTCGATCCAGTGACCGGATCCGGCCACGAAAATATCATCATCAGCTAGAAGACGTCCACTGCATAGGCAGATCTCCACACTGAACGACATCCTGCCATCTGCATCCACTGGATGCCCGTGACTCTCACGATGTCGTCGGTCCATCTATAGTGGGAGGCCTACCTACGCTGCGTCTTCCGGTTCGTGGTCTCGATTCAAGAACCTTTCTTCCGCATCAGTTGTCAGTTCTTCGAGCGATGTGTCCTGCCCATTGCCACTTCAACTTGTAAATTTTAATAGTTATGTGGGTGACTCTGGTTCTTTGGCGAATATCCACGTTCCAGATTCTATCGCGCAAAGAATCTCCGAGCATAGAATCTCCATTGCCCGCTGTGTGACTGAGTTTTTTTTAAAGGCCAACAGTTAAGGACCACGTCTCAGTACCATATGTCACTGGCAACACACACTGGTCAAAGACCCTTGTCTTTAGGTACTGTAGAGATGTCACGCAATTTCCCGAACGCTGCCCATCCGAGTTGGATTCTTCGGGCGACCTCTTTGCCTAAGTTGTTCTTACCTAATTGAACAATCTGTCCAAGATAGGTGTAATGGTCAACAACTTCGAGGGTATCGTTCCCGATACCGATTACCGGCACGGGTACAACATAAATAATTAAATAGACTAAAATTATAGTCTGATGCAATGCAAGAAGTACTTATTTTAATATAGAAAAACTGACTACACTCACCTAACGGGACTTGTTCCCGTACCAAAAGAGATTTGGCACATCCATCATTTTATTCCTTTGTCGGTCCTCAGGTAAGCACGCTTGTCCCTTGGAGAAAGTGGAAAAAAACTACGGAAAAAATCGCAATCGCCTTTGAAGTGGATTTTAATTTAATTTTTGTGATTTAGTGGTGTCTTTGGATTGCGTCGTATTTTTCGAAGGAGAAAACAAAAAAGCTCACGAAAGCTTTATGATCAATATTTTTTACCCATTGCTGCTGAGACGACCTACTTTCATATTTAGGATGTTGCGTAGAGATAGCTGGAGGGCTGTAGAGTGACACTGTTCCTAAGGGCTAGTCCTATAGTCAAAACAGCAAGCTATAGTTGCCAAAAATTACAAAGCCTCAGTAAAGCGCCTCTGTAAAGTAGCTTGTCTATCTATTATCAAGACCTCAAGATATTTCAAGACCTTATTCCACCCTCCCCCTTTTACTACAGGACAAGTAGGAGTGCACACTATCACCCCTTCCTCGTGGAAATTCCAAAGATTCGTACTCAATTATTTGGGTCGTCATTTATGATACGCACTGCTCAAGAATGGAACTCCCTGCAGGCCTTGTTTCCTGAGAACTACAATCTAGACGTCTTCAAGGCTAAAGATTCTCGATCAAGTGTTCCATCGTCGGCCACACCATCGCTTACCATCAAGTTGGTGGCCAAAAGCATATCTATTCTATATTTAAGAATAAAATAAAAACACGGAGCACAGCTAGTTCAATCTAAAAATAATAAATCATCTAATCGAGTATATTTTGACAGTTGTAATCTGGCTACCGAGTCCATTTCCTAAAGTGATGACATGACATCTTTCTTTAAAACGCATTAGGTCGTGAGTTGCACTTTTGGTGTTACAATATTTTGTAGCATTTTGTTATGACTTGGATTCTCTTGGGAGTGAAATTTGAAAAATGATTGTGTTGAAGATTTCATTATGGCTAAAACTGTCAGACGATTCACAGATATATTTTTTACAAATAAAGATAATACATTCTAGCTACCCGCGACGAACAATATTAGAATTTTCAATTAGAAACCCGAGTAGATTTTTTAATGATATTGGATTCTGTGGAGTACGTTGCTATTTTAAAGGTAGCGCCTATTTTGCTTTTCAATTATCTAATAGTATTGCCGTCAATTCTGTTGCCTTTCAGATTTGGTTATAAAATAAATTACTAAGTTTATAAATTATTATCAATATATGTTCATCACACAAATGTTTGTCCTAGATGAGAATCAAACCCACGCCTCCAAGCACAGAAGGCAGGATCACTACCAACTAAGCTAACGGGGCTGTCAAAATAATAATAATGATTATCAATATAAAAAACCGACTTCATTTAAATGTCAGAACTGGACTAAATTGAAATGGAACTACACCGGAAGCACCAGCATTCAAATAAAAAAAGAATTATCAAAATCAGTTCACCCAGTCGAAAGATCTGAGGTAACAAACAAAACAAAAAAAAAACAGTCGAATTGAGAACCTCCTCCTTTTTGAAAGTCGGTTAAAAAGCTCTTAATAGCATTCCCTGAAAAATATACAAATGTAGGACTCATTGAAACAAACCAAATCACCCTTAACTAAAGGTTAGGTTTAATTAGCCATTGAAGAGTTCGACTACTCACCTTCTGGCATCAGATCGGTTCGCGATGGTACCTAATTAAGGTATTGTCTGTGGTTTTATACATAGATATTTATAAAGATGATGTTTATTGTTCTGTGGTCATGGACCATAGAGCAATAAATATCATCTTTATGTCATAAATGTCTTTTTAAGGTGTGTTCGGATAGGCTATGATGGCATTTTTAGCATTGTCAAAATTGGCGTTGATGTAAAGCGTTCGGTTTGAGAATTTTGCAATTTTTGCCACTTTTGTTCCCTACCCTAAACGAACGGTAGTCACCAGCGGTGACGTCAAACAAATGTCACAGCGACAGCACTTGACAGCACGCAATTGAGTTGTTTTGTTTGTTCGATTCTTATAATTTTGGTTTTAATTGTTTGTAGTAATTCCGCTGTAGAATACAAACTAATTAGGAAAACTACTGAAACTTTTCGTATCAGTGTTTGTACCACTGAAATCGATGGCCCCGCCAGGTATAGAGCGTGGTCCGAAGACTAAAGCTGTTTTAGCTCTCCTAGTAAAAAAACTAGGAGAAAGAGAGTCTTCATCATCTGATTCATCAGATGATGAAGTATTCGAACATTTTACGCAAACGCATTCAATAAAAAAGAAGGCAAGAACTGTATTTCTGTAATTCAATTCAATTTCTTCTTCGTGGCTTCGTGCGGTATTACCACAACTTGCCAATGTCTTGTTTAGAGTCGAGTAGGCAAATATTCTGGAGATTGTCCGGTTTATTGGTGGCAGGATCCCAATTTACGTAAATGATCAGTGGAGTCTTGGGTCTTGAAGATCTTCTAGTAGTGATTGAATCTTCTTGGCGCGCAAACAAAACACCAAAACACCGCGAAAAACAAACGTCATAATCTTAATGTCAAAAAACGATCACAAGGATCCCATGTCGCGAGGTGGGTCAAAAGTGGCAGATTACGATGGCATTTTTAGCTGTTTTCGACCTATCCGAACGGTGAGCGAAAACAGATAATAATGCCACTTTTGCACACACATTCCCAAAACGAACGCTACATGTGGTCATTATTGGCGTTTGTAACAGTTATTTTTGCCACCAAGGGGCTATCCGAACGCACCTTTAGTCAAAATGAGCTTGTACAGTACAAGAGTCTGTTCAAAAAGAGAGTGGAATTCGCTAAAAGGAGAACTACTTATATAGAACGAATTTTAAATGACAATCTGCCTCTGCCATCTTAAAACTGTCAAACTCAGCTATCATGAGCTGTCATATCGTCTGTCGTGTTGTTTTGTTGAGTGAATTTGCGTGTTATTTATTGAGATATTTATCCATTCAACCACAATTCAAAGCCACTCTCTTTCTGAACTCTATCTATTATGCTAAAGGTTAAGGACGCCTTGTAATATCAAGTGACGATATAGGGAAGGCAGTGGCTGGAAGCGAAAAACTAATGTTTCTTGGGAGAGACCTATCTCAAAGTGTATATAGTTAACTAGATGTCCTACCTAACTCGTAGTTTTATTTTACCGCAGCGAATGTCTAGTAACACACCTAATAAAGAGCCTGGTAAATGTTTACACATAAGTATTTAAAGTGTTTGTTTGTATACACGAATTCATTAAATACAAGCGCACACGTTCAAATACCTCTGGACATAAACGGCAATCAAAAGTAACATTAAACGCATGTATGTCCATAGTTTGTGTTGTCAATTATTGTCAAACACAACAAAGAAGCGTCGCACACTATCAAATTGTCAGACAAACATATTGGATATGACATGGTGTTTTTTACGTACATGTTTGTAAAAAAAACTACTAATGCATACGATTAAAAATTTAATTAATTGTCTTATGTTAAACACTGGAAGCCACAAGGATAACTTTATTATTTTCCAAAAAGCAATCAAAATAAACAATAAAATTTAATGCAATTTTACCTTGGCACATTTAACAACGATACAAAAGAGGTTTTCTACTAACTGCAAACCTTCTTGGCCGCTTTGAACTCTATGGTTGAAGCTTTAAAACTCGAATTTAACAAGGTTTTATTAAACCTGAAAGAAATAATTTTAAAGTGCAATAAAAACGTCGAAGTCCAGACTAACAAGGTGGTTTTTAATTATTTAAAGTCTGTGTTAATTTAGTTTTTTTTTTTCGGGTCGAATAGAGCGGTGTCTTTGGTTTCGGCGCCTTTGTTTTTTTTTGATTTGTGTAATTTGTAAAATGGCATGTTAGCGCCCGAGCACGGTTGATCTTTTTTAAATTATTGATATTAGACCGTTTCCGGTCAAGATTTCATTCTTTAGGCCACCCAAATCTTTTTCTAAATGATTTTTGTGGTGACGTTTGATAACCTATGAACATTGGTCAATTACCTTTGTATTGGTTAAGTCGCCTGCCAAGCGTGGGGATTATGGCAATACCCCTCTCTATGAGGGAGGCCTTGTCCAACAGTGGACGTTAATTGGCTGATGATGTGTGATGTGTGTGTATTGGTCAATTATACGCCCTGTCTCTTTATCCTATCTTTCCAGGTGAAAAATAATTCTTCAAGATTATTATGCAAGACTGCGTATGATCTAAAGGCTGGTGGTCTGTCTGTCTGTACGTCATCGCAGAATATATTTCGTAGACAGCGAGTTGCCAAGTGTCCTGCATATCTGTGGGGTTAGTACGAGAACTTGCGAAAAAGTTATCGTTACGTAAACGATAGCAAATGTATGAAAAATTCAGTTTCCTTTCACGTCCGATAGAGGCGCTGTTCAATTTTTCATACATTTTGCTATCGTTTACGGAACGATAACTTTTTCGCAAGTGCTCGTACTAAGGCCATTGCACTCTAGTTTGGCAATGTACATCTTGGACTCGAATTAGAATTCGATCTATCAGGCCTCATCATCATCAGCCAGAAGACGTCCACTGCTGTACATAGGCTTCCCCCTTTAACCTCCACACTGAACGACATCCTACCATCTGCATCCACGGGATGCCCGCGACTCTCACGATGTCGTCGGTCCATCTAGTGGGAGGCCTACCTACGCTGCGTCTTCCGGTTCGCGGTCTCCACTTAAGAACCTTTCTTCCCCATCGGTTATCAGTTCTTCGAGCGATGTGGCCTGCCCATTGCCGCTTCAACTTGCAGATTTTAATAGCTATCAAGCCTAATATACTTACCTACTTATGTTGACGTTACATTGTAGGTGTGGTTGAAATAAAACACTTTTTATGGATTATTTTGCATGTGTTTTACATTATTTTAATTCAAGTCCGTGGTCACAGGTATACTATTAATAGTCTGTCCCACAGAAAAGAAAAAAACCCTTCTTTTTCTGTGGTCTGTCCATTATGTTAATCGCTTTTTGACAGCTCATACTAAGTTGACGACGTAACTTTGTAAAGCAATTTGACTTTCAAGTTGATGTAACCTTGTAAAGAGGTAATGCTAGATCAAACGAATTTATTTGTATGGGATAAAGTTTACTAGACGCTTTAAAAAGCTATGTTTTCAACTACTTTGTATGAGCTGTCAAAAAGAGATTAATATACAGACTGTAGATGACTGATGTATTTAGAAAATTTATGAAATTAGTAACAATTGCCGTGAATAATTTTTAGTCAAAACTAGTCAAAAGAAGTCGCTCACGATGTCCAGAGGTCTTGCAGTTCTGCGCTGAACTGCAAGATCTCTGGAGATTTTATTAATTTGATGACTGGATCGCAAGCCGGATTTGGTTGTAGGTCTTGGTTGTTTATGTTATAAAAACAACTGTTAAGTCATCCCAGAGGTCATCGGGTGGCCTAAAAACTCTTATATGTATATTTGGGCTACTCAATCTATACTTACCTACAAACTTTCTTACTTTTTACATACTTCGATAAGTAAATTGATTAGTCGTTTGTATTCTTTTTCGTGTGTAAATTATTCAGAGTCAAGCGCCATGCGCTAAAGACCGAATATCGTACAATTGAAATCTAAAATGTCAAGTCTATTATAAGAGCGGCTCTCGGCTCGTATTTATCATTGTACATCATTTTTTACACTTGAAATGACAGGCAGAATAAGAGCCGGTCCTTTGCCATTTTTTTCCTAATAATAGGGACCTATTCATGCATTGTTATGGGGGGTCTAATAGGGTATTTGCGAATTTTTTGCAACTGGCAACACAGGTGATGTCGTGTGTTCGTTGTAAAGGGGTCTTTAGTTTGTAATAGTGCTCTATTTTATTTTTTGTTTGGTAATTTTATTTTTGAAGTGACTTTTATTGATTGGCTGAGAAACAAGTTCTGTCTCGTTTTCGCGCTCATTAGCGAATTACTTATTAAAACATAAATCTTGTACACGGTCTTGTATTTTTTCACATATTTTTTTAATAGATGAAATCGTTCACTAAATAAATACCTTAATAAAACTGAATACCTATACTGATCTATAACTAAAAGTTATAATTACAACCTGTATATTTTTTTTTTATTTCATTAGGTTGTTTTTACCTGGGTTTTAGGTGGTAGGATATGATAAATAAAACACGAATAATACAATGTTTTTACTTATTTATTTTACTTTTTGTATGAGTGGATATCTCTAGTTTTTACAAAAAATATTAAAAAGTAGATAAAAGCTAAAAAAATACATTAGAATAATAATATATCGTATCTGTGCTCTTTTATAAAATGACAATTAATTCATTTAAAAAGAAACTGATGCATTGACAATCTCCCTTCTTATTTGAGACCGGTAAAAAACAGCACTTGGAACGGTTTGTGGTCCTCAAGTAAATATCTAGCTACTTAGGTACATTCTAAACAAAATTGGCCTGAAAATGACATTGACAACTACCATCACTTATGTTTACAAATGGTTGCAGATTGGCGGATGACCGTCACTAAATTATTGTTCAGATGCGTGCCGTCATTATTGGCTTGTTATATAATGATATCACAGACTATTATAGGTACCTACGTAAGTGAACAGGGGAGGAAAAAAGTGCATTTCTACGTACGGAAAAAACAACTAATCCTTAACAAACAAAAACTTAATTAGATTGTATTTTGTTTGGTTAGTAAAGGTACTTGCCCAATTGGAACAATAATGTAGAAAAAAAAACTTATTTTTTTTTGGCTACTGCTTTGGATGTTGGGGCAATTTTGCCATCAACAATGTAGGAGACATTGAGATTGTTTAAAAATATAATGGATATCATCTTGGTTGATTACTAACAGGAAATATCAAATTAAAAACTAGAGACGGATATATTATAACGCAATACAAATATCAATTTCGATTTTCAAATAGGTATCTTATTAAATATGCACGTAAATATTCTTACTTTTTTATTCTTTCCTCGGATAGGGATTTGGGCGTCGCACATTTTGTGCATTTTTGGTTAGTACCGTCTTACAAACAATAAAATTCCGTTCCAAATAAATCACAACTCTAACACTAAGAGACCATAAAACTGACCAAAAGGACCAATGTTCACGCCTCATCAACAGATAAAAGAAATAACATGACAGTTGAAAAAACAGATTAAAAAACAGACCTATTTGAAATTTAGTACTGGCAACAAATAATAAATGTCAATGGCCGATAAAATAATGAAGAAAATATGTCGTAAAGTAACCGCATGTTCATAAAACTACCGTTTTAACGCGGAGCTTTTGAAATTAAAATTGTGTATTATATTGGTGCAGTGACGGTTGATAATACAGACGTTATAAGCAGGGATTAGTATGAGTTAGGTCATTAGGCGATTAGTTGTTATAAGGATTATAATAAGTTATGCATAGAAGTATGTCAATAAAGTTATTCATAAGACGAGGTAGAAATGGTTAGAATTCGAAAATCGAGCGGGATAATGGTCACAATTCAAAGTATTTTAATCATCTGAATGACAGTTGACAGTGGTTGAAAGTTTTAAACTTTCATTGGCTATGTCAATAATATTCTCTTTACTTTGGACCTCTTTGCTTGAGGCTATGTGACGATCCTCATATTACGTTTCGGGACACGAAATCATATATGTGAAAATTTGGACGGAAGGATAGATGGATGGATGTTTGTTACTCAATCACGCAGAAACGGCTGGATGGATTTGGATGAAATTTGGAATATACATTGCTTATGTCCTGCATTAACACATAGGCTACTTTTCATCATCATCAACACCGATTTACATCACCACGCGGGTGAAATCGCGGGGCGCAGCTAGTTTTTTTATAATATGAAAGAAATTGCTAGTAGATTATTTGCTAGTAGTTGACTGCCCCGGTGGCTCGGTTGGTAGTGAACCTACTTTCTGCGCTTGGGGGCGTGGGTTCGATTCCCATCTAGGACAAACATTTGTGTGATGAACATTTGTGTTTGTTCTATGTCTGGGTGTTAATATCTATTTAAGTATGTATTTAAAAATATATATGTATGTATATCAGTCTCTGGCAGGTATATTACAAGCTTTGCTTAGTTTGGGGTCAGATGACCGTGTGTGCAAAAATGTCTCAGATATTTATTTATTATAAATTCAAAAGTATGTTTGTGTGATCTTTTGTCGGTTTGTATGTTCCTTTAAGATTAGTTAAGATATTTAGTTACTTAATGCTGTTATGGTTGATTTTGTTAATATGATAATGTAAATTAAAAAATACAGAATAATAGAGTCTTTAAGGGTCGGTAACGTATCTGTGATGCCCCTGGTGTTGTAGGTATCTATAGGAGACGGTGATCGCGTACCATCACGCGGGCCGTATGCTCGTTTGCCACCTATGGCAAAACAAATATAAAAAAATTACAATAATGTTTTATTTATATATAATTTATGTAGATATTTATTTATTTAAGTTTAAATGCTTTGCTTTGCTTACAGCCAAGCCAACGCGCACAGCAAGCCAACATTAAGTTATATTACTAACAAATTATTGTCTTAACATTAATAACAGATAAAATTGTAATATTATAATTTTATTATTTATATCTACCTACCTACAATTATATGATTATCAACGTGATATTTAGCGTGATTGGAGCTTCCGATATTTCGACGTATTTACATTTTACATGCACCATGTTCACGGGAAAACTGAAGAATGCGGAGAATATCCTAGAGGATTCTCTAGGATAGCAGGTAAAACCACGGGGTTACCATAGTTTATCATGAATGTTAATGTAACTCAACCTCTGTCTGTGGCCTTAGTACGAGAACTTGCGAAAAAGTTATCGTTACGTAAACGATAGCAAATGTATGAAAAATTCAGTTTCCTTTCACGTCCGATAGAGGCGCTGTACAATTTTTCATACATTTTGCTATCGTTTACGGAACGATAACTTTTTCGCAAGTGGTCGTACTAAGGCCACTGTTTTCATTTACTTTCTCACGACTAAATCGATATACTTACATGCAAATTGGCTTTAGGTACATTATGAATACGAACCTGAAAAACTCTTAAAAATGCAGGAAAGCGTAGAAAATTTGGGGTAAATTAACGAGGTATTCATATTAAGTATAATTCTATTATTGAGATACAAAATGATTAAGGTTTTAAGTTTATTGCAACGCAAATTATCTTAATTCGAATTATTAGAATCGCTTATTAAGTAGATATTCTTCACTAAATAGCCCACACCTTGCGTTAAAAAGGCATAAAATCCAATAATTATTCACAAAATCCAAACAATCACAATTAAAAATAGAACAAACCTTTTCCGAGTAAAATAAATAGATAATAAAATTAAAAAATAAACTCCAAGGAATAATAAAGTTTACTCCAGCCTATTACAGGTTCTAAGAACAATTTTAAATTTGGATTTTTCGTTCGGAAAGAGAAGCCGGCAGTTTATAGTGCAATAAAAGCTGGTTGGAAACACTATTACTGATTATTATGTTATGGTTGGTGTTCTTTATTTGAAAAATAAAAGCGTTTTGTAGCTCATCATGGCGGTTAATGATGTTCGTTCGTTTGAAATTGGAATCTTAGCGCCGGGACCATTTAGTGCAGTGATAAATACGAAGATGGTAGCGTGGTACATATAATATAATGCACAGTTTATACACAAGCTACATTAAAAAACTAAAATAAATTAATAAGTATACAGAACTAGCTTCGCTCCGCCATTTTTACGGTTCTCTAGTTTTGCGGAGTAAATCAATATCAATCTCTTTATGTCCCAAATTCCTTTTAGTGGCCTTAGTACGAGCACTTGCGAAAAAGTTATCGTTACGTAACCGATAGCAAATTGTATGAAAAATTTAACAGCGCCTCTATCGGACGTAAAAGGAAACTGAATTTTCCATATATTTGCATATATATTTTTGTATATTTTTTTTTTCGCAAGTTCTCGTACTAAAGGCCACAGCTCTACCGTAAATCGATTGACTATACGTCAGACGTCAAATATATAGAAAACAAAGGAAACTAGGTCAGCGCTTAAAAAAATCTGAACGACATTACACTAATCACAATTAATTGCTACTCAAGGCACTTTAGCGTTTATGGTATTTAGTAGATACTATGGCAATTGAAGATCAAGCAAGATGTTTAGAAGATTTCGTCATAAAATTTTTGCCATGTTGGTATTCTGATAGAAACTCAACTGTTGTAAGCTATAACATCTTATACTTTATGTATTCTGTGGTAGTAGGTAATGTAGTGGTGGGACTCTTTTGCAGGGGTCCGCCTGGGGAAGTACCACACCTTTGCCAGTTGTTCAACCGCCAAGCAGTAGTGTGCAAACACTACTGTGTTCCGGATTGAAGGGCAATGTTTCCAGAGAAATTACAGGGCACACAGAGATTTGACATCTTATATCTCGGGGTGACGAGCGCAGTGCATTGCCATCCAGGGTGTTGAACTGTTGAAGTTCAAAATTCTGAGTGGCGTTGAGCTGTTATGAAGAGCCATCAGGCGAGCGACTTCGCTCGCCCCGTCACCCAGTATCATAAATAAAAGTTTTCTTTTCTAAAGTATTTTTTGACATTTATAGTGTTGTTTTGTTTCTACGCTCTAGTACCTAATTATACCTAATTAACTACATATGTACCCACAAAGTGTTGAGTTTCTGTTGTTCAATTCAGTTTCTTACGTCCGATAGAGGCGCTGTCCAATTTTTCGTTCATTTTGCTATCGTTTACGTAACGATAACTTTTTCGCAAGTGCTCGTACTAAGGCCACTGTTATTTTATCCTATGATGCAACGTTTTTGAATCAATTATAATTATTATTTATTAGAGGTTGAACACTTCACGATTATTTTCCTTCACTGTTTGAGCGCTTGCATCGAAACTGCACATAATTTATTACACAGTACACAGTCTTAAATGAACTAATTGTTTATTCTTTGCTTTGACAGCGCTAAGTGGTTGTAGGCATAATTATGTCAATAGTTCAGTTCGCGTCAACTCTAATTACTTACATCTTGTTTCACTCTTAATTATTCTGTGGTAAATGTCATTTTATACCTAAAGTGACAATTAAAAGTGAAGTTTACACTCGTAAGAAAACTTTTTAATATTTTTTATTGAAAGATTTTTATATTTTAGCGCTAGAATGCCATTTCGAGTGATAGTTGATTGAATCAGGCGTTCTTTGCGGAAGTCCATCTTCATAACTGTTTTTCTGATAAATTTCTAAAGTAATTCCGCTTCTACGTCGCTTCAAGTACAATAAGGAATTTGGTATACATTTTACTCAATAGATATTTGGTAATGATGTTAATTTAGCCTTACCTCAAAAAATATTAATTATTAAAAATAGAAATTAATCCAACCTGAAACATGAATTAACAAAAAAAAATATTTTACTTGAAGCGAGATAGAAACGGAATCACACTAGAGATTCATCAGAACTTGCGAAAATTTACTTTCTTGAAGAAAATGTCAACGAGACTTGAGAGAGTTACTTGGCTTGACTTTGACTGTCAGTATGACTTGATTGACGATGTTTACAAAAACTTGGCCATATTAAGATACTTGACACTATGGCAAACGCACAAGTCGTGTGACGCCAAAATTAGGGAATGAATTTTCAAAAATCATTTCATAGTGTTTTTTTTATTTATTATACACAGAACAGTTGTGAAAAATATACCCAATTTAAAGCGCCAGCGGTGTAGACTATGCGTTGTTAGTAAATGAATAAATCGATTTAATATTACGTTATGTGATTATTAACGGGATATTTTTATAAGTAATATAATAAGGTTTTGGACGAGTTTTTTGACGGCCATTTTGAAAACATTACAATAATGGGTATTGCATATTTGGGTCAATTCTGACATGTCAGTCGCTAAACTAAACGACTAAAATTATCTGCGTCTCTTTTCATTTCAATATGTGAGAGAAGGATGGCAACAATTTTAGAGCTGTCAAATGTAGCTTAATTTATATAATGGTACCACAGAATCGACATTATTGTCACCACAGAAAAGAAGTAAATAGAACCGAAATGAGAAGGAAACTCTGTCGCTATGTATTGTGACAGATATGTGATTGAACATTCTTATTTATGTCAACGCGTCGAACTCCGCGTCACAGTTGCTATGGGTTTATATGGGTGCAAGTGGCTACAACAAATTTCTTACAAAAATCCCTTGACAGCCGTTCTAATTTAAACAAAAAAAAAAACTGTGATTGTCACCAGAACTAAAGGTGTTCGCAAAATTACAGCTAAATTGGTTTGGAGAAACTGATAATAAGTAAATAAAATAAATTTGAAAGTACAATAATTTCGTCTACATGTGCGTGTAATGAATTAAGATAGTAAGAAACAAAGATATAATGTGATCATAAGTTTAACATTGGTTTTTTTACAAGTGATATTTTATCTATGGGCGTGGATGGACAAATCCAAAACTATGAGGAATAGCGAAAAGTAACTCAAAAGAGTCTCAGGACTGACTATGATGAAAACTAAAACTGTATCATTGGATTTAGATTAGATGCCGACAGGAAAACTACAGTGGCTTGTGGCTAGAGCGCTCGTGATAAGCCTGGATGACGCAGGTTTGAAACCTGACGGTCGTAAAATTTTCGAATAGTCTTTAACAATTAAAAAGATTTAAGAGTTAGGTATACATATGTAAAGTATACACGAGTCAAGTGGATATAAAAATACAGTAATTAAACATGAGTATACATTTCCAACCAATATTAAAACAGAAAAGGGTATACAGCCCAAAGAAAGGGACTTTGAATACATATTTAACAAATGCACACATTTTGATGAGCGTTAATTATTTCTGATTTACAATTCAATATTTCCTATCACTAAACAATCTACCTACATGAACCAAACATACAATCAGTAACATAATATACCTAGGTAGAAAAAAGTTATTATATGTAGGTATATACACAAAGAAAAAGACACATTACATAAACAAACGAACACACATACAAACGAACAGTCACCGTTCCTCAACCTTAACACCAACACAAAGACACCGTCACGAAATTAAAAAGTTTTAAAACAAATGCACTTCGATTTTTAAAAAACTTCAAAAAAAGGTTTTAAACCCTACGGCCTGGGCCTGAATTGATAGTCAGGGTACAGACTGCACGTATACTGCTTACTAGGGGCGGGGCGGCATAACAGGTTACCAAAGCACGGAGCAGCGCCAAAAAATACCCATAAAAAACATATAATGGTAACTCTGGCGCCTTCGATCGATCCAGCAGTGCCAACCCGCGCGTTCCGCACGTACCAACCGAAAAAATTGCGCTACAACAACCAACCAATCAGAGAAACGCCCCTCCCTAACCGTATTCCACCTTCAAATAAGCTCCTCCTATTGGCCGACGCTAGCGCCACTACTCCCATACATGTGGCGGTTTCAGGAACTATTTAGAAAGAGACGGCTACAGTCTGGGCTGTTCGTTTCTCGGACAATTTCCTCCAACCGATCATTAAGTGTTTAAATCCATCGCGAGTTGGTTGTGTCGGGTTTCTTCGGAGGGGTCGCTATTAAAATATCCACAAACATTATCTTTAATTGGACAGAATTTTGTGCTTGTGTGCGTTGAGGCTGTTTTTTTAACAGTTTTTTGAAACTCGATGACTGTTATCACTCGTGTTTAGTGTTTTGTGTTCAACAGTGATTTCTAGTACATACTAAACGACTTTGTGAACTGTGACGGAGAGAAGTGCTGGAAAATGACATCAGTGACGTAGTTTTTGAAAGTAACGAACCGGGGATTGTCCGGGAACAACTAGGAATTACTGTGAACGACAAAAATTGGAAAATGACTCCACGTGCTACATAATTACCATTGTCAAATCATAATTGCTCTTTAATCGAACTCCAATTATCTCTCTCGCTCACTCCTTCTAATAATTTTGACTCTACCTTTCTAGTTTATGATAAATTTCGTTTCTAAATTCTACTACTACGGTAAAACAACGGAAAAGTTTAAAAGTTTACTAGATTGTGTTAAAATCGAAGTGTTGATAAAAACTAAACTGTGGATTTAGTTTGTGGTGCTAAATATAAGTGGAAATAGTGATGCTGTGTTGGTGACATTTATTTTCGACGTAACCGTAAGTACCAAAATGTTTACTAAAATAACCAAAAGTGTGGAAAATTAAAGTATAGGTAGCATTAAGGTATAAAACAACACAAATAGGCTTAAAGTTTCATAAAATTACAAATCAAAATTGAGATTAACATAAGAAAAGGGAAAGTAACATTTAACCTTTACTGATATTAATATTAGATATAGCTTTGTTCAAAGACAAAATAGGTTAAGAAAAATAGAGAAAAGAAAAGGAATAAAAGAATCACCCAAAAAACACTTAGTGTCAGTTTAAGGTTAGATAACTGTTCTAAATGTTCTAAAATTTGAAATCAATAGGTATAAAACTAACCTACAGTAATCAACCAAAATAAAATAGGGCAAAAGTTATGTAGCACCAAGAGGTCAAAGTTTGAAAAAATAAATGGTAGAGATATACTTAAATTGAACCACCAACACGAACAGAGCTCTTAAATTTAAGAAAAAGAAGGCTCAAAATAACATTAATAATCATAGCATAGTATGACTTTAGGCCTAACAAGATTCTTGTTGGAAATCTGTCTTCATGCAAAACCAATTAAACGTGCATTGAAGTTGAATCTGAAGCATTGTTTGTTAATGTCTAGATATTAGAAGAAAAAATTGTTCTAACATTATTTTGCTCTGTTCATTCATGATAAATTTATCAACCTAAGTAGAAGACGAGAACAATAACTTTTAGTTGATGTCCGATTCTGTTTTATGTAGTATGGAAGAATGAAATCAGCTCTTCAACATCATCATCCACCACCGACACTTAAACTAAAATCGCCGCCTGAATTCATAATTATATAAACGATGGATGTTTTTGCTTACAAAAATCTAAATTTTGAAACACTATCCATGCATCGGTATCCAAAATGACCCTTAGTTTGAATCTACAAACCGAAAATATACTTAATTTAGGAAATTAACAAAAATAATAATGTCATCCAAATACATAACGAATCACGGTACAAGTTTGACAATGAACTAAATTATGATCATGCATGTCTTAGTACTAGTATTTATAGCCACAATACGAGTCAATAATAAAAAAATGCGATTAACTAAATCTAATCAAAATTTAAACTAATATTTGTCACAGAATTTGGTTTAACAAAATTGGGTAGAAGGCTGACGACAAATCTTCAATGCTGTAGTAATTTCGTCTGATTCCGACAATTCATGCAGCAACAAACTTTGGCACTTCAGCCTAGTTACAAATATAAAAAGTAAATAATTATAGATTAGAACCACTAAATCTCATAACTGCATCAAATAAAACGACTATACCGCCATAATCAAGACAAATTTACTATGTACCTCAGAAACCTTAAAAAAATCAGTTCATTAACTAATATTTAAAGTACATATTAGTGTGTTATTTTTATAACTAGAACAAATAAATAAAAAATAAGCACTCATTACGACTGATTTAAACGAGCGCTGTAATAATATATCTGCACCAACGTTATGATTAAACTGTTGCATGTTTTTTATAATTTAGGCGTTGTTTCGTTGCTACCAGGATGGGCATTTCCTATTGCATTTTGTATAACTGCAAGACTGTAGAACATTACATTGTAAGACACGAATAAATCTACCAGCCTTGGGCATAAGAGTGGGTGGATGATCGATCTGAGTATTTACCGAAATCTGTATAAACTTACAAGATGCTTACGAAGATGAATCATTCAAAATTATTTCAAATTTAAAAAGTTTTTACCTTCTCTATATTTGAATCACCGGATTTGGATGTCAAAAATAAGGTTTTCATTAGTGAGATGTGGTCTTAGCTTGTCACTCATAAAAAAATCTAATTAAATTTATATTTTTAGACCCAAAAACTCCAATATTTATACGTTTTTAACCTCCGATGCAATAAGAGGGTTTGAAAAGGAACTAGATCAAGAGTGATCTTAGCTATTCATGAAAATCGGTTCAGCCGCCAAGATTATCAGCTCTTATATAGTTTTTTTTTACATTATATTTTACTTGGTACATGGCAGTTTCTTTGTCTAGCTATAAAACTGACTTAACCATCAGGTAAAATAAGATTGAGTTACATAGTGTAACGTTTTTAATTTAAAAACTTTATTAATTAAATGAATTCTTTCTACTTTTATTTTTTTGTTCTCCCATATAGGCCTTTAAAACTATGAGTCAAAAGTTATCAGGCATTCTAAAAGTCCAAAATTGAGTCAGAACTGACTAAGTGCTGTTGAATTTTACATGTTACTTATATTACACGGGAATAAATAAAACGTGTGAAAACTACGTTAGTTTCCACAATAAAATGCTGTGGAATTTACTTACTGAATAAGATTCTCAATTACATATTCTTTTTACCTTCCAGAAGCTTTGCTTATTTCGTAAAATCTAAAAACTAAATAAGTTAGCCAGATTTTTAGTGTGTTAGTGAACGCCAAGTGCCCTTGAATTTTCCTAAGTATGAAACATACTTCTTTTTACCTCATAGGCTTAAAATTCTAAGGTCAGATTCATTGAAGTTTTACGCCGTAGCCTTCATCGACGACGTGATCTTAAAATATAACTGAACTTAAAGCAATAGACGATTCAGTCGCTTTTCAGATAATTACTGTAAATGCCGTTCACAACCTAGCGGTACAGTACTTCGGATGATATCAGAAACTTTAGGTCCCGGTTTGGTTTTAGAACAGTAATTAAGCCAATCTGCTAGTCCGTGGAATGCGCCGCCTGTACCTATGAGTATGTTCTCCCGTAGATACAATCTGGGTATTTTCAAGTCGCGAGTAAATCGGTTTCTTCTAGGCAAGTGTGCTCCATCGTAGACCGCATCATCGCTTTAAACTCTCTTTTCCCATTTTTATAAATTTCAGTCATTCTGGTTTTCGTATGTCTACTTATTCTAAATGATTAGCTTAAAATTTAAAAAAATGGTGTCATATCAAAATTGAATGTTTTGGCTAGGAAACCATAAATACCGAAACACAATATCAAGGAAATTTTACTCAATAGAAGAAAAAAATAGCGCTAATTTGACGCTGATAGCGCTTTTCTCTGAGTATTTTTTTGCATTCATTCGAATACATATTTAATAAATGATGTCTACGTTATCTTAATATACAGATTTTATAATTATGGAGAGAACCGCAAAAGTTCCCTCCATAACATTTACATTACAAATATACTTTTCAAAAAATATGAGAAAGACCTCAATAATTAGAAGTAGTGAAACGCACGATTAGTAAGTGCTATAATTTTACTCCACTAAATGTGACTTTAATACAATATATCTGGTCATCTGTTGTAGCAAGCGTTGCTTAAAAGCGGAAAAACCTCGCCTTAACATAAGGCGAGGTTGCGTTCAAGCGCAAACCTTAATAAAAATTAAATATAAAGAAAATCAAGCGACTTAAGAACTGATAAAATGGTTCACTAACTGTACCGATACTAACTTGGTTGCTTTAAGTCTAACACTAAGTCTGAACAGAGCTTGTTAGTGAATGCAATGTGCCCTTGAAGATTGTTGAATATTATTCATGTCAGTCAGATGATGTTTTCCTTCACGGCTCACAAGTACAAGCTGACAGCGCGACTGGCGTTAGAATGAGCCGCGCACACGCAGCCGTATCATTACTTGACAATGTCATTTACTATTTTATCAGTAATTTTTTTAAATAACACACTTTGCACTTGCATTTGCTTCCTCGCCTTTTGTTAAGCGATGATGCGGTCTACGATAGAGAACGCTTGGCTTGAAAACACTGATTCACTCGCGACTTGAAGATATATATTGTAACTATTGGAGAAAACCCATTCAGGCAACGCATTCCACAGTCTAGTGGTTTGCACAATAAAAGTATAATCAAAGCTTTTCGTAAGAGTTTCCGGAATATCAACCATAAAGCGGTATCACCTTTTCGTGCCCGCTCTGGCAGTCCGATAGGAAAATGGGCAGGAGGGAATTAGACCATTCAGATCCAATGCACACTCTCCAATATCATGAAATTCTCTTCAAAAGAATCATAATACTTACTCTCAATTAATTCCTAACTTAACATTGTCTTTTATTTCTTTTAACACTGTGTCGTTAAAGCCAATTTGCTTTTATCGTCCGTGAAGGTCCAGTTTTACGCCACCTGCCTGGTAGACATCTGCCTAGGACTCGTTTAAAACAAAAGGCTCCTAGTCTTATTAGTGGTACCTATCTTCTACTGGTATCTCCAATTAATCGTTAGGAAATGTTAGATGCCTTCGGGTGGTCTTAAGTGTGACACATGGTCTTGTAACTTACACGACAAGCAAGCATGTAGTATCTACCCGAAAATCTAACCAACTCCATAGCTAAAGTAAGGCCTAGTGCGCAAGAGTGACTGTTGTACCCGTTGCTGTTTAGTTTCTCTAGTTTAGGTTTGTGAATTAAGATTAAGGATGCCATCTAGCATGGATACATCCTGGTGCAGAATAGTGAAGAAGTGCTATATTGTTTAAGGGTCAGCTAAAGGCGCAAAGTTTTTTTTTCAATTTCCTCCGCCAGCCAATAAAATATCTATAAACTTACACAAAAACTTGCTTTTTTTTACATAATATGTACCTTTTTTGGCCCATAACGATTCAATGTTATTCTAAAAATAATGCCATGTCTTTTTTTTCATTCAGTGTTTATTTATCTTCAAAATTTTTGAAAACGTATGAAAAAGATAACAATAATCGTTGACGTTGCCTTAAAAAAATGGTACTTTTTTGACATTATTTACACCATAAGCTCAACTGGTGAAACGCGATGATGTAGTCGAAAGTAAAGCACGTTTGCCTAGGAAATACCTTTTCACTTTTTTCTTGAACCACACCCCGGAATGTGCCTGTTCGGAAAAGATAG
Source organism: Agriopis leucophaearia (assembly GCA_949125355.1). NCBI lineage: Eukaryota > Metazoa > Arthropoda > Insecta > Lepidoptera > Geometridae > Agriopis > Agriopis leucophaearia. The sequence continues at coordinate 8,532,042 of OX421289.1, forward strand.
ACTCAGACAATTTAAACCATATCAGGTCAGGATCTATTTAGGTGTACTTCTTTTGGGCAATATCTTACGTTTTTAAGTTTTAGGCAACATTTTGCGTTCCGTTTAACGCAGCTTTTGCGGATAAGCTTTGTCACAAGTTGAAAAATCTTTTAATGTTTTCAGCATTCTCAGTCAAACATAAAAATTCGTAACATCTAATTACGTTATCCACAATAAGGAAATTGTCATCATGAATAAGTAGGTAAATGTTATCAACCGTTGCTGACATGTATATACACTATAATGACTGTCTATACTCCATACACATGCGATCGATTGGTTGTTTTTCCTCTTGTCTAATTGATACAGTTAGATGCAGAAATAACGATATCATCTTGTGTGTTGAAGTGCGCTGACATCTCCCTCTGTTTAATGTCAGATTTTAAATGTAAGTCCCTACAAGATCAGTTTGCAACAGGATTTTATGTAAAATTTTGTGGTCGCATTTTTCGTAGGCCACCTGATGACAGTTGTCAGTATTTTCTAACTCCCCGACGCAAACAAAGGGGGTGTTATAAATTTTACGTGTGTATCTGTGTGGCTGTCTGTGACATCATAAGCTCCCAAACGGATAAACCGAGTTTGATTTAGTTTTTTTGTTTGAAAAGTGTCTTGATCGATAGTGTTTTTAGCTACAAAACAGAATAGATTTTCGTGAATCATAGCTATGAATATATTCATTTCATTTTAAGTCACTTTTCAAACAAACAAAAAATCTAAATCGGTACAGCCGTTTGCGAGACACGATACCACAGACAGACAAGCAGACAAACAGATACTGTCGTTTGCACTCCTCTTATTGCGTCGTAGGTAGAAAACGAGACAAGCTCAATGACAAACAAACCTACTACTATCTCAAATTCATCACTATGTATTTTTTCGTATATACACATTTGCTTACCAGCTAATTAATAAGCGCAAGAGTCTTTATTGACTAAACAAAATACAAGCTAAAACTAACACAAAAAAACAATTAGACTGCCCATAGACCGTTGAAGGTCTAAAGACAATCCAAAATGCTCTAGTCCACTATCAGATGGCAACGTACCCAGCATGCTGGCGGCATTACTACGCTGAATGGCAATGCTTATGCGTTAAGCCAGATACACGCCAGCAATTTGATCACGCGCCGCATTAAGAAAGATTTTTGAAAATGAGGTGAGCTCCCGGTTCCCAAGGGTTCAATGTCTCGACCCCAAACGCCTCAAATATGTAACTGCAGAGATTAGCAATAATTATTACTTTTTTATGCTTGATAGTTCATTAAACATTGCCGCCTACTGTACATAATCAAAGTGATCTTATTTATAATAGATTAACTTGTTCGAGGAAAATATGCATTAATAATAATTGTATTCTGCGTGAGACAGTATTAATAAATACCTATTATCGTTTTTCATGTTATAGTTATAGCAATAATAAGTTGTAATGAATTGAATCATTTTATTGATCTATAACAATTAAATAAGTATTACGATGTCGTCGGTCCATCTAGTGGGAGGCCTACCTACGCTGCGTCTTCCGGTTCGCGGTCTACACTCGACAACCTTTCTTCCCCATCGGTTATCAGTTCTTCCAGTGATGTGGCCCATCCTCCTTCTCTGAGAGAAAGTCTGTGTCTCGGCAGTTGAAACATGGTAGGCTGAAATGATGATGACCATCACCCATGAATGAAATGTGTCATTTGGATTCGATGAAAGAAATGATAAGGTCGTCCAAATAACGAAATTACCAAGGCACAGCCTTTTAAAGGCAGGACGGATGGACGGACAGACAAAGTAGGCTCACTAATAGGGTCCCGATTTTTCCCTTTGGGTACGGAACCCTAGAAACCATAGAATATAGACGTAACAGTAATAAGCAATCACTATTATTGTTAAAAAAAACGATGAACTGAACAAACACAAAAAAATACATACAGACGAACATAATATATACCCTCCTCCTTTTTGGAAGTCGGTAAAAAAAATGGCGCAGTCAGGTTTTATCACTAGATTTAGACATGTCGCTAAGAGTATGTATACCTATATATATATATATCGTCATGGTAAAGTCGTTTTCATCAGATAACTTACAACTTAATTTTTATTATTATATCTTGATAGGTTTTGTAAAAAACTTGAGAAAAAATGTATCTGTTTTCAATAATAAAATATTCTCCAAATGCATCATAACATGTTAGAATTTTGAAATATGTTTAGCTCTAATGCGATTGTAAAAAAAACAGACAAATTACAGACAGACACACAACCTTATTCTACAGCATAAAATATAGGTACTTCGTTCCTAGTGGGTAAAAATTGTAAAGTCAGAATAACCTTTTAATTCAAAAGAGAATCATGCTACCTTTATTGTCGACCATCGTCGAAGTTGAATTGAGAATTTCTTTCTTTCTAACTCGTTTAAAAATAGATTAACAGAAACTACAGAACGATAACTGTAACAAATCTACAACTAAATCGAAGCCGATTTCACGAGGAATCATAAAATAACTCCTATATAACAGCAATTACTACAAAATACCAGTTTTGGGCAAAAGAGCGTCGGCATAGCACACAAGTCGATAATAATTAAAAATTAACGGGTTTTGAACGAACCCTTTTGTTACTTTTGTATTAAAAGCGTATTTGTATTGTCTATGGTTCATTGACAAGCCACGGATTTTGTGTTAATATAATTATTACCTACGAATTCTACGATTTATTTTATGTCAAGTGAAGTTTTCCTTTTTTTATATTTTATTAATTCAGCCCTTGTAGTGAAGCAGTTTTAAGATCTGTCCCCACACCACAGCTTCCCTTTCCAATGGCGTAGTAGGATACAAAAAAAATATGTTATCAAAACGCTGCTCGTAGACAAATTTTCTCTATCAACCTAGTAAAAACAAAAAAAAATGAGTGCATCTTTTCAGAGCTCATGAATGGATGTTATGTGAATGTACTTACATATGAATTAGTTGAATTTTTCCGCTATAACTTCTAAGCCCTTAAATTGATTTAGAAGTGTGTTGCTTTAAATTGAATCGGAGAATTTTAGAATGCCCATTGCCCAGTCTTTTTCTTTAGAACTTGTTTTTTGCAAGGCATTACCTCAGAAGAAGGTTATTACTATTATTCTAAGGGCATAACAGACAATGCTATTTTTTCAGGTTAGACTGCATACTCCTTGTCTATTTAGCCAGTGTCAAGTGTACCTAATATGAAAATTTCACAATGCTCTTTATGCCGAAGTATATACCGTTCTATAGTCAACATCACAATTCAAATACCCAACGGTTTCCATAGTCAATATTACAGGTCAATAGCCAATCAAACTCTGTCAAACAGCTATTGACACGCCATTGTGAGGCAAAACTAACACTTGACTATCCATAGACAAAACAGAGGCTATTTTCACCGCGTATCAACGTGACACATGACACTTATCTATGCTTTGTCATTTGACAGCTTGAACGTGCCACCGTGATGCTACTAAATAAATAATATCAATCGAAGTAAGGGAATTGAGTTTGTTGAAACCAATCTGCATCTGTGAGTGTGTTTGGTTTTCAACATATTAAGGGAAAATCGGGTTTAATCATGAGGCAGGTATGAATTATGTCAGAGAAGAGTAACTTTGTTTTTAATGTTAACTATTTGCTCCTCGCGATTACCCAGATTTCCGCCGTTTTCCCTGGACAAAAAGTATCCTAGATCCGTCATCATGCTGGCTGTCTCTTTGTAAATTTCTTAAAGATTCGTTCAGCTGTTTATAATCGTGAAAAGGAAACATACAGAGGAGATGACAGATAGAATGACAGTGTGTCAAGAGAGGGTTAATTTCTCATTTAAACCAGCAATGAGTATCATGTGAACTGTGATAACTGTAAATACGTGTCCTATAAAACAAGATAAAAATTATCGAGACAAATTATCTGACACAGTCATAATATAATAACCAATTTCTATTATTACATTATTATAGACATCTCAATCGTCCTGCGCAATTACTGCCCACTTTCCTTCTACGGTTAATAAGCCAAGATGGCGGCGCTTTGACGAATGATTGATGATTGTCACCGATGTAAATGTCATACCTAACTCCCGCCATTTTCTATGGACGCTTTTTACGCGGGAACAGGGTCGCATTAAAGAATTTCATTCGAGGACGATTTTCTTTTTTCGCTGTTACCTTTACAATGCCAACTTATATTGCGGTGTTGAGTGGCGCTATCTTCGTATTTTCTAAACAAAAAAGATAGTTTTCCATGGAAAAATTAACTATTTGGATTTGGCCATATCTTTAGATAAGTTGGTCGTAGTGTTTTGAGTTATTTTTCTTTTAAATTTTATTCTTGATGGCCAGTAGTTCAGTTTTTCTTTTTCTTTTCTAGGTCAGTGGCGGTTTAGTTGATTTTTTCATTATTTCATTTAATTATTTAAAGGTTGAGTGGACGGAGTGTGTACGGAGGATTAATTTGAAAATAAGCATTATCATAGTCTTTAGCCCTGAAGACCTGATTAGTGGGGTAGTTATATTTATACCGATTTTGTAATTTCCATGAACTATAAATACATAAAAAATGTTTTTGGTGTCAAATGTACAATACTAATAAAGACATATAAGTCTACAAGTAACTAAAACTAAAAATTGTCTAGTTCTGCAAAAATATATGGTGTTACATTTGTCATAGAAGTTAATAAGGATGGTGCACATCTGTAGATTTATCTCTGACTAAATTTACTATTTTATGTTACAAAGGCACAATTCAGGTGTTTGTTTGAATCTCTTGCCCCGATCCGTCACGAGGCTTGGTAATCACAATGAAGAAACATTGTTTTTGTCCGTCTGTCCGTATCTCACGCTAATCTTGCACGCCACCCTATATACTTGGAAAATGCGATGTTTATCTGTTTTCTTTTGTATTAGAAGTAGGTTTTGGTTGTCGCTGTGGAGTTGTGATGCAATGTGAGTGTTTTTTTTGAAGTGAAAACTTCTTTAGGCGTGTTCAGCACTTTTTGAGAGAAAAATCATGGAACTCGCGTCATCGTCACACTGTACTACTGTGTATTTTGAAACAGCGCCATCTCTTGTAGAATAGGTGAATTACTACTTAAGTTTTCCCTTCTGACGTGCAGTCCTTTGACTGATGTGTTTTTTTTAATTCCCTGATTTACTTATTAAGAGGTTTTATATTTTCTTGTTCGCTCGTTAGGCCTCCACGCGATGCTTAGGCTCAGCATATTTTTTTGTAAAAATATGTTGTATGACCGTTTTTTATATGTTAGTATTATCTTCTTACTACAAACCACTTCCTGGCCAAAATTCCTCAAGATTTTTGTGGCTTTATAGCTGGAACAAACGAACAGAGATATAGAAAAAAAATACTTTCCATGTAATAAAATATGAGCATAATAAATTATGTTAAGCATTCACTTACCTACTTAAAGATAGTTACTTACATAAATAGTGTTAATTAGCTTGCATTACATAATACATTGCAAGACGTGTACATTGGTTGGTACCGTATTTTTTAACTTCTAAGAGGATTTTGACTTCGCACGTCATATTTGCCAGTGTCAAGTTTTCAAATATTTTCAAGTTGAAATAAATATATTTAGAACAAGTCATAGTCAAGCAAAGTAAGTCACGATCTAGTCAAGTCATCCTCCAGAAAAATGGTGGACTTCCATATTAGAGGCTTCGATATAGTAAAAAGAAACGACAAAGTCACGTTTTATCTCATTATAATCACTCGAGCACTTTCAAAAACCCTTTAAGAATTAGAATCCACCGTAAATTCGGAAGTTTAGGAAAATATTTGGTACAATGAGTCAACATAGTTCTCTCGCGTTGGCTTTTATCATTTACACAAAACAAACATGTTACATTCTTTACTCATATGCCAAAATTACTGTTACCAGAACGAAACAGATAATATTTTTGACAGCACGGCGTATTGCAGGGTTGTACACTTTTTAATATACAATGAATTGGGACATGACCTCTAAAAGGTTCCAAAGGCTACATATTATTTGACAGACGTCCATGTACGCTTTGTAAATCACGTGACAGATTCTCTGCTAATAGTCCTTATTCTGTGGACTGAACTGTCAAATTAGCGACTAGTAGCCTAGTCCTTATTCTGTGATATACAAACTGTCAAAGTCATTTTAAACGTCATGCCGCAGGTAAGTACTTATCTATGCAGTTTTTATTTCGGTACAGCATTCCTAACTGAAGTGCGTGATTCATGACAATAAAGAAACAAGAGAGAAAAAACAGTCGTGTTGCACAGATAATGTAATCGATCTATAGACTATTTTATACAAATTGTTTTATATTTATTTGTCTATGAAAAGTTATTAAGTGTCATGGCAAAAAATATATATAGGTAGGTATTTGTTTTTTATAAATTACAATTTAATTTGATTAAAAAAGGCTAAGCTGTAAGTGATTTTTTTCCTGATTTCAAATACAAATGGGCAAAGTGAATACATGGTAAAAGTAAGAGTAAAATAAAAATAGGATGACCTAAATGGCAATTATAGTACTTGTTTTGAACAAATAGGTTGCTAATTTCGGTTAAACAAGTAAGTAAAAACAATTTATAAGTAAAACAATTTGTGAGTAAAACAATTTGTAAGCTTGTTGATGATATGTAGGTCAAAATGTACAAAATAAATAGAGAAGTATCAATTTTCAGTAGTAAAATACGTACCTGGCTCCCACTCAACACCACATATGAACTAAATGCTCTAAACGTGTTTTTATTTGCCAATATTTTTTTTGTTGGGTTTTTGTTCTGTACAGAGGTATTTGGACCATATCTTTATTTTACACGGCATTAAAAATATAGTCAAACACGTAATAGTCAGAGAGTCACAGTCAGAGTCAAGTAAAGTCATGGTCATGTCAAACTCATGCCTCGGTAGGTAAAGTGGTGGAGAATTTACAAGAGGTTTCTATGGAGTTTTGGAAACATGAAAATTCATTTTTTGCCTCTTAATATAATTTTTCCATACTTTAGTATACACGTTCACGAACATTTAATAAGTAATAATAAACACCATTAGGTATTACACATTAACACTCGAAAATACACAAGTTTAGGGAAATAATACAATCTTTATTTCACTTTAGCGCCAAAACTCCTTATTTTACCTAAAAATGACCGACCCACAGATAAAAAAAGCTGTCGAGTTTCGCGCTCTCTCTCCTGTCACAAAACGTACATTACGCAACTGTCACTGGGGTTAAAAACTTCAAAATGGCCGCCGGCGTCACGCGACCACTGATTCCCTTTGTAGGATCAATGGTAGGTATTTATTAGGTTAAGGGGTTGGTTATAATGGTTGGATAATATACAAAGGTGCTCGTGTGAGCAACAGACCGCTTTGAGAAATCATTTCTGAAATAAGTACGTACTTGTGAAAATATGGTAGGTAGCCGTAGGTAGTAGTAGTAGGTAAGACTCAGTTGCAAAGTTTGTTGATGTTTGAAAGACTCTACGTAAAGACCTAACAATTCTATTGTTGTATTAAGAGAGAGGATACAACTTATCTACTTAAAATATCTTATCTAAAGAAAGGAAACATTAGTAAAATACTCTAGACGTGTGGAGCCAAATGTGTATGTATCTTAGTTTTTTAATACATCCAGCGAAAAAAAAAATGTTTAAAAATTATATTTGTTGTTTAATTATGTTTCCAGTGAAATTACAGGGCACACAGAGATTTCACATATCTCGGGGTGACAAGCGCAGTGCATTGACATCCAGGGTTTTGAACTGTTGAAAGTAGATAAAGACATTATTTTATTAATTTCCACGTCTAAGAGTGAAAATTGGAGAAGCATTGAGTATATTGAACTTCCCGTAAAGTATTTTTTTATGAAAATGTATTAACTATAGTATAGTAGTAGTGTTATATCTATGTGCATGTCGGACTTGCCAACCTAGATGTAATAATTATTCTTTTTATCGCGGCTGGCAACACTTAAAACTGTCAGATGCAGCGCAAAAACCAGTGCCGTGTCATCGATTGACGTAACAGGTCGCCTTGAACCGATTCGTTGGTAATTAACTATAGTTTATTAAATGTAAGTTGATTGAAATGAAGTATGTCAAAATCCTCGATTAGTGCTGGGACAATTCGGACCAAATCGAGAATAATGTGTGTTTTTATTTATCGACTGGAAGTGTCTTGCGCGAATAATATTTTTAGACCCATCAATATTTCTGTTGTAGTACTATTATAATGAGACTTTAGGAAATTTTTCATTATGAAATAAAACAGAAGAAGCAATTTGTTTTTTGTAATATAAATAAATCTATTGTTTAATCTAATGGTGTACATTCCAAATCAGTGTCTTCATCATCATCAGCTTTAGAGTCACTTGAGCAATCCTGCAGATTAATAATAAATTCTATTCAATCAATAGTCAGTCTAGTATGCTATTCTAGTAGTCAGTCGTTGAATAAAGATTTTTCGTTCCGTAAAATTTACAAAGACAGTTGCTAGTAATTAGATATTATTATACTATACACAAAAGAAATCTAGGTTTACAAAAAAGTTGTACGTTAGCTGTACGAGTTTTGTATTACGATAGTACGCAGAGGAAATTCTGAAAAAATAAATAAAAAAATACTATTTTATTCACACAGCAAAATAAAACGATCGATTTTACATTTATCGATTTACCCGTCCCTAATTTTTTTGTCAAGTTGACATAACCTTGTTATGACAGAATGGAAAAATATGGCTATTGTATTGCGATAATCCACACTAAATGCAGTTCCATTTTAAAGTTCAAATATACTTTTACTATTTATATGTACAGCATCTGTAGTTCATAGTATTTTTACACGCAGAATACCAGTGATCTTTGTGTTTCAAGTAAATGCAATTCGCCAGACGTTATTACAAAGACATGCCCTGAAATGTCGTCAGCTATCATTTCAATCAAGCTACATTTAAAGGATTATACCGATAGTTACGAAACCTTCCTATACTACCCTATGCTATTAATCAAGCAATATTTGATAGAAATCACAATTATACCAACACAACTTTTGTGTACCTATATTATTACGTATACATGAAATAAATAAATATCTGGGACATTTTTGCACACATGGTCATCTGACCCCAAACTAAGCAAAGCTTGTAATATAGCTGCCAGAGACTGATATACATACATAATAGGTCGGGGAAAAAGTCTTTTCGTATTTTGTATGTGTAAGGTTGTAGTAAAAATCTCATCCGTTGTACTGTTTGTATCTGGCTGGTTTTGATACCATTAAAAATATGACATTTTAAAAAAGGAATACAAAAAGTAAAAAGCAATTTCCCGCCATTTTTCAATTGTTTTTTTGTTTGATAAAATGAGTGAATCTAACGAAGAAATTCGATATATTGTGAAATTTTATTACAAAAAAGGGAAAACTGCGACACAAGCCGCGAAAAAAATTTGTGACGTTTATGGACCTAATGCAGTGTCATCAAGAGTAGCACAATGTTGGTTCAAGCGTTTTCAGTCCGGGAATTTTGATGTCAAAGATGCAGCTCGCTCTGGTCGCCCTGTTACGGATAAAGTAGATGCCATTTCTGAAAAAGTGGACCAAGATCGGCATATTAATAGTTACGACGTAGCTGAAGAACTGGGGATTGACCACAAAACAGTTTTGACCCATTTGAAAAAAACTGGGTATACAAAAAAAAACACATATTTGGGTGCCACACGAGCTCACTGAAAGAAACCAAATGAATCGTGTACTCATTTGCGACTCTCTATTGAAACGTAACGAAACCGAACCGTTTTTGAAAAGATTGATCACTGGTTATGAAAAATGGATCACCTACGACAAGAATGTGCGCAAACGATCATGGTCAAAGGGCAGTGAAGCACCACAGACTGTAGCGAAACCCGGATTAACACGTAATAAGGTGATGCTGTGTGTATGGTGGGATTGGCAGGGCATCGTTCATTATGAGCTTTTACCGCCGGGCAAAACCATCGATTCGGATCTCTACTGCCAACAGCAGATGAGACTCAAACAAGAAATTGAGAAAAAACGGCCGGAATTGATCAACAGAAAGAGTGTGTCTTTCATCATGATAACGCCAGACCGCACACATCTTTGGCCACTCAGCAAAAATTTAGAGAGCTTGGTTGGGAAGTGTTAATGCATCCACCATATAGCCCTGACCTTGCACCCTCAGATTTCCACCTGTTTCGATCTCTTCAGAATTCTTTGGGTAGTGTTAGATTAACATCAAGAGAGGACTGTCAAAACTACTTGTTGCATTTTTTTGATAAGAAGTCCCAAAAATTCTACAGCAACGGGATCATGTCACTACCTACAAGATGGCAACAAGTTATCGAACAAAATGGCACATATATATTATAATTAAATGTAATTAAACTTGAAAAAAATATGTCTTGAATTTGTTTAAAAAATACGAAGAAACTTTTTCCCCGACCTTATATATATTTTTAAATACATACTTAAATAGATATTAACACCCAGACATAGAACAAACACAAATGTTCATCACACAAATGTTTGTCCTAGATGGGAATCGAACCCGCCCGCCCCCAAGCCCAGAATGTAGACTGAGGTGAGCATAGAAGCATATCAGTAAACATAAATGCTCACTACAAGCACTTTAATGATTATCTAATTGTTTATTTTAATTTAAATGTACCTATCCAACTTTCTTTTGGTTTTGCGTCGTCGGGTAATTAGTGGCGATTCTGTTATGTTTGTCTAAGTTAAATTTGAAAGAAAGAAAGAAAATAAATTTATTCGACAGCAAAATAAATTTGTCAGCTCGAAGATCATATCTAGCTTCATTCTTAACAGAGTTTAAAACAATTCAACAATTCGGTTGTAGGTATATCATTTTAAATGTTTTTTTACTTCAGAACTCCTTGATTTATAAAAATTATATATTTTTTTTATTTGTAAGGATTTACTTTCTATTATATTTCATCAACATCGATTCAGTAGTTTGGGTTTTTAAATCAAAATAACTGGAAAATTTGTTTACTTGAATGACATAATATTATCAATCATCCAAGTAAACAAAATTGTGAATTTTACATTTTTAACCGACTTCTAAAAAGGAGGAGGTTCTCAACTCGACTGTATTTTTTATTTTATTTTTATATCTACACTAATATTATAAAGAGGAAAGATTTGTACCTATTTTTGTATGTTTGTAATGAATAGGCTCCGAAACTACTGAACCGATTTGAAAAATTCTTTCACTGTTGGGAAGCTACACTATCCCCGGGTGACATAGGCTATATTATATTTTGTAGCGAGGCCGAAGGCCGAGCTTACACTCGTGCGAAGCCGGGGCGGACGGCTAGTATTTTATATAACTATTCACTCGTGATTTGAAGATACCCAGATTATAACTATCGGGGAACTCCCATTCAGACAGCGCATTCCACAGACTAGCAGTTCGCATAATCAAAGTGGTGGTAGTCCCATATAACAAGTTGTACATAATGATGTGTCCCCGTTCTGCTATACACCCTTTCCGCGTAAACCCCTAAATAGACGTAGCTATAATATATATTACCATAAATCAAATTTCTATGCGCAGCTATAATATATATATTATAGATGCGCGTGTGGTAACACCACAGATAAAAAATTGTTTATATTAGAACGGCTGTCATGGCATTTTTGTAAGAAATTTGTTGTAGTCAGTTGCACCCATATATAAACGAAACGTCAGTCATTCGAAATCAGTTAGCGAGTTCGACGGGTTGATCTAAATACGAATGTTCAATCAAGTATCTGTCATAATACCTGGCGACAGATTGTCCTTCTCATTTCCGTTCTATTTACTTCTCTTTTCTGTGGTTAACACAAAGAAAGTATTGAAAATGTATCGTAATATGTTTTAGCTATGATTAATATTAAGATATATTATAGACTAGCCGTCCGCCCCGGCTTCGCACGAGTGTAAACTCGGCCTTCGGCCTCGCTACAAAATATAATATAGCCTATGTCACCCGGGGATAGTGTAGCTTCCCAACAGTGAAAGAATTTTTCAAATCGGTTCAGTAGTTTCGGAGCCTATTCATTACAAACATACAAACATACAAAAATAGGTACAAATCTTTCCTCTTTATAATATTAGTGTAGATATACGTCTGTATCGAGCCTGTATCCCTATATACCTATATTTTAGTTGGTGATGATTTTGTGATTTTCCTCAAGCACGAGTCTCGTGACAACATTGTCTAATCGCATGATTCTATAAAAACACATCTCGCTGTTAATTATTGAACAATAAAATGTTTTTGAATAATCAGACGTTCGCGTGCTGGTCTTTTACGATCTAAAATAGTGGATTCGACACGGACTGTCTGTCTGTCTACGAAGTAGGTACGCAGTACCGCTATACCAGACGAACCGGTCCTCTGAACTTCGGGGTTTTAGGTGGAAAAAGACTAAGGTAAAAGGTTTTTTTTTTTTGATAGGACAAGTACTTTACCAAACATTATCAATATAAAAAACCGACTTCATAAAAATGTCAGAACTGGACCAAATTGAAATGGGACCACACGGGAAGCATCAGCTTTCAAATATAAAAAGGATCATCAAAATGGTTTGTCACCCAGTCGAAAGTTCTGACTTCTGCGGTAACCAACATTAAAAAACAGTCGAATTGAAAACCTCCTTCTTTTTGGAAATCATATAAAAGTACAAAGTAACACTTACACCACAAAAACAATTAGACTGTCCATAGACCGTTGAAGATCTAAAGACTTTGGACCCACTATCAGGTATTCTGTGCTATCAGTTGGCAGCGTACCCAACATGTTGGCGGCATTACCACGCTTAATTATTTATTTTATCCTTTAACGTAATGTCCACTTTGTTTTTTTGGCTCTTAAATGTAGTACGTATCTATGTCAGAGACAAGAAATATTTTCAAAAAACATGTTAAATAGAGAAAACTATTTTTTTTATGAAATCGGTGACATTTGGATGAGTATTTTATATTGGGGTTAGGGAAAATTTAAAATAATATATTTAAATAAAGGACTGTTAGTTTTTTTAAGATTTTCCTTAGCAATTTTCCAAGTACTATAAAGTATAGATGGACCAACGACGTTGTGAGAGTCGCGGGCATCCAGTGGATGCAGATGGCAGGATATCGTTGGAGGTTAAAGGGAGAGGCCTATGTTCAGCAGTGGACGTCTTCTGGCTGATGATGATGACGATAAAGTATTTAAAAAAATGGCAATGCTAATGCGTTGAAGCGCGATCTCTGTTTTTTTAAAACTATATATGCAGAGAGGTTTTAGAAATTTAACGTGTGTAGGTATAATTATGTGTCTGTCTGTGCAATCGTAGCTCCCAAACGACTGAACTGATTTTGATGTATTTTTTAAAGGTGACTTGATCGAGAGTGTTCTTAGTTATGATTCAAGGAAATATGTTCTGCCGTTTGAACATTATCAGCTTTTTATCGGAAGATTAAAAAAAACTTACTTATATTTGTATCTCGAAATTATTCAATACAGAATTCCGAGAAACGAATAAGGATGTTGAACTATGAGTACGTATATATAATTATATATAACACGTCATACTATATTATAGGTAGGTAGGGTTCAACTCTCCCATCAAATAAAATTAATCGGTGAATCATTGAAAGGAATTTGGACTCTAACTTCTTTCAGAGAAAATTACCTTGAACCCTACAGGATTTGCTGGATTATACTTCGCAAACGGTACACTTGACTAAAAGTGCGACTGAATAAATGTTGACTTATTCCTTCGTTTGATTCTACCACACATCCCGACACCGTCAAAAAGCTCACCCCCACATCTTGCAAACCTGTAAATCCCACTCCGTTTGATTTTTCCGCTCCTTTATTCCGCGGACCAGCAAGGTGTGGAATATCCTCCCCCAAAAGTCTTCCCGCCGAGCTTCAACATGAAGCGTTTCAAGAAAGGTGTCTATAACTACCTCTCCGGGCTGGTACAGCACCGTCAACACCGCTAGTGTTGCAGGTGTCCATAGGCGGCGGGGTTACGTACCATCAGGCGGACCGCATGCTTGTTTGCCGCTCATTCTATACGTGTGTACCAAACCTCACTTCTATTTTAAAAACATTAATTTTATTCTGGAAAAAGCTATTATTTAAACCCTTGTCATTACAGCACTGTCATACAAAGAAGATGATCTTCAGTAATGTAACATCTGATTTTATAAATACTCTCATATTTTCTTTACGTCGTCGTATAAAAAGTAAAAGCCCTCTCCATTTTTTTATAAAAAAAAAGCAACGGAAACTGTAATTTTCGCGATCTGATTCTATCAAATAGAACGATCTATAGAAAATTTAATTTCTGTATTTCATTTAATCTGTATTCTATATTGAAAGTAACGGCTTCAAATTTTGCAAAAACTCAACATTTTACTTACTTTTTTACAAAAGTAGTTTTTCGTTAAACTCTAGAAAGGAAAGTTTGATTTAACTTCGTTAAATTACCGACATGAAATAAACAATTTTAATTTGGTTACCTACTTGTTGTGTCTTAATTTTTTCGTTTTATGCCCGTAAATCTAGATACTTACGTAACATGAATGATTGCATTTTGTAATACGACTCTGAAGAAAGCCATATGAATGAATAAACAGAATCAAACAATATACATTAAGAAAATACGGGAAATACGGCAATATGTCGCTGGTACCACTGAGTGTACTGCGATCGTACGTTCTCATAACAGACAGAAATAATAAAGACTACTGGAAAATGCATTCAACTGTATTATAGACTTGTCCATTTATAAACGTGGCACACTTCTAATTAGGTAGCCTTTTTTCATTCGCAACACAGAGCCGCACTCAGGTGGTAGGGGCAGTAGTTACCAATAATTAATTTAAAAAAACATTAACTTTCGCATGTATAATATGAGTGAGATTAAAGGTTAAAACAGAGACAAATAATAATTGTCGCAGTTTAAAAAACTAAAAAAACACGCCTTGAAATCGCTAATCCTGATAATCATGCTAAGGATAATGGGAAAACTATTTAAATTATTGCATTGTCATCGGTCCTTGATAAGTATGCAAAGTTTCAAATCAATCCGACGTTTTGAAAGGGATGAAAAATCATGTTCAAAGATTCCGTTACATAGATACATACCAAGCTAATAAAAGCGTGTTAAAAATAGATTTTTAAGCTTTGCTTAGTATTGGGGTCAGGTGACCATGTGTGCAATAATGTCACAGATATTTATTTATTTAAGTACTTTCGCATTTTAATTATCAGTGTGAAGTTTTTATTGTACCGGTTTATTGAACATTATTTAGCCCCTTTAACCTGATCCTTAGTCCACCCCAGTCATTGCAATAGTAAAACGCTGAATTAATAGGACCGGACTTCTTTGAGGGTTGATATAATTGAAGGTAGCAGAAATGAGTCTTTTGTGCTTCGTTTAAAAAATTTAACATATAACGGTCAGGTTAGTTTCTTTATTACTGGGCCCAGCTAATGGGGCCCAGTCCAACTAGGGTCTAAATATAGTACTAAAATAGACCATCGGTGATTAGTAAATTAACTAACTTTTTTCACGGAAGGCATAATTATTTTAGAAACTGCATGAGCTTCTAACTAATTTGCTATCATCATCAACAGCTAGAAGACGACCACTGCTGAACATAGGCCTCCCCCCCTTAGACCTCCACATTGAACGACAACTTGCCATCTGCATCCACTGGATGCCCGCGACTCACGATGTCGTCGGTCTATCTAGTGAGCCTACCTGTGCGTCTTCCAGTTTCTCATTTGTTAGGTAAGCTTAGGTCTAATTCTTCTGTCCAACTAATTGAACCACGAACCTCCAGTATTGGGCCTCCTTTATTCTAACTATTATTAAAGTTGGACCACCACCATACCAAAATATTTGTTTATTCGAAACAGATGAAATGCTAAAAATAAATAAAAATATTTTGGAACATAAGTGGCCAGCCCTAGCTTCAGGGTTTAAGATCGCCTGAAGACCTATGTTACTGAAGACTAGAAAATCAAATACGAAATTATATTGCCGGAAAACAAATAAAACGCAAGAAATGAATGTCCGAAAAACAAAAAGAAATGCGGAACCAATGAACATCGGTACATACGGTACGGTACGGTACATACGGTAGTAAAATGCAGAAAAAAAATGTCGGAGAAATGCAGTAAGATGTATTGCAATTTATACTGTACTCTATCTGAACCAATTTCAATGATTGTTATTGAACGTATACATATTAATAAATATAATTAGATGAATAATTCCGTTTCCACAAATTGTAAAACAATGAGAGTATAGGTAGGGACAAAAACGCCGGCGCCAGTCGACTCACTCTGCCGGAACTGAACTGCTATTGGCATGCCATGCCATGCTACTGTGGTACTGTGGCTTTTGTAGTGGTAGGACTCTTTTGCAGGGGTCCACTTTTGCCAGTTATTCAACCACCAAGCAGTAGTGTGCAAACACTACTGTGTTCCGGATTGAAGGGCAATGTTTCCAGACAAGTTACAGAGCACACAGAGATTTGACATCTTTTATCTCGGAGTGACGAGCGCAGTGCATTGCCATCCAGGGTTTTGAACTGTTGAAGTTCAAAATTCTGAGTGGCGTTGAGCTGTTATGGGCAAGCGTGAAGAGCCATCAGGCGAGCGACTTCGCTCATCACGTCACCTAAAATCACGTATCATAAAAAAAACATACTAATTTCCTCACAAAATTTTGCTTAACCTTTTTTTAGCGATTTCGTGTGACCAAAATGTTGTAGTTTTTTCTGTCTCAACGTATAAGCATTGCTATTCAGTGTGGCGATGCTGCCAGTACGCTGGATACGTTGCCAACTGATAGTGGGTGTGAGCATTTGTATTTTCTCTAGACCTTTTTTAACCAACTTCTGGATGGAGGTTTTCAATTAGGACCGTTTTTAACCTACTTCAAAAAGGCTAGGCTATGGTATCATGTTGCCATGATGCCTGCCATGTTGTAGATTATCAGAACTTTTAAAGGGGATAAAAAAAAACATTTTATACTTTTTATATTGATAGATGATTATTGTATAAATATCTATCTATCTAGCTAGGTAGGTTAGATATTTAGTTTTCATTTGCTTGTATTTTGTTTTGTTAATAAAGTTTGCCTGGAAGAGATCGCTTTTAGCGATAAGGCCGCCACTTGTGGCACTAGTTCGTAAGTGTTTTCTATCCGTTTGTAATTTTTATTTCTGGTGTACACAATAGTTTCTATCTATCTATCTAAACGTAACCTACTTACATTAACTAACTTTATTTGCCCGTTTTAGAAATTGGTTAGCTTTATACTTTAGTAAATATTCAAAAATTCAAATAGCATCTATTTCTGAGTGCAGTGGAGCATCTCAAGCTGTCTTTAATGAATACTTACCTCTATTTTATGGTCCCTTCTTCCCAGGTTCCCAGGGTCCGTCGTGGATCACTGGCCAGACGTGCCTTGTTCGACAATCAGGGGTGCGGGATCCATTCTTGACATGAGATTCCAGTGAATCGATTTCTTCAAAGAATCGCGCTCCAATGTAGACCGCATCATCGCTTCACATCAGACGTGTCAAACTCAACCCTATCTTCAATTAAAATAATTATCAATATAAAAAACCGACTTCATAAAAATGTCAGAACTGGACCAAATTGAAATGGAACGACACGAGAAGCACCAGCTATCAAATAAAAAAAATATCATCACAATCAGTTCAACTAGTCGAAAGTTGTGAGGTAACAAACAAAAATAAAAAATACAGTCGAATTGAGAACCTCCTCCTTTTTGGAAGTCGGTTAAAATATGTATATGCCTTTTACCGAGTCAAAGTTTATTTTCGCTGATCTATTAAGATCAGATATTTGAGCTACGCGACGAGCTGTACTGACACTAAATTAAGTTTTCTCAAGCGCCATCTCCCCGAGTCAATAATTTTCAATAAAATTTTACACCAATTAGTTCACTCGAAACATTGTTATTACTTGAACAATCAACAGACAAACAAATAAACAAAAAACAAAACGATATGACCCGACCTCAGGCGCAGGCGCAGGCGCCGGACCATTTCTACAAAAAGTTAATGAACGACAGAGACACTGCGATACCAGAATGTGAAAGTGTGAATGAGATAGATGTGGTGGTAATTAACTCAAAGAGGTTGCCGAAAGGAGGTTCTTTTTAAGTTTTATTCTCTCGAGAGTTCGGGTCATTTGTTTTAAGGGTCAGCTGATATCTTAGGTCGGCTGTTGTATTTCATATAGGGGAAAGTTAATATTTTTAACTGACTGCAGTCATTCACAAATAAGGTACTGTTCGACTGTTTTTTTTTCGGTAACTAACATGGCGATATTTTTCTATAACTACCATCATAGAACTTTACATCCTTACAATATTTTACAGCCGTCCCAGTTAGGAACGTCATCCGTCCGGGTTTCCCCGGATTTGTCCTAGTTTAGAGGACCTCCGGGGAGCGTCCGGGCGGGACTTCATTTGTAGTCAAGGTTTAAAAATTTAAAGTTTTGTGCCGCCCGCGACAAACAAACTGTGCCCACACGCCGTTATTTGAAAAAACCTATGATGTCCAAGATTGATGTGATTTAGTCTTCTCGTGACTATCATATGGTGCATGTAACAGCGCAGAAATATCGGGAACTCCATCCAAAACATTATCACGGTAAATATCCCGTTAATACTCATATAACGGTATAAAAAAACAATAATTATTACCACGCTGATTTTGAACATATATCTAAATGCAAGTTTCATCAATAACAGACAAGTAATGGTAGAACTTCAAGGCCCTTAAGTGGGGTAATTTGTTTTAGTGTTTGAACATTTCTCCGGGTTTGTGAGAATCGTTAAGACTGACCTCGTGGTGATAGCCAATTAATTTTATGTTGAACTGGGTTAGTCCTGCGATATTGCCCGCGATTTTTGAGTTTCCTTGTATTTCCGGGGCAAAGTAAACTTTTCTATCCATATTATAAATAAATATCTGGGACATTATTGCACACATGGTCATCTGACCCCAAACTAAGCAAAGCTTGTAATATAGCTGCTATATCAGAGACTGATATACATACATATATGTATATTATTATGATGCATAACAATAATTATTGCAAGTTGAAGTGACAATGGGCAGGCCACATTGCTCGAAGAGTCGCTAACCGATGGGGAAGAAAGGTTCTTGAGTGGAGACCGCGAACCGGAAGACGCAGCGTAGGTAGGACTCCCACTAGATGGACCGATGACATTGTGAGAGTCGCGGGCATCCAGTGGATGCAGATGGCAGGATTTTAGTGTGGTAATTATTTGTGATAATACCGTTACCAATATTATCAACGTTGTCTTTTTCTGCCAAACTTATTTGATAACTTTCGTGGATATCCTTTTGAAAACTTAGCGCACGTGTTATAGCTCAACAAGTCAGTCTCAATAGATCAGCGCCGTCACTGCCTATTCTGTTAAGATTCTGGCCCACACAATTGAAACTACATCCAGAGAAATTGTATAAGAACAGTGAAACGACCTGTCTGACCCCGTGGGAGTGGGCGTTCTCATTTTAAAATTTAAACTTTTCTAGAAACCGTTACGCCTGATTGGTCCGTTTAGGGTTATTTTTTATGCCATTGAATATTCAATTTGGTTGGTTTTTATTACTTCATCGATTGTGGTTTGGAATTTTTGACAATAACATTTTTTTAGGAATGAATCATAGAATCTTTTTTAGTTCCGGCTTAGAATTATTCTTATAAATGGTTTGGTTTTAGCTCTCTTCAGATAAACTAGAGATATATTAGTAAGGTAGCATGATGGGTGTGAATTTTGCTGTTTTCATACTAGCTTTTGCCCGCGGCTTGTATCAAATGTAGCGGTATCATTAGTTACAAAAACGGTCACAAAATGCAGTGCTTATTCATAGCACGCCATTTCTCTCAGTCACGCATTTTTTATAAAGTTGGCCATCACGGGATGCCCAGCAGATGTGAAACATGACGGCATAAGAGAGCGTGATGTCGTTTTCCGTCACGGCACACGAGTCGGCTTACTGCTAGGGCACGCCAATAGACGTTTCCCAACAAAATTGATTGGTTTGGGCCGCGACTGTACAATAACAGCGAAAACTGCACTTCACTCCATGGCCAAGAAATGGGAGAGCCCAGGTGAAGGTGAATCTAGTTTTTGACCAACTTCCAAAAAGGAAGAGATACCTAGTATGTTCGTCTGTATGTGTTTTTGATTTTTTATCTTGACATATCTCAATTATCTACACCGCCGACCCTTACTCTTCTTTCAGTAATGTCCATCCAATGGTTGCCTGGAAGAAATCGCTAAAGGCAATAAGACTGCCTATTATACTGCTGGTTTTGTATAATTTTAAGTAATTCTGTATTTTAGTTCGGTGTATAGTAAAGTGATATTGTATTGTATGTCTCCTACAGTTAAATATTAAGATGCTGACTAAGTGTTTGTAAAGTTGTTAACCATTCGTTAATTTCCTTTGTTGCAGGCTAAGAGAGCGGCGCCATACCCCCCCAGTCAGCCCAATCCCTCAAAATTACCCGCATCCAGTCCCCCGGGAGCAAACCCAGCACCCTGAGTTTCTCAGATCCATTCGGGCCCCCTTCTGAAGGAGGGGGCCCAAGCACCCCTCAACCAGCGATGACTTCAGAACCTTTAGACCATCACCACCATTTAGGGGGGTCTCAAACCCCCCACGATATATCAAATTCTACTAATTCGACACCGACTAACGCTTCTAAATCTGCTTTTATAGAGTTACAACAACATGGTTATGGACCTTTTAAGGGAGGTTATCAGCATCCTCATCATTTCGGCAGCCCAGGGGGTCAGCAGAACCCCCATGAGGCATCAGGGTTCCCCAGTCCTAGGTCGTTAGGTTATCCTTTTCCCCCTATGCATCAGAACACGTATGGATACCATTTAGGGTCGTACGCGCCGCAATGTTCCAGTCCGCCTAAAGATGGTGAGTCGCATTTTTTATTAACTAAACCAAACATGAGTTGAACTAAATAATACTTTTATTGTGCGAACTGCTAGTCTGTGGAACGCGCTGCCTGAATGGGTGTTCCCCGATAGTTACAATCTGGGTGTCTTCAAATCTCGAGTGAATCGGTTTCTTCTAGGCAAGCGTACTCCATCGTAGACCGCATCATCGCTTAACATCAGACAAGTTGGCGGTCAAACGCAAGCCTATTAGTAGTAAGTACAAAAACAGTTGGACTGCCCATACTGCACTCCTAAGCCCAAGAGGTGATGAACATTTGTGTTTGTTCTATGTCTGGGTGTTAATATCTATTTAAGTATGTATTTAAAAATATATATGTATGTATATCAGTCTCTGGCTGCCATATTACAAGCTTTGCTTAGTTTGGGGTCAGATGACCATGTGTGCAATAATGTCCCAGATATTTATTTATTTTATTTATTTAATAAAGAAGAAAGAATGCCATAGTAATTACAGTTGTTTAATTGTATCGTTTCCAGTTTTTTCAATTTATAGTTATTTTGCTAATTTAAAAGCATAAAAACACTAATCGCAAAAAAAAACGGTAAGATTACATACCTACTAAATTTGGCAAAACGAGGCAGAAAATCGCTAAGCCAACTGAAGCCTCAAAACGAGCCAAGTTTAATGTCAAAACATATTGGAATAAAAGACAAAATAGTATACACACACAAGTATACAGTAAACCTATAATTATTAAACACTATGATAATAAACCTATTGCTAAATAACATACTATATTAAAAGAAATATGTCAAACTCTTTTCAGTATAATTTTCTACACCTTCCAATAAATAACCTAAAATTATGACACTTATATCTGATGTCTCTACGAAAAGGCCGGTTAACTTTTTAAACTTTTTTTTCTTCAAATTACCGGTTACTAGTCTCTGGTTAAAGTCATTATTGGATTAGAAAGGTGTAACATAGTTCGATTATTAGGTAAGTATATTATTTTTTAAGTAATTTTTTATTAGAATTTCTTTTACATTGTTGGGAAAACCAAGTTGAAGAAAATAAGTGATGTTGACGTTTAAATATTACGATACGATTTTTTTTATTAGTACGTTTTTTTTATACAGAATCGTGAGATATGGATTCGATAATTTTATAGTTTTATCATATCTATATTAAAGTTTACCCAAGTGTTATCTTGATTACACTTCAGCTATGACGTTTTAATTGGTTTAAATTATTAATAAAATAAAATAAAGTTTGATTTAAAATTCAAAGCCATTTTTTACTTTTTTGCTGGACATTTAATAAATTTCACGCAACTGAGAATTTTTATTATTTTTGAGATAGAAATAGTACATTGTTATCCTAGGGGTGAAAGTAACTTATTGAGTCCCGAGACGAGGATTGGCGCCCGAGCGTAGCAAGGGTGCTAATAGTTCGAGGGACTAAATAAGGTAAACACTGTGCTTTTCATTACGAATACAATGAAACTAAAAATAAAAACATGAACTGATACTGGCAAATGCACGAGAAGTGAGGGACCATACACCTCTGAGAAAAAATAAGTTGGAACATGGTTCAATACAAATAAAAAATATAACTTGTATTTTTTAAATAATTTGAGTGTCTGTCAGTTGTCAACTGTCACTGTCAGTTGAAAGTGATTCTCCCTAGGGCTGAAATGTATTACTTTCAACCCGCTTCTCAGGCAACTTCAGACCTACTTTACGAGTATGAGTAGTGAAAATATAATTAACGAGTTTTACCGAGAATCGTGTCGTGTCGTTTAAGCAACCAAGATTTACTACCGTCAATACACTGTTCAGTAGAGGCTACTCCGATCGTTGCATATTTAATACCTTTTCTTTGCGTCCTTTACGACCAATATTACCTACTTCGTACAGTTTAGCTCTACGTGAATTTTTTACAAGCGCCACCTAACGGCATGGCGCATTAAACATTAACGTCACTTTGACCAGTCTGTGAATTTGGAATCATTTTCTACGGACAGTTTTATGGTTTACAGTGATTGTTTGTCAGGTTTCCCTATTATTTTGCTAGTCTCTAACCATAAAAAAGCGGTTCTATCTGATTTGTTTAATCATCATCAGCCAGAACACGTCTACTGCTGAACATAGGCCTCCCCCTTTAACCTCCACACTGAACGACATCCTGCCATATGCATCCACTGGATGCCCGCGACTCTCACGATGTCGTCGGTCCATCTAGTGGGAGGCCTACCTACGCTGTCTTCTGGGTCGTGGTCTCCCTCCACTCAAGAACTTTTCTTCCCCGTCGGATCTGATTTGGTTACTTGTAAGTAAATAACTACGCTATGTAGTTTCAGGAGCGTGGACATTTTGGTCAAGCCCACAGTGTCAACGTAAATTATTTCAAGATTTAAAACAATCATATGGATCTTTCTGGTCTTCAATTATCTGCTAAAATCACGTCAATCCGTTTATTTGTTGTCCCGTGACAGAAGGCATATCAACAACAACGTAACAGAAAATCAACAATCTTTTTTCATTTATTATTACGATTATTTCTTGAATTTTGAATTGCACAAAAATAGTGTGCTAAACTTGGCTCGGTGCGTTACCGCGCTACCATCAAATATAATACTGGACGCTTACCATTACATGACCGACCAGCTCGCAACGCCAATTATCCACTAATGATAAAATACAGATAAATAGTAATCTATTCTCCTAGCAGAGTTACATCATAGCTTTCCCCGCCGAACCACGCAACCACCAAAAAACTGATAAGTTTTTCACCGGCATGCGTGCAGAGGAAACTGAACGTTAAAATTGATGTGTTCCGACAACGATTTCCCCTCGTTTCGCGCTCGCCGCAAGGTCGATATTCCCGTGCAGGTTTTAGTTTCACTCACTTTCTAAGGCTTCAAGGATTTAGGTTTTTAGGTTTTGTTTTTAATACTTAGTCATATATTTGTTTGAGCTAATCAAATTTTTTAATTAAAGAGCTTTATCTTAACGTTTAATTTTGCACACATTGCCCGCTAGAACTTGAAAAGTATACTCTCCTTTTTAGGGTTCGGAAGCCCAACAAGGAACCCTTATAAAATCGTTCTGTCCGTCTGTCTGTCTGTCTGTCTGTGTCTGTCCGTCTGTCCGTGTCTGTTCGTCTGTCCGTCTGTTCATCTATCCGTCTGTCTGTCCATCCGTTTGAATCTTTTAGAATCTTCTAACTACTATAATTATTAAGATAAGTGCATGAAACTTTGCATAATGACAGTTGTAATATAGATCTCAATTTTGAGAGTATAAAAAATATATAACATGCATTTTTAATGTATAATATTGTTAAAAATATACTAAATGTGTATTTTTGGGAAATCATATCTTTTTTACACGCTTCTACTGAGTGAGGAGATCGTTCGTTATTTTATTTGCATTATATTGTTAATAAAAGAAAATATAATCTGTAATATGTTATATTTAACTCTTCAAAGCTGCTGGTGTTGCATAAATAACTGTCAATATATAAAACAGACTTAATCAGAACTGCCCCAAATTGATATGGGAAGCACCAGCTTTCAAATAAAAAAATTATCATCAAAATCGGTTCACCCAAACAAAAGTTCTGCGGTAACAAAAAAAAATTGTTAACCTCCTCCTTTTTGGAAGTCGATTAAAAAGGAATGAAATGTAACAATGTTAAAAAACGCGTTTTTTTTGTTGTCGAATCAATAATTACAAACCAGTCATTATTTTCGGGGTAGATATTTCAATGTCCGTCGAACGGAGTCCGGTGAGATGTGAATCAAGCTTTAGCTCGTTTTCATCTCTTATACCAAAATTCAATGAATCCCTTCATATATCTCACTAAAACAAACAAACGTACACTACAATTATCAAATAACGACATTTTAGTCATAAGATCTTATTACATTCATTTTATTTAGATCCCTCTCTGCATGCATGCAGTCAGATTAACAGGGGTCAGGATATAATTGTTAATTTAGTTAATAATGGTTAAGGGTCTTCGCACATCATATCCACTCAAAACCGACTCAGATTAAAGTGAAGCCAACAATAAATAGACTCGATATATTTTTTGTTCAATACGAAGGAACAATATTTCAGGTAAACCACCTGAAATATTGTTCCTTAGATATTTTATCGAAATTTGACTATAGATTACGCAAAGATATTCCTCAAAGTGCCTATGGAAAGCACGCGTAGCGCGTTTGACAATTCGACATTATCTGGATATTATAATCGTGCCTATAAATGAAACTACCTAAAAAACAGCTAGAAACGTTTAACACAAGAACGTAATTAATGAAAGTCCCAGAAAGAGGGGCCTATGACACAGAATACGTATAAGTACAATTACAGAAGATTCACTCCGCAAAATCATTTAAATAAGTAGCGACTCTTGCTACTATACAATAAAGTGCAATTCAGGACGTGCGAGCTCTATCCACCTACAGCTATATTAACCTAGAAGTAGCCTCTCTATCTATCGCGTAACTCTTGTCGCGTTATCTCTGTCTATCGCGCGGCAGAAGGCACGGCAAGTCCGACCAGTCGACTACTTGTAGCTTCATATCTAAAGTGCGGAGTGCCCAGGCCTGACTATGCTGGCAGGAAAACTAAGGAAAAGACAGTGAAGCCAATGTCAATAATATAAATACCAGACTAAAATAAGAATAATAATAAGTAACATTAGTAAAAAATTGTTATATAAAACTTACACATTGCAAGATGAGAAATAAAATATGTGACACGTCAAAAACTAGAGCAATGAAACACGTTTGCCCTATTTTTGTGTAAAATAATTTTATGACAAACGTATCATGGATTCTAAATAAGTAGTTTTAAGCTCTGCTCTACGTAATACAATAAACGGATAACATGTCAAACGTCAACGTTTTGCTATTAGTCGGTCCGATGTAGAGTTCATACGGTGTGCGATGTGTTAATCTTCCCTCCCATGACAGTTCTATCATGTTTCTTTGAATGAAACTCTATTTATAAGATCATAGAGCTTATAATTATCTTATAAACGGAAGCAATAAATCTAATTCGCTAATATTATAGTTCGTAATACAGTTAATTGTATAATGTTTATTCAAAAGTGGTCTAGTCATTATGAAATATTGTTTTCAGTTACATACAATATATCTATACTCAGTTGGAAAAGTTTCTCTATATTTTGATTCTTTCAAAATTTCAAATAGAGATAAAGACAAAACATGCGGTAGCCATAAAATATTTAAATGCTAAAGATTTCATAGAACGGTGGTATTAAACCAATCATTCATTCGTTCATTCATTCAATAGTTCAGGCTTGACAGTCTTCTGTCAGCGTTTTCACCTCCCTGTACGACATGACATTTGCCTTCTCTTTTATTTGGTCTACAAATACTCTTCTTGGTCTTCCCGGTCCTCTCTTTCCTTCTACCTTACCCTCTATGATGGTTTTCATTAATTTCTCATATCGTACAAGGTGGCCTAACATCTTCCCTCTTCTAGTCTCCTCTATACTAGGAAAAGTTTTGGAAAAATGGCAAAACCACTTTCGCAGCTCGTTTCAAACAAAATACCCAAATAAGGCAACAAAGACGTGATATAACAGCTGTATAAGTGAGTAAAAATGATAATAACTATACAAATAATCAAATTAAATACTTTATTGCGCCATAATTTATATAATTTAACAGTAATTATGACAAATTGCGCGGTGCTTTGTTTATATGTATGTTAATTTTATTACAACAGATTAGTTCATACTATTTTATGATTATCTTTTTGTAAACATTTACATAATTGATAAAAACGTTTTAGGAAATAAGACTAAAACGACTTTAATGAACAAACGATGGCATAAAGAGAAGGCAACGAGAAAGTAAATGGTAAATGCGGACATACAAACAGACAGCACCTTTAGCTTAGTTGGTAGTGAACCTGCCTTCTGCTCTTGGGGGCGTGGGTTCGATTCCCACCTAGGACAAACATTTGTGTGATGAACATTTGTGTTTGTTCTATGTCTGGGTATTAATATCTATTTAAGTATGTATTTAAAAATATATATGTACGTATATCAGTCTCTGGCAGCCATATTACAAGCTTTGCTTAGTTTGGGGTCAGATGACCGTGTATGCAATAATGTCCCAGATATTTATTTATTTAAACCAAGTTTCGCATTTATAATATTAGTACGACGTGATAACCTACCTGTTAGGTCAGTATTCTATTTAATTAGTCACTTAATTGTATTAAAAATATATAATTTGTAGTAACTCTGTAGTTAACTGAATAAGTCTCTCGAAGTTTTCTGAGTAGATTCGTGTTAAAAAGCGCTTATCGAATCTTACCTCGAGGTCGTTCCTTCCCACTTTGCATCAATGGGCAATATGCTCCACATTCAAGTTTATTCAGATACTTATAAAAGACAACCAGCATGATAGATAGATACAAACACTTTAAACACTGTTTTAAACTATCACGGTTGTTCATTACAGTTATATGATTATAAACGGGATATTTACCGTGGTAAGGTTGTGGAAGGAGCTGCCGATATATTGGGGCAGTTACATGCACCATGTTCACGGGAAACCTGAACATCTGAACGTCTCTAGCTGCTTTTTTCGTTTCTTTTTTTTTCTCATTTCGCGCACTTCACAACTTTATCTTAAAGGCCATACCTATTATAAGTTCAATGTGCTGCCTTTGATAGAATTCTTGATTTGTTTAATACCTGCTAGCTTTTGATAGACCGAGAGTACGGAAAACAGGAAAGTATGAATTATATTGAACTTGCTGCGCCCTACGGTTTCACGCGTAGACAATTTCTCAAGAAACAGACATTGTTTCTTCATAAAATGTATATAAACTAACACGCTTCAAGGTAAGATAGATTGACTTAGAATGTGTAGTTTTTTTTTAATACTAACTGTACCCTGC
The DNA here is from genome assembly GCA_949125355.1 of Agriopis leucophaearia. Classification (NCBI taxonomy): domain Eukaryota; kingdom Metazoa; phylum Arthropoda; class Insecta; order Lepidoptera; family Geometridae; genus Agriopis; species Agriopis leucophaearia. The sequence goes on from OX421289.1 coordinate 8,560,054, forward strand.
GGTTTCACCCACGTGGGCATTTTCTCAGGAGTTGTGAATTTCAGAGATAAAAGGTATCCTAATATCACTCTCTGGCGCTCTAAGTATATCTCTATATACAAAAAAAATCACGTCAATTTCGTGTTTTGTTGCTACGTGAATGAGTAACAAACCGACAAACAAACAAATATTTGTAATACCTATCGTTCTATAGTCAAATAACATAATTATTTTCTCAAAAATATCAATAAGTTAAAATAATAATTCTTACAAAACCGGAACACAAAAGGACAGCCGTCACACAACTGTTCCTATCCCTCAGGCGTCAAAAATTATAATAATAATGAAAAAACTATAATAATAGTACAAAAAAGATATAATAGTAGAGTAACATACGTCGTGTTTTTAATTATTACTTACTTTTTTACGTTTTTAGGACATTTTTGCTTAAGGCGAAAGGTGATGTACTGTCTCGCACTAAAAGCGAGTTGAGAAGTATTAAACATAATAATATAATATATAATACGACCATCCGTACTGTACTCCATATTATTCGCGACAAAAAGTTTCCTAACTACCCTACCTTACGAGTATAATGTTCTTGAAATAATACCTTACACGAGAGAGCAATGTTGAGGCATTATTATAAAGAAAAAAGTATGCTTAGCTGGCTAATATCGACAGAAATGTTTCAACAATATTGCCTTATAGTACTGTTTAATATTGATGCAATATTGTAGAAATATGTTCATGGTATTGTCTAAATCGTTTTAGTAAAACTAGCTATTGCCAGTGGCTTCGTACGCGTAGACTTTTTCATATTCAACCTTTACAAAATCCTTTCTTAACAAAACTTTACACCCTATAAAAATGTACTTGCTACATTTCAGATTCGTAGATCAAGTAGTTTTTGAGATTTCGTAATGAGTCAGCGAGTGAGTGTTTATAATGAGTATTTCGCTTCTTCTATATTGTTGCAGTAAAATATTCAGTCGTTGTATGCAAATGTAGGCCACTGGCAACACTCATTGAACTATGTCAGGGGGCTTCGGATTACCTGGGAATTCGGAGATCATTCGGACTGTGTGGACTTGCTTTTTAGCTAAATATTGCAGTCAAACATTGCTGTAACATGTTTTTTGTTAACTTTATAACTAAAATACTTTTAATAACTTGAGCGTATGATTATACTTCTTTTCTAAACCAGGGTTGGATAGATGTAGAGATTAGCCCAAAAGGGTCCTTAGGCGAAGTGTCGGCCACACCCCTTACTCTATCCGACTAAAATGTTTAGTCGTTTTTTGGTAACGTAGGCTTGTCGTGTGTGCTCAGTTGAGGTAAAGTTAACTTTAAGAGTATACACCACTAAGGAAGTCTGGCAGTTTAAATTTTAGTGTTTCTGTTCTAACGTTCTCATGCAATTTCATCTAAACCCATTCAGTAATTTTAACGTAGAGTGGAAACAAACAACCAACCTTCAAGCTTTCTGGTTTGTGTTTTTTTTATGATAGGTACTGAGTGACGAGACGAGCGAAGTCGCATAACAGCTCAACGCCACTCAGAATTTTGAACTTCAACAGTTCAAAACCCTGGATGGCAATGCACTGCGCTCGTCACCCCGAGATATAAGATGTCAAATCGTTGTGTGCCCTGTAATTTCGCTGGAAACATTGCCCTTCAATCCGGAACACAGTAGTATTTGCATACTACTGCTTGGCGGTTGAATAACTGGCAAAGGATGTAACTGTATTATTTTATTATGGATATTAAAATGAAGTAGGTAGTTAATTGATAATTATAATTTTATTACTATAATATTGTTCCATAATATATGTTGTGGTGAACGTACAACGCTTGCTTTTCTGTTTTTTTTTTATCATTTTGACGTTGAACTAAGCGAGTTTGCTTTCTTGGGTGTTGTAGATGAGGTACTTTTTATGTGGCTCTCTTATCATCATCAGCCTATCATGTTTCCACTGATAGGACACAGATCTTCTCTCCGAGAGGGTGGCCTCTAGAATATCGCGCGTAACAACGTGAAATTCAGTTAGTTTAAAATAAATAAAAAATGGTATTTAATAATCATAAATTTAAAGTATGTTATTTATTTTGAATTAAGTATTTGTGTTAAATTTGTTCTTTAATGTTTTTTTTATGTATTTTTTTTTGATGTTTTATAACTGACTAGTAACCAGTGCACTTTAATTTATTTATATTAATTTAGTTAAGTTTGATTCTTTATTTTAGTTTAGGTAAGTTTATTATGTTTCCAAATATGTATGTACTTTTGGCAATGTTTTTTTTTTTCATTTTAATCCTCTATGACATTGATACTTATGATATTTTTTTATAGTACCTCAGGATTTTGTTTTTAAATATATTTGTAGTCCACGTCGCCAGTCTGCCTTGTAAATGTTATCTTTCCCTTTTTTCACGAAGTTTTTATTGTTTTTGGTTTCTGTCTCTACCCTCGGTTTTCGGTAGGCGGTGGAATGGGCGGGGTTGCTCAGAACCAAACGAAACAGTACAGTATGGATGTTGCTCTACTTAGAAAGAAAGTAAGAAATAATTATTTTGTAACAACATCTTAACTTAAGCAACAGATATTATATAGTCCTTAGGTAGTGAATTTGTGTCACAAAAATGGCCTCAACTCAGCATAACGCTGTTTACCAACAGTGCTGATCTTCCGTTGAAGTCACAGGTGAAGTCACGAAATGCTCGAAAAAATATTGATTAAATTGTATATTGATTACTTATACTTTTGGTATTAGACAGGTTAATTTAGTCATTCACATGCAATAATGGCAAAATATGAGGACATTTTTTTTGTAGTTGGTTATCTGACCCTAAACTAAGCAAAGCTTGTAATATGGGTGCCAGAGACTGATATACATACATAAATATTTTTAAATACATACATAAATAGATATTAACACCCAGGCATAGAACAAATACAAATGTTTGTCCTAGGTGGGAATCGAACCCACGCCCCCAAGCGCAGAAGGCAGGTACACTACCAACTGAGCTAACGGGGCAGTCATACCTAAATATTAAATACCTAAGATCATCAGCACTGATCGAACCCTTCGTCTTCAGCCATTGTGGAATGGACTATAAGAAATTGACCTTTTGAAAAGTTTGACAAACGCGGTCCTGAATAGCCGAATTCTTTTGTCGACTTTTTTCTCGAGATTAGCCCCACCTAGAAAAGTATATTTTCTGAATATAACTCTCAACTTAGCAAAATGTCAACAAAACAATACATCGTATCGACAGTATCGATACATCCCATCACTACGTGGTACGCCCAGCACTAGTGGCTGTAGGGTGTGTCAGTCCCGCGGGCACGACGCATTGTTTTGTCTGTGTGTCTGTCAGACGCCGACATATATATACATACCTACATGTATGAGAAATATTCTGAGAAAGTTGATGTTAAAACGGTTGTATTTTAGCTTTTTATGAATGTTAGTTGAATAAAATGTTCGTTAAGAGGTTATTTTCAAATTAATAACGGACTTTTTAAATGTTAATATTTATACCTACTTATTAGGAACCTGCCGTCCGCCCCGGCTTCGCACGGGTGTAAGTTTGGCCTTCGGCCTCGCTACAAAATATAATATAGCCTATGTCACCCGGGGATAGTGTAGCTTCCCAACAGTGAAAGAATTTTTCAAATCGGTTCAGTAGTTTCGGAGCCTATTCAATGCAAACAAACAATCAAATCTTTTTCTTTATAATATTAGTATGGATATTCAAAACCTAAACTTAATAATTAAGTGATGCGTACTAAGTTTTACCCACAAGTATACTACTTATAATCCTCTATTAAAAATTAAGTAGGAAGGTAAAAAACTGCCTGTACCAGCTAGCTAGTCTAGCTACACGAGAAATTATACCAAAATATGCGTTACTCAATGTATCTAGGTTAAATAATAATTACCTAATGAGAGAAGTGTATAATATAAATAAGACGAAAAGAATTAAACTAGTTCAAAAACTAAAAAGAAAGTTGCGTTCTAAATTCAGGTTGCAACCAGCTAGTGCGATTGCAGATATGCAAAACTGTTTGCGAAGCGGACAGCACTTAATCAAATATACTATGATATTAATACGACTCTTATACGGCTTATTGCAATGTTATACGTGTCAAAATAATGCCGGCGAGGTGATATGATGAACTGTTTGTTTTGTGGATAACTAGGAAAATTCTTATGGAAATTGTTTTATGTTAGTTTAGATTAAGTTTTGTAAATGTGTAATATATTAGATAACGTTTAGAGAAAGTGATAGTTAGATAATGTTGAGTCGTTTCTTTTCATACTCGGAATAAAAAATGCAGGAGAATAGAATCAGGGACCATAGTAATGGTCCTGCTTGCTTAAGAAATACTATTTTCTTATATTTTGAGGTTAAGGGGGAAGCCTATGTTCAGCAGTGGACGTCTTCTGGCTGATGATGATGATAACTATAATAATGTATGTTTCATGCAAAATTGTATTTTCATTACTCTTACTCGGAAAGTAGGTCTGAAATTGCCTGAGGAACGGGTTGAAAGTAATACATTTCAGCCTTAGGGAGAATCACTTTCAACTGACAGTGACAGTTGACAACTGACAGACGCTCAAATTATTAAAAAAAACTAGTTCTATTTTCACATTATTGTATTGAACCATGTTTCAACTTTTTTTCTGCTCAGAGGATTATGGTCCCGCACTTCTCGTGCATTTGCCAGTGTCAGTTCATGTTTTTATTTTTAGTTTTCTTGTATTCGTAATGAAAAGCACAGTGTTTACCTCGGGGTTAAAGACTTATTCAGTCTCTTGCTACTCTCGGGCGCCAAACCCCGCCTCGAGACTAAATAAGTTACTTTCACCCCTAGGATAACAATGTAGTATTGTTCCTTTTTTAGTTTTCAAATATGTTATCACTATGACAAATGCCACCTATTGACGAAAATTTAACCAAAGCTAACGTATGCATACCAGAAAACCAATCAAATTTTTTTTGTTAAAAATTATAATAAAGTTGAATTCAGAACAACATGTTTTAAACATTCCTCGCTCGTTATCTCAAAAAAATCTCTATTTTGACGCCATCTTGGCACCGTAACGAATTATTTACGATGAAGTTCGTTAAAAAGAATTAAAAAGTAAACTATTCGAATTACAAAACACCTCGTTTCGAACTGGCCAGCTATATGGCTCTAAATTTGATATTCGATTTTTTTTTACGGTGCTTACTTGGGTTCCATTGCACATTATAAATAAATGTAACATTTTGTATGTTTGTCGGCTAGTCTTTCATTTATAAAGACGTAGCAACAGATTAATGTAATTCATTTTTAATAGCGATAATTTAAGCATTAGGAAATGACACAATAAATGCCATTTTATGCATAACTAGCCGTCCGCCCCGGCTTCGCACGAGTGTAAGCTCGGCCTTCGGCCTCGCTACAAAATATAATATAGCTTATGTCACCCGGGGATAGTGTAGCTTCCCAACAGTGAAAGAATTTTTCAAATCGGTTCAGTAGTTTCGGAGCCTATTCATTACAAACATACAAACATACAAAAATAGGTACAAATCTTTCCTCTTTATAATATTAGTGTAGATAAGGCCACTTTTTACCCCAACATTGTTACAGTATCTGTAGCGAGAAAACCTCCAGCCAAGCATAGTTTTTAAACTCTGAATAATAAAGTCCGTCGTATATTTGACTGACTAATGCTAGCATATTGAAAAAAACAATCAATTATAAGAATTTGGTATAATTATAGCCTAATATAATATCGGCACTGAAACGTGGTCTCTCTCTATTGGCCTCTTAGCAAGCTCAAAGTCGCACAACGAGCTATGGAGAGGGCTATGCTCGGGGTTTCTCTGCAAGATCGAATCAGAAATGAGAAGATTCGTAGACGAACGATAGTTACCGACATAGTCCATCGAATCAGCAAGTTGAAGTGGCAGTGGGCAGGGCACATAGCACGCAGAATTGGGGCCGAAAGGTTCTCGAGTGGAGACCACGGACCGGTAAGCGCAGCGTAGGACGTCCACCCACAATACCTAAAAGAGACCGCAGAAAAACGCTGGATGCAGGCTGCTTCCAACCGGACCTTTTGGAAATCGATGAGGCCTATGTCTAGCAGTGAACGTCCTATGGCTAAAATGATGATGATGAATATAATATCAAGTGGAACCACGGGACGTACTTGTTCAATATTCATTTGCCGCCAAAATGTCGGTCGTATTCGGCTTACATCGGGTGTAGATCCGAACCGATACGAACCTGGTAATTACCAGTTACGACTGACTATTATCAAGTAGCCAGAGCCTTTCATATATTTTACAAAATGGATGGCCTCCGCGAGGAATATTTATATTGTAGATTTATGTATAGCTGTTTTGTGCAACATGATTTATTTTAAGAGGGTGTGGAATATTGTGCGTGTACGGTTTCAGAGGGAATTGTCGGCGACGTTGTTGGCGTTTGAATTTGGAAGTTCAGATTTAGAATTTCGAATAGTTGTTCCAACAGAAAAGATTTTTTGTTGTTGTTTAAATTAGAACGGCTGTCAAGGCATGTTTGTATGAAATTTGTTGTAGTCACTTACACCCAAAGCAACTGTGTTAGAAACTGTGACGGGGAGTTCGACGTGTTGACATAAATAAGAATGTTCAATCAAGGTTCTATCACAATACCCGGCGACAGATTTTCCTTCTCATTTCCATTCTTTTATTTCTTTTTTTCTGTGGTTGTTCCTATTTTAACTTTATAATCTTTCATCGTCATCACTCATGTGGCCGCTGCTGGATATAGGTCTCTACTAGGATTCTTATAAATATAACCATCATCCTCTTTCTCATCAGTTCGTTTCCTCACTGCTGAGCACCGTGATGCTCCTGATCATTTTAATATGGCCACAGAAGACATAATAGTAGGACGTAATATGGAGATAAATCTGTTTATTCTTGTCACTTGTCATCATTGAGATCGTGGCATTCTCTAGGTAGAAATAGTCGCATTGTTTTCCCATTGGTTGCCTTCTACGCCAGGTAGTTGAAAGGGTTTTAGTTTGTTTTATGCCATTTTCTTTTCTTATTTGAATGCTGGTGCTACCCGTGTAGTCCTATTTCAATTTGATCCAGTTCTGTAATTTTTTTATGAAGTCGGTTTTGATAATTATTCACATGCTATTTTCTTTGTCATCTCAATAAATATATAAAACCTAATAATAAAATATTTTCTTTTCTACAGAAAAATGCGGTTTATCAGACGACCCTGGTCTCCGAGTGAACGGCAAAGGCAAGAAGATGCGGAAACCTCGCACGATATACTCCAGCCTTCAGCTGCAGCAGCTGAACAGAAGGTTCCAACGTACGCAGTACCTGGCGCTACCAGAGCGAGCTGAGCTCGCAGCCAGTCTTGGACTAACGCAGACGCAGGTCAGTATGAACTGAATCACTGCTCGTATAACGGTTGTATTATTGTTCAGGATTTCTTTCTTAGGTCAAAACCACTTTATTGCTCAGCGCTGATTTGCCTGACTGCTTAGAAAATGAAGTAAAATATTTAAATTAAACACTTTTGACAGATTTTATCGCCTGTATTTTACATTATTTTAATTCCTGCTGTGATTTTTTTGACGTTAAAGGCATTTAATTTGAATGTGTAATAATCGCAAAAACATAAGGAATCAATATGAAAATACTAAACTGAACCGACTTTTAGCGCGCTATAGGTGCTTTACTAGTCGTCTATAATACTTGTTATTTGTCGGGTAGTCAGGAAATTTGCCAGTATCTAAGCACTAAACAAGCCAGGTCACATGGTTTTGTGCCGTTCATGGCTTTCCATAGGCCATCAAAGGAAAAAAAAAAACATTTTCTACCTATCATCCACCACGTTGGAAAGAATGGTGTTAGGCGTGCATCAAATCTAAACTTGTTTAATCTAAAAAAAACGGTTTTATGAAAAAGATAAATAGTTACAAGAAATAGAAATATTTATTTTAAATTTTAACCCAATCACAATAAAATAAAATAAATAGTTTCATACCTATTTGCAGTAAAGAATTATTGAGGGACAAACTAAGATTCAAACCAAATTCTATACACAATATCAACTTAAATTTTCTTTTCAATCAGAAATATTTAATTATAAATTATAACGTAGTCAAATTAAGATAATTAAATGCTTCATTTTTCGACACCTTTAAAAAAATCAGCTGCGTTATTAAGCATAATTACCAGTAAAACACCACTATACAGCTAAGATCCTGGTAGCTCGACTGACCTGCCACCACTATTAGCGATACCAAACTTTTTCTTTGGCACCAAAATTAAAATAAACTAGCCAAGTGCGAGTCGGGCTCGCGCACTGAGTGTTCCGTACCATCACATAACACAAAAAGTAGTGTTAAAGACATCACGCCAAGCCGGTCATTGGGGTACCGACGGCGCCCGACGTTGTTTAACTTTGGTGAACAGAAATTTGACACCGACCCGCACTTGGCCTGTATTTATTACTTGTTGTTTTACTTTAGAGTGTGTAATATAATTATTCCAAGTTACACTAGAGCAAATACAAAAATACGTTTTTTGTATGGTCCCAGTTTAATTTACTATTTGACTTTATTATTTCTTAGATAATGAGACGCGGGCATCCAGTGGATGCATATGGCAGGATGTCGTTCAGTGTGGAGGTTAAAGGGGGAGGCCTATGTTCAGCAGTGGACGTCTTCTGATTGATGATGATGATAAATCCACCGTAACATTACATATTCTATGAAAATTTCAATTGGCTATCTAAGTATCTATAACGAGTTAATCGGCTTCTTCTAGGCAAGCGTGCTCCATCGTAGACCGCATCATCGCTTAACATCAGGCGAGTTGGCGGACAAACGCAAGCCTATTTATGCTTTAAAAAAAACACGGTTTGATAGAGATAGCCGTTGAAAGGTAGGACAGACAGACAGAAAGACACACGGAGCGCGGCGTAGGCTTAGGGATTTAATAGGGTTCTGTTTACACCATTTGGTACGGGACTCTAAAAAAAGACACAAGGTAGCCAGTAGATGTACCTACTTAGTAATTCTGTCACAAACTGTGTAATTATCAACAAATGTGTCCGTTCGTTGTATTTTTTAAGTTTTATCTTTCTATCTGTGCCACACTGAAATAGACTGTAATGTTTATAAAATAAACAATAAAATTGTTTATATGAGATGTCTTCGTTGATTGCAGAAGGTATAATTATAAGACGGATTTTTTTTCATGTCACAGATAGTGAAGTCCTAAGCCGTCATTTTGTTGCGGAGTTTTAGTGTTTTAAATGAAAAATAGGGAAAAAAAATTAATTTCAATTTTATTATGTCGCAATGTTATTTATACTAATATATGATACAAAAGCGAACTACCACTCTCTTGCTGATTGATTTACTGACTGACTCATCATCATCATTTCAGCCATAGGACGTTCACAGCTGGACATAGGCCTCCCCCATCAATCTCCAAAAGGACCGGCTGGAAGCGGCCTGCATCCAGCGTTTCCCTGCGCTCTCTTTTAGGTCGTCTGTTCATTTTGAGGGTGGACGTCTTACGCTGCGCTTACTGGTCCGTGGTCTCCATTCGAGAACCTTTCAGCACCATCGGCCATCTGTTCTGCGTGCTATGTGCCCCGACCACTGCCACTTTAATTCCTCACCCATAAAAAAAGCTGAAATTTGGCAGGTGATTCGTTATGGGGTATAGAGATTTATAGAGATCCGCTAAGGATTTTGCAAGGGACGAATTAAGGGGAATGAAAGTGTACGCGTATGGCACGGGCAACAATTATAAAGTAAAGAATTGTTCTAGAAAACAGATACACAGAATGATGGTATTTAGTCGAAAGGAGGTCATTTTAATCTTTACGAACAACTTTTACTATTGACCAACCCTTATCATTTCCATTCAACGATAAATGTATGGAATGGATAAATTTGTATTTTTTACGCTTTTTGCTACTTATCAAATAAAAAACAACAACGTACAAAAAAAGATACTTTTTTATCCGACTACAACAAAAATAAGGTATTCATACTTCACCTCTTGGTCGAAGATGGCTGAACGCTAAGCATCATAATTCACGATTTACAAAAAAAATACTTTGTACTGCATTAAAAATACTAAACTATTTAGTTAAACCGTCCAACATATTTTGACATATTAATCAAAGTGAAGGTCAATCAAAGCGGCCACAATCAAAACATAGTGTTGTACCACAATAATCGATATGTGACGAATCGATTCGACTCGAGTCGCAATTAAAAAAATAAGTATCGGAAAGAAGTGTTTCAATTTGTTTGATTCCGCCGCTTTGATATGATTGCATCATTTTATTATTTTATCATCCAAATAACAGCCTCGAGATCAGAAAACCTGAATCCTGGACCGGTATGTGGATGGGTGACCGCGACTGAAGCTTCTTCCATTTCCTCCTTTTTAGGGTTCCGTAGCCCGACAAGGAACCCTTATAAATTCGTTCTGTCCGTCCGTCCGAATTTTTTAGAATATTCTAACTTCTATAATTATTATAAAAATATATAACATGCATTTAAGGGGTAACTCTGGTACATGTGAAATGGGGATGAAAATGTTTTTGTCACTCCACCTGCTCGTGTGGGGTATCGTTGAAAAGTTCTTTTAAAATGAAGGTAAGGTTTTATACATCACTTTTTTATAAAGTCTGTACTTTACGAAATATGGCCCGCCAAAGTTGCAAAAAGTTGGCTCCCTCCTACATTTCTAAACTATAAGACATAGAAACTTGAGTCTTACAATACAGATAGGTAATATTTAAAACCTTAATTCATAATTATTTCGAAAATTTATCTGATCATAACTTTTAGTAACAGCGATAAAACTGTAATAAATTCAAAGCGTTCTAGCTCAAAGGTCATTGACCTTTATGTAAAATGATCTTAACAAATAATGTTTCTCAATCAGTTTTCTCTATGTACCATAAAAAGTATATGCTATGTCGGGATGGTAGGTACATCAACCCTCATTCCATGGCAGTCGGGTTAAAAGAAATCTAATATCCGTTTGCATAATCGACTGAGAAAAAAAAACTATATTATGGATTGTTGACGATTTTTAACAAAACTTTATATTATTCAAATACTGACATGGCAAACGCACAAGACGTTTGACGCCAAAATTCTCTCAGGAAGAAAGAAGAAAGCTTATATCAAAAACGTCAATGTCACAATAACGAGCAACATAGTGTTGTGCAGCGTATAGAGTAAAGTCGATTCGTAACAGATTGATTCGTTATGTGTCACCGTACAGAATGAATAATCGACTCAGCAGCCGTGGGACGGTGTAGAGTACGGCAGGGATAGAGGCGGCGGGATTGAAGGGTTCATTCCAAGGTATTGTCAGAAATAGTTACAAAACACGGCAGTGTACCAGAAATTATTTATTTTAATTTAAATAAAAATTCATCGTAATAAAACTTGTCACAGCATTGAAATAGAAATGTAAAAGAGAGAGCTTTTTTTAATGATACTGGGTGACGAGACGAGCGAAGTCGCTCGTCTGATGGCTCTTCACGCTTGCCCATAACAGCTCGACGCCACTCAGAATTTTGAACTTCAACAGTTCAAAACCCTGGATGGCAATGCACTGCGCTCGTCACCCCGAGATATAAGATGTCAAATCTCTGTGTGCCCTGTTATTTCGCTGGAAACATTGCCTTTCAATCCGGAACACAGTAGTGTTTGCACACTACTGCTTTGCGGTTGAATAACTGGCAAAGGTGTGGTACTTCCCCAGGCAGACCCCTGCAAAAGAGTCCTACCACTACAAAAATATGCTATATAGCATATGCTCCCGCCTAGCTGCGCGTTAAGATTGAACTCATCTTAAGGTTTACCCCCAACTCACTCACTCACTCTCAGTGCACCGCTGTACGTTCTCTACTTTTGTAAAGACCAAATTATACTTTGACTACAGAGTTTGCAGAGTAAATTTTTGTGTGCAAAAGAATTTACCAGCAATAAAACTATTCATTCGTCTCACAGTTATAACTGACATAATAAGTAAAAAAAACTGATTAACTCACTTCAACAAAGTAACTAAGTATGTACGTAAACTGCACCCTCTGTTTTTTCTAACTCTATACACGGTAACGGAATAAAAAGTAAGTCTTGAGTTAATTTTATTATAATTTAATATTTCTCAGTTATTGTCTGAGCGCAGCGCTTTGATGAGTCCGCGCCGATATAGTGATGGGTCATTCAAGGGTATCTATATCGACATCGATAAAAAACAACCATTGCATAAATTCAACTTTGTTTATTTCTAAAATATAGGTAATACGAGACGAGGAAGCAAATAGTTCGTCCACGATGGCCCATATTGCCACCCTAAATTGTACTCACAAATTTTTACTTCATTTTACATGTACATGATTACGTATATACCTTATACGAGGCCGAAAGGACATTGTACTAATCATTATGAACAACTTTGAAAATTTGAATTAAAGTTTTATAAATATTTGTCGGTGAGTAATTACATTTATAAAATGTAAAAAAATATATATTTAATTATGCTAAATTCCGTATTTAACGGTCAATGATATAAAGCAAAAAGTATTGTTATCGATAACAAAATAAAGTCGATGTCATTAAAAACAAATCACATCCCTACCTCGTCTACCTTTCGATTCGATTCCACATTAAAACAAAAAATCGTTACAGAACTCCAATGTAGGCACAATTCCTTTCACTGCATTACAAAAACAGACAATCTAATCTACTGCTAGCTTACCTAGAACTTGAAAGTTACAAATTACTGCCTTATCTTAATTAACTGTAGGTTGATTATAGCTTGTTGAAGCGTTTAAACTTTTTGTCAAGTATAGTAAATTATAACACTTGTCTTAAGCGCTATAATATGACCTATTGTTCATACAGTAAGGTTCTCAGTACGTTATTTGTGATTTCTTTCTGTTATGCAATAGGATTAAGCGCGTAAGGTCAAGAGAGTCACTTTTATTCATTGTAAAATCGATTTAATAATATCGATAAAAATGTTTCATGATTAACTGGACGCAATACGGTAAAAGTAAGTTATTTACTTTTTAATTTTAATGTTATGTCTGTGCCCTTTAGTTTTTTTTAAAGCAGTTTGTCGTTATTGTCAAAACAAGTTTTCTTTGATATTAACTGGTTATTGTGGGTAAATGGGCCGATATTATTGCTGTTTGAATTTATTATTATAATTTACATAGTTACTGCACACTACTTGACTAAGATACCTACTTATATACCTAACTTAGTGTTTATAAGTTTGTATCTAGCATCTACTATTTTTTTTACCAAAAAACATAAAATATGTATATAATAAAAATATGTCTTGAATTTGTTTATAAAATACGAAGAAACTTTTTCCCCGACCTTATATTATAAAATATTTTGGGTAAAAACCAGATCACTTAGCCAACATAAATGGCAGAATTGTAAACTTTGTAGCCAAAGAGTTGATTGAAATTTTTTGTAAATTTTTAATTTAATCAAAAGTTTAGAGGCGTGACAGATGCCGAGATGTAGATGACTAACTTGTTGAGCTGAGGGGCGCCACCGTCGTAATTCCTGACTAAAACAGACGGCTTGCTGTAGAACTTTTTAGTTCCTCCATTGGGCCAACTCTACGGATTAGTTTTGGTCGGGCTCGGAAATCGATGATACGCTCATCAATAGTAATCGATATTCTAATCGATACTAGTTTTTGGAAATTTGACAATTATTTTGTAAACGTATTTTTATTGGTTTCAGCCCTTTTATGGTAGAGATAAATATAAGGAATAAAGATACAAAAAAATTGCACTGTGCGTTGGATTTTTGCACTCGATATTTCATTTTGAGTCTCAACTTAATAAATCGTTATAGTTAAAAAAACTAAGAAAACATGCGTAGCTATTAAAGAGTTTCACTGTCCACCTCCTTGCTCCATAATCAGCTCAGTTCGATGGTACCAAATAACTAAATTCAACTATCAACTTTACAAAAAAATTGTATTCCTTACTCCAATTTCATTTCAATTTGAAATGAAACTTTTTTTTTAACGCGAATAAGTCCATATTTGACCACCAACTCGCCTGTTGGTAAGCGACGATGTGGTCGAAGATGAAGCACGCAGACTTAGAAGATACCTATTCCCTCTCGCCTTGAAAAGGGCCAGATCATATATCTCAGGAAACAAGGACGCCGGCAGGTTGTTCTAATCCTTGGCTGTACGGATTGTTGTAAGTTTCATGTTTTCTTAGTTTAAATTAATATAAATTGTCTATTTTATCGCGGTCTGTATTCCCTTAGGTGAAGTAAAAACAATTGTCGTTTTAATCGAAAAGAATTAACGACGCGATGTCGTTCGATTGATCTTAATTGTTGACAATTGGAAACAATTTTCCAATTTAGCTGAAGTAGGTTTTTCAATTTTTTTCTGTTTAAAAATTGCCTTTTTCATTGTAACGTGTTGGTAGCCAACTTCTGAAGATTTCTTTGGCGTATTTTATCGCAGAATCAAAGTAAAGGGTGATAAATGTCGTCGCTTACCAACTACTTACTTGTACTTTATGTATTCTGTGCCAACAGGCGAGTTGGTGGTCAAACTTACTCGTATACGTGATGAAAAAAGTACATGCAATTTTCCAATATTACCTAGTGATTGGAAAATCGTAAATTATAAATAACACTGAAGAATTACTAAAGTATCTATTAGGTATGACTATTTCGCTATAAATAATTATTACACATCATCTGTAGTGGTAGGACTCTTTTGCAGGGGTCTGCCTGGGGAAGTACCACACCTTTGCCAGTTATTCAACCACCAAGCAGTAGTGTGCAAACACTACTGTGTTCCGGATTGAAGGGCAATGTTTCCAGCGAAATTACAGGGCACACAGAGATTTGACATCTTATATATCGGGGTGACGAGCGCAGTGCATTGCCATCCAGGGTTTTGAACTGTTGAAGTTCAAAATTCTGAGTGGCGTTGAGCTGTTATGGGCAAGAGTGAAGAGCTATCAGGCGAGCGACTTCGCTCGTCTCGTATCTCTCAGTATCATAAAAAAAACATCACTTACTGTACATTCTTAGATTGCTTTTTTTAATGCCATTCTTAATTTTTTGGTGTTTTTTTTTTTCTTTTATTTGTTTTACATGCGTTTGGGGTATGAGAGCTTATATGTTAGTGTGTTTCTCTGGTACCACTTTTAACTAAAATGGCTGTAACAATTTAAATACTGTTTTATAAAATTTTATAGCAGGTTTCATTTCCGTGGCTATTAGCTATGTTTGATCAAAATCTGTCAAGTGGTTTGAAAGTTATGAGGTCTTTTCCGAATTAGTAATTTCATTATTTATATAGAAGAATATTAAACCTACAGAGGTCAAATTTATTTTATCCAGTACTAAAATTCAATAAATGACCAAAATACAGGCCTTGTTTTTTTGTTTCTGCGAATTGGTCGTGTTTTTAAAATTAAACATTAATTTTTGTTTTGTGTTTTCTTTGTTTGAGAACACAACTCTCCAGCCCAAGACGACATGGTCAATAAAATTTCCATCGAACCTTCAGTAAGAAAATCTTGCGCAATGCACGAGTTTCTCATTAAAAACTCCTATCAGGCACATAGCCACAATAAAATGATCACAAAAACGGTCGACCTGGATATCTGACAGCCGCGAGTGAATCACAAAGGCGAAGCCCCCGACAACAGGAGTGCTGCCACTTTAACAGAAGCCGAGATGTAATTTTTTTAAACATATTTTTTCTTTTTTTAAGACAATTGTTCTTTGCGCAAGTCATGACATTTGACGAGCGGCCATTGGCGGGCGGCCGACGTTTGACAGCCAATCAGCACCGCCTATTTGAAAATGGAAAGTCATCATTCTTAACATTTGAGATGGTGACTAGAGGAAATGGTCCAGTATTGACGGTCATTGGTCCGAGGCATGTGGTGGAAGGTAAATAGCGTCCGGTTTCAGGGAGGTATCAGTTACTGCTGAAATGTGCACCGCTTGCATGTCTCTACAGTCTAAACATTTTAACTAATAAGATAATTAGAGGGATTCAAATAAAGTCCAAATATATATTGACAATTAAAGTGTGAATGTTATGCTTATGAAAATGTACACCTACTTTTAATTCATATTAAAAAATAAATATTCGGGACATTATTGCACACACGGTCACCTGACCCCCAAACTAAGCAAAGCTTGTAATATGGCTGCCAGAGACTGATATACATACATATATATTTTTAAATACATACTTAAATAAATATTTACACCCAGACATAGAACAAACACAAATGTTCATCACACAAATGTTTGCTCAAGGTGGGAATCGAACCCACGCCCCCAAGCGCAGAAGGCAGGTACACTACCAAATGTATGCTAACGGGGCAGTCTGCATCATTATCTTTTTTCGACTCATTTTACGATAAAATCATTGTTAACAAGTGTGGCGATTGTAGTGGCAAAGATACGAACGAGGTGTCAGTTTTAATTCGGAACGAGCACATCGAAATCTATAAAATTACACATTTAAAAACTCCCGGAAAACGTGACAGGAAACCTCTTTTTAACCGACTTCCAAAAAAGGAGGAGGTATCAATTCAACTGTTTTTTTTTTAACTCTTTGACTATGTATTAGATAGTCAAAGGTTTTACTTTTGTAAACCGATTTTGATTATACTTTTTTATTTGAAAGCTGGCGCGTCCCTTGTGGTCCCATTTCAAATTGGTCCATTTCTGTCATTTTTATGAAGTGGGTTTTTTAATATTGAAGTGTAAACTTCTTTCGGCGCGTTGAGCACTTCACAAAAATCATGGAACTCGCGTCATACACACTGTACTACCGTGTATTTTAAAACAGCGCCATCTCTTGTACAATAAGTGAAATACTTAAATTTTCACTTTTAACGTGCAGTCCTATGACTGATGTGGTTTTTTCGTACCAAAGGAATGGACTAAAATGTCCATTCTCTTTGGGATAGTTGTTCGAAGAATCCTATTACCTACCCCTGTTCCCTTAGTACGACCACTTGCGAAAAAGTTATCGTGACGAAAACGATAGCAAAATGTATGAAAAATTGAACAGCGCCTCTATAGAACGTGACAGAAAACTGAATTTTTCATACATTTGCTATCGTTTACGTAACGATAAATTTTTCGTAAGTTCTCGTATTAAGGCCACTGGTCACCCTCGCTCGTAGACGTAGTTACGGAGTACAGTCGACATTCGTCACAGCTTGCGGTGAATTAAAGCACGGTAGCCATCACCATCATCCATCATCATTCGTTCTGTTACATCCGAATGTGATTTGTTGAGTTTTTCTTGACAGCGCATGACGGTCGGTGCTGTATTGGTTCAGGACTCCATCTATAAGTACAGTGAGTTTAATCATAATAGAATTAATTGCGCCAGATTCAATTTGTGTGGTGTCAATTCCACTGAACTTTTTTGTGTGTATGTTATGTGATGTCTGTGGGGTTAGTAAGAGAACTTGCGAAAAAGTATTCGTTACGTAAACGATAGCAAATGTATGAAAAATTCAGTTTCCTTTTACGTCCGATAGAGGCGCTGTTCAATTTTTCATACATTTTGCTATCGTTTACAGAACGAACACTTTTTTGCAAGTGCTCGTACTAGGGGCACTGGTGAGGTGATGGTCAAACGCAAAATATTTAATAAATAAATAAAATAATAATAAAAATTTCGACGATTGTAAACATATTTAAAGTATTTTTATTTTATTAGTTTAGTATTAATTTGTCGTCTTAATATTATAATTTTTAATATTAATAAGATGAATTGTTATTTAAGTTACCTTTTTATTTGAATTTTTATTTTAATTGCAGACCTTGTTCTGTCAAAATTTTAATTTTGTTTGAGTTCTGGTCTTGAGTTCGTACAAAAATACCATACAAGAAAGAACGTTCAGTTTTTCCCGAATTTTAAAATGTTCCGCATTTTTTTCCAATTTTTCTTTCTAGAAAAACTTCATTTGGACGATGGATAAAATCATATATGTAGATTGTAGGTAGATAACTCTTTATTGTTCACAACAGAAATGACATACATAAGACAACTTAAAACTAGTGAAACAATCGGTGGCCTTATCGCTGTAAGCGATCTCTTCCAGGCAACCTTAGCATGGAGAAGGCATACAGACGAGAATCCCGTATAATAAAACATACCGTGAAGTTATTTGTTATATTTTTTGTTGCGCGGAAAATGTGACAGAAATGGAAAGTTGTTTACGGCGCTCACTGATCACATTTGCATATAGAAGGCTACACGTACATGTTGGTTGAGATATATTCCATTTAAATAATAAAACAGAAAGTTACGTATAAAACTAAAGAGGAAATTCTGCTTTGGGCGGTCTTATCGCTCAATATTACAAATAACCAAACTTTTTTATATGCAACTCGTAGCCGCAATACTAGAATCACTTGCTATTTATAAAATCAATTTTAAGTGACAAAGTTTTTTTCGGATATATATAATTGATCTAAGTTTGGCCACCAACTCGCCTGATGGTAAGCGATGGTGTGGCCGAGGATGTAACACGTTGATCTAGAAGAAATTTAGTCACTGTAGCCTTGAAGATTGTAGAGAATAAGTAATTTCTGTTATGGTGTCACACCACTAATTTAGATTATTATCATTTTTAACCGACTTCCAAAAAGGAGGTTCTCAATTGGACAATTTTATTTTTATTTTTGTTACTCAGAACGTTCGACTGGGTGAACCGATTTTGATGTTTTTTTTTTAATATTTGAAAGTTGGTGCTTTCCGTGTGGTCCCGTTTCAATTTGGGTCAGTTCTGAAATTTTTATGTAGTCGGTTTTTTATATTGATAATTATATCGATAACATTTTCATCGTCAATTTGTATCTTACAATTAAACAAAAACAACTTTTTTTAATAGTGATACACTTTTTAAAGAAAAAGTGTTGGTTGTCAACTTCGTATTAATTAGAGTCAAAAGAATCTAGGTCAGTAAAACCATACCCACAGACTGGATGCATAAAAGATGCACAAATGAAGAAACAAACTCACAGAACTATTTAACAACAAAACCAATTGCGTTGACAAAGTTTTACTAATTTCCATTGAAACTTAGTTTAATTACAAGTAATTAAAACAGTTTAGTTCTTCCGTATGAATGTTCTGGATAAAGTTTTTAATGAAGGAGGTATAACTTGGGTCATAAAACGCTGCCCTGCGGGACGTTGAATGAATGAGAGTATTTTAGTCTGTTGGGTAATTTTAGTTTAGGGTGAACTGAAGTATGACTTTTATAATAGTTAAAAAACTAGCTGAACTTTTTGTGGCTTATACGCCATATCACAAAAGTAGAAAAAACTAATTAATATCAAAAAAATGTAATTTAATGCATATATTTTTGACAAATCATAGTGATAGGACATTGTCATCAGTTACCCGAGATCTCCAGATTTCACGTGTTTTTTTGGGATATAAAATACTGTAATCTATAACTTACTTCCTTGTATTTTTTTTGGTTGTCCATTTATTTATTTCGAAGCGCTGCATTTTGAAATAAATGTCTTCGGAATAACGTGATTTAGAAATTAGACAAAGCTACCTACTTTCAAATATATCATCATCATCAGCCTGTATCCGTCCACTGCTGGACATAGACCTCACCCTTAGAACTCCACACAGAACGACAGCCTGCCATCTGTATTCACTGAATGTCGTCGGTCCATCTAGTGGGAGGCTTACCTACGCTGCGTCTTCCAGTTCGTGCTCTCCACTCAAAAATCTTTTTTTTCCATATTTATAATATTATGGTGATTTTATTCCCAAGGGATATGACGCAGAGGTTCAAGGCTGATAAAGCTTATTAGTATTAAAATGATTAAAGTAAGTCAAATGAGTCATTTAAACGGGTCCGGCAGGATGTCACGGAGACGGCGTGCTCCGCTTGCTACCGACGGAATTGAATCAATCAATTAAATAATTATTTTTATATTGTAAATCAAGAACTCATTTATTATTATCTAATTAGATAACACTTTGAAAATATATTAAGAGTTTTTTGTGTAATCGTTGCCTTTTTTTATTATTAAAAATAGGCTCGCGTTTGACCGCCAGCTCGCCTGATGTTGAGCGATGATGCGGTCTCCGATGGAGCACGCGTGCCTAAAAGGAACCGATTCACTCGTGATTTGATGACCATATTGACGTATAGGTTATATGTTATTTTGCGCAAGGTCCAGATTAAGGGAGGAAAAAAATGGTTGAAAGTTTGTGAAAATGTACGCGTACGAAGTCGTGGGCAACGGCACTAGGAAATAAATAAATAAAATAGGTAACTTTTCATGCTTGCTGTTAAATGAAGAATAACCAGTTCGTGGAAACAGCGCCTAAACAATAGGCTGACCTCTCTACACACCGCCAGAGATTCTTAAGGAAGAGCCAGACATCAAATTTGTGTCAATTCGTCTCAGCTCCGTGAAACACTGATTGGTGTCGAAACTTGTTTACTTCAATTAATTGATATTTTGATTCGAGGCCGCTCGTGATCAAATACTTTACCGTTTGGAATTTATCTGGACACAGTTTTTGAGTCAGATTTATTAAGAAATCTGGTTTTTATTCGGATAAAATGGCACGAAATGAGAAGGGCTCCTCAAAGGGAAAGGGAAGGGGAAGGGAATGAATGACTCCTTCCCAGGAGTACCTAGTTTTCCTGAAGAATGACCACCATTGTCACTGCTGTTTCCAGTTGTCAAAAGCTGTTACCCAATGTGTTTTTTTTTTTGTTTGTTTTTGGTCTAGCTATAGGGGCCTTTGGATCATGTTTTATTTTGAATCATTACCCAATGTGGTCAACGCCACCCAATGTTACCAGTTGCCTAAAGTTTCCAAAAGTTGTTACCAATAGAGGTCAACGCTACCCAATGTTGCCAGTTTACATCGGCTTCTCACTTACTTAGCACTTCCTAAAAAAGGTGTTAAATAAAAATAAAACTGCATGTTGAAAAATTTAATCTAAATTGAAAAACAGTGGGGATTATTTTCTCATTATTTGCCAAATTACCTAACCTGTAATTTAATTTTAATTTTAGAACTTTTCTAGAAAAAAATAATTGCCACACTACAGCTTGTAAGGTATATTAGAACATTTTCAACAAAACCGTCCAATAAAAATACGAACTCTTCCCAAAACGGTCATTCACACTTTGCTATAAATTTTGTTGACAACAAAATTTGTAGAGCAGCTAATATTTTTTGGGCTATTTTTGGATTGACCCCGTAGTAAAAGTTATTCATTACGATGAGGTTAACATACCCCTTTCGGATAAATACACCCTTTCCACGTAACCCTGTATATGTATATGAAAATAAAGAAAGTGACTAAAATTTTCAAGTAATATTAAATTATCGTCAAAAATACAAACTATTATTTTAAATTTTTTTCGTTGATTAACCTCAATATTTGTACCGCGTCGTATAACATTTTATTGTGTTTTAATTACAGATAATTGCTTAAAATATTTGACAGACGTTTTTATGGCCGCAGATATATCGAAATCTTTGTATTGTTAATGTTAGGTATTCTAAAATGTCATGAGGTTTATGGTTTGATCACGTTTAGCCTTAAAATCAAGGTTTTTTAATGGACATTCTTTGTTGTCAATCAATGCAGTGTCATAAAAATATGCAGAAACAAAAAAAAAAACGTTTATGAGCATCTAAAAACATTTGTTAATCTTTAGAAATCAAAGTTTGAATATTCTGATTCATCCACGCTAATAATATAAATGCGAAAGTAACTCTGTCTGTTTGTTTGCTACATAATCATAGCCGTGATAAGGTGGGTGGAGCTCCCGATATTTCAGTTACATGCACTTTAAACCAACTGTAAGTACGTATAAATGAAGTGAACAACCGGGATAGATTAAACCATTGCTAAAAATTGTGATTAGACTTAATCTTTGTGATTTGATTTAAATCTAAACTTATTAAATCGTAATTAAATCAAGGCGAGTACCAGAACCGGAAGACGCAGCGTAGGTAGGCCTGCCACTAGATGGACCGACGACATCGTGAGAGTCGCGGGCATCCAGTGGATGCAGATGGCAGGATGTCGTTCAGTGTAGATGTTAAAGGGGGAGGCATATGTTCAGCAGTGGACGTCTTTTGGCTGATGATGATGAGTACCAGTATACACAAAAAAGTCCTGACTTTTCCGCTGAGTCAAAACTAAGCAGGAATGTCAGGGTTGTTTTCAGTGTACACTTATTTTGTGTTTCTTAAAGTTTAGTAAAGATCCAAGTGCAACCCTCATAGATCTTTAGCCAACGATAATATAGTAATATCCCGTTACTAATAACATAAATAAACTGGCTTCAAGTTTAGATGTCCTAGGTACCTACTCTAGATCTGCCGTCCGTAAGATGGAAACCAGTCAACTGACGCGTATTCCAACATAACTTGACCTCCGCCTAGTTAACGCACTAAGCAGTCAATTTACCCATATTGTGACAATATTGTATCGGACAAGTGTAAAACACATCAGTCATAGGACCGCACGTCACAAGTGAAAACTTAGGTAGTAATTCATCTATTGTACAAGAGATGGCGCTGTTTTAAAATACATGGTACAGCGTGACGATGACGCGAGTTCCATGATTTTTGTACACCCAAAAACTGCTCAACTCACCTAAAGAAGTTTTCACTTCAAAAACAAGCTTTTAATAAAATAAAATAAATGTTATATGAATACTAAAGATATTATTTATATCGGCTCATAAAGTTTTAAGACATAAGCGTTTAAAGTTTTTGTGGAAGAAAATGAGGTGAGCTACCGGTCCCCAAGGACCCAAACTGCTTGACCCCAAATGCCTCAAATCTGGGAATATCTGGGACACGGTCATCTGACCCCAAACTAAGCAGAGCTTGTAATATGGTTGCCAGAGACTGATAGGTATACATGCATATATATTTTTAAATACATACTTAGTTAAATAGACGCCTCCCACTAGATGGACCGACGACATTGTGAGAGTCGCGGGCATCCACTGGATGTAGATGGCAGGATGTCGTTCAGTGTGGAGGTTAAAGGGGGAGGCCTATGTTCAGCAGTGGAAGTCTTCTGGCTGATGATGATGATGACTTAAATAGATATTAACACCCAGACATAGAACAAACACAAATGTTCATCACACAAATGTCCTAGGTGGGAATCGAACCCACGCCCCAAGCACAGAGGATCACTACCAACTAAGCTAACGGGGCTGTCCACTAAATATGTACCACTGCTGAGGTTAGTCTTTTACTTGTAATTAACTAACTTAATATGGAAACAACTCTCGGAAGTTAATTTTAACCTATATTATAATAAAATTGTCGTATCAATTTGAAACTTTGCATTTTGTAAGGCCGAATCATTTGAGACCATCGATTTTTTTTCGGAGAGTTTGCATCGGATCTGCTTGATCTAATCCTGCACATTTTTTTATTGGCCTTCCAGAGTGGGCACGAATAGGCGACACCGCTTCATGGTTGATATTCTGAAAACTGTACGAAGGACTTTCTATTACATTATGCGAACTGCTGGTCTATGGAATGCGCTGCCTTAATGGGTATTCCCCGGGTAGTTACAATCTGGGTGACTTCAAGTGAAGAATGAATTGTTTTCTTATATGCAAGTGTGTTCAAGCACATCAGACGCAATGACGGTCAAATGCAAGCCTATAGCAGCACCTGAACAGCGCAGTGTGTGGCTCGTGCTGAGTGGTTCATAAAATTTCTTATATCACAAAATGCACTGATAACTTGCGTTGAGTTTGTAGAAGGACTGAAGAGCAACATTTTCAGTAAAACTATTGCACAGTGGGATTCAGCAGCTAATAAAAAAAATGCATAAATAGGCTTGCGTTTGACCGCCAACTCGCCTTATGTTAAGCGATGATGCGGTCAACGATGGAGCACGCTTGTCTAGAAGAAGGTGAACTTTAAAAAGAAAAATCTATTATTTACGATGTAATAATTCTTTAATTAAGTTTTGTTAAACAAAGTGTTAAAAATCTAAGACGTAATAATTTCACTAAACACGAAATTGCTTTTTGATTCATTACCACTTCGGATTATATACGACAGATGGACAACTTCCGAAAAACGGTAAAGAGGAATGGAAATGTACATGTGTTATTATGAATTTTTCTGGGTTAGAGTGTGAGTAGTTCGTGTCTTTGTGTGTGTTCCATGGAATTCCCAACAATTGCCCATTGTTGAGCTACCGACTTCAAAAAAGGAGGGTGTTCTTACTTCGGTTGTATTTTATTGTTTGTTACCTCAGATCTCAGTCATTTGAAGAAGAAAAAAATTTAAAAATATACTCTGAAATTGGTCCCGTAATCATTAAAATTACTTCAGTCGTTATTTTGGTTATTAAATCAAAATAACTGAAAAAAATATGTCATCCAATCCAAGTATACGTTTTGCGTATTTACTAATTTTGAAGTCGGTTTTTTAACCCATTTTATTTATATTACACGGGAATTACTCACGTAAGATTAGGCTGGTTACTCCGACTATAGTTTCAACCGCATACGGCGGTCTTTATCAAGGTGAATGTGCGCGCGCGGCTGCGTCTCGCTTTGCACTCGCTTTGTTTCGGTTTTTTTAATTGTTAATTATGTAATAGTTATCTCTCTGTGTGTGCATAATCTGTGTTCCCACAAACTAGGAATGATAAACAGATAAGTGAGTGAAGGACGCGGCTGCCTATTGTATGGTAATGTCAGGAGAGTAGGGTGACCACGCTGTGAGGGTATACTGAGACAAGTAATGCTACAGTGCTGTTGAATTTCTTCAAAGCCATTTCTGAATAGACTGCCCCGGATGAACACCATACAATATTTACCACTTAAGAGGAATTAGCTTAGTAGCTAATAGTTACAATCTGGGTGTTTTTAAGTCAAAAGTGAATCGGTTTCTTCTAGGTAAGCGTGATCCATCGTAGGCAGCATCATCGCTTAACATCAGGCGAGGTGGCGGCCAAGCGCAAGCCTATTTTATAATAAAAATAAATAAACTAATGAAAAACCACTAGGTGGCTGTTTGCCACAAGACTCCGACGGAATACTGACTTCTAGAGCAAAACGGCAGGCATTGGACCGTCCTAGCGCCTCCTAGCGGAGCATTGACTACCCCGGTGGCTCAGTTGGTAGTGAACCTACCTTCTGCGCTTGGGGGCGTGGGTTCGATTCCCATCTAGGGCAAACATTCATGAGATGAATATTTGTGTTTGTTCTATATCTGGGTGTTAATATCTATTTATGTATGTATTTAAAATATATATGTATGTATATCAGTCTCTGACAGCCATATTACAAGCTTTGCTTAGTTTGGGGTCAGATGAGCGTGTGTGCAATAATGTCCCAGATATTCATTTATTTCTAGTTTTCCGGGAGCACGGCGATATACATATATATAAAAGCGTTTCTGTGTACACAACACACACATTCTGTGTACAGTGTGTGTGTTTCTGTGTACTGTGTACATGTGTGTGTTACAGATATGTTTTTAAGCGACTTTAAAAGAGGAGGCATTTTAATTAAAATGCCTCCACAAAAATCCCAACAGAATTCTGTTGTGATTTTGTTGTTTTTTACTTCAAAACTCCGTCATGTACGATTTGGAAAATTATTTTTTACTTTTATGAAAGGATATACTTTCAGATAAGTCCCACGGAAGTTTCATTAAAATTGGATAAAATAATATTATCGTAATAAATGAAATTGCGTTTTTACTAATTTTTAAATCGGTTTTATAAAATAATAATTATTTCATTTATGATTATTGACGTGATATTTTACCGTGATAAGATTGTAGATGCTGCTCCCGATATTTCAGCGTATTATTTTTTGTTCATGCCACAATTTTACTTCCTCTCACTTGTTCTCACTTTTCTTGTTTTCCTATTATGTAGTTCTATTACTTATTCTTTCCAATGGTTGCCTGGAAGAGATCGCTTATAGCGATAAGGCCGCCACTTTTGGCACCAGCTCGTTTTTTCTATCTGTTATGTAATTTTAATTTCTGGTGTACACAATAAAGAGTTTCTATCAATCTATCTAATTGACGCGACTGTCACTAAAAAGGACTTAATAACGAATATCCTAAAATGATTTCCCAACTCATGGGTACACCAGGTTTCACTGAGCGGTTTTCTAGGCGATAGGAACAGCTCAGCAAAAACCTTATGCCATGAAACGCAAGAGTTCTAGTCTCTAACACCTGTGGCATGGCCCAGCTGTTAGCATAGATTAAAAATACATACAATTATAAAACAAATTCAATGAATGACAGGTGATTTGGCGTCTACGGGGAAAAATATGTTGCCTGTATTGTTTTAGTAAAATTGAATGTTTTCGAGTGGTAATGTGTAATAATGGTGGATTATTATTTATTAAGTGTTCACAGTTGATCAATAAAGCATTATTCTATATGTAACACGAAAATACATATTTCACGAAGCGAAATATGTATTTTCGTGTTGTATTCAAAATTCTTAAGAAGCCTCTACCACTTGACTAGGTTATAACTTAGACTTGACCATGACTTACTTTGCTTTACTGTGACTATGACTTATTTTGCGATATTATCTAATAAACCTCGAAAGCATTTCAATACTTGACATAGCCAAATGCAAAAGACGTGCTACACCAAATAACTTTCAATGGGAAAGAAGGAAAAAAAATGACAAACGGGATGTAACTCTAACATTAAACTAAAATGAGATTTGCAACAAAAACTTAATCATCGCAATTTGTTAATACATTTAAGAAACCTTCCAAACAATATACATATTAATAATAATATAGATAAAGGTTAATATTCAGAACAAGCAATGTCACAAGAAAACTTGTTTTCCAATAAACATGTAAATAAACAATGTTTTTATGAACCGGTATTTTATCTGATAAATTATTTTAATTTAAACAGTACATTAATCAAGTTAGTTATAAATTTTGATTGAAAGATAAAGAAATGTATGAATTTTAACAACGTAAGATTAATCTTGTAAATTGCTATGAAGTACAGTTAGGTGCAATAGAAAGTAGTTACTAAAGGTTTAATCCATGAATACGCATTTTACGCTATTTCTAATTAACGACAGTTCTATTGCAACATAGATATACAAACATATGGATATTTTAGTACCTATAACACGAAGTCAGCATCGTTCAAGTCGGCGCGTTACGCGCTGAAAGGAGTACATAAAACACATCATCTCTAAATAGTATAAAATAAAGTCGCATTCCGCGTCTGTCTGCCTCCTAAACCACGCAACGGATTTTGATGCGGTTTTCACCATCAGTTAGAAAAATTCTCACGGAATAAATAGCGAAACGGTCGCTAATTATGAATAACTTTTATTAGCTCTGACCCGAAATCCATAGTATTAAATATCTTTGTCTATGATAATTTTGGCTTGAAGACTACAGAAGAAAAATACAAGGAAAAGAGAGCTCAACGGACACAAATTTTGCTTGTATAGCCATACTTATTTTTCTACGAATCTAATGTCATGCACATCACAATCTGTCAAGCCATACAGCAGTGTTTTTCAAACTTTTTCACGACGCAACCCCCTTAGTATGGAAAAAAATATCGGGACCTCCTACCTTCCACAGATTATAATCTGTTTTTTATTATATTACAAATATCAAATACGTACAACCTTTTTTATTTTTATTATTACTCATTAATAAAAAAATTGTAGTTTTTTTTTTTCTTTTACCGAGTCTTCGCGACCCCCGCAGTCCCCTTATAGAGGTATGGCGACAGTTTGAAAAACACTGATCTACAGGAAATAAAATAGTAACAGACAAAAATACACACACCGTAAAACAATTACCGTTCTTCTGAATTATTTAAAATACAATTTCAAATATTTTTACCACAAAAGACTTTAATTTAAAGATAATCAGAAGCTTGTAAAATATTCCACCAAACTATGTATATAATCTTGTCTGTCATACATTTCAAAATAAAATAAAAACACGGTATTTAATCTGACATCTGACTTACTACATATAGAGCAAAATATCTTTACATTGTCATAACCAATTGTATTACAACGGTATAACGTTCAAATTTGAAAACGGTTTTAATATATCTGTGTGCGTATTGTGCATTAACATGCATACGAGAAGATAATTCTAAAGACATGTCGTTAGATCATTGTGACGTTTAAAGGGGACCCATGGGGACAGGGAGCTCACCTCATTGTCAAAAATCTTTCAGAGCGCCTGGTTAATGCGACTCGTGACCAAAATGCTGGCGTATTTCTGGCTCAACGCATAGGCATTGGCATTGAGCGTGGTAATGTTGCCAGCGTGCTGGGTAGTACGCTGTCAACTGATGGCTTGAGACATTTAGATTGTCTATGGGCAGTCTAATTGTTTTGTTTAGTTAACAAGGCATTTGCCCTTCTACTAAAAAAATATGTAAAGAATTAATATTAATACTGGCACCTTACTAAATAAGGAAATATAACAGTTATATTATAATTGGACTACTACCAGCTACACAGTACAGTTATATGATTATTAACGGTATATTTACCGTGATACGGTTGTGGATTGCGCTCTTGATATTTCGGCTCAGTTACATGCACCATGTTTACGGAAAGACCTCCACCCTGACGTGTTCCATTCGGCCACACCATCGTTTACATTCAGGAGAGTTGGTAGCCAAACGTAGATCTATTCATGCAGGTGGTTGGCAGAAGAGTTCAAAGTTAGATGCACACAAAACGACCCTTGTACTCAGTCTAAGTTAAATATTGATTTAAATCTCAAATTATAAAGACACACCAGCTGCGATTCGTCGTTTTTCATTCAGTTTTTACATATTTTTCAAAAATCTATGCCTGGTGATCATTACTGTTAAAGTGGCATATTACTAAAACATTTAGCATTAATAATCTATAGCTAGGATTATACGATTATTTACGGGATATTTACCGTGGTACCGTGGGAGCTCCTTCCACAACCTTACCACGGTAAATATCCCATAAATAATCATATAACTGTAGTGAACAACCGTGATAGTTTAAAACAGAGTTTTATAGCTAGGATATTTAACATTTTCCAAATACAAAAAAATAATATTTAAGAAAGGTAAATGCTGTACTAGCGACATCTGTAAAAAGTTTATATCAAACAAACTCCTCTAGAGAAATAGAAAACGAAAATTAAATAACCATTCAAATGCTTGCTTTTCGTCAACATGACGTCAGTCAGGTCGTATCTCCGGACACATCTCGAGACCCCGACCTCGTGTGTCCGTAACTCATATCATTAAGAACGGAAATGTCGGCAAAAGCAAAAAATGTCACGCCTCGATGCGCACGCGCACGAGTCACAACACGGCGAAAATGAACAAATAACTGTTGTTCGTTAAAATAATATTTTGTTCACCAGCTCCTGGTATTAAGGTGAGGTTGTAGTCATTACTATCATCACTTAAACTATACTAGCTGTTGCCCGCGACATCATACGGTTACACATTTATTTACAAGATCGAGACAAGGAACCTGAAAAAAATATCAGTACCCTTAGTACAAGATTTGATAGTTTTCGAAAACTTTTTTCGTTTTCGTATTGTTCCATACATTTCAGCAAAGCGCCTCTAGTGGAAACGCGGAAGAACTAAAATCGGTAGTAATCGGCAGTATAGGTTGCTTCACTCGAATACGAAAGAAGGTTTCGAATAGCTTCTAGCCCAGCAATGTATGGAACAAAACGAAAACGAAAAAAGTTTTCGAAAACTATCAAATCTTGTACTAGGGGTACAGTAGTAATAGACATGTTTTTTTCTTTATAATATTAATTTAGGTATAAATAAATCTATTTTAACATAGTTTTTTTATTGAACTAATCTATCAAAAAAATCTCACATTTGTACAACGCACCTGACAAGGACAAAGGTACGTTTCCATTTGTACGACCCTGTATGCTACTTTGTATCAACTCGTATGTGTACATATTCGTACCATGTTCCGACAAATAAACGATTTGATTTAAATTTTCTATACTTTTATCCTCCTTAATTCGGGCGACAGACAGACGAACGGACGGACAGACAGCGTAGGCTTAGTAATAGAGTCCCATTTTTAAGCTTAGGTACGCCTAAAAAAACATTTAAAGAAAATCATTTGTATTATAAGGTTGGTAAACTGTTAATTATTAACTATTATTAATAATTTCAATAATCGTGCTGTTGACATTGACCGATCCTTATATTAAACAATATAATATAATTAGATATTTTTATTTGCGCGATAAAATCCGGGACGTAGATATTCGCCAAAGTACCAGAGTCACCGACATAGCTATTAAAATCTGCAAGTTGTAGTGGCAATGGGCAGGCCACATCGCTCGAAGAACCGATGGGGAAGAAAGGTTCTTGAGTGGAGACCACGAACCGGAAGACGCAGCGTAGGTAGGCCTTCCACTAGATGGACCGACGACATTGTGAGAGTCGCGGGCATCCAGTGGATGCAGATGGCAGGATGTCGTTCAGTGTGGAGGTTAAAGGGGGAGGCCTATGTTCAGCAGTGGACGTCTTCTGGCTGATGATGATGAGGTAAGTTTAATAGATATATTACAACGAGAGGAGGAACAGGAATATTTTAGTTATATCTGTGACTCACCGCAAGGTATCTTATAGTTAACTTGAATCTAGATGCATTTCATTAACTGGGAAGTAACTTCACCATGTAGGGATAGCAAACACAGAGTTAAAAAAACTCACGAATAATTCGGGAAGTGCTCTAAACTTTTAAATCGATGGACATTTTTTTACGAAGGACCGACTTAGAATTCGTGGATTTTTTTATACAATAATAATCAATATAAAAAACCGACTTCATAAAACTGGACCAAATTGAAATGGGACCACACGGGAGCCAACTGCTTTCAATTAAAATAAGAATCATCAAAATCAGTTCACCCAGTTGATAGTTCTGAGGAAACAAACATAAAAATACAGTTGAATTGAGAACCTCCTCTTTTTTGGAAGTCGGTTAAAAAGAGCGGGTAACATGCACACAGACAGCCTGATGGTAAGCAGAAACGCAAATTATTAAATTTTCTGTGATTTTATTAAATTTTTGCATCCCGTATTTTCCGTTGATGCACGTTGTCTCAGCCTCAGTCGGCAGTTCTCTGCGTCCAGTTGTTACTCACCGCTGTACGCAGGTCGTCACTCCACCTGGTCGCAGGGTGTCCTAATACACTAAGTTTGCATAAACGTGATCTCCACTCCAGAACTCGTCTACCCCATCGGTTATCGGTTCTTCGAGCAATGTAGCCGGCCCACTGCCACTTCAGCTTACTTATCATTTGAGCTATGTCAGTAACTTTTGTTTGGTTTTGGTTATAATATTTATTAGCGATGTATTTGAGCAATCTCTGTTAAGAGCCAATTTCCAATTCATCCTAAATTACAGGGCACACAGAGATTTGACATCTTATATCTCGGGGTGACGAGCGCAGTGCATTGCCTTCCAGGGTTTTGAACTATTGAAGTTCAAAATTCTGAGTGACGTTGAGCTGTTATGGGCAAGCGTGAAGAGTCATCAGGCGAGCGACTTCGCTCGTCTCGTCACTCAGTATCATACAAAAATGTGCCACCATTTTCGACCACGCCATCGTTGAAAAGCAACTGGGTCCAGGTAAAACGCGTAGCCTAATGATTTAACTTTTCTTCTGACTCTACCAGTCAACAGTGACTTATCGCTTGCATCAGTGTGGGTACACCACTACACGCACACTTGTTTGTACACGCTTCCTGTCATTTATACACTGTTAATAAACGAGTTCTCTTATGAAGGTATAAACCAAGAAATTGATTTTGCATAGAATTAATAATAAATATTAATAAGTTAAAGTAACTCTGTCATCATCACAATCAGCCCGTATGGAGTCCACAAGACATTCTGCCAAGACAAACTATTTCTTCTTCCATCTTCTTTTTTTTTTAATAGGCTTGCGTTTGACCGCCAATTCGCCTAATGTTAAGCAATGATGCCTACGGTGAATGGATCACGCTTGCCTAGAAAAAACCGATTCACTCGTGACTTGAAGACACCCAGATTGTAATGAATGGACAGACTAGCAGTTCGCACAATAAAAGTGGAATCAAAGCGCTTCGTACGGATTTTTGGAATGTCAACCATGAAGCATATCGATTTATCGTCGCTCTGGCAGTCCGATAGAAAAAAGGGCAGGAGCCATTCCTTAAGTAAATTTAACGGCTAACAGCTTTTTTCACTCTGATTTATACCTAAGATAAATATTTTAACTACTATACTAAATAACAACATTTTTGTTTAAATTAAAAAAACACTGTTTTAAACTATAACGTTTGTTCCCAACAACTATTGTAATGACATTCGTAATTTCTTAACGAAAAATTTCTTAACGAAAAATGCGGAGGAAACTAGTATTTTCTACTCAACGAATATATTTTTTCAATAAATAATATATAATAAAATACTTTGAGCCGGATTTGCGAGTTCTTTATCTCCTATTATTGTAATAAAATGTAAATTTATATAAACTTTATTATCGTGGTTTCCCACGCTACAGACAGTTTTATTGTGTGTTTAACGTTAGGTACAAATCGTTTTTTAATTATTGTATTTTATACATTTTGGTTCCTGGCCCAGCTGATATCTCTGGCAATACCGCAGCCTATGAATTGGGGACTTTCAGTCGAGAGGAAGACTTTTTGAGTAATTATTATTAATAGTTAATTGTTTTTCAGAGTTAAAAGTTGACCTACGTGGCATTATTTACATAAGTGCCACAGAAAATCTTTTAGCATGAAATCCATGGGCATGTAATGTTTTATTTACACTTATATACATTATAATAAAAGTATTATTAAGTAAAAATATAATAATGATAAACGTTACTAAATTAATATAACCAGGGATACATATTTTTGCAGTGATATGATTATTAACGGGTTATTAATCCAGTTCACTTTTAATTATAATTATATAACTGCAGTCAACTACCTTTTATATATTTTTATTTTTAAAACACGCTAATTATAAAATGAAAATAAAGCTTGGAAGTCGATTAACTGGTTGATTAACGTGGTCCTTAACTGTTGGCCTTTTGGAAAAACTCAGTCACACAACGGGCAATGGAGAGAGCTATGCTCGGAGTTTCTTTGCGCGATAAAATCCGAAACGTAGATATTCGCCAAAGAACCAGAGTCAGCGACATAGCTATTAAAATCTGCAAGTTGAAGTGGTAATGGGCAGGCCACATCGCTCGAAGAACTGATGACCGATGGGAAAGAAAGGTTCTTGAGATCTTGAGTGGAGACCACAAACCGGAAGACGCAGCGTAGGTAGGCCTCCCACTAGATGGACTGACGACATCGTGAGAGTCGCAGGAAATCCAATGGAAACGTATCTCATGTCCTTGCCAGGTACGGCGTACAACATGTTAGTTTTTTTGTATTAATTATATATATTTTTGCAAGTATTATGTTATTCGGATGAGAGTACAATAAAATAGTACCATTGAACTGATCTGATGATGGAGCCAAGTGATAGGCAGGGAACGTCTACTAGTGAACCCCTCGAGTTTGGGTCCGTTTATAAGTTTTTAAAACAATAATCATTATTTAAACTCAGTTGAGTGATGTTATTCGAGATGGGGGCGATAAGTCCTGCACTGACGTCTGATGTTAAAATTGTTCTGTCACATAAAAAAAAAGTTACTATAAATATTTACATTCTCATAATTAAAGTGAGTTTTATAGGCTAAGGCCTTAGGTCAAAACTGGCAGAATTTAATAATTGCAACTGGGATTCCTTCCATATAAAATGACAGATATTACTTCAAAATAACATTAAATTTATAAATTTAGCCATCATAACATGAAGCGGCATTCTTTTAAAACCTTGTCTTTTGCGTAACAGCGAGCACGAGACGCACATACTAAGACATCCCAAGCGTGAGCGAGACGGAAACACCGGCGCAGGCTTCAAGGCAAACTACGTTTACTTTTGCGTTTTCCAACAACGAAACTATGTCGAATGCACAAACTTATCTGTTGAAGTGGCAAAATGGAGAAACTCTAATTTTCCTTTAAGTTTAAACACAGTGGCTCCACTTACTTGTAAAAATAAGTTTGTATTATTACTAAACACAGAGTTTTAAGTTTGCTTTATAATAAGTGTGTACTGTGCGAATCGGTCGTTGTTTTCTTGATTTCCGAGAGTGAAGTTAACTCCTAGCAGTTCATGACAGCCTGGTACTCCGAGCTCTAGAGTATCCTTATTTAATGCGAAATATTAGTCCTTTAATTAGTTTATCACGTTTTATTATCTTCTACCTATATATACATAAAAGGTGATGCGTGTATGTATGTATGTTTGCATGTATGTTTGTTCCCTCTTCGTAAGCATCTTCAGAATAGCCAGTGGTCCTGTGAAGTTATGTAGCGATCGGTTCAACTCAGTATTTTCCAAGTTTACGTTCATCAAAATCATCATTTCAGCCTATCATTTTCCCACTGCTGGGACACAGGTCTTCTTAGAAAGAGGTAAAGAGAAGTTAGTTCCTATTCCACCATGCTGGTCTAGTGCATCATGGTGAATATCATAATAATTATGTATATGAATTTTAAAAGTCGGTTCAGCCAAATGAAACACTGTTTTAAACTATCACGGTTGTTCACTACAGTTATATGATTATTTACGAGATATTTACCGTGGTAAGGTAGTGGAAGAAGCTTCAGTCTTCCCGTGAACATGGTGCATGTAACTGCACCGAAATATCGGCAGCTCCTTCCACAACCTTACCACGGTAAATATCCCATTAATAATCATATAACTGTACCCAAATGAAATTAAAAAAAAAACACTCTTGGCTATATTTAAGAATACTCTATGTTCCCTCTTTTACTCCTGGTTCCATCATCAGATCAGTTCAATAGCATCCAATTATTTTGCACACTACTAATCAAGAACTTACCAAAAAACCAAAATAACATTTCCAAGGAGCGCGTTGAAATCTTTTGTAAGAAACAAACTCATGAACCAGTTTGGTGCAATATAATGAGTCATTAAATCATTTATAATTGAATAATTCATGATAGCCTGGTTTGATTGACCTCATTATTATAAAGTATTATACGTATCTACTCATAAAATTATTTGTATGAATACGAAAGTATGTTTTTTTGTTGCTCTTTCTTGCAGCTACAATACAACGGTTCTATGTGATTTGCATAGAGATAGAAGCCTGGAGAGTGACGTGGAATACCCTTATTCCAGATAAAAGTGTGGTTTTTGAAAGAACTTTAGGCAAGCATGATTCATCGTAGACCGCTTCATTACTTAACACCAGGCAAGCCGAACTAATCCCAGACTAGTTCGGGAGCCTTTTGAATAACACATTATGTTAAACTAAATTTATGTCAAAATAAATTACTTTGTTTGTTATGTAGCTACAGCATCAAACTGTACCCCTCGATTTTGTTATCATCGGTTTTTTTTATTGCCTCCCACTGTGAGAATTTAAAGACGTAATCACGTCAAAAAATAGGCAGTCTTGGGAGACTTTCGACAGAAGTGAAAACATACATCACATTAGCATGTCAGTGACGTGAACCTGTAAGTTTTGCCTCTACCAAAAATCACTCAACGCGGCTAAAGAAGTTTTCACTTCAAAAAAGTTGGAGCGACGGTATGGTCGAAGGTGGTAGACACACTGTAAGATCTATTATACAGAATTGGGCTCAGGCATTCTGTGTACCGGAACCGGAAGACGCAGCGTAGGTAGGCCTCCCACTAGATGGATCGATGACATCGTGAGAGTCGCGGGCATCCAGTGGATGCAGATGGCAGGATGTCGTTCAGTGTGGAGGTTAAATGGGGAGGCCTATGTTCAGCAGTGGACGTCTTCTGGCTGATGATGATTCTGTGTAAAGTTGATCTTTGCGCCTCGGAGACATACTTCATCCATACTGGAGTACTCCAGTATTGTCCCGGCGTCCATCGGCGGAAGGCGGGATATCTTATTATTTATTAATTTTCGCATCTCATGAACATATTACAGACACATTCACACCCACAGGAATGCTATCACACCGATCAGAATAACTAAACTCCGTCTAACTATTTATTTCCTTTGACAATAAAAAGCGAATGAAAATCACGAATTCTGAACACTTTCGTTACGTTTTTTAATGTAAGATTGTATCTGGTACCCAAAATACTTCAATGTAATATATGAAAAAAAGTTTTTAATCATATTTTTACAATGTTATTGCAGTTATCAGAGCAAATAAACGACTGAAAATTGTGTAGCAAAAAGTAGCTGAATTTGCAAGTTGACATACTTATTAAGTCATTAATACAAACGTCAAAAATAAAATTACTACGTCAATATTTTATCATATAAAAATATTTCTTTATTTGTAAGTTTTGTTCGTTATAGAATAGAATAGGATTCTTTGGACGTCCTTTTTTATTTTTGTAAGATAAATCTGTGTTATTAATTTTAAAAATCATTAAAAACAGCATATCAATCAATAAATTATAATAATATACTACTTTTATACACAAAAATAAATAATAATTAATTTAGTCACACACACACATCAGCAGCCATTAAATGTCCACTACTGGACATAGGCCTCCTTCTTAAAGAAGGGTGTCAATCAGGGGTAAATCAGGTCACTTGGCGAAAATTAGCGTAAAATACACAAAAAAGAATCAGTAAAACAGAGATCCTACTTTTGAAAGTCAGTAAAAAAAACTGGTGATGCCGGCAAAGTTTCGCCTACAGCACCAACTTACACAGAGAACTAAGTGAGAACTCTCTGACACAACAAAGTAACTTGTAACATATTTTTGTTCAGTTCGGTGTAACAACGGTCCAGCTCAGTGGATCGTAGGGTGTGGTCGGCATATTTATTAAAACCTCTTCATTCGAGAGGAAAAATAAAACTTTCATTATCTCTCTGAAGGTAAGAGAAAACATTGTTTTTTTAATTTATTATTGTGACCTTGACTTATTGTTGATTACTTTTTAAAACACGTTATTACTTTGTTAAAAAAAACTAGCATCATACCGCGGGTTTACTTACTATCCAACAAAAGCTGTTATTTTTCCGGAGCAAAAAGTAGCCTACGTCTCCATACTAAAATTTATTACAGAGTCAAGCATGCGCAAATTTGAGTAAAAGTAAGAGAAGGCATTATGCTTCATACAGGGTTACGCGTATTGACTGTACTAAGCTGAAAGGAGGTCATTATACTCATCGTTATAAACAACTTTTATTACGGGACCAACCCTGAAATCGTGAATAAAACAATGACCATTTTCTATGAAACAGCTGATATTTTCGCGTATTTTTTTTTTTGTTGTAATTAGTATAGACAAAAAAGGTTTAATGACACTTACAGTTCGACCAAAAAATAATTATTTATTTATTTATGAAAACACATACCTTGAAGGAGCATTACAGTTTCCCAATTCACCCCTTCAAGGTTCGTATTATTCGTTCGTTCGTATTCGTTAATTATATTGAAGTCCTAAAAAAGTTTTATCCAGTTATAACGATCAGTTAAAGATATTAATAGTGGTAGTGGTTTGTAGTTGTAGGACTCTTTTGCAGAGTCCGCCCGGGGAAGTATCACACCTTTGCCAGTTATTCAACCACCAAGCAGTAGTGTGCAAACACTACTGTGTTCCGGATTGAAGGGCAATGCTTCCAGCGAAATTACAAGGCACATAGAGATTTGATCTTATATCTCGGAGTGACGAGCGCAATGCATTGCCATCCAGGGTTTTGAACTGTTGAAGTTCAAAATTCTGAGTGGCGTTGAGCTGTTATGGGCAAGCGTGAAGAGCCATCAGTCGAGCGACTTCGCTCGTCTCGTCACACAGTATCATTAAAAAACCGCTTATAATGACGTTTTTAAAGTAAGTAGAGTTAATTTGATTATCTCGACGTCCTGTTATTTTGATAATTAATTTTTCTTAGTCCTTTTAGTACGACATTAGTCTTAGCCGTCGCTATATCCAAACTGAAGTTCAACTCGAGCTGTATCTGCGTTCACCAACTAGTCCGGTCAAGCTGTAGAGGCCGCAAGGCCAACAGCAATAAGTCACATTAGAAAAAAAACTCGACCTGTCAGAAGGTAAAGCGCGCCAAATGAAAACGTTCCGTTACACGCCGCGACCTTACCAACTCTTACAAATTAATATTTCGTTGCTGTTTTATAACCAGTACCGTTGGCAATTCTTTTTAGGGCTCGTGTGTTATAATGGAGATAATGGAACCCTCTTTCTTTATGCCATAGGTGGAAAACAAGCAGACGGGCTACCTGATGGTAAGCAGTCACCGTCGCCTATAGATACTTGTAACACCAGAAGCATCACAAATACGTTTCCGACCCTTTAGACTCTATTAACTCGCCTTTTGAATAACCCCATGTTGTACCTTCTCGGAAACACCGCGGAAGGTAGCTTTCCATTTTGCATTTCCCCTCTGATTAGCATGGGAAGACTTATGGATGTCACAAAACATTGAAATTATTTTCTAGTCTGTTCGTGCGTCTGTTGGCTTAACTGTCTTCTCAGGTGTAAATAAAAATGATTATTATATATTTATTTTTTCCTTGTAAATTTTGCGAACTCGATTATAACATTTATTTACTCTGCAGCTCTAATAACATTGTAAAAAGCTGAATAAATACATTTTTTTTAATATTTCACTTAAGTACATCAATTTAGGTACTTAGGTATATCGAGTCCTGATACAGTGTTATGTTCAAAAACCTGACGAAACTAGTCAGTAGATACCCTTAGTACAAGATTTGATAGTTTTCGAAAACTTTTTCGTTTTGTTTCATACATTGCTGGGCTGAAAGCTATTCGAAACGTTTTTTCGTATTTGAGTGAAGCAACCTATACTGCCGATTACTACCGATTTTAGCTCCTCCGAGTTTCCGCTGGAGGCGCTTTGCTAATATGTACGAAAACGAAAAAAGTTTTCAAAAACTATCAAATCTTGTACTAAGAGTATCTTGTACTGACTAGTTTTTAAGGGTACAGAATTCGCGGTTTTCATTTTATAATGTTATTACATCTGTCAGAGCAACCAAATTTTATTTAAAGACTAACTGCGTCCCGCGGTTCACCGGCGTAAATATTCCCTCAGAAACTATAAATTTTTCCGAAGAGTATCCTATCAAAAAAAAAACTTGCCGATACTTTGCTCTGTTTCTCTGTGAAAAGGGAACACACTGCGACAACGGAACTAGCGGATATATAAATACATAAAAAACATCATTAATTTCACATACAATAGAGATAAGTACAATAAAGCAATTGACTCAAACTAAGCTAAGCATGTATCTTGAGGTCCGAAAAGGATACACTAAAAGAAATATCGCGTGCGTTTACACCTTAAAGCAGTGTTTTTTAAACTGTTGATCACGACCCCCTGGGGGGGTCACCAAGCCTCTATAATAAGGGGGTCGCGAAGCCTAGGTAAAAAATATATATTTGCTAAGAAAATATTAATTACGAGTAAGACGCTCTTTTCCGACTTTTAGCAATTATGGTAATTCTAGATTAAGTGTGCATACCTCTATGGTTAGCTTAAAATTATAAAAATGGTGTCATAGAAAAATTTAATGTTTTATCTAGGAAATCCATGAGACCGAAACACGATTAAGCACATTTCGCTCGATAGAAAAAAAATACCAATTTGCGCTTTTATCTCTGCTTTTTTGGATTCAATTAACTATATATTAAATAATGTCTGCGATATCTTGATATATAGATTTCATAATTATTAAGGAAACCGGTGAGGTACATTTTACATTACAGCTATACTTTTCGAAAAATATGAGAAAAACCCCAAAAATACGCACGCACGCGAGACTCACGACTGTGTGTAAGAGCCATGATTTTGCTCCGCTAAATGCGACTTTAATACAATAAACCAAGGATTATGGTCATCTATAGTATTAAGCATTGCTTAAAAGTGAGAATACCTCGCCTTAAGGAGTAATTATAAAAATAAGGTTGTATGTATTTGATATTTGTAACATAATAGATTATAAACTGTGGATGGTAGGGGGTCACGAAATTGTTTTTATAATAAGGGGGTCGCGTCGTGAAAAAGATTGAAAAACACTGCCTTAAAGGATATCACCCCCCAATTTTTCTCCAGTATCCCTCAGACCCTTGGTATAAAGACATGCCTCGATTCCAATTTCCCTACCTCTCCTCCAATAAAGAAGGATGATCAACATAAATTAGGAAGTCTGTTCCTTAGTTAGTTCCATAGTTTTATTACGGAACCCTGTCAGCGCGAGTTCAGCTCACGGCTGGCTTGTTTATCGTGGTTCATATCAGCGGAATCGTCAGTTTTTACCGACAACGCAACGGCCCGCCAACCGTGTACGATGGATTTTTTATTTGTTGAGCGAAATTTTATTAATTACTCTATTTCGATTAAATTCATTTGCTAATTAAAGAAAACTTGAACTGTATGTAACTGGATTTATACATGTTTGCTTACAGTTTTATTTAACATGTTTGTTTCTTTGTAATGTGTTAGACATACACGTTTTATATATACGTATATTGATAATTTTTGAAAGGTTCTTGAGTGGAGACCGCGAACCGGAAGACGCAGCGTAGGTAGGCCTCCCACTAGATGGACCGACGACATTGTGAGAGTCGCGGGCATCCAGTGGATGCAGATGGCAGGATGTCGTTCAGTGTGGAGGTTAAAGGAGGAGGCCTATGTTCAGCAGAGGACGTCTTCTGGCTGATGATGATATTGATAATTGTATGATTTACAAGTGAATCAAATTAAAAACCGACTTCAAAATTAGTAAATACGTAATTTCGTTTACTTGGATGACATGCTATTTCAGTTATTTTGATTGAAAAACCAAACTACTGAACCTATTTTGATGAAATTTACATGGGACCACCTCTGAAGTATGAACTACCAAACAAAAAAAAAACAACAAAATCAAATCAATAGAGAAATCGGTGAGCACAGTGCATTGCCATCCAGGGGTTTGAAATGTTGAAGTTCAAAATTCTGAGTGGCGTTGAGCTGTTATGGGCAAGCGTGAAGAGCCATCAGGCGAGCGACTTCGCTCGTCTCACACAGTATCATTAAAAAAACGTCTTAAAACAAGCAGGGTTTCTAAATTCTGTTTTTTTATTTTTGTCACCTCAGAACCTATATAAAAATTATATTTGAAAAGATATTCTTTCACATTGGTTCCATTTCGTTCAGTAGTTTGGTTTTTAAATCAAGATACATAACTGGAAAATTAGTTTACCTGTATAACATAATATTGCCATCTAAGTAAACGAAATTGTATATTTAACTAATTTTGAAGTCGTTTTTTATTGATAATTACTATTCTTTCTTATTAAGTAGTATTGATTTATATAATTAATCAAAGTCAAACAAACAATTAATACACGGTAACTTAAAACTTGAACAAAAAACAAGCATTTCAATAAAAACATAATCATTACGTAATATTATAAATATTATCTGTGGAAGTTACGAACAGATCAAAAAAGCAGATAATTATTTTGCTTCACACCATCTCACTAAATTTTATATTTTTGTTGAGCGGATATTTCTTATCTTTATCCACTAACGAATGAAATTATTAATTTCGATTTAGTTTCCTTGTGATATTACAAATGCGAATGTTTTGTATGCCTGTTGAAATATAAGGAATCGGCTTGCGTTTGACCGCCAACTCGGTGATGATGCGGTCTACGATGGAGCACGCTTGCTTAGAAGAAACCAATTCACACTAAATTAGAAGACACCCAGATTGTAACTATCGGGGAACATCCATTCAGGCAGCGCATTCCACAGACTAGCAGCTGGCACAATAAAACTGGAATCAAAGGTTTTTGGAATATCAACCATAAAGCGGTGTCAATTTTTGTGCCCGCTCTGGTAGTCCGATAGAAAAATGGGGATAAGGGAATCATATCATGCAGATCTGATGCACACTCTCCGAAACGTATCCGATTAAAAACTGATAGACTAGCAACTTTACGCCGATGCTCAACTAGACCAAGGATGATTATGATCGTTCTTGACTAGACTAAGAAGTTTGCTGATGAGCTCAACAAAATATACGAAAGAACTGTAATTTTTCAGAATTCAGAGTAATTGGTCCTATAGTTAAAGTTGTTTGTACATAATAAAATGTGTACAGTAAATTTACTTTCAGCTAGGTATCACCGTTTTCCTTGTATAAAATTTAATATTTTTGTCAGATTTTTATGGTCACACTTCAAGGCCTTTCTAAGTAAAAGCGATAAAACATTGCACAATGTTTAATCAACGTATCACTCCCTAAACAAAAAAATCCAATACCGCGACCGTCACAATCTACGCAATTAAAAAAACATCTAATAAAACGTTTTGCGGTAATTGTACTACAGAAACTCGAAGTTAAGTTTTCTAACAGAATATTACAGAGAGATCGTAACTAAAGTTTAAAACTGCTATATTCCAAAAGCACAGAAAAACGGGGTATTTTGTTAACACCGATAGAAACTGTTAAAACTTAGTATCGCTTCCTACATTTCTCTCCATACATTTATGCATCACTTCCTTGTCGCTTTACGCTACCACGTTCGTAACTTCGTAGTCGGGAGAGGACGGCGACTCATTTTTCCCACCCCGTAAGTAGAAGCGTTAAACGACAAAGAAGCGATTCATAAATGTATGGAAAGCGATACTATCGTTTTCTGTCCCTGTAACATAATAACTAAGTCAATAGCCTCCGAATACCTGTCCAGACCCAGCAGTGGGAATCCACAAGCTAGCACCAACAAAATCTGGTAATGGTTTGTGGCAAGAGTGCAATCGCAGACTTATAACATAATAGACATCGCTAGTTCATCTATGTCTTAAAATGGATCAATGCTCCAACTGGCACGCTGAATAATTCAGTGGACGAATTATGGCCGAAATGATTATGTTGCTTGCGTTTTACCGCCGCCTCACCTGATATTAAGCGAACATTCACTAATATGTACTGGGCCAGCATGGTCGATTAGGGCCCATCCTTTCTCTCTCTTTCTGAGAGAAGGCCTGTGTCCCAGCAGTGGGAACATAATAGGCAGAAATAATGATGATACTGTAAAAACTCTTCGAAAGCAGTTGCCCGGAAGAAAGGAGTCAAATCACCTCTAAATTGCTGTCATGACATCATAATTATTGGGTACAAAAATGCTGCTTACTGGGTTTGCCGACAGCTGGACTTATTTGCAGGTTCTATGCTAGTAATGATCTGTGAGTGGTGATTACCGCCATTCTTGCATAGTTTGTTATCTGCAAGTATCTAGTCTGTGGCGGTGTATTTTACCTTTTACCTTTAGCTCATTTGCCAACGTTTTTATCAATGTCAATTAAAAGTCAGTGTCAACAACAGGTTCCTTTACCCTACATGCCGAAAATGTACCACTTTCTCTCTCACGACACGTTATCTCTTATGCAAATGTTATCACGGTTTTACTTTATATTATACAGCCGGACAATGTTCCGGGATAAAAAGTACCTAGCTTCCGTGATGCTGTAACGAGTTTCTATGTCAATTATACCGCACTCGAAGGACTCTATCTTCCTGCCAAATTTAGTTAAGATCCGTTCAGTCGTTTAGCCGTGACAACGTGACAAACATCCCGACAGTGACAGGGTTACTTTCGCTTTTATAATAATAATTATTTATTTATTGTTTATTAACTAAAACGGCATACGGGCCATTATTTTATTTAGGGACCAATTTAGACTACGTTCGCAGTTTTTTTTTTTGGTTTTTTTTTTGAGTATTTTGTACCGTTTAATGTCTATTCATGTTCACTATTATCTATAGTAAACATCATATACGTTGGCAGTGATGTTTTCTTGCTAAGTCTTATATTTATTGACGTTTGTTCATGAAATTATGAGGAAAAATAACAACTGCGTTACTTTCTTACAAAATTAAGTTTTATTGTTTAGAACATTTAGTTCAGTTCGGAAACATATCACATATAAACTAACAACAGTAATAGGATAATCTTATAAAGTTAAATCACAAATAATCTCAGTCTAATGATTTCTTTTATAACTAAGTTTTACACTGTGTTACCAAACATTAAACTAAAATGAATGACATTTCGAAAATAGGAATAAATAGTAATTATTTTATGCTGATGGCATAAGGAATAGCTACAAACAAGTTAAATAATGGATTTATCATTAAATTTAAAGTCCTTATTCAATATTAATTAGCTTTATGGCACAAAATGCTACCAGAAAAAGAGGGACAAAAAGTAACACAGTGGTATCTTAATCACAGTATTTGGTACTTTCGTCAAGTTTAAACTAATATAAACATGAGAAAACAATTATAGTCTTCAAAATTAAACAAAAATAAACAAAACTCTTCTTAAACATATGTAAAAAAACTTTGAAACATCAACTTTTTAGTAGAAATATTTTTCAAAAATGTTTAGTCTCATTTTTCAAAAATGTTTAATGGCGCATTAAATTCGTAGTACACTCGTTTTACCTTCTTTGTTATTTTGGGCTTCGGAACTATCTCCAAAATACTTT
Source organism: Agriopis leucophaearia (assembly GCA_949125355.1). Lineage (NCBI taxonomy): Eukaryota > Metazoa > Arthropoda > Insecta > Lepidoptera > Geometridae > Agriopis > Agriopis leucophaearia. Next base: position 8,604,796 of record OX421289.1, read on the forward strand.
CATACGGTTCGTAAGAAACATCTTTCTCCATAACTTTGAACCTTTTCCCGGAATCATCGGCTGATTTCAAAAACATAATTTTAATCTCTCCTACCTCATCGACATCACTTTGAGCGACGCCCAGGTATGAGTAAGATATATCTTTGTCAGACCTGAACGTGGTGTGGAAACTAGGGTTTCAACCAAAATGACCTGTGCTGCTTTTTGACGTTCTCGACGTTTCTTGTTTGCAATCTTCCATTTGCGTTTAGCAGATCTATGTTCCCTCTCTGTCATGTCTTTTACGAGTTTTTTTGTAGCATGATAGCGTTCCAGATGTTTTTTTTGGCTTCTGCATTTTTCACTACATTTTCTTTTATTTTTTGCCTATAACGCCGTTGTTTTTCAGCCGATGTGAAGGCCATTTTTTTCGATGTTATTATTCTATAACAAAACAATACTTAAATGTAATATTTGTGCCATAAAATGTGTGATTAATGTGTGAAAAGCATACGGAAAACCACTGTGCTACCAAAGTTACAACTGCGTTACTTCTGGTAGTAACGCAGTGTAGTGGTAACGCAGTTGTAAAACTTAAACGTATTCAAACTTGGTACTTAAATGGACACATATACTAAAACAATTATGATGCATCCATAATATTGACTAATTATTACATATTTTGCATTGAATAAAATTAATAATATCTAGGAAACTCACCGTCCGTCGCCGGTAACTCAGTGGTCGCACAATAAACACACGCGCCCCGAACGGTGACTCTCGAGCGACTAGCTTTGTCAGTTCCACCGCCCCGCCACCCTCCCGCGCGCCAATATCAAATTCATGGCCGATCAAAAGATATTGGAGTAAAGATGTCTAAAAAGCTTTATTTAAGGTTCACTTTCCTATGGTAACACTGGGTACGCGCCATTTTGCTTTGCAACGGGGACACGGCGAGAAATATTTTATTATTATTAAACTGTTGTGGTAAAATCATACCTATTGGCTTTCTAGTAAAGTTCAAACAATTACGTATTACTTAAAACTTTCAAAAATATTGACGTCGTGAACATTTTTAAAGCAATTTAAGTTTATGTCAAGTGACTCGCACAGAGGGACATCCAATTTTTATAGGGAAAACAACTGCGTTGCTTAAAAAAACAACTAAGTTACCGTAATTTGCAAATAAATATAGTATTTAACATTAATTCATATGTTTTTCTGGTACAGGTATTTTAATTGGTAGCTACTAATAGCTGTTTTATTTTTGTATTTACCTATTTTTTTTGAAAAAATCGGTTTTGTTCGATGAGGACCAATTTTAGTACCCTAAATAAAATAATGGCCCATACAACGCCAATTACATCAGGCAAGTAAAATATTCTAATGAAAAATATAAAATAGTATAAGCAATTTCGGGCAATGGAGAGAGCTATGCTTGGAGTTTCTTTGCTTGATAAAATCCAGAACGTAGTTATTCGCCAAAGAGAAATTCGGATGGACAGACAGAAAGACAGACGGACGGACAGAATGAATTTATAAGGGCTCCTTGTCGGGCTACGGAACCCTAAAACCAGAGTCATCGACATAGCTATTAAAATTTGCAAGTTGAAGTGGCAATGGGCAGGCCACATCGCTCGATGAACCGACAACTGTTGGCGAAGAAAGGTTCTTGAGGGAAGACCATGAACCGGAAGACGCAGCGTAGGTAGGCCTCCCACTAGATGGACCGATGACATCGTGAGAGTCGCGGGCATCCAGTGGATGCAGATGGCAGGATGTCGTTCAGTGTGGAGGTTAAAGGGGGAGGCCTATGTTCAGCAGTGGACGTCTTCTGGCTGATGATGATGATGATGAACAGGTTGCTACCTGTACAACTATAATATACCCCAGTCGTTATAAAATCGCAGCGATTCGTTCACAAGCTGGTTATAGAGTTAGTGCGAGTTGCTGCCTCGACTGTACTCCATATTGAGGCCGGGGGAACCGCCTGCTCCATTCATTCACCTACTTAACCAGGGCTACACGGAACTGATATGCTGAGCAGAAAGGGGGTTACATCATTTTGATCAACTTTTACTATGCGACCAGCAACGAAATTGCGAAACTGTTACATTTTTCCATTGTACAATAGGCTAACAGACAAGTGGTTATTAAAAATAACATGTCTATTCAAAATTTAATTAAATGTATCAATTATATTTATAAATGTGTATAAAAGATATTTTTGTGTACTTAGTGAAAAGAGAAACAGCTTTATTACGCACCAAAAAACCATAATTAATTACAAAAGACCTTCGACCAAAATAAAATGAATGGACGGGCCCAGTAGAAGAGCATTTTTGAAGATTACAAAATGAGCGCCAGCTCTCATTTCGTTTCAGTCGGTCTCTAGCCGTAGGAAGTGAAACACGAGTCTATTGATACGCGATAACGAAACATCTGACAAAATTATGAATTCGTATGCTTTACCGAAGTGTAAATACACAAATAAAACCGATATCTATTTTTTGTAACAAATATACTGTACATTTTTATAATTAGGTGTTGAAGTATATGTCCGACGGTTTTGACTCGTTTTTACTGATCAAGTTCAATGGTTAGGGCCCGTCCATTCTTTTATTTTGGTCGAAGCAAAAGACCAATATTAATGCGCGGACCGGTAAGCGCAGCGTAGGACGTCCACCCACAAGATGGACAGACGACCTAAAAGAGAGCGCAGGAAAACGCTGGATGCAGGCCGCTTCCAACCGGTCCCTTTGGAAATCGATGGGGGAGGCCTATGTCCAACAGTGGACATCCTATGGCTGAAATGATGGTGATGATGAATATTAATACAAAAAAGTAAAACTATGTACATGCGTCCTGCATATTAAAAACTATCTTATACCTACTTGAAACTACTGAAAATTAATTCGGTAAAGTTCAACGCGACAATGCTGCCAGCATGTTGGCAACGATGTCTGCTGACAGCAGGCTATTAGATTCGTTTTGTATTTTATAGAGCTAGTTTTCCTATTTTTGATTTGATATATAGTTTTAGGCACTATGAACCATTTTTTAGTTGAGCATAGCATTTCTGTCTACCCTTGTACGACACCGTTTATACTCGTAGAAGTAAATATAATATATTCACGTCACCTTCAATAAGATAAAATTTAAACAATATTTAACAATCTTTATACAAAATTATAATCTAAAAACCAACAAATTGTATTCATTTACCGAATCCAAGATTCGGGAAAACCGCAAATTTTTTACTCCGCGTCTGACGCACCGATACAAGATACTTCTACATACTTGATAATATTCTACGTCATGGTTAAATAAAAACTATACGGATATCTTAGTTTAGGCACAGAATACATAAATTGCAAGTACAGAAGGTTCACTCCGCAAAAACATTTAACTATGTAGCGACTCTTACTACTACACAATAAAGTCCAATTCAGGACGTGCGAGCGCTAACTACCTACAGCTATATTAACCTACAAGTTGCCTCTCTGTCTATCGCGTAACTCTTGTCGCGTTATCTCTGTCTATCGCACGGCAGAGGGCACGGCAAGTCCGACAAGACTACTTGTAGCTTCATACCTAAAGTGCGGAGTGCGCCAGGCCCGGTTTGGGTAACAAATAAGTGAGACTGATGGTGTCCGAGCTGTAGCATGTGCGCTTTACAATCTGACGGCACCCCGTTCAATACTCGGCCCTCCACCAATCACTTATTTAGTAGGTAATTAAATAAATTATGCGCAGTTTCAATTCCATCGCTCAATAACGAGTAAAAAAAAGTATGCCGATGCTTTAGCCTGCCCAGTAAAGGGCGAAAAAAATGAGTTTTGGCGCCAACGTCAAAATAAATGTCACCTCATTATGTTATTTTCGCAACTCATGTTTTTTCAAGTGTTTATGTGTTATAATAATGGATAATTATTTATTAAATTTTTATGATCGACCTGATGGGAAGTGATATTATGAAGTGGGTGTATCTTTTCGTGTCATTGAAGTACTTGTTTTTTTTTATTACTTACTTGACATTGTCAAATGCACAAAACGTGCGACGCTAAAATCCTTGAAGAAAGAAAAGGAAAAAAATAGGCAGTCATAGGAACTGCCAGCATGACAGGAGTGAAACATTTATAGTTTGAAAATAACACGTCACATTAGCATGTCGGTGACGCGAACCCACAGAAAAGAGAAGTAAATAGAACGGAAATGAGAAGGAAATTCTGTCGCCAGATATTGTGACAGATACTTGATTGAACATTCTTATTTATGTCAACGCGTCGCAGTTGCTAACACAGTTGCAATGGGTTTGTATGAGTGCAACTGGCTACAACAAATTTCTTACAAAAATGCCATGACAGCCGTTATATTTTAACAACTTTTTTTTCTGTGCGCGAACCTATCAGTTTCGCTCCTACCAAAAATCGCTCAGGAAGTTTTCACTTCAAAAACTAAGTTTGGAACAGACAAACTATATCATCATTGTCAGTTCATTTAGCCCACTGCTGGGCATAAGAATTCTGGTTTCGATAATCCAACAGAAATATTCCCCGCCATTGGGTAAAACCTAAAATGTTAATAATACGGATATGACATTTTATGTAAGAATAAAAATAATGTAAGTATTGAATTCGGAGAACGCTTTAATTTTGTACAGCTTCCGTATGTAGCAAAGATTGCTATCGATATCAGATAAAGATTTTTAAATTGTGCAACATTGTCTTTAAAACGAGAAAGTATAACTCAGATCAGATAACTAAGGGAGATATGTCTTTATACAATTATCGTACGTGTTTAAATATCTTCATAAACTTCGGGGGTTAAACATTTACATAATACGAGTAAATAAATATCTGGGACATTATGGCACACACGGTCATCTAACCCCAAACTAAGCAAAGCTTGTAATATGGCTGCCAGAGACTGATATAAATACATATATATTTTTAAATACATACTTAAATAGATATTAACATCTAGACATAGAACAAAAATATTCATCACATAAATGTTTTTCCTAGGTGGGAATCGAACCCACGCCCCCAAGCGCAGACGGCAGGTTCACTATATACCAACTAAGCTAACGGGTTGTCAGAATTTACGTAATATTCACTTCGACCAAAATAAAATGAATGGACGGGCCCTAACCATTGAACTTGATCAGTAAAAACGAGTCAAAACCTTCGGACATATACTTCAACACCTAATTATAAAAATGTACAGTATATATGTTACAAAAAATAGATATCGGTTTTATTTGTGTATTTACACTTCGGTAAAGCATACGAATTCATAATTTTGTCAGATGTTTCGTTATCGCGTAACAATAGACTCGTGTTTCACTTCCTACGGCTAGAGACAGACTGGAACGAAGTGAGCGCTGGCGCTCATTTTGTAATCTTCAAAAATGTGCTTCTACTGGGCCCGTTCATTCATTTTATTTTGGTCGAAGAATATTCACTCAATTTTATGCAAGAATAGTTCAAAATAATATTTTCCTTCAAGCGAACAACCTTTACCGTGACACCTAACTATACGAGTAAATATAGTTAATCTTTTGTTGCGATAAAACCATCCTTATTACCATACCACTAAGAGTTACATTATAATCAGGTTAATTATAAAGGTCGCACGGAGACCCAATCATGATCATGCAAATAAATTATAAATGCATTAACTCTGTCGGTTTTTTGTACCTACTTATAACGAAACGGCTGGATCGATCTTGATGAAGTTTGGCAAAAGTATAGTGCACAATCATAGAAACAAAAACATAATACTTTTTATAACGGAAAAAACTAAGTCGTGAGTAAAACCGCGAAATGTAACTAGTATTATTAATGTGTACCACTATTTGTTTGTTTACCTTCGGCTAAACCGATCTTGATGGAATTTGGCAAAAAAATAGTGCATATCATAAGGATAAACATTAATGACTTTTAATTCCAAAAAACGTAGAAATAAAAAAAAATGTGTCTGAACCCGTAGAGTAATAAACACGTAATTAATCTTCATCATTAATCAGGAAACTTTATTTAGTTATTACATGTCATGTTTTGAGTGATTATGATTAAAAAAACTAGAAAAAAATTGCAGCTGCAATAACAAGAAATTAGAATACAATAGATAAAGGTTAGTTCACATTGCACTGGGCCCAACCGGGCCTGAACACACGACACCCGCAGAGACTTAGTTACCACCTTCGACCAAAATAAACGAATGGACTTGCCCTAACCATTGAACTTGATCAGTAAAAACGAGTCAAAACCGTCGGACATATACTTCCACACCTAATTATAAAAATGTACAGTATATTTGTTACAAAAAATAGATATCGGTTTTATTTGTGTATTTACACTCGGTAGAGCATACGAATTCATAATTTTGTCAGATGTTTCGTTATCGCGTAACAATAGACTCGTGTTTCACTTCCTACGGCTAGAGACCGACTGAAACGAAGTGAGCGCTGGCGCTCATTTTGTAATCTCAAAAATGCGCTTCTACTGGGCCCGTCCATTCATTTTATTTTGGTCGAAGGTTACCACGTTTGTTTTCAGTGCTAGAGACTCCGTGCCATTCTAATGGTCCGTGAATTATTTCCAACCAGTAGTCGCCTGGAAGATATCGTTTTTTTATTGCACAACTATAGCCGCCCGTCCCGGCTTCGCACGGGTGTAAGCTCGGCCTTTGGTCTCGCTACAAAATATAATATAGCCTATGTCACCCGGAGATAGTGTGGCTTCCCAACAGTGAAAGAATTTTTTTAAATCGGTTCAGTAGTTTTTGAGTTATTTTGCTACAAACATCCAAAAATACAATTCTTTCCTCTTTATTATATTAGTATAGATAAAGAGTTTCTATCTACCTTAAAAAGTATATTTTGCGAGTAGCATCTTTTCATCCTGCAAGTGTAAAACGCATTAATTCATGTAGTCGTAGACATAGTTTATTTGTGACAGAAAAGAACCCACAAAAGACAACATTAAAAAAAACTAAACCAAGAAGGAAACTAATAATTGTTTTGTTGTTATTTTGTCGTACGTATCATTTGTTTTATGTATATTATATATAATTGTGCCATGTATAATTTGGGCCACATGCACAGTTTGGGCCTTGCGACACTTATTAAAACTCAAGCTTAACGGTGTAAGATATAAAGTTAACATTTCTACTTATATTTATTCTGGGACCCTATTATTCCCTGATACCATTTCTGTCACTCTCTTGTAACAAATGATACGAAAGTGTATTTAAGAATTTGGGCCCAAATGAACCTTGTTTTCCGAATTTAAGATGTGAATCAAGCTTTATAGTTATCAGCTATACTATATCCCGCAGTAAGCCATTGGTAAGTATGCATTTTTATACTAGTATGTACATAAAAATGTATATAGAGCGTTTAATAGGAAAAAATGTGCATAGTAGTCGGAAACCCGCATGAACACGTGGCCTAGTGAGGGAATGTTTCCATTACACAATGAGACGGTAATGTAATTAATATTAACGTTTATTAAAAAAACTAGTGTGTGTCGTGACACGCTCAAGGTAAAGTTCCGTAGCCATTCTTACACGTATATTTTTCTTTTATACCTAATTTTTGCTCAACAGGCCTTATTTTAGATCATATTACTATATAGTTCTTAAACTCAAGATAGTACTGAAAAAAGTTTGCCAAAAACTGAAGGGGGCGAGGAAAACACGTATTGTACACAATGACATTTTCTTACTAGTTCTACAAACGCGCGAATAAAATGATAAATAATAATAAATATCTGGGACATTATTGCACACATGATCATCTGACCCCAAACTAAGCAAAGCTTGTAATATGGCTGCCAGAGACTGATGATGATCCTTCAAAACATGCCTTTAAATATGATGCCAACACTTTCATCATAAAAAGCTTAGAGATCTTGAGAAGAATCAAGTCAGTTCTGATTATTGTTTTTGATTGGCTACGAAACTACCAAAACAATATTCACATCATTCACATCATCAGCCAATTAACGTCCACTGTTGGACAAGGCCTTCCTCATGGAGAGGGGTGTTGTCATAATCCCCACGCTCGGCGGCTTGGGGATCGCAGTACGTTCACCGTGTACTATTAGGACGCTGCTGCCCATCCTCCGGTGGTTCTGGTCGCAGTTTTAGGACATACCCGGGTTCAAAACAATATACTCGTCTTAAAATCAAACAGATAAAATCATATTAATATTATATATACAAAAGTGTGTTTGTTTTTTGCCCTTAAAACAACATAAAAACATCAACGTGGTTTTTTGCCTATAGATAGTTGAAAGGCCGGATTAATACATAAAATACTTTTTACTTATCCCGAAAAATTTACGTTTTATAATTAATAAATTACAACTATTTGTGTTAATTTAGATAATTTAATTTTTACTAAAAACTTGTATCTGTCGAAGTTGGAAATCACATGACATCATCATGCACTGTTATAAGAATTTAAAATGAGTGTTTCGTTTTGCTACGGAACCCTAAACACGTCTGTCAAAAAACTGTTTCATTATTTTGATCGCGACGAAAGGTAACGGTCACTTATTAAAATTAAATATTAATACGTTACAAAAAATAAGTGACACTGAACAAATGGGTAGTGACTCAATGGACATAAACCCATTATATAACCAAACTAAGTACGTGAGACAACCAGACAACCAGTTGACCAGTATATCGAGACACCTCATTAATAATGACAACCCATTCAACCAAACACTTATAAAAACTAGCTGCACTCCGCAGTTATTTTTTTTTACAGAATGAAAGTATTTTATAGCCTTTCTTATGGTTCACATTACTTCCCTACCAAGTTTTATCCAGATTGGTCCAGCCGTTTAGTCATGAGATTGTAACAAACATTGAGGTACTTTTTTGCATTTTTAATACCATAGTTTTAACTGTGATACGTAACTTGTTACCACTTTACTCCGTAACGGCTTAACGGATTTAGGTAAAATTTGTGTGGAAGATAGATTGTATCCGATATTACAAAGTGATATACTTATTACATGTTAAAATTAGGGAATACTAGTTTATCATATTGGGTATAAACACAAGGTATAAGTAACCTTTAATTGGATCAAATACGATATATGATAGGTCTTCTTTACTGGTTAAGTGCATGTGTCATGTTCTTTACCATATTTTTCTTGGTTATTCGTGTTTTTTGTAGAGTTAGTTCTGCATTAACTCACTAGAGTTTTTTTATGTCATTGCATATTAGATATTTACAATATTTACTCATTAACTACCACTTAGTGTTTTTTAATACGTGTTGCAAAGACAGTGCCATGTGTTTGTTTTTTAGACATACTTTTTGCCATTTAAAGTGGTTTTTCTATCTTTTTAATATACAGTAAAGCTACTATTGTACCCTGTCAACTGCTTACTATTTGGCGAGTTTCGTTATCATAATAAAAACTATCATATAACCTTTGCTGTATTCGTAGTAAAGTATATTTTTTTACTTACGATGTTATTATATGGGTGTGTGCATTTGGGCTATGACTGTTTGTTATCATGTCTGCAAATATGCAAATATGTATATATTTTTAACTGCTGGAACAATTTGCGTGCCATTTAAAGCAGGTTTCGTTGCAATGGTCTTTATCTGTGTTTGATTGAGATTTGTTTAGCTGTTTCAAAGTTATGAGCTCTTTTTCGAATTTATCAGTAATTTAATAAACTTATACTTCTGTATTAAATTTTTATTAAATATGTGTAATTTTTATGTTAGCTTGTAAATCTGTAGGTATGTATGTTTGTCCCTATAAATCCGTAACAGCTGAACAAATTGGGTTGAAGTTATGTTAACTTTTTATCTTCCTGTAGGATAGCGGGTAAAACTAGGAAGCGCTGCTAGTCTGTTATGTCCAACTGTTAGCCAAAATGTCTTCTCAAATTTCTTTCAATTGTCTTTGTCTTGAATAAAATCAAAATTCACAATATTCAAATCAAAAAACATCTCAAATCTTTGCTTTCTCTACATCAGTGGCATTTCGTATATCACACGTTAAAATTACATTATAGTAAACAATATACATATTTAATTATATATTATTTAAACTTTACACCTACTTTCCATCTCGCTTCATAATTAAAATGTCAAGGAAAAAGTGACATACATGGCAAAAACACAGTCGCAACTTTTTGCCTGGAGGTAGTAAAAGTAGAGCGTGGCTCTCGCACACCATATCGACCCAACATCGACTCAACACCGACTCAACTACTAGTGACCCCACGTCCTCACAGTTTGGGCCCAAGATAATAAAAATAAGTTATTATAAATTTAAGTTTATTTGCCATAAGAATGTCGTACAAAGTGTCAACCTATTGACTATTTACTGTTTCAGAGCGAATTATATCTCCCATTGTAATCAGTTCGGTTTCGTTTCTTTTTGCTTCAACGTATGTATCCGAAAATGTAACAGGAACCGACAGTTCATAGTTATTTATTCATACCAATATGTTACACGTTAAAAATAATAATTAATATAAGCTTAATTAAAAAACAACACTTTATTTAACAAATAAAAGAAACTAAACATATAATATTAAAATATACATTCAATTTATTCATGTGTGCAATAATGTCCCAGATATTTATAATATAAACATCTGAGCCCAAATTAAGCAAAATTTGTAATATGGCTACCAGAGACTGATATACATACATATATTTTTTTTAAATACATACTTAAATAGATATTAACACCCAGACATAGAACAAACACAAATGTTCATCACACAAAAGTGGGAATCGAACCCACGCCCCAAGCGCAGAAGGCAGGTTCACTACCAACTAAGCTAACGGGGCTGTCAAATATACATATACATAATATAATTTGTACTGCAGCTCCACGGATTCCGGGATCCGTGCTTTTTGTTGACTATTACCAATATAACATAAAAGGAATGACTTCTCTCACCTGCCTCTTAGTGACTCTATGCCCCGCCTAGTAATAGTGTTCCGTGCTCTATGCATAGAGTCGTTGTTGAGTCAATATGGTGTGCGAAAGCCTTAACTGCCCTATCCGTGTGAACCCATCACAGTAATGTTGTTTTTGTATGTGTGTCTGTAATATTATTACTTATAGCGTTATTGCTTTTTAATCAGCTGTGTGTGCGGGCTCTAAAATAGTTACAACACGACCCACTTATTTATAAAGTTGAGCGAGGGCGTCCATATCGCATTTTCGAATGAAACTGACAGCTTTTTTTAGTTATCTCATTTGGACATCATCACAGATATGGTGGTTGGAGACTAAGGCGGTTGCTACACTATTTTTTATGCAAATTAGATTTGTACACCGTTTGTGCATAAAAATTTGCTATTAACTTAGATACTAAAAGTTGAAAACATTTTTTATAGCTAATTATAATAATGTATACAGAATGATTCTTGTGTGTAGTGGCATGACTTGTACTTGACCGTGACGCAAGTACTTTACTTGATGACTTGATGACATGTTTGACAATATTTCTTACTTGACACTGGAAAACGCATAATGCGTGCGACGCCAAAATCCTATTAAAGAAACATCTATCATTTATTTTATCTATGCATCCACTACACACGCACACTTTCAAATTAAACAATCACGTGTTCCAAAATCAAAAGTTCAAATTTAAAATTGGAACAAATCTCAGCGGCCAGTAGCGCGCGGGTTTTAAGTAGGAAGTCCCGATTAACGGCATAATGTGCTCAAGTGACGTTTGTTAACCGACCATTTTACATAGACCTTGATTTTGACCAGTTTAACTTTGTATCATAGGTCTGGTTAGCTCGGTTGGTACATTGCCTCGTCCAGTCTATGAAGATCTCTTATCCTGACCAATAATAAGTGTAGTTTCGCAAGAAGTTCTCGCAATAATATTCCATAAAAAACATGTAATCTCTAAATTATAACCTGTAAAAGTTCTTTATCGGCTGATTTAGAAAAAAAACGCTCCCAGGAGCAAAGAAAAATCAAGTTTTTCGATTTATGCAGCGAAAGTATCTTTGTTTGTAGTATGCGTTTAACATCAAGATATATTGACGAATCGTCGAGATTTTTTTGCACATAGATACTTCAAGAACTGGAGCGTGACACAGAATACTTGTTATTCCAATAAATTGTGCGTTTCTGGGTAAAACCACGGGTAACAGCTAGGCGTCTATTTCACTAGAGGTCTAGATAGTTTGGTAGTTATATTGGTTCTATTGGTCCACCGGATGCTTGCTCAAGACGGTTGCTTCTAGCATGTTGGTATCAAGTCCTTTTGTAACGCGAATTCGGTCAAGTGCAGATATTGCAGCAGTCATGGTCACCCTTGGTCATAAATAGTGGTAGGACTCTTCTACAGAATCCTACCATTAGGTACCTACTGTGTTTTGGATTGAAGAGGAATGTTTCCCGTGAAATTATAGACATAAAGAGATGTAATATCAGTTACGAGCACAGTCCATTTCTACGCGTGGTAACGCCGTTCTAAATTTTAGGTGGCACAGAATGGTTATGGGAAAGCATGACGTTTAACATCAGGCGAGTGCTTTGCTTGTCTCAAAACTCAGTTACATGAAAAAAGTACAGAGTAAAGTATTGTGTTAAGGGTTTCAAATCACCGATAACGCATGTTAAGTAATTATCGCGATTTACTGGGAGTTTCCGTTCATTCATTCGTTCAAGAATGAAGCTCTTGAGTATAGAGTAGCTTCAAGATCTTACGTTCTTCTGGCTGTTTTTTTTTCCTATATGACCTGACAATGACATGTTGGTCCAAGAATGCAGTTTTACCTATTTTCGCAAATTAAACGTGAGAAATACGCGTAAGCAAAGTTGAGGCACAATTTTTTTTAATACCATAGGTGGCGAACAAGCTAACTGACCGCATGATGGTAAACGATCACTGTCGTTTATGGATACTACGAATAAAGACAAGATGGATAAAGATACTCAAAGACTTTATTAACAACCATTTTGAAGAACTGAAAACCTACGTTAAGGACTGTCAGTTGTGTACTTAAATATTTACATTATTTTTATAGTAGACGTACACTTAAACTCCATATGGCATTACTATTAAACCTTAGTGGTTTTTAAAATAAATAATAATAAATAATAAATATCTGGGACATTATTGCACACATGGTCATCTGACCCCAAACTAAGCAAAGCTTGTAATATGGCTGCCAGAGACTGATATACATACATATATATTTTTAAATACATACTTAAATAGATATTAACACCCAGACATAGAACAAACACAAATGTTCATCACACAAATGTTTGTCCTAGATGGGAATCGAACCCACGCCTCCAAGCACAGAAAGTAGGATCACTACCAACTGAGCCACCGAGGCAGTCAATTTTTTTAAATGCCATTATAACCTTTTTTGTATAATTTTCTTATTAAATGAACAATAAATGAAACAAAAAATATAGCAAGTACTTACATTCACAGAAATATAACATTAATGAATGAATATTCAATCATGTTTGAGAAAAGTATCCGAGTTATAAATAGCACATTACCATCATAATGTTCGTTATAGTAGTACGTGTACGATTGTGCAATCGATTATATTGCTATCGAATCGTACCAATTAGTATGATCGATTTGTTTTGGTGTTGCCATAAATCATCATTTTTGTGTTACCACCTGCTAGATTGGGTGTACGGAATCGAGCAGGTTGGCTTTTGGATGTGGTATCACAGTTAGAATGGTGTCATTTAAAGTAATTTATTTTTGTTACTACATAAATTATTGTACTTAGTAAAAAATAATGCTCGCGTATTATGTTATTCTTTAAAACAAAACGACGCAAACCCAAACTGAGTTTAATAGTGGCTGTTGAATAGAAATATAGAAACGTTTCTTTTGTGACAATGAAATTTAACACACAGAAAAGAATAAATAGATTGTCACAAACCCTTACACTTACAGATAAACAATTTTATTGATAATAGTGTGCATAATTATAAGTCAGTATAAAGAATTTCTTAAAATTTTTAATATTATTGAAGATTTTCACTATCAAGGACTCGTTAAAAAAATTACTAATGGTTCCAAACTCGAGGGGTTTACAAGTAGCTATTGAAGAGTTCCACTATCCACCTTCCTCTTCTTCATCATCAGATCAGTTACAAAGTTTCAAATTGATACGACAGTTAGAAGTAGATTAAAATCAACTTTAAATATTTGTTTCCACAGTTATAACCGAAGCTAAATATGACCTTGTAACTCTATAACCTCCGTACCGTCTGTCTGTCATCTGTCAGACTGCGGTTCTTTCTCTTCTATTTTGTTTATTACCTTTTCACAAATAAACGCCAGAACCTATCTTGATTTGACTTAACATGTCATAACATAACAAGTAGTGTGCACATTATAGACGGACACATAATTCTTGTACACCGGAAAATGTGAGAGATCTGGACAAACACAAGTAAAACCAAAAAGCACAGCTAACAATTAAAATTTTCATTAAAAGCACCACATCCACAGTAGCGTATATTCTCAACTCCATGGCGTTGAGGCTTCAAATGAATAAGTTCACATGTAATTAACTACTAATGACGAAATAACAAAAAAAAACAACAAAAAAGACGTCAATGTTTCTATCAATCATTCCTCTATGACGGAACGAATGAAATGAATGAACGAAACCATAGAATATATATAAGGACCCAACCAAATTATCGATAGAAGTGGTCAAATGATAGAACTAAAAAAATGTATGGACGTCTAGCAGATTTGTTAGAAATATACGATGGTAGCTCCCTCATTAAATTATACAGATAATACAATGTGCATTTCCTTATGGGGACTTCGAAATGAGCGAATTTGAATTTTGAATTGGAAGGGTCATGGAATTATTTAAATTGATCATTGATCAGAGACCAATTAATAGTGGTGTGTAGCTCAATTAGACAATTCTTGTCCATTCTTGAGCCTTTTCAAACTCGAGGGGTTACTTGTAGGTGTTGAAGTTCTACTACCCATCACTTGGCTCCATCATCAGATCAGTTCGATGGTACCAACTTATTGTATTCTCATCCGGATACAATAATCGCAGTTTCAAATCGATTATGACAATTAGAAGGTTAAAATCTACTCTAAAGATTTGTGTACATACCTACTTCGTTAGTTAATATATTATATACTAGTACAGTTGCCCGCGACTTCGTACGCGTAGATTTTCATATAAACTTTCAACCCTTTTTATATCCCTTAATACGGCCCCTGCGCAAAATAACATAGCCGTGAAAACCGTATTTAAATCTGTCTAGTGGTTTAGGAGATGTGCGTGGACAAACAAACAGACAAAAATTCTAAAAACTGTGTATTTTTTATCTCATAATTACAGATGTTTTTATCTCTTAAGTTTTTATTATTAAATATTATAATGTATATAGAAGATATAGATAGATCGGTAGATAAAAGTGCTTAAATTCTAAGTGTCACTTATCCTATTATTTGTTCTGTCAGTTCTGGTATTATCACTAGGGTTGTACACGAGATACTAAGAAACTGGATATCAAAAGATCAAGGTTTTCTTAATTATAAGAAATATCAATATCGAAGGGTCACGGACTGTATTTCCTTTTCGCGGTCACAGGTTAGTTATGAGTTAGTATGGTCAAGTGGCAGTGAAAGGTATCAGTCGAGTCGCTTGACATAAATAGGTCGGTATGCGACTTTTTGCAATTTCGTTAAACTTGATTCAAGTTTTTTTTTGAGATTATTTTGCTTTTTATTTTATTTTCTGGTGAAAATGGTAAAGTTAAATAATTAAATGATCATTCAGGCTCCAGAAAAGTTTTTTTTTTGTTTAAATTAGAACGGCTGTCAGTGCATTTTTGTAAGAAATTTGTTGTAGCCACTTGCACCCATATAAACCCATAGCAACTGTGTTAGAACTGTGACACGGAGTTCGACGCGTTGACATAAATAAGAATGTTCAATCGCATATCTGTCACAATACCTGGCGACAGAGTTTCCTTCTTATTTCCGTTCTATTTACTTCTCTTATCTGTGATTCAGGCGACGTACTGTCAACAGATGTTTTGTTTATTTATTAATACAGGCTATTTCTACTATCCATACTCCATACTTAATATTATAAATGCGAAAGTAACTCTGTATGTTTGCTACATAATCACGGCTAAACGGCTTAACCGATCTCGATAAAAATTTCTAAGGTAATATTATGTATCATTAGGACGGACATAGGCTATTTTTTTCTGAAGAAATCGCGGAGAAAGTCGCGGTTACAGCCAGTAGTAATCAAATAAATGTCTGATGTCGTTTTAGGATTAGTGTCAAACTTCATATTCGCTGACGCCTTAGTAGTAGGGTAAGATAATGGATGGGTGAAACTAAGCCAAATTATAACTAAAAAACTGTTGATATCAAGTGAAACAGCCATAGAATCTGTAAATTTAATTTTATTAAAGTTTTTTTTTTGTAATTGCCTTTTCTATTTATTATTAATTTATCTTTACAACAATATTACTGCCTATATTTTGTCTGTTCGTATTAACAATATTAATACGAACAGACAAAAGAGGTATTTTAATACTTTTTGTAGGTGAAATAACTGAACCCAAATCAAAATACGACGGCGTCTTTATGATGAAACCGCGTAACCCACAAATTTAACTTTTCTGTTTTTACGTAAAATCTTAAACAAAACTATACTTTACTGGTACAATAATAAAGTTCACGTGTGTGAATGTCGGAGGTAAAATAAGAATGTGTAATTTTCGTCCGTCTGTCAAGTTTTTAGGAACCGGAAATGTCAAAACGTTAGTTTTCAACGTTCGCGTGATGCGCAAGAGTCTTGTAACTGTTGTTTTGTATTTAATTTTTGTTATTTTATTCGGATTATATTGTAAGTACCTAGTCGAATGTCTTATTACAACTTTAGAAAAGAAAAATCTACAAAACATTCCGTCATAATATATAAAGAGTAAACAGATTTTTATTAGAACGATATGACATGAAAAATGCTATAAAATGATTTGTCAGCTTCTTGCCGAGACGGACAGTGTCACGCGTGAAAGCGAGACAATATAGTACATTGTTATCCTAGGGGTGAAAGTAACTTATTTAGTTCCGAGACGGGGTTTGGCTAGATAAGTCTTTAACTCCAAGGTAAACACTGTGCTTTTCATTACGAATACAGGGAAACTATAAATAATAACATGAACTGACTAAATAAAATATGTGGCCAATGCACGAAAAGCGCGGGACTATAATGCACTAAGAAAAAATAATTGGAACATGATTCAATACAAATGTGAAAATAGAACTAGTTTTTTTTTAATAATTTTAGTGTTTGTCAGTCGTCAACTGTCACTATCAGTTGAAAGTGATTCTCCCTAGGGCTGAAATGTATTACTTTCAACCCGCTCCTCAGGCAACTTCAGACCTACTTTCCGAGTACGAGTAATGAAAAATATTAGAACAGATTAGCCAAACGCTTATGCACCACAAAGTCAGTGTGCAATGTTACGCTTGTGTGGCAGATATGTATGTATGTAAATATCAGAATAGCGGTGAATAGACCTCCAACTTTCCTAAACGAGTAATAAACCTCAGACTTGCATCAACAGTAAAAAGTTTTATGTGCGAAATAAAAAAAACTATATCGATTATCTCACGATAGTGAAGTTATAACATTTGTGCTTCAGAGCGTGGTTACCGAACGGTGACGTCACGCTCCGTGGTCCCGCCAACAAGTGTCAAATTTACTTAGACCCTCCATTTCTCCCTCATTTCGAATAAACATGGCCCAATTTCCCCCGTCCGAAGTGTCTTATTAAACTGGACGTTAGATCAACGATTTGGACTTCTTTTCAAATTCGAATGTTTTTTAAATTGCTTTTTTATTGGGCTACAATTTATGGCGGCCAGTGGCCCTTTTGGCGCCAAACGCTTTTGTTGTTCTGTCAGATGATGTTGTAACCTTTTTTGTTATTTTTTCAGGTATGTTAACAAGTTGACACTTGGCGGTGAGATAAAGAAGGAATAAAGGTTGGTTTTAACGATAACATACCAGTTTGACACGTTTTTTTCAAAGCTACTGTAAACTCAAAGCGAATGACAAAGGGACAGACCTATTAGGAATCAAATTGAGACCGCTAAATTGGTGCTACTTCGTTTGAGCTTCAAATATAATTATGCAAACGGCTGACAGAATATGTACTATTGTTTTTCACAGTTAATTGCCTATTTGTTTTATGAAAACTGCACAAATACAACAAAAATGTCGAGCATTTCATTTATTAATTTAATGTGTTTACTAGAATTATGGGTATGTTTTAACTAAAACTTTGTCTCGTTTTTAACCGAGTTCCAAAAAGGAGGTTCTCAATTCGACTGTTTTTAGTTATTTTTTATGTTTGTTACCTCAGATCTTTCGACTGGGTGAACCGATTTTGATGATTTTTATTTATTTGAAAGCTGGCGGTGCTTTTTACATTATTATTATGCGCATTACATTTTTTTCCTAGCAGCGAGAAGTTGACAGAAGTTTGGCGCCAACGTGGAAAAAACATATTGCATCATTGTATAATTTTCCAAAGCCGCCTGCCAATCGTGGGGATTATGGCAACACCCCTCTCTATGAGGGAGGCCTTGTCCAACAGTGCACGTTAATTGGCTGATGATGTGATGTGATGTGATAATTTTCCAAAACTTGTGTATTTACGAGCGTTAATGTGTAATAATATTTTTTTTTTAAGTATTTGTGAACGTGATCGAGTGTGGAGAGTGATATAACGGGGTAAAACGTGTATTTTGAAATCGATTCCAAAACTCCAAAAGAACACCCAAACTATACTACTTACTAGGCTAATACTACCCAAGACAATATAAAAACTATTATCAATATAAAAAACCGACTTCATCAGAACTGGACCAAATTGAAATGGGACCAAATGGGAAGCACCAACTTTAAAAAATAATCATCAAAATCGGTTCACCCAGTCAAAAGTTCTGAAGTAACAAATATATTTTAAAAAACAGTCGATTTGATAACCTCCTCCTTTTAGGAAGTCGGTTAAAAATACAGAAGTCGGGCGGTATGGTCTTAATGGTTTTAGCCTGCCCACCAATGGGCAAAAAAACAAAAAAGTACTTGACGTAGCAAACAACCTAGCCAATGTCAAGTGAGGAAGTTTAAATCTAGTTCTAGAAGTTAGACGCACAGTCTAGGTTACAAACAAACCTTTTAATCATAAAAATAAAACAATAGAAATAATAAACAATACGTAAGGCCAAGTTCACCTCGGATGCACCTAAGGCCGATTCTACACTTGAGATAAAACCGCCATTACCGTGTGAGTCGCCCGTGACGACGCCATCTTGACTATTAACTACGGCACCATAGCGTAATAGTGGGAAAACTACGGCAAATTGCTTGCTTGTCGTGTAGGCTGACTGGCTGGCCCTAGTTTCACCTGAAGGCCTCTGACAACGCATGACTACTGTATATTTATTACAGAATAGAACCCAACCAAGTGAATGTTTCACCACTCAATTTTATTAGTAGGTAAACGCACAAAGATGGACGGAAGTTTTATAACCTGAGTTACTTTACCTGTGGTCTGAAACTGGCAACGCCACAACTAATAATATATTCGTACTTTAATAAACACAGAAAGAAACAAGTTATGCGTGAAACTTTTATGCAAATGTTCTGTAATTTCATTTTCACTATCGAGAAATGACGGCGATGCGAAAAAAGCCACATTACTTTTCAACACACACTTTTTTCGACATCGAACTAAATGTAATTCGTCCATTGGACAGTCGAGTGGTGTTTCACACCTGCGTTTATATAAATACCAAATAACATGACGGAATGAGTTAGGAACTTATTAGAGGACTCTTTGAGATGTTACCCACGTATTTATCACACTAATCACACTAATATCATATATGTGAAAGTTTGGATGGATGGATGTTTGTTACTCAATCACGCAGAAACGGCTGGATGGATTTGGATGAAATTTGGAATATACATTGCTTATGTCTTGTATTAACATATAGGCTACTTTTCATTATCACCAATTTTCATCACGACGCGGGTGAAACCGCGGGGCGCAGATAGTATTATATATATATGTATTACTTTTATTGCGACAATACCTCGATAACTCGGTTTATACGGACTTGAGCATTTTTATATGCATGTTTAAATGCTGTAAAATAACAATGATAGTGTAAAAACAGTCGACGTGGCTGCAGTGAACGGCTTTTGTTGAATTTATACGACTATTCAATAAATACCAGACTACCAATGAGGTCTTAAGCATTCCTATAATTGTTATGTGATATGTTTTGACATTGGCATGAGACGTAAAAAAAGTTAATATATTTTTCACCTCACAAACTTGGAAAGATTATGTGTGTAATTCGAAATCTGAGTGAAATAAGGCATTTTATCCACAAAAAAGGTTTTTGTGTTTAAATTAGAACGGCTGTCAAGGCATCTTTGTAAGAAATTTGTTGTAACCACTTGCACCTATATAAACCCATAGCAACTGTAACGCGGAGTACGATGCGTTGACATAAATAAGAATGTTCAATCAAGTATCTGTCACAATACCTGGCGACAGAGCTTCCTTCTCATTTCCGTTCTATTTACTTCTCTTTTCTGTGGTTTTATCCGCAAGCGTGGAAAGTATTTTTTTTAATTCGAACCTTTCTATTCCGCCAGACCGCTGACAATGCAGTGATACTTATTTCATGTCAGTGCGTCAACCTCATTTTTAGAATAATCGCACTGGCCAGCACTACTGCATGAAAAACAAAACAGTTTTTAAATATTCTTCTCTTTATTCAATTCACTTTTCATCATATTTGCTGTTTTTTTATAAAATCGTAAGTAACCCTAAAATATGTGTGAGTCCAGCAGCGACGAAGATATAATCCCATCAAAAACATAAATATGAAATGAGAGCCAAGTCAATATTACGGAATATAAAAAAAAATAAAAAAAATATCTGGGACATTATTGCACACATGGTCATCTGACCCCAAACTAAGCAAAGCTTGTAATATGGCTGCCAGAGCCTGATATACATACATATATATTTTTAAATACATACTTAATAAGATAGATAGATATTAACACCCAGACATAGAACAAACACAAATGTTCATCACACAAATGTTTGTCCTAGATGGGAATCGAACCCACACCCCCAAGCGCAGGAAGTAGGTTCACTACCAACTGAGCCACCGGGGCAGTCGCTTTGGTTGTTGACTTCAACGACAAAAGAAGTGAGATCTAAATGTGAGATCTAACTTAGAATAATATATTAAAGCCTAAGGTCTGACTTGGCTAGTTTTCATATATGAATTTCATTTCACATCAAAACTTTCGCGCTTTCAACAAAAGGTCATTCAAACTTGTTCTACGGAATTCGAAATTCAAAAAGGTTTTTTTTTCGTAATTTCTGGCCAGTTCTAAATGTTCGAACCCCGTATTTATTTTAAGTTGGCACGATGCTCACAACAGATGTCGACCGGGACTCGAACAGGGTCCTTTATTTATTGCGTTTTAATGAGTACGACTGAGCCACCGTGCCACGCGTCGCGACCCCGCATTACGAACTTTCATTTTTTCTTTGGACATATTTCTATTTGTCAGGATCACACCTTCTTTGAATTTAGATCATAATCGGCTTATGATTTTTGACAGTTTGTAATGTTTTAACGATTTTATACAAAGTCGATGAAGAAAATGTGTCATTTGGCGTGTCATATAGTGGGACTAAATTAAAAACAACTCAATTGATATAGAAAAATATATAATATAATTATGTCTCATCATCATCAGCCAGAAGACGTCCACTGCTGAACATAGACCTCCCTCTTTAACCTCCACACTGAACGACATCCTACCATCTGCATCCACTGGATGCCCGCGACTCTCACAATGTCGTCGGTCCATCTAGTGGGAGGCCTACCTACGCTGCGTCTTCCGGTTCGTGGTCTCCACTCAAGAACCTTTCTTCCCCATCGTTCTTTAATTTTATTATAATGGTTACCTTAACTACCCCTGTCACTCCCTGTCTTAACTCGTAAATCGTTAAGTTACAAGTTAACTCCTTACTTAACAAAGTGTAAATCAGCCTTAATAGAGAGCAAGAAAAATAGACATTACATTTTTACTATTTAACCTTTAGAGCTTAATCCTCAATTATAAAGTCGCTCACGATCTATAAACACTAGTTTAAATATAAATTTATGTCTAGAGCAAATTTATTTTTATATTTTAATGTGCCACATTTATCACTAGATACTACATCTATCAAATGGTAAAAAATATAATGTAATTTGTATGTGAATAAAGGTTTTAA
Organism: Agriopis leucophaearia; assembly: GCA_949125355.1. Lineage (NCBI taxonomy): Eukaryota > Metazoa > Arthropoda > Insecta > Lepidoptera > Geometridae > Agriopis > Agriopis leucophaearia. The sequence continues at coordinate 8,627,163 of OX421289.1, forward strand.
TCAATTTCTCATAGTATCTAATAACGATTACCAGTTCATGGCAACGTACCCTACAGTAACATTGCTGTGAATTCAATTTTTAACCGATTTCCAAAAAGGAGGAGGTTCTCAATTCGACAGTGATTTTTGTTGCCTCAGAACTTTCGATTGGGTGAACCGATTTTGATAATGATGTAATAATAATTATATAAAAACGACTTCATTAAATGTCAGAACTGGACTAAATTGAAACTGAAACCACGCGGAAGACACCAGCTTTCAAAAAAAAAACATCAAAATCGATTCAGCAGTTTGGCTTACCGGAGAATGTTCTTGCTTGTACGTACGTTTATGGTTATCCAAGTATCAGAAATTGCGTGTTTTTACTAATATTGTGAAGTCTATTTTTTAAATGAATATCTATAATGTAGTAGTTATGGTGAAGACATGATGTCTGTGTGTCAGAATGTCACATCTGCTCTCGTTTTCAACGATTATATTAATCGCAAGATTCGACGAAATCGTTTAGTAAGATAATGAAGGCAAGTTGCAGCTGAGGGATTCTTTTAACATGTTAGTAAAAACTAAATAATATATAGAATAATGTTGTACCACGTTCGATCACGTCCTGACATACATAACATCAAATAAGCAGGCGTCAAAAGTATGTCAATACCTACTTAAGGTGAAACGTTTCACGTTTGGCGGGAAATTTAAATTTCAAACAGTTTTTTTGTTCTTGTAGCTAGGCCGGGTAATTATTGTAAACTATAATGATGTTCGCGAAAATTGATTATTATTCTTTACAAACTCACGTAAAGTTATTTATCTCTAATGCACATTATTACATACATTTGTCAATAAACAAATTTTTGCTGTTTAAAAATAATAATAATAAATAATAAATATGTGGGACATTATTGCACACATGGTCATCTGACCCCAAACTAAGCAAAGCTTGTAATATGGCTGCCAGAGACTGATATACATACATATATATTTTTAAATACATACTTAAATAGATATTAACACCCAGACATAGAACAAACACAGATGTTCATCACACAAATGTTTGTCCTAGATGGGAATCGAACCCACGCCCCCAAGCACAGAAAGTAGGATCACTACCAACTGAGCCACCGAGGCAGTCAACGGTTAAACGGTTAACGGTTTCAAACGGTTTATTGCCAAATGTAAGTAATATGGTGAGTTACTGATTAATAGCTGTACATGATAATGTAAAGAACAACCAACAATTTTCGCAAACACTATGTCATTTCACAATAATTACCCGGCCTAGCTACAAGGACAAAAAAACTGTTTGAAATTTGAATTACTCGCCAAACATGAAACGTATTTTTTATTATTATTTTTTTAAATTAAAAAACCGACAAAATTGGTAAAATATGAAATATTTGTGGAAGTTCAGGGAAGGTTTAAACAGTGGTTGAACGGCTGGACCTTGGGAGACATTCTGTAGTCCTGGAGCGGGTCATAGTAGCGAGGTTGAAGGCCGAACTCTAGGCGTACAAAGTAGCGGGTATCAGCTAGTTAATATATAAATGTGATAGTTTGTAAATGTGTAAATAAGTATATATGTAGCCATTCGATTCAGATTTGAATGAAATTTGAAATACAGCTAGACCCGGCATTAATATATAGCCTCTACATTATTTCCTCGTAATTTTTATTATTTCATTATTTGACTCGAAGAACCGATAACCGATGGGGAAGAAAGTTTCTTGAATGGAGACCATGAACTGGAAGACGCAGCGTAGGTAGGCCTCCCACTAGATGGACCGACGACATTGTGAGAGTCGCGGGCATCCAGTGGATGCAGATGGCAGGATGTCGTTCAGAGTGGAGGTTAAAGGGGGAGGCCTATGTTCAGCAGTGGACGCCTTATGGCTGATGATGACGATGATGATGATGAACTTGACGAACCTATGAAAAATTTGCGCACTCATATAGACTATCTAGGTTACAGATCTACTAGGAAACACGAATTACTAGGAATATCATTCAAAAACCCAACTTAACCTAACGGCTAATTTTTAGGCCTCGAATTAGCACTGAAACAGCGCAGTTCGGAAAACCACACAAACGTAAACATTACCGCGCTGTGATACGGTTTGCGGTCGCGCAACTTTCCTCAACACCTAAACAGAATCGCAAGACCTTGAAAATTTGTCACAAAAGTAGAAATTAATAAACATCCCATTACCTCCCCATTATTATAGAATTTTAACAACTGGCCACAAAAGAAAAAAAAAACACCATTGACAATCCACAATATGGAATGGACATCAATTATTATTTTAAAATAACAGTTTTGTCGGTACAAAATATATTTACGCACTGTTGATTTCTCTGCATGTGTGGGGATGTACGTACAAACGTGTGTTGGTGTGCGTTCAAATATAGGATGCTCGTGAAGCTATGATTGATTAATAGTCAGTATACTTGGTTGCTTTCTAAAATTTATGAATGTTTTAATTAATGTAGTGGGGTGTTCGTTAATTAAGACGTCTTTTTCTCGAGCAAATGTACTAATGAACCCACAGAAAAGAGAAGTAAATAGAACGGAAATGAGAAGAAAACTCTGTCGCCAGATATTGTGACAGATGTGTGATTAAACATTCTTATTTATGTCAACGGGTCGAACTCCGCGTCACAGTTGCTATGGGTTTATATGGGTGCAACTGCTACAACAAATTTCTTACAAAAATGACAGCCGTTGTATTTAACAAAAAAAATATTATTTTCTGTGAATGAGTGTATTACAAAATGCATCGATAAATTTATGTACTATCTGGATTTTCGTGCATATAACGGTAAAATAAAGCCAAAATTATCAAGACGAATATAAATCTAGTAATCCATTACATCCTTTTTTTAATTTCAGTAATACGAAATCCGTATTACTGAATTTAAAAACTTTAAAACCGTAAACTTTATCTCCGTGAGTTTTACAAAAGCATGCTAATTTTCTTCACTTATATTATAAAAAAGTAATATTAAGTTTAAAGAAGTTTTTTTTTGGACTTAAGTATTAAGTGTAATACTTTCGTGTTTTATTTTACCTACTCTTGCATTATTTTGTAGTGATATGAACTAATGAACCTAATGTAAGCAATAAAGTTTCATTATCACACTAAAGTTAGGATGCATAGAGATGGATGAAAGAAAGAAAATAAAGAGGTAACAAAAGTTTTAAAAAAACAGTCGAATTGATAGCCTCCTCCTTATGAAAGTCGGTTAAAAAATAATGTGCATCATCCTGTAAGTAGCGTCCGTGTTTATGCACATCAATTATAGAAGCAACGCGCGGAACCGCGTCCGTCGGAGGGCGCCTGCGCAGCTACCAACATTCGGAGGTCACTTACAGTACTATCTACCCATCTGTACACTTACTGGACTCTTGAGCTCTGCAGCGTTGCATTCAGAAAACTCTCTGACGTCCTCTTTGTTTCTTGACAACTTTTTGATGAGAAAACTTCTTTAGGCGCGTTGAGCACTTTTTTGGTAAACAAAAACCATGGAACTCGTGTCATCGTCACGCTGTACCGTGTATTTTAAAATAGCGCCATCTGTTGTAGAAAAGGTGAATTACTAATTAAGATTTCACTTTCTGATGTGTTTTTTAGTCAGCTTCTTTTTTACAACTGGAAGAATATAGTTCTGTGCATTCGTATAACCCTAAATACAAAAGCAGGTAATACAATAATTATCAATGATAAAAGCAGACTTCATAAAATGACAGAACTGCACCAAATTGAAATGGGACCAAATGAAGCACCAGCTTACAAATAAAAAAAGAATCATCGAAATTGGTTCACCCAGTCGAAAGTTCTGGCAACAAGTATAAAAAAACAGTCAAATTGATAACTACCTCCTTTTTGGAAGTCATTTAAAAATACCAAGATTGTTAACAAAACAGTTTCAACTAGTTGTTCGTAACTTTACTCGTACGGTACAATTACTATCATAAAAAATATTAATTCTATTTTTATATTGCAATGTTTTTTGTTGGTAACATTCGGAGGTCATATAAAATTACATATTTTGCAATGCACACCTTGTTCTGGTGAAGCCACGGCTTGTCATTACGTTGTCTTGAAAGTTAATTTTAATATACTTAGATAAAAAACTTATAAAATAATCTATACATTTACTAGCTCTGCCTTGCGGCTTTTCCTGTCAGTATCACTGTATTTTTAAAAATAGTTTTTTTTGTGTAAGTGGTATGTATGTATTATTTAAAGTACATATAAATTATTTGTAAATTCAGTATTTATTTGTATGTATGTATATTAGATGTAATAGGTCGGGGAAAAAGTCTTTTCGTATTTTGTACTGTATAAAGTTGTAGTAAAAATCTTATCCGTTGTACTGTTTGTATCTGGCTGGTTTTGATACCATTAAAAATATGACATTTTAAAAAAGGAATACAAAACGTAAAAAGCAATTTCCCGCCATTTTTCAATTGTTTTTTTGTTCGATAAAATGAGTGAATCTAACGAACAAATTCGATATATTGTGAAATTTTATAACAAAAAAGGGAAAAATGCGACACACGCCGCGAATAAAATTTGTGACGTTTATGGACCTAATGCAGTGTCATCAAGAGTAGCACAATTTCATTGGTTCAAGCGTTTTCAATCCGGGAATTTTGATGTCAAAGATGCAGCTCGCTCTGGTCGCCCTGTTACGGATAAAATCGATGCCATTTCTGAAAAAGTGGACCAAGATCGGCATATTAGTAGTTACGACGTAGCTGAAGAACTGGGGATTGACCACAAAACAGTTTTGACCCATTTGAAAAAAACTGGGTATACAAAAAACTCGATATTTGGGTGCCACACGAGCTCACTGAAAGAAACCAAATGAATCGTGTACTCATTTGCGATTCTCTATTGAAACGTAACGAAACCGAACCGTTTTTGAAAAGATTGATCACTGGTGATGAAAAATGGATCACCTACGACAAGAATGTGCGCAAAAGATCATGGTCAAAGGGCAGTGAAGCACCACAGACTGTAGCGAAACCCGGATTAACACGTAATAAGGTGATGCTGTGTGTATGGTGGGATTGGCAGGGCATCGTTCATTATGAGCTTTTATCGCCGGGCAAAACCATCGATTCGGATCTCTACTGCCAACAGCAGATGAGACTCAAACAAGGAATTGAGAAAAAACGGCCGGAATTGATCAACAGAAAGAGTGTGGTCTTTCATCATGATAACGCCAGACCGCACACATCTTTGGCCACTCAGCAAAAATTTAGAGAGGTTGGTTGGGAAGTGTTAATGCATCCACCATATAGCCCAGACCTTGCACCCTCAGATTTCCACCTGTTTCGATCTCTTCAGAATTCTTTGGGTAGTGTTAGATTAACATCAAGAGAGGACTGTCAAAACTACTTGTTGCATTTTTTTGATCAGAAGTCCCAAAAATTCTACAGCAACGGGATCATGTCACTACCTACAAGATGGCAACAAGTTATCGAACAAAATGGCACATATATATTATAATTAAATGTAATTAAACTTGAAAAAAATATGTCTTGAATTTGTTTAAAAAATACGAAGAAACTTTTTCCCCGACCTTATATTATTTACACCACCAATCCTACTCTTCCAGTTCATGTCCATCCAAAGGTTGCCTGGAATAAATCGCTTAAGGCGATAAGGCTGCCTATTATACTGCCGGTTTTTGTATTAATTTTAAATCACTTTGTTTATTATATATATGGTGTACTTATAATAAAGTGAATAGTATATCAAAATAAGAACGAGGTTCTCAATTTGCTTGTTTTTTTTTTCACTTTTGAACTCCGTTGTATTATAAAAACCGATTTGGAAAAATAAATCATTAAATTAAAATTTAACTAATATTTAAGGGGGGCTCCCATACTTGTTTTTTGCCGTTTTTATAGATAACAAGCCACTCGCCCCGGCTTCGCACGGGTGTAAGCTCGGCCTTCGGCCTCGCTACAAAATAGGTATCCTATGTCCATCTCCTGGTACTAAGCTACTTCCCCTCCCATTTTCAGCCAAATCGGTTCAGCCGTTCTTGAGTTATAACTAACACGACTTTCTTTTATATATATATAGATGGTACGGAACCCTTCGTGCGCGAGTCCGACTCGCACTTGGCCAGTTTTATTTTTAGGTATACTTTTTTCAAATCATATCAAATTATATATTTATCAGAACATGGTGGGGAGGTACACATACATAGGTATAAAGTAGCACACAGGGTCGTAACAATGGAAACGTATCTCATGTCCTTGTCAGTACTTGTACGACGTACAACATGTTAGTTATTTGAAATTTATTTATATTATTTGTTAGTAAGTTTTTATTAAAGTTAAAAAAGGAATTATGTCTATGTTAGAATATTACCTTTAAACCGTAACCGTAAATTTTTTCAAGGGATTATTACATTGCCGGTCTCAATAGATCAGACGACCGACCGACGCGGACTTATGAAGGTAACCGGGATAGAAAATTCCAACCGAGCGCTATTGTAATTTGACGTTTGTAGATCTGTCAAATATATTTATAAAAGAATAGAATGGTCAGCGTTTAAAAATATTCAAAGAAAAAAAAAATACATACAGACGAACATAGTACCTCCTTCTTTTTGGAAGTCGGTAAAAAGTTAACTAAAACCGTTTAACATGATCGAACACAATCAAAAGTGTTATCTCTGTGATTTGTTAAAAAAAAAATGTAGTTATATCGAAGACCTTTGAAAAGTCTAACTCTAGGGCTAGCCACTCAGCTCACTCAAAATGAAAAAGAAACATTAACAATGACCCCGACGTGATTTGAACACGCAACCTTCTGATCTGGAGTCAGACGCGCTACCGTTGCGCCACGGAGTCACTGGAGACTAACGTTGAAATCACACGGTTTTTAGTCACAGATCATGAGTAACAAAATGATAAGATAATTAAAGATAATTTAAATTATCATATTGAAAGATATTTTATAAAAGCCGTACTCATATATTTTGAAAGACACAGCATCCCGTTATAGTTATTATTCCACACTGGAGCCTTATGTATGCCAAGCAAACACTGCAAGCCGTATCTCGGCGCGTTTAAGTTCGCGTTCGCGTGGTTTTGCAAACTGCACCTATTCGGTCCCGCGTTTAGAGTTATGCGTAAAGCCCCTGTTCTCTCGAGTTTCGTTTGATAGAAAGCATAATCATTTTTAACCGACTTCCAAAAAGGAGGAAGTTCTCAATTTGACTGTATTTTTTTTGTTTGTTACATCAGAACTTTCAACTGGGTGAACCGATTTTGATGATTATTTTTTTATTTGAAAGCTGGTGCTTTCCTTGTGGTAATTTAGTCCAGTTCTGTCATTTCTATGAAGTCGGTTTTTTAATTAATTCGTTGTATGCCTGAAAACCCAAATACCTAAATTTTATGTTGTAATACGGCTTAAATACTGGGTGATACTGGTTTCTCACCATTACACTAATGGCCTGCTTATTCCAGTAGATAGTTAATATATGGTAAAAAGGTTATGTTGTTATTATTATAACAAGCTTAAAGGTGTCTAAAAGATAAAAACATGTAATAAAGTCATTATGAGTTTACGACTCTTGGAAACTTAAATACGTCCTGTACAATTACAACTGAATAATATCAATAATATTAATTAAAATGCATAATTTTATTACATTATTAATTAAAAAGTACTATATATAATACAATTATAAATAATGATTATTGGATAGCTGAAGCTTTACAGTTATAATTAGATAAGAGAGGTTGTGGATGGACCCTTCGATCAAAAAAATACAAAGATGCCACAATGACGCGCTATAATCGCGGCAATACTCAATCTGGCTGGACTCAATACGCAGCCAGATTGGATCCACAGCCACTCGATAGTTGCACAAGACGTAACACACCGTAAGAGCCGTAACAGACACGTCAACTTGGCTGACAAACCACCGTCTGACCAACGGGAGAGAAAGAGAAAATTTTCTCTTTTTCTCGGGAGAGAAGTTCCCACTTGCGATTGAAACATAATCGACGTCACGCTTGCTCAACGACGGTTCACGAGTTCTGACGATGTTGTGCAAATCGAACTGACAGAGAACTGAGCCGTAAATGTACCCATAAATATACGGTAGGTTTTGGTAAAATAGTTTTGTTTGGATATAAATTGTATACAGCTATGTGTATATGAAACTGCGGACGTTTATTGACTATAATTTTCTACGCGTTGTGACTTCTATGTATAATTTATCGAAGGATGGATCCAATATTTCGGCGCAGTTAAGTACATTTATTTATTTATCAACCAAGCTTCTTCCACAACCGAACCACGCTAAATATCCCGTTAATAATCATGTAACTAATACATCTTATATTTATTAAAAATAATGCAAGTTACTTTTGTTAATATTCAAAACTGTAACTAAATAAATAAATAAAACAAAACCCGTAGATATTCTAAGTAATTGAAGCCATTTCAAGTGTCACAAGAAACAGGAATGTGGAGTATTCCGCGGAGAGGCCGGCAATGTTTTATTTTCGCCGTATACGGACGTATGTGGAACTTCACGTGGAATCTCACCCGTTGATACGGAGTTTTTAATAAAATCTCCGAATGGTGGATTTTATGCATTCTGCTTTCTTATTTATAGTGTAAGTGGTATGTTTTTAAAGTGTAGTTAATCAATGCGGTAAGTAACACTCAAAATATTTTTTCTCTGCCATCACTCCGATCGGTCGTGGCTTATCTTAATTTTCCACCCTCAGGCGGTGGAACATTTTGTTCAAATTTAAATGAAACCACCCTCGAGATACTATCTATTAAATAATATATTAGTAGTCTGATAGTTACAATCTGGGTGTCTTCAAATCACGAGTGAATCGGTTTTTTCTAGGCAACCATGCTCCATCGTAGACCGCATCATCGCTTCACTTCAAGCGAGTTGGAGGCCAAACGCAAGCCTATTACAAAAAAATGTAAAGAAAATGTTAAAATATACAATTTTAAGTCATCATCATCAGCCAGAAGAGTCCACTGCCGAACATAGGCCTTCTCATTAAGCTCCACACTTAACGACATCCTGCCATCTGCATCCACTGGATGCCCGCGACTCTCACGATGTCGTCGGTCCATCTACTAGTGGGAGGCCTACCTACGCTGCGTCTTCCGGTTCGTGGTCTCCACTCAAGAACCTTTCTTCTCCATCGGTCATGACTTCTTCGAGCGATGTGGCCTGCCCATTGCCACTTCAACTTGCAAATTTTAATAGCAATGCCGGTGACTCTGGTTCTTTGGCGAATATCTATACGGTCCGGTTTTTATCGCGCAAAGAAACTCCGAGCATAGCTCTCTCCATTGCCCGTTATATGACTGAGTTTTTCCAAAAGGCCAACCGTTAAGGACCACGTCTCAGTACCATAATATGTCGCCTATTTTAAGTGCAGAGCCAGAATATGGCAGTGGAAACCAACGCAACCAACTCAGAACTAATGAATGAAACAATAACGACAGATAAATCTAATCTTTTCTAAACAGAACGTTATTACTGCTTCATTATATGGTTAGTTGATTATGCTAAATTTCGCGCGTTTTATAAAAAAAAAACCTGACAATTTAACACAATTAGGCGCATTGTGGCTAAATACTGATTCCAATCTTAATAGTAACGCCAATTAAAATACTTAAAATGGTTCATAGTTTGTCAGTACATCACTAAAGTTGAATTATCACATCACAAGCTACCATTAAATTGTTTGGATAACTAATTGAAATAACTGTGTTAATGTTTAATGTTAATTATTAGATAAATATTTGTAACGATCTTGATGTTTCATTATTTATTTAACTAATTATTTCTGAGGTTCACGCGGTTATGAATAATTTTCAATTTAAAGAACCGACTTCAAAATTAGTAAAATACTGAAAAGGTGCCTTGGATGACATACCTAATGTAGTAGTAATCTAACTAACATTAGTTATTTTGATTTAAAAGCCAAACTAATGAACCGATTGTAATGAAATAGAACCAACCTGAAAGTATATTTCCTAATAAAAAAATATCTAAATAAATAAATATCTGGGACATTATTGCACACATGGTCATCTGACCCCAAACTAAGCAAAGCTTGTAATATGGCTGCCAGAGACTGATATACATACATACCTATATATTTAAATCGGTTCATAAATGACAAAGTTCTGACGTAACAAACATGAAATAAATAAAAACAACCACATTGAGAACCCTCCCCCCCTGTCTTTTAACCGACTTCCAAAAAGAAGGAGGTTCTCAATTCAAGTGTATATTTTTTTATGTTTGTTACCTCGGAAGTACTCGGATCTTTTGACAGGGCGAACCGATTTCGATGATTCTTTTTTTATTTGAAAGCTGGAAGCTGGTGCTTCCCTTGTGGTCCTATTTCAATTTGGTCCAGTTCTGACATTTTTATGAAGTCGGTTTTTTATATTGATAATTATTTTGATATATGAGAAAAGGATGGATTTTAGTATTTTAAAATTTAAGCCACTGAAATTTAGAAAAAATATTACGAACTAAAATTTGTTAGAAGTAAAGTTAGTGTCGGTCGACCTTCAACTGAACACATTTATCGATAGTTTTTGAATGCCTATATTTGTTAGTGTTATTTCGTATACTAGCTGCGCCCTGCGGTTTCACCCGCGTCGTGATGAAAATCGGTGATGATGATGCTGAAAATTAGCCAATGTGTTAATCCAGGACATAAGCAATGTATATTCCAAATTTCATCCAAATCCATCCAGTCGTTTCTGTGGGATTGAGTAACAAACATACATCCATCCATCCATCCAAACTTTCACATAATACATATATGATAAGTGGGATGGGATCGGAAGGGATGGGATGGGATTAGTGTGATGATATATAATTTATTGACCAACATTTTTATAACCATCACCGTTGCCCAAATATTTATTAACCAAAAAGACTAAATAAAACCTCAGTAAACATTTCAACACCATTTGCATAAAGGATACAAATTCTCGTATCACCATTCAACATCAATAAAACAATCGATTTTACAACATAATCGATAATCGACACAATAAATTAATTAATTAAATCTGCATGCACTGTGTGGTCGAAACTTGTTGCACTCGTTTGGGGTTGCCAGAATGTAGTTTAGAGGCACCCTAAAATGACGTTTTACGTGCAAACCATTTTTTTCTTTCTTGTTAATCTTAATTTTTAAAGAGGGTTTGGTCAGACATGACCATGCCACCCTCGTTGGCCCATTCATAAACCTATTTTCTTCTTTTAATATAAAGCCTAGCCATCCCGCATAGCACTCACCACTCCTCCGATAATGGATCAGCTAGCACACTGATACACCACATAACATTCGCTCTGTAATTTGAAATGTGAAGACACTTTCGATTTGATTTAATTTCATTGTAGTTATTGAAACACATTCATATATTCATTATTGCAATGTTTTTATTAGCTTTATATTATTAACGATTATGTTTTATTATAGGTATTTATTGAGTATCTTCAAGTCGCGAGTGAATTGGTTTTTCTAGGCAAGCGTGTTCCATCGTAGACCGCATCATAATTTATCAACAGGCGACGTGGAAGTAAAAAAAAATGTTTATAGTATTTTTCAACCACTTTAAATAAAAACACACAAATAACACCTGATTTTTTGAAGTCAGTTGAAAAGTAAACTAAAATTTGTGGCCGTTGTCATAATTTTTAACCGACTTCCAAAAAGGAGGAGGTTTGCAATTCGACTGTGTTTTTTTGTTACCTCAGAACTTTCGACTGTGTCAGCCGATTTTAATGATTTTTTTTAATTGAAAGCTGGGCACTTATTCCGCACGGGCAAAGTTAACCTCGTAAAGTTAACCTCAAAAAGTTGGCCTTTATTCTCTAAGGAATAGATGCCAACTTGTTGATGTTAACTTAACGTGGCCACGTTAGCGTGCGTTTGCCCGTGCGGAATAAGGGCCCTGGTGCTTCCCGTGTGGTGCCATTTCAATTTGGTCCAGAACAGATGAACACAATTAACTTATAAGAGTTCTTCGAGTACTGCGGAACCCTCAAAGATGAAGATATATTTCGGATTACTTTTTCAGTAAACTAAATTTGCTCAACGTAAATAAAGAACTAAAACTTTCAATTTAGTCACAGTCGTGGATCTTGACAGACACAGTTACTTACAAGGAACTTTTGTCAGAAAACAATTCCACTTTCTCTGGGAAGATGTCCTACCTAGCAACTCAGCAACCACTCATGCGGTTGATAAACTAGTCACACATACAGACGTCTAGCACGCACACAAGCACACTAAACAGGCTCCGATATGCATCGACCTACCAACTAATTATATGTTTACTAACATGACGGATATACATACATTTATATTTTATTGTATATACGTATGGCGATGACATTTATGTGTTGAACGAGATGCGTATCGGTATCGATGGGTTTTAACTTTTTATAACAGTTTTTAGATTTTTAAAACGTTACCATTTCGTTATAAATTTTTGCCTCTTTTTTTACTAGTTAGTTTCGAGTTGACCATGTCGCTCGCCTGATGGTAACTTTTAGCGTCGTAAGCGGTCGTCGCCCTGAGTTATTAGCATACTGAGTTATTACTATGTCCTAATGTTCACGTTTTTTTTATTGGAAACTTTTGTTTTGAAAAAAATAAACATACATTTGCACACTATCGTAGCGGTTGTATAACTAGCAAAAATGTGATTAATATAATGTAATATGAAAGCGCAGATGGATTGTTTACGAACATAAATCGTTAAAATGTGAAATTTGAACTGTAGGTCCATGATATTAATTGTAGTATTCGTCAATAAACGAATTTGAATTTTGATTAAGTAAAATTCGACAATAGTAAAACAACCCGAGGGATAAATCTTAATATATAATATTTCATTCTATTCATACTGGTATTATATATGCGAGACTGCAATGTGTTTGTTCGTTAATTTCTCTTTAACGCAGCAGCAGAGTTACGGATCGATGGATTTTTTTGCAAAATATAGTTGAAGGAGCGAATTTTATTTTAAACTTTTACTGAGGGAACGTACACAAAGGTAAAACTGCGAGGCGCAGCTAGTAAATAATACCTAATCTATTAATAGTAAACTGCCTTGAATACGTACCCAGTACCCACTGCCGTAGTATATTTTTTTCATTTATTTATCATTTAATAAGAAAATTATAACAAAAAGGATATAATGGCATTTAAAAACCACTAAGGTTTAATAGTAATGGCATATAGAGTTTAAGTCTACGTCTACTATAAAAATAATGTTAATATGAGGTGAATATCTAAGTACACAACTGGCGGCGAGCGAGGCAATTACATCAGGTTGTCAAGAAAGTAAGATTTTAATTTAGTTTTAATATTATATGGAGTAATGTTTTTACATAAATCTGTCGTGTCATAAAACATTTGTACATAAATGTTTTACATAAATCGTGATATATCGTCAGCTATCGATATCTCGTGAACCGCGTGTCCCATCACTAGCGCACGTTCCGCCTCGTCCGACGGTGTTATCAAAATAATGACAGATCTCGAGCTCAGCCGCGCTACGTGACAGCAAACACCGCAATACAACTCTTATAACTACTTATGTTTTACATTCTGTCTAGGTTAGCTTCAAAACTAAGCTAGTTTTTTCGATCTATTGCTACACTGATGATTTCTAACGTTTTCGCAAGCGCATTTAAAATAAAACACTTTTAAAAGTAGGTACCTACCTACTATTAAAAGTAAAAAAAAAACGCGCTGGAAACGCTGAAACGTAGACAGAAAATATACCTCTACGGACTGAAAGCATATTTTAGTTACTTCTAGTTTTTTTTCTGCTGAAGGATTTTAGTGTGAAACGTCTTGTGCATTTGCTAACGTTAAATAATTATATTCGCATAGTATTAATTCTTAGCAGTATTACAAAAACATGCAGTGAATACAAAAAGCACAAGTAGTGAATGGAAAAACCAATTTAAATACTTGTGAGCTGGCAAGTTGTGTTTATTTTGCGAACTCTATCGCAAAACGCGACAAAATATTACTTTTGCTCATTAATAAATCTACTCACGACTTATTTATCTCTAAAAATATTCTTAACTGTCATATTTACATGAAAAATCACCATTTAATCTTCACAGACAATAAAACAAGGTACAAACAAATATCCATGCAGACATTTTCTTCTGCCTTATCTACGGTCATCAATCATACAAAAGTACCAGGCGCTCATAACACACGAAGAGGTTCTATCTTACAAAACATTTTTAGCGACCTTGGCTTACGTACTAACTATTATTACATTCTGTGTCTTGGCACTATGAATCATCCTAAATGGCCTGAGCAGGTGCCCAGTTTAAGCTGAGCTTTTGACACGGTCGTTGTCTTTAGTACTGGTAATTGATGAGAGGCCAACGTTTGTTGGTCATATTTTGTATCTTTTTAATTGATCGTTGTAGTGCCATCTAGCGAATGACAGAGGAAAGTTTAATTGTTTTATTATAGGATATTTTAGTAGTAAAATGAAGATAAAAATGTAGTATTGTGGAAAAATACCTTTTTTTTTACAGAGAACAAGCTATTTTTTACATTTTGAACTTTTCGACGGGGTGGGTGTAAAGCGATGCAAGTAACGAATTTGGTCATTTCATAAAGGTGTAGGTAATAAAAAAAAATTAAATAATGTTAAATGTTTTGTTTCAATTCCTCGCAAATCTAAAAAAAAATGGTCTAACTTTTTCATAGATTTTTCATCGAACATTTTTGGGTGTCAGTCTCATAGTTATTGTTAAATGCTTCAAAAAAAAGAAGATCAATTTGACAGATAATCACGGCAATAAAAGTCATTGAATTTGGATGAATCCCGTTCATTGAATTTCACACGGTAACTAAACTTGTACTTTTTATATATATATATACTAGTCGACCGCCCCGGCTTTGCACGGGTGTAAGCTCGGCCTTCGGCCTCGCTACTATGACCCGCTCCAGGAACACAAAATTTCATCAATATCGGTCCAGCCGTTTTTATCCATATCCTATGTCCGTCTCCTGGTTCTAAGCTACCTCCCTACCAATTTTCAGCCAAATCGGTTCAGCCGTTCTTGAGTTATAAATAGTGTAACTAACACGACTTTCTTTTATATATATAGATATATACTGGATTACGCAGAGAGGGTGTATTAAGCCGAAAGGGGTCCATATTACCCATCATTACGAACAACTTCTACTATGGGAACAACTCAGAAATCGAGAAATAAATATCTGCTGTTTCATAGAAAACGGTCATCCGACATCACCAAAATGTCAGAACTGGACCAAATTGAAATGAGACCACATGGAAAGCACCAGCTTTCAAATAAAACTAAAATCATCAAAATTGTTTCACCCAGTCAAATGTTATTAGGTACAAACAAAAAAAATACAGTCCAATTGAGAAGCTCCTCCTTTTTGGAAGTCGGTTCAAAATGTACCTATATGGAACAGCTGATGATTTTTTCGCAATTTCAGGGATGGTCTCATAGCGAAAGTTATTCATTATAATGGTTATTATAAACTCTTTTCAGCTTCGTACCTACACCTTTCCGCGTAATCCTCTTACCTTATGTCTACTCGATTGTACCACGCAGGTATGCAGCCCGAGTACTAGGTAGGTATGACCGTGAGAGACAATGCATACTGTAATCAATCTTGACTTGAGTTATCCTTGAGTCGTCCGCTGGAGCCAGCTCGCGGCAGATTGACAATCATTTTACCTCTACATGCACTTGACAACACCTTGTTTATTCATTCGCAGAGAGCTGGACAAAACCACACAATAAATACTATTATGTACCAGGGGGACAGCACGTACTTTGTAAATAAATAAATATCTGGGACATTATTGCACGCACGGTCACCTGACCCCCAAACTAAGCAAAGCTCGTAATATGGCTGTCAGAGACTGATATACATACATATATATTTTTAAATACATACTAAAATAGATATTAACACCCAGACATAGAACAAACACAAATGTTCATCACACAAATGTTTGTCCTAGGTGGGGATCGAACCCACGCCCCCAAGCGCAGAAGGCAGGTTACGGTACCAACTGAGCTAACGGGGCTGTCGTTTTTATTCCTTTCTGTCCCCCTAAGGAAACATCAGGGGACAGACCAGAAATAATTCGATTTGTTCCATCACCGGTAATAGGGGGACAAACCGAACTTTCCCTCTCTGTTTATCCCCCCTAGGGAACAGACAGGAATAATCCCAATAAACGCAACTGAGAAAACGATTTTTTGTGTATGTTAATTTGTGCTCTTTTCATGTCTGACGAGTTTCAGTGTTAGATATTCTGCGATAGTTTTGTTTTCTCGAAGATTTTCAAACTTCGTATTTCAGGGGTCATGAGAGCTTAGTGGTTGGCGCGTTAGCATTACGACCTCAGGAGGCGACTTAGAATCCCAACAAAGAGCTTGAGCTGCCGCTAAAGGAACACATCGTAAGGAAACTATACCATGGTGGTGACACTTTCTATTGCCCAGCTGGCTAACTACTACCTTCAAGATGTCAATCTGTCACCAAGCACCTGACACTTTCAATTCGGGGTTAAACCTGTTTACCATCTTCGACCATACCGTCACTTAACACCAGATGAGATGTGGCCAAACGCCTAGCCTGTCAACCATAAAACAAATCACAAGATAGGGAAATTAAAAATTCCTCGGATGACAAATTAGTTGTCATTAAACAGTTTTGACACATGGTTAGACAAATTAGTTGTCATTAAACAGTTTTGACACATGGTTAGACAAATTAGTTGTCATTAAACAGTTTTGACACATGGTTAGACAAATTAGTTGTCATTAAACAGTTTT
Source organism: Agriopis leucophaearia (assembly GCA_949125355.1). Classification (NCBI taxonomy): domain Eukaryota; kingdom Metazoa; phylum Arthropoda; class Insecta; order Lepidoptera; family Geometridae; genus Agriopis; species Agriopis leucophaearia. The sequence goes on from OX421289.1 coordinate 8,644,065, forward strand.
GACACATGGTTAGACAAATTAGTTGTCATTAAACAGTTTTGACACATGGTTAGACAAATTAGTTGTCATTAAACAGTTTTGACACATGGTTAGACAAATTAGTTGTCATTAAACAGTTTTGACACATGGTTAGACAAATTAGTTGTCATTAAACAGTTTTGACACATGGTTAGACAAATTAAAACGAGATAATTATCTTAGCGAGAAAATGTCTATTATATTTTGATTCTGAGCATTTCTTTTTAATTTAAATAGAGCAAAAAATACATTTTCGTACTAATTCGGTAGCTATTCCAAGCATATTTTAATTAACTGAAAATTAATATTCTAGATAATCGAAACTATATTTTTAACCGACTTCCAAAAAGGAGGAGGTTATCAATTCAACTGGTTTTTATGTTTGTTACCTCAGGACTTTCGACTGGGTGAACCGATTTTGATGATTATTTTTTTATTTTAAAGCTAGTGTTTCCCTTGTGGTTCCATTTTAATTTGATCCAGATCTGACTCTTTTGTATGAAGTGGGTTTTATATTGACGATTATCTTGGTATCAAAAGCATATTTTTAGCAAGATGGACAAGGTTACATTGATTAAAGTATTTTATAAATATGTCTACAGAATTTATCAACTAAACTAAATAGCGACAAAATTAAGACAAATTGCACAATGATTACAATCATACAAAACTTGTCATCTCATTTTCACGAACAAAGAGTTACAAAAATTCCAACAAAAAACCGTCTCACACGGCGACAAAGAGAACAAACGTCCTATGTTCAAAAAACACATAAAATACTTTTAAAAAACTGTGACATTTTCGGTACATTCTCACGTTTAGACAGACGGACGACCGAAAATTACTAATACGTATATAATTATGTGGACTTCCGGCTCAAGAGAAAAACCGCAATTGCGACGTTGCGTGTCTTAGAAACAATGTCATGGAAAAAACGACGCAACCGTTTTTTCTCACGTTTCTGAATGTTTTTTTCTTTTTGAAACCTTATTCGTCTTAAATAAAGCCTGAATTGCTATTTCTTATTGCAAGACTGCTTAAAGGTTTTAATATTTTTCTTTGTGCAATGATTTCTCTTTTCTGTCGGTAGATTCATCTTGAAATGATATTGAAAATTGTAGGTATAATAATATCTTGCAAGTAACTGCGCCAGCCTCAAAAATTCCTAATTACGATATTAAAAATTCCCCTGCGAAAATAGAACAAAACTATTTGAAGCAAAAAAATTAATCCGTTGTTTCTTAATGTTCGTATTTAAATTATCTAGAAAATATTACAAAAACGTAATGTTTATTATTCTTCGAAATTAATGAAAACTTTTTCTGAAATAGTAAAAGTATTACAATTCCACCAAACACCATTTAAATACCAGGTCGTAGCTCTTGAATCGGTAGACTATCTGCTCGATGCTGCTCCACTTATATGCGATGAGAAGTTAGTGGCTAAGAAATTTCTCAGTCTAGAACACCGCCGTAAAGTAGCGAATCTGTCAATTGTCTATAGGATTCGTTTCGGAGAATGTACATAGGAACTACATAACCTTATCCTACCATCCCTTTTCTACTACAGGACAAGTAGGAAAACAGCCCATTACCACCCATACATTGTGGACATTCCGTGGATACGTACCAAACGTTTCAATTCTACGTTTTTAATCCGTACGGCCAAGTATCGGAACAACCTGCCGGCTTCCTTGTTTCCTGAGAGATATAATCTGGGCCTTTAGTGAATAGGTATCTTCTAAGTCTGCGTGCTTCATCTTCATGACCTTATCCTACCATCCCCTTTCTACTACAGGACAAGTAGGAACTGTGGAAAAAATATTCTAATATAATATGTATCCAAACAAACACACAATCCAGTTAGTATTAATTCACGTATTAACAAGCATCGTCTGTCAAGGGTCGGGTTCGGTTCGTTATTTTGAAATAGGAGAGTCTAATAATGTACAATTGGAGTTAGGGCGTTTTGCCATCAGACGGGCGATTGTTTTGATGTGTTTATTGGCAAATTAACCCACAAGCTTTTGGTGATTTAGTTTCAACGTGTCAAATATATTATTTATTTCAAGTTTCAAATGAATGTAAAACCAATTAGATTTGTTTAGCTACTTTATTTTAATGTTGGCTCGATCTACGTGCCAGACAAGGACAACAAACTATTATAGATGCTGTCAAACCGCGATGTAGGCACAGAAAAGTTTTTTTTTAAAATTTGTTGTAACTACTTGAACCCATATTTAAACCCATAGCAACTATGTTAGCAACTGTGACGCAGATTTCGACGCGTTGACAGAAATAAGAATGTTCATTCACATATCTGTCACAATACCTGGCGACAGAGTTTCCTTCTCATTTCTCTTTTCTGTGGGTGTAGGTACTAGGACATTTACCGAGTCAGTGTTGTGTGTCGTAGTGACAACCCTACGATTTTTGAACATTTACCGAGTCAGTGTTGTGTGTCGTTGTGACAACATTTACCGAGTCAGTGTTGTGTGTCGTAGTGACAACATTTACCGAGTCAGTGTTGTGTGTCGTAGTGACAACCCTGCGATTTTTGAACATCAACTGAGGGTAGAAGAACATAACACTTGCTTTTCAGGCTGCCATGTCTCTTAGAAATATTGTATATTTCTATCAGTGAAAACATTATCAGAATCAGTTCAGTAGTTCTAGTGAATATTACCTAATACAAACACACGAAGTTAGTTAATACAAAGATGAACGTGTGCAACGTGTGTCTCGAATATTTATTTATTTTTAAGGTTCCGTAGGTATTTAGGACGGGATCCTATTACTAAGACTCCGCTGTCCGTCCGTCCGTCTGTCTGTCTATCTGTATGTCCGTCTGTCACCAGGCTGTATCTCATGAACCGTGATAGTTAGACAGTTGAAATTTTCACAGATGATGTATTTCTGTTGCCACTATAACAACAAAACAAAATAAAATAAATATTTAATGGGGCTCCCATACAACATATGTGATTTTTATGCCGTTTTATAGATAATGGTGCGGAACCCTTCGTGCGTGAGTCCGACTCGCATTTCGCTGGTTTTTTATAATTAAATTCAAAACTTGACTTTCTTATTATAATACTATAAACTAAGCAAATAATTTACAACATTTCAACCTGTACCCTCGAAATATCTAAATCTGATCCCTCTGTCCCACATGTCAATATTATCAAATTAGCTCGGTGCGACCAAGTTATCTCTAGAGTTGCCCAAATGAAAAATCTAATACATTTTAGGGGGTGGCTCTTAGGTAAGTTCGGAAAATACTACGGTGGCTCCCTCATTCAACTTTACAGATAAGTTGGTCGCACAAATGAGTTAAATCCCTAGCATCAGGGTTGCCAAATTACGGCCCATCTCACCGATTACAATTAGGGCGCATTATGATTTGGGACAGCCCTTGTTATTAGTTACTCTGGGAGGGTTAATCAAATGTTCATTGTATTTGTTTGAGGGTTGATTTTGGCATATGTTTTGATTAAGTTCGATATTTTTTTGATTTTGTACATTGGTACTAGATGCGCTTGCAATTATGCTCTTGGTTTTTCTGATTTTTAGGGTTCCGTACCCAAAGGGTAAAAACGGTACCCTATTACTGAGCCTACGCTATCTGTCTGTCCGTCCGTCCTATCTTGGCTGGTTTATTAAATTTTCTCGAAGAAGGATCCAGAACAAAAGTTAAGACCATTGAGCTAGAACGCCTTGAATTTATTACAGTTTTATCGCTGTTATTTAAAAATACATAATCAGATAATGTTCGAAATAATTTTAAATGAAATTTTTAAATATGATCTATCGTATTGTAAGTTACCAGTTTCTATGTCTTATAGTTTAGAAATGCAGGGGGGACCAACTTTTTTCCACTTTAGCGGGCCATGTTTCACAAAGTATAGATTTTATAAAAAAGTGATGTATGAATCCTTGACTTCATTTTAAAATATCTTTTCAACGATACCCTATACGAGGAGGAGCAGTAAAAAAATATTTGTTATCCCCATTTCACATGTACCAGAGCAACCCCTAAAATGCAATATTATATATTTTTCATACTTTTAAAATTAAGACCTATATTACAACTGTAATTTTGCAAAGTTTCATGCACTTATCCTTATAATTATAGAACTTAGAAGGCTCAAAAAATACGGACGGACGGACAGACAGACAGACGGACAGAACGAATTTATAAGGGTTCCTTGTACGGCTACGTTTCCCTAAAAAGTAGAAGAAACACGAAGACATTTGAACACAAACGATAATATTGTACTGAACACTACCTCCCTTGTTTGTGTGATTTTCACGTAAGTCGAAAATGTGGGTAATCAAGAAAACTCTAGTTTATTTATCTTTAGTTTTAGTAAGTTCAAACGTGCATAATCCAAAATATAGTAACAAGAAGTGAACTGACAGACGGACGATTCGGTTCCTGCGAGCTGATGTGCAAAAAGTCGCACTCAGCACGCAGCTCGCCATGAAGACAATGGAAAACAGTGTTCAATCATCACTTCCACAACTTTGTGAACACCTGCAGGGCTAGCATGCGCGCCGCAACATAATTTTGACGACTTTTTTATCGTGCCAAAGTAGACCTGGCGCACTCCGCACTTTAATTATGAAGTTACAAGTAGTCGTCTTGTCGGACTTGCCGTGCCCGCTGCCGCGCGATAGACAGAGATAACGCAACAACAGTTACGCGATAGACAGAGAGTGTGACAGAGAGGCAATTTCTAGGTTAATATAGAAATAGGTAGTTAGCGGTCGCACATCCTGAATTGCACTTCATTTTGTAGTAGCAAGAGTCGCTAGTGTTTGTACTAATTATGTATTCTGTGGCCAAAGCTAGACAGCCGTATATAAAACCGTAGACACCTTGTTGCTTCTCGCTCGATACAGTGACGATAAGATTTTGTCTCGGTGCGCATGCTAGCCCTGCTGGATAAATGTTTGGGCTCTAAACTTGCTTTTCAACAAACATTAAACAAAGAGATTCTCTATTTCACTGTTTTTTTTTTGCTGTGTATCTTTGCTGATTCTAGACTAATTTTAACCATTAAGAAAATATTCCACCACTATTTCCACACATCTCTTTTTGTAGTGGTTGGACTTTTTTGCCGGGGTCTACCTGGTGAAGTACCACACCTTTGCCAATTCAACCGCCAAGCAGTAATGTGCAAACACTACTGTACTAAAGGGAAATGTTTCTAGCGACATAACAGGGCACACAGAGATTTGACATCTTATATCTCGGGGTGACGAGCGCAGTGCATTGCCATCCAGGGTTTTGAACTGTTGAATTTCAAAATTCTGAGTGACGTTGTGTTGTTATGGGCAAGCGTGAAGAGCCATTAGGCGAGCGACTTCGCTCGTCTCGTCACTCAGTATCATAAAAAAAAGGAAAATAACACACCGCTGACTGACCCGACTGTAAGTAAGTACGGCACACTAACTCATTTTTCACGCATAACGACAGCAATGAACTAGTTGTTCACTTGCAAAACCATTTCTCCCTTGTTAACCGACTTCCAAAAAGAAGGAGGTTCTTAATTAGACTGTATATTTTTATGTTTGTTACCTCAGAACTTTCGACTGAGTGAACCGATTTTAATCATTAGTTTTTTATTTGAAAGCTGGTACTTCCCGTGTGTTTTCCATTTCAATTTGGTCCAGCTGTAACATTTTCATGAAATCTGTTTTTTATATTGATAACTATTTGTTTGATCTGAAGTCTCGGACATATTATTAGATCAACTTAGGGACTTCAGTTCCTTTTGATTGTTACAGAAGGTTTGTTAAACGTGTGGGGCTGGTATAATCGCATAGCGACACCCCAAATATAATTTGGATTAAAAACGCAGCAAGTTTATGTACTGCGTGGAGTGTTGTACTGCGCGTGGAGTCCTGTCGGCGAATTATAAAGACATTTCGGAGGAGACAGACGAGCTCTCACCTACACAGACAAAAAGTCGCGGCTTTTTGTCGCGCGACTTTTGTACCACGAACAATGTTGAACTGGTTCTGCGGCACTCGTTGCTGCAACACTCGTCAACAAGCATGCTCTTGACAAATCAGCGAAGTTAAGATACGATTGACGGGCCGACAACTTTTCGATGACGGAAATTAACACGCGCAAAAATGACACTAAGCGGTTTTATGCATTGTTTAAGGCGATCTTATCAAAAAGTCTCTACAGAACAATTTTTTTAAGAAAATTTATTAATTTTAAAAGCGAAAAAAATATGTGTACATAGTCATTCTAAGTGGTTCTAAGTGGATCATTACTTTCAAAAGCTTTCGATAATTTTTTTCGATTAAATAAAACATGAAATAACCTCTAAGAGCCAGAAGATCGGGAGCATCGAACTGGTTGGCGCATTTGATGACTTTTCCAATCTTTTATTTAGTTTCACCTGTCTCGGTGTCTGTCTGTCTTAATCTTGCAAGTTAAATTTGACCTACTTCCTAGTGTTCGATTGAGCTGAAATTTGTCATACTTGTCAAGTTCCGATGACAAAACAATATTATGGTGACAGCAAGCAGATTTGATGATGGTGACGGTGGACAACGTCACTCCTCGATGGATAATAGTAGACTGGCAGTGTTTGGGCTCATTTTGATCAGCACACCGTACCGATCACTAATGTCATAAAAGCTTGGTTCAGAAAATATATTTTTTTCAGTAAAAAACTTGTAAAGATTGTCTTTGGAAAAATGTGTCAATAATTAAAAATATTTTGGACAATTTTTTGTTAAAACATTTTTTTATAATGACTAGAATAAATGGGAAAAATGTTCACGCTATTTTTGGTGATCATAATAAAGCATACTGGGCCCTTAAGTAAGGCCGTAAGTAATTAAATAAAGTAGGTATCTAATTATAGGTATCATTCCGATTAACTAGCTTGTGTATCTACTAGCTTGTGTAGCTTGTGTGTTGTGTATCTATCAACTAATATATATAGGTAATAATGATAATATTATAAAGAGGAAATTTGATTGTTTGTTTGCATTGAATAGGCTCCGAAACTACTGAACCGATTTGAAAAATTCTTTCATTGTTGGGAAGCTGCATTATCCCCGGGTGAGATAGGCTATATTATATTTTTTAGAGAGGCCGAAGGCCGAGCTTACACCCGTGCGAAGCCGGGGCGAGCGACTAGTTCATAATAAAGTTATCATACTGATCTTCAATGAAATTCGTGACTGCACTTTACATAATTATTTCAAGCAGTATACTTCTTATAAATGTTTTCTATTGTAGGTACGACTAGTAACACTCCGCGGCTTTACCCGATATCCTAAAGAAACCGTGTTTTTCTCAGAGATATATACAATAGGTGTTAGGGTTCCGTACTCAAAAGGTGTAAACGGGTTCCGTATTACTAAGCCGAATTTAAAGAAATATTAGAATATTGAATGTTACGGTGGATTAACTAACAAATTATAATAAGTTATACAAGTAACAACTGAACCATATAACCGTTTTCTAAACGTATTTTTGTATTTGTAATGTAATAAAATAATATAATCAATACAAAAAACCGACTTCGTAAAAATGACAGAACTGGACCAAATTGATTGACCAAAAAAAAATAAGACCACACGGAAAGCACCATCTTTCAAATAAAAAAAATATTATCAAAATCAGTTCACCCAGTCGAATGTTCTGAGGTATAAAACATAACTACTGCTTTTATCAAATAGAAAAGGTACTTATAGAAAATTAAATTTCTGCAATAAATAGAGCTGTATTTTATTGAAAATAATGACTTCAAAAAAACACTCGAATTGAGAACCCAAGAAGGAGGTTCTCAATTCAAGTAGATGGTTAAAAACGGGTGAAATCTAAATTTAATTACTGGTAAAAGATCCCGTTTCGTATATAAGTTAAAAGTATCAAGTTAGGTTGGTCCGTCCGTTGGACGCAAGTCTTTGTGGCATCAGCTCTCTTGACATGTGACGTATTGCCGCGCCCGCCGGCTCACGTAGAGATTCTTGGAGCTGTATCGATATATCAACAACAATATTTTTCCATTAAAAAAGATCGATATATCGAAATTACCTTGTTTCCTAAAATCATCATCATCAGTCAGAAGACGTCAACTGCTGAACATAGGCCTCCCCCTTTAACCTCCACACTGAACGACAGCCTGCCATCTACATCCAGTGGATGCCCGCGACTCTCACAATGTCGTTGGTCCATCTAGTGGGAAGCTTCTCAAGAACCTTTCTTCCCCATCGGTTATCGCTTCTTCGAGTGATGTGGCCTGCCCATTGCCACTTCAACTTACAAATTTTATTAGCCATATCGGTGACTCTGGTTCTTTGGCGAATATCTACGTTTCAGATTTTATCGCGCAAAGAAATTCCGAGCATAGCTCTCTCCATTGCCCGTTGTGTGACTCTGAGTTTGCCTAAAATATAAAATGTTAATTAAGATGTTGGTAGTTATCGATATAATTACCAATTAAATAAAGAAATATCTTGGATTTCGCTTCACACGCGATAGTTTTGAATTGAACTATAATACAACACATTGCACGTCAACAATAAATGATTTATTGTACTCCTGGTTTTTATTTTGTGTTGTCTGTGGTTTTTTGTCAAAAATAAACGATATTTATTGTCTATGTCAATATGACTAGATGACTTATAGTATTTTTCTTATAGATGTTTTACAGGGATGGACCTTTTTTAACCTTTAATCGAAAACCTAATAATTTTTAATATGTCCCAAGATAATTCGCATTTCACGTACAGAAATAATTATAATAGTATCTACTCCACGTATTCTCTGTCTTTTCTGCAGTTTGTTCAAGCTACTGTCTTTTTTCGAACGCACCGCTCCATGCGAGAGCGAACACTGCATTAATATTAATATCAATTTAATTAATTATTAATATTTTCTTTTATTCATTCACAAATTGAGTCGTTTGTAACGTGATTGATACTTTTAGATTCTTAATTTGACTCGAATGGGATGAAGCTTTTATCTTCTTTTGTTTGGAGGTTTTATGAACGATGTATAAGATAATCTTGTCATTATATAAATACTTATGAGGAGTGGTGTGACATTTTGACATATATTGGTTTTATTTTATGGCGCTAAGTGAACACGGTTTTAGCCAGCTAAGATTGCTTAGAAAATCAATATCTACCTAAGTTAAATACTTAAGTTTTAATGTTAACAGCCTTTACAATTGTTTTGCATTTAAAAAAATAGTTAATAAAATCGAGTTACATATATGAGTTGATATATAGTGTTTTTTACATATATGTACTTAATATTTTTTATATGTAATAGCTATCCCACAAAAACTACGGCGTAAATGATATGAACAAAATATTTAATAGCAATGGACGTCTTATGGCTGTAATGATGATGATGATGAAAAAAAAACAAAGATAAGATTAAAATAATCAAATGTTAATTAAAGTTAAATGATTATTTACGGGATATTTACCGTGGTAAGGTTGTGGAAGGAGCTCCCGATATTTCGGCGCAGTTACATGCACAATGTTCACGGGAAGACGCGTCTTCCCGTGAACATTGTGCATGTAACTGCGCCGAAATATCGGGAGCTCCTTCCACAACCTTACCACGGTAAATATCCCGTAAATAATCATTTAACTTTAGTGAATAACCGTGATAGTTTAAAACAAATGTTAATTGTTGTTTGGTCTATCTACACTAATATTATAAAGAGGAAAGATTTGTACCTATTTTTGTATGTTTGTATGTTTGTAATGAATAGGCTCCGAAACTACTGAACCGATTTGAAAAATTCTTTCACTGTTGGGAAGCTACACTATCCCCGGGTGACATAGGCTATATTATATTTTGTAGCGAGGCCGAAGGCCGAGCTTACACTCGTGCGAAGCCGGGGCGGACGGCTAGTATAACATTTAAATACTGAATCCTAAAGTATGAAACACTTCAACATAAATCGATTCGATGTCAATTGATTCGATTAAAGTATTTAGATTGTTGCACTATTTTAAGCTTTTTATCATGTATCGTATATACATATTTATTTACCTATCAAACGTAAAATTATTCTATAGAAAAAATAAAATAAAAAGTTCTCATAATCCCGCGGAGGTCTGACTTATTTTTGCATTATTATTATTTTATGCCATAGGTGGCAAACAAGCAGACAGGTCGCTTGATGGTAAGCGATCAACATCGCCTATTGATAACACCAGGGGCATCACAGATACGTTGCCGACCCTTAAAGACTCATTATCCATACTTATCCGTATTATCTATACTTAGATTAAAGTAAATAAATATCTAAAAAACGTGGTGCGTGCTCCCACCGTTTCTATTGAAGGAATTGCTATTTACAGCATACGGCCGTCCATGGAAGTGGCGGAATAGTTGTATACGCGAGGGCACCAAGTTTCTGAGTGCTATGCGGCCTATGTCGGACATTTCTTTGTGCTCGCCGACTGACTGGATACCGCCGTCCAGCGTCCTACACAGCCTGCAGTCCTATAGTAGGCACATGTCGCATACCGGTGTACTCTGACGAAACTGTGGGAATTGAACGCGATTTTTATAAGATCGTGGCTCTTTTTGCTTGATGAGGATAGACAGGCGAAATGGTTGATTTACTGCTTGCACAATGTTGCCAGTGGATTGTTTTATGAGATAAATAGTTCTAGTGCAGTAAGGCGCGGTGTTCACAACTGTGGTGGAGTTTCTCTGTTTTTAACCGACTTCCCAAAAGGAGGAGGTCTTTGTCCAACAGTGGACGTTAATTGGCTGATGATGTGATTATTTCAACTATATTTTTTTATATAACTTTTTTATGTTTGCTATGCATAACTTTTGACTGGGTGAACTGATTTGGGGTCAGATGACAGTGTGTGCAAAAATGTCCCAGATATCCCTGATATTTCTTTTAAGACGCCCTGTGTGTTTTTTAAACCGACTTCCAAAAAGGTGGAGGTTCTCAACTTAACTTTTTTTTAATGTTTGTTACCGCATAACTTCTGACTGGGTGAACCGATTTTGATGATTATATTTTTATTTGAAAGATAGTGCTTCTCATTTGGTTCCATTTCAATTTGGTCCAGAAGGCGGTTTTTTATATTGAGAATCATATAAACGTCATTCACGCGTGACCAAAATGCTGGTGTATTTCTGGCTCAACGTAATAATATAAGCGTGGTAATGTTGCCAGCATGTTGGGTACGTTACCAACTGGTCTTTAGACCATCACAACGCGTTTTACTTAAGTAACTTTTTTTATAAGAATGTATCAATAATACAAGAGATATTGTCAACAAGTGTTGTATCGTGTTTGTCACGACAGTTATGAAATGGAACATGCAAGATGTCGGCGACATATGGCGTGGTTGGACCGCAATGTACTCGTATCGTTCGCGCAAAACTTTATGAGCCCTCTGAAGTTAGGCGCGAGGCCTCCCCGACGCCCTGTAAAGTCCCTCGGATACCTATAATATGCGTACTGCGCAGCCACTGGGCCTAACTTCAGACGGCTCATAAAGTTTTGCGCGAACGATACCTATGTTGTATTATTTTTGAAATAATTTTGTTAGTCTTGCAAGGTTGTGGTTACCATAGGACAGCTAAGTATTTCATATAACAATTTCTCCCCTGCACACTACTACATATTTAATTTAGAAAATGTTCAGGGGTTAACGAAGGTTATGCAAATTCGTTGCAAACTCCCCGAAATGTAACCGATCCAATTATCAATTTAAAAAACCGACATTGATTAATAATTTATTGCAAAAAGTACATACATATTTGGAAACATAAAAACTTACCTATAGTTATTAAAATAATAATTAATAATAATATAATATTAAAATAATTAAAAATAATAATATAATAATACTCATTTCGGTTACTTGCATGACATAATAATGACATGTAGTCCAAGTAACTGAATTATCCAGTTATTTTAATTTAAAATCCAAACTACTGAACCCATTTTAATGAAATTTCTATAGGACCAAACCTGGAGGTATATCCAATTTCAAATAAATAATATTTTCCAAATCGGTTCATAAATGACGGAGTACTGAGGTAACAAACATAAAAACCAACTGATTTGCGAACCCCCTCTTTTTTGAAGTCAGTTAAATTTAAATTTACAGTGTTCGAAATGCTAGAAAATATTAATAATCCGAAAGCCCGTACGAAGCGCTTTGATTCGACTTTTATTGTGCGAACTGCTAGTCTATTGAATGCGCTGCCTGAATGGGTGTTCTCCGATAGTCACAATCTGGGTGTCTTCTAATAACGAGTGAATTGAATTCTTCTAGGCAAGCGTGCTCCATCGTAGACCGCATCATCGCTTAACATCAGGCGAGATGGCACCCAAACGCAAACATATTATTAAATTAAAAAAAGTTTCTTAAATACACATGACAAAATCAAAATCCGAAGTGCCTAATTCATGATCATCATCATCATCATCAGCCAGAAGACGTCCACTGCTGAACATAGACCTCCCCCTTTAACCTCCACTCTGAACGACATCCTGCCATCCTGCATCCACTGGATGCCCGCGACTCTCACAATGTCGTCGGTCCATCTAGTGGGAGGCCTACCTACGCTGCGTCTTCTGGTTCGCGGTCTCTTATAATCTTAACTTGTCCTGTCTGTGTTCGGCAAATAATCAGTACTTACAGACTGGTTAACAAGTCATACGAAGCATGACAGCACCCCAAATGCGGAGCGACATTCAAGCAATGATTTTTTCGACGTACCATAATGTATTATAATAATTTGGGATAGCTATAAGTTTTGACGTTCTAAATAGAATGTATTTGTTGCTATACAATGGATGTGTGTATGGTCTGATGATTTTTATAATGTTTTTGTTTATTTGTATGGGTGCATGTATGACTTGTTCTACATCCACAAGGGTTACACAATTTATTTAAATTACATAACTTCGTTTTGATTCATTTGTATCTGTGCTAAATTCAATCGGTTATCAACATTTTCAACCAATTCCACAAAAGAAGGTTTTCAATTTGGCTATTTAATTATTTTTTTGTATAATAATATTTTGAGATGAGACAGGATAAGGCAGGTGCCGTTTCTCATCCAATAGATCTGTTATCCACAAGTTGTTCACCTTAATAGCCCAGTTTTTTTTTTTATTCTATACTGTACAATAGTTTCATATTCCATTTTATTCACATTCCATAGTTTTATTGTATTTTATATTCAAAAGGGCCTTTTAGTGTTGGCTTCGGCTCCACCAATGCCCACCAAATGCCCGGGATATAGACCCGAGAATGTATTTAAATCATGTTATATAATATATCTTCGCCGATTTTGAACCGATTTGAACAGAAGGTTAAATTTGGGATTGGTTTCATTTAAATTTGAATTTCATTTAGGCCTTCATTGCATGTCAGTACATAGTACAATAAACGAGCTTCAATTAGTTTAGTTTTTTAAGTTTTGTATTTGTTTATAAGTAAGTACATAGGTAATAATGTTGAATTTGGTTTCAATATAAACACAATTTGAAGAAAAAAGTCCATCTCTAAGGGTGGAAAATTATGGGATAAATCTCGTTAATTGAATTACACCTACGTCTCGTAAGGCCGATATATATTGTTTTGTAAAAAATATATAACTTTCACTGTTGCTGGTGGGAGAAATCTAAAAAAAAATATAACTTTCACTGTTGCTGGTGGGAGAAATCTAGAAAAATATATAACTTTCACTGTTGCTGGTGGGAGAAATCTAAAAAAAATATAACTTTCACTGTTGCTGGTGGGAGAAATCTAGAAAAATATATAACTTTCACTGTTGCTGGTGGGAGAAATCTAAAAAATATATAACTTACACTGTTGCTGGTGGGAGAAATCTAAAAAAATATATAACTTTCACTGTTGCTGGTGGGAGAAATCTAAAAAAAAAATATAACTTTCACTGTTGCTGGTGGGAGAAATCTAAAACAATACCAAAAAACTAAATAAATAATGCTAGTGGCATCTATATTTACACAAAAACTAAATCAATGATAACGCTTGTGGCTTCATTTACTTATATACTGAACTTTTTCACCATTTTCAAAACCACCGTCATTGCATTTTCGATTGCCAAGAATTTTCACCACACATCAAGACGTGTCAATACATTTCAGCACATTTCAAGTCAATACCAATTGAACTTTCAATCGTATTGAATCGAAACAAGGTTGTATTTCCATCGTTCAGTCGTAGACATAAGGGTCGATAGATGTTATATTTCGATTAATATTGGTTCTTATTGCATTAGAAATAAGAGTTGAGGGTTTTGACTCGAGGTTAAGTTAACACGTGAACTACGAACCGGCTAATCATTAGGGGTGAAATAATAGAGATGGGGTCATTCGTTTTGATTATAATTGTCGATATCAATATTTAATATAAATTTGACACACGTAAAAAATTAAGTCTAGTTTCCAAGTGCTACCTTCTTAGCTCATACAGCTACTTGACAGCAGGTGAGCTGTGGTCCAAAGCCTAGCTTGTCAAGGATTAAATATTATAAAAACTACTGATAACAAAGCTGATTATCTACAAACGGCTAAACAGATTTTCTTAAAACTTAACTAAGATATCTCGATTAAGTCCCCAAATAAAACACTAAAAAAAAATTGGTTCAGTCGTTTGGGAGCTACACACAGACAGATACACATGTTAAAATTGAAACACGCTTCTGTTTACGTCGGAGGTATAAAAAATGGGAATAGCTATTATTATGTAAAACCATACACCTTTTGGGGACATGAAAAGAGACGAGCCGTAACTCACAGCACTCAAATAAACTAATGATAAACTGTATGCTAGTTTTTATGAACAAGATGTCACAGAACCGGTTCACGTTGATTACGCGAATTGACGATATAAATTGATCACTTATCAGTTATAGTGGGAGAGGTTCCCACCACTTTACTATAACTTTATTTATCTAATCATTATTTCACGTGCTTTTATTCAATTTTTTGCACCAATATAGAAACACATACAACGGTAATTATTACACAATTATTACTTAATATTAAAAATTCATATATTATTATGTTGTAATAATAAAACTAAAAGTATTTCGTAAATATTTTAAGTGTTGTTCCACACTTTATAATTTACTATTTAAATGTTGTAGATAATTCAAACCCCTCCTGCTGTTATCGTGATTGTGAACTTCTCAAATTGTCTGTAATAGTTAGCTTACATATATATACAATCATTGATCTATACTATAACGTTTAAATAATATATTGTAATGATGTTTGTTGTGTCTTAGTTAATTTCCAGTTGAATGATTTTCGTTAATAATTGAACGAAAGTTTGATTTCGTGTATTTGGTTTGGTGAGCGGGTAATTTTAATGTACTCAATTAAAAGCATGTCTGCAATCATCTCTCTGAGCTGGTTGAGCATCGAGAATACCGCTAGTGTTTCAGATATTCAAGAGGCGCCTGTGTTCTGCTCAAAAATAGTCTGAATTAGCTAACTAAAGAAAAAAAACGCGTTTTAAATGTACCATTTTTAAGCTTGAATTTTTTTGTTTAAACTGCAGCTTGCAAGTGACTATTATTGTTGTTCACCAGTAGTTTTAACTTAAAAACTTCGCTACAAAAAGCGGCTCCATTTAGAGCATCATCTCTCCGCCTATGAACGTCAGTCGTCATGCGAGTCGCATACCGCGGGTGTATTACCATGTGTAATAATAACTCGCTATAAACTGCCCTTTTATAAAATAACTCACTTATCAACTCAATTCTTCACCACGTGTAGATATGATTCATTATCTAAGTATTTTGATCTATATCTACTTTCATATAGGATATATTCTAGCTGTAGCGTATTATTTATTATAATTCATTAAATTAATTAATATCTATTTAAGTATGTATTTAAAAATATGTATGTATATCAGTCTCTGGCAGCCATATTACAAGCTTTGCTTAGTTTGGGGTCAGATGATCATGTGTGCAATAATGTCCCAGATATTTATTCCCAGATAATTATGGCTTATTTAGTAGCTGGTACACAACTGTAAGGGGGGGGGGTGTAATCAGACTTCGTTAATAACAAATATGGCTCAAAATTACCTTATTTGTCATACTAAATTTGTACCCAGCTACTAAACATGGTGTATTATGTGTAGTAAAAATTTATAAAAACACATATCTAATTGAAAAAAAAACGAATGATTCAATATATAAAAATGAAGATGTGAAACGTTTCACGTATGGCGGGAAATTCAAATTTCAAACAGTTTTTTTGTTCTTGTAGCTAGGCCGAGTAATTATTGTAAACGATAATGATTTTCGCGAAAATTTATTATTATTCTTTACAAACAGATACAGATAATTTATTGGTGAACTATATACACTATCACAACTCGAGTAAAGTTATTTATCTCCAATGCACATTATTACATACATTTGTCAATAAACAAATTTATGCTGTTTCAAACGGTTTATTGCCAAATGTAAGTAATATGGTGAGTAACTGATTAATAGCTGTACATGATAATGTAAAGAACGACCAACAATTTTCGCGAACACTATACCATTTCACAATAGTTACCCGGACTAGCTACAAGGACAAAAAAACTGTTTGAAATTTGATTTTCCCGCTAAAGTGAAACGTTTCACCTTAAGGTGACATAACTAAACAATACTTAATTTAAGCTTTATTTATAATAGCTTAGGAACCGCTAACATTATCACTGAAGTCTGTTAGTACAAGATGGCTACACTTTTAGTTATTTCTACTAGTAAAAAATTCAAAATCGATACAGTTAAATTTAATTAAACTTGGCATTTTTATTTTATTACAGTTTAATCAAACACACAAAATAAATAAGAATGTTTGACAAAAAAAATGATAATCAAGATTTTGTTTCCTAGTAGTCGATAAAAATCTCTTTTATCGACAAATCGTATCGACACATCCCGTCTCTAGTAACGGTACACTAACGGTAGCTCCGCCCCTGTTCACGCTACCCCTGCGTTATGTAGACTACAGATAGATCAGTCTACATAGATAGTACAGATAGATCAGTGTATTGTCTGCTTGGTTGGTTGTGGGATAGGTTTAGTAAAGTGGATTAGTTTGATGGTTCACGGTACAAGCGGTCAAGGAACAAAATACAAACATTTTAAACGTGTATCGGAAAGCTTTGCTTTGTAGTTTCCGATTTGGTTTCCATTGAAGTATGTTTACTCTCCTCCAGCCGTCCCGGTGGCCTGCCTTAGTGCTTGACGGAGCGCCCCAGCATTTCCAATCAGCTCCTCCCGAGAGATCGTGCTGTTCCAGAAACTCGACTAATATCTCGTATTTTCTCTCGTCCCCAGGTGAAGATCTGGTTCCAGAACCGACGCAGCAAATACAAGAAGATGATGAAGGCGGCCCAGGTGGGCGCTCCGCCGCCCAGCCTCGGCCTCCCGCCCGGCAGTCCGCCCAACAACAACCAGCTATTACACGGTGAGGATACTGTCACGGTGTTCACATTTTAACACGCTTTTATTAGTTTCACTTGTAACGTTTTTTTGTAGTGGTACGCCTGGGGAAGTACCACACCTTTGCCAGTTATTCAACCGCCAAGCAGTAGTGTGCAAACACTACCGTGTTCCTGATTGAAGGGCAATGTTTCCAGCGAAATTATAGGGCACACAGAGATTTGACATCTTATATCTCGGGGTGACGAGCGCAGTGCATTGCCATCCAGAGTTTTGAACTGTTGAAGTTCAAAATTCTGAGTGGCGTTGTGCTGTTATGGGCAAGCGTGAAGAGCCATCAGGCGAGCGACTTCGCTCGTCTCATTTGGTTTGATTTAAGAAGTCCCATACCAATAGTACCACAACCCATCTCTCGGCTCTATCATCAGACCATCATCAATAAATTCAGCAAATCTATGTTAGAGTCAGGGCAAAAAGACAATCGTCATAGGATTGGGCGCGTGTGTGCTAATTTACTGAATATAACACCTCTCTGTTTGCGTCGGGGATTAAAAAGTATAACGGATGCTTCTTATTTGTATAAATTATCAATTGGTAGAGTGTGTGCAGAGAGTGAAGCTTAGTGTGTGTGCAGAGAGTGAAGCTTAGTGTGTGTGCAAAGAGTGAAGCTTAGTGTGTGTGCAGAGAGTGAAGCTTAGTGTGTGTGCAGAGAGTGAAGCTTAGTGTGTGTGCAGAGAGTGAAGCTTAGTGTGTGTGCAGAGAGTGAAGCTTGGTCTTATATTGCCTAATAACAAAACCTAAATGTAGGTACATAAATATCGAGAAGTGCAAGAAGTGATGTATAGTTAACAACCTGTAACATTTCCCCCCCAGGTGGAGGAGGAGGCAGCTCGAGCGGCTCCCAGCACTCTCCCTCCGGGTACCAGGGCGGGGGCCCTGCCGCCGCGCACTCGCCCACCCCCAGCTCCACACCTGTCTCCGAGCTGTCCCCCGGGCTGTCCCCCACCGCGACCCCCTGGGACGTGAAGCAGCCGTCACACCAGGGCTGGGATGTCAAGGTCGGATATGTAAGATCTCTTACACGTACTTTACTGTGTGCCTTACAATACAACCAGTAGGTGCATCCAGGATATCTTTAAACATTTTTTTTTTTTTCGCGAATAAGTCCGCGTTTGACCACCAACTCGCCTGTTGGTAAGCAACGATGTGGTCGAAGATGAAGCACGCAGACTTAGAAGATACCTATGCACTCTTGCCTTCAAAAGGCCTAAATTATATCTTTCATGAAATAAGAAAGCCAGCAGGTTGTTCCAATCCTTGGCCGTACGGATTAGAAACGTAGAATCGAAACGTTTGGTACGTATCCAAGGAAAGTCCACAATGTATGAGTGGTAATGGGCCGTTTCCTACTTGTTCTGTATAAAAGAGGATGGTAAGATAAGGTCATGTAACTCCGAGGCACATTCTCCGAAATGAATCCTATAGAAAATTGTCAGACTCGCTACTTTACGGCGGTGTTCTAGACTGAGAAGTTTCTTAGCCACTAACTTCTCATTGCCTATAAGTCGAGCAGCACGCCGGTCTACCGATTCAAGAGCTTCATGCTGGTATTTGTATGAACTGTCCCAAAGATGACAGCAGTATTCCACACACGATCGGACTTGGGCTTGGTATAGAGTAAGCAACTGCCCCGGTGTGATATACCACCGAAACTTACTCAGGACGCCCAGTTTTTTGCCAGCTAATTTAGCCTTTGACTCTAGGTGCCGTAATTGAGGGTCGACCAACATCTCGACGGTTTACGCCGTACTCATGCAGCATATATATGCTCACATAGCCTCGTTGTGTGTGCTAGTTGGGTGTTTGTGTGTTCTAAGACATCTCCAACACGGAGAACTCTAGTGGGGAGATATGAGTGTGAGACCACGTAGCAACTCTTGCTACTACACAATAAAGTTCAATTCAGGACGTGCGAGCGCTAACTACCTACAGCTATATTAACCTACAAGTTGCCTCTCTGTCTATCGCGTAACTCTTGTCGCGTTATCTCTGTCTATCGCGCGGCAGAGGGCACGGCAAGTCCGACAAGACGACTATTTGTAGCTTCATACCTAAAGTGCGGAGTGCGCCAGGCCTGGTGAAACGTTATTTACTTTTCAATGTTTTGTCCACAGCCGTCAGCAGGTCGGTCGCCGGACGGCAGCTCGTGCGACGTGAAGCCTCACCACCAGACCTGGGACCCGCGGCTCGGATACGTGAGTATCCCTCAACCACTACGCCACTTGAGTTCCCTGCCCATGCTTCACAGTGCCTGTTCACAACTGCGTTTGTATTCCAGCTGTCCAACTTGAACGCCAGGACCTCTAGTCCTTCAACACAAACACGCTCAAAAAGCGGCCGCGTTAAATAACTTCGTGGATTGAATTCTATTCCCTAAGGAATAGAGGCCAACTTATAGATGTTAATTTAACGCGCTGCGTTATAAGCGTGTTTTGTATTTAGATAATACGAGCCTATTTCTCTCTCCAGGGCGTGTTCACCATCAAATAACACACGGTTACAGCTCATACAGATAACGGTGCAGAAGATGGTAGCTCAAGGATGGGCTTGATAATTATTTGATGCAGCAATCGATCTATTGTTTGGCCGATACTTTTTTATTCGATTACAAAAATAATCGATAAAACACGACGGCAAGATGAGGCGTTGGCATAGAACTCGAGTGCGCATTTTAACTTGCTTGCAAAACCTTTTTTCTCTAGAACTTTCCCAAAAATAACGAAAATAAAAAGAAAAACTCTTACGAACTGACGAATTCTTTTCTCCAAGAGGGAAATCGTTCTATACTAGGCCCAAGGTCTTTTGAGTTTTGACAGTTGCAAAAACATTGTAAAACGCTGAATGAAAACATGTTAATTTCTATTTTCGTCGGGTAATACAGAAATACTGTATTATAATATGATTCTTTTGAATGAATTTTTCCTTTTCTTTTCATTATGTAATATTAAATTCAAAGACTGGCTCTTGTTTAAAAATCTTGCAAAATAATTCAATGTTTCAGACAATCAAAAAAATTACAACCTGAACCATAAAATAAAATTGTTTAAACATCAAAAAGTCAGATATAAAAAATATTACTTTCGAATGTTCGTACATCGTCCACTGAATTTACAATCTTGACAAAAAACTTACAATCTACTGCAATTGTCATAGCTAAAAAAACTTGGACTGAGTATACTTTCCTAAGTATATTTGTTATCTGTGCAACAGATGTGACTAGCTCCCATGAAGTGACATTGTTTAGTTTTCATTCCATACGTAGTAGTTAGGTAAGGTTAGAAACATAAGCTGACAAAGAACTCCAAAAAGTTTTTACTGTTTAGTCGCTTTATTGCTGAAATCCTTTGTATTCTGATGAGGGAAGGTTCTATTTTCTCGCTATAGGAGGGCTATGTCCACCAGGAGGACAGTGAGGGAGCCGCCAACATGAGGCGAGCCATGCCTTGGATGTTCAAGGTAAGGGGGAGAGGAAATAATAAAGGTTTACGTTTGCAGAGCATTGAATATTACTATAGGGACAGACAGAGGACAGAGAGAGGTATATATGCTTAGATCTTTAAAACTACGCAACGGATTTTGATGCGGTTTTCACCATCAGTTAGATAATTTTTCACGGAAGGTTTATATATATAATAAAACATATACCCGTGCGAAGCCGGGACAGGTCGCTAGTATATTATAATACAAAGTTAACAGAGTTGTGTCTCATTCATATAAACATTCAAACCTCTTTAGACGCCTCAAGATTAGTCGCTGTCGTATTTTTGAATAGAATACTACTTTTTAAATTTGCTTCCATAGTGAGAGGTAATTGAAAACCGGCCAAGTGCGAGTCGGACTCGCGCACGATGGTGTTCCGTACCATCTATAAAAACGGTGAAAAAATCACGTTTGTTGTTCCCTTATATGTTTATTTTATTCTATTTGTTGTTTTGGCGGCAACAGAAATACATCACCTGTAAAAATTCAACTGTCTAACTATCACGGTTCATGATATACAGCCTTGTGACGGACGGACAGACAGACAGACGGACGGACGGACACCGCAGTCTTAGTAATAGGGTCCCGTTTTATCCTTTGGGTACGGAACCTTAAATACTACGATAAAAACATTCTCCAAAGTTTGATGTTGTAGCTACATAACTATCATCTTAGTCCAACATTTAGTTACACCTTTTGATAAAGGATCAATTATACCAATACTGAAATCGCAAAAAAATCATCTGTTTCATACATTTTGTCGAGTGTCAATGACCATTTTCTATGAAACAGCTGTTTTAACGATTTCAGAGTTGGTATATTTATATTCTTTGATCCTTTAGCTATTGAGAGGCACGTAGTCATAAAAATAATAATAAATACTTGGACTGGCTTGTTGCGTGCTAGAAATTATTAAACTGTATTCAAATAAGTATCAGGTATGTAGGGCGCGTCACAGGGCGGGGGCGGCGCGCCCTTAACTTTACATGATTAGTTTTAACACTTGCGTTGTGACCGCGCTCTTACTACATCATATGGCCACAGAACACATATACTACGAGTACAGAAGATTCACTACGTAGAATCAATTAAATAAGTAGTGACTCATACTACCACACAATAAAGTACAATAGGCATGTGGCCTAATGTTTAATTAATTACAAATAATTTAATAAATTATAAATATAACTAAATACATTACACATACTGAAAAAATGAATTGAATTGACTGATTCATCTCTGAGATATGAGCGTTTAAAGTTTTAGGTGGGGATAGAGAGGGGATGACTCCATCCCATTCTCGCAAAGTGAAATAGTATAGCATTAGTATGCCGCGCCTGAGGCTTGACGTCATAGCTCAGTATAGTGCGCTCTCTGTCTAGCATGAAATTAAAATACTTACTTAAAACTTATTTATTTTTGAATTAATTTAAATTTTGTTTTCGTTGATAGGCTGTTTTGATGATCAGCTTTTTTATGAGGTAATAAAAAAAATTTGTCATCATGCGTGCTCAGGACGTGCGAGCGCTAACTACCTACAGCTATATTAACCTACAAGTTACCTCTCTGTCTATCGCGTAACTCTTGTCAAGTTATCTCTGTCTATCGCGCGGCAGCGGGCACGGCAAGTCCGACAAGACGACTACTTGTAGCTTCATACCTAAAGTGCGGAGTGCGCCAGGACTGATATGGCTGGCATCAGCTGGCTCTTAAATGTTTACTGTTTAACAGTCGTTTATTAATTACGACTCCCACATAATAATATTGGTAGTGATAAGAAGTATTGTAATGTAAAAAAATGAATCAGGGCAACAGCCATTATTAACTAAAAAAATACAACTGACACTAACACTGTAAAAACAGTTAGACTGTCCATAAACCGTTGAAGGTCTAAAAATAATTCAAATGCTCAAGCCCACTATCAGATGGCAGCGTACCCAGCATGCCGGCGGCGTTACCACCCTGACTGGCATGCTTATGTGATGAGCCAGATACACGCCAGCATTTTGTACACGCGTCGCGTTAACCAGACGCTCTTAAAGATTTTTGAAAATGAGGTGAGCTCCCGGTCCCGATGGGCCCAATGTCTCGACCCCAAACGGCTCAAATATGTAACAACATACATGTTGGCAGCATTACCGCGTTGAATGACAATGGTAATGCAATTGTTTGTGTTGTGTACACAGGGCGCGCCGGGCGGGCCGTGGGAGATGAAGGGTGCGCACACGCACGCACACCCGCTGCACCACCAGGGAACGCCGCAGCACCCGCCCTACGTGCCGCAGTACTCCTGGTACCAGACCGATGCCAACCCTGGCCTGCTCACGTGAGTACCTGCTGCTTCTTGCTCGTCTGCTCTTCACAGAAGGGCCATCATCACCCCATGTACTATCAAAACTGTTTTTCTGACCAATCTCTTGTGTACGTTATTTTCGCTTCTACGTCGCTTTTAGTACAATAAAGAATTTGGCTTAAATTAATTTACTCCATACATTTTGATTAATGATGCTAATTTAGCCTAATCTGAAGATTTTTTTCTATTAATTCTGAAACAAAATCAGAGACCGCATCATCGGTTAACATCAGTACCCTTAGTACAAGATTTGACAGTTTTCGAAAACTTTTTTCGTTTCCGTATTGTCCCATACATTTTAGTAAAGCGCCTCTAGCGGAAACGCGGATGAACTAAAATTGGTAGTAATCGGCAGTATAGGTTGCTTCACTCAAATACGAAAAATAGTTTCGAATAGCTTTCAGCCCAGCAATGTATGCATCAAAACGAAAACGAAAAAAGTTTTCGAAAACTATCAAATCTTGTACTAAGGGAACTGACGAGTTTGAGACCAAGCACAAGCCTAATTTATAATATAAAAAAAAACTCTGCTTGCGTCCAAACATATTTTTTGTGTATTTTTGTTAATACCTAATGTTTGTTTATGTTGAACAGGGTATGGCCAGCAGTCTAACAGCCATTGGATAGAACCTAAATATTAAAGTAAGTGTGGATCACTATAAAATGGCGGAACAAACCAAGATGGCGCAAAACAAACGTGGCGCTTAAACTTTTTTATAAATAATGTTACATGTATCGGCACAACCAACTCTAATTTTAAGGGAAATTATTTAATAGATAATAATTATAAAAAAAGTTGTACATTTTTTATAATTAAATAGGTTTTAATGTTGTTCATAACGGTCCTTGTAAATTTTTAATATAGGAAAATTGCGGGGTCAAAGAATTTACTTTTCAAAAATTAGCACATTTCTAAGTCCGAAATTACTGACGAGTGGCTCACTTGGCGTTCAGTTCCTAACAACTTGCCTGGATACTTGGTCATACAGTTATATGATCCAGAAGTGAATGCCGAGACGTTCTGTGTGGCTAAAGTTCCAGGCAATTTCCTAGGGCCTTTTCCTTAGCGCGCTAAGCTATCTGCTTGTATGGTTTCGGATTATTGCAAACTGGGAAAATACTACTAAAATAAATGAATTATAGATAGATAGATTTAAGTAAATAGTTTTGAATAAATTCTTTGATCCAAAAAGTTAAGTTATAAAGACCCTCGATTAGATAATGCAATTCAATAAGACATTTTTTTTCTGTCGTTACGCAAAACATACCAACAGTAAAATAAAAATGTGGATATTTTGATGTCCTTGTGAATTGCATAATCTATGAACTGCGCTTAAATAGAGCACAGGCTGCGAAGTCTGACCAATCAGAGAAGACAACGTCAGTTGCAATCTTGTCTCTGATTGGTAGAATATTACGTGACATTCGGCAAACCTCGCAAAGACCAAGTGAAAGACCAGATACGCACTTTGAATCAGTTCCAGTGATTTGTGTCTATGTTGACCAGGTAATAACGAACTTTGTAACCTTTAGTTATATAAACGCAAAAACAGGAATAACGGATGCAAAATAAACATACTTACACAATGATTCACTTATTATTATAATTTTGTTGATCGATCTTGAATCAGTTAAAACTGTTCTCCAAAAAAAACTAAGTAATTCCCGTTTTCGAATGAACGTTATTTGTGATTGCAAAAGATTTTACTTTAATTTAAGTCCTGTAACTAAATGGCATAGTATTGTTTTGTTCTATTGTGATTTAAAAAAAACATACTGAAGTATAATACATAGTGGTGTCAACATACTGAAGTATAATACATAGTGGTGTCAACATACTGAAGTATAATACATAGTGGTGTCAACATACTGAAGTATAATACATAGTGGTGTCAACATACTGAAGTATAATACATAGTGGTGTCAACATACTGAAGTATAATACATAGTGGTGTCAATTCTGTCAAACCACACAAACTAAACCAATCTGACAACACTAAAATTATCTGCGTCTCTTTCCTTTTCAATATTTGTAATAGAAGGAAGGCAAAAAATTTAGAGCTGTCAATTTAAATTTCCTTTAGATAACGGTAGAACAGAATCGACACCAGTATTTTTATATAATGAAATAGTGATGTACACTTTGTTGGCTTAGAAAGCAGATGACACAGATGTCAAATAACTTAGAAAGCAGATGACACAGATGTCAAATAACTTTTAAATTACATTTACAATTTGTTTATAAACAATATCATTCCTTTTTATCAACTAATTGGTAGCTATAATTTAAATGAAATTGTATTCATAAATTAAGCTTTAATTGGTAATTTTTATTTATTTAGATATTTTTAATAATAAACAAACTGAAAAATAATTTCTGAACACATAACAGTGTGATGTGATAAGTAAAATTATTGTTTTGATTTATTTTTATTTTATAATTTTGTGGAAGCTTAGTATATTTATTATTTGTTCAAAATATGTGTTCTGAATGCAATGTTTTAGCTAAAGTATTTTTTATTACTGCAAGTTAGTATATATTTTCATGGAATATAATACTATAGATTATTCATATAAAAGCTAAAAGATTTTGACAGTTTATTAGCAACAAATTCTAAAATTGTTAAAATCGTGACATTTTATTTTTTATATAATGTTTCACGCTATTATATTTAAAATAAGAATTAACCTTTTGTATGAATAGACTATAATAATATAAAATACCAATTATAATGTATGGGTCTTTACGGGAAGAAAAATCATTACAATTTTGTAAATATTATTTTGTAATATATAGAGAAATAAAACTATACATATAAATATAGCTAGATAGAATAATTACTTTATAACTACAATGTATATTATAAGGAAAGCGGAAATAAGAAAAAAATGAATTAATTTCTTTGTCAAATAAAAAGATAAAATATCGTAACGTTTGTGTTTTTATTTCTCTGTCATTTGTTTTTAGTCAGAAATAATTGAAATCTATTTCTATCGATAATTCTCTATCCCCTTGTTGAGTCACATACTATACTCATAAAAACTGGGTCCATTGAGGGTAATGGTTTAAACGCTAAAAAGACACAAAACTTAGCTCAAACGTAGCAAAGTAACGCTTTGTCGACAGTTTTTTTTCGCAGGGTCCCTTGCTGCTTTTTATTAAAGCCATCGTTACCTTTATATCACCTAATAACTCCATAGATAGCTTATTTGAGCCATCACCGTAAATATTCTTTGACGATTGATGCTATAACGCCGTTTTGGCGTTTTTTAATTGATTGGATTACCTACTGTAGTGATGTCACAGTAAGATTATTTTTTCTCGTTGAAGTATCGATACTTTTTGACATGAGTTTAAAGTTAATAGTATTTGAATAGCTCATTGCAATCGTAGATAAATCAATAACCTTATATGGTTTACAATATTCATGATAATAATATATAATTAAATTCTAGAGTGATATTTTATAAACAGAAGAACTATATAGAATAATATATTAATATCTTTAATTAGAATAATACTTTCATGTTGGATATCATTTTTGACATAAAATGTCTGAATATCTGTTAAAAATTAGTAACAATTTTGTATAATAACAATATTTAACTTATAACTTATGTATAAAACTACATAAAACACGGTGGTTAGAACATTACACTACAGTATAACTGCTATAGGAATAATATTAATAAAAATAGATGAATAAAAGCGTACCATAAGCTCATAAAATAATACACATTAGGTATCATAAGTGCTGATTATATTATAATAGCAATTTTCACTGTTGGTTTATGACTTTCATTTATCCGGAGTTTACCATCAGCAGCAGAGTTAGCTATCACCGAACATTCTTGAAAAATTTAAACTACATATAACTATTACATCATTAAAGCTATTTTTTACTGAATAAACGTCGTAAAATAGTGATGGGAAAGGAAAATATAGTAACTGACTTTTATTGTCGATATTTGGAATATAAAAAAAAAAAAATTATTACGTGAAGCACTAACAATAAAAAGAAATACACCTGAATTTGCACGTTTTTAAAATGTATTTTGGCTATATTAATTTTTGATTGGTATTTGCTATTATTAATGGGGGTTCCAAGAAGTTAGGATACAAGAAGATTTTGGTATAAACAAATTTAAAAAATACTGGCTCTCTTATATAACAGAAGGCTTAGTTTTATTTCGTTTTTATTTTCCATGAATTTAAGTAGTTTTTACTCATTTTAATATTTTGGGTAAAACTAAATAAATGACCTACGTAGATACGTATCGACATCGAAATCTATCGATACTTTTCCTATCCCTAGCAACAATAACTTAAGCTGCCATAGTCCTGTAACAGTACCTGTGAAAAACGTCGCTAAGTATAATTAAATGGGCAACTTGGGCCAATTACCAGGCTTTATTGAAACGTCGAGGCAGATGGCCTTATAGTTGGCCTACGTTTTTGCCTGCGGTCACTACAAAGGCATATTTTAGTTTTTGTCAGGTATAGCTACCAACTTATTTGTAAGGGGTGGCCAAATCAATGAACTAAAAATGTTTCGATAGGTGGCAGTTCAAGGAATACGACAGTGGCTCTTCCAGATAACTCTGAAGATAAATTGGTGGAGTTACATTGTAGCGGATTTTGTGTGGTTTTATAAAGTGTAGATATGGAGTGGAACTCGAACACATGAGGACGTTCAACCAAGGACAGGAATGCAAATGTATGTATATATGTATGTATCAGAATAGGGATCAATAGCTAATGCACAAAGGGCAGGGATATGCCTGGCGTTAATCTGTCGTGAAATGTCTCGTTACATGAAAGGAATAGACCAACCAAGAGTCTAATTCTGTATAAAATCACATAACATGCCAATAACACGCCGTCAACGTGTTATAACACAGTAACATGGTTACAAATAACAAGGTAACCATTCTTACAAAAGTCAAACACGTCTTCTGATAGAATACTACATTCTCTTGACAAAAGAATCAAGAGAACGATCATCTTATTCTTATTGATCTTGAGTTGTTCTCTTCAAGTTGTCTTTTTCTTCTTCGTAGAAGCGGAATTACACTAGAAATTCATCAGAAAAACAGTTTTAAACACGCACGGAATGCGGTAGCTTGCTTCACGTTATTTAGACAGTTCTAAACGAGCACTTTACGAAGTTCATCACGTTAACAAACTTGACATTGCCAATTCCACGCAGATAACGTAACGCGGAGTTTTTGTTATCATAAAGGCACAGTCCTTTTTTACCCAACTTCAAAAAAGAATAAGGTTCTCAATTTGGCAGATTTTTATGTGCTTACCTCAAAACTCCGCCCTGGGTCATATCTAGGGTAACTTTTCACGACAAGTTTTCACGAGTGAGCGAAGTATAGCCATCTATAACATTTTTTATTATAATTATTATTTTATTAAGAGGCTTGCGTTTTACCGGCAACACGCCTGATGTTAAGCGCGATGCGGTCAACGATGGAGCACGCTTGCCTAGAAGAAACTGATTCACTCGAGATTTTAAGACACCCAGATTGTAACCATCGGGGAACACCCATTCAACGCATTCCACAGACTAGTAGTAACAAAGTTCGTATAGTAGATATTAGTAGAAAAATTGTATCTGTAACGAAGTAATTCGCCAGAAAATCAAAGCCACCGAGTTGATCAGTGGCGTTAGTACGAGCACTTGCGAAAAAGTTATCGTTACGTAAACGATAGCAAATGTATGAAAAATTGAGCAGCGCCTCTATCGGACGTGAAAGGAAACTGAAAGGTAACAATAACTTATCGCAAGTGCTCGTACGTCCGGAACGTAGATATTCGCCAAAGAACCATAGTCACCGAAGAGTTGAAGTGGCAATGGGCAGGCCACATCACTCTAAGAACTGATAACCGATGGGGAAGAAAGGTTCTTGAGTGGAGACCGCGAACCGGAAGACGCAGCGTAGATAGGCCTCCCACTAGATGGACCGACGTCATTGTGAAAGTCGCGGGCATCCAGTGGATGCAGATGGTAGGATGTCGTTCAGTGTGGAGGTTAAAGGGGGAGACCAATGTTCAGCAGCGGACGTCTTATGGCTGATGATGACCACAAGGAGACCACAAAACAAATGTAGCCCAGGACCCTGAGGATTAATGAAGAAGCGATATACGGAAGGTACTTTGCAGTCACTGGAAGCAGAAAGGTGAAGATAGGGCTGAGCTGGCAAGGCAATGCTTAGCAACGAACTAAGATGGGCTGATTATAACGTAGAGAAAATCATATGTTTTCTACTACAAAAAAAACTGAGTTTAAATCATAAAACTATCAATATAAAAAACCGACTTCATCAGAACTGAACCATATGATATGGGACCAAATGGGAAGCACCAGCTTTCAAATAAAAAAAGAATCATCGAAATCGGTTCACCCAGTCGAAAGTTCTGAGGTAACAAACATAAAAAAACAGTCGAATTGATAACCTCCCCCTTTTTAGAAGTCGGTTAAAAGCAGGAAAGTATAATAGTATGAAATCCCGATAAAAAGATCGCGAAACCAAGACATGCTATTTTAATATTTTTTAAGAATCAATAAAATTAATCTCACTTCACTTCCTTGGTCACAAATAAAAAATGCCATATGCCGTGCATAGTGTCATATTTTAATGTAAAAACGGTACAAGAATTAAAAATGGCAACCCCAAACGCCTGAATGGAAACGGAAGCTACCGCCCACGGAACCCTTTTGAAAAATAATAAAACACTCTTTGTCGAGGGTCTCGCATAATACACTTTTGATACAAAAGACTTTTTTAAAAAGGTATGTTGTTTTTTTTTAGCTAGACATCTGGTATTTTCGTAGGCGCGGTGGAAATGGACGGACTATTTATTATTACTTAGGTTATTTCTAACCTCCGACGTAACAAGAAAGGTATATATTTGTGTGTCTATCAACGAAGATCTTTAAATTCGACTTAGTTATTTTGCTAGTTTGAAAGGAAACTATGATCCAAAAAAATCCGGTCAGCAGTTTGTAGATTATTTTACAGCTATCGTTTTTTATTAATTTTCAATGTATCCTTATTTTATTTTTGTTTTTTAATTTAATAATAGGCTTGCGTTTGACCGCCAACTCGCCTGATGTTAAGCGATGACGCGGTCTACGATGGAGCACGCTTGCCTAGAAGAAACCGATTCACTCGAGATACGAAGACAATTGACAATTGAAGAAAGATTATTGTGTATTGTGGAATAAGATAATTATTACGTCATTGTATAATATATTCGTTATTGGCAAGGCTCTCGAGTGGAGACCACGGACCGGTAACCACAGCGTAGGACGTCCACCCACAAGATGGACAGACTACCTATAAAAGAGACTGGCCCCTTTGGAAATCGATGGAAAGGCCTATGTCCAGCAGTGGACGTCCTATGGCTGAAATGATGATGATGTCCCGATAGATATTTTAATACCTAAAAGGAATAGTAATGCATTAAGGATGTAAGGATTATCTCTTTCCCCAAACAGTGAAGTGTCAAGAACTAATCTTCCATCTTATGTCAGTGCTACGTCACAATGGCAGAAATTCTCCATCAGGGCGCGCGTACCTTCGTGTACCTATAGTACAAAAACCGACATAGTTGTCCCACCACGTCCCACCATCTCCC
The DNA here is from genome assembly GCA_949125355.1 of Agriopis leucophaearia. Lineage (NCBI taxonomy): Eukaryota > Metazoa > Arthropoda > Insecta > Lepidoptera > Geometridae > Agriopis > Agriopis leucophaearia. The sequence continues at coordinate 8,675,090 of OX421289.1, forward strand.
CACCACCGTCCCACCGCGCTCGGAGGAAGAAAAGATATTTCGTTGTCGGAAAAAAGCTAAAATACTACGGATGACCGCGGCGAACTCAAAGCGTGCCGGGGCTTGTACCAGAGAGGTAAGAAATGTGGAGGTGGCAGTTTGAGCAGAGTATCTACGCATCAATTATAATAATAAATATAATAAATATCTGGGACATTATTGCACACATGGTCATCTGACCCCAAACTAAGCAAAGTTTATAATATGGCTGCCAGTTACTGATCATCATCATCAGCCAGAAGACGTCCACTGCTGAACAAAGGCCTCCCCCTTTAACCTCCACACTGAACGACATCCTGCCATCTGCATCCACTGGATGCCCGCGACTCTCACAATGTCGTCGGTCCATCTAGTGGGAGGCCTTTATACCTACGCTGCGTCTTCCGGTTCGCGGTCTCCACTCAAGAACCTTTCTTCCCCATCGGTTAACAGTTCTTCGAGCGATGTGGCCTGTTCATTGCCACTTCAACTTGCAGATTTTAATAGCTATGTCTGTGGCTCTGGTTCTTTGGCGAATATCTACGTTTCGGATTTTATCGCGCAAAGAAACTCCGAGCATAGCTCTCTCCATTGCCCGTTGTGTGACTCTGAGTTTTTCCAAAAGGCCAACAGTTAAGGACCACGTCTCAGTACCATATGTCATATAACTGAGCCTGATATACATAAATATATATTTTTAAATACATACTTAAATAGACCCAGACATTATAACAACTAATACAGGACTGCTCGTAACTACCACAATTTGCACGTGTGAACTGATCAGTAATGTTAAGCAATGATTAGTTTTCAGGTTTTAGTTTTCAGGCAATAACCAATCATGATATCTTTTATTGTAATGTTCATGATAGTTGAGAAACTGAAAAAAAAAACACGCTAATAAACATTAATAATTTTAAATTCATTTACAAACCAAAGGGCCCAAACTCGAGAGGTTTACTAGAGGCTCCATCAGTAGACTCTCGTTACAGGTTCAAATTGCTTCCAAGTTTTTTTTTATTTTAACAATAGGCTTGCATTGTTTCTCTACCTTGTTTGATGTGAAGCGATGATGCGGTCTATGATGGAACACGCTTAAAACGAAAAGAAAACGATTCACTCGTGACTTGGAGACACCCAGATTTCTTTACATTATCAGTTAGATATAAGAGTATTTATTTGCCCATTACTGGTTCAGGCTAATTAAAGATATACCGCCTCGTATCACGTATGTTACTGACATAGGAATGGTATGACTCAGTATAAGAAATTATAAATTTTTTAGAGGCTTCTTGAAGTTTTTGGAACACAAAAATACACATTTCTCCTTATTATGTCACTTAAACACTCTCGATCACCTTCACGAACAGCTTATAAATAATAATCCACCATTATTATAAATTAACATTTGAAAATACACAAATAAAAAAAAATACAATGAGATGATACCGTTCTTCAAGTTGATGCCAAGAACCTCCAAACAAAGCTAAGAACGCTTACCATCAGGCGAGTGCCCTAAAGTAGATCTATTGTATAAAAAAAAAAAGCTGTTTGTCAAAAAGAATCCAGCGCCTCCATACCTTCGCAGCCCCTGTAGACAGTATCTCAGTGTGTTCAGAGTACGACATGATACTTGCAGCTCTATAAATCGTATTCTCAGCACAAAACCTCATTTATATACCTTCCAGCTCAGTTCCAGCTCCTTCCGATACCTGCACTCCAACTCCGCAGGTTAATAAGGCGATTTGTCAGCTTTCTCAAATACAATAGCAACAAAACAGAAAGGACTGGCATCGGATCTGTATTACCTAATTACCGCCTATTTTTCTATTGGACTGCCACAAGGCAAGAAAGGTTTCATGTTTTCACTGTTTCATGGTTGATATTCAGAAAACCCGTACAAAATGCTTTGATTGTGCTAGCTGGTAGTTTGAGGAATGCGCTGCCTGAATGGGTGTTCCCCGATAGTAACAATCTGAGTGTCTTCAAGTCGCAAGTGAATCATTTTGTTCTAGGCAAGCATGCTCCATTGTAGACCGCATTATCATTTAGCATCAAGAGAGACGGCGGATCAAATGCAAGCCTAATCACACTAATATCATATATGTGAAAGTTTGTATGGATGGATGTTTGTTACTCAATCACGCAGAAACGGCTGGATGGATTTAGATGAAATTTAGAATATACATTGTTTATATCATGGATTAATATATAGGTTACTTTTCATCATCATAATCATCACTGATTTTCATCACCACGTGGGTGAAACCGCAGCTAGTTTTCAATAGTAAAAAAAAAGTAAATTCGCAATTGCAATTCCCCCATCCAGCTCATTCGCACGGCATGAGAGCTCATGCCGTGCGAATAAGCTGGATGGGGGAAGAGCTAAGAGTATGAGCATACTCTTAGCTCGTACGGGATAGCATGATTGGTTGAGTTATATAACCTAGTTTTCCGGGATAAAAATGAAATCATCCTTATCTGTCTATCATGTTTCCACTGCTGGGATACAGGCCTTCTCTCAGAGAGGGAGGGGATCATACACCATGCTAACCAGCGCATGTCGCGGAATGTCGTTTCTTGGACATACCAGTTTCCTCACGATGTTTTCTTTCACCGTGTTTGAGCGATGTCACCGAAACCAGCTCATAATTTATTGTACTAAATAAGTGAGTTGTTACAGGGCCAAGGATCGAACCCGGTGCCGCCAGACAGATTGTGAACTGTGATTGTGAACGCATCCTACCGCTCGGACTGAGCTACTTTTTACCTAAAGCTCGGAGCTACTTTTTATGCCGTAAATATATTCAGTACCGGATGAAAATGCGAGACGCAGTTCTAAACAAATCAACTAAATCCTCACATTAAACAATCAAATCCACATAACAGAGGGTGTTCAAAGAGTGCTAATTTGGCGCCGCGTGCCATACAGGGTGTTCCGCGCCCGCTGCGAAGATTATTACAAAATTACAGCAATTTTGTACTCTTCCCCTCTGGCGTACGCTGATAATTTGAATTTAACAATAATATGATGTTGTAACGTCAAATGGCCACAACTTTGATTAAATAGCTGTTTACAGATAAATCAATTCACGAAGATGTTGTTAGGAGGAATGAGGGCTTTCTGAGTCATTAGTATAGTCAAGGCATCACAGCGTTCAAAAAGCCGTGGAGAAGTCAATTCTTTTAATTCTACGCTATAATTATGTTCTTAATTTAATAGAGTTTTAGAGGCTTTTGAAAAAAAAAACAGAATCACACAACGGGCAATGGAGAGATCTATGCTCGGAGTTTCTTTGCGCGATAGAATCCGGAACGTAGATATTAGCCGAATAACCAAAGTAACCGACGTATAGCTGACTCAGACTCAGATTTGCAAGTTGAAGTGGGCAAGCCACATCGGTCGAACTGATAACCGATGGGGAAGAAAGGTTCTTGAGTGGAGACCGCGAGCCGGAAAACGCAGCGTAGGTAGGCCTCCCACTAGATGTACCGACGACATTGTGAGAGTCGCGGACATCCAGTGGATGCAGATGGCAGGATGTCGTTCAGTGTAGAGGTCTAAGGAATATGTCTATGTTCATTAGTGGTCTTCTGGCTGATGATGAAATAGTGTAATATAGAGCACAGAATACATAAAAGTACAAGTGGAGTTAGATTTTGAAATGCAAAGGTCTAGATGGCTCTACAAAAGATAAATAAATATCTGGGACATTATTGCACACATGATCATCTGACCCCAAACTAAGCAAAGCTTGTAATATGGCTGCAAGTGACTGATATACTTACATTTATATTTTTAAATACATACTTAAATAGATATTAACACCCAGACATAGAACAAACAAATAATGGCCAGGCGTGACGCTAACCATCAAGCAAACTACATGCTCGTCTCGTCAATAATACTTATGTCCCCGTTGCACCCAAACAGTTCGCTAATCCACAGAGGTTCCATATCAAGGTATTGTATTTTTTTTGCTAAGGGCCTGACCACACCCACCTAACAAAAGTACGGAAGAGCGGTGTAGCGTTACCCTTACAGATTGTGTTTGTATACGAATAGAGGTAGTGTGCATGAGCTTTATAATAATATTTTTAATCCTGTGTGAATTTTAAATCTTATTTTGTTGCAAGCTGTACCCGCGACTTCGTCCGTGATTTCTTCAGAAAAGAATAGTCTGTGTCCGTCCTCATGACACATACTATTACCTCGCAAAATTTTATCGCGTTCGGTTAAGCCGTTTAGCCGTGATTATGTAGCAAACAGACAGACGGATAGAGTTACTTTCTCATTTATAATATTAAAGTGTGGATTAGTGTGGATTGTGTGGATAACACCATGCAAATTTTACCGAAGACTTTCCATGTTTCTAGTTTTTCATATTTACTAATATTATAATATCTAACGTTCATACACTAAATTTAGAATGTAAAGTAGTTATGAAATGATTGGCACGTGCTCACACTATGAGAGGTTATCGCGCATTTTGATTTCATAATTCCAGGGTGTAGGGTTTCAAGTAATTACTGACATTTTGTATGTATGGGCTGAGGACTTGTATGGAGGGGAACAGTTGACGTTGTTATTCGATGTTGCAGGATTTATATCGAAAAATTCATCGATTAGCTTCTAGTGTTTAACTGACTACAAAAACGGAGGTTCTCAATACGGTTGTATTTTTTTATTTTCTATGTTTGTTACCGGAGAACTTCGTCATACATAAACCGATTTAGAAAATTATAAGATAAAAAAAAATTATATACTTTCGGATTGGTCTCATAGATTATTATCTAGGTATATATATATATGTATATATATATGTGTATATATATATATATATATATATATATATATATATATATATATATATATATACTAGCTAATGCCCGCGACTTCGTACGCGTAGCGCAAAGTAATTAGTGGGTGGACGATTAGACTGACATATCCAAATATAAATGTTACACTAAAGAACACGAACGGAACTTTAAATAGGCACAAATCCATCGGATTATTTATACTGAATATTTTATAGATAATACCTACACATATGACATGATTGTAGATTTATTGCTCTCCATTTTAATGCGGATTGTCATACTATCGTCATAGTATGATTTTAGTCTAGTTTTAATCTGACTCGATACAGGTATCCCGACATGTCCATAGTTTCAAATATATTTCAAGCAAATATTTATCATCACGTCTGGTTGATGCAACTCGTGACCAGAATGCTGGCCTCTACTTCGCTCAAAGAGTGAGCATTGCCATACAACGTGGTAATGGGGCCAGCATTTTGGGGACGATTCCCACTGGTAGCGGTTTAATAGATTAGTTTAGTAGTTAGGTATTAACATATCGTTTTTTTTAAATTTTTTTACTATTGGAATGTTGTTTAAGTTATTGTAATAAATTTCAAGCAAATTATATATTACTTTCACTGGTTAAATACGTTGGAAGTGTGGAGCCATGGAGCCAATAAGGAAAAAAAATTGGTATAAGTCAAGCGAAATGTCATGCATGACAAACGTTATTATTGAATTATTAGTAAATAGTAAGTAGGAAGCATGGAGCGGTATCTATAATTAATCGCTGTTATTTAACATTACTCCGCGTAAAGACTGCCAATCAATGATGTCTAAATTATTTTTGCCCGCCTTCTGCGCCTCGACCCTTCCAACAACTAAACCGCTTTCGTTCACCACCATAACATCCAAAATAGCTACTAATCATAGATCAGTAACAGATTAGATGCCGCGAGTTCACCTACTTTGCGTGTCTGTTATTGGTGTTAAGTTTGATCCTGGCAAAAAAATGTATTCATTTTAATCTCCGTCGACTTGGTATATTAGCACGTCAGAAGTCAATACAAAAATAAACGTACTTTAAATTACGCCATAATAAACTGTAAAACCTCTTCAAAAGCAGTTGGCTGTCCTGAAAATAACAAACACAAAAAAAACTATTTGGTGCAGTCTATCGGAAGTTATGCGGGTACATACATTTCGGCTATTCGTTTTTATTTCATCACCATCATCAGCCAGAAGACGTCCACTGCTGAACATAGGCCTCCCCCTTTAACCTCCACACTGAACGACATCCTGCCATCTGCATCCACTGGATGCCCGCGACTCTCACAATGTCGTCGGTCCATCTAGTGGGAGGCCTACCTACGCTGCATCTTCCGGTTCGCGGTCTCCACTCAAGAACCTTACCTACTTCCCCATCGGTTAACAGTTCTTCGAGTGATGTGGCCTGCCCATTGCCACTTCAACTTGCAGATTTTAATAGCTATGTCGGTGACTCTGGTTCTTTGGCGAATATCTATATTTTTATTTACATATAGATTATATAGCAACAGCCGCTTCAGTCTTCCTACCTACCATGTCTGCGAGTAGAAGTCTGTCATTACGACAACATTACTATAAAATAAGCTAGATGGCGTTATAAATAATTATTTAAAAAAAAATTTTTTACTATATATAATCATAAATTAATATAGCCTATGTTTCAATCAGGTATTTTATAAGCATATTCATGGAAACTGCTTTGAAATCCTTCTAGTAGTTTAAAAGATGTGCGCGGACAAACAAACAAACTGACAGCCGTCAGATTTGTAGTTCCATAGTTTGAAAATAGATTGCGTACTAAAACGATGTTTTGCGAAAAAAATTTAAATTTGCTTAAACTTTACGAATAATATTATTAAAAACGTAATAAGGTATTCAATAATTCCTAAAATAATGAGTGTAAATGGATCGTAGTTTCACAAATATGAAAAGTGCGTCTATTATAGGTAAATACGACACTTTACCTGAATCACGCAAACGGGATTTTTTTTGCAAGTTAAACCGATATCTGGTATTGCTTCTACTTAGTTAGAAGTCATGTGTGAAGGTATTTGATCTACACATTTATAATATGGTAGGGATAGGGATATATATATATATATATATATATAAAATGGACCCCTATTACTCCTGGTCACGCTATAACTTAAGAATGTTTGTTTCCTAGTACTTCGTAGAAGGTTCTTACATTTAAAAACGGCTGGACCGATTTTGATGAAATTTTGTGGTCTTGGAGCGGGAGATAGTAGCGAGGCCGAAGTCCGCGCTTACACCCATGCGAAGCCGGGGTGGGTCGCTAGTTGTATATAAATATAAGTAAAAATATAAGTATTTGTTGTACTTAGCTAAAGTAATTCGATACCGCGTGTGGGTTCAAATCCCAACCATGCAATGCAGGTGCTGGTGAAGGAAAACCTTGTGAAGATGAAGCATAGCACACAGTGGTTTCACTTCCTCTTATTTGAGAGCCCATTCCCACTCCAGACTAGGCGTGCTCATCATCTTCAACCACACAGTCGATGAACACGAGGTGAGCTGTGGTCATACGCCTACCCTGTCGAGTGTAAGTATAACAAGTCCGGAGCAGCAGTGCACAGAGCTCATTTCACAGAATCCTTTGTCTGCAGAATATCTGACAAAGTGGTGGTTACCACCTGGCTAGCAAGTTGGCTGTATATCTATACAGTGTGATTATCAGTAAAGTTCTACAATTAATTGCATTATTTTTGTTAACATTTATCATAATCAACTTTAAAAAGTTTAATTAGGGAATGTACATAAATAATATTATTATTGAGAAAAAAAAATTGAGCAGTACTTTTAACTAACCAGCCATCTCTTAAGTGCAGCTTCTGTACATAATAACAAACAACTTTTGCTTCTACAACTATGGAATATTGCAAAAAAAACAACAGCTGTTTTGTTGCAGGTCAAATAACTTTTTCTATATAGTTGATTGAATCAGGCGTTACTTTGCGGAAGTCCATTTTCAAAACTGTTTTAATGATGAATTTCTAGTGTAATTCCGCTTCTACGTCGCTTCAAGTACAATAAGGAATTTGTGATAAATATTTGTTGATAATGTTAATTTTATTGAGTTTAATTTTGCCTAACCTGATATAAAATATTAATTACATAAATTGAAAATTAACGTAACCTGAAACAAAAATTAATTAATTCTGAATTTTTTCTATGAAACAGTGCGGTTAGTACGAGAACTTGCGAAAAAGTTATCGTTACGTAAACGATAGCAAATGTATGAAAAATTCAGTTTCCTTTCACGTTCGATAGAGGCGCTGTTCAATTATTCATACATTTTGCTATCGTTTACGTATCGATAACTTTTTAGCAAGAGCTCGTTCTAAGGCCACAGCAGTTTTTTTTTTTCTTGCGAATTTTCAATAGACAGAAAATAATGTTGTTAATTATGATGTACAAAAGCTGCTCTAAAGCGGTAGCTTGCAAATTAAAAGTTACCCTGTATACGACGGACTTGTACTTTATCCGACGGCTTCTGCGAAATAATCGAGAGAAGACTACTTTTCGCCACATAAAGTTGCCCATCATACTACGGTATACTTTATAATTTATAGTACATACCAAAAATACCAATACAATACAACGTATAGTCGACGAAACTACGACATTTCTGTGGGTTAAATATATTAACCAATATTATTTGTAATCGTTTCGCTGCTTTTAAAAAAACAAACAAGTATTACCACAGGTTACGAAGCTTTTATTAAAAAACAAAAAAAATGTCACCAATTATATTCTTTCTTTTTGTATCATGTTTTTGATTCCATTATATAATATACCTTGCATAAAGGGTGCAGCAACAAGTTATTGCTATTACAAACCAGACAACATACATAATTCAACAAACATACCTTTACTATATAAATCTGAACCGATTGTGTACTGATTTAAATGATTCTTTTTTTACTGAACAAACTATATCTTAAAAGTACTATATATAAAATTTGAAGAAAATATGTCACATTTAGGGGATGAATCCCGTTAATTGAACTTTCCATGAAGTCAGTAGTTTATTTTTGGTATAAAAATGTTTTGATTATTTACAAAACGCTGGCATTTAGGCTGGCAAATCACACGATTGAAAGTGGTCAAAATCTCATACGGGCAGCACACCAGCAACCACAGAAAATAAATTATTTTTTAGTTTAAATTAGAACGGCTATCAAGGCATTTTTGTAAGAAATTTGTTGTAGCCACTTGCACCCATATAAACCCATAGCAACTGTGACGCGGAGTTCGACGCGCTGACATAAATAAGAATGTTCAATCAAGTATCTGTCACAATACCTGGTGACAGAGCTTCCTTCTCATTTCCGTTCTATTAACTTCTCTTTTCTGTGGCAGCAACATTATTGGTGTGTTTTGGTTTACCAAGATTTACACTGTATTGTTAGCCCTATATTCCGGGTCAGTTGACCACCCGTCCCGTTATATAAACAAGTTATTGTAAAATATTATAAATAATACATCGAATTTATCCCAGCTGTCAATTAGTATAATAACTTGTATACATTGTACTTGAAGAAAAAAAATACAGTTCACAATTTAAAACAGTTAATTATGAGGAAAAGTTGTTGATAATTTTAATTGGTTGTCAGATGAACGATACAATTAATATTAACCAGTTGATTGCATTATATCTTGTTGATATCCATACTTCTTACAATCATTGGTATTATTAAGTATACATACAAGGTTACCCATATATACTGTATTTAGCCGAAAGGAGGTCATTGTAGTCATCATTATGAACAACTTTTTCTATGGGACCAACACAAAAATCGCGAAAAATTAGTTAAACTAAATAAACAGAACTTGGATTTGAAACATTACTAATATTTGTAATCTGGATGACAATACAAATTGGTACTATTGAACTGATCTGATGATGGAACCAGCAGGTGGATAGTTGAACGTCAATGGCTCCCAAACTCCTCGAGTTTGGGACGTTTGGCTTGTTTGACCGTGTCCCAGTCAGTTTTTGATGTGATCCGCTTGTATAGTTTGGATTGCCTAATAAAACCGAAAAAAAACTGCCAAAAACTGGGGGCGAGGTAAACAGAATTACATATTGCACACACTGACATATTCTTACTAGTTCTACAAACTCACACTTTAATATTGAGCGGCACACAATTGCAAACGAGATGACCCAACGGTCGACAAAGAGGGGGGTGTTATTGCTAAAGGGGAAACTGTAGGTATAAATAACACTACAATTTCTTTTTTCTGAGTTTCTGGCGTGAACATTTCTTTAGAGTTATCTAAAGATTTGGCCACCAACGTGTTAAATTTAGAGATTACCAACAGAATATCATTTTAAAAAACATCTCACTTTTCACTTTTGTTCTACAAAAAAGCGAGCTAACACCTGAAGAGATCTAATCCCCGTGCCATATCAGCAAAAAGATAAATTTCATCTGACTACCGGATTCACGCTAATACGAAATGGATAAATAAGAAGTAACGAACAAATATTAACAAAAGTAGATAGACTATGGAAAGAACAGATGGACTACTTCAAAAATGTGGTGAGAAGCTCATCAGCAACGAATGCCCAGTTCAGACTAAGCTTCTTATAGTCTTGAACATTGGCGTAAAGTTGCTAGTCTATTAGTTTTTTATCCCATATGTTTCAGAGAGTGTGCATTGGATCTGCATGACCTGTGTCCCTCCTGCCTATTTTTCTATCGGATGATCAAGGCGGGCACGAAACAGCGACACCGTTCATGGTCGATATTCAAGAAATCCGAATGTTTTTTAATGCCATAGGTGGCAGACAAGCAGACGGGCTGCCTGATGGTAAGCAGTCACCGTCGCGTATGGATATTTTTAACACCAGAGGCATCACAACTACACAACATTTCTGACCCTTTAAGACTCTATCAACTCGTCTTTTGAAGAACCTCATGTTGTAGTTTCTCGTAGTAGTTGTAGGAAGGTAGCTCATTCCACATTTTGCAGGTTAAGTAAGAAAGATCGTGAGACTCGCACAGATTTCTACTGATCTATGATATGTAGATGATCAGGCGGTGGTGGTTAGTGCAATCACAGAAAAGAGAAGGTTAAAGCCGCGACGCTGGCATCAGATCAAACAGTTCTTGCTGAATGCCTAAAAGGATACCTCGATAATTACAATCTGTCTTCAAGTCGCGAGTACATGAGTTTCTTCTAGACAAGCGTGCTCCATCGCAGACTCCATCATCGCTTAACATCAGGCGTAGTAATGTCAAGCTTATATTATAAGTATAATCAGTTTCTGCACTTGCTTCCTCTATACCAAGGTTTGTACTGATTCGAAACGTAAGGAATGATTGTAGGATTACAAAAAGCGTCCTTGGTGGTACGATTCGCTTGAACTTCAAATGTGAGCCGCATAAAAAGTGGTTCAGCCGGACCAGGGAGCTTGCCTCAGTTCTTGCAGAGGTTTGTGGTATGAAGGTGAACTTTTCTTCATTTTTAACCGACTTCCAAAAAGGAGGAGGTTATCAATTCAACTGTATTTTTTATTATTTTTTATGTTTGTTACCTCAGAACTTTCGACTGGGTGAACTGATTTTGATGATTCTTTTTTTTATTTGAAAGCTGGTGGTTCCCGTGTGGTGCCATTTCAATTTGGTTCAGTTCTGACATTTTTATGAAGTCGGTGTTTTATATTGATAATTATTTTTCTATGATGTTAATTCTATATGAATTTTGTACAGAAAATACAGCGAAACACCGAATACCAAACTTAAAAGGATCACTTCGCTGGGATAATCTGAAGATTGCCTGAAAATTTTATTAAAATCGGTCCAGCCGTTTCGGAGTCCATAGGGACATACAAACATACATACATACTTATACACATCGCCTCTTATATATCTATATATATAGAAGATAGATTATTATTAGATTTTTTTAATAGGGCAAGTGCCTTTAACTAAAAAAATACAAGCTAACTCTAACACTACATAAACAGTTAGACTGCCCATATACCATTAAAGTTTTAAGACAATCCAAATGCTCAAGCCTACTATCAGTAGGCAGCGTACCCAGCATGCTGGTAGCATTACCTCATTGAATGGCATTGCTAATGCGTTGAGCCCATAGACCTAAAAATTTTTTTGCTCCTAAATCTATGGTTGAGCCAGATACACGCCAGCATTTTATTAGAATGATGTTTCCCTGTAATGTTGTTCTGAAACCCCAAAAAAATCACTCCGACTGACTGCTATACAAACTATGATTTATTATGTGGCTTCAAGTTTCGGAAAGCCCCGACGGGTACCAGTTTTTTTTTCGACATAACTAATTTACTCATAATATATATGAGAAGATCCATCAAAAGTAAATTAAAAGCGACACGGGAGCGAATCGACGACGGAAGGAGGTTTTTTGGTTTTGTTTCGAAACGGATTTTGGAGATCTGTGCATTATAGCTTGTGCTTGTCCGTCTCATCCTAATTTTTAACCGACTTCCAAAAAGGAGGAGGTTCTCAATTCGACTGTTTTTTTTTTTATGTTTGTTACCTCAGAACTTGCGACTGCGTGAATCGTTTTGATGATTGTTTGTTAATTTGAAAGCTGGTGCTTCCCGTGTGGTGCCATTTTAATTTGGTCCAGTTCTGTCATTTTTATGAAGTCCGTTTTTTATATTGATAATTATATAGTTTGTATTACAAGGTAAACGAATCCTGTGTCATCACCATCATCATCATCATTATTATCATCTTATCATGTTCCCACTGCTGGGACAGATGTATTTTTTTATAGCCGTAGCAGACGTTCGGACCACGTGCCACGGACCGCCGTCTGACTAACGGGAGGGAAAGAGAAAATGTTCTCTTTTTTTCCTGTTTACGTGGTAGGTACGTCTGTTACGGCTTTTACAGAGAGAGGATGGGCCTCAATGCACCATGCTGGCCCAGTTCATGTTGTACTAATTCTTCTTAATTAAGTAGCTAAATTATTCAGGGGAACACCAAGAGAAGCGACCGCCCTGAAGAAAACGATGGCAAGAATGGAACTCCCTGACATCCTCCTTGTTTACTGAGAACTACAATCTGGGCATCTTCAAGGCTACAGTGAATATATTTCTTCTAGATCAACGTGTTCCATCCTCGGCCACACCGTCGCTTACCATCAGGCGAGTTGGTGGCCACACACATCTAATCTATATCAAAAAAACATGGCTCCAAAATATATGGACATGTTTCAACTTGTTACCTATTTCGAGCTGTGTTAAAAGTTCAAATAGCCCTTTGATAGCCGACCTCTGCCAGACATCTTCAGAAGAAGAACCCTTCTCACTCTTGGTATCTGCATCCTCAGCTAATCAGATTTAGATTTGCTATGGAGATGTCGATCCATCTCATAACTGGATGATGCTCGGGTTACATTCCCCGCCACCACTGTCTCTCTTTCTGTCCATCTGTCTATCCTATTCTTCTGTCTTCCCTCTCCCTGTGTCTACCCTGTTCCTCTGTCTTCTTGTGCCTTTGTCTTCCTGTGCATCTGTCTTTTATGTCCATCTATCTTATTCTTCTGTCTTTCCTCTGCCTGTGTCTACCCTGTTCATCTGTCTTCTTGTGCTTTTGTCTTCCTGTGCCTCTGTCTACGATGCCTTCTGTTTACCTTGTTCTTCTGTCTTCCCTGTCCCTGTGTCTATCGAGTTCCTCTGTCTACCTTATTGATCTGTCTCCCTGTCCGTTTGTCTTCCTTGTTCTTTTGTCTTCCTTGTTTCTTTGTCTTCTGTCTCTCCAGTTTTTTTTTGTCTCCTCTATCTTCCTGTCTGTTTGTTACCCATTTAACTACTAAACGGCTGAATGATTTTATTTTATTTAATGAACACCAACATGATGTACGTCATTACATTACATAGGAGAGACGAGGCACAAGAATTAGACTAAACGTCATCACAATTATAGATTCAGAATACATGCTTTCAGTTAAAGTTTTGTTATAAGTTAGTACGTACATTATACATAAAAAAGTTTAAAAAGTTTTTCTTTTACTAAATAGAGGAAATTATTTGTGATAAAATTGCAATAGCAAAGGGCACACATCAATGACTTTTATTTGAAAAGATGAGAAAATATATAATATTAGCTAAAATATCAGAACACAGTTTTTTTATGCCGTAGGTGGCAAACAAGCAGACGGGCTGCTTGATGGTAAGCAGTCACCGTATTCTATGGATACTTATAACACTAGCTGAATTTTCGAGTTTCCCGCAATTATGCATTCTATATACCACAATATGCTATCTTCATTGCACTTCATCAAGATCTGTTCAGTCGGAAAACAGAAAATACTTAGACATAGAAAGACAGAGTTGCTTAATGCTTACACATTCACATACATAGTATTATAATAGTAGAGCGAGGTGCTACATACAGATTATCAACATCGTGAAATCCAGACGGGACCCTCCATATTGAGAAGACCGGGAGCACACTTAGCATTGTTGCGATTAGGCCGCAGCCACAATGAGACAGCGGGGCGCCGGCTTATCGACAATGCTAATGTACGCAGCGGGAGACACGTGTGAACGCGCCTTTACGGCCTGGGACAAGGTATGGGTAGAGCGATTACCACTCACACCAGATACTATATAATTACATCAACTTAGACCTATAACTACTGGCGGTTTTTTTTTCATGATACTGAATGACGAGACGAGCGAAATCGCTCGCCTGATGGCTCTTTACGCTTGTCCATAACAGCTCAACGCCACTCAGAATTTTGAAGTTCAACAGTTCTAAACCCTGGATGACAATGCACTGCGCTCGTCACCCCGAGATATAAGATGTCAAATCTCTGTGTGCCCTGTAATTATTGTTTAGTGTTATTGATAAGGCGTTGACCACAAAACAAGCGGCCTATAGAAATCAGAGTTCAAATTTCATCAGATACTACTAGTAGTCTGTAGTGTACGGCGCGGCGTCCTGCCGATCTATTCTGCAAGCTAAGTGAACACGCAAGTGAAGTGATAAGCTAAGTGAATGTCGATGGTGGTGGTGGTGATGGTGAATGGTGATGTGAATCCCGTAAATAATCATATAACTTTAGTGAACAACCGTGATAGTTTAAAACAGTGTTTAAATGAATGTGTTTTTTTCTTGCCTATTTCTGCAGATAAATGTCAAAATATCGAATTATAAGCGTAAGGGACTACAGTCAAGGATGATCACTCGACATTTTGAAATTTCTCTATAGTAATCGACAAGAATAATACACGTTTACTTTACTTGCGCGTTCACTTAGCTTGCAGAATAGACATGCAGATTGCAGACACCGCATAAATTACAATGAACGCAGAACTTTAAACACAGAACTTTGAACGCAGAACAATGAACAAATAACACAGAACTCTGATCAAAGAACAGAGAATTTTGTCTGTGGTTCTTTCAGTCGGGTAATCATAAATTCTGATTGAAATATTACCTAGAATATCACTAGCATTCCTCTGTTTGGAACCAATATTGCATTGGATCTGACCAGGCCCCTCTTTCCCACTGGGCACTCTGAGCACTTGCCCAGGGCCCCGCCATCGGTCGGGCTTCCATGTTCCCGCCAAATCAGCAAGCAAATACCGATAGTTATTACCGAAAAACATATTTATTTCGAAAAAATCAATGGATAATGACTGACTACAATATTATTAGCTGCTTATTAGCTTTTGCATGCGCAAAGCTACTCTACTCTGGACCGAAAATTGTGATCTGTCAAGGTCATAGGGCCTCATTATCCTAATGTGCCCAAGGCCTCCAATAGATTAAAGATGGCCTTGGTTCTAACACCTTTTAGACACATTAGATATTTCGTTGCCCACATAGCATTCAATTTACTTCCGCTACATCTTATGACTTCCATTCCCAAAAAAGAACAAGCGCTGTTCTTTTTGCCCACACGACTCTATAATGCCACTGCATTAATGTTTTATTACGACCTTTATATCTCACCGTGCCCAACCGGTGTCCTACCGTGCCCCACCGTGCCCCACCGGTGCCCCACTGAGCCCCACTGGGACACCGCCGAGGTGTTTACATCTTATTGTATTTTAATCTATCCTAATGATTATTTCAGAGCTTTTTGGCGAGATGTGATCTTTGCTTTATTTTGTAGAGGGACTCTATAAAATAGATTATACTTAAAAAATTTGAAAGCTTTACTTAAAAACGTTACTCAAGTTAATATACGCTTAAATATACTCCGTCTTGTTTTCGCGTGTGCATGACGATTGCCGTCAGCGAGAAGTTGAGAGAGCATTTTAAAACATAGATCAACTTGAGTAACGTTTCAAGTAAGGCCCATAGAATTTAGTATAATATACAGGGTTACGCATAAAGACTGTGCTAAGCCAAAAGGAGGTCTAGTACTTATCATTATGAACAACTTTTACCATAAGACCAAACCTGAAATCGCAATAAAATAATATTAGGTGTTCCATAAAAAACAGTCATTGACACTTGACAATATGTATAGAGTAACTGCTTTTTCTTTCGCGATTTCAGGGTTGGTCTGATAGTACAAGTTGTTAGTAACGGTGAGCCCCCCATTGTAGCTGTCAAGGCATTTTTGTAAGAAATTTGTTGTAGCCACTTGCACCCATACAAACCCATAGCAACTGTGACGCGGATTTCGACACGTTGACATAAATAAGATTGTTCAATCAAGTATCTGTCACAATACCTGGCGACAGAGCTTCCTTCTCATTTCCGTTCTATTTACTTCTCTTTTCTGTGGATGAGTACAATAACCTCCTTTCGGCTTGGTATTGTCTATATACGTAACTTTGAATATAACAGTTTATATAACAGATTTTCTTGTTATTAGTGTCGATTCTTTCGAAACCGTAATGTCCCCCGTATACCACTAGTCAGCAGTCAGCAGTAGGTACAGAAGCGACACAAAGAGGTTAATCCGCACTCCCACACACACAATAGCTCCACAAACATGTTATTATTTATATTTCAAAATCTGTCATAATCTGTTTGACCAATAGTACAAGGATAGTGAGTACAGTCGCGCACACAAGGGGTTTCTCATTTATTTATGCATATATTTACACGAGACTGTGGATTCTAGAACACAGTTAACTTAAAAAAACAGGCCAAGTGCGAGTTGGACTCGCTTACGAAGGGTTCCGTACTATATCTATAAAAACAGCAAAAAAATCACGTTTGTTATATGGGAGCCTTTAAATATTTGTCTTACTTTAATTAATTATTTACTTTTAAAGTGAATATATAACTAAATATAGTGTGAATATTTCAAGCGTTTATCTGTTGCCGTTATCAATATCGAGCAAAACGACAAAAAAAAAACACGTAAAAATTCATATACATTTTATATTTTTTTTAGTATTTGTTGTCATAGTGGCAACAGAAATACTTCATATGTGAAAATTTCAACTGTCTAACTGTCACGGTTCATGAGATACAGCCTGGTGACAGACGGACAAACAGACAGACGGACAGGGAGCCTTAGTAATAGGGTCTCGTTTTACCCTATGGGTACGGAACCCTAAAACAGTGCTGAGTTTACTTATATCAATTAGATAAGTGCATTTAAGATATACTTACTATGATTATTTAGACAGGAAGTATAATATATGTAGGTATGTGCCGTTTGGGGTGGAGACTTCAGGACCATGGAGGTCGGCTGCTCTCGAACTATACAGGGACCTGAACAAACGTTTGGTCAGAAATTGCATGGTCATAGAAAAATTCGAACGAGCGAAGCTGGACAGTCAAATTTCAGAGATGTATCATCCCGACATGACATGATATACTTTTTATGGTTTAGACAAAAAGAAAACTTCAAAACATGCTCTGCACTGTGGTCACATTATCTTTTTGATTTGGAAACTGTTGACGGTGTTTTTACTTTTATGCTTCTATCAATACTTCACACAGGGCGACATAAAATTAGCAGCTGAACATGTTAAGGCAGTTTTTAGAATTTTTGTTTGTTTGTTCACGCATATCGCCTAAACCCCTGGAAGAAAATGCAGACGGATTTAAATGTGGTTTTCACGAATATGCTTAGCTATGACCAGATTGAAGTATAGGCTATGTTATTATCCGCAAGGGCCGGATTAAGGGAAGAAAAAAGGATTGAAGGCTTATATGAAAATCTACGCGTACGAAGTTGCGGGCAAAAAAACAAGTAAATAATAAAAATAGATTAAAAAATCTAACATGTTGTACGCCGTACCTGGCAAGGACATGAGATACGTTTCCATTGTTACGACCCTGTGTGCTACTTTATATGTATGTGTACCTAACATGTACTGACAAATAAATAATTTGATTTGATTTGGTAAACTTAATCGTGGCTTGAATCATATTTTTGTCTGCAAGTGTAAAATAAGTTTTCTCCTCGCCAGTACTAGCCTTGTAGCTTCGCATTAGAGAGTATACAATGCTACACACGCCACTGAACACATTGTGACGGTAACTGTACCGCGCTACCTGCACACACACACACGGCCGCCTCACACGGGGGAGTTATCACAACTAGCTACGAATTACGGGTTCACTCGCGTTGGTATTCCCACAAGAACCGTATGACACCCATACACATCAGATTGACCTAAACTTATTTTTACGAAATAGGTACCTAAATGACACCCTCCAACTATTTATGTATATATGCAAAAAAAACTTCGATATGTCGCTCTGTCGCTGCGTGAAAGAGGAAAGAAAACCCAAATCGGTTCATAAATGACGGAGTTCAAAGGTATGTACATTATTTTGAAACAACCAAATGGAGAATTTCCTCCTTTTTTTGGAGTCGGTTAAGAACCAGGTTAGGTTTGCATCATGTTAACGTTAAGTTTGTTATGTTAGTATTTTTCGTAAATATGAAATGATTGTAGAATTTATATGTATATCTATCTCCTTATCATTACATATAATAAAAACGTACAGACAAAATATCTGTAATTGCGAGATATAACACACAGGGCGTCTTAAAATAAGCAGCGGAACAAGTTCAGAAAGTTTTTAGAATTTGTGTTTGTATATATTTCTTTTATTCAGAAATAGGCTTGCGTTTGACCGCCAACTCACCGATAAGCGCGATGCGGTCTACGATGGAGCACGCTTGCCTAGAAGAAACCGATCAACCGATTCATTCGTTTGTTTGTTTGTCCACATTTGCTAAACCACTGGACGGATTTAAATGCGGTTTTCACGAATATGCTTAGTTATGACCAGATTGAAGTATAAGCTATGTCATTTTGCGCAAGGGTCGGATTAAGGAAGGAAAAAAGGGTCGAAAGTTTATATGAAAATCTACGAGTACGATGTTGCGGGCAACAGCACTAGGTGAGTTGGGTCCGATTTGTGACTTTATTTTACCTGTCTTCTATAAATATTTTTAACATAGCTTTTTGGTCACAAATAAACTTTTTCTTTTTTTTTCCGTCTTAGTACATAATTATATAATACTAGCCGTCCGCCCCGGCTTCGCACGGGTGTAAGCTTGGCCTTCGGCCTCGCTACAAAATATAATATACTCCATGTCACCCGGGGATAGTGTAGCCTCCCAACAGTTAAAGAATTTTTAAAATCGGTTCAGTAGTTTCTGAGTAATTTTGTTACAAACATCCAAAATACAAAAATAAAAATGACACAAAAATAATTTGCACAAAGTAAATTCAAACCCATTGGCTCTGAGCTAGTTTTCACCCAATGGCCTCTCAAAAATACAAAAGTTATATTATTTACGGGATATTTACCGTGGTAAGGTTGTGGGGTTAGTCATATAACTTTAGTGAACAACCGTGATAATAGTTTAAAACAGTGTTTTACAAATATACAAATCTTTCCTATTTATAATATTAGTATGATATGCAGAGTTCACCCCGTGTGTCGCGACGCAGCCTGAGCTGTACAAAAGCACAATGAATCCCATTTCATTGAACACTCCACTGACTAGTGAAGCTAATGTTCTGCAAATAATATTATTAGCAAAACTGTCCTTCTGTAGCCGTTCTACAATCCGTTCAATATTATATTATACCTGACTACTTATTCACAGGAGAATTTAAAAGTGACTTCGTACGCATAGATTTTCATGTACACTTTCAACCCTTTTTTCCTCCCTTAATCCGGCCCTTGCGCAAAATAACATAGCCTATACTTCTAACTGGTCATATAGCTAAGCATATTCGTGAATACTGGCATTTAAATCCGTCCAGTGGTTTAGGAGATGTGTGTTTATAAACAAACAAACAGACAAAAATTCTAAAAACTGTGTTATCGTGTTCAGCTGCTTATTTTAGACGCCCTGTGTATATATTTTTTGATATCACGTAATTACAGTTTTTTATCTCTACGTTTTTATTATATGTATAGATAGATAGTCATCGTCATTTCATAGGACGTCCACTGCTGGACATAGGCCTCCTCCATCGATCTCCAAAAGGGCCGGTTGGAAGCGGCCTGCATCCAGCGGTCTCTTTTAAAGTCGTCTGTCCATCTTGTGGGTGGACGTCCTACGCTGCGCTTACCGGTCCGCGGTCTCCGCTCGAGAACTTTCAGCACCATCGGCCATCTGTTCTGCGTGCTATGTGCCCTGCCCACTGCCACTTCAACTTCTGTTCAAGTATCTATTGACATTTTGATCACGCCACAGATACTATCTCCAATCTAAAGTCCCATTGAAATCTCACCAGCACCCGACATCTCAATTGCATCCAACGATCGTAAAACGCGCCCTTAACTCGCACAATACAGTATTTATTAACTATTTACATCTCTCATACAATACAATTCAATTCAAAAGTGCACTCAACTATTTCTTCATACAAAAATCACATCTATGATGTAACAACTTAAAGTGTATTTTAGCTGTAATTTGACTGATTTGTTTGCGGTATACGTTTTATATTTTTGCAAACAAATTTCACCCTTAACCAATTATAAATAGGAGTTGTTATTGGTTTTCAAAATTAGTTCTTGTTTAAGAGTGTAGGTACTTACTAATATCAAAGTAAAAGTTGTTAAGAGGATATTTAACACATCTGTTAGCAATATTTTATTGTATTAAATTATATTGCTACTCTGTGGTCAGCTTGTTGTGTACGCTGAGTAGCCAGCCCTGGTGTCACAGTTTTTAAATTAACCTGATGCATCTGATCTTAAGAGCCCTGTCACATTTTTTGATGAAAAAAGCAACCGAAAATATTTTTGGCGTCCTGATTTTATCTTATAAAAAGATCCAAGTATAGATTTTCTGTTTCTCTATTTTCATTCTATTGCTATAATATTTTTTTTATGATACTGTGTGAAGAGACGAGCGAAGTCGCTTGCCTGATGGCTCTTCACGCTTGCCCATAACAGCTCAACGTCACTCAGAATTTTGAACTTCAACAGTTCAAAACCCTGGATGGCAATGCACTGCGCTCGTCACCCCGAGATATAAGATGTCAAATCTTTGTGTGCCCTGTAATATATCTGTATTTTAATCAAAATGAAGGCTTCTTTGGAAAACTCAACTAAGTAATTACATCCAATTTACAGAAGTAAGTAGTTTTTTGGAAAGTTTGGAAAGTTTTTCCTCTCGGAGGTAAAGTATGAGAGTGGATTACGTTAAATTACTGACATAAAAAAACAATTTAAATTTTACGATTTACTTTTTATATTCGTCTTGACAATTACGGCTTTATTTATTCGTTTTATGACTGAAAATCTAGATACTACTACTACCGTACCTATCTAAAATTGAGCGATGCATTTTGTAATATGGCTTTGTGTGTTCTATTTACTATGAGTTCTGTTCTTAATACTAGTTAATACAACATAGGGGCTTTACGACTTACTCTTAACGCAGGCTCGAAACTGCGCAGTGCGGAAAACACGCGAACGTGAACCTTAACGCGCCGAGATACGGTTTGCGGTCGCGTGATTTTGTAAACTGCACCTATTCGGGTCCGCGTTTAGAGTTGGGCGTGAGGCCCCAGGTCTAAACAATCTCAGCACCTAGTTACTATGACGCAATCTGTGCCATCTTACGTTTAATCAGATCCAACGTTACAACGCACCCCTTTTCCTGTCTCTCAGGACGACGCCATCTCTCACGGTAATACAAACCTTATATTCTATTCAACAAACACAGAAATTCCTTGACATATTTGTAGTGAGTTCAGTTTTGAAACGTCGTAACTTTATGTGATATTTTTCAACTATATTGAAAGTTGTGTAGAAGGGTTTAGAGTTGTTTTTCGATTGTGTGTTGTGGTTTAGGATAGAAGTACACTCGGGTCGAAAGGAAGATTCAATTACTACCAATTGAGATGATTTAGACAAGTGTCGTGTGGGATTTCGGCGGTCAGAATGTTTGGACACGCGGTCATAGAATAAATAGTACCATAAGTACAGAACACCCACACCGACACGAACAAATATACCTACATAGACTCTCGTACGTCATGATAAATTTTGTTTTCATTACTCATACTCGGAAAGTAGGTCTGAAGTTTCCTGAGGAGCGAGTTGAAAGTAATACATTTCAGCCCTAGGGAGAATCACTTTCAACTGACAGTGACAGTTGACAACTGACAGACACTCAAATTATTTAAAAAAACTATGTTTTATTTTCACATTTGTATTGAACCATGTTCCAACTATTTTTTTTCTCTTCAGAGGATTATGGTCCCTCACTTCTCGTGCATTTGCCAGTGTCAGTTCATGTTTTTATTTTTAGTTTCCTTGTATTAGTAATGAAAAGCACAGTGTTTACCTCGGGGTTAAAGACTTATTTAGTCCCTCGAACTATTACGCTCGGGCGCCAAACCCCGGCTCGGGACTAAATAAGTTACTTTCACCCCTAGGATAACAATGTACTATTTCGTACGCACAACGATGCGTACCTATACCTACCTAATATATATCTGCAGGCGCACGAAACGCGCAGGCTTTCATTTTAAACCGACTACAAATAATTCTGGCAGTTTAAAAAACTAAAAAACTCGCTTTAAAATCGCTAATCCAGAAGATCCTGATAAGGATAATGGGACAAACTATTTAAATTATTGCATTGTCATCGGTCCTTGATAAGTGTGCACAGTTTCAATTTAATTCGACGTGTTGAAGTATTGAAAATTTAATATCAAATATTCCTCTACATACATATCAAGCTAATAAAAGCGTGTTTAAAAGAAGATTCTCGTTCGACTGTATATTTGGGTGTAAGTATGTGAATCGCGTCATATAATAAAATGGAATCACTCTCGATATATTTATAACCGTTTTTTTAACATTCTAGTAATAAATATATCCTATGTTACTCAGGGATAATGTAGCATTCTAATAGTGAAACAATTTTCCAGTATTTTTGAGTTAATTCATTACAAACATACATAAATACAAATTTTTCCTCTTTATAATATTATATTATATAGTGTAGATTGAATTATTTGATTTATTTAACCCTAAAAGAACAATAATATGATAATTGACTGCCTCGGTGGCTCAGTTGGTAGTGATCCTACTTTCTGTGCTTGGGGGCGTGGGTTCGATTCCCATCTAGGACATACATTTGTGTGATGAACATTTGTGTTTGTTCTATGTCTGGGTGTTAATATCTATTTAAGTATGTATTTAAAAATATATATGTATGTATATCAGTCTCTGGCAGCCATATTACAAGCTTTGCTTAGTTTGGGGTCAGATGACCATGTGTGCAATAATGTCCCAGATATTTATTATTTTATTATTTATTTATAATCTTCAAAGGTCTGAACAGATAGACAGATATGACACATAACTTAGAACATTCTCGATTAAGTCGCTTTACAAACGAAAACAAATTAAATCAAAATCGGCTCAGCCGTTTGTGAACTACGATGCCACAGACAGACACACAGATCTGATATACACACGTTACGTTAAACTTATAACACCCCTCTGTCTGCGTCGGTGGTTAATGAAAGCTACATCACTACATGTCATGGTAAAAAACAAAGTCGCTTCCCTCTGTTTGTCCCTATATATGCTTAGATCTTTAAAACTACGCAACGGATTTTTATGCGGTTTTCACTATCAGTTAGATAATTTTTCACGGAAGGTTTATATATATAATAAAACATATACCCGTGCGAAGCCGGGGCGGGTCGCTAGTAAAATATAATTATCAATATAGAAAATCCGACTTCATAAAAACTTCAGAACTGGACCAAATTGAAATGGGACCACACGGTACGCACCAGCTTTCAAATAAAAAAAGAATCATCAAAATCGGTTCACCCAGTCGAAAGTTTTAAGGTAACAAACATTAAAAAAACAGTTGAATTGAGAACCTCTTCCCTTTTGGAAGTCGGTTAAACATAAATACTAATTAGAAAGTATCTTATAAGAAAATGCTATCAATTTTGACAGACTAGGCGTTTGACTAGTGACCTCACAGCTACCTTCTCGAAACAGAGCAGTTTGGACACGGTGCGCAGTCGCACAACCTTACGCAATCACCTAAACTGAATCGCTTAACACTGGTAGGTGTAGGCCCCTTAACTCACTTAATGTTGACGTTGTGGTCGTAATTAGTAAACAACCCTAGCCTCGAATAAGAACTGGCTCTCAAGTGAGGTTACCGGAACACCCCGTTAATTTCTTCAGCAACAGAACTTCAACGACAGATCTTTAACTGGATGGTAGCTCTAGAAAGTGTCACCACCATAATATGGCTTCGTCACCAGGCCCCTCTTTCCCACTGAGCACTCTGGGTACTTGCCCAGGGCTCCGCCATCAATGTGGTCCACAAGTTCCCGCCAAATCACCAAACAATAACCGATAGTTATTACCGAAAAACATATTTATTTCGAAAAAAACAATAGATAATGACTGACTACAATATTATTAGCTGCTTATTAGCTTTTGCATGCGTGAAGCTACTCTACTCTCGACCGAAAATAGTGCTCTGTCAAAGTCATAGGGCCTCATTATCCTAATGTGCCCAGGACCTCCAATGGGTTAAAGACGGCCCTGTTCTCACGATGTTTTCTTAAGTTTCTTATGTAAAGAGGTTCGTCTCAATCTAAGCAAAGCGGCCAGCCTTGGTGTCAGCATATAATCATTATTCGTAAAGTGCCAGAGTACTCAGGCTTGAACTGAACAGAACAGAATTGAACAGGGGTTGAAACTTGTGAACAACACAACTGTCAAACAAGCACTCCGCTACCACTGATACTAGAATTTTAGACAAGTGGCGCCATCTCTTGACGAATAGTGGAACCATATTAATAATCTGCACAATTTTTTTAAATTATTAGAATGTTAAAAAAATCTCCACCCGTGCGAAGCCGGGACGGGCGGCTAGTTTATTATAAAAATAAAATAACTGTGGGTAAGGTAGGTAGTAATCAAGTTATTTTTGACAAAATTATCAACACATCATTTTTGTAGTGGTAGGACTCTTTTGCAGAGTTCGCCTGGGGAAGTACCACACCTTTGTCAGTTATAGGGCACAGGGCATACAGAGATTTGACATCTTATATCTCGGGGTGACGAGCGCAGTGCATTGCCATCCAGGGTTTTGAACTGTTGAAGTTCAAAATTCTGAGTGGTGTTGAGCTGTTATGGGCAAGCGTGAAGAGCCTTCAGGCGAGCAAACTCTTGAATTAGGTATATTGTGTTTGAAGGTACATATAATTCCCACATAGCCATTATAATGCCGTGTTAAAGTGTAATATTTTCTTACCAAAAAATAAAAATGTTTCCAAACTTCCTTTTGTTTCTGACAAGTTTAGTAAATGCGTTTATTTTCGACAAGCATACATACAACAGAAGTTTTCAGTTTTCGTGCAAAATTTGCAAGGTGCAGAAAAATGCAGTCGGGAGGGTGTTGGACTAGATTATCACAAGGTTCTGTACAATTAATGAGAAATTAATGGTCAAGTGGATGCAACACGTCAACATAGAAATTGAGGAGGTTCGAGGCTTGCAAATGATGGGGAATGTAGAACAAAAACATATATAAAAATAAAATAAAAAACATATTTTGAGGCACTTTTTGACCAATAAACTACAAATTAATAATATAAATAATAATTATCAATTAAAAAAACCGACTTTATAAAAATGACAGAACTGGACCAAATTGAAATTGACAAAAAACTGTCGAATTGAGAACCTCCTCCTTTTTGGAAATCGGTTAGTAATAAAGGGCCGATAAATATGGTAATTAATTTAATATTAATGAATGGACGGGCCCAGTAGAAGAGCATTTTTGAAGATTACAAAATGAGCGCCAGCTCTCACTTCGTTTCAGTCGGTCTCTAGCCGTAGGAAGTGAAACACGAGTCTATTGTTACGCGATAACGAAACATCTGACAAAATTATGAATTCGTATGCTTTACCGAAGTGTAAATACACAAATAAAACCGATATCTATTTTTTGTAACAAATATACTGTACATTTTTATAATTAGGTGTTGAAGTATATGTCCGACGGTTTTGACTCGTTTTTACTGATCAAGTTCAATGGTTAGGGCCCGTCCATTCTTTTATTTTGGTCGAAGTATTTAATTATAATTCAGTATGACTACTCACTTAGGGTTTCTAGTCAAATATAGGAACCCTAAAAATGCATTGAAATAGCTGTCCCGTTCTGTGAAATGCCGTGTGTCAAATGGCAAGTCCCACAGTTCATGTACAGGAGCGGACTCAGATACTCAATGGGGGGATTATAGAACTGTTAGCAATGTTTATATACAGATATAACTGAACTTGGTCCAACCATTTATTTTCTCATACAGCTGCAATAAATAAGTAAACAATGTTAGTCAATAATACAATATCATCTGCGAACCTTAAATGGTTAAGTTCATAAGATCAAAAACTAGAGTAACAGATGTGCTAGATAAGATAGATGAACTATAGTGGAGATGGACAGGCTATATACTGCGGAGCATTCAAGAAAATGGAGCAGGATAATAGGGTATTTGACTATATTAAAAACTAGCCGTCCGCCCCGGCTTCGCACGAGTGTAAGCTCGGCCTTCGGCCTCGCTACAAAATATAATATAGCCTATGTCACCCGGGGATAGTGTAGCTTCCCAACAGTGAAAGAATTTTTCAAATCGGTTCAGTAGTTTCGGAGCCTATTCATTACAAACATACAAAAATAGGTACAAATCTTTCCTCTTTATAATATTAGTGTAGATATAATTAATACTGGTGTAATCCTAAGATTATATTATTTTCAAAAAGTATTTAATGACTAAAAACTAAAAAATAATGTCCCTATTTCTAGGAAAGTACATAATAAAAATATGTTTTTCACTGATCACGTGACTTGACTGCAAACGCTCTATGTTAGCCGGACATTCGGCTAACATAGAGCGTTTGCACGTTGCGTTTATGTCGTCACAGAAAAGTAAATAGAGGCAAGAATTGTATGGCGAGATTATCTCGTTTGTTTATGTGTGACGTCACTAATGTCACGTGGCCCCATGGTTGTCAAAGGTAGCGTTTACGGTAGTTTAATAATTTGAATTTTGATCCGTCATTTAAAACACAAATACTGAAAATTATGAGGATTAAATTACAAGATTGCTTTATTTTAATGTAATAAACAATTTAAAATAGTTTTGTAAAATCAGTCAAATACCCTATTACTGAATGGTACCCTAGAAATGGTAAAAGGAATAGTGGAAGACGAGAGAGATGGGAGGATGAGATAAAACTAAAAGTCGGTTGCCAACTGGAGAAGAGTGGCTAGGGATAGAAAACAATGGAAGATGTTTGAGGAGGCATATGCCTATAAGGCACACAGCATCAGGGCAACAGATCGCCGTGGCTATATAGTCAGTTAGAGGGCCGGAAGGTGACATAGGGATACTTTTTATTTTGTTAGGTTACAAACTTAACACAATTTAGAAAATGAAACACTTTTTAGGATACATTTATCAAGTTATTTAAATCTCAAACCCGGCGCAGAACTGCAAGACATGTGGTGGGTACCGTAATCTCAAAAACATTCTCATAATAACCTTACATTTAATTTTGTCTTGCTCTCTCATTAACCGATAAAGCGAGACAAAGGTCAATGTATGATTATTATAAGAATGTTTTTGATGTTATGAATGACCACTGCGTGCATAAATAACATCAGCACCATCGCATAACATCAGGTGAGTTGGTGGTCAAACCCAAGCCTATTACTACGTAAAAATAAACATAACCAATTGATTGAAAATCATTGACGGTACTTGGTAAATAATTTCATAACATTTCTACACATACCTACACATCGGTCAACTAGTTTGTCTAGCTATCACCACGGACACTGCAGTGTGTTCCAAACGTCAGGAATTAAAATAATGTAAAATCTTGTAAAAGCGTTTATCTATTTTGTTTATATTACACGTGAATTACTCACGTAAGATTAGTCCGGATACTCCGACTATAGTAATCGTTTCGGTAGCGTTTATCTAATTTCCAGAAATCGTTAGTTTAGCTTAGTTCATTATGAGATTAATTGAGCATTTAATTTGGATTCCTTGTTACAGCCCTGCGTGAGTCGGCTGTCGCGCGACATTTCATTTCGTGTACATTCCATCAGTAACAACTTGTTTTGCGCAAAATATTACAAAAAGGACGCGTCGATTATATCAAAAAGATGCCTACAAGATAACTCGACAACATGTGGAGATAATTATCAATATTACAAGTGGATCACAATAAATACAGACTTCAAAAATATATGACAAAACTTAACAAGTGATATAATATTTATATACCTCATATAAACTTGAGGGTTGCCCTCGATTTCCCTGAGATCTCATCATCAGATCCTGACTTGCGTGACAATGGGACCAAATTGAAAGTTTACCGAATATTTTTTTTTTAATTTGATCATCAGTTTACGGAGATATGGGTGAACATACAAATATATATATAAGCAGTGGAAAGTCAAACCTCCACCTTTTTTGAAGTTGGTTAATAAGATGCTAAAATACGAGATTTTTTGAAACAGGCATGACAATAATTTACATATAAATTTATGGATCATTTTGTACGTAGACTAAATGGAGTTTAAGTTAAATCTGGTTAGTACCCAAATGATTTCTAAGCTATGTACTAGGTTCCGATTATTTGTTCTGTATTCTAAGTTAAGCGATGATACAGTATACGATAGTTCGTAGACTGTAAAAAATATAATATTTTCCGACGGCAGGTGCATAAGCCTATCCATTACTTTCAGTGAAAAACCAATGCTGGATTTAACAAGGCAAATAAATGCGTTCAGTTTTCAATCGTTATGGCATCAAATGACGTCTGTTATGCTGATATTATACCTAATTAACTTAAAATATACATACCTATTTGGAAATGCAGTTATATATGTAAGTAACTAGGTATTTACCTACTATTATATCCTACATTTCAAATAAAATTGGTTGTCTTTTGAATATATATATTAAATCCCTTTATATTTAATATTTCTCACAAAAATATCACTCGAAATCCAAACCGTCGGCACAACTCTCCAAACAAATTAAACCAAACAAGCAGAACAAGCTAATCGCGCCAACAGTAAGTATTTAACACTAAATACATAGCAACAGCACAAATATTGTATAATAATGCTTAATAAGTCGTTTACATCAATAAATCTATTTAATTTAAGGCAAATTGTTCGAGCAATTACGCTAAGGCCATTTTGATGTATGGCGGGTGTAGTGCGGGAAATCGCCGCGGCGTGAAATGGCGCTAGTGTTGGAGACGCTACTCGACGGTAGATGGCGCCGATTCTATCGATTTGGGTTCTGATATCTATGAAGGTGCTACATTTGGGTGGATATTTAGAATGAAAATGTTTTATTTCTTAAACCCATGTTTTAAATATAAATAGAATCATTAACATGCATTATAACTTGGATCGATACATAATGTTACTTACGGTCTTTTCTAAGCTTAGGGCATTTTTGTCGCGATAAAAACACGCGAACGCGAACCCTATCTCGGCACGTTAAGGTTCACGTTCACGTGAATTTGCCAACTGCACCTATTCGGGCCCGCGTTTAGAGTTGGGCGTAAGGCCCCTGATCAAACAAGGCAGAAATATATACCTACGCTATACCCAAACTGCTGACGTATTTCTGACTGAACGCAGAAGCATTGCCATTCAGCGTAATAATATTATTTCTTCAATTGTACCTACATAGAAGATATTTATGAAGAAAGGAAGATGGGGAAGAAAGGTTCTTGAGTGGAGACCACGAACCGCAAGACGCAGCGTAGGTAGGCCTCCCACTAGATGGACCGACGACATTGTGAGAGTCGTGGGCATCCAGTGGATGCAGATGGCAGGATGTCGTTCAGTGTGGAGGTTAAAGGGGGAGGTCTATGTTCAGCAGTGGACGTCTTCTGGCTGATGATGATGATGAGAAGATATTTAAACAAAATTCACATCCATTTTTCGCATACCTACATGCATTCAATGGAAACACTCCTTAATATATCCGTACAGATACAGATCCAGTAAAGGGCCCTGTGCTTGAGTTGAATGTACCGATCATTCATCTACTCACTTAATGTTTTGCTACTTATTGGGTATTTTTAACCGAATTCAAAAAAAGGACGGGGTTCTCAAGTCGGTTGTATTTTTAATGTTTGTTCCTTCAGAACTCCATCATTTAACTGATAATTTTTTTTATACGAAAGGATATACTTTTTGACTGGTTCTATAGATTTCATTATGATCGGTTCAGTAGTTTGGTTTTTAAATTAAAATATCGTAGAAGCGTCAAACTTGGCATGATTACGGTAGACTAAGTGTAACAATAAATAATGGCCAAGTGCGAGTCAGCGTCGCGTCGGTGGGTTTCGAGCTGTCATAGATGACCATTCGAAAGATACAGCCGTATAAATGTAGGATGTACAGGCGGACGGACAGACAGCGTCGGTATGCTTAGTAAAAAGGTCACAAATTCTCCTAGAAATATTTAGCTAAAACTGGTATTGTACATCGTAATACTGTACTCGTAAACTATTTAAGGAAGTAAATCTGTAATGAAGTGACAGTTTGTAAAAAATGAAAGGAATAAGATTGTATATACTTGGTTTATTTTCGATGTACAGTAGGTAGGTAGTTTTTAAAATATATCCTAAACTATCTAACTTCCAAGATGGACCTATTGCTTTTAACCTTAATTAAATATTCTATAATCAGCCTAACTTTGAAGTAAAATCCCCTATCAGTATAAGACAGAGCACAAGATCATCTATTTTCAGAACCAAAATATCATACTATAGGGCGCGCTAGAATTAGAGACGAGAGTGGTAGAAGATCAGTGGCCTTAGTACGAGCACTTGCTAAAAAGTTATCGTTACGTAAACGATAGCAAAATGTATGAAAAATTGAACAGCACCTCTATCGGATGTGAAAGGAAACTGAATTTTTCATACATTTGCTATCGTTTACGTAACGATAACTTTATACCAAGTTCTCGTACTAAGGGCACAGGGCCGGATCACGGAGAGAGACGACTAGATGTCCCAGGAAGACTGGCTGGAGACGGTGTGGTGGTCAGCTCGTCAGGTGGCAGGACTGCACCCGTAGCGGAAGCCTCGGCAGGCCAGCAGAAGCCCTGACACCAGAGGCCTCAGGAGGCACGTCTCCTCGGGCCCTAAAAACCGGAACAGGCACACTGGACACAGGCGTGACATCTGTAACAAGAGGAAGGTGGTGAGGAGGTTTTCCTGATAGGCAAGCGTCCTCCATCGCATCATCGCTTAACATCAGACGAGTTGGCGGTCAAACGCGAGCCTATTTAGTCTCTGGCAGCCATATTACAAGCTTTGCTTAGTTTGGGGTCAGATGACAGTGTGTGCAATAATGTCCCAGATATTTAATTTATATATATATTTCTAATAAAAATAAAAAAAAGAGGCAAGGTTCTAGGAGTCTTTCACTTTTCGAAGATCCGGCATGGCTTTGACCCGACACTAAGTGCTCCAATGAACATGACTCTGTCCTAGGTTTGACCACAAGAACAAAGGTTAGAATTTATTGAACAGTACGAGAACCAAATGTTAGAATGCCAGATATCTACTACATAGGTACTAGTCGGAGAGTTAGAATGCCTAAAACGTAGTATTACATTATCTTTGTGCCTAAACTGTAAACAATACGTTTCCTTTCATTTTTAACAAACTGCTACTACTTGCTAGCAACTAACTTTTCATTACAATTAATTTTTATTTTTTGGGAGAATTCTAATATATATTTTTTATATTTTAGACATCCAGAATTTTTTGAAAGTTCAATTACCAACCAATAAAGAAGGATTATATATAAAATCCTATAAAACTTAACATAATTCATGTAAAACTGGACTTTGAATAAGACCTTACCTTCCTAAAATACGAAGGCCTGAAGGTGAGTTCCGCACATCAGCCGAACGACTACAGACACGAAAAGTAAATTCCAAGCAGCAAAGTACAGAAAACATCCAAATAGCATGAAAAAAGCATTTCCCTGTAAGTGATAAACTGCTTTATTTTCTAAACTAAACAAAACTTTATAATACGTAAGGCTTATTGAAGTTTTCTAAAAACCCTTCGCAGTAATCATAACAGAGCAGATTGGGAACTGACATTTGGCCGCATGAAGCGAGGATAAAGTGTAAGGAATACGATGTTTTGTGAATGATGGTTAGATAATAAGATGATTTCCATATAAGTATATAAGCATTTAAGATTATGATATTTTGTCAACATGATGTTATTCAGCGACGAAGCGCTTTATTTGCATAACTAGCAGCGCCCGTAGTTTCATTCGCTGCACTTAATATAAGCGCGGGTATAACCTACCTCCATAACAAGCAGCGCCCGTAGTTTCATTCGCTGCACTTAATATAAGCGCGGGTATAACCTACCTCCATAACAAGCAGCGCCCGTAGTTTCATTCGCTGCACTTAATATAAGCGCGGGTATAACCTACCTCCATAACAAGCAGCGCCCGTAGTTTCATTCGCTGCACTTAATATAAGCGCGGGTATAACCTACCTCCATAACTAGCAGCGCCCGTAGTTTCATTCGCTGCACTTAATATAAGCGCGGGTATAACCTACCTCCATAACTAGCAGCGCCCGTAGTTTCATTCGCTGCACTTAATATAAGCGCGGGTATAACCTACCTCCATAACAAATTTCATTCAAATCTGTTTATCTTTTACGTAATTAAGTGTAGACAAGCACACTTTAATACTGGACACAATATTAGTGTGATTTTCGGAATTTATGAGAAACCACACAAAATAACAAAGAAAATCTACGTACTCTACGTTAAAAAAATACATATTATGTAGTGGTAGGACTCTTTGACAGGGGTCTGCCTGGGGAAGTACCACACCTTTGCCAGTTGTTCAATCGCCAAGCAGTAGTGTGCAACCACTACTGTGTTACGGATTGAAGGGCAATGTTTCCAGTGAAATTACAGGGCACACAGAGATTTGACATCTTATATCTCGGGGTGACGAGCGCAGTGCATTGTCATCCAGGGTTTTGAACTGTTGAAGTTCAAAATTCTGAGTGGCGTTGAGCTGTTATGGGCAAGCGTGAAGAGTCATCAAGCGAGCGACTTCGCTCGTCTCGTCACCCAGTATCATAAAAAAAACATATTTTCTGAATCACATTAAAACTCGTTAAAATTAAATGATTATTTTAAACAGAGTAGATAGTATATTTAACGTTTATTAATACGTTATAAATGCTACTCTCGGTCACCCATGTAAAGAAACTATGCCTTGTAAAAATAATCCATTTATCATGGCTCTAGAACATCTCTAAAATCTGCATTAATAATTTTCTAACCTCAAAAATAAACTGAAATGTGATTATATGAGTAGGTATCCTAAATATAATTATTATTAAAATATTGTTACGATCATAAATGCTGTATCTTTTTTAATATTCATAATTTAGTACCCGACCATGTATTATGTTGGGAAATATAATTATATGTATGTATGTGTCGTTAGTATGTATGTATGTATGTGTTTCGGTTTTATTTGACATGAGTAAGAACCTAATTTCGTAGAGTAGTGCAGATGTAGAGACATTTTATGATATATCACAGAATAAATAACAGTTACCTTGTTAAAAGGTAAACAAGCAGACGGATTTTAGACCTCGGATACAAGTATCTATACCTACTACTGTTATTAAAATATTTTTTCATTACTCATACTCGGAAAGAAGGTCTGAAGTTGTCTGAGGAGCGGGTTGAAAGTAATACATTTCAGCCCTAGGGAGAATCACTTTCAACTGACAATGACAGTTGAGAACTGACAGACATTCAAATAAAAATAAAAAAACTACTTCTATTTTCACATTTGTATTGAACCATGTTGCAACTTCTCAGAGGATTATGGTCCCACACTTCTCGTGCATTTGCCAGTCTCAGTTCATGTTTTTATTTTTAGTTTCCTTGTATTCGTAATGAAAAGCACAGTGTTTACTTCGGGGTTAAAGACTTATTCAGTCCCAAACCCCGTCTCGGGACTAAATAAGCTATTTTCACACCTAGGATAACAATTTACTATTACTTACTGGTGTTTTTTCTTGAATCATACTCGTAGCTAAGAATGCTCTCGATAAATTTACCTTTCAAAAAAAAGTTTTTATCAAACTTGGTTCAGCCGTTTGAGAGCTATGATGCCACAAACATACATACAGATATACACACACCCCTCATTTTGTCAAATTATGCTACCTATATACTTATAGTATGTCTTAATAAGCATGTACTTATATAAAATTACTTTGATCGTATAAAGTATTTCATAATCATTTACTAATCTATTGGAAACTGTGTCAGCACAAATCTCGAAATATGTATGCATTGATCTCTTCATACCCAAGATACAGCTTTGAACCTAGTTCGACTTAATCTAGTTTGGGGCCCTCTGCACACTTTTTGCATATTACTATGCAATATGTAAGACTTAAAAAAAGTTATGTGCTGTTCTTTCGGAAATATAAATAATAACCAGCTGCGCCCCGCGATTTCACCCGCGTGTTGATGAAAATCGGTGATGATGAAAAGTAGCCTATGTGTTAATCCAGGATATAAGCAATATATATTCCAAATTTCATCCAAATCCATCCAGCCGTTTCTGCGTGATTGAGTAACAATCATTCATCCATCCATCCAAACTTTCACATATAGTGTGATTTATGATTTTCGACACAAAGCGCTCAAGTCGACCACACTCATATAAACCAGCGACTAACCGATTCTTTATCTTCCGAACTAAAAGTTTATCACCAGACTATTAAAGTCTCTTAAGTCTCCGAATGGAGACCACGGACCGGTAAGCGCAGCGTAAGACGTCCACCCACAAGATGGACAGACGATCTAAAAGAGACCGCAGGGAAACGCTGGATGGCGTGTTTCATCTTCGACCACATCGTCGCTTACCAACATGCGAGTTGAAGGTAAAAACACGAGTTATTCGCGATAAAAAAAATGCAGGCCGCTTCCAACCGGCCCTTTTGGAAATAGATAAGGGAGGCCTATGTCCAGCAGTGGACGTTCTATGACTAAAATGATGATGATTAAAGTCTCTGCACACGCCCTACTCTAAGCCACCTCATCATTATGTTAATTCAATGGTCAGTCCGAACTTGTAATGGCATATTAGAGTATAATCTGACCGATACCCATCTGTCCCGGGTAAAAACAATCTCACACAAAATATAGGTTGGAGGCGCGGGCGCAGGCGCGGGCGCGGAGCCGCTGGAATACATAATAAGCATAGGTGGTTCGATTTGTGAATCTTCTTGGAGGTGTGACGTCATCATTTCAGTATGTGACGTCATATCATGTACACAGTATCAGTCTATCATGTTCCCACTGCTGGGACACAGGCCTTCTCTCAGAGAGGATGGGCTCTGATCTACTATGCTGTCCTATATAAACCTATATAGTAAATGTTGGTGAATGTCACGCTCCTTGGCTCGGTGCTCCCTATAAATTACAACCTGGGTCTCTTCAAGCACCTCATGGGCAAGCGTGCCCCATCTTAGAGGGCATCGTCGCTTACCATCAGGTCAGTTGTGATCAAAAGCTAGCCAATTTCATCATTTAAAAAAAACGAACTTATTTTTTGAGTTTCTTCGACATACTGGTTTCCTCACGATGTTCTGCTTCACCGCTTGCATCGAAACTGTACATAATTTATTTAATTATTGTACTAAATATATTGGTGCAAGAATCGAACCGGGTATGGTCAGATTATAAAGCACGCATGCTACCGCTCGGCCGCCGTCACTCTCATTTAACTTAATCAGTGTTTACTGTTCAGTTCACTCTAGGGTCTTACTTAAAAACAAAACTCAAGTTGATAAATGCTTAAAATTGCTCTGTCTCGTTTTCGCGTGTGACGATTGACGTCAGCGAGAAGTTGAGAGAGCTTTTTTAAACATAGATCAACTTGAGAAACGATTTTAAGTAACGTCTCTAATACTTATAAATGAGAAAGTAACTCCAATAAGTAAGTAGTTTTTTTCTGACCGTATGACTCTGACACCACGACGTGCGACGGTGAAGCTATCAATTAACTTACGAATATCTCACGACGATGCCAATATTTCATGTCAAAAAATCGCTGACTTGTTGGCTGATTCTATTTTATATTCGTCTAGCCGCCCGCCCCGGCTTCGCACGGCTGTAAAATATAATATAACCTATGTCACCCGGGGATAGTGTAGCTTCCCAACAGTGAAAGAATTTTTAAAATCGGTTCAGTAGTTTTTGAGTTATTTCATTACAAACATCCAAAACCACAAATCTTTCCTCTTTATAATATTAGTATAGATATATTATAGTCTCGATGTTAGCAAGACAGCTGTCAATGACCGAAAGCCTCTGAGAGGCCTCTAGCGGTAGACTGATGGTAATGATGATGAGGGAAGCCACTGGTGCTGTCAAGAACATATCACGCTATGCAACCAATAATTTTTGCATACAATTTAGCCCAGGGGTCTCCATACGCTGGTCGAATTACAAAAACAATTTGTATTGACCCCATCATTGGCTCTACACAAATTGATGTAATTGCTTCAAAACCGCACTTCCATTGGATAGGAGTGTCATATCATTACTAACTCAGTTCTGGCGGAAAGCAGTAGTGTTACTTTTTGTTATAGTTTACTTCAAGAAAAAAGAAAAGTGAAAACTAAAACTCTATGGTGAAAAATTTACGCAAAAATGTGAGTTGTGGCAGTTTTGACAGCTGTAAGATATTGTTTTAGGCTTAGCACAATTTGTGTATAAGCAAAAGTGGTGATTTTTCCAAGCAAATCTACCTGAAAAATTTTAAATTGAGAAAACTACAGCACAGAACTTTTTTTTTTCTAGAATCTATACTCTACAGTGGAAAATTCGCGCGAAAATGTGGAAAGTGAAAGAAGGTTGACAAGTGACAGTTATTTTTATCGTTTTCCAAATGATAGCTTAATGTTTGAAATATTATGTAAAAAAGTTAAAGAGTTAAAGAACGCAAAAATATTACATTGAAAAAAGCTTTCGGTGAACACTAGAATTTGCGCGATACATTTTTCGCGCAAATTCGTTCACCAAAAACTTTTGTAGTGTGAGTGAAAGTTTTTGACGACTGTCAAATTTTGAGTGGCTTAATACGGATTAGGTATTTAACTACAAGTAAGACTTTAGTTATAGAAAGTTTTGAAGCATTCCCCACATTATTTTGTTGGATAAGGTATCACTTTTATTTTGTTTAACCAAGATGGAAGTGTGTCATTTCACTATGATGTCTTGTGATGACCTACCCAGACATTTTCCAAGATCATTATGCGACGATACGAGTAAAGATGGATACTACCCAAGCAGTCTAATACAGGAATTTCAAACTTCAGGATATCATAATGGTAAGTTCCCTTTAAGTTTATACCCTGACATACTAAAATGTACCTATACATTTTATATAAATTGTTTATTTTACATATTCGACATTTCACATCGTCAGTATTTGCAACATCACGTATCATCGTATTTGCATGGGTGTTCCCCGATAGTTACAATCTGGGTGTTTTCAAGTCAAAAGTGAATCGGTTTCTTCTAGGTAAGCGTAATCCATCGTAGGCCGCATCATCGCTTAACATCAGGCGAGTTGGCGGCCAAGCGCAAGCCTATTTTACAATAATAAAAAAAAAACACACTGGTTAAGCTTATTTCAATCCTAGTCTATGACTTTTTCAGAATTAAACGGCTGAACCAATCTTAATGAATCACGACAGTCAGTCGTTGTATAGATAAGTTTGTACAGTGCGGAAGACACTGTTAGTTCAATTGTTTTCTTATGACATGTTTTAATTAAATTGCTTGCTAAATGTCTATGCACTATGCTTGCACTTGACCGCCATGTCGCCTGATGTAAAACGATGATGGTCTACGATGGAGCACGCCTGGAAGAAACCTATTCACTTGCGACTTGAAGACACCCTGACAACAACACCTGTAACACCCATTCAAGCAGCACATTCCACAGCTAGCAGTTCTCATGGTTTGCGGAATATCAACCATAAAACGGTGTCGCCTTTCCGTGCCCTCCATAGCAGATCGATATAAAAATGGGCTTCAATTTACTATTTGCAGGCCTTTTTTGTTTTTGAGGGGGAAATCTTCTAAAGATACCCGACTGCATTGGGGTGCAACCAAGTTATGTGGATCACCTCACCGGTGATCAGCCTTAGTGCTTGACAAGAGGGCTCCGGGATCTCCAGAGGAACGCACCGGAGCCCTCAGCACTGCGCTATGGCGCCTCCCGAGACAACTCCGTGTTGTCTCAGCCCATCTACTCTCGACAACGTTGGTCACACAACGTTGTTCTCTCCCTGGGCACGCCCCAACTTTGACCATCCCGAACCCATAGGCCCCCTTTTAGTAGCCTCTTACTACAGGCAGGGGTACTGGTGCCGTATTCTATTACCTCGGTAACATGCAGGCCTATAATTTTATTCACGTTGTTTGTCAAAGATTAAGGAAGGGAAAGAAAGACAAACATGTCCACTTTATGTCCCGAAGAACGCTGGAATACCACTTGTAATCCTACGAATACTGCCAGTTCCTAATAAAATGAATATCTTCCTAACTCATGAATATAAAATTACGTATTTTAAGAATTCTAATGTTATTGTTAGGCGAGTTTAAATGGCGCCTCATAATAATGTTCGTATAATTATGTAAATTATTTGAGTCTAGACAAAAGAGGTTAAGTATAATATTGTAATGTTTCTCAAGATTATGAGACTTGTTGGTTAGGTTATAGGTGTATATGTATAGGTGTATATGTAAGATGGCAACCTTGGCATGTATCTGTGGCTCCAGCATACGCCGAGCCAACAACGCAGATGTATTTCGTGTAGATTGATAAAGTCTAATAATGCGAATATGGTAAATGGTAAAAAAGCGGTGTCCTTTCATAAGGACGAATTCGCAAAACGCCTGACAAAATGCTACTATTGCAAAACGATGGACCATAAATAGTCTTAATTTAGAAATATTTTACGTCATGATTTTCAGTGCAAAAAATTATACCGCACTCTCCTATTATATTTTACAGTCAAAATTATCTAAGTATAAAATTTCCATTCGTAAATTAAAATAAATAAATAAAATAAATACGATTTTACGGGAAATACGTGAAATTCATTACAATTTTCAAGATTTCTGTACTAGTGGAATTTTACCTACTTTTTTGAGATATTATATAATTATATATATTTTATTGAATCTAGGCTACAAATTATTTAATCTTACGTCTTAGTTTTTTAACTTAAATTTTTAAATAAAAATATTATTAATTGAACCATTCAAAATATGTTTTACATAAAACATAAAGGAATTAAAAAAAAATCTTATCAAACATTTTATTTAAATATTATATTAATGCTAGCCTCTACTTGGCACAAAGAGTGAGCATTGCCATACAACGTGGTAATGGGGCCAGCATTTTGGGGACGATTCCCACTGGTAGCGGTTTAATAGATTAGTTTAGTAGTTAGATATTAATATGTCCTTTTTTTATTTATTACTATTGGAATGTTATTTAAGTTATTGTAAATAAAAACTCTTATATTAATTATATTATATAACATGAATTGGTGCACGACCATTTGAAGACCTTTATAGTAT
Source organism: Agriopis leucophaearia (assembly GCA_949125355.1). Taxonomy (NCBI): domain Eukaryota; kingdom Metazoa; phylum Arthropoda; class Insecta; order Lepidoptera; family Geometridae; genus Agriopis; species Agriopis leucophaearia. Next base: position 8,715,157 of record OX421289.1, read on the forward strand.
TACGGACAGTTATTAAAAATTCTCTACTTTTTGTATTTAATTATTAATCCATTATTATATAAATGTTGACTTATTTATTTTATTGAATATAGGCTGTAACCTATATGGTAACAAGTATAAATAGTTTTTTTTTTTGCACCTTCGATAAATGAGCTGATAATAAAACGGCTGAACAAATCTTGATGAATCATAGCTAAGAACACTCTCATCAAGTCACCTTTCAAACAAAAAAAATACTAAATCAATTTCGGTTCAGCCGTTTGAGAGCTCACAGACAGACACACGGATACACACGTTAAACTTATAACATCCCCCTGTTTGCCTTAGAAGTTAAAAAAAAAAGATTAAAATCGTGTAATCGGCACATAAAATAGGTCGATTTGAGAACTTCTTTTTTGAAGTCGGACAAAACTACATGTACGTAACTAAAGTACACAATACAAATCGATTTGTTACATAACAACAATTATCTTCAAATTTGACAGTCACAATGACTGAGGGATCAAAAACTACCCCAAAAACCACCCCCATGTTTATTTCTCGGTATATTTACTAAACCGGAAACAGAAATGACTATATTTTTTCTAAACCGCAGTCGAACGTGCGGCGCCTGCGCATCGAAAGAAGTTCCTTTTTCGAAAATTTGAATTTGAAATTGGAACGTAATGGCGGCTGGCGGCTGGCGGCTGTCATTATAAATAGATCATAGAGTTTGAGATCCGAATTATTTCGTATAATTTAGTTTATGATAATGTTCTGGTTGGTTGTAAGTTATTTTTTGCTGGTCTACATGTTCTGGAAACTTCGATTGGAGCCGCCGACTGTCTTCCTTGAACTCTTTATCAGATTCTTGTCTGATAATGTGAGCTTTGGATTTCAGTTTTCCCACGAGTAAATGTAAAGAACTTTTTTTTTTTTATTATACTGAGTGACGAGACGAGCGATGTCGCTCGCCTGATGCCTCTTCACGCTTGCCCATAACAGCTCAACGCCACTCAGAATTTTGAACTTCAACAGTTCACAACCCTGGATGGCAATGCACTGCGCTCGCCACCCCGAGATATAAGATGTCAAATCTCTGTTTGCCCTGTAATTTCATTGGAATTATTGTCCTTCAATCCGGAACACAGTAGTGTTTGCACACTACTGCTTGGCGGTTGAATAACTGGCAAAGGTGTCTTCCCCAGGCGGACCCCTGTAAAAGAGTCCTACCACTACAAAAGGTAATATTTTCTTGGAAAGGAAAAGACCTAGCTATATTGTAGCTAGCAGTGTCTGGGTATTCAGCCCAACGATCCTCCGACATGAGACAGAGATGACCAGCATTGTATATTCTAGTAATTTTTATTATGAATGACCTACAATTGTACCATTATAATTGTACCTATTGATGTGTACCTCGCTGTGTCCTAACCTAACATAAAGTGCATTTTTTGCCTCTTTAAACCCGTTGCGTTAAGGTCCATTCAGCGCCTGAAAATGTATAAAGAGTTCTCATAATTATATTCTTATTATATTTTTAGTTTATCATCATCATCATGATATTTTAGCACTTTTCAAGCTTATTTTTTACTTCGATCGATAAAATTAGTCTAAATCTGTATCAGATAGAGTCATATTTAGTGAAGCAAGATTATGGAGGTTACGAAAATCTGTGCGCGTCAAGCTTTCATTTTTTAGGTTTTCCTCATAGACAACCGAAAAGTACCTAAGTCAGTTAAGGTATATTTATTTAGGTACATATCCATACCAAACTCCAGTTCTCAGGCGAGTCAAGAGACAAACATGGATTGCCAAATATTAATTTCCTAGGAAGAAAAAAGGATGGGGAAGAAAGATTCTTGAGTGGAGACCACGAATTGGAAGACGCAGCGTAGGTAGGCCTCTCACTAGATGGACCGACGACATCGTGAGAGTCGCGGGCATCCAGTGGATGCAGATGACAGGATGTCGTTCAGTGTGGATGTTAAAGGGGGAGGCCTATGTTCAGCAGTGGACATCTTCTGGCTAATGATGATGATGATGATGAATTTCCTAGGCCCAGTACCTTGACCCCTCTGAAACATTCTAGTAAATAACTGAAATGTAAAATTAGCCTCTAGATTTTGTTTGACCCCTTCACTAGAGTTACAAATTAGCCTATTCACATAGAACATATAAAACCTTTCAATCAACCCATCTTTTATCCATCAAAAATACCCAAAATTCTACCCTCACACGTCTTCACCCCGCGGTGTCTCACGGTCGACTGACCGCATACAATACAATTTGATTTTGCAATTTTCCTACTACCCTCTTTTCGCGCGCAATTTGACGCGACTACAATAAGTAAATTGGTCCTTTTGTAGCTTTCAAGACAATTTTGTCGTTCAAACTAGTGGAAACGCTTGTTATGGCTATATTGTTGTTAATTTGAGATAGTTTTTTTTTATGGAAATGTTAGGAGCAAATTGATTATATCAGGTGAAGTAGACATACTCGTATCATAAATTTGACTTTTAGAAATTGACTGACAAACAAGTACTCTTCACTGCACACTTCTGAGGTGCCTTCATCATCATCATCAGCCAGAAGACGTCCACTGCTGAACATAGGCCTCCCCCTTTAACCTCCACACTGAACGACATCCTGCCATCTGCATCCACTGGATGGCCGCGACTCTCACAATGTCGTCGGTCCATTTAGTGGGAGGCCTACCTACGCTGCGTCTTCCGGTTCATGTTCTGGGGTGCCTTGCCTAGCTTTATTATAAAATGTCTCCTCTTCCCTGTATTGAAGGTTTCATTGAACAAATGCAAAAACGACATGAACATACACAAAATATATACATACAGACAAAACATACAACCTCCTCCTTTTTTGGAAGTCGGTAAAAAATGAAAACCATGTCTCATCAGCGCCATCTACAGATGGTTGCAGAACAATGTTTCAAGAGCTGTCAGAAAACTTTCCATTAGTAAAGTTTAATAAAATAAATGAAATAAAGCGACAATTTTTTTCAGTTGGCGCCAAAATTCTGTAATGTTCCTACTTAAGTAAGTATATGATTAACTTACTATACAAAGTATTTTTACATTTATGGTACTTTTCCTTAAAATATCAGCCACCAAGCCCCTAAAAGCCCCCCTTCCCCTTCATTTACGTATCTACGCCCCCGTCGGTCGCCATGACAACGCGAGGGGTGGTTTAATGATTTACCTACTGCGATAGAGAACGGAGTTTTATGCGTTTTTTGTAAATATTACGTACGTAACCGTGTTATTCGTACGTAAGAATAGTATTTTTTGCAAGCTTTTATTTAACTTGCAATGTTTGTTAGTTTGCGCAAAGAAACTCCGAGCATAGCTCTCTCCATTGCCCGTTGTGTGACTCTGAGTTTCTCCAAAAGGCCAACAGTTAAGGACCACGTCTCAGTACCATATGTCATCACTGGCAACACACACTGGTCAAAGAACCTTGTCTTCAGGCACTGTGGTATCTTGGACGAGAAGATGTCACGCAATTTCCCGAACGCTGCCCATCCGAGTTGGATTCTTCGGGCGATCTCTTTGCCTAAGTTGGACTTACCTAACTGAACAGTCTGTCCAAGATAGGTGTAATGGTCAACAACTTCGAGAGTATCGTTCCCAACAACTACCGGCATGGGTACAACATGGACATTGGACATGACTTTTCATACACGCTCAGTTCTGATGATAATACAATATTCGATTCTTTAATTATGTACCTACATAATCAAAGAATATGTACAATATGCAATACACTATATTGTAATATCGTATTTTCAAAATGGCACCCAAAATAAATATATTTAAATAAAAATTAAAAGCATCATTTAAATAAAGACTAGTTTTTAACCGACTTCCAAAAAAGGGGAGGTTCTCAATTCGACTGTTTTTTTGTTTGTTACCTCAGAACTTTCGACTGGGTGAACCGATTTTGATGTTTCTTTTTTTATTTGAAAGCTGGTGCTTCTTGTTTGGGGATTATTTTAATTTGGTTCAGTTCTGACATTTTTCCACTTTCGACTGACTGATGTTGTTAAAACTCGAGAATGGTTAGACCGATTTGGCTAATTGTGATCTCGAAATATTTGTGGAAGTTCAGGGAAGGTTTCAACAGTGAGTAAACGGCTGGACCCAGTTGAATGAAATGTTGTGTACCTGGAGCGGGTCATAGTACCGAGGTGTACGCGTACAAAGTAGCGGGGCGGGTATCAGCTAGTTTGTAATACAATCATTTACAAATATACAGAATTTGATAGACCGTCTTATAACAGAGCTTTGCATATCGATCGTTTACGCATAAGTTAGTGAAGGGAATCTCATACTGTCATCCTTTCCACAATATTAGAAGTAATTCGCCAGATATTCAGTCATCAACAGGGCCGTCTTGAACTTACTGGAGGCCCTGGGCACATTAGGATAATAAGGCCCCTATGACCTTGACAGAGCACTATTTTCGGTCGAGAGTAGAGTAGCTTCACGCATGCAAAAGCTAATAAGCAAGTAGGTAGTGTAGTCAGTCTTCTTTGATTTCTTCGAAATATATTTTTCGGTAATAAATATCGGTTATCGTTTGGTGTTCTGACAGGAACCTTATCGATTGCGGGGCCCTGGGCAAGTGCCCGGAGTGCCCAGTGGGAAAGAAGGGCCTGGTCATCAAAATAGCAGCCTATCAGCAATCTGAAGTGGCAGTGAGCAGTCATATCTATCGCAGAACAGATAAATAAATATCTGGGACATTATTGCACACATGGTCATCTGACCCCAAACTAAGCAAAGCTTGTAATATGGCTGCCAGAGACTGATATACATATGTAACAATTTTTTTAAAATACATACTTAAATATATATTAACACCCAGACATAGAACAAACACAAATGTTCATCACACAAATGTATGTCCTAGATGGAAATCGAACCCACGCCCCCAAACGCAGAAAGTAGGTTCACTACCAACTGAGCCACCGGGGCAGATAGGTATAAGCGTAAAGTGGAGAACATGAGTTTTTATATTTATCGGGACTTATCGCACAATATTAAATATATGTAAAAATAGATACCTTTCGCGCGACGTTTCGACCATGTTACAATGGCCGTGGTCACGAGCTGACTGAAAACTGCGGGTGAGTCCGGCGAGTAGAACATTAATCTACATACGTAGCGTAAAACGCCTCAAAACTCGAATGACGATATATAATATATAAGTCATGGGCACAATGACTCCGGCGACGGCCCCAGCACAGCACAGGTTGGCACCTTCTGGTAGTGTCTAGGTGTAAAGGCACGTCAGGCTGAGTGTCGTACGGTCGAAGAGGCCTGTGTTATATCATAACTACTACTATTTTTTTATCATGTAAGCAGGCCCCTTCTTTCCCACTGGGCACTTTGGGCATTTGCCCAAGGCACCGCCATCGATGGGGCCCGCCAGATTACCAAACATTAACCGATATTTATTACCGAAAAACATATTTATTTCGATTAAATCAATGGATAATGACTGACTACAATATTATTAGCTGCTTATTAGCTTTTGCATGCGCAAAGCTACTCTACTCTCGACCGAAAATAGTGCTCTGTCAGTGTTAGTGTGTCATAGGGCCCCATTATCCTAATGTGCCTAGGGCCTCCAATAGGTTAAAGACAGCCCTGCATGTAAGACAGGCTGATTATGATGATGATCCTGTTGGAGTCATCCTGAATCTGTCGGCAACAGAGCGGGCAACACAAAATCGAGACCGCTTTATGGTTGATATTTCAAAAACCCGTACGAAGCGCTTTGATTCTGCTTTTATTGTGCGAAATGCTAGTCTGTGGAATGCGCTGCCTCAATATTGGAATCAAATGAAAGGGTTTACTCAGAATAATAGTTCATAGTTATTTATTTATATCAGAAAGATACATGTCGCATACAGATTATTATTAACTTATGATCATTAGATATTCCTTAAAATGATTAATTAATTAAGTATATAATTACATTATAATAATTTACAAAAAACAAAAAAAAAACATTAACAAAAATTCAAATAAGTACGTACTTAATTTACCAACTTTTTTTTTATAAATACGAAATAATAATTAAGAAAAATAAGACAACGTCACCATAATTCAATAGATATTATTATAGCCGACGCTTAAAAAAAGCTTGTTTAGAAAAAAGGTATATTTAAAATATTAATAATAAGTATTTATTTACGATTGTATTGCAGCCAGTGTTGTTATCTATATGTAAACTTTCCCGACATTTTGTTCTGCCTAAAATGTTGGCTTGATAATTTAATGTAGAGATAATTTTGTAGATATTCTTTTATCCTGGAATATTTGTAGAGCTAGACATTTATTTGGTGTAACACATGACGCAACGTTTCCTTAGGTCGGTAATTACTTGTTATAAAATAGTTTAAAATAAAATCTTAACCGGGCGGTGAATTAAAAACAATAGCCATAATAAGTAATTGAATAATTAATCAAACCTTACGTCTTTATCAACTTTAAATATACTTGAAGCATCGGAACTTCTTTACGATTATAATGCATTTTTACAAGAAAAAACACCATTTATGCACATTTCTTCATACTCACCGCACGATTTGACTAATAAATGATTAAAACCTACTTATTAATATAATTAATTCACATCACAAATGTAATATTTTTAACTTATTGCTTTTCTTTGGCACTGCCTTCGCTCGTAACAAATCGTATTACAGTAACCATCTCTGTCATTTACACCAAATTATCGTATTATAACGAAAGAGACGAATTATATTCTATCGTTTCACTTCTCGCCGTCTCATAATGATATGCAATGCGACCCTCATTCTATCATCTCTATCTCATTTTCACATAACAATATGACAGTAGAAAGAAAGAGATAGGAATAGACCTTAACGTTTCGATTTCAAATTACATTACTAAATGTTTGGCTTGGATAAGTTGAGCTTTCGTTTCGAAGTTGTTTACTAATCACAGAGGTCTAGATAAAATGGTAGTTTCTGATAATTTTTCATGGCGACATGGCGGGAAATTTTTATTTATAGGTTATGTTTGACAGTTCAGATTGTAAATGGAGGTTTAATATGGCGTCTTTTGTTTATGTGGTGTGAATGTGACATTTTGATTTATTTACTGGAGAGTTTCGAAATGTAAGTAGATACTTCTAAGTAGGTATATATGTATACTGACTAGTAGGGCACCTAACCTAATATACCTAACTATTTATTGTAAAAAGACCACTTACATTCAGGGGCCTTACCCCTAGCTTAACTTTTGCGAGCCAACTTTTAGTAGGTACCTGATAGGTACCTAAAATTAACCAACTCATTTAAGCTGCATCGTTTAAAAGGGTCTAACTTGAATGAACTAAAATCCGTTTTACTATGCGTGTGATTGTGATTATCGTTCATTCAAGTTAGACGCTTTTAAACGATGCAGCTTAAATAAGTTGGTTAATTTTAGGTACCTGATAGGTACCTAAAATGGTACCTATACCTACTAAAAGTTGGCTCGCAAAAGTGAAGCTAGGGGTAAGACCCCAGTATTGTGATATTTTTACTAAGTAGGTACCTACCTAAATCGCATCTATTATATATATATATATATCTATTTGACATTCTAAAAACGATAGCCCTCGGTTTTGACAATCATATTTTCATGAGCGGTCACCCATCCAAAGATTGGTCAAATCGAGGAATCGAATTGGTTTGCTAGATGCGGTTATTTTTTCTTTTTAATCGTGTAGACTGACTATAGCGTTTAGACTGAGCGGCAACAGGGGTGGATAGATCGTCTAACCCCGTCTCGAGACTAAATAAATTACTTTCACCCCTAGGATAACAATGTACTTATATCCCTGGAGCCGGGGTCCTAGAATACTGCTTCGGTATCCCCTGCCCGTCGTAAAAGCCGACTAAAAGGGGGCCTTTGGGCTTGTGGGTGGTCAGATTTGGGGATCTGACCTCCCATTCAGCAAGCCCAGGGAAGACAACGGCGTGGAGTGGCCCACGCCGTTGTATAAAGGAGTGAAACGGAAATGAAATATTTCCAGGGAGCGTTGCTTCAGCAGAGTGTTAGGAGGGTACCGGTGCGTTCCTATGGAGATCCCGGTGCCCTCCGTCTAGCACAGAAGTCGGCCACCGAGGGGGTTTTAGTGGGTGCAATCTCACATAGCCCGGCTACACCCTAATGCAGCTGGGTATCTTTTGAAGATTTCCCCCCCGTCAAAAAAAAAAAAAAAAGGATAACAATGTACTATTTCATCTCTGAAAATTTAATATTTTCTTGAACTAAAGTAAATCAAATAAATTCATTTATTTGCTAGAACACATTACATTGAGGTCTACAAATTATTTTAGGTACACTATTCAGTCTGCAAGCAGACGTGCAAATGTTGTTATAAGTACTAGATAAATTATATATTTTAAGAAGTATTATTATATTATCTTATTAAATTATATTAGATATATTAAAAAAAAACACAAATTCCTTAACAATAATAAAAACAATGCTTAAGTAGCCAATCAGTTAAAAAAACCCTTCATTTGATACCTATATAAAATACTAGCTGTATCCGCGACTTCGCCTGCGATTTTTTCAGAAAAAAATAGCCTAATACCCGTCCTCATAATTAATACTATTACCTCGCAAAATTTTATCGAGATCGGTTGAGCCGTTTAGCCGTGATTATGTAGCAAACAGAGTTACTTTCGCATTTATAATATTAAGTATGATTCATTAAAATAGGTTCATAATCAGCAAATATATCACGTAAACAATGCACACAAAAATGCAGTCAAATTGAAAAACTCTTTTTGACGACAATTTAAAAATATAAAATGGAAACAATAGATCTCCTTACCTCCTAGTATCGAGTTGTGTTCAGTGACCACATGCTCATTCATATTTGTGACGACAGTTGGTGTAATGAAGTGTGGCCTCACTACCGGCAGATAAGGATGTGGTTATACAAGTAGCATGTAAATAATAAAATAAAAATAAATAAATATATGGGACATTTTGCACACATGGTCATCTGACCCCAAACTAAGCAAAGCTTGTAATATGGCTGCCAGAGACTGATAAACGTACATATATATTTTTAAACACATACTTAAATAGATATTAACACCCAGACATACAACAAACACAAATGTTCATCACACAAATTTTTGGTCCTAGATGGGAATCGAACCCACGCCCCTAAGCACAGAAGTTAGGTTCACTACCAACTGAGCCACCGGGGCAGTCGTGTAGCGGTTGCGTAGCGTTTTTGGTCAAATCGTAGACCGTTGATGGTGTACAGACAATCTAAATGGTCGCGCACACTACCAGTTGGCAGCATACCCTGCTTTCTGACGGCATTACCACGCTCAATTGCAATGCTTATGATGCCTTGAACCAGAAACACGACAGTATTTTAATTTGACTTCCGAAAAAGAGGAGGTTGTGTTGACAATTTGATAAAGTCGGTTTTTTATACTGATGGTTATGTTATTTAACGTCATTGAATAAAATATGACTCATTCATCACCATCATTATCAACCATTTTCCACCCACTGCTGGGTATAGGTTTCCTCTTCAGGCCCGCCTTTTCGGTGCTGTGCTCGTCTATTGCTTTCCTGCTGCTTCAGCGATGTTAACCGACCAGCGGGCTCGTGGTCTGCCCGGCGGTCACTGTCCGCTCCGCGGCCACCGTGCACCGGCTGCTTTGGTCCACCGTACGTCTTCCCTTCATTATAGAAGTTTATTTTTTATGTACACAATTAAATGATTGGCATAGGTGGTACTAGATATACTTACATACATTCCCAGTAATTACTTACTTTGATGGAAAGACAATTTATCCATGCCTCGCGCTACGCTCCGCGCTACAATACTGCTACGCCCGCAGATGCGGTCATCGTGTTTTTGGGTTTGAGGCAGAAAATTCGCTTATAACAATTTTAAGAAAAAGTATTTTAAAAACAAGCTTTTTTTAAGAAGAAAGCTGAAATCGCTTCTCTTATACGACAGAACACACCCCACTACCACTGCAACAGTACAAAAGTAATACTAAAACAATGGTATAACGGATATCGCGACACAAAAGGCAGCCTACAAGGGGTTCAGACCCCTGAACCCCTTGTATTGAACGAAGGACTTATTTAGTGAACGAGTGAACCAGATCTGCCAACATTATCAGTAGTTTGCTGTGGATTTAAATCAACGAGTCTCTTGTCAACGTCGAATTATTTATTGAGAATAAAAACGGACAATTTCACTAACATTTATCTCACAAACTGTTAAACTAAAATACATTTCCTAGTAAAAATAATAATATGAATAAAAGTTAAAAATTTAAAGTTGTCAACATAGTGATCGGTTTTTTCCCCTGTCACATTGGTCAGTAAAGTTTTCACAATAAGTCAAAAACACTTTTGTTACAGTTTTCTAACTGTCACAAATAATATTAAAATGAGTGTAGGCGGAGAGGAGTTCATTGAAGTGTCGGGTGGCGCGGATCAGCGGAGGCATGGAGCCGTCACAGTGCGGCTGGGATCCATGTGGAACTACTTGGGGAATTTCCCACTTCTATTAGCTGGAAAACCGAGTTTGTCTGGTACGAACATAGCGCACAATAACTTGTGCAGAAGCAAGGAATCAACCGATCGTCTGAGCATCATAAAAATTTCACGGAAATTGAGAAGTTAAGGATAACAAGGGTGGGGGTGTAACTACTCACCGCTCTCTATACTAAACGAAACTTAGAATGCTCTAAAATTGTAGCCATCCTTTTCATATAAGTAAATAATTATAAATTTAAAAAAACGAATTCAAAATACAGCATCATCATATTCATCATCAGCCAGAAGACGTCCACTGCTAAACATAGACTTCCCTTTAACCTCCACACTGAACGACATCCTGCCATCTGCATCCACTGGATGCCCGCGACTCTCACAATGTCGTCGGTCCATCTAGTGGGAGACCTACCTACGATTCGTCTTTCAGTTCGTGTCCACTAAAAACTTTTCTTTCCCATTGATTATCGGTTCTTCGAGCCATAAAAAAATATGACATAATTTAATTTTACTTCCATTCATTATATTTTCGTTGGGTCAATAATGTACGAAAATAAGTCGGTTGTTTTACCAGAATTGAATTGAAATGATTTTGTGGGGAAGCAACGATCTTGAGTGGAGACCACGAACCGGAAGACGCAGCGTAGGTAGGCCTCCCACTAGATGGACCGACGACATTGTGAAAGTCGCGGGCATCCAGTTGATGCAGATGGCAGGATGTCGTTCAGTGTGGAGGTTAAAGGGGAGGCCTATGTTCAGCAGTGGACGTCTTCTGGCTGATAATGATTCTGTGGGTAGTTTATAATTGAGATGAATGTCCCCCCTCCAGCGTGGAGTACCGCCGCAGCCGCACGTGAAGGGTGCTCGACAGCCGCACGAGCTCGCTACATTCGAGAGCGATGCAATTGTTGAGTCCTCGATATAAACTCGCACTTGTAGAACTGTTCACTGATTTAAACGAAAATACGAGTACATTGTACACTTGTTGATTACACGGGACGTCAGATCACACAAATAAGAAAGATATGCCTTAATACAAATATCAATCGTGTTTTTAACCGACTTCAAAAAAGAAGGGGGTTCTCAATTAATTTGCGATGGTGGCCAAGCGGTAGTGTGCAATATCCTTGGCCCGTCAATCACTCATTCAGTATTTAAAACTTCGACCAAAATAAAATGAATGGACGGGCCCTAACCATTGAACTTGATCAGTAAAAATGAGTCAAAACCGTCGGACATATACTTCAACACCTAATTATAAAAATGTACAGTATATTTGTTACAAAAAATAGATATTGGTTTTATTTGTGTATTTACACTTCGGTAAAGCATACGAATTCATAATTTTGTCAGATGTTTCGTTATCGCGTAACAATAGACTCGTGTTTCACTTCCTACGGCTAGAGACCGACTGAAACGAAATGAGAGCTGGCGCTCATTTTGTAATCTTCAAAAATACGCTTCTACTGGGCCCGTCCATTCATTTTATTTTGGTCGAAGATTTAAAACTACGTTATGTGCAGTTTCAATGTCATCAAAAACAGTGAAGGCAAACTGGTATGTCCAATAACCTCAACAGTTCAAACACATAAGACATTTACCAACATGCACTGGACCATTACCGCCCATCATCTACCTCTCTCTCTCTCTGAGAGAAGGCCTGTGTCCCAGCAGTGGGAACATGATAGGCTGAAATGATGATGATAAGTAAAACAATAACGATAAAATATATTATCACACTAATATTATAAATGAGAAAGTAACTCTGTCCGTCTGTCTGTTTGCTACATAATCACGGCTAAACGGCTTAACCGATCTTGATAAAATTTGGCGAGGCAATGGTATGTATCATGAGGACGGACATAGGCTATTTTTTTCTGAAGAAATCGCGGACGAAGTCGCGGGTACAACTAGTCTCTCATAAATAAAATAAAAGCTCCAATAAGTATAGAGTTCCAATTTACAGCTCTCTCTAGAGTTCTACATCCAGCACTTAGACAATATATTTCTTGCACCAGATGCTTTTACAATTAACGATTTTAACATTTTGATATTAAATTCATAAAATGACGGTAAAGTGGAGACTGAAACTGAATGTAAAAAGCTACTAGACTACAAATATTTATCAATATAAAAAACTGACAGAATTAGACCAAATTGGACCACACCAGCTTTCAAATAAAAAAAGAATCATCAAAATCGAGACGAAAGTTCTGAAGTAACAAACATATAAAAAAACAGTCGCTAGAGAACCTCCTCCTTTTTGGAAGTCGGTTAAAAAGGGATTTTATCGTAAGACGAAGAAGGAGGAATCGACTAGAAATCCTCGGCTATATTGGGGTATAGCCAAGTTATGTAGAATTTCACTTATACTGACGGGGAGCCCCGGATTCCTAATATAGGTAGGAATGCGCTAGTTCTTAGTATTGTCATACACTAACATGGTCATTGTTCTCCATATTATTTAAGGTAAATAAATAAATATCTGGGGGATATTATTGCACACATGGTCATCTGACCCCAAACTAAGCAGAGCTTGTAATATGGCCGCCAGAGACTGATATACATACATATATAGTTTTAAATACATACTTAAATATATATTAACACCCAGACATAGAACAAACACAAATGTTCATCATACAAATGTTTGTCCTAGGTGGGAATCGAACCCACGCCCCCAAGCACAGAAGGCAGGATCACTACCAACTAATCTAACGGGGCTGTCAGATGTATTAAAACATGTTATTTAAGATCTGCATGCATTCATATGTCGCAATAAACATATTGACTACTGAAACCCCCCTCCCTCCCCTAGCACGCTGTCCGAGGCAACACATCCGGAAATGTTCGAAACATTTCCTTCCCTTTACAACGGAGTGGCGCACACCGCACCGTTATCTTTCCTAAGCTCGCTCGAATGGAATATCAGGATCACTCATCTGACCTATCACGAGCTTACAGGTCCGAAAGCCGTGCTAAGATGTAGTTGAGGCGTTCCATCAGATATCCGCACTCATCTGCTCTACGAAAAACGTGTTAGAGAGCTCATGAGAGGTCAGATTTGGGGATCTGACCTTCCATTCAAGCGAGCCTAGAGAAGACAACGGCGTGGTGTGAAGCGTATATAGTAAAAACGTATCGGCTCAAGTTACCACTTGCTTGGTTGACGATTTTTAAACATAGCCTACAAAATGGACGATCTGCTGTCACCAAACTTTACACCGATGTCAGAGTCTAAATACCTCATGCCATGATTGGCTACAGCTTCTTCTTCACCTTGTCGATGATTCAAAAAATGTATAAAGCCATCTCCGAGTACTGTAACGTACATGACTTAATTGGATGCGACATGGTCTGGTGCAGAAGATCCATAATCGCACCTCACTGTATCTCTCCCCTCGAGGCAGGCTGCTCTTGCAGCAGTTCACTCGTGTCTCGAGTCAATTTAACGTCTTTCACGAGTGCAAAAAGAAAGAAAGGTTTATTAGAAGTTATACAACTGATCGTGTTCATACCAACTAACCAAGAAAAACAAAATTCTGTCATCAAGAATTACAAAAAGTCGTACGGTGTGAAAGTTCCCATTGATTTTCCGCCGCGAGCGGAGGAAGGAAAGCTTTTAGGTGCATTAAGGGGACTCCAGATACTAGGATAGAGTTGAGGAAACAATACCCACAGTACTCACTTCGTTGCACACTCCACATTATAAACCACTTCAAAAATATAGGAAGCTTGAGCTCACATTTTTGACTGATGCCAAATCGAGGACGTTATAAAAAAACGGACTACCGAAGAAGGTCCATGTTTTTCGGGGGTATGTTTCTAGGTATATTTTATTACCTCCCGTAGCTTATACGGCTGGACAGATTTTGATTCGTTTTCTTATCCGGAGTATAGAAGGCTACATATTGCAGCTAGATTTTTTGTTGAAATGTCTTTTTGGACTGAATTGTTGATTGATTTTTACAAGATTTTATCAAGTTTAATTTGAAATTTCTGTTAGTTTGTTTAGGTCCAATCTTGTAAGCTGAATTAGGTACAGTTATTCCTAACAGATTATGCTGAAAGTTTATACCTGTATAGTCTTACTTAAAAACGTTGCTCAAGTTAATATATGCTTAAAATTGCTCTGTCTCGTTTTTGCGTGTGACCATTGCCGTCAGTGAGAAGTTAAGAGAGCAATTTTAAGCATAGATAAACTTGAGTGACGTTTTCAAGTAAGGTCCTTAGTGTTAGTGACAGTCATCATCAGCCAGAAGACGTCCACTGCTGTACATAGGCCTCCCCATTTAACCTCTACACTGAACGACATCCTGCCATCTGCAATTGGTGACAATACAATAAGCAAAATCCTGATCATTTTTGCTGGAGTTTTGAACGTAAAATTGTATCTGGTACCCAATATACTATTATACAGTGCAATATTGAAAATAAACCACATCAGTCATAGGACTTAAATAGTAATTCACCTATTTTACAAGAGATGGCGCTGTTTTTAATATACACGGTACAGCGTGACGATGACGCGAGTTTCATGATTTTTGTTCACCTAAAAAGTGCTCAAGCACCTAAAGAAGTTTCCACTTTTAAAAAAAACAGATTTTTACTGCAGTCAGTGCAACTGTCAGAGCTACTTAAACTTAGACCAAGTATAAGTGACCACGATGTCATGTTACTCGTATGTACTTTACCCTTGACAATAAAGGCACGTATATAACGCAATACCCCGACCCCACCCCTTCATACAACCTTCCGTGTTATAAATAAGAACAACCGTGTAATTCTGTCTGTCTGTACAGTTCAGTGAGCGCTGCATACCTACTGGCTGGGGTTTTAACCTACTTCGTAAAGGAGGTTCTCAATTCTATTGATTTTTTTGTGTATGATACAGAATATCTTCGCTGATTGTGAACAGTTTATTTTTAACCAAGTTCAAGAAGAAATTATCAATGTGAGTGTGTGCTTTGTTTGTATGTTTCAACTCCAACAATTATGAATTTATTTTGATGATTCTTTTTTTCTTTGGTAGATCATACTTCAGAGGTGGTCCCATTTTTTAAAATCGAAATTGTTTCAGCGCTTTTTGAAAAAATCTATAAAAAATTCAACAACAGATGATTGGAAACTGTCGTCAAAATATTGTAAACCGTCAGCACTGACGTTAAATACTTTATATAATAATAATAATAATAAATTTTATTCATTTCCACAAGGTATGTTGCTTACAAACTAAACTAGAATTAAACCAAGTACTTATCTACACATAATTATTTCCAATATTTTAAGTAAATTTAGTTCTACTTGTAACCCTGGCCCCTACACTAGGATTCCCTGTTTTGCAGAGACCAGTAACTTAGTCTGAAGGACGTGTTTAAAGGGTACTAAGTGCCGGACATCTATGTTACCACAACATTTCTAATATCATTTTAAACTCTAAATTTAAGTTCTTTAATTTTTATTTATTTATTGTAAGTTTGTATATAATAGTTTAATAATTTGATGTTAAGTAGATTTTAAATTGTGTATATTATAGTTAAAGTGTTAGTAAGTTAGTAAAGTGTGTAAGTGTTAGCGTGTGGAGGTTAAAGGGGGAGGCCTATCAGCAGTGGACGTCTTCTGGCTGATGATGGTGATTTTGATATTTTAGTTTGATAATTTGACGTTATGTAGATATGTTAGGACACTCATTCGTTTAAGTAACTCGTTTATTGGTACTTCTTGAATTGTTTCGCGTATTATTCTATATGGGTACAACATTATTAATAGCTAGTATTAGAATCAGTGGGTACATGATAGACTGATAATGGTAATGAAAGGCTGATAATAAGTTACTTTGGAGAATTAATATTGTCTTTCTTATGTAGGTATATTGAAATATAAAATAAAAAGTATTATCATTTAACTATTTCCAGGATTTGTTCTGTTTCATTTTTGTTAAGGTATAACAGCCACTTCCTTAGGGCTATTTTGCACAGTCTTCTTGTGAGCTGTAGTATGTTAAGCTGCCGGTTTATTTTAGAGTATAGATAGGGTGCGATTCGTGCATAGAACCTTTCGCCAAAAACAGTTCGTCTGGACGGCAACTTCCATTTGATATGTCTATGAGAGATAATTAGTGTTTGGAGTGCCGTTTTATGAAACCTTAGAATTACAGATACAATATCTGTCTATTTTCTATCGGATACATTTCGACGAGTGTGCGCAAGAGCTTCATGATTTTATTCCCCCTTTTACTACAGGACAAGTAGAAGGAGTGTACATTGCCCTCCATTCCTCGTGGAAATTCCAAAAAGTCGTACTCAATGGTTTGGGTCGTCATTTATGATACGTACTACTCAAGAATGAAACTCCCTGTCGTCCTCCTGCGTACTGTATTCACAAAGTTTTCCTCAAATAATATATTTAAGTATATCTAAAGATCAAACGACCTCATCTAAGTAGGTTATAACAAAAAATACAAATGGCAAAAGGACAACCGCTAACAACCGTCCCCGAAATCACAAATAAACCCTTGGACGACCAAAGACTATACATAATTACAGACAAACAAACAAAAAGTACGAATTATAGTTCCAAATTATAGTCCGTATGTATGCGGCTGTAGGGAAGGTTGTATAATTTTGGAGTTTTGGTTACGAAGGCACTGCTAGGTAAACTGTGGTCGGTGTCGTTTTGGCAGTATGGACACTTTTACTTTATTTATAATATACAATATAGGTACTCAATTGAATATTTAAATTTGTAATAATTTAAATTCTTACCTTTTTGTAATAGATTTGACCTGTAACATCATCATCATCAGCTATCAGACGTCCACTGCTAAACATAGGCCTCCCCCTTTAACCTCCACACTGAACATCCTGCCATCTGCATCCACTGGATGCCCGCGACTCTCACGATGACCTGTAACAACTGTTATTAATAAATTGATTATGATTATTATGATTATTTATTTATCCAAAGTACAACTATCATTACAGGAATGTCCTCATTCAAAATGTATAAATTGAAAAAAATAATGTTTGTCAACCTAATACTATAAATCTAATTAAACATTAATTAACAAATTAATTACACAAAATAATATTATAAACCTAGAGAGATATGATATATTATTATTTTGTGATATATATTTAGAGAGATATGGTGTGGATGCGAATGCTTCTGGCCTAATCACGCTTGATGCCAATATTGCGCTGCAGATGAACATGCCACTCTTTTTTGCATTGAAACTATTAGTCAGTTAGTATATTAGTGTTGTTGCAAGTCTCTTAGTATGCGTGTTTTTTTTATTAGGAAGATATGCAATACTTTTTTGCTCTGTAAGTTAAGCTCTGTAGTGAAATAATTATCAATATAAACCGACTTCATAAAAATATCATAACTTGACCAAATTAAAATGGGACTACATGGGAAACTAAGCTTTCAAATAAAAAAAGAATCATCAAAATCGGTTAACCGAGTCGAAAGTTATGAGGTAACAAACTTTTTTAAACAGTCGAATTGATAACCTTCTTTTTGGAAGTCGGTTTAAAAGTGTGAGAAACACGAAGAAAACGTTTTAATGCTTTTTGCATTGAAGCACCGCTTGGGGTGTATTGTACATTTCCCCCTACCAGCAGTTACCCGACCCAACCCAACTCCTTGAAGTATCGGAGTGAGGCTCTGGGGCGCTGGCACAGTTGCTCCAGTGACGGAGATGGAGACGGAGAAGTGTAAATAATGATGATGATGAATAGCAGTCTAGCTGATGTGGTGACGTGGATGAAGAAGGTGATGCATGCATATACGTTATCAGACACGATGTATTAAAATATAATTTGTTTTTGAGCTGTTCCCTTTTATTTTATTTTACACTAGCTGCCCATCCCGGCTTCACACCGATAGAGTTTTTTTTACATTTTAGTTATTCATAAATTATTCGGGGATAATGTAGCATTCTAATGGTGACAGAATTGTTAGAATCGGTCCAGTCGTTGTAGAGTTCATTTCATTCGTTACAAATATACAAAAAATCTAAAATTCAAATCTTCCCTTCCTGTAGATGGCAAACAAACAGCTGCTACTTAACACATTACATTTCAGATAAACAGTTACATAAAAGCTAAATAATAGTTTTCACTAAATACAAACTTAAATAATGTAAATGCCCCGTTACAACACCAACATGGACCTGGATAAATATAAGTATGTACCTATTCGTAAAACAATAATGAGAAGTCTTAAATATGAGATAATAAAGTAATTTACCAAAAAGAAAAAGGAATAAATAATAGCCAAATTATAATTATATAAAACCTTATACAAATTCAATGATTACTTTTACTGTTACTATTTTTTACAATTATTTTTTGTATGATCAAATGTTTAAATATGCTGTGGCAAAGATTTGCTAAGAAATTATATTATCATAAATTATGTATTTTAGCATCCAGATCACACCTTCTTTGATCTTGAAATGAATAGACGTGTAAAATAAAATATAACTCGCTATGCTCGCGATATCTAAGTACATGCCAACCTCCTTGCTAGTGAGTGTTGTGTCTCCCATACTGCTGCTTGCTGTACTGTAGTGTGATACGCGCCCGCTCGGCGTCAACATGTCAAGAAGTATTTCGGACAAAATTACAGTTTTTTGAATGACCAAGGGATGGCATGAACCTCGGGGTGGAAATAATGATTCAATATAAACCGCAAAAGAACGATTGAAAATTACTTGTGAGCACCAGCTGATTATAACTCGTACCTAGTTGTACCTACTTGCTCTAAAATGCTTATAAAAATGTACGCAAATACAGTAAAATTATTAAAAAAGAAAAAACTTTACTTTAAGACTAAGTAAGTATACTTACCTACATGTACAAACTTAAACTAAAAAAGTATTAATTTCGATAAAAAATGGGACTACATCTGAAGAATGATCTACCAATAAAATCAACAAAATCAATTTATACTCGTAATTGACAAACGCGTAACAATTATACAAAAAAAAACATACAGTCGAACTGAGAATCTCCTCATTTTTTTTAAGTTGGTTAAATATATGCAGTCATCGGAACTCCCGACAGAATTTTTCACTTCAAATACGCCACATTATAACGTCACGTTAAAGATAAAAAGTACCCTCATATTTGATTTAAAAAAAAAATAAAATCGAAAACCCCTCGACAAATCTGACTGAACAGATTTTTGTGAATCAGCTACAATACTCTCAATCAAGTCACCTTTCAAATAAAACAAAAAAATCAAAATCGGTTCAGCCGTTTGGAAGTTCGATGCCACATAATCCGTACATTATAATTATATATATTGTATAATGCGTCAACATAGGTGCTTGTGAATCATCAACTATTGCGTTTTGCTTTGTGTCGTCGGTTCAAAAAAGTAAAAAAAAGTGGGTACTTACCTAATATTCACACAAAATTTGTGTAACTTCTGTCTTGATTTTAGAGGATAGTGAAATTATCAAACCTCCGTCGTTTCACTGAAATCTAGACAAGTAAAATGAAAATACCCATACCTACTTTAATTACTAACTCCTATTTTCGCAATTCTAGTAATCGGGGATGTAACTCAGTGGTAGAGTGTCTGCTTCGCATGCTGAAAGTCCTGGGTTCAAATCCCAGCATCTCCAAAATATTTTTGCAAACTTTTTATTGTTTGGTCATTAAATAGGTATTGAGTACTACATTGTTATTATAATCATGGACGTAATTTACCTGCCTTTTGATATATTAAGTCCATGATTATGGCATAATAATTATTGGTCAGTGGAAGATTTCATTATTACATATATATATTAGTATAAAAAAAAACAAAAATATCCATTTCCCAAAAATTGTGAAAAATTTAAAACGAACAGCATGATTGTGTAAAAATAATCAGTTCTTATTTATGTATTGTCAAGCAAAGTAAATTCATCAATAATAGAGTTCTGGGGTAATAAACCAAGGTCAAGGTCAACAAATCAAGGTCAGTTAAAAAGTTCGATTAGCCCTGTTATTCATTGTTTCGGTGCAAAATATCTCTAATACCAACAATAATTACCTTTCATTCATGCAAAATGGAAAAAACATAAAAGACTTTTACAACAGTAGGTACACATTTCCACTTAATACATAATTACTGACCTGCATCTATTTCAGTAAAATATTTCTTATAACATTGGAAACATTTCCGTAACGTTCTAAGAAACGCTTCACTATGTTTATACCTACGTCACATTTACAACATTTCAGTTTTCCGCGGAAACCTTTTTTTCTAATGGTCTTTAAAACAGCAGATTCAACATCACTACATAGTAAAAACTAAGTCGCTTCCCTCTGTCTGTCTGTCCCTATGTATGCTTAGATCTTTATAACTACGCAACGGATTTTGATGCGGATCTTGGGTTACGCGAAAAGGGTGTACTGAGCCGAAAAGGATTTGAGCTGTTTCTTAGAGAACGGTAAGAAGACAGCCCCGATGGCTCAGTTGGTAGTGAACCTACTTTGTGCTTGGGGGCGTGGGTTCGATTCCCATCTAGGGAACACTTATGTGATGAACATTTGTATTTGTTCTATGTATGGGTGTTAATATATATTTAAGTATGTATTTAAAAAGATGTATGTATATCAGTCTCTGGCAGTAATATTACAAGCTTTGCTTAGTTTGGAGTCAGATGACCGTGTGTGCAATAATGTTTCAGATATTTATTTATTATTTATTCATACTCGACAAAATGTATGGAACAGCAGTTTTTTTTTTCGCGATATCAGAATTGGCCCGATAACCGATGGGGTAGAAAGGTTCTTGAGTGGAGACCACGAACCGGAAGACGCAGCGTAGGTAGGCCTCCCACTAGATGGACCGACGACATCGTGAGAGTCGCGGGCATCCAGTGGATGCAGATGGCAGGATGTCGTTCAGTGTAGAGGTTAAAAGGGGAGGCCTATGTTCAGCAGTGGACGTCTTATGGCTGATGATGATGATCAGGGTTGGTCCTTCCATTCCATCCAGTCTTTAAACCTTCAACGGTCTATACTCTTAACTGTTTTTGTAATATTAGTTTGTATTTTTGTATTCTAAAAAGAAGGAGGTTCTCAATTTGACTGTTTATTTAAAAGCTGGTGCTTCTCGTGTGGTCCCATTTCAATTTGGTCCAGTTCTGACATATTTATAAAGTTGGTTTTTTATATAGATAAATGTTTAGTTAATAACAGCACTTTATGTCAATTCTAAAGATAGAGAAGAGAAAACACTTCCAATATTTAAAAAATATTAATTAAATAGTTATTGTTAGTTCTATAGCCGCGTCCCGCAGTTTCGCCTGGGATCCTAGAGGAACTCTTTTTGGGAAAATGGAGCCTATTTGTTTGAGTATAAATCTTCATCGGTGTGTCATTAACTAGATATCTGTATTTTATGTAAATTAATTATTTTTGTCATTATCCACACAAAATGTCATCCAAATACGAAGTTGAATGGCAACAAACCCAAGTACTTTCTGATTTATTATATTTGGAATGAAGTGATGAATGGAGAGTTGCATAACTTGCCTTCTGGGTTTTTTTAATCTAAGTTTTGCTGTTGTCCTTGCGGCCTCTACAGCTTGACTGGACTACTTGGTGAACGCAGAGGGCGTTGGGCCATTATGATTTAGATTTTTGGGCGACAAGCGCAAGGGCACCTCGGAGGTACGAGCCTCGGCTTGGGCCGTCGCCGGGAGTGGGGATCAGACTTGCCCTGGCACCCCAGAAGGGGTGTGCCCTGGAGCCCTAGCAGGTTGCTGAACTGAATGATTATTTGGAGAGAATCTAACCGATCTTCTGACAGATCCTGGGGGTCTTCGATCCCGCCGGCGGGATCGTTGTGTGTGTGTGCCTTTGGTAACCGGCGCCTGTACCAAAAACTGAAAATTCCCTGTTGCCAGGAGCAGTCGGATCTGACACTTGACTTCCGTGACTACTATAATAACTTTTATTATGTTAATAATCCTGAAGTCGCTAAAAGTTGTCAACTATTCGAGTTGTTTCGTAATATTCACTCAACTATAAATGTAATTTTTACTAGTAAAAATAAAGTTGTTCTAAGTTCACCTACTTATACTATATTTTTTTAGTATTTCGAATTGTTTATTATATGTCATTGATACAAATTAATAATTACCTACTTAAGTACCTAGAATTATCGTACATTGTGAACCAACCCTGCCACGCGACACCAATCAGGCGCCTCTAAAATGAATTCTAAATTTAAACTAGCCAATTAGGTTACGTTACCGTTTCAGTAAGGGCCGTCTACAATGTAGCTAATTATACAATTACATAATTTGTTAAAATGTATTGAAAAGGAATAATTATATATAACTGGAGACAATTACGAGGATTTTGTTAGTTATTATTGTATTTTAAAGTACTTTGGATAACAATTGGGGATCCTTACGTGGACTGGATTGAATTATTGAATCGAAAATTGAGTGTAAATGGTATAACGGATAATTTGACGGATATTGATTAGCTGAATTATATCAGTAAGTACATGTACCTGGTAGTTATGATACATAGCTAATAGACAAGTGTTTTTACACTTTTAGTAATTATAACTATATCAGAAGCTTTAGCTTACATCCGATCAATCAATTCGGTATGCTAAAAAAATTATCTATGCCGATTCAAAAACCATTTCGTGATAATATGTTTTGTAACCTTATTTTACTACTCCAATCTTTTAAAATTATAAGATGTCATTTATTTTAACATAAATCTAAGAAATACTTGACTTTCATTTGGCTTCTAAATGACGTCACTGAGTAGCATATTATTATCTGTGCTTTGTGTAGAAAAAAATAAATCTAAACACATTTTCAGGGTTGTCAACTTGGATGTTAAGTCCATTTTTAGGGGGGAAACAAATCGTAGTCCTTTTCCAGGGAAATAAATATGTATTCTTATGGGTGCTTCTGGGAATCACGTACTATTCCAATAAATTTTCTTGTTTACATTACATGAGAAATGTTTTTTTTTTTTTAAATCGGTTTAGTAGGTTCGGAGTTTATCTCCTACAAACAAACTTAAGTACAAACATTATAATCTCCTCTTTATAATATTAGTAAATTATTATTATAAGAAGGTTGAATTAAATTAATGGTAATGTTACCATGAGGCCTTTTAAGGGTTAATAAAATTGGACTAAATTACAAGCCAGGCAAGGGGTATTTTTTTAGGAAATGGCAACTTTGGATGGATTTATCTCTGTAGGTGTCACTGTCAAGTTTCAAAGTAAGATCTAATGTCTTTTTTTTACTCGCGTGCTTTCCTTGGCTCCTCAACGCAACGACATATTTGTGCTACCCGGTGACGTCATAGCATTCAAATTTTCATTTTTTTTTTAAATAAAATAACTACTGAATAGAAAACAAAAATATTGAAAAAGTTTCTTACAATAACATAATTTACGAAATAAAAATATTAAAAAAATACAAAAAAAACTTAACATACCGAATTGTCGTAAGTTTGGGTGCACTTCGCACGCGGCGAGAGTCGTTCCGATAGCCTACCACGTTTTGGAATCAATTTTAAGTTTACAGTCGGAGAATCCTATCCCCTATCCTCCGACTGAAAACTTAAAATTGATAAATATTTAAAACAGATGTACTTACTTATATACGACAAGGTTGCAAAAAAAAACTCCGACTATCGTTTTAAGGGTTACTAAAACATTGACCCCAAATAGAATAAAGCTCTAATCACACGACACACCACAACTTATTCTTGTCCATCCAATCGAATTAAATAATCATAATAAAATCACTCCCCCACGATCCGCATTAATCCGCGCTAAACCGTAATAGAATCGTCACTCATTAGTTCACTCGCTCGTTCATTCATTATTTTGTTCGTTCAGTGACGCAACACGTTCCCATCAAGTGAGATGGAACAGATCCAGTGGGAACACGCGAGGGGTCGTTACGGATTGTGTGAATGAGGGTTTATTTTCAATGCAAAGATCGCATGTTGATTTAATTTTAAATCGACTTATCCGTATCTCGGTACTTCATGTCGGAACAGTTGCTAACACTGTACCAAGCACAAGTTCGGTCGTGCATGGAGTACTGCTCTCACCTTTGGGATGGATCAGCTAAATACCAGCTCGGGGCGTTGGAGTCAATTGAGAAGCGTGCCAAGAGACTCATCAGCAACAAATCCCTAGTTCAGAGTATGTTACTCAGTCTCGAGCATCGGCGCAAAGTTGCTAGTCTATCAGTTTTTTATCGGATACATTTCGGTGAGTGTGCATCGGATCTGCATGATCTAATTCCCTTCTGCCCTTTTTTCTATCGGACTGCCAGAGCGGGCACGAAAAATCGAAACCGCTTTGTGGTTGATATTCCCAAAACTCGCACGAAGCGCTTTGATTCCACTTTTATTATGCGAACTGCTAGTCTGTGGAATGCGCTGCCTGAATGGGTGTTCCCCGATAGTTACAATCTGGGTGTCTTCAAATCACGAATGAATCGGTTCCTTCTAGGCAAGCGTGCTCCATCGTAGACCGCATCATCACTTATCATCAGGTGATTTGGGGCCAAACGCGAGCCTATTTCTAATAAAAATAAAAAAAATCAATAATTATCAATTTAAAATTAAACGGTCAAGTGCGAGTCAGGCTCGAAAATACGAAAAGTAGTGCAAAAAGACAACATCACGCCCAGGCGGTTACCCATCCAAATACCGACTGCGCCCTACGTTTCTTTACTTGGTAACGAACAGATATTTATCACCGACTCGCACTTGGCCATTACATATTTATTATTTTTTGTTATACTTTAAAGTGTGTACTATAATAATCATTTAATTATTATTTCTTAGTTAATCCGCTATAGCATTAAAATAAATAAATATCTGGGACATTATTGCACACACGGTCATCTGACCCCAAACTAAGCAAAGCTTGTAATATGGCTGCCAGAGACTGATATACATACATATATATTTTTAAAATTAACACCCAGATAGAACAAACACAAATGTTCATCACACAAATGTTTGTCCTAGGTGGGAATCGAACCCACGCCCCCAAGTACAGTGCCAAACAGTGCCTCATCATTTATATCAAGAAGATAAACATACACCCGTACATAACCCTCTCTCACACACAGGTATAACGAATATAGAAAACCACATCCGTGCCCTCCTACCGTTACCACAGATTACATAATAGTTCCATTACCTGCAAACCCCTCCCTCGTGACGTCACGCTGACGTCACGAGGGTAAGGGTCTCTCACCCCCGGTCGCGACTCACCCCTAATCTGACAATTGGATTTGATTAGAACGATGTGGACATTGATGGAACACTTTATGGCTTTTTACCTGACTTCAAAAAATAGAAGTTCTCTTTTTGATCGTTTTTTTTTTTTGGAAATATGGAATAGCTTGTTTGAGTATTTCCGCTACCTCATACTTTATTCGTACATGTCATGGTATAATTTCACCTTGGCTGGAAAACCGACTCAAATGCCATGACGACAAACGACTAGACGCTCTCTTATGCCGTCATGTTTTATCTGCTGGGCGTCCCGTGACGGCCTACATTTAGTTTTTATTATTTAAGTGAATTACTCATAATAGGATTAAGCAAAGACAATGTTGACGAACTAGTTAATTTTACTTATTTCATGTTTCAGTAAATGATCACGCGCGTGTTTAGATCCTCGTTACCAGTTCATGGCAAGCCCCTTACTTACAAGCAGGGTTGGCCAGTATTTTAATAACTTGTATTTAAAATACGTAATTGAAATACAAATACGTATTTTGTAATTGTATTTCAGTTACTTCCTTAAAATGTAATTTGTAATTCGTATTTCAAATACCTGACACCGAGGTATTTTGTAATTAGTATTTCAAATACTTGAGGCTACAAAATGCTAATCAGGACCTGTAGAAAGATTGTTTTCTTCAGCAAATTTTATTCACTCTCCAACAAGAGGCTGTTGTCTGACAGTACATTTAAAAATCTAGTGTTCATGAAAGGAAACTCTGATTTTTCTGATTAATTAATCTTCTTTTCGTCTACTTTTTAGCCCATGCTGGTCTAGATTACTCATTTTGTACTTCGTATTTCAATTAAAAATAGCTAAAATACTGCATTTTGTATTTTATAAATATTTAAAATACCTTACTTAAAGATATTTTGTATTTCGAATTTTAATTACTTGCGATACAGTATTTTTAATTTGTATTTCAATTAAAGCAAAGCATGTACATTTGCCCAGCTCTGGTAACAAGAATCTAAAAAATACCTAAGTATATAAAGTCTTTAAGAGTCGGCAACGTATCTGTGATATCCCTTAATTAACTGAAACACTTATGTTTGTTAGATTTAGTTAGAAAGGTTTAGTTTAACTCCAGGACCACTCACTCACTCACTCGGCTCACACGACAAACATTACGAATACTCTACTAATGTACCTATTATTTTCTAAAAGGCGCCAATGCCATCTGTCTTACATACCAACTTATCTTTCTAGTTGGTGTAACGATAAAACTAAAAAATACACGAGATTATATCAGTTTACCTTAAAAATCGATAGTGGCTCCTCACTCAGCACCGCAAATGAGTTGTCGCAGTAACCGGACATGTTGTACGTGAAAACCCGCACAGCCTTCGTGGAGAGCAAAAACCTGTGACGCAGAATAAAGTGTAGTTACAAGCGGTGCTTTTGGTTAGAAAGAGAGAGGAGGTGCGAGCGAGAGGGGCGAGAAAAACTGCTCGCGCGCATCGAACCTTGCATAGTTTGGAGTGGGGCATAGAGTATGTACGGACAGATGAGACTTGGTATTTTTGCCTACTGTCTTGATCATATATGATAACCAACCTTTTGTATGAATAAGGTACTTTTTAAGCAAGTAAGTAGATAATTATGTAGGTAGGCCTCCCAGTAGATGGACCGACGACATCGTGAGAGTCGCGGGCATCCAGTGGATGCAGATGGCAGAATGTCGTTTAGTGTCGAATTCAGTGTCGAGAAATCTTAGGGGGAGGGTTATGTTGCAGAGGACGTCTTCTGGCTGATGATGAACTAGACATGTGCTTCGTTTCAAGTTAACCCTGGATGCAAACAGAGGGGTGCTATGAGTTTAACGTGTTTATCTGTGTGTCTGTCTGTGGCATCACTGGAATCGTAGTTCGTAGCTCCCAAACGGCTAAACCAATTTTGATTTAGTCATTTTTGTTTGAAAGCCGACTTCATCGATTGTCCTTAGGTATGATTCAAGAATATCAATTCAGCCGTTTGAACATTATCAGATGTATTATCAGAGATATGAAAAATCTATTTCTCCCTTTTATTATGTACCATAACTCTTCATGCTTCAAGACGTACATAGGATTGTTTTTATATAGATAATAAAACCGGCCAAGTGCGAGTCGGACTCGCGTACGAAGGGTTCCATTTATAAAAACGACAAAATCACGTTTGTTGTATGGAAGCCCCGCTTAAATATTTGTTTTATTTTAATTTGATTATTTATTTTTAAAGTGTATAATTAAGTAAATATTCTTTGAGTACTATTTCAAGCGTCTACTTGTTGCCGTTATCAATATCTTACAAAAACGAGCAAAAAAATCACGTTTGTTGTATGGGAGCCCCCTTAAATATTTTTTTTATTCTGTTTTTTTGTATTTGTTGTTATAGCGGCAACAGAAATACATCATCTGTGAAAATTTCAACTATCCAACTATCACAGTTCATGAGATACAGCCTGGTGACAGAAGGACAGACAGACAGACGGACAGCGGAGTTTTAGTATTAGGGTCCCGTTTTACCCTGAGTACGGTACCCTAAAAACCTGAAAATCTTGGATTAAAAGATTCTTAAATTTTCTCCTTCAATCGAATCAACTATATAACTCAGGGCCTTACTTAAAAACGTTATTTAACTTGATCTTTGCTTAAAATTGCTCTCTCCAGTTTTCTCTGACGGCAATCGTCATACACGAAAACGAGACAGAGCAATTTTAAGCATAGTTCAACTTGACTAACGTTTTTAAGTAAGGCTCTCAATGTTTAGCGAGTTACTTGTCTGCGCCAGGATAACTCGTCACCACAATTTGATACGGTCGTCAGGGCCCGATTCATTTGCTCACCCATGTGTTTTCTCAAAACCTGTATTTCTGCCTTCTCGACCCTGGGATTGTATTATGTACTTCTCTACAAGTGTGCTATCATCTGCGTCAAACACACTCCAAGTTAAGCAAAATAAGTCATGTTCAAGTCCAAATAAAACCCTAATTTTTCCGTTTCTGTAATAGTTCACCTTTTTTGAAGTGAAAACTTCTTTAGGGCGTTGAGCACTTTTTACCGACTTCCAAAAAGGAAGAGGTACTATGTTCGTCTGTATGTTTTTTTTTGTAACAACAAAAATCATGGCACTCGTGCATCGTCACGCTGTGCCGTGTATTTTAATACAGCGCCATCTCTTGTAGAAATCACTACTTATAAGTTTTCACTTCTGACGTGCAGTCTTATGACTGATGTGTTATTTTTTTGGGGGCACAACTGTAGGTAAATCAAGAATGACCCTTCTATCGTCTGCTCTATGAGATCAAAGCGCGTCGCCGCCGCGCGACCCTTTGATGTCCCGCGCAAAAACTCCATCTCGCTGGGAACTAGAGGATGTCCATTGAAGGGCTGGCGAGCCTACAGACTAACTAGATCTGATTTTAATTAATTAGGTATGCTAGGATCTCGAGGGCGGGTTTTTAACCGACTTCAAAAAAGGGTTCTCAGTTCGTTTTTTTTAATGTTTGTTACTCATAACTCCGTCATTTATGAACCGATTTAGAAAATTATTTATTTGAATTGAGAGGATATACTTTCAGGTTTGACAAATTTTATGACTTTTGACTGCCCCAGTGGCCCAGTTGGTAGTGAACCTGCCTTCTGCGCTTGGGGGCTTGTGTTTGATTCCGTGATGAACATTTACGTTTGTTCTAATGAAAGCCATACGGTTAAGGAATTCCCTACCGGTGTCCATTAGACAAGCCAAGTCTATTAACATTTTCAAGGGTGGAGTGAAAGATATTTATCTTTCTGAAGTCTAGAACTGTTCGTTTCTGTTGGAAGATAGTTTTGGACATACCTGTTGCTCTTGATTCCTTGTTATTTGCTCTGTCATTGTGAGTGTCGCTTGCTGCCTGTGCATTGTGTGCTCACCTGCTCATATAATATGATTGTCTATGTATATGTTACTGTAGTACATTGACATTTTGTCATAATGCGAAGGTTCTCTAAAGACTTAGATTAGGACTTGGTGAACGGAAAAGTAGTCAAAAAATTTTTCGTTCCCCAAGAGGCTTATAAATTAGTTTTTCGTCCCTCCATTTCGGATAGAATATTTTTGCTTTTCGATATCTGAGTGCAAAAGCCGTTTTTATCCGCTAGAGGATAAAGTAAATTAAATTCAGAACATCGTGTGCACTAAGTTTGTGAATTCAAAGCATCATTAAACCTATACTTGTACCTCCATGGTGCAGTTTCCCCTTCAGTACTTACAACCTGGATTTCTGTCATCTCGTTTGCAGGTTTGTGTGGCTCATACCAACTCGAATAGAAGACAAATCCAAACTATCTACCTAGGTATATATTATTTAAAAATGAACCCCTATTTCTCCTGGTCACGCTATAACTTGAGAACGGCTGGACCGATTTCATTCATCTGTTTTAAATGTTTTCTAATACTTCGTAGAAGGTTCCTGCATTTTAAAACAGCTGGACTGATTTGTATTACATTTTGTGTTGACATTTTGGACTGGAGCGTATCATAACAGCCGTGCGAAGTCGGGGCGGGTCGCTAGTATAATATAATGAGCAAAGGTAGACAACCTTCATAACATGTAGACAAGCTATGTACGACCAATGGTCACAGTAGAGTGCAATAGACATACTTTACAAGTGTGTAAACCGACTGTACAAAGCAGCATGAAAGCGACGCGTTATCAGACAAAACCTCAACAGCGAAATTGCTCCATAATTCACATGTTAACTTTTCACCGCAAACCTACTTATAGTTCAACATTAATGACTCAATATACATCAATTCCATCGCGTTTCAGATTCTTTCGTCGGCAAAAAGTATGACGGCGTCTCCATTACGCCAGTTAGTCAATTTAAATGCAGTTTAACACAATTAAAATCAATTTGACGAGTGCGGTGTAGTGTAGGTAGGGTACAAATGGCGCCATCTGTTGTTGAGTAGCGGTACTGGAGCAACAATGGCGGCTATGGGGAGCTTTTCTTTTTCATGTTTATTGTCTTACAATTTTCTTTTGATTCGTTATAATTTTTATAATGGTTAGAAGTAATGGTAAAAATAATAATCACTTTTAAAGCAAAGTCTGGACATCTGGTTTTTAATTGGTTCTCGTCAAATCCTTTGTTCCCTAGTTATAACAAAAAAAACTTATTATCTGTTAAAAATATATTTATTTATTTTACCATGCCATTACAAAACGCAACACCTAGGTACTTAGATCATATTTTTGTCAACTAGAAACTAAAAGATTTATAAATCTCGAGATAATGTTTAGTTGCTAGATTATTTACTTTCAATATTAATTCAATGTAAGTACCGAGCGATGTACCAAACAAGTATATATTATGTAGTAGGCACCTTACCTACAGGTAGGTACCTACCATTACTTACCTACAGGTAGGTACCTACCATTACTTACCTACAGGTAGGTACCTACCATTACTTACCTACAGGTAGGTACCTACCATTACTAGGTACACTTGAAAACCATTCTGATGTAATGAAATAACCATTGTCACTTCATAAATTATTATTGAGTGCTTTTATATAAATTAACTTTACTATGAGTAAGTACATTAAGTTTATAATGTAACTAGCTTTGCCCTGCGGGTTTGTGTTTGGGTGCTTCATCATCACTTGAGACCTGGGGCCTTACCCCTAGCTCGAAAAGTTGACTTGCATAGGTGTTATTTGTCTAAACGGTACCATCAACTACGATAAGCGGTAGTTATTTGATAGCCGCCAAGCTTGCAATTTTCACGCACACACGCATAGTAAAACGGATTTTCGTTCATTCAAGTCAGACGCTTTTAAACGATGAAGCTTAAATAAGTTGGTTAATTTTAGGTACCTATCAGGTACCTACTAAAAGTTGGCTCGCAAAAGTGAAGCTAGGGGTAAGGCCCCTGCACGCCGTGATTTTTATACTATGTTTAAAAAAAACTGTTGTAATGTCCGGGTTCTAGGCTCTAAAATCCGGGGTTTTCACGGGTCTTGTTCTGGTTACCAAATTTAAGAGATGGCAACCCTATGTATATTATAAATGTATGTTTATTCGATTATAGAGTTTTAGTATGTAAGTATTTTTATCGTGAATACTGTAAGTATGTGATTGTAAAAGGAGTTCATATCATATATGGTATGTATTTTAAGAATTTGTAATATGTTCACTGCTGGCGTATCTCAATAAATAAATAAATATACCTTATATACAAAAAATATGTGGTAAATGGAGGATGGAAGTTTGTATGGAAGTTCGTCATATCTAAGTTAGAGACGTACAAGTTAGTTTATAACTAACGTTTAGTCGTATCATCGTTTTTTGGAATCTCATCTTCTACGAGGGTTAAATAACGGATCAAAAGTTTTACGTAATTGAAGTGTCAGACGCATAGCCACACACACACAGTCTACACCACTGGGTCTAAAGCTGAGATCATACAAACAGATATGGTAAGGAGGCGTGGCGGGTGTGAATTCAATTCATTTAATTTGCCAATATTTATAATATAACAAAATTAACCTAGCTTTATAACATAACTAATATTAAGACTCGATCAACAGTATAAGTACTATTCTGTAGGGATCTCGTTAGCAGTTCTAGGAAGATCTGTGACACAGCTGCGTATAGAACCGGCGACTTGTCCCATTACAACCTCTTCGCAAGGACAAAAAAATCTATAGAAACAAAGACGAATGCAGAAGATATTCCTTCATATCGTGTAGCACTACAGCTGTTCACCTTATTCCTTTTATATCATTTAGACTCCATTTACAATAACCCCTGGAACTATGAAGATAAGTTGGTAGACATGAGACAGCCGCCCCAACATGGCGTCCGACGGCCACTCCTTCACGCGAGGGTACACTAGGATAGGTCTAGGATGGTGACATCTTATAAACACCAACATTATTAACATTCCTTCTTAATATTTAAATGTTTCACAAATGTAAGTACTATGTAATACAAGTGGTAAGGCTGCCATTCAGCTATTCCCCCATATGTTGGCGCGCTGTCATTTTTCCCGTTATAGTTTAGGTATTAGGTCACATATCTACTACCTAGTATTAGATATATCGATTGCTAAACTTTACATTTGCAAACCGTTTAAAAAAGAAATGATAACAAATAATGATAACAAGAAATCTTTTTTTTATTTTAAGTGCCTTTATTAACTAAATAAAATACAAGCGATAAGTCCATTTCAAAATTCCAAATTTGGAAAAAGTTATATGTATTTTGCGCACATGAATATTCGTACTTAATTTGTTCACAGATCTTTAAGGACGTATATTTCAATGAGTACAGGAGATCAATATCATCAGCCAGAAGACGTCCACTCACCACTGCTGAACACATACCTCCCCTTAGAACACCACACTGAACGACATCCTGCCATCTGCAACTGGATGCCCGCGACATGGAGTGCAGGAGTTTCAGGCGATACATATCAAAAATATAGCGAAAAAAATATCGGCTGCTCCGTAGAAAACGGTTGACAAAATGTATGGTATCTTTCCCGCGATTTCAGGGTTAGTCCCATAGAAAAAAGTTGTTCATAATTATGAGCACAATGACCTCCTTTCGGCATAGCACAGTCTATATGCGTAACATGTATACCTACAGATAACTTACCGAATGCGCACCAGCAGATGGATCGTCATAAGTTCAGTTCAGCTGTTCAGTCGTGGAAACTAACAGACCGGTTGTCGGAGAGACAAGTTCCTTCTGAGTTCAGTAGATGTGTAGTGTGGTGTCCAGGTCGCAGGCTGGTCCCGGCACGTCGGACCCAGTGTTAGAACATGTAATTTCCCCGGGAAGGTATCGCGTGTAGCATCTAATCACGGTAGCCGAGATAATAAAGGCCCGTTCCTCGAAAAGGTTTCTAATTATTGAGTACGAATATGCCGCGGGCGGCGCTTCTCCATTCGACCGGTTCCTTTGGCATTGCTGGAGACGTCAGACTACTGAAATAACTATGTTCTTCTGTCTTTAGTACATCAAAATAGACATTAACAATATCTCCTAGTGTTGTAGTTCAAATTACAGTGCTCTGCGTTGTAGATACTTATTATTTATTCTGTAGTGCGGAGACATATTCAGACCTATCCAGGGAAGGTTTCAACGAGGTTCCAACTGTTTTATTTACTCCGAGTACATGACTTCCTGTACTGCCTGTGCCTCGGAGTACAGCACGTAGAAAATACACCGGAGTTGATGAGCAATATACTCGACATATCGGTGGAGTAGTCAGTTATTAAACCTTATGTTTTCTAGAACACAACCTGGAAATAGAAGACCCTAAAAGAAATCGCGGTAAACCCCAACCACCTCAATGGGAACAGTGAAGAGAGACATAGACGATGGAACTATAGTATATTCCAAAGGCACAGATAACTATGATACAGCTACTCTCAGAATGGCTCATACAGCTGACCTTCCGAAGAAGCTTCCTAGAGCAAGACCAGATACCATGGCGATGGTTCAAAGCCTTGCGAGATGACATGCTGTATTATGTCTTACGATTAGAGTTGATCACATCATAATGATCCAGCCATTTTAACACCGTCGTTAAATTGATTCAAAAATGCCGTGTCGTGTGTTGCCAATGGACACGGTTCCTCCTACCTCAACTTTCGGGAACGACTGAGTGCAACGCAAACGCACTGTTTATATCCACCTATATACATTTATATCTACCGTCCTAAGTAGTTTGTAAGCATTGTTTATAAGTAGCCATGAAGCTTTCAACTTTATTATGTTTTTATTGTTTATTGGACCAAGATTATTTCAACGTAGGATTATTTCGGTAGCATCATTTTATTGCCAAAAAAAGTATGACTTCTTTTAAATTGAGGGACAAAGTTATGGACCTACACGATAATTATGTACCGAATTGAGCAAGGGGAATGAAATTTCTTCGAAGATCGACCCAATTTCGTTCTCAAGTAGCAGAGACGTTCATGTATTTTCTTTTTTTGCTGATTTGTGAAGAAAAACACTGTACTTATATACCATGTATGATGTACTTTTTGCTAAGTCTAGTTGTAGGTAATGTTATTTCCACGAATACATAATGCCTTTATTTACTAAAAAAATACAAGGAAGCAACAACACAACAGTTAGACTGCCCATACACCGTTGAAGGTCTAAAGACAATACTAATGGTCGCGCTCACTATCAGTTGGCAGCGTATCCGAAATTCTAGTGGCTTTACCACGCTGAATGGCAATGCTTATGCGCGAGCCAGATACACGCCATTATTCTGGTCACGCGTCGCATTAACCAGGCGCTCTGAAAGATTTTTGAAAATGAGGTGAGCTCCCGGTCCCAAAGAGCCCAATGTCTCGAACCCAAACGCCTCAAACATGTAACCACTGCCGAGGTTGGCAAATTTGCGCCGCTAGTGCTGCTCTGCCGAATTGTCAGCTGCACAACAATAAAGAATTGTCTGTTGACTCATTTATTGTATCGATTGAATAAAGGTCAAACCCAGCTCCTAATCCGTCATGTTAGGACACGTATATAGCATAAAAAACCAAATGATGTTATAGGTAAGTATGTTGTTGCCCGCGGCGCGGTTCGTCCCGGAGTCGCAGCGGTCACTTGCGCGGAACCTTGATTGACATGCAGTCATCACTCGAGATAACATCACGGAACTGTGTTTGTTCTTATTTTCATCTGAAAGGTTATCAATACCTACACCATTATTTATTGTAATACACAAATTGCGCCCCGCGGTTTCACCCGCGTGGATTACTCCTTATATCATCAACTATCTGCCAGTAAAAGTCCCGTCAAAATCAGTCCAGGCGTTTTGGATTCCATACATACATACGTACCTACACACAACGCCTTTTAATTATATAACAAAGAAGTTTGTTAGAGTAAACAAGACAAACCTCGCTCATGATGACTTGTTAAAACAAACCAAAGCAGCTCAAACTTCCTCCATCCAACTCCATCATCAGACCCTCGTCACCAAGTGTACATAATGTATGAGACTCGTTAAAACAAACCAAATGAGAGTCCACGCTCAACAAATTACTAGTAGCCATTGAAAAGTTTCTCTATACAGTATACACGTTCCAGCTCCATCATCAGATCAGTTATATGATAACAAGTTATTGTATTGTCATCCAGAATCATCATCATCATTTTAGCTATAGGACGTCCACTGCTGGACATATCCTCTCCCATCGATTTCTAAAAGGGCTGGTTGGAAGCGGCCTGCATCCAGCGTTTCCCTGCGGTCTCTTTTAGCTTTTAGATCGTCTGTCCATCTTGTGGGTGGATGTCTTACGCTGCACTTACCGGTCTGTGGTCTCCATTCGAGAACCTTTCGGCCCCATCGGTCGTCTGTTCTGCGTGCTATGTGCCCTGCCCACTGCCACTTCAACTTGCTAATCCGGTGGGCTATGTCAATCCGGAATACATACTTGCAAAATTTTAAATCGACACGACAATGAGAAGTAGGACTCTACCATCACACCAGTGTTATAGATCAGTGTGAAGGTAAGCGGCCGCGACATACACTTCCAAGATTTGTTTACATACTTACTTACAAATGAAGCTAATATAAGCGTGTTAAAAGAAATTATGTGTCAGTCTGTTTGCTTGATATTCGCCGATTATCTTGGAAAAAAAACATTGTTCCGTGGGATATCAGCCGGTCTATTCTGCAAGCTAAGTGAACGCACAAGTGAAGTGATAAGCTAAGTGAATGTGGTTGAGAATTCCTTGGTCCGAATGAAACACCACGTGTATGGGTAGGAATCTGATTTATTAAAATAACTAGACAGAGTATGTGATATCGGCGACCAAACGTTTGCGCGTTTTAAGCTTGGTCAACGCCATCTAGTTAATTTCTTACGAACTAATTATAAACGAAACCGACATATCGCCCACCAAGGACATCTGTTCATGTCCTTAATAAATGTACAAGTGACAACTAATTAATATGAAACATCTA
Source organism: Agriopis leucophaearia (assembly GCA_949125355.1). NCBI lineage: Eukaryota > Metazoa > Arthropoda > Insecta > Lepidoptera > Geometridae > Agriopis > Agriopis leucophaearia. The sequence goes on from OX421289.1 coordinate 8,751,989, forward strand.
AACAATGTACATCTGATACTAGAAATTTAATGCTAAACTTTTAACTATAACTAGTTCTTTACAGGTAGAATACATAATTTTGATAATGGGTGCTTGATTACTGAGCCGTTGCATTTGAGAGTAACGACTCGTGTGTTTTGTCGGTTCCTGGGTGCTTTTAAATTACTAAGTTGGTGAAGTGATTTCCGTGTGGCAGAATAATGAGGTGTTTGGAGTTCTCCTCCAAATTGGCTCTTTCTATACGACCACTTACGCGTAGAATTCCATCATCATCTGTCATGGGGCAAGAAGATTTCAACTTGCTTTTCGACTTCACTTGCCCTGTTCTTTTTATTACTTTAATATCTTCACCAAACTCTTGTTGTTGCACATGTTTTAAGCACACTTTCATAGCTTCTTCTTTCTCTAGATATGTTTGAAATCTTCTCTCTCTCTCTCTCTACTCGTTTGCTTTCCACTTCAAAACTCTTCGACAGTAAGCTATCACTCTCACAAACTTCTGCAATGTTGAATACTTAGACCAAATGGGATCTTCTTGTGCGTTTTCAGTGACAACATGGGATTTGATTGATCGCTGTTCCATGCTCGTGGCTATTGACTTAGGTCTGGAGTAAATTATAGTATCATTCTTTAGCCACGGTGGTCCCTGAGTCCACAATACATTGCCAGTTAGATCTCGAGCTCCTAATCCTCTTGATGCGATATCTCCAGGATTTTCAGAGGTCTGGACATGAGCCCAGTGATTGTTTTCAAAGCTAGATAGGATGGTCGATACCCTATTTCCAACGAAGGTGGTCCAGCGGCTTGGATGGCTGCTAAGCCACGCCAAGACCACTGTGGAATCCGTCCACAGATGAATGCTACCTTTCGGGATCTTCATGACTACAGCTACCTCTTCTGTCAACTCAGCCAACAACACTGCTCCCATCAACTCTAAACGAGGTACGGATTGCTGCTTAACAGGTGCTACTCTTGTTCGAGATGTGATCAAACTTACTTTAATTTCTCCGTTCTTTATTTTTGTTCGCAGATACACCACCGCAGCGTATGCTGATAATGACGCGTCAGAGAAACCGTGCAGTTCTACAGAATCGTCGCTATCGTAAGTATTGATCCATCTAGGAATACTGAAACTACACGTCTCCGTTAAGTTGTTGCGGTAAGTTTGCCATTCAGTCATCAATTCTGGTGTAAGTTCTTCGTCCCAATCAAGACCTGAGAGCCAAAGCTTTTGGATGAATATTTTTGATGTAACAACGCAAGGTGCTGCCCATCCCAGTGGATCAAAAAACCGCGCAATATCTGATATGACCTTTCTCTTGGTCACTGGAGTTTGTTGTGGCGGAAGATTGACTGAATATTGGAACTCGTCCCGTTCGCGATTCCAACAAATTCCTAGAATTTTCATAATTCCATCTTCCTTTATGTCTTTACTTCCTTCTCCCTGATTACCACTTGCTACCTTATCCTTTCCTTCCTCTGAAATTTCCTCATTTAACTCTTTACAGCTACTCACCCACTTCTGCAGATGGAATCCACCCTTGGTAAGTAACTCTGTCATTTCTTTATGTATAATTTTTCCCTCTTCAACTGTCTGACACCCTGTCATGAGATCATCTACGAAAAAATCATTTTTTGCCTTTTCAGCTACTTCGGGACAACGAGCACCCTCATCAACCACAACCTGCTGCAGAGTCTTCACTGCGAGGTAAGGTGCTGATGCTGTACCAAATGTAACTCGTACTAATTTGTATTCTTCTATTTCAGATGCTGGATTGTCGCGCCATACTACTCTCTGAAAATCAGCGTCTTCAGGAGCCACTTTCACCTGCCTATACATCTTGATGATGTCAGCACAGATGCTTATGGGGTGCATTCTCCACCTCATAATGATATGACGTAACGGCTGTTGCAACGCGGGACCAACCAATAAGTCGTCGTTGAGCGACGGTGAATTAGAGCTCTTCATTGAAGCGTCGAATACAATTCGGACCTTGCTTGTTGTCTTATCGTCGCGTACGACAGCGTGATGGGGTAAATAAACCGCTGTAGATACTTTACAATCCTTTTCTGGTACGCGTTCTACATGGCCAAGGTCAATGTATTCGTGAAATACCTCGGAATAACGCATCGCAAGATCCCTGTTTTTCTTGAATTTATTTTCTAGCATCAGGAATCTCTTGATTGCAAGCTCTCTACTGTTCCCGTATTGACATTGCGGATCTTCATCGCGGAAAGGAAGCTTGACAACATAGCTACCGTCTTTATCATGGTAGGTAGTTTGTGAATAAATCTCTTCACACCGCAATTCATCTTCTGAAAGAGTCTTCTTCTGAACTCCGGGAATGACAGTCTCTATTTCCCAAAACTTCTTTAGAAGTTCATTGTCATCAGCTTGATTTTGTGAACTGATAGAAACATGATGACAATTGACGGTGTCACTAGTTGAGGAAACACTTCCTGATAAAATCCAGCCAAAAGCTGTATTCTGAGCGACTGGTAGCCCTGGCGGACCTTGAATTAAACCTTCCTTTAAAACTTGGCCATAAGCTTCAGCACCAAGCAAAATGTTGATTTTGTTTGGTGTGTGATATTCTGGGTCAGCTAGGCTAACTACTTCTAGCTCAGGCCAGTCACAAGGAACAACCTTTGCCGATGGCAAAAGTGATGTTATATTGTTGAGTACATACGCATGTACTTGAACACTAAAGTTGCGATCTAGGCGTGAGTGAATAGTCACCGTGACTATGTAATCTGAAGCTAAAGAGCCTTTCTCACCACCTATACCCGATATTATTGACTTGATTGACTTCTTCTTAAGCCCAAGGAGTTGCACTGCTGATTCTGTTATGAATGATGCTTGGGACCCTTGGTCCATTAACACTCTCAGCAGTTGTGTTGAGCCATGCATTGTCTGTGCTTCGACAAGTGCCGTGGCTAACAAGACTTGCGTCCCTACTGATGACTCCTTTGAAAAATGTGACGTTACGTTTAACGTTGATTGTCGGCCTTCTGATAACGTTGCTTGATTATTAGACACTGATGATTTTACGTTGGCAGATTCAATGGCAGTGTCTATTACTGCTGATGCAGACTTTGGGTGAAGCAACGAATGATGACGTCTCTTGCAAATATGACAGGATGTGCTCTGGCGGCAATGTCTGACGGAGTGGTTTGATCCTAAACAATTGAAACATAGACCCTTGTTCTGAACAAAACTCTGGCGCGAATCGTGACTCTCCTTTGCAAAAAGCTTACAATATGCAATCTTATGATACTCATTACAAAATGAACATGAATTGGTTACATTAGCATTGTTGCCATTTTTGACAACATGATGCACATGGTGCCGAGAAGACGATGGTTTGGTAATGAATGCTTTGGGTTTGGTGGATTTAGACTCATTCAAAAACTCGAGTGCTCTGAACCGTGCCTCCAGAAAATCTTCGAATTGTGCGAGTGTGGGTATTTCATCATTAGTACTTGTTTGCATTTCCCACAGTTTACGTGATTCTTCATCTAATTTAGCGCTTACTATGTAAATGATGATGACATCCCAGGAAGTCACATCAATTCCTAGATTTTTGAGGCCATTGAGACACTCCATAGTGGTGTCCAACAAACCCTTTATGCCATCTGAGGTCTCTAACACATTAGTTTGACTCAGAAACCGTTTTAACAAAGAATTTGATAAAAACCTTTTGTTATTATATCTAACAACAATTAATTCCCAACATTCCTTATAATTGGTTGATGTGATAGGGATGTGGCGAACAAGTTGCTCGGCCTCACCGGTTAACAAACCTTTCAAGTAGTGCATCTTCTGCACATCATCCAATGTGTTGTTGTTGTGGATTAATGAACTAAACAAATCTTTAAAAGTGGGCCATTCTGAATATACACCAGAAAATTTTGGAATCTGTATTTTTGGCAGTTTGACACTACTGACACGCTTGACTGATTGATCAACTACAAGCTGCACAGACTTTAACCTATCTAAAACATCGATTAAATCACTCTTATGCTTTAGATACAGTTCCTCAGATAATTCATAAACATTGTCCGTGAAATACGGATCTGTTTCATGCAAAGCCGCTTGAATTATAGACGTGTGCGTAGACATAAAGCCATTCCATATAGTTTCTAATTGATCCAATCTGGCTTGTACATAAGAACGTGTGATGCGTTCTTTGGGTGACTTTCTATAATTTATTATTGCCCTCTCTATGATTGTTTTTTTATTTAATTGTAATCTATACATCTGATCCATTTTGATTAAAAAATACAAAAGCTTTACAAATAATTTTTAGGACGAAATTTACTAAGTCTATGGAACCTTGTCACAATTATATTTTTACGATAAGAATTTGCTAAGTCTCGGATTGATACAGAAAATTTTACAAGTGTGTGGAACCTTGTCGAAGTGAAAAATTCTCAAATCGGCCGTAGGTTCCCCGTTTCTACCACTTATTTCTAAATTATTCTAAGTCCTAAACTAGCATGCAAATATTTAAAGTCCCTAAATTCTGTCACTGTCAAATTCACTTAACACTTTACTCTTGAATGAACGATCACTTTGAATGAATTAAATTGTACTCACGATTTCCTTGCACTTTACTTTGATTCCGATTGCAGCGCCCTCAAGCGCCAATCTCGTTCACTTCTGTTTAACTCCGATCGAAGCGCCCCCTGGCGCCAACCCCAGTTCTGCTCCAACTTGAGTCGATTTCCGGTTGATTTCTTGCCCCGCCGTTGAGTTGTTCCCCCACTGCCGCCCTTGGGTGGCCAGTAGTTGAACCACTTTTGCTGTTGACTTCCAACTATTGCCTCCGGTGTAAGAGGCTGGAAATCCTCCGGCGTGCACTACTTTAGCGCCTGCTATAAGTGCCGGTAATCTCCTCCAAAAAGACCGTCACGTGTACCACAGATCCTGCTGGATCCGGCTCGAATATGGTTGAGAATTCCTTGGTCCGAATGAAACACCACGTGTATGGGTAGGAATCTGATTTATTAAAATAACTAGACAGAGTATGTGATATCGGCGACCAAACGTTTGCGCGTTTTAAGCTTGGTCAACGCCATCTAGTTAATTTCTTACGAACTAATTATAAACGAAACCGACAGAATGTATTTGTTCTTGCCTATTTCTCCAGATAAATGTCAAAATATCGAATCATAAGGGTAAGGGTCTACACACACAAGTGGGTTCACAAGGGTGATCACTCGACATTTTGACAATTCTCTACAGTAATGGACAAGAAAAATACACGTTCACTTAGCTTATCACTTCACTTGCTCGTTCACTTAGCTTGCAGAATAGACCGACAGGTAAAAACGCGGGACGGTATTACAAATGAAATATTTATTTCCATAGTGGCGGTATCTGCTTACCATCAGACAGCCCGTCTGCTTGTTTGCAACCTATGTTATAAATATAATTATGTATATATATTTATCACTAGCCTAAAATATAATATGTAAACCTAATCGAAGCTCACGACATGACGCAAGCACCTTCAGGCGAAACTCTCCACAAAAAACAGAAAGTATCAGAAGCCGAAACTGTGCAGGTCTCCCAGCACCTCGATAGATTAATTCGATAAATGTACGCTGTAACCTGTCATTAGTGGGGTTTATCGTGCGCCTATCTGTATGGCTGCGGTGGACGACATGTGAACCTACTTGGGGATACTATCATACTACTTGGGCTAGCTGGGAGGATATGATGCAGGCAGATGAACTAAAACCTTGACATCATCATCATCATTTCAGCCATAAGACGTCCACTGATGGATACAGACCTCCCCCATCGATTTCCAAAAGGTCCGGTTGGAAGCGGCCTGCATCCAGCGTTTTCCTGCGGTCTCTTTTAGATCGTCTTTCCATCTTGTGGGTGGATGTCCTAATCTGCGCTTACCGGTCCGTGGTTTCCTTTCGAAATCCTTTCGGCCTCATCGGCCATCTGTTCTGCGTGCTATGTGCCCTGCCCACTGCCACTTCAACTTGCTAATCCGGTGGGCTATGTCGATAACTTTCATTCGTCTCCGGATCTCCTCATCTCTGATTCGATCTCATAGAGAAACCCCCAGCATAGTCCTCTGCATAAAACTTTGACATAGCTGCAGATAAATCCGCAGTATTATTGCTGTGTACTGCCCTTTTTTTGATACAATGACTGTATTGGTGTGTGAAACTAGCAGTTGTGTGCACTTTAGCTTTTACCTATAAATGGTATACAGACATCATGATGACTATCACCACAAAATAAAACACAAATTTCGTCGCACCATACACTACCTACAGCGACAACTCAAATGTATTATCTTTTTTCTCTTATATCATATTTTGGGTGGCTCCGTACCGGTAAGTGTCAGGTGAAGAATAAATATGAAAAACTAATAAGACACACTTGATGCATTACAGCGTAGATCTGTCAGAATTGTCGACGATCCCAAGCTCACTGAACACCTAGAGCCGCTCAGCATGCGCAGAGACGTTGGTTCTCTTTGTAAGTATCTTTTATCGCATATACAACGGGGAATGTTCTGAAGAATTATTCGATCTGATGCCGGCATCGCGGTTTTATCATCGCACCAGCCGCCACCGCCTGAGAGTTATCACTCGACTCCACTTATCATATTGCCTCTTTACTTTCAATTTTTTAACTTTTTTTTTGTTAATACGCCTTAACATTAGGTAAGTACATAGTATTCTATGAAAATTTCAACTATCTATTACGGTTCGAAAGATACAGCCCTTAAAAGGTAGAACAGACAGACGGAAAGACAGACGGACAGACGAGACAACGTAGGTTAGTAATATGGTCCCGCTTAAACCCTAAAAACTAACCAACGAACACTTTCGCATCTATATTATTCTAATAATATTTGAAACTGTCGAGTCTGTTCTCATCTGCGCCAACGCAAGTAACTCCTTTGTGAATATTTTTTAGTTTTTGGCCGACGAATTAGAAAAGCGATGTGGAGGATTTATTGTTTCATTCGGGATCAGTTTTGATTTTAAGTAATAAATCAACTACCTTCATTTTCGTCTGGAATCTGAATCTGGAAGAATTTATGAAACGGGTATAAAAACTAGAACAGATTAAAACGCCGCAAATAATTTCTTGCGCTTTTATATAATTATACTCTATCTATAGTATAAAAAGGCAAGTTGTTTTATAGTTTACTCGACTTCCTTGTTCCCTGAGTGGTATAATCTGGACGTTTTCAAAACCGGAGTGAATAGTATGGGTCCAAGTCTGCGTGCTTCGTCTTCGACCACATCGCCGCCTAACTGCTGTGTCTTTGGAGAATATATAAGCCCACGTTTGACTACCAACCACAGTGGTTGGGGAGTTGGTAATCAAACTTGGACTTATTCGTGATAAAAATAATTATAAAAAACTATGTAAAATGTAGGTACGTAAATATGTATGTACCTATAAATATCTCCATTAATTTACACAAATACAGAACTGATCCAAAGTAGATGCGGTATACAGCAAGATGAAAGTCTATACCCAGCAGTATAGGCCTCCCCCTTCTACCTCCACACTGAACGACATCCTGCCATCTGCATCCACTGGATGCCCGCGACTCTCACGATGTCGTCGATCCATCTAGTGGGAGGCCTACCTACGCTGCGTCTTCCGGTGCACGATCTCCACTCAAAAACCTTTCTTCCCCATTGGTTATCAGATCTTTGAGCGATGGGGGCTGCTTATTGCCACTACAACTTGCAAATTTTCATAGTTTTTAGTTTGGTTTTTCGGCAAATATCCACGTTCCAGATTATATCGCGCAAAGAAACTCCGAGCATAGCTCTCTCCATTGTCCGTTGTGTGACTAAGTTTTTTTTAAATGGCCAACAGTTAAGTTACTTAGTCAGTGTGTCGTTTATTTCCACTAGTCCTGAGTTTTTCTGCTACCAGGAAAACACTACTTACTTACTAGTTGGAAAACATCCATTAGTCCGGTACAGTTCAGTTGTTGCCGTAAATAGGGCTGTGCCAGCGGTGCTCAGGCACAGGGCGCACACTCTGGAGGGGCGCAGAAATGACCACACCAGGACCAAGTTTTGTTTTCAAGGGCGCATTTTTAGAAGCTCGCACAGGGCGCATAAAAAGCTAGTTACGGCACTGGCTACACATATTTTAGAACGTTACCAGTTCATATCCCGGCGCGGCAACGCACTCACTCGTCACATAATACCATGTTCAAACTCTTTATGGCCAGTAATTGAACTGAATGATGATGAGAAGTAGGTACTTGTCCTATAATATTCATTGATGTATCAGCTGTAAGTATTGCCAGTTTATTTTTAAGATATGTTTTAAAGAGTTGCTAAAAGATATTATTTATGTAGAAACGGTAGCTCCTTCTCCTGTGTAATTACAAATTTTCAAAATTATTATAATCGTGACTTACAAAAATACCGTACAATAAGTACGACTGTACTGGTCGCAAAACAATCATTCATTTGTATTCCAGAGTACCACTATATGAGAACTGCAACTTGAGCTCTTCATTTGATTAATTGGGTAAAATTGAATCCTTTATAAATCTTTTTACTAAAAGTAAAAGGTAAAATAATTAAAATTGATATAATTAATGCAATAACTCCTCCTAATTTGATTTATTTCAAATTGGATTGCAATTTGCGGCGTAAAAATATATTAAAAATATATAAATATTGAAAAATATGCAACTTCAGTTACTCGGATGTCATAATAATGTCATCTAAGTAACACAATTTTCCAGATATTTTTATTGAAAAGTCAAACTACTACAAATAAATACAACAACAGACAGTAAAACACAATCCACACTATATATATACGTTTGTTTTATGTTAGTGATCTCTACTTAGGTACATCAGCCACATTGTAGTGGAAATTATTTAATTATCTGCGACCTGCGGTTTCACCTGTGTGCGGAGGGTTCCCGCAGGAACCGTACCTTTTTTCGGAATAAACAGTAACCGATATTATTTTGCTGCCATCTAACAATCTCTAGAAAAAAAACCACTTCAGTCATAGGACTGCACGTCAGAAGTGAAAACTTAAGTAGTAGTTCACCTATTCTACAAGAGATGGCGCTGTTTTAAAATACACGGTACAACGTTGGTTGACGCTGACGCGTGTTCCATGATAAAAAAGTTTTCACTTAAAAAATTACAGCAATCCATTCCTGCGTGAAAGAGAAACAAATAAACCAACAAACAAACTCACTTTTGCGATTATATATTAGGATTTACTATTAGTATGACAGTGCGCAGTTTATAGTTTACCTTACAATATACTTTTAGATTTTCACACTTTAAAGTCTGTTATCTGTTTTGCTGCCCCTCCTTTCCAACTGCCGACAGCCTGCGGCCATACTCCGAACGAAGCATTTTTTATAAAAAAAATATCTTCACCGCTCTGGTTTTAGATTCAGATATTTTATGTTTACTATTTTTTTCTTCCGAAAATCTTTTGAGAGAAATTGAGGTTACTTTGTCGGATCAATAAAGGCTGCGATGGTTTCAATGTACGCCAGTAACAGACGTTACATTATTATAATATAGATACGTATAAGATAAGGTACCATATCTGTCAATGATGATGAAAAGAAAAGTAGGTAGGAACGTATGATAACTACCCCCCTCCTCTCTCAATGAAGGAAGTATTATCTATGCATTGATGCACAGATTGCAGGGTTCATAGCCTGTGTGTTAATAAATAAATAATTATATTAAATATCTGGGACATTTTTGCACACATGGTCATCTGACCCCAAGTTAAGCAAAGCTTGTAATATGGCTGCCAGAGACTGATATATATACATATATATTTTTAAATACATACTTAAATAGATATTTACACCCAGACATAGAACAAACACAAATGTTCATCACATAAATGTTTGTGGTGGGAATGGTGGGAATCATGATGGGAACATGAACATGATGGGAATCGAACCCACGCCTCCAAGCAAAGAAGGTAGGTTCACTACCAAAAGCCAAAGGGGCCGTCAAGTTAATGCTTTGGAAGGTCTGCACAGTTTAGGAATAAAGTACGCTAAAGTTGTACATTCACGAAGATCCCTGACATTTATGTAACATCATGTTTATTGACATTATGATCTTGAACTCAGAATGTCAGAGCAATCCATCAATATGCATACCTTCTGCATGGAACCCTCCCACTCAAACATTACATTACATACTTTTAGATATATGTAAGTCTCGCGGAGAGGTTACATTGTGTTTTTCTTATTATTCATTACTAGCTGTACCCGCGACTTCGTCCGCGATTTCTTCAGAAATAAATAGCCTATGTCCGTCCTCATGATACATAATAGGTCGGGGAAAAAGTCTTTTCGTATTTTGTATGTATAAAGTTGTAGTAAAATCTCATCGGTTGTACTGTTTGTATCTGGCTGGTTTTGATATCATTAAAAATATGACATTTTAAAAAAGGAATACAAAAAGTAAAAAGCAATTTCCCGCCATTTTTCAATTGTTTTTTTGTTCGATAAAATGAGTGAATCTAACGAAGAAATTCGATATATTTTGAAGTTTTATTACAATAAGGGGAAAAATGCGACACAAGCCGCGAATAAAATGTATGACGTTTATGGACCTACTGCAGTGTCATCAAGAGTAGCACAATGTTGGTTCAAGCGTTTTCAGTCCGGGAATTTTAATGTCAAAGATGCAGCTCGCTCTGGTCGCCCTGTTACGGATAAAGTCGATGCCATTTTTGAAAAAGTGGAGCAAGATCGGCATATTAGTAGTTACGACGTAGCTGAAGAACTGAGGATCGACCACAAAACAGTTTTGACCCATTTGAAAAAGTCTGGGTATACAAAAGAAACTCGATATTTGGGTGCCACACCAGCTCACTGAAAGAAACCAAATGAATCGTGTAGTTATTTGCGATTCTCTGTTGAAACGTAACGAAACCGAACCGTTTTTGAAAAGATTGATCACTGGTGATGAAAAATGGATCACCTACGACAAGAATGAGCGCAAACGATCATGGACAAAGGGCAGTGAAGCACCACAGACTGTAGCGAAACCCGGATTAACACGTAATAAGGTGATGCTGTGTGTATGGCGGTATTGGAAGGGCATCGTTCATTATAAGCTTTTACCGCCGGGCAAAACCATCGATTCGGATCTCTACTGCCAACAGCTGATGAGACTCAAACAAGAAATTAAGAAAAAACGGCCGGAATTGATCAACAGAAAGGGCGTGGTCTTTCATCATGATAACGCCAGACCGCACACATCTTTGGCCACTCAGCAACAATTGAGAGAGCTTGGTTGGGAAGTGTTAATGCATCCACCATATAGCCCTGACCTTGCACCCTCAGATTTCCACCTGTTTCGGTCTCTTCAGAATTCTTTGGGTAGTGTTAGATTAACATCCAGAGAGGACTGTCAAAACTACTTGTTGCATTTTTTTGATCAGAAGTCCCAAAATTTCTACAGCAACGGGATCATGTCGCTACCTAAAAGATGGCAACAAGTTATCGAACAAAATGGCACATATATATTATAATTAAATGTAATAAAACTCCCCGGTTCACTCCCCAGCAGCTGCAGCAGAGAATGCCGCTTGCATGAAGCGGCTGAAGTATGCAGCTATGGTGCCACGGTACATTTTTGTACCCATTGCCGTGGAGACCATGGGCAGTTGGGCCACTGAAGCCAGAAGCTTCATTGGTGAGTTGGGGCGCAGGTTGAGGGAGAAAAATAATGACCCTCGCTCCGGCTCGTACCTTGTGCAAAGGTTGGCCATAGCCATTCAGCGCGGCAATGCTGCTAGTGTTATGGGCACCTTCGCACAGGGTACAGTTAGGGGCGGGTTATTCGATTAAAAATATTTTATTTTTGTTTGTAATTTAAATTTTTGTTACAATATTGTCAAAATAATTAGGTTTAGTTGTATTTTATACCTAAAAGAAAACAAATATTAATTAATCATATTAGTAAATAAAACTTGAAAAAAATATGTCTTGAATTTGTTTATAAAATACGAAGAAACTTTTTCCCCGACCTTATACTATTACTTCGCAAAATTTTATCGAGATCGGTCAAGCCGTTTAGCCGTGATTATATAGCAAACAGACAGACGGACAGAGTTACTCTCGCATATATAATATTAGTGTGGATTTACTTAGGTATATAAAAGGGGATGTGTATATGTATGTATGTTCCATATGGACTCCAAAACGGCTGTACCAATATTGATGAAATTGTCAGGTCAGTCAGATTAGCCCAGTGAGTAATTCTATGAAGATATCAACATTATTTTAGTTTCTTAATATTTTCTCTACAAAAATCAAGATCAAGAATTGAAGTATATAAAGGGAGTTATAAAACCTTTCGGCTTTACAACGTCCTTGAAGTCTATAAATTACATATTACATCATAGAAAAAAAAGTAATTGTCATCTAAGAAGATTGCTTCAAGGAAGCGTCTAAACATATCAACAACACCTGACAACTATAAACACAACATGGCAATATAGTTCCGCTGTTTGCCGCGGAGCGGGGGTGGGGGGGGGGGGACTTCAAACATGAAAAGCATTCTACTTGTGATTTTCCAGCGTTCCTTCATTTTCGAAGTTATAAAGTAGGTATCCTTTACCTAACGCTGAAGTTGGAGTCAAATGAATGCGCCCCGTGGGTAGGTAGGTATCTATGTATGAGTGTGTCCGTTACTCATCCTTCAAGGAATCCTAACACTAGATCAATAGATACCAAAACTTAATTACGAGTTACCGCACGTTATTATACCGTAATAACACGTTACATTTATTGGGAAAAAACTTAATTTATTGGCGTCCGACGTGAGCCTGATTGATCGGTGATGAACCACGGACAGGGGAGGGGTAGAGACAATGTTTATATTGACTCCACTTTAAACAAGAAAAGAGAAGTAAATAGAACAGAAATGAGAAGGAAAATCTGTCGCCAGGCATTGTGACAGAACCTTGATTGAACACACAGACATATAATACAGAAGGTGATTGAACATTCTTATTTATGTCAACCCGTCGAACTCCGCGTCACAATTTCTATGTACGTACACAGTTGCTATGGGTTTATATGGTGCAAGTGGCTACAACAAATTTCTTACAGAAACGCCTTAACAGCTGTTCTATTTTAAACAAAACAAAATATTTTCTGTGATTTTAAAACATTTTTTTACGAATTTCAAAGTTTGTTCCGCTTGCGAGAATTATGGCATGTGCATGTGCATTTGCCAGTGCCAAGTATAGAAATATTTTCAAGTTTTATAAAATATCATCAAACAAGTCAGAGTCAAGCAAACCCAAGCCATGCCCTATTAAATTGGTGGAGAGTTGGAGACTACTAGCGGTTTCTACGGAGTTATGGAAATCAAATCAAATAAAACTATTTATGTCTAAAACATCACGAAAATGCATGTTTCACCTCGTTGTATCACTTGCCAACAATCAAAAAAATTGCACTCATTCTATAAAAAATAATACAATGCGACGACTTTTTTTACGTTGGTGCCAAAACCACAGTGACAAGTCAACCAGCTGATATGACAGGATTTTTAGTTCTATAGGATTATCGTGTTACGTGCACATGCGCCAAGACTTGAATGCCCAAAAAACCCACGCACAATGACGCGATAACAATTATCGATTGTGAATACGTCATTAAGATTCTTAGAATCACAAATGAGCTGGGTACCATCCAGGCAAGCGCAGGCGGACAGGCTGGCTTCGTTCTTAGAATCACAAATGAGCTGGGTACCATCCAGGCAAGCGCAGGCGGGCAGGCTGGCTTCGTAGCACCGTATTACAATTTCACAATGTGGAAACAATATTTGTTTTAGAACCTTCTTGAGAGTAGCTGGAAGATCTAAAAGGGAAACTGTAGACAGTATAACAATTTCATTAAATTTTTCTGGGAATTATTTACAAAAATCTCATATGCATCTCCATAGTTTTCCCAATAAATATTTTAATTGATCCCGGTTTCCTCGATTGTTATTTTTTGATGGCAACACAACACAGTGCACCGCTTGATACGTATATCGCCGGCGGTATCCGTCCTGATAACGACAGATACCTACCAACTGGTACTTCATTATGTAAAACTGATCTATATTCACACTCATAAGATGAGAATCGTTCCCTGTCATGCTCCTCCTTTCAACAAGGATTTAAAGATTTGACATCTGTCAGTCTACTGTTTCTTTGTTAAGAAAATCGTAAAATTGCCTTCATTTCATTGTTACAATCACAGAAAAATTCTCACTTCAGTGGTTACAATAAATATTATGTACTGAAAAAAGTTAAGCAATTGTGCAGTTCAAACTATGAAAAAATAAATGTTAAATTTTGATGAAATGTCAAATGTAATTTATTCAATTATTGACCCTACAAGAGATCAAATATATTTCTTCTAGAATGACGTGCTCCGTCCTCGAATACACCGCCGCTTACCATCAAGCGGGTTAGTGGTCTAACGTTACGAGTAATCTAATGTTGCGTCGTAGATTATGTACTTATCAGGGATACTTACCAGATATTTCGCTAGAAAATCCTTAATTGTTTTTTTTATAGAACTAAAATAGTATAGAATTTTATAACTTAACGTTGAATTTGTATCATATATGGACATTGTCCACCAAACCATCACCATTTACCAAGTTTTTCATACATATACTTTGTTTCACGACTGTTTTTTTAATGCCATAGGTGATAAACAAGCAGACGGGCCGCCTGATGGTAAGCGGTCACCGTAGCCTATGGATACCTGCAACACCATAGTTATCACAGATACGTTGCCAAGACGCTATTAACAGCCCTTTTGAAAAACCGCATATCAAAGTTACTCGGAAATGCAACAGAACTTATCACAAAATCACAAAAACGACTTGACCTAGGAAGCTAAAGTTTGGAAATTTATTTTAATAGGGTGTAAAAGTTCCCTGGAACGATATTGCGAAATGGAATTAAAAGAAGGAAAAAGTCAACAAAGTCGCGGGCAACAGCTAAATAAATAATAATAATAATAAATATCTGGGACATTATTGCACACATGGTCATCTGACCCCAAACTAAGCAAAGCTTGTAATATGGCTGCCAGAGACTGATATACATACATATATATTTTTAAATACATACTTAAATAGATATTAACACCCAGACATAGAACAAACACAAATGTTCATCACACAAATGTTTGTCCTAGATGGGAATCGAACCCACGCCCCCAAGCACAGAAAGTAGGATCACTACCAACTGAGCCACCGAGGCAGTCAATAAAATCTTATGGTTAATTTCACTTATCTATTACTGCATGTTTGGACGCGTGTGAATTCAGATCCGCGAGTTAGTGAGGAACCAATAAAGAAATATATAGGACACTCACAGTTGTTATATTGTACCTACTAGTAGTACTAGTGTACCTACCAGGTCCTAACTTCTTACCAAACTTAGATTTCCCACTCACGTTTCAAAAACAAAGACAAAGTGCGGATGAAGGAAAGTAAGAACAAATAAAACGTAGCTCGGTAATGTAGGTAGGTAATGGTGGACTCACACGCAACGTACCGCGACACGCGAGCCACGGCCGGTGGGGGGTGAGGGGGTCAGGGAGCGGGAGGACTTTGCCTCTTTCTCTCTTTGCTTTTATTTGTGAAATACCTACCAAATATGACTTCCTAAAACTTATATATTTTATTAAAAAAACACTTAGAACATCATAAAAAGGCGATAATATAAGTTGACTAAATTAAAGTTATTCTCATTTATACAAACCAAAAAATATTATGTTATCTACTTTTACGTCAACTATATAAATGATTGAAATCAAATTTTGTGAGCAGTTTGTGTGAACTGTTCAGGCTACAGGTAAAAATATCTGTACCTTCTGTGACCAGCAAAATCACGCGACCACAAACCGTATCTCAGCACGTTAAAGTTCGCGTCCACGTGATTATGTAAACTGCACCTATTCTGGCCCATATTTAGAGTTGGGCGTAAGGCCCCAGATTGAGCAATGTCAAAGCGCGTGACACCATCAAGACAAACATAAGCGTTTGTTATAAAACTTGAAGGCTTGGAGACTTGGAGGCCCCATTACATCTATCTTAGCTGAGTGGATGGTTCTATTATCAGATATGTTAGAGTGGAAGGAGGCCTCCGTCCTCATCTGTTAGCCAGGATTCTGTCGTACGAAACAACTAAAATTATCTGCCAAAATGCTGACCTGTGGCCTTAGTCAAGCACTTGCGAAAAAGTTATCGTTATGTAAACGACAGCAAAATGTATGAAAAAAATCAGTTTCCTTTCACGTCCAATAGAGGCGCTGTTCTATTTTTCATACATTTTGCTATATTTTACGTAACGATAACTTTTTCGCAAGTGCTCGTACTAAGGCCACTGTTCCATACAAATTGTCAAGTATCAATGACCGTGTTCTACAGAACAGGAGATATATTTTTCGCGATTTCAGTGTTGTCTGAAATTAGAGATCGCTTTAACTATCGATAGGCTTTCATTGCCTCATGCTATAAATGATCTCTTATTAGTTTCAGTGTGAATATATTAAACACTACCTGCACCCCGCGTTTTCATTCGCGTGAATTATTTCTTATAACATCAGCTATCCACCAGTAAAAGTCCCGTCAAAATCGGTCCAGCAGTTTTAGAGTTCATAAGGAACGGACATACACACATCGATTTTACATAGAATGTATAGAATATTATTTTATTTTAAAAATAATAATTATAGAAGTCTGCGTATATTTTTAATATGTATGACAATAATTTTAGAGTCTTCAAATTTAGTTTGACTGCCCTGGTGGCTCAGTTAGTACCTACCTAGTGGTTTGATTCCCACCTAGGCCAAACATATTTTTTTAATGGTGTTATTTGTGTTTGTTCTATGTCTTTTAAGGATGTATTTTAAAATATATATGTATGTATATCAGTCTCTGGCAGCCATATTACAAGCTTTGCTTAGTTTGGGGTCAGATGACCGTGTGTGCAATAATGTTCCAGGTTTATTTATATACCTATTTATTTAGTTTAGTTTAGAGAATGTTAGAATCGACGTCGTCTTTGGTATTTCCTACCATTTGCCTGCGTACATTTAAATAAGAGAGGGAAAAGTGTGGTACGTCCGATAATTATCTACTGATATTATAAACAAGAAGGTATGTTTGTCTGTTTGTCACGCAGCGACAGAGCAACGGATCGACGTGAGTTTTTGCATAGAAATAGTTGGGAGGGCCGGAGAGTGACCTCTATTCCCGGAACATGTCCGGTAGGTACCTACTTAAAGGAATGCAGCTAGATATAGGTACATAAATAATATTTTTTTAAATAAATTAATCCATTGTCTCTGAACTAGTAAAAAACTGTGTTTCGGAAGTCAGTGGCTTGTTCCAGTGTTTATGAATTAAATATTATGTGTACATAAATGAAGTCGCGGCTTGCTAGAGTGGTCATCCATCTAACATAGGGAAATAATATTATCTACTGATTAGTGAAGCTTTTCCTGAAGGACGTCCTTTTTAGGGTTCCGTACCCAAAGAGCAAAACGGGACCCTATTACTAAGGCTCCGCTGTCCGTCCGTCTGTCATCAGGCTGTATCTCATGAACTGTGATAGTAAGACAGTTGAAATTTTCACAGATGATGTATTTCCGTTGCCGCTATAACAACAAATACTAAAAAAAACGTAATAAAATGAATATTTAAGGGGGCTCCCATACAACAAACGTGACTTTTTTGCTCGTTATTGATAACGGCAACAGGTAGACGCTTGAAATATTCACAGAATATTTAGTTATAGGTACATTCGCTCTAAAAATAAATAAATAAATTAAAATAGAACAAACATTTAAAACGGGCTCCCATACAACAAACGTGATTTTTTGCCGTTTTATAGATAATGGTACAGAACCCTTCGTGCGCGAGTCTGACTTGCACTTGGCCGGTTTTATTTACATCCACCAAATGCTGTTATTACAAACAACGTAAATAATTAAATCATAATTATGAATCAATTTAATTGCATGTGAAAATGATGAACGATTATTAAATTAATAAACACATTCTTGTCTTATGTTACAGATGGCGCCATCTGTTGCCGAGCAGCATGTACTACACGAAGAAAATTAGTTTTCTCAAGAATCTCAAATAGATTTTTCGCAAGTTAACAGTCACTAAAAAAACATGTATTTGATCTGAAATAACATCGTTTTTAATAATAAAACGACAACATGCGTCTCTGATGAAAATGTTGAGGATCCAGTAATGTTACCAGTCAATATTAAATATTCACATTCTTTTGACATTATTTAATTTCGTAAATACATAAAAGTATTCACATATAATCTAAGATGTCATTTTACTGCTTATAATACATATTACAGTTATTTCTAAAATATCTAATGAGACTTTAAAGTTGGTTTCAATTAGCATAATAATTATACTGTTAAAACTATTGCGACTTTTTGTTTACGTATTTTATAACGAATTTAAAATTTAAAGTTCCTATACGTAGTTAGTACATAGGTACATATTATTAAGATAGGATATAAGGTAAATTAATCATTTGTATTGTCTCTAGACCTTCAACGGTCTATGGACAACTGTGTTTATATTAGGTAATAGGTAGATATAATTAAGGTTTTTAGTGTGAGCTTGAATTTAGTTTAGTTAATAAAGGCAGTAAGTACCTCACCAGTATAAAAAAGTAAATTTAGAATACTTACTTTATTACCAAACAATCCAAAAACCTAGACAATCATTCAATCACACGACCAACATAAATCAGAATCCCTCCTGACTGGCGCGGTGCAGGTTCGATTCCCGTAATCGCACCCTCCAGCTCCGGCCTCGAATTATATCCAATTATCTGCATTTCAACAAAACCGCCATTTTGTATCTGTAACGATTTTAGAAGATGTTTCTTTATTTGAAAATTGGAGGGTCTGAAGGTTTGCCTCGACTCCACTAGCCATTAACTCTTAATGATTCTTTTTTTAGTTTAATTTATCGAAACAAAAGGTTTAATCGAGTCACTGGTCAATATCAAAACTTTACCCTCCTTTATCCTTAGCTGAGGCATCCATAGTGTGAGGTATCTCATACAATACACACCTCAAAGCATCGAGCAATAGTTTCTCGAAGCCTTATAGTGACAATAAAAATCATCTACTTAGTACAAGTCTAAACTTACCTAAGTATGACGTTACTAGCGGCGGCGGCGGGGGAAACCGTGGAGATTTCACCCGCGCTGGCAGAAACCGTAGGTACATTTATTTAGGTTGAAAGGTACTATGTCACTGTCCGGCCCTCCCAACTACCTCTAAGCTCAATTCACGACGATCCGAAAAACGGCTTGACTGATTTGAATGAATTTTTTTTATTTGTTTATTTATTGTGTTCCTGGAGCGGGTTATAGTAGCGTGCGAGTCAAAGTTTTGTCAAAATTGAAAAGCCAATGAATATATGAGACTATAATATAAGACTTTTTAAAACTAATAAAGTTGTCAGTATACAGCGAGATTTTCTTATTCGCAGAGCATTTGACAAAATATGATTCCTATAACATAAATGATGCAGACCAGCCTGTAGGTACATATATTCTGTCATGTAATCTTTCTGTGCTGTGACACTGGTTATTGTTCGAAACGTCCGGAATTATAATAATCGCGATAAAATCCGACAAAAGTGTTTAATTTATGTATTTTTTTTTTCTTAATCGCGACTCTTTTAGATATAATTAAGCGCGCAAACTTTCTAAATCAAACTAAACCTCCATGAGAATGAAATCTGGTTTTAATAAAGCACTATTACAAACACTTTTCTATTGTATTATTATAAGGTAGTTGTTAATTCCTGTTATTAATAACGTAATATTTAATAACAGGCTACTCTGCTCTACCAGCTCGGGACCTGAACTGAACGCGCTTCTTTCTGTTTTTGTTATTATCTATGTAATTATATATAACTAGATTTGCTCGCGGTTTCTCTCGCTGAATGAACAAAACGTAGTCTCATATTTAACCACAATAGACAGTTGACATTTTCACAGATGATGTATTTCTGTTGCCGCTATAACAACAAATAAAAACAAAATAAAATAAATATTTAGGAGGCTCCCATATAACGTGTTATTTTGCTCGTTTTTTTTTTCGATATTGATAACGGCAACAAGTAGACGCTTGAAATATTCAAAGAATATTTAGTTATATATTCATTAAAAAAAAAAAAAAAAAAAAATATATATATATATATATATATTTAAGATTATTTGCCGTTTTTATAGATATTGGTTCGTGCGCGAGTCTGACTCGCACTTGGCTGGCCTTTTATTATTATTGTTAGTTGTCATTAAAGAGACCGCAGGAAAACGCTGGATGCAAGCTGCTTCCAATCAGCCCTTTTGGAAATCGATGGGGGAGGCCTATGTCCAGCAGTGGACGACCTATGGCTAAAATGATGATGATGAATGTCTCTCAAGATCCCCTCAGTCCATCTCATGTCGTGAGGACAAAGTAAAACATAACGTCATAAATGACGTCATAAAATGTATAAACACGGTAAACAATACAATATTAGGTATCACTTTATTATACATCAAACAAAATATATACAAAGTAACTTAAAATGTATACAACAACCGGCAGTAGGTAGTAGGTACGTACAATCTACTCATTCGGAAATAAACTCATAAACGTACCTTTTAAACGGCTGGACAGATTTTGATGATACATTGCAATGAAATCAGCGATCAAATGTGCGCCATGACGACAACACAATACATAGTGAAGTTTCAACCAGTGGCGTAGCTAGGTAACCAAAGGCCCCGGTGCAAAAAATGGGGCCCTACCTAAACTGGGTTAGGTTTTATCAAGTAGAAATATAAATACTAGGTACAAAGCTACTATCATCAGCTCTTTATTGTGCTCTAAGCTTCTTACTACATGTATGTTTACGTAGGGAAAAAGTTCCGTTTGAGGTTTGCTGGTCAGGATCTGAGGCCCCCGAGCTGAGCTGAGCTTGAGGGCTCCGGTGCACGGCACCGCCTAGCCCTCCGATAGCTACGCCCCTGGTTTCAAGGAAAGTTGCGAGAAAACTATAAAATTGCAGGCAAACCAGCGAGGTGAAGCTAGTCAATTAGAAATGAAAGCTTTTGAAATCCTTCCTTTGACCGTTCATTACGGGATACAATATTCATAGAGTAAGTATCGCAGAAGCCCCTCCCTCATGGTAAGTATAGTTAAATGCCTATTTTGTCTACGTAACGTAGCAATTTGTTGGATTTTTCACTGACTGAGTAATACATAGGTTCAGTTCAGTGCGGACTGAGGAGGGCGCATACCAGCAGTAGGTATTTTATTGGATAGTAGTGCGAGTATGTATGTAGCGTTAAGTATGTTATAGTCTAAGTCGGCATAATTACGTAATTATGCCGACTTAGACTATAACATATTTACTTAACGCTACATACATACTCACACAACAGTAGATACACAAAGTAGGTTAGGTATGGGACAGTTCATTAATTATAGTAAGACGATTTTGACTACATTTCACCTCCGCCTGTTTCTTTTCTATTTATTATTTTTTTTTTATTATAGAATAGTAATAATAGTTGGCGTTGGCTTGCGCCAACGCCAACTTGGCGGGCGCCAACTCCCTGATGTTAAGCGATGATGCGGCCTACGATGGGTCACGCTTTCCTAGAAGAAACCGATTCACTCTCGACTTGAAGACGCCCAGATTGTAAATATCGGAAAAACCCATTCAGGCAGCGCATTCCACAGACTAGCAATTCGCACAATAAAAGTAGAATCAAAGCGCTTCGTACGGGTTTTCGTAATATCAACCATAAAGCAGTGTCGGTTTTTCGTGCCCGCTCGCCCGCCCGGTAATCCGATAGAAAAAAGGGCAGATATAAGAAATAATAAGACTTCGTCAACCCTCTTTTAAAACCCTCTTTTTTTCTCCTCCTTATTTTTTCAAATGGTGATGTATCGTAATACATCTTATTCTGAAGTAGTGAGGTCAGAGGTGATTAAAAATCTAAACCCTTTCTCTCCTGTTTCTCCCCTTGTGCTGTTATTGAAGAAGGCAGACATTCGCGAACCTTCAGTCACGTATCGTAACCTATATTTTTGGCGCGTGCTTTATTCTGTAGGGCGACCAACAATCATGTTAAAAATACAATATTCCATATGGAAAATAAATGGACGAGCTGGTTGTACCTGGACTCTGTTAGCACAGGACTGAGGCAGGTGGCAGCAAGAGGGAAGCCTACACCCAGGAGGATACGGGAGGATGTGAATGATGATGATGGATAAGAGACTAGATGATGTCGCCTTGTGTCGCGGTCGGCGAGTGACAACTAAGCCAGTAATGAACAAGCTTCCACACCAAGTGTTCGTGTTATTTCTAACCATCCTTCCAACATAATAACTACATCTACAATTAAACATAGGTATTTATTGTTCTGAAATCTTGAGAGCGATGGTGGCAGAGCGGTAGCATGTGTGCTTTACAATTTGACAACACCCGGTTCGATCCTCGGTGTCGGTTGGACCAGTAGGTTTACCGAAAAAATGTAATCCACCATCCTAGGACCAAAATGTTTGGGAAGACAAATCCAATGAATCTACACTCGATGGAGTTACATCGTTTCGTTTAGGAGTTCCTATGGCCACCTTCTATCTCCATCATCAGACCAGCTCGAGGGTACCATAACATTGCATTGTCACCGAACTTGCATATAAGTATGACAAGTTTCAGCTCAATCCGTTGAGGGTAACTGGTCTAAAATTGAGTTGCAAGATTCTACCCAAACAAACATACATTGCAAGTTAAAAGATTGTAATAACAGTGCACATGCGAAAACAGGACGCATGTATATGTGCTTCCTGCTCTAATTGCGCAGGTTAGATGCGCCGTGTGCAAAACGAATTACAAACGAAACAACACCTGTAGCTTTTGTTCTTCTATTAGATGGTAGATAGCGCTCAGTTGTACCTGAACTAGCGGTCACCCATCCGAACACTTAACTAAGTCGAAAGTTGTTTAATTGTCTTCGCTGATCGGTTAGGAACGAACATTTTAGCAGAGAGTTGCCAGTAAATATATATAACATGCAAGAAGAATATAATTTTGAGAACTTGCGACACTGTGTATAGGTAGTAGGTATAGGTACCTATAAGTATATTATGGATAAATCCGTGTTGCACCCTACACAAGTAGCCCCCCTACTCCCACTCGCGGCCGTGGGAACGGGCAGGAATCGAACCCCTGTAATCAACCAATCGCGCTGCAATTATACAGACGGACGGACGGTGGGTACCTGCATGTGTACATGACCGGACTATATACCTTCTAAATGTACCTACAAGCTAATTACATAATACATTCTTTGTATGTACAACCCGACAATAATCTGTCTCTGAAACTTTGCAGTGTGGTAAAATATGGTTTAAGAATTGCGGTTGATATATTTTTTTCGCTAATCACTTCTAGTTCTCGGTAGAAAATAGCTCAGTCCGAAAGATATGTCAATATCACATCATCATCAAGCAGTAGTGTGCAAACACTACTGTGTTCCGGGTTGAATGGCAATGTTTCCAGCGAAATTACAGGACACACAGAGATTTGACATCTTATATCTCGGAGTGACGAGCGCAGTGCATTGCCATCCAGGGTTTTGAACTGTTGAAGTTCAAAATTCTGAGTGGTGTTGAGCTGTTATGGGCAAGCGTGAAGAGCCATCAGGCGAGCGACTTCGTATGTAATGGTATCCAGAAACATTTCAGAGAAGTAGTAGAACACTTTTTATGTATCATAACTTGTTCAGGAAAATTGCTCGTCTATATTTATTTGTATGGATCTACGTATTACATGCTTACAGCTTACAGAGACAATTCCAAACGCGCCACCAGCTGTCAACGTAGGTATACTTACATTAGGTACATGATAATATATAACTAAGTCTATATACCTCCATCACTACATTATATGTTGATGACGTCACTCTCCCTCATACACACACACACACACAAACAATTCAAAAACGAACACGACCATTAGAATATAAGATTTCAAATATGGAATCGTGCCGGGCCGCGGGCGCGCGGGCGGGAACGCACGCGATTGGCCGACACGCGAGCGCACGCGCACGCTAAAATGAAAAGTGCAGCCTTCATGATGTACAAGATTTATCGTATTTTGTGTTGTTGTGGGTTTGTTATTGCAATAAAATATCGATGAAATAACGTCTTACAACTGACATACAAGTGTATATTATACTATATAGTTATACCTACGGTTACTTGTAGGTATATAGGTAGGTACTACATAGTATACAACTACCTCTATAGGTATACAAATAATCACGCCAATTCGAAAGAACAAACAAACTCACATTCTGTTTTTTTTTTATTACTAGCAACTTTTTCCCCATATTGTCCCACTGAAACTTTACATCCCCCTTTTGCCTCCTCCTCTTGAGGGCGCCGTTACGCAAAATCCTTTGTTAGCGGAATTATATAAAGAATCTTCCAGACAGTATCGTAGGAGTCGTTACTCGTTACTCGTTTTCGAAATTTTCAGTTCCGTGTATCAGTCACGTTGCGTCGGTAGCACACCTCCGTCACGATACCTACTGTAGCAGCGAAAACTCTACTCGTTCAAATATGGACATTAAATAGTGTTACATACAGCAGAGGTTTAAATAAACGTGGGAGAGACGCCAAACACGTCGAGCGGCTTCTGCGTTCTAACCTAGTTATAATAAATAATAATAATAAATATCTGTGATATTATTACTCACAGTCATCTGACCCCAAACTAAGCAAAGCTTGTAATATGGCTGCCAGAGACTGATATACGTACATAATATATTTTTAAATAGGTACATACTTGAAAGATCGTTTTAAGCGATAAGGCCGCCTATTAAAAAACCTAGATAATATTTTCATTGTAATGTATGTTTTCGTTGTTTGTATGGTCGTTTAAAAAACAGTTATCTTAAATATATATTAACACCCAGTCATGAACATTGAACAAACACAAATGTTCATCACATGAATGTTTGTCCTAGGTGGGAATCGAACCCACGCCCCAAGTGCAGAAGGTAGGTTCACTACCAACTGAGCCACCGAGGCAGTCAGTTGTGTTAGTCAGTCATAGGTTACACGATTCACGATATAGAGTATCGATTTCACGGCAGAGGTGTGCTACCGGTATTTATATACGTACGTATTACATATACATGTATAATATGATGCAAAATGTTATGAGGCAGTGTGTGTTTGTTTGTTCTCACTAAACTCCGTGACGGCTGAACAGATTTGGATGAAATTCGGTATGGAGGTAACTCTATATCTATACTCTGGTTTATTAACACATAGACTTGTAAAATGGAGGGCTCCTGTACGATTACTGATAAAACTGCAGGCCGGAGCTAGTAGGTAGGCTAACATTCAGGAACGGACCTCAACATTCCTCAAATCCTAAAGAAATACACCAATTTGTAAATCATGAAAGTAAAAATAGAAGACATTTGATGGATTCCCAAGTATCGAACCGAAAGCCTCGAGGTAAACTACGACCAAGACTCGAGTGGTGGAGCCAGCATAGGGTTTTCCGAACAAAATCAGAATAAAACTTTTAGTTCCATCGTTTGGCCAACTCTGCTGTGTTGTTGGTCAGTACGGATCTGTCTGTTACACTGTAATCATTTCACATTTCCTTGATTGATTTATACCAACGTGTTGAAAAATACATATCACAATATCTGCTGTTACATTTTGAACCAAAGCCGCTTAGAAATAAAGGTTACTAACAAAAAATCTCGGCATTTTTATTTCCAGGACAGGTATAGAGGAGGGTAGAGGTTTGAAAATCGTTATAAATTCTTAAGTTTGATTGATTGAAGGATATTTAGGAAGGATTTTGATTCAGAATTGTAATAAATCTGATTTTAAATGTTTAATAATTTGTTGTAATCGCTTGTACCTACCTACCTACCTATTGGGCGTTTCTGAGGATACAAAATATACTTATATAGGTAAGTACCTAACTAGGTATATCTATTTTGTCTTTTTAGGTTTTGGTTCCGTACCCGGGTGTAAACGTACCCGGGTGTAAACATACCCGGGTGTAAACGTACTCGGGTGTAAACGTACCCGGGTGTAAACATACCCGGGTGTAAACGTACCCGGGTGTAAACATACCCGGGTGTAAACGTACCCGGGTGTAAACGTACCCGGGTGTAAACGTACCCGGGTGTAAACGAGACCTTATTACTAAGTCTACGCTGTATTTATATTTTTAACGGTTTTATTTAGCTTGCCCTGTTCGTTTTTGGGTCAAATTTAGTAATTGTTTTATTTTTATTATTATTTTTATGTTTGGCACTGTAACAGATAGACAGTTGACATTTTCACAGAATATGTAATATTACGGTGAATTAACTAACAAATAATAAAGTAAAAACTAAATGGGTTCTCATCAAACACACATTTGTTTGTAAACATATTTTTATATTTGTTCTAATGTAAATTTAAACGGTATTACGTAAAAGAAGACGCAGCGTAGGTAGGCCTCCCACTAGATGGACCGACGACATTGTGAGAGTCGCGGGCATCCAGTGGATGCAGATGGCAGGATGTCGTTCAGTGTGGAGGTTAAAGGGGGAGGCCTATGTTCAGCAGCGGACTTCTTCTGACTGATGATGATGTAAAAGATTCAAACTTGGCATGATTATATTAGTTCTATGTCTGGGTGTTAATATCTATTTAAGTATGTGATTAAAAATATATATGTATGTATATCAGTCGCTGGCAGCCATATAACAAGCTTTGCTTAGTTTGGGGTCAGATGATCATGTGTGCAAAATGTCCCAGATGATTATAGTACACACTCTAAAGTATAACAAAAAAAACCGGCCAAGTGCAAGTAAGTGACAAACTTGTGTTCATCACCGCACTGGTTCTCGCATACGAAACAACGTTGGGCGCGGTTGGTATTTGGATGCATGCTCCAGAACATGAAGCAAGAAGGTGCTTCAGGGGATGGGAGGGCTTCCCAAGCGTTTTAATTTCGACTGAAATCTCGTACTACGTGGGTACTAGGTGGGTACTAGGTGGGTGACCAACAACAATACTGAACAGGCTCGCCTTGATATTCCTCGCCGATGGCTCCAGGACCAGTCCTGGCACTGATATACGTAGGACAATACACGGCGCACTCGATCTACCTTTTTTTAATCTAATTAATAAATTGTTATTTTCAGAGCACTTGATGATTTTCGTATCGCTGTCAGAACTTGAATGTCGTTCAGCTGGTATGATGTCTTTTTGCACTTGGTACTTTTTTTTTACTAGTAGTTAACTATTTACGTGGTGGTACGAAACCCTCAGTGCGCGAGCCCGACTCGCACTTGGCCAGTTTTTGAAACTTATTCTGATATTCGATTATTATTATCGTGAATATCTTCGCTATGTTTGAGAATAATTATCAGCCAAAAACCCTATCTTCAAATTTGTAAACTATGAATTTTCCAGTTATTTTGATTTAATCACCAAACTACTGAACCAATTTTTATGAAATTTCTAGAGGTCCTAAGTATATCGTTTCAAACAGAAACAAAAACCAAATCAGTTTATAAATTACGGAGTTCAGAAGTAACAAAAAAAAACAATTGAGAACCTCCTCCTTTTTGAAGTCGTTTAAAAATACTGTGCAATAGTTGACGACAATTTAATTGTGCAATAAAACTCATTCTTCAGTCAAAGTTGTATATTTTAAATGCATACAATTATAAATACATTTGTGTAGAATTACATCTTAATTATTTTTACATACAGAATACAGGTAAAATGAGGTAAATAGAGACGATAGTAAGCGCCAACGCTGACTACATAGTCTAAGTGACAATAAAATCTTAACAATCAGCGTTAATCTACACTAATATTATAAAGAGGAAAGATTTGTACCTATTTTTGTATGTTTGTAATGAATAGGCTCCGAAACTACTGAACCGATTTGAAAAATTCTTTCACTGTTGGGAAGCTACACTATCCCCGGGTGACATAGGCTATATTATATTTTGTAGCGAGGCCGAAGGCCGAGCTTACACTCGTGCGAAGCCGGGGCGGACGGCTAGTTAGTTATATATTTATTATTAGAGCTGTTGCCCGCGACTTCGTACGCGTAGATTTTCATATAAACTTTCAACCCTTTTTTCCTCCCTTAATACGACCCTTGCGCAAAATAATATAGCCTATACTTCAATCTGGTCATAGCTAAGCATATTCGTGAAAACCACATTTAAATCCGTCCAGTGGTTTAGGAGATGTACGTGGACAAACAAACAAAACTAAAATTCCAAAAACTTTCTTAACGTTGGCTACTTATTTTAAGACGCCGTGTGTAATTTTTTTTTATATCTTGCTTTTACAGATATATATCTACGTTTTTATCATATGTATAGATAGAGTATATAATACTATTTCCAGACCTACTAAATGCAAAATGTGTCAAATTCTTTTGACATCGCGTCTCTATTCACCCCACATTTATACTTATTTAAAAACAGTCACATACAAGGTTCGGTTGAGCGACCATGACATGACATACCGCGACCATGACATACAGGGTTCGGTTGAGCGACCATGACATACCGCGACCATGACATACAGGGATCGGTTGAGCGACCATGACATACCGCGACCATGACATACAGGGATCGGTTGAGCGACCATGACATACCGCGACCATGACATACAGGGTTCGGTTGAGCGACCATGACATACCGCGACCATGACATACAGGGTTCGGTTGAGCGACCATGACATACCGCGACCATGACATACAGGGTTCGGTTGAGCGACCATGACATACCGCGACCATGACATACAGGGATCGGTTGAGCGACCATGACATGACATACCGCGAATATAATAACCCTTAACTAAATAATACTGAACAATTTAGAATTTAGACAACACAAATTTAAGCAGTCTTTTGCAAATTAAAAGGAACCTTACAAGGTAGGTTTTAAAGTATATATTTAAGCGTGAGAACCCGGGACGGGAAGCTAGGAAAATATAGAGTAGGCTTAAAGCAAGTCGACGAGCGGAATAATGTAGCTGAATCATCGAGAGAAAACATTCAAACAAATATAAAAACAAGTCATAAAACTATTGAAAAAATAAAAAATAAAAATTTTCATTAAAATGTTTTTTTTTTTAATTCCTGCAAATATACATACCATACATATAAGAGGAAAAAGTATATGCACAAGATAATAATAATATTAAAGATCATTGTTAAAGTTTATAAGTTGCCACAAAAATATAGTAAAAAATAAAATGTACTTACTGGTATAATGTAACAATAGTTCAGATCCTTGTCACATTGTATTATCAACATTTATGTTGTATTGTAATGCATAAACCTATAATACTTATATTTTCATAATAACATATATTTACCACTTAACAAACGTTGCTTAAGTTAATCAATGCTTAAACATTGACAACGCGCTGATAGAACTCAGTGGCTCAGGTACGGCATTATATTATGGGGAAACAGCGTAAACGCGTTAGATCTCTTCATTGCCCAGAAAAAGT
This sequence comes from Agriopis leucophaearia, assembly GCA_949125355.1. Taxonomy (NCBI): domain Eukaryota; kingdom Metazoa; phylum Arthropoda; class Insecta; order Lepidoptera; family Geometridae; genus Agriopis; species Agriopis leucophaearia. The sequence goes on from OX421289.1 coordinate 8,781,646, forward strand.
GTATCCGTATTCTGGCCAATATAAAATCCCCTGATATAACTATAACAAATTTTCATAAGCCCTAATTCTTTCAATTTAAAATCCTGCCGTTGACATCAATTTAAATATTAGAAATAAGCAAATTTGTTAAAAAATATCCCGACTTCTTTAAAAGAGTAATTGACAAGCCGCGAACAATCAGATCACAATATAGACATAAACTTATCGGACCGAAATCTAATCTAGTAATTCATAGTTCAGGCCCTACAACTATGGCCGTAAAAATATACAATAAGCTACCAAATATAATAAAAGACATAGAAAAAGAACCCAGCTTCACTATAGTCCTTTAAATGTAGCTTGATTGAAACGACAGCTGACGACATTTCAGGGCATGTCTTTGTAATAACGTCTGGCGAATTGCATTTACTTGTAACACAAAGATCACTGGTTTTCTGCGTCTTAAACTATTATGAACTACAAGTGCTGTACATATAAATAGTAAAAGTATATTTGAATTTTAAAACGGAACTGCATTTAGTGTGGATTATCACAATACAATACCCATATTTTTCCATCCTGTCATAACAAGGTTACGTCAACTTGACAAAAAATTTAGGGACGAGGTAAATCGATAAACGTAAAATCGATCGTTTTATTTTGCTGTGTGAATTAAATAGTATATTTTTTTGTTTTTTCAGAATTTCCTCTGCGTACTATCGAAATACAAAACTCGTACAGATAATGTACAATTTTTTTGTAAAACCTAGATTTCTTTTGTATATAGTATAATAATATCGAATTACATACTTCATTTCAATCAACTTACATTTAATAGACTATAATGTTCTCAAAACTTTCCTGGAATCAATATGTTACTACACCCTAGACGAATTTCTCAAGGATAATTTCGATGTTATACAAATAGACCGTTCTGTTCTTTCTGTTGCTATACCCTAACAGGTTCATATGTACTACATGTATCTTAAGATGTGTTATTTAAGCATTGTTTAACTAACATATCTTGGTGAGGAAGTTATACTTAACATTATAATACTTATTATTTATCCGTTTAATAACGAGCGTATAAATTCTACTAAATATTTGTAATACAATATATTTGTATATGAGTATTACAAAATATGTATCACTATATTTGTGACATTAACTTGTGTTTCACAACCAGGGGGTTATTTATATTGACAGGAGATTAAAGACGTCCACTGCTGAACATAGACCTCCCCCTTCAACCTCCACACTGAACGACATCCTGCCATCTGCATCTACTGGATGCCCGCGACTCTCACGATGTCGTCGGTCCATCTAGTGGGAGGCCTACCTACGCTGCGTCTTCCGGTTCGCGGAATATACAAGTTCATGTATAATAATGGTGTATTATTATTTATGAAGTGTTCGTGAATGTGGTCGACGGTGTACAAGTGTATATAATCTCCATTATATCAAACGTGTAAAACATTTTCATATTTATTTTCAAACTCCATACTCTAGTGCAGTCTGTCATATTTATGACAGTGATATATGGAAGACAAGGAGTTATGGCCCTGATGGCATTAGCCTGCTCAGTAATGAGCGAAATAAAAAACATGACAGCCGTCGATATAGCAACATATGAAATTCATTCCCGCGCTCAATATGTCCGAACCAATGGTAAAAAGTAAAGCCCAGTTGAAAGTTCGAAGCTATAACGCAACGTACAACGGCCGTGGAAAAATCAACTCTGTTCAGTTGACGCTAGGTTCAATATAACCTATTTATTAGAGTTAAGAACAGTCGAGGCGCGACGGGACGATTTTAAATATACAGTGAACCGGGAACAGTGGGGCTAGTATGAGAACTTGCGAAAAAGTATTCATTCCGTAAACGATAGCAAATGTATGAAAAATTCAGTTTCCTTTCACGTCCGATAGAGGCGCTGTTCAATTTTTCATACATTTTGCTATCGTTTACGGAACGAATACTTTTTCGCAAGTGCTCGTACTAGGGGCACTGTTCACTTTACCAAGCCTGGTTGTACGCGACGACAATGTTTCCACTGTTATTATTTGTAAACACATCAACAGATTATGATGGAGATGTGTACATTATATTTATAATTACTTATTTCAAGCTGCAACAGATTAGATTTGTACTAAAAGTAGTTTAAAATACATTATCCGTGTACATGATAGATGAAGCTAGCGGCACTAGGTGAGATGGCGGCAAAAGCCTTGCGAGTACAAAATATACGTATAGTAACATAATTATACGTCGTTATGTAGGTTGCCCCCGCTCGAGTGTGGAGCCCGAGTGGGTGGAGTAGTTATGTAGGTTGCCCTCGCTCGAGTGTGGAGCCCGAGTGGAGCCCAAGTGGAGCCCGAGTGGAGTAGTTAAGCTAGACAGATGAGGTTGTTCCCCTCGTCCATCTGGAACTGCACCTTGTCGCTGCTGGCGGCGCGGTCTGCCGGCTTGGAGAGTGCGCTGGAGACGAACACGAGCGCCACGCCGCTGCCTGCCACGAACGATGCCCAGCCTGGACCATCATCACACCATCATCACCACATCACAACACAATACTACATTATCAACATATTCTTATACGTTACAGTGTGTACTATAACCATGCCAAGTTAGATGCTTGTAAGTATTACCGGGTATTTTAGGGTTCCATAGCCAAAGGGTAAAAACGGTACCCTATTATTGAGCCTACGCTTTCTGTCTGTCCGTCCGTCCTACCTTTAAACCCAAACAAACATCTAACACACGCGTGTGTTGTTTGTTTGGGTCACTATTCAAGTATTATTTAAGCAGAATTTTAGTTTGTATTTTTATTTTTGAGCATAGACAAGTAGGGTTGTCATATTTGTTCAAATCAGGATATACTTCACATTTTGCAGAAAAATAAATACATAAATAAAAATTGCTGATGTCATCACTATCAAGTCTCCCCCCCCCCCCATGTCATCTAAAATAAGCACAGTAAAAACCTCCCCCCCCCCCTTCTGATGCTCACACAATACTTGAATGTGTGTTCCATGACGTCCCGACACAGAGCATCCTATACGTCATTATCAAATAGCATGTCACGTGATACGTACTATATTGAATGTTAGTGATGGTTGTCACGTGACATGCTGTTTGTTTGATAAGGGCTATAATGGGGAGGTGTGTGTGTGTGTGTAGTAGAGTTGTGCTCGTCTCACCGATAGAGCAGTCCCCGGGCAGGTAGGGCTCCGAGTCGGGCCCGCAGAGCCGCCGCACGCGGCCGGAGCCCCAGCCCCACGGGTACAGCACCAGCCCCACCACTCCGAACACACCTGGAATGTACCGAAGGAACACTTTTAAACCTCTCTATACAAACCTTAACCATAACCTTATGTTAAGATATACGTAACTAACTTTCCTCTCCCTCTGTATTGTGACTAAATAAATAATATCTGGGACATTTTGCGATATGTGATCCCATCATGTTTTTTTTGTAGCCCAGCTGAATTTTTGCACGTTGGGACGACACAGGAAGGCATAAATTAAATAATATTGCAGCGGTAAAACACGTCACGCGCGACTATGGTCACAGAGTAACTAATTGCGTTCGCGTAAAACTACTCTATATTACAGTAGTTTTTGTCGCTTCAGTATTGGGTACGTTCACGGCTTCTGGTTTTTTCTGTATTCTGAGGCTAAAAGAGACCGCAGGGAAACGCTGGATGCAGGGAGCTTCCAGCCGGCCTTTTTAAAGATCGATAGGGAGAGGCCTATGTCCATGAGTGGACGTCCTATGACGTGGTGAAATAATGACGATGAATTAAGTGTGAAAACCACGTCAGTTTCCATAATAAAAAAGACGATGAATCATATAAGTGTGTATATAAAGCAGTGATAATAAGTAATAGTGTACCGGCCAGAGCCTGCGTGGCGCCGGCGAGGGAGATGACGCTCTTCTTGAAGACAGACTGCACGCAGCACGCCGCCACCCCGCACACCACCGTCGACAGCTGCACCGCGCCACCTGCGCGACCTCCACATACTATACACATGTACCGGCTACCATCACTGACCACGGCTCATCATTATCCTATCATGTTCCGGCTGGGACACGGGCCGTCTCTCAGAGACAGGACGGGCTCCAATCCACCATGCTGGCCCAGTGCGTGTTAGTGAAACTCTTGTCTTTGCACTTTTTGAGGTTCTTGAAGATATTGGTTTCTTCAAGATGTTTTCCTTCACCCGTTTTTGAGCGACGGTATCGAAAATGCATGCATGTGTACAAGTTGTTCTCCAGAGTCATTACGAACCGTCTCGAAAGCAGGTTTGATGACTTCCAGCCTCCCGAACAAGCCGGTTTCCGTAAAGGCTGGAGCACCATAGACCACATACAGACGCTCCGCCAGATTATACAGAAGACTGAGAAGTATAATCGGCCATTATGTCTAGCGTTTGTGGACTATGAAAAATCCTTTGATTCAATCGAGACCTGGGCAGTGTTGCAGTCCCTCCAGCGTTGTCATATCGACTATAGGTATATCGAAGTGCTGAAGTGTTTGTATAGAAACGCCACCATGTCGATCCGATTACAGGACGAGAGCACGGAACCAATCCAATTGCATAAAGGCGTGAGACAGGTAGGCCTGGGAGGCCTACCTACGCTGCGTCTTCCGGTTCGCGGTAGGCCTCCCACTAGATGGACCGATGGACCGTAGGTAGGCCTCCCACTAGATGGACCGACGACATTGTGAGAGTCGCGGGCATCCAGTGGATGCAGATGGCAGGATGTCGTTCAGTGTGGAGGTTAAAGAGGGAGGCCTATGTTCAGCAGTGGACGTCTTCTGGCTGATGATGATGATGATGATCGAAAATGCACAAATAACTCAAAAACTACTGAACCGAACTCTTTCACTGTTGGGAAGCTACACTACATAGGCACCCTCGGGTTACATAGGCTATACAATAGTTTGTAGCGAGGCCGAAGGCCAAGCTTACACCCGTGCGGAGCCGGGGCGGGCGGCTAGTCTAATATATAAGTGATGAGTGCAGGGCCGAGGATCGAACCGGGTGTCGTCAGATTGTAAAGCGCACACGCCACCGCTCGGCTACCATCGCTCCACTCATAAGTTAAGAGGTATATATTTGAAGGCGGGCTAAGCTATGGTCGTACCATTGTCAGGATGCCACCTCTTAGCAATATAGGACTGGAACAGTATAGTCAGCGACCCAAAGCCGTGCTTCGTTGTCTTAGGGGGCTTGGCTGGTTTGTGTAGGCTGGCGGGCAAATGCACAATACACCCAAGCGGGATGTCAGTGCAGGTCTTATCACCCCCACTTTAAATTAGAATTAGAAGCGCCAAACTTGGCACTATCATAGCACACATTGTTCACTTTTAAAACAAAAACCAATAATAAATACTGGCCAAGTGAGAATCGACGACAAATTTCTGTTCACCAAAGTTAAGCAACGTCAGGCGCGGTCGGTACTTGGATGGGTGACCGCCTGAGCGTGATGTTGTATTTTTAACCGACTTCCAAAAAGGAGGAGGTTATCAATTCGACTATATTTTTTAATATTTGTTACCGCAGAACTTTTGACTGGGTGAACCGATTTAGATGATTCTTTTTTTAATTGAAAGCTGGTGCTTCTTATTTGGTCCCATTTCAATTTGGTGTGGTTCTGATGAAGTTGGTTTAATATTGAGAATTATTTCACTACTTTTGTATTTTAGTAGTGAACAATTAATGTGGTGGTATGGAACCCTGAGTGCGCGAGCCCGACTCGCACTTGAGCAGTTTATTGGTGAAAATTTACAGTAATTTGCAACAGCCGCTCCATAGCATTCCTACCTACCATGCCAGTTTACTGGTTAACTTGCATTTGTAAGTAAATAATTGAGCTATTTTGAGAAGCGTATCTTACAAAAGGAGAGGAAGAACATGGCTGCCTTCCACGGGCCGGGGTATATAGCAGAGTCGGTCGCCAGCCCGTAGAATGAGAAGGATGCACAGTTGTACGGGTCGTCAGACATGCGGATACATCTGCAATCAGGAGACCACATGTTATAACTACTTGCTTTACAAACAATCAATATTGCCCTTCTTATACTCAAACGGCACTTAGTATATTTTGACAATATTGGTTTTAGGGTTCTGTACCCAAAGGGTAAAACGGGACCCTATTACTAAGGCTCCGCTGTCCGTTTGTCACCAGGCTGTATCTCATGAACCATGATAGTTAGATAGTTAAAATTTTCACAGATGATGTATTTCTGTTTCTGTTGATCGAAATTTAAAACACATAATTTTTTTATAATAATAAGTAACAAATTAATTATAGTATTTCAAACATAAAAAATTAACTCCTGGCATGAACTGACTCGCTCAGCTCGCACATTGTGGTGCACCGGTAACCTAACACTTCTCCTCACTTGGCTCGTCATCGCACCTGTATATGATATGACTGCTAACAATTACATATTGAAACGTTACTATAATAAACACAAACAACCTGGAACTTCTGGGTGCTACTCTCAAACATTTCACAGTTTTTGACTATAGATAGATAATATTAACATTGTATAACATTTAATTAAGTATATACTTAATTTATTTGACATAATTATTTATGATAATTATTATTCATACATTTTTATTACAAATCATTTGCATTGTATAGCTTTTGACGTTCAAAAGTGTACATAACTATACCAAATTGATAAAATAAATGATTGATTGAATGCCCTGGTCTGGTGGGATGGGTGAAGGGTGGTCAACCTATTTGCAGTCTCTTTGGGCAGTCATTATATATATGGCTTCAGAAACTAGCAAAAGTGACAATGATTGCTTAACTACGTTGATTTATCGAGACCGACTAGGTAAGCCACCAAACAACAAAAAAGAGGTATTGTGTTATGATTTCCAAGAAAACAGTATTTTTCTAATTCTAATTCAAAGTGGGGGTGATAAGACCTGCACTGACATCTTGCTTGGGGTGTATTGTGCATAAGAAAACAGTATTTAAAGAGTTAGGGCAGAGCCCTTCAGCAAACATGTAATACTACAATAAATTATGAGCTATAAGCAGTGAGCCTATACATGACATGGTTAGCATATCAAACAAATAAGGCGTAATGAATTGATGATAACTCAAATATTGATATGGTAACATACACTTAGTGCTTAAAGTAGGACATTTATAAGTAAAAATGTATTCTCTTACCTGTTGTAAATCCCGACGCTAGGAACGTAAAAACTAGTCACATTATTTTCATTAATAATCCTAGGCTGCCCCAGTAACCACTTCGGCGTCATAACTCCAACCAGAATGAACAGAAATGCGATCAGACTCAACAGAAGCCACGCCAGACTGCGACCTGTGATTATCACGTAGCACATGCTTGTTCAATCGATTACACCGTTTTGAATTATTCGCTGAAGATTATTCAGAGCACTGAGACAGTTTTGTGTAATAAAATTATGTTTTTGTAAGGTAAATAAAAATAAATAAACTAAAATCAGTCTTGCACCTCCCCTCAGTCCGTATATTATAGTACTCTTTGCCTAGTTTGCCTCAGTCAGTCAGACAGACACTGTCAGACACAGAATGACGGAACGGAACACAGACGGCCAATTTTTTATTATTATTTGCCCATCGGGCAGGCTGAATTATTTAAGGCCATACAGCCTCTTAGTTTTATTTTTTATACAATGTATTATATACTGCATTTTTTTAATGGGCAAGTGCCTTTATTAATTAAACAAAATACAAGCTAAAACTAACACTACAAAAACGGTTAGACTGCCTACAGACTGTTAAAGGTCTAAAGACAATCCAAATGGTCAAGCCCACTATCAGTTGGCAGCGTACCCAGCATGCTGGCGGCATTACCACGCTGAATGGCAATGCTTATGCGTTGAGCTAGTTAATTACAATTATTAAATTTGTTTTCATATTTATCGGGACTTATCGCGCATTATTAAATATAGGTAAAAATAGATACCTTTCGCTCGACGTTTCGACCATGTTACAATGGCCGTGGTCACGAGCTGACTCAATTATTAAATTTACAGCATTTCACCAATGTACATAATACTTAAATTAAATCTCGTCTACAGACGTGGTAGCTACTTATTATACATACATTACATCTCCGTCTGTTGCACTGCACAATGTTACTCTTCATTTTACAATCTGTCAACTGCAAATTATAGCGTTGTCGTTAACGACACGAAAAACTAAAAAAAAAAAAAAAAAACTACGAACAGTTTAAGCACAGAATAAATAACTGATAACTTACACATAGGATTGATCATATCTGAGCACATACCTGTCAGCCAGCCGGGCTAGCATGAGAGACGCGACAAAATTTTGTCGACTCTTTTTCTAATGCCAAAGCGAGACAGGCGTATATGAAACGTAGGCACTAGGGCATGCAAACCGGGTACCCGAGTACCCGAAAAACCCGATTAACCGACTGATTTGAAAACCGGGTTTTTAGGATTGAAAAACCGGGTTTTTCGGGTTTTTCGAGTTTTTTTTATTCACGATGGTTTATGTAAAATACTACCACCAGAACATTAATAAACAATGAAACTTCATAAAAACTTACTATTTCTGTATTTCTTCTCTACTGATCGAATAAATTTAATAGGTTGACTACAATCTATAATAATAATTAAGTATTAGGGAGTAATATATTGTTAGGCTTTGCTTGGTTTGGTTTGACAATGACTTGTGTTTGTTGGGTTTTCACAAGGAGAGCTAGGTCTTTATTATTATATCATAAATTATATATTTCTTCTATCGAGATACAATACCTATAGACTCACAATCACCAAGTAAAAGTAGTCAAAAAACGTCCGAGCGTCGATGTAAATACCTAGACATCACAATGACACTTTCCAATTTAGACGTTATGTCGCTTGCATAGCGTTCAACGTCGCTTGTCAGCTATGGAATTACAGCACTGGCATCACGCGGCATTATAGTCGGATCGCGATTGCCTTACAACTAACCATAAAGTTGGCGCAATGTGTAGCGTGCGCCAAGTTTTGGTTCAGACATATATATTTTTTGGCACGTTTAAGTATGGTATCTCTATGGTTTTTTGACAATATTTCTACTACTACGTATTTTAATGTATAGTCTTTTTGTTTCTCAATTTTCATGTTTTTGTGTTAACATAGCTAAATCAATAACCATCATCATCCCATATTATTATTTTCAATATTTTGATAAACGTACGCTATACTAGTTCTTCATATCAACAGAGAGAAAAAAAATAGGAGGACTGCCAGTGCCAATTCAGCAACATTAAAATATATAGAGTATAAAAAATCTGCTTACGATAAATCATCAGCATGGTTTTAATCATTGCATGCCACGGATGGAAACAGCTCCAAGGGTAAAGAATGTAATAAAATGCTGAAGATGTCAGGCAGTTCTATTGAAGATTCCGTCGCGGCTTTTCACACTAAGAAGTTTAACATGCCCCAACATAGACTAATTAGTGACTCCCGCTGTCTATCGTCATCATCATTAGCCGGAAGATGTCCACTGCTTAAAATAGGCCTCCCCCTTTAACCTCCACCCTGTACGACACTCTGCCATCTGCATCCACTGGATGCCCACGACTCTCACGATGTCGTCGTTCCATCTAGTGGGGGCCTACCTAGGCTGCGTCTTCAACTTGCAAATTTTAATAGCTATGTCGGTGGCTCTGGTTCTTTGGCGAATATCCACGTTCAGGATTCTATCGCCCAAAGAAACTCCGAGCACAGCTCTCTCCATTGCCTGTTGTGTGACTCTGAGATTCTACAAAAGGCCAACAATTAAGGACCACGTCTCAGTACCATATGTCATCACCGGCAACACACATTGATCAAAGACCCTTGTTTTTATGCACTGTCGTATCTTTGACGAGAAAATTTCACGCAATTTCTCGAACGCTGCCCATCCGAGTTGGATTTTTTGGGTGACCTCTTTGCCTTAGTTGGACTTACCTAACTGAACAATCCGACCAAGATACATGTAATGTAATAGTCAACAACTTCGAGAGTATCGTCCCCTATAACTACCGGCACGGGTATAACATGGACATTGAATATTAAGGTTACCTTGAAGAGATAAGGTTGCCTGGAAGATATCGCTTATAGCGATAAGGCCGCCAATTGTTTCACTAGTTTTTTAAGTTGTTTTTATGTACGTTTATAATTTTTGGTGTGAACAATAAAGAGTTTTCTATCTATCTATCTATTGAACATGATTTTTGTCTTGTCCATGTTCATTTTAAGACCCACTTGTTGGGAAAGGCTACTGAGGTCGCTGAGCATTGTATTGAGGTTCTATAGTGACTCTGTCATGATAACTATATCATCGGCAAAACGAAGGTGAGTGATGTATTCGCCATTGATGTTGATGCTGAATCTGTTCCAGTCTAAGCTTGAAAACTTCCTCCAACGCGTTCGTGAACAGTTTTGGAGAGATAACATCTCCCTGTCTCACGCCTTTCTACAATTGGATTGGTTCCGTGCTCTCCTTTTATCTGATCGACATGGTGTCGTTTCTATACAAACACTTCAGCACTTCGATATATCTATAGTCGATACGACAACGCTGGAGGGACTGCAATACTACCCAGGTGTCGATTGAATCAAAGGCTTTTTCATAGTCCACGAACGCTAGGCATAATGGCCGATTACACTCCTTAGTCATCTGTATAATGTGGCGGAGCGTGTGTATGTGGTTTATGGTGCTCCAGCCTTTAAGGAAACTGGCTTGTTCGGGACGCTGGAAGTCTCAACATTATACCAAATGTTACTTGATTAATCTCTTGTTAAAGCTAAACAATAAAAATACGCAAGTGCAAATACATATATAACTAAATTTCAGCATTTTCTTTACTTGCACACACTAATACAATATTTTTAAGGCTTAAATAAAGAAAAACTCGAAAAACCCGAAAAACTCGAAAAAACCGGTTTTTGAAATTGAAAACTCGAAAAAACCGGGTTTTTTCAATTACCCGAGTTTTGCATGCCCTAGTAGGCACCTTGTCCCTTGTCCACCTTGTCACGTTCTAGCTCGATCATGAGATGAACCTAGGAACCTACTACCCAAAGTGGGTAGTCGTAGTAGGTTCATGCGCTCGACAAAGTGACGACAATATTTTTGTTGCAGTGCGCATGTTAGCCCAGTATCATGATACGTAAAGCTGCTACGTTGTGCTACGTATGCAGGAGATGGTTCTGAGGTATATAGACCTAAAAAACAAGGTTGCCAACTGCGCGATTCTATTTTATGAATGCATCGAAATATTATATTATGTCAAAGATTTCTGTCAAATCTCGCCCCGCCTCCCTCACCTCGGAAAAGTAGCGCAAGTCAAATCGCCATCTAGCGGAAGTGTCAGAAAAGCATTTGTTTGTCTTCTTCCGTGTTGTTTCTTTTCGGAGTGCATAACTGCATTGTTTGAGTAGGAAAACGGCTATTTTAATCAGTTTTGAATAAATTGTGAACTTTTTATATACACAGTGTGTGTACAAAAATCAACCTAAATCGAATAGTGCTAATTTCTAATAAAATGTGGTCGATGACAGCGTGAAAAAGAGTGCTACGTAAGTATAGGCCTCCCAAAGCATATTGTCCACGTTTGTTTCTATATTATAAGGCAGTTTTCATAAAATGTAATTTGGTAGGGCTTTATTACCTGCCTGTCATGTCAAGTCAATTTAGTTCAGCACAGCAGTCGATTGTCATGTCAGGTAGATAGACGTTGGATAGGTACTTGAGCATTGTCAAGGAAAAGAAATCAGTCGTAATTTAGCAATTTATTTAAAGTAAATCGTTTATTTTATGATTATTTAGTGTTCAGAAACAGTGCCATGTTATATTCCACGGAAACTTTCGAGGTACGTGCCGTTTTCATCGATGTTACGAGGGAAAAAAAAACATGTTTTCGTCTGCCCTTGTTTGGGTTGCAAAATCTCGATTCCTTTGTCAGATGCATAGCACTTTTACTTTTTTCGCGTCAGCTTTGTAATCGTCATACACACTAAACCATTTCCCGCTATTTTAAATGTGTTTTTTAAACAAGAAAGTACAGGTAGTCATGGTTGTTTAGTGACAGCCACTTTTTTTTGGTGGTAAAGGCGTTACGATTATGTTAATATGGCACAGTTTCCACTCGACTGATCATTTCACTATTTGGCTGTAACAAGCAGTAAAACTCGACTGATGTCCTCATAACTATGTTGGAACTTCTAGTGTGATAACTTTAGGTAGGGTTCTCATTATTGGATATAAACAAAGGTATTATGTAGGTAATTGAGCAGCTTTCCAGTGTTACTTACTTGTGTAGCGGACATTTTCCGCAACTAGGCCATTCATTGGCCCATTTTGCCACCTGGTCTCCTCCAGAAAAGCCAACATTTCGTTGATGCCTGCGTAGCTTTCCAGTGAAATTACATGACATAAAGAGTGAATCCTTCCAGAAAACAAACGCATTACACCAGCATGACAGCTTGAGCATATCCTGCAGGCCTAGCAGGGGCTGTAGACAAATAATTTTTTTCCTGTTGATACAAACGGTGGAAAGACAATTTGTCTATGGCCTGTGCGAGGCCTGCAACTTGTTTTATAATACATAGAATATTTGGTATCTACAGGGTTACACATATACCCTGTACTAAGCCGAAAGCAGCCAGCTTTCAGCTGTTCCATTTATTTTGTCAAGTGTCAATGACCTTCTATGGAACAGCTGTTTTTTTTTCGCAATTTTGAGGGTTGGTCCTATAATAAAAGTCGTACATAATGATGATAACAATGACCTCCTTTGGGCTTCGTACAGGGTAAATGCATAACCCTGTATATTGGTTGGTATTCAAAATTGATATTGTATTGATAACAGAAATTAAATTATTTTTTGTTTAAATTTTTATTAATTATTACAAGAGGTCTCTTGTTAGCAAAAGTGAGCAAAGCGCTTTGTCCTCCCTCATATTATATTATGCTTATTGTGAGCATTGGGTAAATTGTACACAAAATGTGTCAAGTGCAGTTGTGAAACATCTGGGAACAGGCAAACTCCTGGTTTCTGACAAAATTATAATATATACTTTATCTTTTTTCCAGATTTGACGAACGCTGACCGCCAGCTTGCCGTTTAGTAAATGTGTTTAAATAAAAAAGTATATATAAATAATGTACATAAAAAGCAGCTAGCAGATATATATATATTCACTGTGATCTCTGTAGAGTGTGTTTAGTGTTTTTTTACTGTGTGCGCTAAAGTTGTTTATGTTTACTCGAAAGTTTGAAAAGTTGTTTGTGTTCAAGAAGTTGTTTGTGTTTGAAGAGTTGTTTGTGTTCACGGATGTTTATGTGCTGAGGTACTGAAGAGGAAGATGAGTGCCAGTTCGAGCTCGCGGCCTCAGTTGCCGCTCCGACAGAAGGATTTCGATCAAGTGAGTATATTTACCAGAAGGGCTTTCAAATAAGTATGTGTAATTAATATAAGGGTTAGGGGGGAGGGAGGGGAGACCTCCTAAAAGGGGGAGTGCGGAAACCTATAGTTTTGAGAAAACAATAAAAAATAATGTTGAGGTTAAGTACGGAAAAAATATATTGGAATGTACTTTATCGCATGACTTCGCTGATCAAAATTGTCGTTTTGTTGGATGGTAACTGTCAACCAGACGAACCTACCGAGTTCTATGTAGTAGTCTGACTTGAAATATGCACTGCGCTAAGATTCAGGTAACACCCGTTAAATAAATTTTTATCTATAAAATGTATATTATGGTCTGTTTAATTTATGAACAAGAGTATGGCACCTATTATACCGTTTAGGGTTCCATACCCAAAGGTAGCGATTAATGGGATCCTATTACTAACCCTACGCCGCGCTGTTTGTCCATCTGTCCTATGGTCGCTTCCATGACAGTTTCCAAATTCTTAAACTGTCTGCATACAATCTAAGCGTTGGGGACGTTATAACATTTAAATAGTAAACTTCAATGTAAAAATACAATCTTCAATGTATTGCGAAACGGCTGGACCGATTTTGATGGAACTTTCACTGGCAGATAGCTGATGTCATAAGCAGTAATCCTTGCAGGTGAAACCACGGGGCGCAGCTAGGCTGCCGTCTGTCGTCAGATTGTAAACAGTCACCATACTCAATACTTAATATTTTATTGCAAACATAGGTAGGTACATGCAGGTCTTAAAGTAGGTACATGTTTATTAGAGTAATACATATGACCCTATTTGGGTATGGCAACACTCGGAACGGAACGATCTATTTAAATTTCGTCAAATACATCACCAGCTAGACTGCTTTTCATCGTCATCATCATTATGCACAATTCCATCTAAGCCACTGGAGCAACTGTGCCAGCGCCCCAGAGCCTCACTCCGATATTTCAAGGAGTTGGGTTGGGTCGGGTAACTGCTGGTAGGGGGAAATGCACAATACACCCCAAGCGGGATGTCAGTGCAGGACTTATCACTCGAATAAGAATAAATTTCCGTTGAAAAATTCGTCCAAACTGTCTGGACTGTAAAATTACTTTTGATTCATTTGCAAACCTAATAAGACTTCCATCACTCGACTCTGCCTGTATATTGATCAATTTGGCAAATAAAAACAAAAATTGAACTTTAAAAAAAAATACACTAGCCCAGCAACAGTTATCTAACCAAATCACCATTGTAAGTATTTACGTGCATACTTAATGTCGCATTTATTGCACAAGTGCGTAGAGCTCAGATTACATTGTGGTCAATAGCAAGTAGTAGATGGAGGCTTCCAACCAGCAGGCTGCATGTTTGACCTAGATCACAGCACACAATGACACTACACATTGTGCTGTCCTCTACGAGAATACTGAATAATAAAACTATATCTATGAAAAGTTTTTCTACATAATATTATAATAAAAAAATAAAATGAAGGGATGACCACGGCTGAAATAAAAATAACTAAAAAAAAATTATTTTTTTATCTACACTAATATTATAAAGAGCCAGACTCAAAAACTACTGGACCGATATAAAAAATATTTTTCACTATTAGAATGCTACATACCTGCTACATTATTCCTGTGTTACATACACTATATTTATTACTAGAACGTTAAAAAACTCTACCCATGTGAAGCCAGGATGGGCGGCTAGTGTTAAATAAAGTGAAAAAATAAATGTTGGAAGTGTAATGTTTTTTTTTACCAACTTCCAAAGAAGAGGAAGTTCAATCTCAACTTTTTTTGCTACTTACCTCAGAACTTTCAACTGGAAGAACCGATTTTGATGATTCTTTTTTTTATTGTAAAGCTGGTGCTTCCCGCGTGGTCCCATTACAATTTGGTCCAGTTCTGTAATTTTTATGAAGTCAGTTTTTTATATTGATAACTATGTAATTTATTAACAACCCTGTGTTTGACTGCCAACTTGTCTTAATTTCCTCCCAATTAAAGTGAAAAGCCACATGTATAATGAATGCATTAAATAGATATTATCCTCAACTTAAATATTCTCCTTGTATATATATCCATAATCTGATACACATCACAGATAAAATGGCTTCAGTTACCTATATGCACTCGTTGTACAATCTAGTATTCAAATGTATACATTTACATTAATTTACTTATCCATTCGTTGTTATGTTGTATTACTAATGACGTCACTTGCTCACTGACCCCTGCATCCCTGAACAAGGAGGAATCTATTAATCAACAGTGTCAATATATTCTCAGACATTTTATGAGTTTTCTACTAACCACCATTATGTAGGTAATATTGTACTCGCCATGCTTATCTGATTTCATCTTAACAATTCAATTTTTCGAATGTAATTTTATATATTTGAATTGTTGTTCCATATTATATTATGATTTACTATTTAAATTTTGTAGACCATTCAAAAGTTTGCCTGGCAGGATTCGAACCTGCGCCATCCTGACTTACGCCCCGCAGCTCTATCCACTAGCCACGGTTGCTATCCAAATTGTTGAGCTGTCTCTGCAAACAATCAAACAAAAGTGTTTGTGACCATCTGTGATTCTCACTACCTAAATAACAAAAGTATATGTCTGTCTGTCAGCTGACTGAGTGATGACACCTTGTTACTAGTATTATTCTTGTGTCCGTTCTCATTTAGCGCTCCTGCACTATCAATTAGACAACCTCAACTTTGTCACACAAAAGTCGCTCAAAAATACAGATAAGAGGAAAATTTGTGAACAAAAACAAAACGGAAAGAAATGTATGTGCATATAAATAATCAAATCACCTACGTTTCACCTCATCTCAACAGATACCTGCCACCTGGAGTCACCTCTGTACCACCTATATAACTAAACAGGTGTTTACCATCAGGCGGCCCGTTAGCTTGTCTGTATAAAACATTTGTCATCAACATCAGTCTGTGTTCACCCAGTCTTGTTTTCATCACCTGGTGAAATACGGGTGGAGTTATGTCAGCGATCCAAAGCCAGGCTTCGTTATTTTTAACACCCGACGCAAACAGAGGGGCATTACATCGTAGCACAGAAACGGCTGAACTGATTTTAGTTATTTTTGAAAGGAGAATCTTTTTTTTGAAATCCTATTTTTATAAAAGCGTTTTGTCGATATTCGACCATGCCACTGCCATAAATCTAATTTCTTATTTAAATCTAGTTAATTGGGGATCATTGTTAGTATCCATAGGGCATGACAGCACCCCAAGTACCCCAAACGATCCCCAATTACATATTTATCCAGACAATTTTCAAGATTATGCTTCAAGAAAATCTGTTCAGCTGAACAGATTTTATGAGGGGTTGGGGGGGGGGTTCAATATATATACTTGTAAAGAGCTTGGTTTGTGTAGGCTGTAGGGGGGAAAAGCACAATACCCAAAATGGAGATGTTATCATCCCTTCTGAATAAAAAAGAGAGCAGTCAGTTGGTCTGTGAGTGTGTCCAGCAGTGGGGTGGGCAGGGGGTGTGAGTGGGATCATCATGATTTCCTTAATAAGTGTTTAGTTGAGTGTGTGTGTAGTGATCGCCGTCACCGTCACCGTCACCTACATAGCTTCTGTAAACACAACAACAGTTACTCCACAGATACGGCGCCCATAATACTGCTACCATGGTATAAACAATAGTATCTGTGCGTAGGTGCAGTAGTGACTGTTACGCGTGCTGTGGTACCGTGACGAACACACACACCGCAGAATAAACACTAGCTACTATGGGCGGTGGTGACGTCACACTAGTTGTCAAATATGCTGTGGTACCGTGACGGTGACGTCACGCGTTACGAATACGCTCCTAAAACTAGATATGGTCAGTGAAACTGTAGGTTTGTTTGTTATTTGATAATGTGTTGGTCGTTGACCTACCACACACATTAATACATACAAACAATATCAAATTGTAAATTAGATATCTATTTAACTGGATACAATTTGTTTGTATTTGATTGTGACTAGCAGCGCCCCGTCTGTTTACTCTCCAACCTGCTGGTAGGTATCTTATCATTTTTCGGGATAAATGTGTTAATCCGGTATATAAATTAATCCCTTACCAAAAATTCGTTCAAATATAAACTTTTGCATTTCCAATTCCTATTTTGTGTAGCGGCTGGACTGATTTTGATTAAATTTGTCAAGGAAGTGAGCGAAAAAGTACTATAAGTAAAAATAGAGATTTTTAAAAATCATGTTTTTTTTATCCCGGAAAATGTCTGTAAACTGGAACTGTTAGTTAGGTACGAGTATATAAAACCGCGGTACATAGTACGTAGGTAGGTAGTTCATATCAACGTCAGTAGAAATGTTTTTCATAACCATATTGATTTGTAAGTTTCTCTGTGGGCTGTTCAGACCAACACCTGCTCTATAATGGATGAGGTAAAGCTCATTTTCCCATTAGAAAGTTATATATTTTATTTGGCTGTACGCCAAGTTTGTATGATTGTATGATTAAAATTTGCATTTTAAGTGTTATTTTTGGATGTATCCATTCCTATAGAATGTTTACATTATAAAAGATGAACCAAGTTTGATTTATTCGTTAGGTTGTATCGGTTGGTCGACGATTGCGGGAAACTAGGTTATGTTAGGTATGTTTATTCATTTGGATAAAGATGGTGTCATTTTGGTAGATTGTCCTTCTGATATGGAGCGATTAGGTGTCCGATCCATTAATGAACAAACATATCAATGTTGGGTCTAGTACAAAATGTACAAACAGTGTCCTGGTTTTTAACCGACTTCTAAAAAGGAGGAGGTTCTCAATTCGACTGTTTAAAAAAAATGTTACTTCAGAATTTTCAACTGGGTGAACTCATTTTGATGATTATTTTTTTATTTAAAAGCTTGTGCTTCCCGTGTGGTCTCCTATTTCAATTCTGTCCAGTTCTGAAATTTGACATGAAGTTGGTTTTTTGTATTGATAATTATTTTATATTAAATAAATAAATTTTAGATTTGAAATATTTACTTTTTTATAATTACTTACTTACAGTAAGTATATAAAGTAATATTAAGAAATGTTTTTTATTTTTAGGTAGCAATATTAATACATAGTAATACTACGTTTGACTGTCAACTCGGCTGATGTTAACCGATGATGCGGGCTACGCTTACGAGAAATCGATTCACTTGCGATTTGAACACGCCCATTCAGCCAGCGCATTCCACAGACCTGCAGTTCGCACAATAAAAGTGTAATCAAAGCTCTTCAAACTGGTTTTCGTTATATCAACCATACTATGTGGGGGTACGGAACCCCCAGTGCGTGTGGTAATGTTTGTGCTGCTTGTAAATATGTTTGGTAAGTGTGTGTGTGTTATGTTACAGATATGGGGCGACCTGCAGGACGGCATCGAGCAGGTGTACAAGAGACAACACATGCCCAAGAAGAGATACATGGATCTCTACACGTATCCTTACAATAACAACTCATTGATACACACATTACCATCTGTACGCATATATGTACACTCTACTAACACAAGAAGAGTTCAGAGTTGCTCCCATAGTCAAAATTGTTCATAATGACCTCCATTCGGCGTAGTACAGTCTATATGCATAACCCTCTCTATTACTAGCTGCCCCCCGAGGTTTCACCCGCGTGAATTACTCCTTATAACCTCAGCTATTTGCCAGTGAAAGTCCCGTCAAAATAGGCTTAGCCAATATTATGTATATTTGGTAGATATGAG
Source organism: Agriopis leucophaearia (assembly GCA_949125355.1). Classification (NCBI taxonomy): domain Eukaryota; kingdom Metazoa; phylum Arthropoda; class Insecta; order Lepidoptera; family Geometridae; genus Agriopis; species Agriopis leucophaearia. The sequence goes on from OX421289.1 coordinate 8,800,827, forward strand.
AATAGGTCGTAAAGTATTTTTATCATCATCATCATCGCAATTTTTCATCACCACACAGGTGAAACCGCGAGATGCAGCTAGTAATTATATAAATAGAAATAACTCAAGTGAGCAACAACACTTCACATATAAAACTTCTGAAAGAGTACTTAAAAAAAATATTGTATATTAGGGTTGCGTTTGGCCACCAACCCGCCTGATGTTGATGCGATCTACGATAGAGCACGCTTCACCAGCCAGTAAGCGTCCACTGCTGAACCAGAGCTTCCCTTTTAGAGAGGAAGTGTTGCCATAATCCCCACGCTTGGCAGGCGGCTTGCGGCAGTACGTTCGTCAGTGGTCGTCGTCTCCACCATGTCAGGAGTTACATTGACAGTACACAGCTTGTTTACCCGTGACCAGCCCGCAGCCTGTCAGGGTAACAATATCTTCACCAACTGCAAACAGATTTGAAAATTATCTTTTTCATTGAATAGGCTATATTTATGTATATCTCAAGGATGGTTCAATGGTAATTTAAAGAAAATACTTCACCTCTACGGGTGGAAAATTAGAACCTAATTTTCCACTGTAGTACTGACATTCTATTAACGATGTAATTTTTTGGTAAAAAATTATTAATAATGTAGGGTAGTTTTAAATAGTTGTGTAACGCTATAACATTTTCCTTACACACTGTGTACAGACATGTGTACAACTACTGTACGTCAGTGCACCACCAGAGCGCCGCCACCACCAGCCGCGTCACCACCAAGGCTAGCTACGGCACCAAGAAACAGGTCTGCATCTACATTTATTTGTTGGTATTGACGTGGAAGTACGCCAGTACTGGCCACCGACTCGCTTCATGGCGGTTACTGTCACTGTAGCTGAGGATGGACCACGTCCCGCTGTGGTGACCACTGTGGTCCATGGTACCTCTAGAAGTGGAGTCACAGTCGCCATCATCATTAACAGCTTATCATATCTCCAGTTCTCTAAAGAGATGGGCCCTAATCCACCACGCTGGCCCAGTGCATGCTGGTGAATATCATGTGTTTGAACTATTGCGGTTCTTGGACTGCGGATACTGGTTTCCTGATGATGTATTCCTTCACCGTTGTTGAGCGATGCCATCCAAACTGCGCATCATTTATTTAGACAAGACACATGACATGCACTGGGCCAGCATGGTGGATTAAGGCCCATCCTCTCTATCTCTGAGAGAAGGTCTATGTCCCAGCAGTAGGAACATGATAGGCTGATAATGATGATCCTTACAAACTGCAGCGTACAGTAGTCATGATCAGCACATATATTACTAATCCAGTATCGATGTATCTTTAGGATTATACATGTACATACAGTACAGCAGGAAGTAAAGTTATTTTCATTACAAATACAAGGAAACTAAAAATAAAAACATGAACTGACACTGGCAAATGCACGAGAAGTGCGGGACCATAATCCTCTGAGGAGAAAAATATATATAAAGTTGGAACATGGTTCAAAACAAATGTGAAAATAGAACTAGTTTTTTTTTAAATGAGTGTCTGTCAGTTGACAGTGATTCTCAGGCTAGGGCCAGGGCTGAAATGTATTACTTTCAACCCTTTTCTTAGGCAACTTCAGACCTACTTTCCGAGTATGAGTAATAATAAATAAATATGTGGGACATCTTGCACACATGGTCATCTGACCCCAAACTAAGCAAAGCTAGCTAGTATGGCTGCCAGAGACTGATATACATACATATATATTTTAAATACATACATAAATAGATATTAACACCCAGACATAGAACAAACACAAATGTTCATCACACAAATGTTTGTCCTAAGTGGGAATCGAACCCACGCCCCCAAGCGAAGAAAGCAGGTACACTAACCAAATGAGCTAATGGGGCTGTCGTAATGAAAAGTTATTTAGTAGTCTCTGATATGGTTGTGGAGCTCAGTCACCAACTCTCCTGATTCAATGTAAGGTTGTGACCGAGGATGCACCAAGCAGACTAGAGGCAGTAGGAAGCAGTCTCATGGTGATTGTATGATGTGTGGTGTAGTAGTGTGTGGCTATGTTCCAGATCGGGCAGGTGCAGGGCGGCGCGCAGCTGGTGGGGCTGGAGCTGTACAAACGACTGAAGGAGTTCCTCAGGATTTACCTCATCAACCTGCTTCAGGTATGCTTCCTGTCTACCGTCCGACTGCACGTGTCCGGCAACCATCACCTGGGATGACTCGGGTTACTGGCATCTGTACAGGCTGACTCAATCTGAGTTACCTAATAGATGCGAGTGACGCATCCTTCACTGGAGACTGTGGACAAACACCAGTCCACCAGTGACGATATCCAAAGAAACCCAGGTCACGTCTGTCGCGCTCAAGGCCGAAGCAGGTCGTGGATGAAAATTGGAGATGCCTGTTTGAATCTATAACAAATATAATATTATTATCTGTTGGTCTGTCAGTTTGAATTCCGGTCAATCGACTATTCAAGTCATCTTGATTCATACGGACTAGACCCACTAGAATTTCTTGCAGCTAAGACGTCTCCACAGACGAGGGTTCCATAATCCAATCACCTATGTAATGTATAAATAACTTTATTAAAGTTATTATAATTCTGCTTACGTAATACTTGATACTGGATACACATCTTGTTGTATGCCATAGGCACGGACCACCTGATGGTGGTGGTGGTGGAGTCACCGCCGTCTATAAATACCTGTAACACCAGACGACATATTGTGGATATGTTGCCAACCTTACAGACTATTTATGAACAGAGCTGTTACAAAGTAAATAAACGCACAGAAGCCATAATAATAACATTCAAGTTGGTCGTAGCTCGCAGTCAGCTGGTCAGAGAACTGCTGCATTCATGGAGAGATCGCATGTTTAGTATTTGTGACAAATAGTTTCATGTTTTCTTATGTTACAGAACGGCGCTGACCTGATGGGTGAGGACGTGCTGGCGTTCTACACCGTGCAGTGGGAGGAGTACCAGTTCTCCTCCCGAGTGCTGAACGGAGTCTGCTCCTACCTCAACCGACACTGGGTGAAGCGCGAGTGCGAGGAGGGACGCAAGGTACGCACACTCTTATATCGGTCGATGATTGCACTTTGCACATACAATCAAACTACCTCTCACCCTAAACATACATACCTTCTCCGTTCCGTCGTGGACAATAAATAGTGGTGCATATTCCCAGGGTATATACGAGATCTACCAGCTGGCGCTGGTGACGTGGCGCGACAACCTGTTCCAGCGACTCAACAAGCAGGTCACCAACGCAGTTCTCAAACTCATCGAGCGGGAGAGGAACGGGGAGACCATCAACACGAGGCTCGTGTCCGGGGTGAGTAGACCCTCCTTCCTGCTGGCTTCATAATAGTCAGGAATCATCCCCATGTTGAGGATACCAGGAAACAAAAAGAAAGACAACTAACAATTAAACCCAGACCAGAAAAATAACTACAACGGGGAGTGTTCTGAAAAACTCTTTGTCCTGATGCCGGTGTCGCGGTTTCATCATCGCATCAGTCGCCACCGCCTGACAGCTCATCCACATATCATAAATCAGTGGAAAACACGTACTGTGCGATTCACGCGATCTTTCTTGTTTCACACCTGCAAATTGTGGAAAAAGCTACCTTCCGCGGTGTTTCCGAAAAGCTACAACATGGGGTTTTTCTAAAAGAGAGTTAATAGGGTTTTAAAGCATCGACAACTTAGTTGTGATGCCCTCTAATTGTTATAAGCCATATAAAAAAACATACAACCTGCCTGAGTCATACCCAGATATGAAATGGTATGTAATAGTTGTGGTTGGTTGTGTCCCCAGGTGATCAACTGCTACGTGGCCCTCGGTCTGAACGAGGAGGAGCCGAGCGCGCGCGGACAGAACCTCGCCGTGTACAAGGACACGTTCGAGGCGGTGTTCCTGGATGACACGGAGCGGTTCTACACCCGCGAGAGTACCGACTTCCTCAGGAACAACCCCGTCACTGAGTATATGATCAAGGTGAGAACATTACTGTCATCATCCACACCATACCACGTGCTGTCATATGAACACTGTCGGCTTACCCAATCACAGATTTAACCTAGATTTTCTTTTTTAATTCGATTTATAGGTATCTTGGTCTGCACGCTCCATCCTCAACTCACTAAAAGTGAGAAGGATGTCGGATCAGCTCGCTATTTGCTGCGAGGTGCTCAGAGGATCGGTGGACTCCTTGCATCTGCACAAGTTATTGTGCACTTTGGTTTCCAGCTAATAGCTGTGGAAAATTACCTAAGTTTGCATAAACATGTTCTCCATTCTAGAGCTCGTCTACTCCATTGGTCTTCGTTTCTTCAATAACGTGGCTGGTCTACTGCCACTTCAGTTTAATGTTTGAGCTATCCGATCACTTCTTTTTGAATTCTGTCCCGCATAGAAACTGAGCATAGCTCTCTCTATAGCTCGCTAAGTGATATTGACCGTGAGTGTCCATGTCTCGGTACCGCTCACTAGTGAACAGTTTCGGGGATATTACATCCCCCTGTCTCAGTCCACTGCGCAATGGGAAATGTTTAGAGTGGTTCTGTACTTGGGCACTCGTAGTTACGGCGTCGTAAATACATCTCAGCACCTCTATGTACATACCAACAGTCTACTTGGCGGAGCTGTAGCCACTCCAGAATAACCTACCTAGGTTTCAACTGAGTCCAGTGCTTTCTCATACTCCACAAAAGCATGCTTCTAGGCCCTAAGGTCTTTTGACACTGCTACATGTACTGGGACCCTATTCTCATGCATTTATCTCGCTCTTAGTCCTGGACTGTACCTGGAGTGGGAGTGGTGAAGTGTGTGTGTGTGGATATTTGTGCAACAGATGTGAACAGTATTGTATTTGTCTCCAGGCGGAGCAGAGGCTGCAGGAGGAGCAGCGGCGCGTGCAGGTGTACCTCCACGAGACGACCATGGAGAGGCTCGCCAAGACCTGCGACCGAGTGCTCATAGAGAAACATCTGGAGATATTCCACCACGAGTTCCAGGTACTGTATGGAGATAGGAGGAACACCCACACACGCGACGGGCGGAGTGAACATGCGTGCTTGTGTTCCAGAAACTGCTGGACGGCGACAAGAACACGGACCTGGGGCGCATGTACGTGCTGGTGGCGCGCATCCCTGACGGCCTGGGGGAGCTGCGCCGGCTGCTGGAGGCGCACATACACGCGCAGGGGCTGGCACACATCGACAAGTGCGGCCTGCAGGCGCACACTGTATGTAACACACGCTACTTATATCAATCATGTACTTATCCAACTCAGTTGTCAACAAGTGTATGTATTGTTTATATATTATGACACGGGAATTACTCTCTGATGGTATGATTCAGTCGGTTATTCCGACTATAGTGATTTGAATGTGTGAAAAACACGTCAGTTTCCACAATAAAGTGTATTCGACTGCAGAGTGAAGTGAAGTCAGTCGAACGCCGACTGTGTTGGTGAGCGGTCGTACTACTCGAGAGCGATGCGTGCTTGGTAGAGAATGTAGCGATGATACATGCTCCAAGTACTGCGTTGATTAGGAGAAATACAAGATTACAAATAAAATGTCGCAAAAAAAAAGGTTTCTTTATTTATTTATATTAAACTACACTTTTTAATATTATAAATGCGAAAATAACTCTGTCTGTCTGTCTGTTTGCTACATAATTAAAGCTAAACGACTTAACCGATGTCAAAAAATAGGCGATTTTTTTCTGAAGAAATCGCAGACGAAGTTTCTGGTACAGCTATATTATTTTTTGTTATTTCGATTCTTTTAAATGTCTATCTCTTTTTCGAATGAATGCTTGGACCGAGTACTTGGTACATAGTATATATATTAGATTTATTTAAGTTTTTAAATATAAAGTATGTTTGGAATGTTGCAGGATCCTAAAGTATACGTATCGACGATTCTTGAAGTTCACAAGAAGTACAACGCACTCGTGCTGGTCGCGTTCAACAACGACTCTGGGTTCGTGGCTGCTCTCGACAAAGCTTGCGGAAGGTTCATCAACAGTGAGTCACTCTACACTACGTATGTAGCCACTATTACATACTACATCAAATGGTAGTAATAGTATGTTGTTATACACAAGGGATGAAATGGACCTACTTAGGTATGAAATGGTCGCGTTTCTACGCACGCTGGTGCCGCCATTAGTTCGAGTACCATATGTCTTTCACTCGAGGTGAACACTCATTTTCCTTTGGAATAAGAGGAAAGTAAATAAAAACCTTACGCAGCGTACGTAGGCCTGGGAGGCCTACCTACGCTGCGTCTTCCGGTTCGCGGTAGGCCTCCCACTAGATGGACCGACGACATTGTGAGAGTCGTGGGCATCCAGTAGATGCAGATGGCAGGATGTCGTTCAGTGTGGAGGTTAAAGGGGGAGGCCTATGTTCAGCAGTGGACGTCTTATGGATGATGATAAAATAAAAACCTGGTTAGTTAAGCAAACAATATTATATTATATATATGTATGTATGTATATCAGTCTCTGGCAGCCATATTACAAGCTTTGCTCAGTTTGGGATCAGATGCCCGTGTGTGCAATAATGTCCCAGATATTTATTTATATTCAAACATAAATAAAAAATATTGGTAAGATAACATTTCATCACTTACGCGATTCGCACGGATTTATTCGCGTGAAAAAAAGAAAAAGTATTTAAAAGTTCATTTTATATTAAATGTCACACCGCGATTTAACAGAGTGGCTGTATAAAAAGTTGGGACAAAATTTTTTTCATTTGCATTTTTACTGTTTTAACCGATTTTTAAAAAGGAGGAGGTTTCCAATTCGACTGTTTCTATTTTTATGTATGTTACCTCAGAACTTTCGACTGGGTGAACCGATTGTAATGACTCTTTTTTTATTTGAAAGCTGATGCCGTGTTTCCCGTGTGGTGCTATTTCAATTTGGTCCAGTTCTGACATTTTTATGAAGTCGGTTTTTTATATTATCTCTTTGATCAGCCGGTCTATTCTGCAAGCTAAGTGAACGTGCAAGTGATAAGCTAACTGAATGTTATTTTTTCTCGCCTATTTCTGCAGATAAATGTCAAAACATCAAATTATAAGGGCAAGGGACTACAGTCAAGGGTGATCAATAGGCATTTTGACATATCTCTATAGTAATGGACAAGAAAAATACACATTCACTTAGCTTATCACCTCACTCGCTCGTTCACTTAGCTTGCAGTTGAAGCGTACTTTCCAAGTATGTAATGCAAAGTGTATCGGATGTATATAATGTGGTCGAGTTCAGTACACAGGTGTGTGTGTGTGTGTGCCGGCTGCATCCACCAGTCGGTCCAGTGTTGTTTTGATGTACCGTTCATTGTATGTATGTATGGTTGTCAGGTAACGCAGTGACCCGAGCCGCCAACTCGTCGTCCCGGAGCCCCGAGCTGCTCGCCAAGTACTGTGACCTGCTGCTCAAGAAGTCCAGCAAGAACCCCGAGGAGGCCGAGCTGGAGGACACGCTCAACCAAGTGGTCAGACACATACTGGAACATTCCTACACGCTCATAAATACGTACAGACAGACACACTAGTAATATGAGCTTCTTCAAACATACACATCTATTATATATATATATATATATATATATGTACTAATCTACACTAATATTATAAAGAGGAAAGATTTGTACCTATGTTTGTATGTTTGTAATGAATAGGCTCCGAAACTACTGAACCGATTTGAAAAATTCTTTCACTGTTGGGAAGCTACACTATCCCCGGGTGACATAGGCTATATTATATTTTGTAGCGAGGCCGAAGGCCGAGCTTACACTCGTGCGAAGTCGGGGCGGACGGCTAGTATATTATATATATATATATAGTAGAGGTACGTTTTTATTTTACTTTTTTTACTTTTCCCAGATCTATATTTATATATATATATATATATATATATATATATGTACTAATTAATTATAATTTAAAATAAATAAATAAAAACTAGCCTAATCAAACAGCCCGCCCCGGACCGTGCCTGGTGCAAAAGTGCCCATAACGCTGGCAGCATTCCCACCCTAAATTGCAATGGCCAATCTTTGCACCAGGAACGAGCCAGAGCGGGAGTCGCCACCGTTATCTCGTATCCTGCGGCCAACTTCTGAGATCAAGCTCTTGGCCGCAGTGCCCCAACTGCCCATAGTTTATATATATATAAAATTGAATTAGATTCAGTTCTTCCTAACCAGTTTTGCTGAAATGTTGCATACACCTTCAGTTCTGATGACAATACAATATGCAATACTCAATATTGTAATAGTTACAAAATGGCCGCAAAAATAAAATATAGATAGAACATATGAATTATTCATCATTTAATATCATTTAAATAAAAGTTAATTTTTTTAAATTTCTATAAAGCGTGTACAATGTGATATTTGACTGTATAAAAATATTATGAATGCTGGTGCTATCCTAGAAAATTATTATTTAAAAAAGACAAAATAATAAAAATATTTGTTCATTGGTCACGTGACTTGAATGCAAATGCTCTATGAAGGTATAATATCTTTGTGACGTCACAAGTAATAGATGCAACAATTGTATCCCGAGTATGATTTTGTTTGCTTGCTTGTGACGTCACTATCATGTGTCTCCATAAATGTCAAAGGAAGCGTTTTTACAGATGGACATCATCTGTGAAAATTTCAACTGTAACTATTACGCTTCATGAGATACAGCCTGGTGACATACGGACAGACGAATTTACTGTACCCGTACCCTTCGGGTACGGAACCCTAAAAACTAAAAAAAAACGCTTTAAATCGCTAATCCTGAAGATCCTGATAAGGATAATGGAACAAACTATTTAAATTATTGCATTGTCATCGGTCCTTGATAAGTGTGCAAAGTTACAAATCAATCCGTCGTTTTGAAAGGGGTGAAAATCACGTTCAAAGATTCCGTTACATAAATACATATCAATCTAACAAAAGCGTGTTTAAAATATTATAGACAATTTAAGATGGTTTTGTAAAAACAGTAAAATGATGTGATTGTGATTTTATGAAGTGTCGTGTGTTGCGGCAAACAACAGTGTTGGTGTGCAAACAAGGGCCGAGTATGTAATGTGAGGGTACTGTACTCCTGCAGATGGTGGTGTTCAAGTACATCGAGGACAAGGACGTGTTCCAGAAGTTCTACAGCAAGATGCTCGCCAAGCGACTCGTGCAGCACATGTCCGCCAGCGACGACGCAGAGGTAACCTCCGTCCATCCTCACCGCGTACTCACCGCGTCCTCACCACATACTCACCACATACGCACCTCATCCTCATCACATCGTCACCACATACCACGTCCTCACCACGTCTTCACCACGTCCTCACCACGTCCTCACCACATACTCACCACATACCACATCCTCACCACATCATTCAACGTCACAGTTGCTTACTTTATGTTCAACACAAAATTGTTATTTCAAAATCTGAATACAATATTTACTATCTATACACTCACGTTTACATCTATACACTTATTCTGATAGCCCCATTGGTCCTGTTGGTAGTGAACCTGCCTTCTGCACTTGAGAAAATATGCGCATGCGCATTTGGACCAAATGAGACCAATTGGACCGTTTCAATTTGGTCCAGTTCTGATGAAGTCAGCCGTAAAGTGAAGCTGGTGCCGTGCTTCCCGCGTGGTCCCATTTCAATTTGGTTCAGTTCTGTCATTTTTATGAAGTCGGTTTTTTATATTGATATTGGTTTTTTATTTTATTATATTTCACGTATTTATTTGTTTTCTTAAATCTAAGTTTGTTTACAATATTTTTATAAAAACAAAATATTATAAAAAAACTTAAACCTAGGGTGCCGCCAGCAGCGGGGCAGGGCCCAAGCTACCGGCGGTTAGGGCTGCAGAGTGAGGAACCTCCTGACAATGCGCGCCGTGTCAAGGATTACCGCCTTCTGAATCTGACCCTTGACCCAACAGTCTAGCGAGAGCCTCTTAAGGTGGTGGTCGAGGCTCTTCGCTATAAGGCCGTTAACCGAAACAACTATCGGGACAATGATCGTCGAGTCAACATCCCACATGGCGGTAACCTCGTGAGCCAAGTCAAGGTACTTGCTGAGTTTGTCCTTCTCGGCCTTCACGAGGTTCTCGTCATGTGGTATGGTGATGTCGACGAGCACTGCCCGGCGCTGGGACCGGTCGACCATCACGATATCAGGCTTATTGGCGACAATAGTCCTGTCTGTGATGATAGACCGGTCCCAGTAGAGCAAAGCACGACCATTCTCGAGAACTGGTGCTGGTGCGTACTTATAGTACGGCACCTCAGACTCGACAAGGCCGTATCGAAGGGCAAGTTGCTGGTGGATGATCCTGGCTACTTGGTTGTGCCTGTGCAAGTACTCGCCGTTAGCAAGATGCGAACAACCGGAGATGATATGTCGGAGAGACTCTCCAGGACGGTGGCATGCCCGACAGATGTCGACCGTACCGTCCTTCATGATATATTTCCGGTAGTTGTTGGTCTTGATAACTTCATCCGCAATCGCACAGGCAAACCCCTCGGTTTCCCCAAAGAGGTCCCCGAAACGTAACCAGTTCACCGACGCAAGCAGGTTCACATCGGGCCCTGTTAAGACCCGATAGAACCGCCCGTGCAGCTCCTTGCCTTTCCATACGTCCTTGCGATCCTCGATGCTTAGCACCGATGGTTTGCGCCAGTTCTCGTTTGCCAAGGAGAGCGGCGTGAGGCCCCTGTCAACAGCCACAACATCGCGATGCATCCCACTCTCACTGTTACGGAAAAAATCCCTGAGACTGCACACCTCACGGTTGTGTAGGTTCTTGGCATTTAAAAAGCCTCGACCCCCCCACTTCCGTGGAATGTACAGTCTCATAACAGACGAGCGTGGGTGTAGCATGCGATGTGATGTGAGCAGTTGACGGACCCTTCTGTCCAGGGCGTCCAGCTCAGTTTGAGTCCACCTCAATATGCCAAAGGAGTATATCAGTAAAGGCATCACCCAACCGTTGAAGGCACGCACCTTGTTGCCACCAGACAAAAGACTATTAAGTACTTTGGTCAGGCGACAAAAGAAGCGCTCCTTCACCGATTTCTTGATGTCCTCTACCGATACACCCAACGACTCTGACATACCGAGGTACTTGTAGGTCTCGGCCTCAGAGAGAGACCTGAGAGTCATCCCCTCAGAAAGCTGTAAATTCGGGGAATCTACAACTTTCCCCCGTTGCACATGCATGACCGCACACTTATCTACACCGAATTCCATCCTGATGGCGCTGCTAAAAACCTCGGTGATTTTTAGCAGCTCCACCAAGTCTTGGCGTTTCGGTGTAAACAGCTTGAGATCGTCCATGTACAACAGGTGGGAGATGACTTGACCATCTCTTCGAAGCCGATAGCCCAGTCCAGAATCTCTCAGCAAAGTGCTGAGAGGGTTCAGAGCTAGGCAAAACCACAATGGACTAAAACTGTCACCCTGAAAGATGCCTCGCTCAATCCTTATTAAGTCCTGCGGGACAGAGGAGCCATCTCCCCCGCCTGGTTGACGAAGAACTGTGGTCCACTGCCCCATACATGCGCCTAAGAATGATTTTAGAGTTGTATCAATTTTATACAAATCTAAAACCCTCTCTAGCCATGAATGAGGCACCGAATCATAGGCCTTCTTATAGTCAATCCAGGCAGCGGAGAGGGCTCCTCTGCTTCGCCGGACTTGTTGGCTAATGGCCGTGTCGATGAGGAGGAGCTCCTTAGTACCACGGGACCCAACCCTACATCCATTTTGAGCGTGGGCCAAAACGTTGTTCGCGACAATGTGCGCATTAATTTTATTTCTCAAAATGGATGTAAGGAGCTTGTAGATGGTAGGCAAGCACGTGATGGGTCTGTAGTTCTTGGGTTCCGTGGTACTACCGGACTTGTGGAGCAGGAAGGTGACACCGATGGTAAGGAAGCTAGGAAGGGTGCCGAGCTCAAGGGCTTCTTGAAATTGGGTCGCCAAGCGGTCATGTGAGCATCGAATCGACTTTATCCAGAAGTTGTGCAACCCGTCCGGCCCAGGACTTTTCCAGTTCTGTGCCGTACGGATCGCACAACTAATGTCTACGGAGTCTATTAAAATAGACCCCATGGGTTCGATGGACTCACATTCGCGCTCGACAACACGCATCCAATCACCCTCCGTGTGCTCGACGGGCACCGACCAGATGCTGCGCCAGAAATTAATCATAGCGCTTGCATCTGGTAGCTGCCCGTCGCTCACACGTTGCTCAGTTCCTTCCCAGCCTCGGTACACCTTCCTCTGGTCACTTTGGAAGAGGCGATTTTGCCAATATCTATCTACACGTTCTCTGTAGCGGCGAATACGGTTTGCCCATGCATAGACTTTCTGCTTCAGATAGTCAATACGTTCCGTGACTTTGGCTAGGTAGTCGTGGGGCCTAATACCGGTTCCAGCGAATGCCTGTGTCACGAAACGCATGACTCGGGGGCGATTATTCCCCCGGCTGAAGCAGATTAGCTTTGCAATGAGAGACCTGAACGAGGTGATACGCCGCTCGATCCGCACTTGCCATGCGGGCACCCCCCCGGCAGTTCGCGATGCACGGTTAGTGTCCGGAAACTTAACACGTGCAACGCGACACGCCGCGATGGCCCCGCAGTACATGATCGAGTGGGTATCAACTAAATCTTCGCTAGCCCGTAAATATGGAACTAGCAAAGCATTCAGGGCTCCCATCAAAGCCAAATTACGTCTATGGGTGGGCAAACGTGGTAGTCGCGGCCTAGAGTCGGGTGCAAACCGATACTGGGAAATCGCGTCTTCCAAAGCCCCCCTCAGTTGCTCTCTCACCTGGTCTGTGACATCGCCACTCGTCGGAACACCTTCGCCGACTGCAGAATCTACCGGTGCCACTAGTGTCGCCTCCGACGTCGGAACTAAAGCCAAAGTCGGGGCAGACGACGCAGCGGGCTGATCCCGCATCGCGGTAGGAGTCGGGCGAGTAGAAAGCACCTCCAGGCGGAGCCGATCAAGTGCAGGCTGATCCAACAGCTTGCACCGATGGATAGCACGCACTTGATCCGATAGTCGCTGGGCGGACACGACGACGGTCGGCTCAAGGGCCTGAAACAGAGACAACATTCTGGGACGGTACGCCGTCAGGTTGATTCCCCCATCTGTAGCCTCATAGTATGCTCGCATGCAGTTCTCGTTTACACTTGAAGTCCATCTCATGCGACACACTACACCACCGGTAGCGGGGGCCTGGCGTGAGGCAGAATGCCTCACAGGCCCCAAGCGTGCCGGCAGCGGGGGACGTCCTCGCCGCGTAGTTGTTCGTAGCGGCGGCGTCCGAGCCGCGCCCTCGTCACTCGACGCGCTTGTGTTACGGGGGGTATGGAACTCTTCATCCCCCGTCGAAGAGCTTGATGATGATGACGGAGCGGGCGGAGATGGTAGGCGTGTGGCTGTGTCCGCTGTTTTCCTCGTTTGAGACCGCGTGATCATTATTCATTTACCAAAAATTCCTTGTTTTGTTTTGACAACTTGTGTCGAACTCAGTGTCAAAATATTATTTTCTCTGATTTTCATCTTATTGCTTTTATGGAGTATTGTTTGTAAATAAATTATAAAATAAATTGGTATATGTATTTTTCTCGTAGTTCACCACAGTTTTTTGTAAGGTTTGGTATTAGTTACGGTAGAAAATAAATTTAAAATCACAACGGTACAAAAAGACGTTTGCTGTCAGCGGTTTTTGCTTATTATATTGATTATTATGTTAAGTATCATGACCGTTTTCTATGAAACAGCAGTTTTTTTTTTAGTATATAAGACATTAAGGATAGTCAGTAAAAGTTGTTCATAACGATGAGTATAATGACCTCCTTTCAGCTTAGTACAGTGTATATGCGTAACCCTGTATTAAGGACCACCATCGCGACTCTCCCTGCATCTACTAGTAATATAATAGTAATGTATGTGTCCCATGTTGTCTCCAGGCTTCCATGATCTCAAAACTGAAACAAGCGTGCGGGTTCGAGTACACGAGCAAGCTGCAGAGGATGTTCCAAGTGAGTACTGTATACATCTGCTCGGGGCAGCTCGGCTGCCTCACGAGCCACACGGCTCGGGTTCCATTCTCGACCGGGGAGACGATTATTTTTTACTTGTGTAGCGGGCATTTTCCGTGACAAGACCATTCATTGGCCCATGTTGCGTCACCTGACTGTAGCTAATTCAGCCACTGGCCTCCTCCAGGGAAGCCAGCAGCTCGCTGATGTCTGCGCAGACTTCCCGGAGTGTCCTCTATGATCTGAGGATAGTGTTTTGTTGTTCTGCCGTTGCTGTACTCCAGCAGCAAATGAGTGGCTGTTTCTTCAGTCTCCATACACCCTCTACATAGGGGACTGTTTGTAATCCCAATTCTGAAAAGATGTTTGTTTAGAAGGTAGTGACCTGTGACAACCTCAGTTTGTCATGTTTGAGATTCAACAATCTACGGGAGTATCTCGGATTTACTTCCGGGCATTGATTGTCCGGGGGGAGACAATAAAAAAAACTGCTAGAGCGTATTCTAAAAGCCCGTACGAAACGCTTCGAATTACAAGTTTATTGTGCGAGCTGCTAGTCTGTGGAATGGGTGTTCCCTGATAGTTACAATCTGGGTGTCTTCAAATCACGAGTGAATCGGTTTCTTCTAGGATTGTTAATCTGCTTGTATTTGACTGCTACCTGCCTGATGTTAAGTGATGTTGCGGTCTACGATGGAGCAAGCTTGCCTGAAGAAACCGAGAACTTAAAGCTGTTAACTGTAACATGTTAGCACTTGTTAATAGTGTGTGTTGTGTGTGTGTGTGCAGGATATCGGCGTGTCGAAGGATCTGAATGAAAACTTCCGCAAGCACATGAGCAGCAGTTCCGAGCAGCCGTTACACATCGACTTCAGTATACAAGTAAGTGTTGACGGACAGAATACTCGGTGATGAGAACTCGGGACAACATTTCATGTTCTTTAAAAAAGCCATAACATTATTATTTTATTTTACTTATTACCTCCCGTGGGTTAAACAACTATACAGATATGTAAGTGCGAGGTGACGTCTGGTGGTTGTGCATGCGTTACTTTTTGTCCCCGTCGTACGTCGCACGTATGTAGCTCTGAATGAGAGAGACGGTGACTAGTAATGTCGTCCTAGTATGACCCACCAGATCCCTCTTCATGTCCGGATGTCAGCGGCTGGTGGTGGAGTTTTAGTTGTAATATTATAAGTATGTTGTATATTAAAGTGATTGTGTATATTTCCAGGTGTTATCGTCTGGTTCGTGGCCCTTCCAGCAGTCCTCGTCCTTCCAGCTGCCCACGGAGGTGAGTTCGTTCCATCTGTTAAATCGAATCTATTGTTAGGTAATATTGAGTGAATGCCCTGGATGTTGAGCCGACAGTAGGTAGATAGGTATTGGTCAGTAAGGTGTGTGTTGTAATGTTGTCAGCTGGAGCGGTCGGTGCACCGGTTCACCAGCTTCTACTCGTCGCAGCACTCGGGCCGCAAGCTGAACTGGCTCTACAACATGAGCAAGGGAGAGCTCCTCACCAACTGCTTCAAGAACAGGTATGTTACTTCCAACCCCAACCAACACCAACACAGCACCACCAACCAGCCACCGCCCTCCACTTACTGCTTCAAGTACATGTCTCTGCAGCACACGCAGTAACTCACTCAACACTTCCCCTTTTAAAAATAACTATACACAATTACAAGGAACGGTAGAGGCTAGAAATTGGTGCCGTCACCAGGATATTGTATCAACTAATGAAACTTCTGACCTGAGTAGGTCAGAAATTACATTTAACAGAACATAAAATCAGAACTCCGGCTTCAAGGCTAGAAAATTAATATGGGATAAAACCGTTGCCCAACTTACAGCCCAGAAAATAATATGACCTCCGTTCCGGTTAGTATCAATAAAATGAATATAATGACCTCAATGTACTCATTATTATGAACATCTATTACTATCGCTTTGTTCTCAATAATATTCTTTGATAACACTTTTTTTTGTAAAGACTTCGCAAACATGTGTTATTGTATGAAAACCCAGTGAGGACAATTACGTGGTAGTTTCACCATACGCGCGGCCAACTGCTTTGGAACTGTTCACCGTGGAGTTTAGTAGAGTGTCTGAGTCAGACGTGTGTGCGGTTGTCATTACAGATACACGTTACAAGCGAGCACGTTCCAGATGGCAGTCCTACTGCAGTACAACGACAACACAGCGTGGACGGTGCGCCAGCTGGAACAACACACCGGGATCAAGGGAGACTTCCTCATACAGGTATACTCATCATCATTTCACTTCACTGCTGAACATAGGTCTCTCTCATCGATCTCAAAAAGGACCGGTTGGAAGCGGCCTGCATCCAGCGTTTCCCTGCGGTCTCTTTTACGTCGTCTTTCCATCTTGTGGATGGACGTCCTACGCTGTGCTTACCGGTCCGTGATCTCCATTCGACAACCTTTCGGCCCCATCAGCCATCTGTTCTGCGTGCTATGTGCCCTGCCCCCTGCCACTTCAACTTGCTAATTCGGTGGACTATGTCGGCAACTTTCGTTCGTCTATGTATCTCATTTCTGATTGGATCTCGTAGAGAAACTCCGAGCATAGCCCTCTCCATAGCTCGTTGTGCGACTTTGAGCTTGATAATGAGGCCCATAGTGAGAGACCACCTTTCTGTGCTGTATATCATCACTGGCAACACACACTGGTCGAAGACTTTCGTCTTAAGACACTGCGATGACATTGCTAAGTTTACCGAACGCTGCTCAGCCGAGTTGGATTCGTCGATTGACCTCTTTCTTTAAGTCGGACCTACCTAGTTGGACTGTTTGTCCTAGGTAGACTTGCGCGTCAATAACAATTCAAGATGGTTAATGTATTAAGCAAAGTATCAGGGAGAAGGAGGGCTATATCACAATTCGAATGTGAAGCGAGTTCGTTATATCCGGATAAGCAAGGTCATTATAATCGGATACTTATATAATGTTGTAACGGTCCCCAGGTGCTCCAGATCCTGCTGAAGGCGAAGCTCCTGGTGTGTTCTGATGATGAGTCGGAGCTCACAGACGCCTCGCTCGTTGAACTCTACCTAGGATATAAGAAGTTAGTACTAATATTAACAATCATTTTATATTTCAATTTTTAACAAATGTATTCACATACAACTGATCTGATGATGGAGTCAGGAGGTAGAGTAAACCCCTTTGAGTTTGGGATAAATTGGTTTGTTTTAACGTGATTATTTAGTTCATTTAACTACTAGCTGTTGCCCGCTACTTCGTACATGTAAACTGTCTTGCGTGATTTCCACCTGCCCCCCCTTCATTCGGTCTTCATCCTTTCTTGACGGATCTCTATTCCTTAGAAGGAATCTACCTGGCTAATTTCATCTTCGTGGGCCAAGTTAAATCATATGATCATATGAGTGAGTGAGTTATATATATACTGGCAACACAGACAGTGTTTTCTGTCTGTATGTAATTTTTATTTCTGGTTTACACAATAAAAGAGTTTCTATGTATCTACTGGGTGAGTGTGTGAGTAAGACAATGGTAATATTCGGGGATATCATTATGAAAATCTTTTACAATGGGACCAATCCTGAAATCGTGAAGTAAAATCGTGTGTTCATTACAGTTCGTCTAGTGTCAATGAACT
The DNA here is from genome assembly GCA_949125355.1 of Agriopis leucophaearia. Classification (NCBI taxonomy): domain Eukaryota; kingdom Metazoa; phylum Arthropoda; class Insecta; order Lepidoptera; family Geometridae; genus Agriopis; species Agriopis leucophaearia. Next base: position 8,818,576 of record OX421289.1, read on the forward strand.
GTTTGTATGGTACCTACAGGTATATATTTTTCGCGATGTAAGGTTGATCTCATTGTAAAAGTTGTTTTATAATGATGAGTAGTAAGTATATCCTCAAATATTGAATTTATTCTGCCCCAGTGGCTCAGTGTAGTGAACCTACCTTCTGTGCTTGGGGGCGTGGGTTCGATTCCCACCTAGGACAAAAATTCATGTGATGAACATTTGTGTTTGTTCTATATTTGAGTGTTAATATCTGTTAAAGTATGTATTTAAAAATATATATGTATGTATATCAGTCTCTAGCATATTACAAGCTTTGCTTAGTTTGGGGTCAGGTGACCGTGTGTGCATTAAAAAGGCCAACAGTCATGTATACAATAGATATATAAAAATTGTTTTTTAATTCGCAGCAAAAAGTTGCGAGTGAACATCAACATCCCTCTGAAGACGGAGCTGAAGGTGGAGCAGGAAGCCACACACAAGCACATAGAAGAGGACAGGAAGATGCTCATACAGGTGCGTGTGTAACACATGGAACACTTGTTGCATGACTCTTTAACAAATACACGTGTGAAGCGTTACACAGACCTGACACGGGGCTTCAGCGCTTTCATAATACAGGAAACACTTGAAAAATACCCCCAATCATTATAAAAAAGTAAGAAAAGCTACGTAAACATAAATTAGTAGTCCCAAAATTGAGACTAGGCATGCACAGTTGTGGCCCTCATGCAATGGCTATAAAAATATTTAGTAAATACCTGACGACTCGAAAAGTGATGAAAATTTACGAATTTTTGCAAAAAAACTAGAAAACGTATTAATTGAAAAGTGCTATTATTCGGTAGATAATTATCTAAACGATAAAAAATTATAAAACAGATCAGCCTGCTTCATACATAAATTGCCATACCCTAATTGGGATGTTATGTTAAAATAAGTATCACCTATTTAGCAGGCGGCTCGCTGCTGGTCTACAAACAACAGCAGTTCAGTTGTGCGCGTGCGCATATGAACTGTTCCCACCAGCGTCGACGTAGGGTACTGTTATATAAAAGATCTTGCGCTGCTCACGCCCGGTGCTGCTACTGATCAGAGTTTTCATCATAGACCTTATGATAATAGGCTTGCTTTTGACTACCAACTCGGCTGATGTTAACCGATGATGAGTTCAGTCTGTGGAAGCCATAATTATCTGAATGTGTACATTAGAACAAGCCACGTGAGCCCTCCCTGACAGTGACAGTGACAGTGATGTGTGTGTGTGTGTTCCAGGCGGCGATAGTGCGGATAATGAAGACTCGCAAGACCCTGAAGCACCAGCACCTGGTGGTGGAGGTCCTCAACCAGCTCTCCTCCAGGTTCAAGCCGCGGGTGCCCGTCATCAAGGTACCTACATGTATACTGCTCCCGACCCTCCCTGATCCATCATATCACGTCATCTACAATACCTGTACTTACACTCACAAACGTGCACATATACTGTCCGAACCAATACAGACGACTTGTTGGTTTGTTGTAAAGCAACCGTGATCAGATCCGACGGTCAGTATAACGGCGCGCGATCACAGTTGTACGAGGACAGCGGACAAGCGACCTTCAACACTATGCAGCCGACATAACGTCTACATTCTGCTACTATGGACTTGTGTTTACTGTAGGTGTGGTAATACTGAAGGGTATGTATGTATTCATCATTATAAACAAGCCAACAGTGAATATGTATCTTTTAAGTGTGCGTGCTTCATCTTCGACCACATATTCGGCCGACTTATTCGCGATAAAAAAAAGATGTATTCCATGTTGCTCTCATAGTAATGAGAGCAACATGGAATTCACAAAAAATACCAGCTGTTTCATAGAAAACGGCCATTTACACTCCACAAATATAGTTTTTTGCGCCAATAGTTGGTTATAATGCTGGGTAGTATGGACTCCTTTCAGCCTTAGTACATTTTCCTGATAACCTTGTAATAGAGTAGAGAGTATACATACAGTGAGGGTAGTAAGTATGTATGTAAGTATGTATGTAATGTAATGTTTGTTGTTCCAGAAATGTATCGACATCCTGATAGAGAAGGAGTACCTGGAGCGCACCGAGGGAGAGAAGGACACCTACAGCTATCTGGCGTGATCACACTACTACTACTCTCTCTATACACACTCACTTACTAACTGACCCGAGCTTTCATTTATATCTATACCTACCTACCAACCATACAACCAGCCAGCCAGCAAGCCAGCCAGCCAGCCAACCAGCCTAGCTGTCTCTCTCGATATAACATAGCCCTTATCAAACAAACAGCATGTCACGTGACAACTGTCACTAACATACTATAGTTGTGTTGTGTGACGTCACATTCAATATAGTACGTATCACGTGACAGTACCGTACTGTCTGACACCTGTCACGTGACATGCTATTTGATAATGACGTATAGGATGCTCTGTGTCGGGACGTCATGGAACACACATCCAATTATTGTGTAAGCATCAAAAGGGGGGAGTTTTTACTTTGCTTATTTTAGACGATCCGCCCGTCCCGGCGTTGCACGGGTGTAAGCTCGGCCTTCCCTCGCTACAAAATATAATTTAGCCTATGTCACCCGGGGCGAAGGACCGAGATTTATGGAAGGAAATGGAGGAAACCTTTGTCCAAGAGTGGGACAATAAAGGTTAAAAAAAAAAAAATCACCCTGGGTTAGTGTAGCTTCCCAACAGTGAAAGAATTTTTTAAATCGGTTCAGTAGTATCGGGGCCTATTCAATGCAAACAAACAAATCTTACCTCTTTACAATATTATAGTATAGATGACATGGGAGATGGGGAGACTTGATGGTAATTACATCATCATTATATATATTATATAGTACAAAACAGTAGCTTCCCGCTGTCTGTCTGTCCCTATATATGCTTAGATCTTTAAAACTATGCAACGGATTTTGATGCGGTTTTTTTTAATATATAGAGTGATTCAAGAGTAAGATTTATATGTATAATACACGTATAATATACTTAGTATAGTCATTTGATATACAATGTTACTGTATCACCTTTTTTATCATAAAAAGGTCGTTCAAAATGATGGTAAGGTTTCAAACATCACTTTCTTGTAAAGTCTATTCTTTGCGAAATATGGTCCGCCAATATGGTAAAATGTTGGGTCCCCCCATGGGGGGGGGGCTCCCTGCATTTCTAAACTATAAGACATAGAAACTTGTAACTTACAGTACGGACAGGTCATATTTAAAACCTTTAGTATGAGAAAAATGTATGAAAAATTCAGTTTTGTTTCACGTCCGATAGAGGCGCTGTTCAATTTTTCATACATTTTGCTATCGTTTACGTAACTATAACTTTTTCGCAAGTGCTCGTACTAAGGGCACAAAACCATATCAGGATCAGGACAGCAACGTCCTATTAGTACACCGTGAACATGGTGCGATCCACGAGCCGGCTGACAAGCGTGGGGATTATTTATTTTATTTATTTATTTATTCAATTAGGACGGCTTGCGCCAATTACACTAATGAGACAATGTTACAAAATATTATGATACTTAAGCAAAATTAAAATTAGAAAAAATAATAATAAAAAACTCAATTGAAATCAATGTCATTAAAATATAACTAATAATAAGTCAATAATAAATCCGTCAATATTAACCTAGATAATTACAATTACTGAATGCTTGAAGTACGGCAGCACGTTGCCTCACAGTACTTCAAACATTCGGTCAAAATCTCCTTCCAATCGTCAGCAAATATGTCACACTCTTTTTTGCTATCGAGAATAGAGTTAAGGCCAGCAAGGGACCGCAATATCGGGGACTGGGCGTGAGATACCGTCCTCCACCTCGGAATAGCAAATAGTTTGTGGCGCCTGCACCGAAGATAGTGATCCGGTACAAACAATCTACATAGTAGGGAGTGTAAGTCAGGGGCATCGACATTCCCGCGAATTATTTTGCACATCATTACTAACTGGTCGTAAGATCTTCTGACTTCTAGAGAATTATATCCTAGAGTCCCAAGCAAGAAATTCGTTGGATACATGTATGGATAGAACCCATACATGCGCTTATAAAGATATCTGAGGAAGGCCTTCTGAACCCTCTCCAACAAAACGGTGTAACTGTTTTCGTGTGGATGCCATACACAGGCACTGGCCTCCAGTTTACTTCGGACTAGCGCGCTGAAGATGAGTTTGACGACATCCATACTACGAAACTCTCGGGAATTCCTGAGAACAAATCCAAGCCGCTGATATTATGGCAACATATCTCTCTAAGCCCACTTGGAACAAACCACTGTTCCACTGCTGAACAAGTGTCTAGAGAAGGTCTTTGTTCAGCAGTGGACGTGTCCTGGTGCGCGGTGCATGGTGCGCAGGAGTCTCCTGTCTCTATGTACTCCTACCTACAGGTATAATAACCGAGCCGATCATGTAGCTCGCACGAAAACATAACAATGATCACTGTTCAATTACCACATTTTATTAGTAACCAGGTTTTAGTAATAGCGGGGTTCGGGAGGAGTCAGGTGTAGGGCGTTGGATGTTCCGACATGTCGAGAGAGCAGGTATCAGCGACTGCTAGAGCCCGCGCCTGCAGCCGAGGCCGCGCCCGCAGCCGCGCCGCCAGCACCCCCGGCCGCGCCCGCAGCCGCGCCCGCCACTGCGCCCGCGCCGGAGTCTCCACCGGAACCATCGGCAGCCGCGCCCGAGGCGGCGGACGCCGACGCCGCGCTGACCTGCGTCACTGTTGTCGTCTGCTTACTGACTACAGCTCCCGAGGCTGCAGCGGCGCCTGCGGCCGCCGCGCCCCCCGCGCCACTGCCTCCCTGCGCCGGCGCAGACCCGCACCCAGATCCTTGCACGCACACCGCCAACACGGCCACACCCACACATACCAACTGAAACAATACATAATATATACATATCACTTGAGGAGATTTACAAACACAACGCCTACAATGAATCCCTCTACAAATAATTAATTAGTTAGAACTTGATAAAGTATTTGACCAATCAAATCGACTTGTTGGACTTCGACTTTGTTTTAAAAACAAGATACTATGAAGCGCTTAAAACATTGTTTTTAAGCGCTTACCTACCTACCTACCTTATCCTACCCTTTAATGGCTGTATCTTACAATCGTAATAGATAGCCAGTTGACATTTTCACAGGATATGTGATGTGTACGGCGGATTAACTAACAAATCGTAATAGATAGCCAGTTGACATTTTCACAGGATATGTGATGTGTACGGCGGATTAACTAACAAATCGTAATAGATAGCCAGTTGACATTTTCACAGGATATGTGATGTGTACGGCGGATTAACTAACAAATACCTAATAATATATAAAAGTAAAGTAGGTACAACAGTACAACATACGTTTTATTTTAAACATATTTTTGTATTTGTTGTAACGTATAGAAACGGTAATACGTACAAACGTCAAACTTGGCATCATTACCTATAGTACACACTCTAAAGTAAAATAATAAATAATGGCCAAGTGCGAGTTGGTGACAAATTTCTTTTTATCGCCACGTTACCATCAACGACGCGGTCGGCACTTGGATGGGTGACCACCTGGCCGTAATGTTGTCTTTTTGTATTTTGTGATGGTACGGAACCTCCAGTGCGCGAGTCCGACTTGCACTTGGCTGCAACCTATACTATAGGACCAGTCCTAAAATTGCGAAAAATATTTGCTCTTTCCATACACTTTAGTTGTGTATCAATGACCGTTTTCTGTGGAACTGGTGATATTATTTCAGAGTATCTTCTATAGTAAAAGTTTTTCATAATGATGGGTTCTAAATAAATAAATAAAATAAATAAATAAATATCTGGGACATTATTGCACACATGGTCATCTGACCCCAAACTAAGCAAAGCTTGTAATATGGCTGCCAGAGACTGATATACATACATATATATTTTTAAATACATACTAAAATAGATATTAACACCCAGACATAGAACTGTATGAAGTATGAACTCCTTTCGGGTTGCCTCTTTCCGCGTAACCCAATACTTATAGATACTTAGTACATGGAATAACTCGTAGGTACGAATATTGCCAAGTAGGTAATTATTATCAATATAACAACTGACTTCAAAATAAGTAACATTTCGGTAACTTGGATGACACAACCAGTTATTGACCGACTTCAAAAAAGGAGGAAAGCTCTTAATGCGGTGCTTATTTTATTTATTTAAAAGCCAAAATACTGAACCGATTTCAATAATACTTCTGTGACTTATCTGAAAGTATATTCTTTCAATCATAAATGATGGAGTTTTGGGGTAATAAACATTACAAAAAAACTTATTGAGAACTCCCTTCTTTTTTGAAGTTGGTTTAAAATAGCAAAAATAAAATGTACATTAAAAGAGTAGACAGTAGGTAGGTAGGTACTTACGAAAATAGTGTTCATGTTGGTTTGTTTGTTGACTGCTGACAGTGACTGTGTACTGAGGGACTGGTGACACCCTCACTATATATATATGGAACCCGGGGCGATATGTGGCGCTATCTATGCACATTCCTTAACATACATTATTTAAAAACAGAACCTATCTTTCAATTATAGTCTAATTAGCTGCCATATTGAGAGCGATCGCTTTCATTTGTTGGATACAATTTAATAGCACATCAGATATATTTAACGCGCATCTAATAATGTCTACCAAATTAATTGTACCATGTTTGTAGACCATAATGAGACAAGCAGGTTAGAGAGCTGAGCTCCCGCCTGCTTCCTGCAGTGCAACTACTACTGCGAACTCGTTATCCATCGCCGTTTTGTATCGTAGTGTACACATCAACGTTCAGCCAGAATGTATAACGGCTGACCGAGTGTCCGCCGCATCAAGTCTGCGCTTCGCATTCTTCAATGTCCCTGACACACGTTGGATACACGCCATAAACGTATTTTGGCGGGCATATATCGCACCGGTATCACAGTTTTTAGTTCTGATTTCTGGCACTCGTGGCGCTACCTACCAACAATAGTGACAGTTGTCAACTGAGCAATATCAGTGTTAAATCTAGAAAAAAAAAAAAACAGATTAAAATATATTTTTTGGTCATTGGTTTTATTTGTCCTGTACGATAACTATTTCTTTGTGTAGATTGTTGTCGCCACACATTGGTAAGAAGGTGATTTGTACCACTTGTTTATTAATTACTGAGCGGGGTATATAAGAAAGGTTAAAGGTTTTAAAGTAAAACCACAAAATACATAATTATAGTTTGAAGGTAAAACTCGATAACCGTCCACCACTTCACTGAGGCACCCACAGGCAGGAGGCACACATGTTTGTAAAGTAAGACGAGGTGGTATGCCCTAATGACTCTAGTCCGCGTATTGAGCGATAATAACAATTATATGTTCCGCCTGACAGCTCATCCACATACCTATCATAGATCAGTGGATGTCACACACTATATGATTCACGCGATCTTTCTTGCCTCACACCTGCAACATGTGGAATGAATGAGCTACCTTCCGCGGTGTTTCCGTACTTGTGATGCCTCTGGTGTTACAAGTATCCATAGGCGACGGTGACAGCTTACTATCAGACGGCTTGTCTGCTTGTTTGTTTGCCACCTATGGCATAAAAAATGTGAATGTTAAGATTTTCTTGTTATATTGTGCTGTTATTATACCTATGTATGTGCTTATCCATACTAATATTGTAAATGCGAAAGTAACTCTGTCTGTCTGTTTGCTACATAATCACGGCTAAACGGCTTAACCAATCTCGATAAAAAAATTGCGAGGTAATAGTACTATAATATATCATGAGGACGGACATAGACAATTTTTTTTTTGTCATTCGCTCACAAAGTTGCGGGTACAGGTAGTAATATTATAATTTCGAAGAAAAGATATCGTTAAATATCATTTAGGTGTTCGATTAAATAGTATTTCATGTATTTCGAATAATCTACACGGTAACGAGTAAATGTACATGTAAGTAGATAGATAATATTCCTTTAAATAAAAATATATTTAGATAGGCATTAGAAGCGGTACGTACCTACCTACCTGACGCTAAAAATGAACGTTTCACTTGCGTCGTCGGTGCCTCCACCAACAACCTAACCTACCTACCTACCTAGGTACCTACAGACAGGTAGGTATAATTAGATAACGGTCAACTCCCTACTTACAGAGCAGGTACCACATGACATGTGATGTACTATTACTATAACAGAGCAGGTACCACATGACATGTGATGTACTATTACTATAAATTGTTTTCAGTTGATAGGCAGGTAGGTATCTGCAGCGGCCGACAACAGAAACATTAATTGTGGAGGGGTGAGGCGTAGCCGAGGACACCATACTGACTAATGCTCAGTTGCACTCAACTATACAATAGATAGGATATACCTACTACTTTTTTAAAGCGATAAAATCATGTCAAAATGTTTATAAATATGTTAGGTAAGTTGCATCAAGTTTCATTTCATCGGAACCAAACTGCGATATAACACATTTCCAGACATAATGTACTATAGTATAGTATACATGGACTATAATATAAATCATTATAGCTTGTACTAAAAGCCAATCATAGGACAACATTTGTACCTACGAGTATATGTATTTCTTTTGTTGTTTTAGTAAATTCTAACACAACGGTACCTCTGAATGATGTACATTCACCTCCTTTTAACCGACTTCAAAAAACCCTCCTTTGAGAAGCCAAAGGAAGGCAAATTGCGTACCTACCTATTTTATACAAATTTGGTGAAGTCGATTTTTTTATTTTTAGTTAAAACTCTGCACATTTAAATATTTTGTGTATAGCTAGGTACCTATTAACGGCCTCATCATCATCAGCCAGAAGACGTCCACTGCTGAACATAGGCCTCCCCATTTAACCTCTACACTGAACGACATCCTGCCATCTGAACACGACTCTCACAATGTCGTCGGTGCATCTAGTGGGAGGCTTATCTAGGTATATACGCTGCGTCTTCCAATTCGTGGTCTCCACTCAAGAACCTTTCTTCCCCATCGGTTATCAGTTCTTCGAGCGATGTGGCCTGCTCATTGCCACTTCAACTTGCAGATTTGAATAGCTATATCGGTGACTCTGGTACTTTGGCGAATATCTACGTTCTATATCTAAAACTTTTTGCCGTTTGTATAGATAATGGTACGGAACCCTTCGTGCGCGAGTCCGACTCGCAGTTGGCCGGTTTTTTTTATTTGTCATTTAGTGTACTTCACAACTCTAACCTTAAATGTATAATATGAGCAAGACAAAGGAACCGAGTCTAAAGCAGACCAGCCGCAAGCAGCACCCTCTCATGAGTTGACTCATGTGCCAGCCATCGCCCTCCTCAACCATATCTAAGAGAAGAAGGCGACCCGACACACGACGCCGCCGCATTTCATTTCATTCATTTGCCATTGTGATGGTTCGCGGTGTAGTACCAGACAGGTCTTGGACAGTTGCCAGCTGTAGGTAACAGTAGGTAGGTATCATATCTTCATATAATTTTCCAGAAGCAACATTTCTGACGTAGGTAGAGAGGAGATACCTAATCTACGGAGTCACGTCGTGGTGGAAGCAGTGGCGTCGACGTGCCGGCTCTCATCTACGTAACTACTTATTCGGAACAATTATCCATTATGCTTCATTTCGGAATTATTTAGCAAATTCATGATTCGTTCCAGTTCGCGCGGCCGCGGCGGAGTTGCCCAGGTGGAGGAACTGAACAACATCTACGAATAGCGACTATTTTGTTCAGGAAATACGCTTGTGGCTCCCCCACGTAACTGTACAGATAACTTGGTCGAATTAGTATAATACATATATATACAGGTTGATAATGATATATGGTTATTCCTTTATAAGGTCATGGTCTATACTTTGACATACTTTAGTTCGGCGAAAGTCAACAGTAACTCGGATACTTGTTTCAAGTTCTAAAAGTCCTCATTTTTTACCTAAAACCAGTGATTTTTGAAAATGTAATAATAATGTAGAGCAAATATAAGTGTTTTTTTTTTAATGGTACTGAGTGACGAGACGGGCGAAGTCGCTCGTCTGATGGCTCTTCATGCTTGTCCATAACAACACAACGCCACTCAGAATTTTGAACTTCAACAGTTCAAAACCCTGGATGGCAATGCACTGCACTCGTCACCCCGAGATATAAGATGTCAAATCTCTGTGTGCCCTGTAATTTCGCTAAATCTAATTTAATCTTTGTTCTAAATAAACGGCATATGATGACTCGTGCGTGATCACGTGGTTACATTATGTTTGACAATGTGTACCTATGACACCTATGACACAACTGATACTATTTTTAAAGTTGTTCATAATGATCTCCTTTCGGTTTAGATACACCCTTTCCGCGTAACCCAGCATCTACGCCTAGTTATGTAACCCCAGTGTCACGCGGCTACCCCCTACCTGCCTAGTAGGTTAAATACTTAAAGAGGTATGTATAATAAAGTATCATTCGGTGAGCTAAGGGTGGATAATGCCTATACAGTCAAGAACTACACACACAATGGGCAATGGAGAGAGCTATGTTCGGAGTTTCTTTACGCGATAAAATTCGGAACATAGATATTCGCCAAAGAACCAGGGTCACCGACATAGCTATTAAAATCTGCAAGTTGAAGTGGCAATGGGCAGGCCACATCGCTCGAAGAACTGATAACCGATGGGGAAGAAAGGTTCTTGAGTGGAGACCGCGAACCGGACGACGCAGCGTAGGTAGGCCTCCTACTAGATGGACCAACGACATCGTGAGAGTCGCGGGCATCCAGTGGATGCAGATGGCAGGATGTCGTTCAGTGTGGAGGTAGAAGGGGGAGGCCTATGTTCAGCAGTGGACGTCTTCTGGCTGATGATGATGATGAGTCAAGAACTTTTATTATAGCTACTCGGAAATGGCGCAGGAGGGAGCTCATTCCACATATTGCAGGTGTGAGGCAAAAAGGAACGTATAAAACGCACAGTGTGCGATTTTTACCGATCTATGATATGTGGATGAAGTTTCAGACAGTGGCGGCTGGTGCGATGATAAAACCGCGATGTCGGCATCAGATCGAACAGTTCTTCAGAACATATAATATTATAATTTGTGTAATAATATGTAGTAAAATCATGTACTTATATAATTGTGTATTGATATAGGTTTAATTTAAGTTAGATTTATATTTGATGTAGGTAGGTATCTGGTTACATATTTCTTGCTAAAAATAGTTCTTTAGTTTATTTTCGTTGGTTGACCAGCTTCTTGTCTTTGAAACTAAGTAAAAGTATTTTGATGCGCGCCTACACTACTACACTACTACACTACTACACTACTACACTACTACACTACTACACTACTACACTACTACACTACTACACTACTACACTACTACACTACTACACTACTACACTACTACACTACTACACTACTACACTACTACACTACTACACTACTACACTACTACACTACTACACTACTACACTACTACACTACTACACTACTACACTACTACACTACTACACTACTACACTACTACACTACTACACTACTACACTACTACACTACTACACTACTACACTACTACACTACTACACTACTACACTACTACACTACTACACTACTACACTACTACACTACTACACTACTACACTACTACACTACTACACTACTACACTACTACACTACTACACTACTACACTACTACACTACTACACTACTACACTACTACACTACTACACTACTACACTACTACACTACTACACTACTACACTACTACACTACTACACTACTACACTACTACACTACTACACTACTACACTACTACACTACTACACTACTACACTACACACCTCATACTTGCATGACTCATCGACGAAATATGTATATGGACATAATAATTATTGTAATGTAGCAGACTATTACAACTGCGCTTACCATCAACAGACAAATAAAACTAAAAGACGGAGTGATAGAGCAATAACCGGAGGTCTCGAGAGTCTACCCTCTGAGGGTCAGGGTGTAGGAGCCAGGATCGAGGGTACGCAGCACGGCCATGGGAGGGAGGGGGGAGGGGATCCAGGACAAGTCGTCCCAGGGTCGAACCACGATCGTTCGCTTCTAAAGTCTGTCATTGTATGAATCATCTTAGTATATTTTTTTTTGCTTTCTAATTTCGAAATTATAAAATCATAGAAGAGTGGCCTGTCTAAAGAAAAGGTAATATTAACATAAGGTAGAAAGAGAGTTGATAATGATGATGACAATGAAATATATACTACATTTTGTAACAGTTTATTTTTCTGCTTGTATTTTGACAAATATTCTGAATCTAAATAAATCCTTACTTATATAAATTAGCCTGCAATACCATCATCCTGTACATTACCGCTATATGTTGTCAATACAGATCCAAAGACCTGTCGTCGAGATAATTAGCTGAAAATCTGCGAACAATGTACTGACGACACTGAGCGTGTCCAAACATTCTAATATTCACGAGTTGTAGGCTGGTTGTGCCTCGCGGGTTCACTCGTCTTTCAAGAATTATACACCTGGTCCCTTCAAACTCTGTCCAGCTGTCTGTCACTCATAACCTGACAACAGGTGATATGAATATCATCAACATCGGCCTTTATTCATCTACAAGAGATAACTTAGGTATGTAACGAGCGTCCGAAATACATCTGCTTTCTGCGCTCGTGGGTAATGAAGCAGACTCGGGAGCCGCAGAGACGGTTATATCGACAGCCACGGTCAGGGCTCCGGTCACTGCCGTACAGTTGGACCAACACTGCACGGCCAGCAGGTTCCAGCAGGTCTGTCCTGGTGACGACAACCTCGTTCTGAACCAGCCACCTCTCCACACCAGATATTATTCTAATCAATATAAATTAACTAAATCAGAATAAATAAATATTATACATTTAATGCATAAGTTTGTGTGTAAGACGTGTGTATGTTTGTCCGTCCTCTACTCCGTGACGGCTGAACGGATTGCTCATGCCCTGGATTGACACATACCTACGATAAACATGGAAGGGTTCCTGTGGGATAGCGGGTGTAGTCACAGGACGATGCTAGTACCTATAATAAGATTACTATTCTACAAAATTAGTCATTGGTTCAGTTCAGTGTGCTTAGACTCGACATGCAAGGAGTATCACCGAGGAGACAGGCTCCGAGAAGATTGATGACGGGAGCATGGCTCATCGACCACGTCTTTGAACTGGAAGGATCACCCGCATCACACCGGGGCTGGCCATCAGCAGGTCGGACGCTCCGCTCGCCGGTGCTCCGCCATGTCTGTCAGCGTCCTCTGCTGCCCCACACCGAGGTATACATCTACTACGCGGGGGTTTACCTTCTACTTAATAGGAACCACACTCGTGCAGATGTATCATTTAACTATATAGGCTTTCAAAGCGGTAGGCTGTTGGCAACCAACACTATGAGCCTCGCTCGTAGCTTGTCCTTCCTGAGATATTATTCGCAGATTTTAACTAATTCCATTTGTTTTGTCATGCACAGCCGGACTCGTATTCAGTAGAGCTCCGTGTCGAATGTCTTCATCTCGGCTCGCGTCTCGGCGCACAATGCCCACGCCACGCCACGCCGCGCCGCCTGGACCTCATTACTATTCCACAGTGAGCTATATAAGCCACGTCCGTCCTCGTACTGGTATCACTCCTCCTCTCCTCTCCACTCAACCTCAACATGAAGCTCTGTTTCGTAAGTATTTTTTATTTGTTTATGGTTTATCATGTTTAATTCAATCTCAAATGTGTCACATCATGCGAGTTTTAGATTGTTACGTACAATTTGGTCTCACCCATCTATACATAATGTATACGGTATGTGATGAGAACCTCGGTCCACGTCCATACACAAAAAAATCCTTGCGGGACGTCAGCGCAGGACTCGTCCTTCACAATTTGAATAAGTATAAGAGTGTCAGCTGGCACTCTGGGCAGGCAGTCAGCCGCTCCACGGTGGCAGTGATCGTCTTCTGTCGCGTGCTCTCACCGCCGCGGTTCCTGCATCTTCCGCAGGGTCATTTTGCTGCTGGCTACATTGCGAGTGTCATCTGTCAATACTTAGATGTAATCACGAGGTAGGTTGAGATGGGGAAGGAGAACTCCAGCTCGTCAGACAGGAGACTGCACCGGACATGTGACATGTTGAGTCGTTCATGTGTTAACCCCAGTATATAGTTAACAATTTTACCTGACTACCCTTAAAAATAGGGTAATATTTTTCGGTGTAGGTAATAGTAGGTATGTGTCTATAATACGCTCTCCCCTGCAGCATATAACGCATGGTCGGTTTCAAAATGTGGCGCGTTATTAATGTCATCTCAACTGCTGATTGTTAAAAGGAAATTAGCATTTTGTTGTCCATTTGAAGTTTGAACTCGGGGAGTAGATATGAGAGTACGTATGCGTGGTTCGATAGTACACGGAGCTTCAACTGGTTGTTCACATCAAACATCATTTAATATGTGTAACATGATGCAGTTGTGTACGAATGTTGTCCAGGTCCTGTTGTTGTGCGCGGTGGTGGTAGCAGCGGTGAGCTGCGTGCCCGCCGAGGACTCCGCCCCAGGCAACAACTTGGGCGAAGGCAATGGCGCGGCTAGTGCCGTGGACGAAGCCACTGGTAGCGGTAACAGTGCGGGTGGACTTGGCGGTTCGGGCGGGGGGAACACTGGTAGCAGCGGCAGTGCTGGTGAGGCTGCTAGTAGCGGAGGCAGTGATGGTGGGGATGCTGGCAGCAGTGGCAGTGCTGGTGGGGCTGCTGGCAGCAGTGGCAGTGCGGGCGGCGCTGCGAGTGGTGCGGGTAACTCCCAGGACGACGGCGGATCCAAAGCTTAAGGTAACTCAAACAACTATACTATCACACTGTTATTATAAATACGTAAGCAAGCGCATTTCCACACCACACGACACGACATCGAGCGCTGTACTATGGACTGTTATTTCACCCAATGACACTTCACCGCACGATGTACTCGTATGTCATACGAACGACTTCTTAGCTTCTATGCTGTGTCGATAATATTATAGCGGTTGTAGAAACCAGCAGATATGGACTGGTTGATGACGCACGACACTGGTTCCTACCCGCGCCTGCAGCGTGTCGCGTGTCGCGTGTCGCGCGGGGCAGTCGCGTGTCGGACCGTGCGATAGCTCGTTAGATAACGCGCTGTCTCGTTGTCTGTCTGTGTGTTCGTCTCTGTGTTTCTCTGTTTCTAACTGTTTCAAAACTAAGGACTTCATAATCCTAAACTTAGGCAAAGTGGTAGTAGTGTGCATCACCGGGACGAACAGATGAATGGCAGTTGAAGGGTAGGACTTACTATATGTGTGCCTCGGCTTCTCTGTCCACAAGTTGATGCATTGAACGTATTGATTGCTTGCCGCTGCACGAGTGTACTTACCTATATTACTATTATTGTTGTTTAGTATTTAGAACTATTTCTAGATAGTAGCTGCGCCCCCCGGTTCCACCCACGTGTACACTCCCTCAAGAAACGTACATTTTTTGTGATAAAGTGACTCTCCGGCCCTCCAACTATCTCTATGCAGATCGGTCCGTTGTCGTCCTCTACAGTTATACGTAAAAGAGGAACAAACAAACTGTCACACTCTCACAATAATAATATCAGTATATCGCTCTTGGCGATAAGGCCGCCGATTGTTGCACTAGTTTTTAAGCTGTTCGTGTGAACACAATTTGTAGTGTGAACAATAAAGAGTTTATCTGTTTATCTATATAGAAATATTCCAGGCTGTTATTGTACTGACATGTATATCTGTGTGTGTACCTAGTCAGTAGGTACACAGTGAAGGTACACAGTATAACAAGTGTTCTGGTTCTGTTTCAGATGGATCTGTCGCGAGCGGTTCCTACGACACTGACTCGTCACTACGAGTACCGCTTCTTCGTAAATTCCTAAAAATATTGTATATATAAAATGTAATTAGATTGTTTATGAGTCAAATTATGATGCCAAAACCTCCCCTCCGCCTCCCGCTGCCCTGGTTCATCGTCCACAGACATCGCGTCATGAGCTCAGCTTGCCGCGGGGCGCGCGGGGAGTGAGCCACCTAGCGAGGGTACCCACCCTCGCTAGCGAGTTACCTCCGCCTCCCGCGGCCCTGGTTGATGTGTGGTTCGTCCACAGACATCGCGTCATGAGCTCAGCTTGCCGCGGGGCGCGCGGGGAGTGAGCCACCTAGCGAGGGTACCCACCCTCGCTAGCGAGTTACCTCCGCCTCCCGCGGCCCTGGTTGATGTGTGGTTCGTCCACAGACATCGCGTCATGAGCTCAGCGTGCCGCGGGGCGCGCGGGGAGTGAGCGGGGGTACCCACCCTCGCTAGCGAGTTACCTCCGCCTCCCGCGGCCCTGGTTGATGTGTGGTTCGTCCACAGACATCGCGTCATGAGCTCAGCGTGCCGCGGGGCGCGCGGGGAGTGAGCGGGGGTGGGTAACGAGTTACCTACGAAGGAGCTGTCAGTTTGGTTTCACAGCTTGAAGCTTCAACTATAAACAATTGAGTTATGTACCTACTGTACCTACATGAATGTACACTTACTGCGTACGAACTACGAATTGCCTTCATTATAATATTATCTGATCATTAAATATTTTCCTTGCAAAGTTATACGCTCGTTGTTTCATTACATATTTACCTTTAAACTAGGTGAACTAGGTCCAAGAATTTCTTTAAAAAATATATAATATAACTTTAAAATCTGAGACTTTTTAGACTTAAAATAATGATTGTATGGGAATTCAGTAATATAAGTATTTAAAATACAACACATCATTTTCCTTTGCTGTTAGTATCACGGCGAAATATTTATGGATACAGAACATTCTTACTAAGTACCTAATAATATCCACAGAAAAACTTAATTATACTTGAAACTACTCAAAATAAAAAGCTAATAATTATATATTTATATTCATATTCATTTATTTCATAAAAAATATTTACATGTCAAAATTTAAATAGTAAAAGGAAATATTAATAATCATTAGGTATACAAACAATAAAAATTAAAAATAGTTTAAATTAAGTCTTTGTACAATTGTACACTCTGCATGATTATATTTTACATTCAAGGAATTCCTTGAAACTGTAGAACGTCTGATCTACAAGCCAGCGCTTTAAACGATATTTAAAGTGAGCCAGCAGCCGTATTATGGATCTTTGATCGGGATCGCGAGTGTCAGAATTTTGACACTTGAAAGGGGTTAACGCAAAAAAAAGCGTTGTCTATTTCCAATTTCGTACTACGAAATTGGAAATAGACAACGCTTTTTTTTACAGAATTTTGACAACTCGCAATCCCGATCAAAGATTCATAATAGCCCTGCAGGTTGGGAGCGGCAATGACGCCATTGGGTAGTTTGTTGTACACCGTCGGTCCCATAACGTGAGTGAGCTTATCTGACTTCGCCAGGTTCCAAGGAACCTGCTTAAGCTGCCCTGCGTGTCGAGAAAATTCACCATACGCCGTGTACATTTATGTATATTGGACTTGACATACAGCGCAACTTGTAGTATGACAATGCAGGGCAACGTAAGGATTCCCAATTTTTTGAAGTGTGGTTTGGCAGATTGGTCACTGCCAATGCCTACTATGGCTCGTACGGCCCTTTTCTGCATACGGAACGCACGCTCCCACTCCGCAGCATTCCCGTACAGCTCGGCGCCGTATTGCAGCAGCGAGTGCACCGTCGCAAAGTAGCACATACGCGCCACCTGCACCGATACTACTCGCGCCACACGTCGGAGCGCATAGCAAGCACTAGCAATTTTACCACATATTTTTTGGATGTGATTTTCCCACGTTAACACAGAGTCGATTTCGAAACCGAGAAAGTTAGTGACTTCAGTTTGTTTTATTTCGACATCATTCACGAACACTTTTAGGCGTCTAAGTTTCTTACCCGACAGGTTATAATGAGCATAGTAGGTCTTTTTTAAATTTAGCGCCAGACCGTTGACTCGAAACCAACTGTCGAACTGTGCGCTCGCCTCGTTCAGTTTTACCTCCAGTTCGTCCACCGTGGCAGCAGTACCAAGCGCGGCCACGTCATCGGCATACATCAAAATTTCGGCTGATATTATTGCGTCCGGTAAATCATTCAGCAGTAGCGAAAACAGGACATTTGAGACTGAGGATCCCTGCGCTACACCCATTGAGGAGTGCAAAGGGTCCGATCTCACTTTGCCTCCGCTACAGACTACAATCTGACATCTATCCTTCAGTATGCTCGTGGCCAGCGCTAGCGCCGCGCCCCCTAGCCCATAATGGAGCAGTTTCCCCGCGAGCACGCCGTGCTCAGCGACGTCCAATGCTTTTGAGAGATCGCAGCAGATCACAGCGACATGCTGCTTCCTCTCACGAGCGTCGATAATTCGCCAAACCAGTTCTCGAGTCAGGGTGGTCGTGGACCGCCCCGCTCGATACGCGTGCTGTCGGTCTGACAGCTGATCAGTCTCAGAAAGGAAGGCGTTAGACGTGAGCAAAGGCCATTTTCGAAAATCTTAGCAGTCCATATCATCCCTCTTGTCTTTACCCTTGAAAATAGCTGACACTTTAGCAGCCTTTAGTACTTCCGGATATGTTCCTTCCCGTATACACACGTTGAACAATTCAGCCAGTACTAGAGCAAGTGGGATTGCTGCTACCCTAACTACTTTCATGTTCAACCCATATATGTCTTTAGAAGTTTTTGGAGGAATCCGTGAGGTGATGAGTCTGTGGACTTCATCTGCAGTGAAAGGGCGGATCCTCAGAGAGCGGTCAGCGGGCGCACGTGCCGCTTGCAGCACGATAAGCGCGCGCGTGACGTCAGCGCGGGGCGCTCCGGACGCTGACGCAGCGTTTAAAAATTTCGCGTTTAAAGTATCCACAGCTACTTTTTTGCAAGAAAACGAGGTACCGTCGCTATTTTTTATCACGTTCGTAAAATCTAGATCACTGGAATTATATTTCCCCCTTTCTAAGTTAACCAAATTCCACATGGCTTTACAAGAGTTCCCACCATTTTCAATTATCCTAGTGTAGTAATTAGATTTTGTAAATGTCAATAAATTATCATATTTTTGTCTCATGTCACAGATCAAAGAATTAATTATGTCATTATTAGGATTTAATTTACTTAATTCAATAATGTCGAATAGAAGCGATTTAAATTTTTTAATGTCATGTGATACCCACGTCTGCCTATTTTTCTTACAGTTTACTTTCCGTAATGGGAAGCATATACATACAAACTAGCTCAAAATACAATATATCAGAACAAAATAATATATGCCTGCTTCGTGTTTGGTTTCATGAGGCACAGAGGCACTGCGTTTTAGTTTTATAAGCAAACGGTTTATTCAGTATTTTGTTGCGCTTTCTAATTCTTTATTTCCATTAAAAACGGAATGTAAAGTGTGATGTCTCCTCAGATGTCAGATCAGCAGCAGGTGTCGGAGTACAACAATCGTTCGTTGTTTAGGGTCGTTGCAAATAATCTGAGATAAGTTCAACAATTAGATATTATTATATTATCTAAACTGACTATTGTAAGTATTTTATGGTACGAAGGTTGAGACAATGAAGTTTATTCACTTTGTCATAGAGTGTACGAAGCGGTGATCATACTTGATAGTAAACGCTACATTTGTCAAGTAGTGTGGCACTGTAACATGACATGTGTTAGCTAGTGTGCGTGCACGCTTCTAATATAATATGTAGATAATATATAAGTACTTGATGTAAGGTAAGATACACAATAAATGTGTTTCTAACAGGGAACACGTATATCATTTATCGGATAGGAAACCCCCAACATTTGAATCACAGAGTTTAGTGGTGGGGCCCCGGGGCCCTGCGTCTGCGGGTCTGGTGCGTCTAGAGGCCGGCCCTGGCTCCCACGTAACACACGCTGGATACGTTCCGAATGACATCAGCTATGAGTCTGAATCATATATTTAAATTCAAATAAGCTCATTTAGGTTGCAAATGTGAATGGTAATATTGAAAGAAACACTCGTTCGACATAATGTATTGTATTGTTATATAGTCTCCTCTAGTTTGTGATAATGATGTAAACTGCCGGCGACTGGACCCGAGCTGGAGGTAGTTGTGTCTGGCGCCAGTCCAACTGGACCCGAGCTGGTGGTAGTTGTGTGTGGTACCAGTCCGACTGGACCCGAACTGGAGGTAGTTGTGTGTGGTGCCAGTCCGACTTGACCCGGGCTGGAGGTAGTTGTGTCTGGCGCCAGTCCGACTTGACCCGGGCTGGAGGTAGTTGTGTGTGACGCCAGTCCGACTTGACCCGGGCGGATAGAATCCCCGACGACATAGTGACCCCTCACGACGTCACCACCTCAATCGATGCTCTCAACCACCTTCGCATCGCTAACCTACTCTCAGAGATACCAGGCGGCTGGCGGCTGGCTCCCGTTGTTACTCTCGAGCCAGTCACGGCTGCTGAGGTCGAGTCGATCATCAAGGGCCTCCAAGTCATCAAAGCCCCTGCTGCCTGGTGGCATCTCAAGCACTTGTATATAATAAAACCCCGTGCGCCGTGTGAAGCCGGGGCGGGTCGCTAGGTATAAATAGGTACCTTTCGCAGAGTCAGCTCGTGACCACGTGACCACGGCTATTGTAACATGATTGATACGTCGAGTGAATGGTACCTATAATATTTTTACCTAATTAAAATATGCGCGATAAGACCAGATAAACATTTACAAACTGTGTTCAAATCGTGAAAGTTTATATATTTGTACAAACGCGTTATCATTAAGCTCGTCCGAAGCTTTCCTCAGTTCAGATCAGTTGCACTGTGCGCGTGCGCATGCCTGGAAACAGGACTTTTTACACTAAGTTTGGCTTCGCCAGTTGGATACACGCTCATGGCAGACAGTAGCCAGGTTGGCCGTTGACGGACGTCTGTACTTATATGATTATTTTACATTTAACAATTATAACTGAGCTTACATGAACAAATAAAATTTAATTTATAATAATAATGTTTGTCTGTCTGGTTGTCTTGTATGTGTTCGTGTATCGTTCCATCCGATTGAGTTAAAACTTTGTATTTGTAGTATAGTATGAAATCTTTGTATTTGTTTCTGAGGAAAAAGTCGAGCTTCGGCCCTTAACTGTACATCTACTTGGTCGAAGGCCGAGCCTTTGGCCCGTGAGGCCGAGCCCTACACCGGCATACCACCGCAGCGACGGCATTGCCTCAGTACCACTACTACGCGTACGAAGTCGCGAACGTCAGCTAGTATGTTAGTCAGCTAGTGATCCGTATCTGGAACACAGATGTGTTTTATAAAAGTAGTGTCATGTCAGGAACACATTTAGCTTATTTGAATATTATTTATCTTGTTCGTGATTCGCGCCGCGGTCTGCGTCTGCGCCGCATTCAGTGCGCTCCGTGGCGAATGTGTCCGTCGCGGCACCTGAGACAATACCCCGAGCCTCCTCCGGCCAGTATATAGGCGAGGTGCTCCGCCCCCGCGGGCACTCGTGCTCCCGCCGACATGAAGCTCTATCTGGTGAGTCGAGTAATAAGTCATTACCTTCGCGGACACATTTCACTAAATAAACATAACAAATATTGTTCTTAGGTTATTTTGTGATTTATTAACGTTAAGAATGATACGATACGTTAACGTCATAGTAATGTTGGACTCCATCCGTTTAAAATCATCAAATAGCATAAAGTAACAATATAATGTCGTTCCGTATAATCCCTATTTATTGTCGTTACGTCCACAGATATCGTATGTACTATACTCTGTGACTACTGTGTTCTACCGGGACAGTCCTAAAACCTATAATTTTGTCCCAAATTTTTGATGGCACGCTTAATTCGTTCACCCTCTTAACACAATGACGCATCGCAAATAATTCGCGTCGACTAGAGCCATTTCCCAACTTAAAAAATATATTGCATGAACTTGTCCCTCTGATTACGGCAATGCCAACCTGGTCAAGTTCAATGCCGCTAAGACCCAAACGTGTCTGTTCTCCGCAAAAAGGACGCCATTCCAACTGGCTCTGTATCCATTCCAATAACTGACCGGCTTGAGCTTTTGGGCGTTGCTCTGTCTTACCCTCAACTTTGGCACCTATATAAAGAACAAGGCTCAATTGGCTGCCAAAAAGCTGGGAATCCCATCGAAGATACGTCGGTACTTCACGTCAGAGCAGTTGCTTTCACTGTAACAAGCACAAAGTTCGGTCGTGCATAGAGTACTGCTTTTACCTTTAGGATGGTTCTGCTGAGTACCAGCTCGGGGCGGTGTCTACTGAGCAACGTGCTAACAGGCTCATCAGCAACGAATCTCTGGTTCAGACTAAGCTGAATTCAAATTCAAATTATTTTATTGAGAATAAAAACGGACAAATTCCACTAACATTTATCTCACATACTGTTAAACTAAAATAGATTTCCTAGTAAAAATAGGAATAATATTATAAAATTACTAATATAATAAATACAACAAATTGCTGTAAAAATATGTCAACATAAAATTAGTATATCATACAAATTGTCATTATAGTCATCGGCTTTTTTGCCCCTGTCCCATTGATCAGTTAAATTTTCACAATAAGTCAAAAAAACTTTCGTTACATTTTTCCAACTGTCACAAATAATATCACAATCAGTGTTGGTAGCAAGGAGTGCATTGAAGTGGCGGCGGGCGCGAATCAGCGGAGACATGGAGCGCGCCACGGTGCGGCTGTGAGCCACGTGGAAAAACTTGGGCAATTTTCCACGCCTATTAGCCGGAACCCCGGTTTTATCTGGCACAAACAAAGTGCACAATAAATTGTGCAGATGCAAGGAGTCAACTGATCCTCTGAGCACCTTGCAGCAAGTAGCAAGCTGATCCAACATCCTTCTCACTTCTAGTGAGTTGTAGCCGAGCTGGCCGAGCAAGAATTTAGTTGGGTACATGAACGGGTAATAACCGTGAAGCTTCTTATACAGCGATCTTAAGAAAGCTTTTTGAACCTTTTCAAGCATCCGCACATAGGTGACGTGGTGCGGGTTCCAGACACATGCGCTCGACTCCAGCTTGCTTCTGACTAACGAGTTGTACAATGTTCTAATAACTAACGGATTTTTAAAATCTTTGGCATTTCGTAATACGAAGCCCAGACGACGATAGGCCTCTTTGGCGAGATCAGAGATGTGGTCATGGAAATTCAGGGTACGATCAAATGTCACTCCCAGATCCTTAATGCTATTTACCCGATTTATACATAAATTGTCAAGATGATAATTATAATTGATGGGATTTCTTTTGCGGTCAAACGTCATTACATTACACTTGGTCACATTAAATGTCATTTTGTTTTTCAAGCCCCATGCACAGATTCTATCTATGTCCTCTTGTAAGGTAAGGCAGTCACAGGGAGATTTTATTTCGAGAAAAAGCTTAAGGTCGTCGGCATACAAGAGACATTTGGCAGAAGTCAGCACTGTAGGTAGGTCGTGCACCATCATTTTAAATAATAACGGACCAGTGATGGAACCCTGGCTTACACCAGATCTTGTGTGATATGGTCCCGAAACGTGGATACCATGCTTAACATACTGCCGCCGGTCTCTCATAAAATCCGCAAAGAAATTTAGGAGGCTGGGAGAAAAGCCGAGGTCACATAGCTTTTTTAACAATATATCGTTATCAATTTTATCAAAAGCTTTTTGAAAATCAAAATATATGACGTCGACCTGAGAACCACGATCCATGGCATCGGATATATAATCAACTAAGCCTAACAAGTTCGTATTTACGGAGCGACCCGGCCTGAAACCGTGCTGCTCTTCACCTATTTGTTGTTTCACCTGTCTATATATTTCCTTATGTAGGATGTACTCGAAAACTTTAGCGGGCGCGCTTAGAATGGCTATTGGACGGTATTCTTCAACCGTAGTTCTATTACGACTCTTAGGAATTGGGGTCACCCTGGATAACTTCCACTGGTCAGGGTACTTCCCATTTTTAAGAGATATATTTAAAATATGGTAAAGTGGAGAAATAAGATGTTTTTTACCCGTCTTTAGAATAAAGTTAGGCAAGTTATCGGGGCCTGGTGAGCTACCTATCTTTAATAAGCTGAAAGCCCCTTAGTAGTAGTTTCATCGCAAAGTTTCTAGTCTATCGGTTTTTTCGGACTGTGCATCGGATCTGCATGATCTTATTCCCTCCTGCCCATTTTTCTATCGGACTGCCAGAGCAGGCACGAAAAACTGACACCGCTTTATGGTTGTTCCGAAAACCCGTATGAGGAGCGCTTTGATTCAACTTATTGTGTGAACTGTGGAATGCGCTGCCTGAATGCGTGTTCCCCGATAGTTACAATCTGGGTGTCTTCAAACCACGACTGAATCGATTTTTTTCTAGACAAGCGTGCTCCATCGTAGACCGCACCATCGCTTACCATCAGGCGAGTTGACGGTCAAACGCAAGCGTAAACAAAAGCTAAGTTTTTTTTTTAATTCAAAACTCGTGTGTATGTAACCAGTGTTCAATAAAGTACAATGTTCAAGCTGTCGGTATTTTTAAATTTTAAAAGATCAAACAAGTCCTCATCACAATGCAGTCAAAGGCAAGCAAGTCCAAGTCGTGACGTGGCCGACACTACTAGGGGCTGCTCCACTACTATTACAACTTCTACTTAACTTTATGCTCGGTTCTAGGAACTATCAAGTATTGATTTTATGGGCGCAGTTTTCAATATTAATTAATTCGTAACTTCATAAGTCCCATAGATATGTCAACATCGTGTAAAAAATCGAAAAAAATCAAAAAATCAATCATTAAAATTTGGCTTCGATATAATGTATACCGTTTTCTATCGCTGCTGTAACAATCTTCTCAA
The DNA here is from genome assembly GCA_949125355.1 of Agriopis leucophaearia. Lineage (NCBI taxonomy): Eukaryota > Metazoa > Arthropoda > Insecta > Lepidoptera > Geometridae > Agriopis > Agriopis leucophaearia. Next base: position 8,843,507 of record OX421289.1, read on the forward strand.
TCCTAAGGTCCTAGTGGTGGTGATGGTGGCGGCGGCGAGCGGCGCCAGCGTGCCCGCAGATACGCCACCCGGGGAAGCCAATCCTGCACCCTCTGAAACCCCTTCCACATCTGGAAGTTCCGATGGAGGCGCTCCTGGTGGCTCCTCTACCACCTCTCCTGCTGTTGGTACGGATAGTGTCTCGACTCAAAGTGGTCAGGTCAGCAGCAGCGATCCATCCACAAACATCGCCAAAAGGTCTTCTGAAGAAGGCAACGCTGCTAATGGGAATGCAACCACACTAAGTGGCACTAACAGTGGTAGCTCCACTACGGAGACCGGTGCTGGACCTAAGGATGGTTCTACTCCCACCAATGGACCTAAGGATGGTTCTACTCCCACCAGTGGACCTAAGGATGGTACTACTCCCACCAGTGGACCTAAGGATGGTTTTACTCCCACCAGTGGACCTAAGGATGGTTCTACTCCCACCAGTGGACCTAAGGATGGTTCTACTCCCACCAGTGGATCTAAGGATGGTTCTACTCCTACCAGTGGACCTAAGGATGATTCTACTCCCACCAGTGGATCTAAGGATAGTCCTACTCCCACCAGTGGATCTAAAGATAGTTTTACTGCCACCAGTGGATCTACAGATGGCTCTAGTACTACTAGTAGCAGTACGGACAAAGACGGAACTACGGTTGCAGAAAAAGGAAATTCAGGCAGCTCAAACTTGAACCAGAACCAAAAGGATACCGAAACCAGCACAGGAGCGTCAACTCCTGTCGAGGGCGCCAGCGGAGATGTCAAGGGCTCTCCTGGTTCCGACAAGCCAGGCACAGGTGTCTCTGGAAGCGCGCCCAGCGAGTCCAGCTCGAGCCAGCCGAGTTCCACGGAGCCACCTCCATCTAGCGCCCCGACTGCTCTTCGTCCACAACTATAATTACCAAACCTAGTTAAGAGATACATCACATGGATGTATTTGTCCTGTATGAGGAGCAGTGTCCGGCGGACCTGGATTCATTATAAAATGTAAAATGTTTTTTTGGAAAGAACTTCAATATGAAGAAAACTTGACATCTGATTGGCTCTGGAACGGTACGGGATGATTGTAATAACAAATTAGTATTTACTTAATATATAATATACGTAGGTGTTATTATAATTTGTATTTTAATTAAATGATTATTTTATTTAACCTCACTCCGAAATGATACTCATATCGCACATAGAATAAATAAATTCGCCACACTAAATGTTCCCCCACAATACATATTCTGCACAACACAAATAAAACGCATAAAAAATTATATAAAATGTTTAATTTAGTTGTACGAGTGTGACCTGATCAGGCCTCAATCAGGCTTAATGCATTTAGTAGAACTCACCCTGTGCAGAGTGTGCCGTTTTTTAGGGTTCCGTAGCCTGACAAGGAACCCTTATAAATTCGTTCTGCCCGTCCGTCTGTCTGTCTGTCTGTTCGTCCGTCCGAATTTTTTAAATTATTCTAACTTCTATAATTATTAAGATAATAGAATGAAATTTTGCATAATAACAGTAATAGTATAGATCTCAATTTTAAAAGTATAAAAAATATATTATATTGCATTTTAGGGGTGGCACTCCTACATGTGAATTGGGGATGAACAATTTTTTTTCACTCCACTTACTTATGTGGGGTATCATTGAAAAGGTATTTTAAAATGAAAGTAAGGTTTGATACATCACTTTTTTATAAAGTCTATACTTTGCGAAATATGGCCCGCCAAAGTGGCAAAAAGTTGGTCCCCCTCCCTGCATTTCTAAACTATAAGACATAGAAACTTGAGTCTTACAATACAGATAGGTCATATTTAAAACCTTCATTCAAAATTATTTCGAACATTATCTGATGATGACTTTTTGAGTAACAGCGATAAAACTGTAATAAATTCAAGGCGTTCTAACTCAAAGGTCATTAACCTTTTTGTGAAATGGTCTTAACAAATAATGTTTCTCAATCAGTTTTATCTATGTTTGAACCATAAAAAGTATATGCTGTGTCGATATGGTACATCTCTGAAGCTTCGTTCGTTCTAATTTTTCTATAACTATCAATTTCTGAACTATGACTGCATTTATATGGCTTTAGTTACGGAACCCTACCATATGCGTGTCTCGACACGCTCTTGGCCAATTATTTACGTGTACTTTAGTTTATTGGTGTCGCTACAAGTTTCTTAGTGTGCGTCAAAAATGAGTAAGTGTACCGTACTTACAGTTTGTGCGTCAAACCGTTTAGCGTAATGTACCTATATTGAAAGAAGTTGACACGGATACATTTGAACCTAAGACTATCGCTCGCACGAACAACGGGCGCGACTTGATCGTGCAAACATTATTTATCAAATATACATCCTTTCTTTATAGAGGGTCCCAACCCAACCCAATCTGAGGTACCGGATACCGGCTGATACCAGTGCTGGATGGTACCTGCTTCGCTAAATGTTTGAAAATGTTGGTCGCGCGACGAAATCGCATATTTTGTTCGCACGAGGAATTAAATATCGGTGTACCAGGTTCGTACACCGATATTTAGTCGTTGCGTTTTTAGAGTTCCGTAGTCGTACACGGAATCCTTACCTGTAAGTTCGTGCTGTCCGTCTGTCCTAATACTTTAGAAGCCTCTTTAATATAAGTGCATGAAATACAGTTTTAGTATATAGATCATAATAACTTAAAGAGTATGATTTTTTTTCACTGTTTCCTCCCGTACGGTACTGTGCTTTAGTTTTTAGGGTTCCATACCCAAAAGGTAAAACGGGACCCTATTACTAAGACTCCGCTGTCCGTCTGTCACCAGGCTGTATCTCATGAACCGTGATAGTTAGACAGTTGAAATTTTCACAGATGATGTATTTCTGTTGCTGCTATAACTACATAATAAGAAATATACTAAAAAAACAGAATCAAATCAATATTTAAGGAGGCTCCCAACACAGGAGGCTCCCATACCTACAACAAACGTGTTTTTTTTGCCGTTTTATAGATAATGGTGCGGAATCCTTCGTGCGCGAGTCCGACGGTTTTATTTACTTTCCACTGACGATATGTGATCAGAGTCACAGCCACACTGCTTCCCAGGAATCTTGTTCTGAACATACGTCAGGCGAGGGAGACAGGCCACGCCGCGGGCCGCGCCTAGTGCACCGTCACCTAGCTGAAACCAGTTCCTAGTTAACAACTACCTACTTACATATAAAATGTAACCTGTACAATAAAATATTCGACTAATTACAAACATGAAGAGAAATAAAACGTTATCACCAGTCAGCTCAGCCAGCCGCGCGGAGTATAAGAGCGGCGCGCGCGCACTCCGGTGCACTCTACTTGCCTACACGCAACACAATATGAACTACTGTTTGGTAAGTAACATATTTTCTTTCATTGATTTATGTTTATTTAATAACAAGTTTGCGTTTGACCGACAACTCGCCTGATGTTAAGCGATGATGCGGTCTACGATAGAGCACGCTTGCCTACACGAAATATTCGTGGGTTCGTGTTTTCTCATGAAATTAAGTACTTTAAAATACCTATTGTATTATATGAGTATGTATTTTATTTAACACATGTAAAACAAACAGCTGCTAATTAACACAGTAGATATGAAATAAACAGTAAGGTACACAAAAGCCAAAAAAATGTTTTCACAAATACAAAATAAAATAGAATCAAATCAAATTATATATTTGTCAGTACATGGTAGGTACACATACATATAAAGTAGCACACAGGGTCGTAACAATGGAAACGTATCTCATGTACTTGTCAAGACTAATAGTATTCGGAAAACTAACATTCGAAGTTTTTAACATAAGAAATAATAAGTTAATTACATACGAGTACAGGCATGGAACAGATCGATATATGTATAATGTCGCCTGTAAGAAGCCTACGATAGATAACACTTTCATTATAATGTATCTGTTTATGTGGACTTTTAATAAACAGTTATCTTAATATGAACATTATCTTAATTTGTTATAGAGGTAGCCTATAGGTGTACCCTGGATTAACACATGGACTACATTTTATCATGGTAAAATCATGGTTTCTGTAGGATAGCGGGTGTAGCCGCGGGGTACTGATAGTAAATAGTAAAGTTACATAGTTTGCTATATTATGCAGCAAACTAAATATCTAGGTTTGTTTGGAAAACTCACAAAGTTTGATCATCATCATTTTAGCCATAGGACGTCCCACTGCTGGACATAGGCCTCCCCCATCGATCTCCTAAATGGCCGGTTGGACTGGAAGCGACCTGCATTCAGCGTTTTCCTGCGGTCTCTTTTAGGTCGTCTGTCCATCTTGTGGGTGGACGTCCTACGCTGCGCTTACCGGACCGTGGTCTCCATTTGAGAACCTTTCGGCCCCATCGGCCATCTGTTCTGCGTGCTATGTGCCCTGCCCCCTGCCACTTCAACTTGCTGATTCGGTGGACTATGTCGGTAACTATCTTCGTCTACGGATCTCCTCATTTCTGATTCGATCTCGTAGAGAAATCCCGAGCATAGCCATCTCCATAGCTCGTTGTGTGACTCTGAGCTTGCTAATGAGGCCCATAGTGAGAGACCACGTTTCAGTTCCGTATGTCATCACTGGCAACACATACTGGTTGAAGACTTTCATCTTAAGGCACTGAGATATTTTGGACGAGAAGACGTTGCGAAGTTTACCGAACGCTGCTCAGCCGAGTTGGATTCGTCGATTGACCTCTTTATTGAAGTTGGACCTATCTAGTTAGACTGTTTGTCCTAGGTACGCGTCATTAACTTCTATTACTGAGTTCCCAACTGATACTGGGGTGGGCACAACATGGATATTTGACATGACTTCGTCTTGTCCATGTTCATCTTAAGGCCCATCTGTTGGAAGACTCAATAGAGGCCTTCGATCATCATGCTGAGATCTTTATCGATTCTGTCATACCACAATATCGTCGGCAAAATGTTTATATTTTTGTAAAAATGAGCTCTAAGTTATTTCACCTGCAACTCCTTCCACCTGGGTTCCATTACAACCTTCATTGTTCTATTATGTTTATACCGGACGGACCGGGGGTATCTCTACATGAAGGACATACCGTATGACATGAGCCGAACGTCTGACGCAGAGAGCTTCCTTCCTCCTCAAAGGGTGAAGCGTCAGTGTGCTGACGTCAGGGCTGGCGGCTGGAAGTCGAGCTCGCAACTATCTATACTTGAGATCTCTATGATGATACCCTGCCTCTGAGAGTTAACAGTCACGTACATCATTATATTGGTGAGAGAAGAAACAGTGCGAGGATCCAGCTGCCTCCACTCTCCGTGGAGAGGAGAGTCCGGGAGCTGAGGCAGGGCTCACATCTGTTGCAGATAGTGAGCGTAGCGTGCTTCGTGGTGTCGCTGGCGGCGGCGGCGCCGGCGCCGGCACCCGGTATGCGCGGGAACGGTGCCAGCGGGGCCGTGCGGGACCGCGACCCGGCCAACCCGCACGCGGCCGGCCCGGCGCCGGCCCGGGAGGAGACCGGCGCTAGCGCGACCGCGCTGGCCTCTGGCGCCTCCTCGCAAGCCTCCTCCTTCTCTCAGAAGAGTTCCGGACACAAGTTCTCCGTGGCGAGCGCTTCCAGCTTGGGAGGGAGCTCCGTCGCGGCGGCGCACGTCGACTCCCGCACCTAACCTTCGTAAGGATCACTTCTCAATCATCATCATTCTCATTCCACCTCTTTCTTGTATGTAATATACTTTTTTCGCTACAGGCGCCTCAGTGTTTTAAAATAAGAACTGCTTCCATTGACGACAAAACAAACAATTAAAGAATAAGGAGAGAGGGAGGCTGGAGAAGCAGTGCTGGAGACTCTAGAACGAAGCGGACGGAAGAAGTCGGCAAGAAACTTGTAAAAATCTGCAAGATTTGTCCCTTGTTGAGTGGCCTCGCCTGCTGGTATACGTTGTGCCGCCGAGTGCACTTCTGGTGAACTCCGACCCTCGGAAACTCCCCCTCCTTGAGCAGATTGTTGATCCAGTTCGCGACAGACGTTTGGAAGTGTCGTTCCGTCCTCGACTTCTATAACGTTGCCACGCGTGTGCACTGTACACTGTACACTGTACACTGTGCACTGTGCACTGCATGCAGGGAATATTTTTTTATTTTAGTCTCTGTGTGATCATGTTTGATGGAACTGTAATAAATTAAAACTTTATCTCTGTTAAAATGTGTGTTTTCCGTGTTAGTCTGATCCCTGGGATAGGAAGGACCTACACGGCTACTTGCCTTGTAAGTGGGTGTAGCAGGCGTGTCTCTGACCAAGTAGTTGGCCTGGTGGTAAGCGCAGTCGGAGCCATCTGCTTCAATACACTCGACTCCTGTAACCAGTCACTTTGATCTGTCAAACCTATCAATCTGAAATAATATTTTATCACCTTATTGTACGAACGAGCGATAACTCCTGTACTGTATACACCTGAGTTAGTGTCCCGCTTGGGTTATGTGTACCCAGGTAACGCCAGATGGAGTGATCCTACATTATGTTAGTTATGATGAGGCGTAGGCCTGTCATTTTATTATTACCTTATAAAAAAAACTGATCATAAGCCAATTACGGCGTTGTTTTAGACTGAGAAGTTTCTTAGCCACTAACTTCTCATCACCTATAAGTCGAGCAGCACTCCGGTCTACCGATTCAAGAGCTTCAAGCTGGTAAGTATATTTGGCCTCCAACGTGTCCCAAACCTTAGCACTAAACTCTAATTTGCTGCAAACGAAGGCTTTATAAAGCACTATTGCAATCCTAACATCCGAGAACTGTGATGCCATCCGCATTATAAACCCAAGAGTTTTATTTGCCGTTTTACAGGTAGAATTCTTCGACCAAAATAAAATGAATGGACGGGCCCAGTAGAAGCGCATTTTTGAAGATTACAAAATGAGCGCCAGCTCTCATTTCGTTTCAGTCGGTCTCTAGCCGTAGGAAGTGGAACACGAGTCTATTGTTACGCGATAACGAAACATCTGACAAAATTATGAATTCGTATGCTTTACCGAAGTGTAAATACACAAATAAAACCGATATCTATTTTTTGTAACAAATATACTGTACATTTTTATAATTAGGTGTTGAAGTATATGTCCGACGATTTTGACTCGTTTTTACTGATCAAGTTCAATGGTTAGGGCCCGTCCATTCATTTTATTTTGGTCGAAGGTAGAATTGATGTGTTCACGGAAGTCAAGATGAGAGTCCAAGGTAACTCCCAGGTCACGAATATAATTTACTCTCTCTGAACCTTTTACTTAGAGCGTATGACGACGTTATAGGCACTTGTAACCAAGAGCAAGTCATTGTTTTGCATTTGGTAACATTAAAAGAAAGTTTATTTAAACGGCTTTACCTCTCCGCTGACTCTATATTCAGTTGCAAGTCTGTGACTTGATCCACTGCGCTATAAATTGTCAAATCGTCAGCAAACATCAAACATTGAGCTGTTTTCAGTTCTTTAGGTAGATCATCGACCACAAACGAGAAGAGAGATGACCCAAGAGTGCTGCCCTGGCTGACACCTGATCTTGTGTGAAATTCGTTAGATCTATACCCATGTAGTTGCACATATAGACTGCGATCCTTTAAACAGCAGGCACAAAACTTCAACAGCATCGGAGAGGCATCTAACCTTGACAGCTTCATCAGCAGTATATCATTATCTACCACATCGAATACCCGCCTAGCATTAAGGAACACAGCATCAACCTTTTTGCCGGCATCCATGTTGGCAGAGACATAGTCCACGAAGGCATTGCGGTTCGTGGTTGTCGAGCGGACGGTACGGAACCCATGCAGTGCGTCACTTAGATTGTCTTGGAGCTGAAGTGATAGATCATAGATGTCGGTTAATGATACACTCAAACACTTACTCCTAGTTCAGCAACTTACTCAATACTCCTAGTACAGCAACTTACTCAATACTCCTAGTACAGCAACTTACTCAATACTCCTAGTACAGCAACTTACTCAATACTCCTAGTACAGCAACTTACTCAATACTCCTAGTACAGCAACTTACTCAATACTCCTAGTTCAGCAACTTACTCAATACTCCTAGTACAGCAACTTACTCAATATTTCTAGTACAGCAACTTACTCAATACTCCTAGTACAGCAACTTACTCAATACTCCTAGTACAGCAACTTACTCAATATTTCTAGTACAGCAACTTACTCAATACTCCTAGTACAGCAACTTACTCAATACTCCTAGTTCAGCAACTTACTCAATACTCCTAGTACAGCAACTTACTCAATACTCCTAGTTCAGCAACTTACTCAATACTCCTAGTACAGCAACTTACTCAATACTCCTAGTACAGCAACTTACTCAATACTCCTAGTACAGCAACTTACTCAATACTCCTAGTACAGCAACTTACTCAATACTCCTAGTACAGCAACTTACTCAATACTCCTAGTTCAGCAACTTACTCAATACTCCTAGTACAGCAACTTACTCAATACTCCTAGTACAGCAACTTACTCAATACTCCTAGTACAGCAACTTACTCAATACTCCTAGTTCAGCAACTTACTCAATACTCCTAGTACAGCAACTTACTCAATATTTCTAGTACAGCAACTTACTCAATACTCCTAGTACAGCAACTTACTCAATACTCCTAGTACAGCAACTTACTCAATATTTCTAGTACAGCAACTTACTCAATACTCCTAGTACAGCAACTTACTCAATACTCCTAGTTCAGCAACTTACTCAATACTCCTAGTACAGCAACTTACTCAATACTCCTAGTTCAGCAACTTACTCAATACTCCTAGTACAGCAACTTACTCAATACTCCTAGTACAGCAACTTACTCAATACTCCTAGTACAGCAACTTACTCAATACTCCTAGTACAGCAACTTACTCAATACTCCTAGTACAGCAACTTACTCAATACTCCTAGTTCAGCAACTTACTCAATACTCCTAGTACAGCAACTTACTCAATACTCCTAGTTCAGCAACTTACTCAATACTCCTAGTACAGCAACTTACTCAATACTCCTAGTACAGCAACTTACTCAATATTTCTACTAAAGCATCACCTGTCACCCCATAGTGCGATAGTTTAAATAGTAGAATTTCATGGCTCACGCAGTCAAATGCCTTCGACAAATCACAGAAAATACCCAGGGAACAATGTTCAGGTGATCTCGAACTTACTCTACGTTAGTGCCAACCTTCACGTAGTAGAGATGTAGGTACCTGCGACCTTCGACCAAAATAAAATGAATGGACGGGCCCTAACCATTGAACTTGATCAGTAAAAACGAGTCAAAATCGTCGGACATATACTTCAACACCTAATTGTAAAAATGTACAGTATATTTGTTACAAAAAATAGATATCGGTTTTATTTGTGTATTTACACTTCGGTAAAGCATACGAATTCATAATTTTGCCAGATGTTTCGTTATCGCGTAACAATAGACTCGTGTTTCACTTCCTACGGCTAGAGACCGACTGAAACGAAATGAGAGCTGGCGCTCATTTTGTAATCTTCAAAAATGCGCTTCTACTGGGCCCGTCCATTCATTTTATTTTGGTCGATGCCTGCGTCGCTCCGCCGCCTCCAGCTTGGTAGCACCCACAGCCGCTGCACTCCGACGGTAGTGCCAACCTTCACGTAATAGAGGTGTACAGAGGTGCAGTCAACGGAGGTGTCCCAGAGGAGGGCCAAGCGCCGGGGCCGCCGCCCCTCGCCCCCGTGCTGAAGGAGGCTCCACACCTCCAACAACCAGGTCTAATTCTTCTATACATCTCTACAACAGACGTCTGTCTGCTTTACTCAAGTAAACATAATTAAGTCAATTTTAATATATATATAAACGTTTTAAAATGTTGCCAAAATGTCTCCTCGCGACTTACTATCAAACGTAATGTAAGAATGTTTGGGAAGAAATAGAAAATGTGTACAGGGTTATTGATAATTATATTTATTTATTTAATACTTTATTGCACACTTACAAACTAAGTACAATGCACAAATGGAGGACTTAATGCTAAACATTTTCTACCAGTCATCCACCAGGTTGAACAAATGGTATGTAGGCGTGCATGAAAAAAAACTTATATTTTAGGAACAAAAACTAAAGAAAATAAAATAAAAAACAAAACTTTTACAAGAAATAGATACTTAACCAGATCATACCAGATACATCAAAAATAAATCCAACTTCAATTAAACCTACGTATATCAATACACATCACACAGTTGATTTGCCCAAATGAACTGTGTGATGTGCACATGAGTTGATTTGGAAAAACATTTTTTTATTTGAAAATATATAATATGTCAGATTGGTCATTTATACATTTTATTCAATCAGTTTGATTGATGACAATATTATATAATACGAGGAACTGACATTGCATATTTGAACTAATTTTGTGAAGTCGGTTTTTTAAATTGATAATTATCTTTAAAACAACAACGACAACGGATTTGTATCAGATCATATTTTGCAAACGGTGCGTCTAAACCAAAAATGATGTACCCAACTCCCACTCCTTACGTCACATCTAGTATATATAGTGATATCCCATATAGTGACCACCCAGAATCCTTACGTCACATCTAGTATATATAGTGATATCCCATATAGTGACCACCCGGAATCCTTACGTCACATCTAGTATATATATAGTGATATCCCATATAGTGACCACCCGGAATCCTTACGTCACATCTAGTATATATAGTGATATCCCATATAGTGACCACCCGGAATCCTTACGTCACATCTAGTATATATAGTGATATCCCATATAGTGACCACCCGGAATCCTTACGTCACATCTAGTATATATATAGTGATATCCCATATAGTGACCACCCGGAATCCTTACGTCACATCTAGTATATATAGTGATATCCCATATAGTGACCACCCGGAATCCTTACGTCACATCTAGTATATATAGTGATATCCCATATAGTGACCACCCGGAATCCTTACGTCACATCTAGTATATATAGTGATATCCCATATAGTGACCACCCAGAATCCTTACGTCACATCTAGTATATATAGTGATATCCCATATAGTGACCACCCAGAATCCTTACGTCACATCTAGTATATATAGTGATATCCCATATAGTGACCACCCGGAATCCTTACGTCACATCTAGTATATATAGTGATATCCCATATAGTGACCACCCAGAATCCTTACGTCACATCTAGTATATATAGTGATATCCCATATAGTGACCACCCAGAATCCTTACGTTACATCTAGTATATATAGTGATATCCCATATAGTGACCACCCGGAATCCTTACGTCACATCTAGTATATATAGTGATATCCCATATAGTGACCACCCGGAATCCTTACGTCACATCTAGTATATAGTGATATACCATATAGTGAGCACCCAGAATCCTTACGTCACATCTAGTATATATAGTGATATCCCATATAGTGACCACCCGGAATCCTTACGTCACATCTAGTATATATAGTGATATACCATATAGTGAGCACCCAGAATCCTTACGTCACATCTAGTATATATAGTGATATCCCATATAGTGACCACCCAGAATCCTTACGTTACATCTAGTATATATAGTGATATCCCATATAGTGACCACCCGGAATCCTTACGTCACATCTAGTATATATAGTGATATCCCATATAGTGACCACCCGGAATCCTTACGTCACATCTAGTATATATAGTGATATACCATATAGTGAGCACCCAGAATCCTTACGTCACATCTAGTATATATATAGTGATATCCCATATAGTGACCACCCGGAATCCTTACGTCACATCTAGTATATATAGTGATATACCATATAGTGAGCACCCAGAATCCTTACGTCACATCTAGTATATATAGTGATATCCCATATAGTGACCACCCGGAATCCAATCATTGGAGTCACTCGTGGAGTCCTTGTTTGTTTGCAGATCCAATAAAACTCGGAGTTTGTATGTTATGATGCATTTTATTTGTTGAAGTGTGTATTACGGCGTCACGTTGCTAACTCTATGCTCAACACAAACAATGCCGGTATCTAGATGGATGATGCCATAATCTCACTCCCTGTCGATCAATAGACAATCATACATAATCATAGACAAATCAGACGACAGAGTGCTCTTGGGCATTAGCACAGGTTGCCACACTCCAAATATAGGTATTATACGCGTGGCGTGGCGTGGCGTGGCGTGGCGTGGCGTGGCGGAGGCCGCCACTAATCTATCGACGTCTCAGTTATTAATATAGATGGAAGCGTTGAGCCTGCAGGTGGAAAACGTTAAATACAAAACTCTCCTTCTGGTGTTGCGTCGTTGGCTCAAATAACATAATAAACAAAATAATATATTTTTGATAGAAAGAAACTGACTTCGGCAAATGTTATAAACTTATAAGTATACTTATATACTTAAGCTACATTTACGAACCGGAAGACGCAGCGTAGGTAGGCCTCCCACTAGATGGACCGACGACATTGTGAGAGTCGCGGGCATCCAGTGGATGCAGATGGCAGGATGTCGTTCAGTGTGGAGGTTAAAGGGGGAGGCCTATGTTCAGCAGTGGACGCCTTCTGGCTGATGATGATGATATTTATTAATAAAGTTTAATGAAAAAGCAAAAAAATATGATCTCAATAAGGATTTGATTGAGTTATGTTATTTAAGTAGATTACGAAATAAAATATTTGATTGCAAAATAGCAGCGTTTTACCTGAAATAAAACGCATATTAAAATACTTACCTAACTGGAAGCTTTATATTGAGAGAGCATTACTATTTCCGTCGGTTTACCAGCGTTTGACGTCCTTTTTATCCTGTTGTAACCGGAACTCGGCAGGTGGCGCCACCGTAGCAGCTGCGCGCCATTTTATTTTCTTGAAATACTGCGCGCTCTTTGGAATCATTGGCTCAGTTTCCACCAGGCAGAAATTAAAGTGTAAGCTTCCAGTTAGGTAAGTATTTTAATATGCGTTTTATTTCAGGTAAAACGCTGCTATTAAATAACTTGACCGTAACTGGAAGCTTTATATTGAGAGCCTGTTTGTTTTCGCCTGGTGGCGCCACCTATAGTAGGGATTTTTTATTATAATGTTAAATTTTAATCATAAAATCTTACGCCAATGTGAGCCTTGTTAATAAATATATATACTTGAGGTCCTCAAGCAATTGCTTTATTGTATGATTACGATAAGTGAATTAATAATGAATTAATAATTATTAGTGAATAATTTTTGTTTTTGTAAATATGAATATGTTACTCAAAAACGGCATTACCATAAATGTAAATGTTTTCCCAGTACAGGGGCCTTACGACTAACTCTTAACGCGGGCTTGAATTAGCCCTGAAACAGCGCAGTTCGCAAAATCACGTGAACTTGAACCTTAAAGCGCCGAGATATGGTTTGCGAGCGCGCAACATTTCTTATCACTTAACCAGAATCTCTTAAATCAGGTAGTCTTAAGACCACAGATTTGATTTAAGTAACTGTATCGAGAAATAACACCGATATTAATCTTGGGCATAAAGCAAGTTATCATGGCTATTCGGATAGAAAAGCAAAAGTTATAGCCGTTGGTAAAAACATACACATCAATATTTTAGTTATTAAGTAATAAAACTGGAAACAATGCAATCGTTTTCCCTGATCAACTGACTGTAAAAATTGTTAGTCACAGTTTTTATACATCAATACACATACACGTCACATTGCATGACATGTTGACATTTGACATAATTATGTCATTAGGTTATTCTTCACATAATTTATGAAACATGTTTTATGATCAACAGATATCTCATAGCAAGATGTTGTCTACCGAAACAGTTTCGTTGTCAACTCATAGGTATGACCAATCATTTATAGGAAAAAACTGAAGCCAGCTTCTTTCCTAATAGTTTTTACCTAACATGCTATCACTGTGCTGAAGTAGCAAATTCTCTAACTTGACCGTTTGTTGTATACAACGTTATCGATCATGAGTCACATTTCCGACAATACTGAATCTTTATCTTTGTTATCATTATCTGAACAGAGTTGAGTTATAAATATATCGGTCTATTCTTACTTCATTATCTTAGCTACAACATTTTTATTCAGCGAGAGTCTTTTCAGTTGGTACAAAAAGAATTTGTTTGACATAAGTAATAGGTAACTATTAGAATATAGATAAAGAAATTATACATTGCGAGGTTAACTCACTTGATGTTTCAGACTTGCAATGAAATGAGATGAGAGCGCTCATTCTTCTTGTAATATCATAATAATTAATGAATGCGCCAAGGACCAGTACAATTTATGGTTATTTTAGCGAGTAAAATCCATTATTCGTAATTTTAGAAAATCTTACGGCAATGTTGGTTCACTTATTTGGTTTACCCTTACATTGCTAAACTTCGAGTATTATGTTCTTGACTTTCGGATTTGTATCCGGGCGACGTGTGAAATGACGTATGACAGTTTATTATGTGGTTAAAGATATTTACTATTCTCATATGGAAATAAATTTCACTTAAATGAGAATATAACTTAAATATAAAATAAATATTGTTGTCGTCGTACATTAGAGGGTAGGTAAAACTATATTTTTTAATATCGGGCGGTCTGTTCGCTAAACACGGCCAGCACGGCGTGGGCGGCGGCGACCAGTCACACACGGGCTTGCTAAATGTAAATATGATGTGGGTCGAGCGTGCCTGGAAGTGGCTGAGCATACTTTGCACATGGTTTAGAATGAACGGAGCATAATGCGTCACGAAATACTGAGTGCGCGTGAAATAGTGCTTGACAATCTTTTATTTCATCATAGTAAATCACTACATAGTATAAAACAAAGTCGCTTCCCTCTGTCTGTCCCTACGTATGCTTAGATCTTTAAAACTACGCAACGGATTTTGATGCCGTTTTCACTGTCAGGTAGATAATTTTTCACGGAAGATTTATATATATAATAAAACATATACCCGTGTGAAGCCGGGGCGTGTCGCTAGTATATACATGAACTGTATATACTGTATATTACATGAACTGTAGTGAACAATGCTACCACTGTGATTACCCATTTCGCAACCACTATTTTCTAACTCAGCCAGCAGCTAGTGCAATGTAGATATTGTGCCAGAGACCATTGCAACAAATAAGCTAAGTTTGATCCCCGTCTGCTCGGAAGTTCTTCGGTGGTAATAAAAAGGTTTTGAGTCAATTACCGTTTCAGCAGCTAGACTCGTTACGAATTTTGTGTTTCCATGACAGTGCAAAAACATTCTCATTGTGGAACAACAAAAATAACAATATTTAAGAGCCCTACTATTCTTTGTAACTTTGTCTTTATTCTAGGCTGGAGTATATTTCAAAATTTAAGGTTTACCCTATTTTCACATTGCATTGTATGCGTTCATCGTGAACGTACGATTGATTGTATTAAATGTGGCAGCGGGCACACAATACATATCAGCGGGTGCAACAGCGACTGGGTCACACACCCACTTTTTAAATTTAAATTATACTAGACTTCACTCACGCAATTGAGCTGAATATTTCAGTTCATATATTCAACCACACTTGGTAGATTTTATCAAGGAGTGAACATGCGTATGCGGCTTCTCCTTGAATTGAATCATAATCATAAATCATTTATTTGGCGAAAGAGTTACAAAAACATTGGAATAACAAATTGGATTATAAAATATCAAGTATGTCACAAACAAATATGAGCTTCGGATCCCTAAACTAAGCTGCAGCTTGTGCTTCAGAGATCCGTGCTCCCCCTGTTACGTTGAAGTAATTTAATTATCACGTCTGGTTGATACAACTCGTGACCAGAATGCTGGCCTCTACAATATATAAAATATACCTACAGTTTAGAAATATAATATAAACATTTTCGAACTGTAGAAATACACATTCGATAGTATAATTAACAATAAGTACACTGAGCGGCTTAATTGCCTAAGCTAATCACTTTTAGCTTGCCTTGGCTGTCAACGTTTTTATTACATTTGGGCTACCCAATTTGTAAGAATTGAATTGTTTTTTGGGGCTCTGTTTAACTGAGTAACAGATACATCGTCTTAGCTATAAATGAGAAAAAACAATCAATGATTTACCTTTTAGGCTAGTACGCTCCTTGAGAACGCATTATTGGACATCAAACAGTCCAAGTAGAGGTAAAAATTGCTTAAAAATTCCTTTCTTAATAATATTCTTGATAATACAAGAAGATTAATTATAATGGCACTTTAATTTACTGGTGCTCCCATTGCCTTCCATTGTTGGATAGCAAAATCTATCTCACTTTTCAGCTGACCTTAATAATGCCCACACCTTGGGGTGGTGATTACGAGTATTTGTGCCAATGAGCGACAAAATGACAATACGAAAAGGTCTGGCCTGTAGTAACAATTATTTTCTATGTATATGAATACTATTTATACTAGGCGGTACATACGCTTCGCAGTGATTGAGAATCTTCGTTGTGCGTCCTAAAATTCACTTTATTTCATAATTTTGTTGTGAAAGTACCATTTTCCATTAGTCTCTGAAATGAATTATGTTCAAAAAGACAGGCACATAATGAAATGGCGGCTTCTTACTGGCATGCGCGTACATGCTGTATTTATTGCTGAATTCAATACAATAGAAGTGAAACAGAATTAACGATTGACAGGCTTCAGAGAAACCTAAAATACTTATAACATGGTCGCGAGCCGCTGTTGTGAAACTACCCTTTCCATTACAATAGTGAAATGAATGTTGCATCGATTGCTCGATTCAATAAAAGATGGTAGTTTACAACACAATATACACCCCGCGAGGGTGGTTTGTTAACAACACACGAGTGCATGTGTATCAATTTCCTAATTCAATGTAAGGTTGCAGTTTACAGCAGGACATTCACCCCGCGAGGGTGGTTTCATGGTTTGCTATAAGCTCATAAATGCAAATGTATCGATTGCTTGCTTCATGCAAGATGGTAGTGAGCAATTTGTCATTTACCCCATCAAGGTGCGATTGCCTTGTGCAACGTAAGATTATCGTTTGCAAAATAATTTGAGTTTACAACACAATAGACACCCCGCGAGGGTGGTTTGTTAACATCACATGAGTGCATGTGTATCAGTTTCCTAATTCAATGTAAGATTGCAGTCTACAACATGACATTCACCCCGTGAGAGTGATTCAAACTCGAGGGTATTATTGTTACTAGCATTAAATTGCTAAATTTCGAATTGAAGTATTTGTATTGAAAAGGAAAGACACTACATATTTCGATTAAAAACTGAAAATACTTGTAAATATCATTGCTTGTGTAAAGATTTTCACAAAAAAGAAGCAAGTTAGCACGTAAAGGAACCGTTGGCTCTCGAACATTTCTTTGCACCACGCGAGAGGCGTTGGTTAGTATAGTTTTTATTGTAATAATACGTATCTTACAAAATGTTTGTCATGACAACAGCAGTTACGAATGTCTTTATAACAAAGACGTTTTACTTAAGTATTCGAAAATGCCACAGTAGCATACGATTTTTCAGCGTACTTGCTAGGTGATAAGGTCTCATGTTTTTCCCTTATCGTTTGTTTGTAGTCTGTGAAACGGAGTATATTATATCTCACGTCAGACTAAGAGTTACACCTAGACGCTGAACACAAGTATGGTCTTAAACTTTTCTGAAATAAAACTTAAATTAACTTATAGTAGGTGTATCAAATAAATTCTTCATTTTTCAATGTTCATACTCGAGTTATTTGTATGACTCGTAGTCTTAAATGATTGATACACTGTTACACATACATTATCGAAATGGTTCGAGTAAAAATGTTTGCAGAACTCACCCATTTCCTCCAATAGTTTCGCCATCCATGTTTGGCTGGCAACAGCACGTCTTGAGGTCGAGACGTTCTTACTAATTACTGGAAAGAAAGCCATGTTAGATGGGAAATATACTTATTTAAAAATTCTTCGACGTTATTAACACTGGTATAAGGCTTGATAGCCTTTTAGCTAAATTTCAAATATAAATCGAACGGCAAAAGCCGTTAAAAAGAAATATTACAATTTTACACAAAAATTTTTTTTTTTTTTATGTGGGTACAGCATAAAATTCAATTTATACTTATTATATTATTAGTTAGATAATACTACACCACTTTTTATTGTAATATTGCGTATCACTTGCAACACGAGTAGAGCCCAGCTAGGGCTGCTACGGAGATGTTGCTTCGACGAAAATTGAAACGCCAATGCTTCCAAAGAGCGCGCAGTATTTCAAGAAAATAAAATGGCGCGCAGCTGCTACGGTGGCGCCACCTGCCGAGTTCCGGTTACAACAGGATAAAAAGGACGTCAAACGCTGGTAAACCGACGGAAATAGTAATGCTCTCTCAATATAAAGCTTCCAGTTACGGTCAAGTTATTTAATAAATATATTATATATCTGAGACATTATTGTACACACGGTCGACGGTCATCTGACCCCAAACTAAGCAAAGCTTGTAATATGGCAGCCAGAGACTGGTATATTATGTACATATATATATTTTTAATACATATATACTTAAATAGATATTAACACCCAGACATAGAACAAACACAAATGTTCATCACACAAATGTTTGTCCTAGGTGGGAATCGCACCCACACTCCCAAGCGCAGAAGTTAGGTTCACTACCAACTGAGCCACCACACCACACGGCAGTCACTATGTCCGTTTTTTATTAATATTTGTGTTGTATTAGTTTCGAGGAAAGCGGCGGGAAAACTAAAAATTCTTCAGATGTAAACACTGATGATTTTTTCGGTCGGGGTACTTGTGAAAGCACCTGCTTAATTTTTTTATAAACATTGATATTTCATTTAACAATACATTTACGAATTATAATTATTTATAAATTCAGTTTTCATTTGTATGTAGGTATATTAAATGTACACATTATCTACACCACCAACCCTACTCCTCTTTCAGTTCATGTCCATCCAAAGGTTGTCTGGAAGAAATCGCTTAAGGCGATAAGGCCGCCTATTATACTGCCGGTTTTTGTATTAATTTTAAGTTACTTTGTGTTTTTATTTTAATATGATGTATAATAAAGTGATATTGTATTGTAAGAACTACCCTCCATATATAAACATATATGGAGGGTATAATTAACATATTTAACAATTATGACACTATGTTTGACGCAGACCTGGCCATGGACACAATGTGGCCAATATCTCAGGAAAACGACTAGACCATACAAATAGTGCTCATTTACCATAAACGTATTAAACATGTTTATGTATTAGACATTCTTATGATTGTTATTATGCCAAAACTGGTGTTACCAGAACGATTCTATGATCTTATTATTCAGTGGCCAATATAAAGAGAGGCTTGGAACAAAATATACTTACTGGTCAATTCTACATCATAATTAAATCAGCATTCAGCACCATTCAGCATTCAACGTGATGCCGACACCATGCTGGGTACGCTGCCTACTGGAAGTGGACGCGAGCAAATGCTGGCGCATAAGGTTTTCAGATTGTCTATAGGACCTACAAAAGCCTGCATATTTTATTTTTATTTTTTAATGTTATTTAATGTAGATCTACGTTTCGCCCCCAACTCACCTGATGGTAAGCGGTAGATGTAATACGGTAATACGGTGTGGTCGAGGATGGAACACGTTGATCTAGAAGAAATCTATTCACTGTAGCCTTGAAGATGCCCAGATTGTAGTTCTCAGGAAACAATAAGGACGGCAGGGAGTTACATTCTTGGGCAGTCATCATCATCAGCCAAAAGACGTCCACTGCTGAACATAGGCCTCCCCCTTTAACCTCCACACTGAACTTCCTTTTTGGGCAGTACGTATCATAAATGACGACACAAATCGTTGTGTACGAATCTTTGTAATTTCCACGAGGAAGGGGTGGTAGTGTGCAGTCCTTCTACTTGTCCTGTAGTAAAAGGGAGAGGGTGGAATAAGGTAATGAAACTCTTGCGCACACTCACCGACATGTATCCGGTAGAAAATAGACAGAAAAGCTATATAGTAATGCGCGGGTATATTGTCCAAATGAGACGTACGCAGGCGGGTGCGGACACTAGTCTGTACATATGTCATTGGTTCATAGAGGTTGTGAGTACTTAGAGAGTAAGTAAGTACTATCAATAATTAGAACTGTTGTGTCGAGTGTTTGTGCAATATGTTATCTGTAATGTTGAGATATGTGAATGATTTGTGGAATTATAGAAATACATTCGATTATCATGATACTTGATCATTTTAACTGACTTCGAAAATGAAGGGGTTCTTTTTTTCTTCTTTTTAGGGTTCCGTACCGAAAGGGTAAAGCGGGACCCTATTACTAAGGCTCCGCTGTCCGTCAGTCTGTCCGTC
Organism: Agriopis leucophaearia; assembly: GCA_949125355.1. Lineage (NCBI taxonomy): Eukaryota > Metazoa > Arthropoda > Insecta > Lepidoptera > Geometridae > Agriopis > Agriopis leucophaearia. The sequence goes on from OX421289.1 coordinate 8,863,946, forward strand.
TGTCACCAAGCTGTATCTCATGAACCATGACAGTTAGACAGTTGAAATTTTCACAGATAATGTATTCCTGTTGCCGCTATAACAACAAATACAAAAAAATATAATAAAATAAAAATTTATGGGGGCTCCCATACAACAAACGTGCTTTTTTCTCTCGTTTTTATAGATAATGGTACGGAACCCTTCGTGCGCGAGTCCGACTCGCACTTGGCCGGATATTTTTTTCTTCTTTTTATATTAATAGGCCTGCGTTTGACCGCCAACTCTTCCGATGTTAAACGATGATGCGGTCTACGATGGAGTTACCTTGTCTAGAAGAAACCGGTTCACTCTTGATTTGAAGACACGGACAGTAAGGTATCGAGGAATATATTTTTGTAGTGGTAGGACTCTTTTGCAGAGTCCGCCTGGTCCACACGTTTGTCAGTTATTCAACCGACAAGCAGTAGTGTGCAAACATTACTGTGTTCCGGATTGAAGGGCAATGTTTCCAGCGAAATTACAGGGTACACAGTGATTTGACATCTTATATCTCGGGATGACGAGCGCAGTGCATTGCCATCCAGGGTTTTGAACTGTTGAAGTTCAAAATTCTGAGTGGTGTTGAGCTGTTATGGGCAAGCGTGAAGAGCCATCAGGCGAGCGACTTCGCTCGTATCGTCACAAAGTTAAAAAAAAACACATGTGTCCCACCCATCCACAATATCAATAGTTACCGCTGAGTGCCATACAGCCTTACAAACACTCGCGAGCAAGTACAGAACGATAGTGAGATGGACGAAAGGCCATGGATCCTGCGTGGGTAATATAACGGCGGACACCCTTGACAAGGAAGGCGCTAGGAAACAGGTAAGTGATGACGCAGTGAGCCTCTGCAAACCATCGGCCATGGGAGTGCGAGAGCTACTGCGTCATCACACCGAAAAAGAACAACAGAATCTGTGGGACAAGAAAGATGACTGCAAGCATGCTGAAGCTGCTTTCCCAATTCTTGACAGGAAGCTCACGAACAATCTATTGAAGTTGCAACGACAGGACCTTCGCCTGATTGTAGGCCTCATAACCGGTCATTGCAACTTGAATAGCCACTTGTATAAACTGGGAGCCACGCACAGTCCACTGTGTCGTGGCTGCATGAAGGAGAAAGAAACTGTAGAGCATGTGCTGTGGCATTGTGAAGCCACAGAGGAAACTAGAATCGCTACCGGGTTGCATGAGGCTTCACTACCTTCATCATCCACGTCACCACATCACCAGCTAGACTGCTTTTCATCGTCATCATCATTATGCACAATTCCATCTAAGCCACTGGAGCAACTGTGCCAGCGCCCCAGAGCCTCACTCCGATACTTCAAGGAGTTGTGTTGGCTCGGGTAACTGCTGGTAGGGGGAAATGTACAATACACCCCAAGCGGGACGTCAGTGCAGGACTTATCACTCCCATCTCGAATAAGAACACCCCTGTTTTTAAGTTGGGGATTAATAATTATCAATATTGAATACTATTTATGTATTCAGGCCCAAGTTGGTGTTGTAACGGGGCTTTTACATTATTTTTGTTTGTATTAGTGAAAACATATTTTTGGCTTTTGTGTAACTGTTTATCTCATATCTACTGTGTTAATTAGCAGCTTATTGTTTCCCATGTAAAATAAAATATAAAAAAACCGACTCCATAAAAAAGACAGAACTGAACCAAATTAAAATGGGACCAAACGGGAAGCACCAGCTCTCAAATAAAAAAAGAATCATCGAAATCAGTCGAAAGTTCTGGGGAAATAAAAATAAATAAAAAAACAGTCGAATTGATAACCTCCTCTTTTTTGGAAGTCGGTTAAAAATAAGGAGAAAGAATGAGCGTCTTTATGAATTGAATAGAGTGAACCAACCTGACGCATGATAACTTGTAATACCAAGAATGAGAAGTAGCCCGAGTGTCGAGTGGTGGTCCAGGTAGGGGCGCGGGGCGGGGCGGGGCTCCACTCGCGACAGATAGGGGCTCCGTACTCTGCCTATATACGGAGGGCGGCGCGCGAGTGAGTTACTCTCACAGTAAACGCAAGTAAGTTACCATCACTACACATTATAATTTTTTTATTTAGTCTGATAATACTTTAAATAACCGGCCAAGTGCGAGTCGGACTCGCGCACCAAGGGTTCCGTTACATTATCTATAAAAGCGGCAAAAAAACAAAACACGTTTGTTGTATGGGTCTTCCTTAAATATGTATTTTATTTTAATTTAAAATATTATTTTTAAAGTGAATAATATAACTCAATATTCTGTGAATATTTCAAGCGTATACATGTTGCTGTAATCAATATCGAGCAAAAACGAGCAAAAAAAATCACGTTTGTTGTATGGGAGCCCCCTTAAATATTTATTTTATTATTTTTTAGTATTTGTTGTTATAGCGGCAACAGAAATACATTATCTGTGAAAATTTCAACTGTCTAACTATCACTGTTCATGAGATACAGCCTGGTGACAGACGGACGGACAAACGGACAGACGGACAGACCGACAGACGGACAGCGGAATCTTAGTAATATGGTCCCGTTTTACCCTTTGGGTGGAATGGTGGTGGGATGGAACCCTAAAAACACAAAAGCATTTTCTATGAGGATGCCTTTTCCGTGAAAGCCATACGGTTAAGGAATTCCCTACCGGTTTCCATTAGACAAGCCAAGTCTATTAACATCTTCAAGGCTGGAGTGAAAGATATTTATCTTTCTGAAGTCTAGAACTGTTCGTTTCTGTTGGAAGATAGTTGTAGTGGAAGATACCTGTTGCTCCTGGTTCATGTTGGTTGTTATTTGCTCTGTCGTCGTGAGGGTTGCTTGCTGCCTGTGCATTGTGTGCTCATATATGACTGCCCCGTTAGCTCAGTTGGTAGTGAACCTGCCTTCTGCGCTTGGGGGCGTGGGTTCGATTCCCACCTAGCACAAATATTTGTGTGATGAACATTTGTGTTCGTCCTATGTCTGGGTGTTAATATCTATTTAAAAATATATATGTATGTATATCAATCTCTGGCTGCCATATTACAAGGTTTGCTTAGTTTGGTGTCAGATGACCGTCGACCGTGTGTACAATAATGTCCCAGATATTTATTTATATGTTACTGTAGGACGTTGGCAATATAACATAATGCGAAGGTGTATAGTATGTATGTATCTATCGCATTTATAATGTATGTATATACATATTTATATATTATACTATATATCATTTGGTAGTATTTATTTAATTGTATCACTAAAAAAAAAATACATACAGACAGTCTTCCTCAGCAGCAGTCAGCAGCGACCGGTGAGGAGTCACCGGAACCAGAAGCACAAGTGAAGTGAAGACGCGCCATGCTGGTGTGTGCGTTGATTGCGTGGTGCGCGTGCGCAGCGCTGGCGGCGCCCGGCGCGCAGCTCGCGCTGGAGGTGCCGCTGCCAGCCTTGGAACAGGTCACTATACTCGTACTGTCACACGCTACTGTTACTTTACTGTTGGCTGCATACTCTACTGTTGGCTGCATACTCTACTGTTGGCTGCATACTCTGCAGAGCTATACACAGATCAGTTTACTGATACTTATCAATCATTTACAGTTAAACAACTTTAGGAGGGGGGGGGGGGAGATGTTTTTAATTTAGTTTTTAATAACAAGCTTAACTTGTCTTGTTTAGGTCAAATCTAGCGACTGATATTTTAAAACAGTTATCCCCCAAGCTATTGAGCTGACATTTTGTATACATGTTTAGTTTGGACATCGACAAATTATAGTGTTTGGATGACAATGCATGGTTAGCTAAGTGACGTCATTCTAAATACAATATGGCGGACTCACAAAGATGGAGGACCAGTTGTTTTTTATGCACCCCCATGATATGGGTATCAAATTAAAAGGTTTGCTGAGAAAATACTAAAAGTAAAATGACGTCCCACTAAATTTAGTATGACGGACGCCTAAGCATTTTTTTTTAAATTAGTTATTTAATATCTATGTAAGTATGTATTTAAAAATATATATGTATATCAGTCTCTGGCAGCCATATTACAAGCTTTGCTTAGTTTGGGGTCAGATGACCGTGTGTGCAATAATGTCCCAGATATTTATTTTAATTAAGGTCTCAGTTGGCTAGGCATTGCCATTTTGTTAACCGACTTCCTAAAAGGAGGAGGTTCTCAATTCGACAGTTTTTTTTAATGTTTTTTACCTTGGAACTTTCGACTGGGTGCATCGACTTTGATGATGCTTTTTTATTTGAAAGCTGGTGTTTCCCGTGTGGTCCCGTGTGGTCCCGTGTGGTCCCGTGTGGTACCATTTCAATTTGGTCTGGTTCTGACATTTTCGTGAAGTCGGTTTTTTATATTGTTTATTAGCACGGAGACCTTACATCAGTCTGTGGTATGTACCTATGGTTCCAGTTTGGTGTGAACGGGCTGAAGGAGGCGATGTCGGCGTACCACGAGCCCGTGGGGGTGCCGGAGGCGGCGCGCATCGTTGCGCAGGAGTCGCTGCCCCCCCACCAGGCGCCGCAGGACAGCCCCGACCTGCTGATCGTGGGGGGTCTGGCTTCATACCTCGGGGAACATCCCTTCATGGTGAGTGCATCATTAACTAGATACAGTTACATCATTACTAGCTGCGCTCCGCGGTTTCACCCGCGTGGTGATGAAAATCGGTGATGATGATGATGATGAAAGGTAGCCTATGTGCTAATCCAGGACATAAGCAATATATGTTCCAAATTTCATCCATTCATCCAAACTTTCACATATATTATATTAGCGTGATTTATGTGATTTACGGGATATTTACCGTGATACGGGGTACGGCTGCGGAAGGAGCTCCCGATATTACAAAATACTATACGCAGTGATACAGTGAGTGTGTTTTGTCGGGACTTAGGATCGAGTTCGAGTTCCAGTGATAACCATAGCAAAGGACTAAGAAAGAGGGTAGATCGTTTTGTCTGCACCTTACTTTGAACTGTTCTACCAATCACCCGCATTCTTCAGTCTTCCCGTGAACATGGTGCATGTAACTGCGCCGAAATATCGGGAGCTCCTACCACAACCTTACCACGGTAAATATCCCGTAAATTAACTAGTTATGTGCTCGGAACTGTAAACTCGCGCGACCCCTACATCGACCCCTACATCTACATCTTTGAAACCCATCGATATTTATATATTCAAACCTGACTGTGTTAATGATTTATGAATGTATTTAGAACTGCCACATCCAAATTGCATCAATGTTATTTGAGCCACCAATCACAAGCGTCATTGTTTTTTTTCCAAATTGTGTAAACCAAACGGGAAGCACCAGCTTTCAGATAAAAAAGAAGCATCAAAATCGGTTCACCCAATGTTTGTTACCTCAGAACTTTCGACTGGGTGAATCGATTTTGATGATTCTTTTTTATAGTTCCGTTTACAGTATTTTCAGGGTAACATTTAAGAGTGGGCCTAAAGCAAAATCTTCAATCTTTGATTAGATTTTCACAGTAGTAAATCATGTCCAAAATCGAAAAAAAAAATACGTTAGAAAACTTCAATATATAAGTAAAGGTTGACCCTGACGAAAACATGGTAGGATAAAATTTTCTCGATAGAAAACCATCACAAAGTTACCTCTAATTTTCAACATTTTTGGTTTGCATTCTGTTTTGGTACATATTATTGAACAATAAATTATGTAAATATTATCACTCATGTATAACCTAGAGCTGACCCTAACAATTTTTAAAAATATTGTCTATTCTATAAGCTATGAGAGTAGAAAGCACTTGGCGCTTACAACATTTTTAATCCGCGCAATACGCTGTCTTTCGTCTCGCGTGACACAAGCTTGAGGCATCGGTTTGTTGCACCGATCAGTTACCATCGCTCTGTTGAGACGGGTAGTCCATGTCAGTTCAGACGTCGAGTACGCAAGCTTGGTTCCGCGCGTCGTCGCGCCGCCCGTGTTTGTTATCCGTACATGCGCTGGGTGTGGCGAGATGCGCGGGGGAAATCAGAATTTATCCTGCCATTAGGCCCGCTCTTAAGGTGGCTCCCATACAAAAAAACGTGATTTCAAACATTCGAGTACCTTGATTTTGCTACTCAACACTAGATGTCTCCTAATGCGTTCGAGGCATTAGGGACATTGTATTATTGTCGCTACTCACTCATAGATGTCGTGGCAATACAAAAATTTAATAAATAGGTACTATTTTGCTTATTATAGATACGGAACCCTTCGTGCACGAGTCCGACTCGCACTTGGCACTATTTCTTCTTATTTATTTAGATTTGCTCCTGTTCTGTCATTATTGAAGTCGGTTTTTTTATATTCATAATTATTTATTTAAACATAGTCAGTGTAAAAATCATTACTTATCAAGCTCAAAGTCGCACAACGAGCTATGGAGAGGGCTATGCTCGGAGTTTCTGTACGAGATCGAATCAGAAATGAGATACATAGACGAACGAAAGTTGCCGACATAGTCCACCGGATTAGCAAGTTGAAGTGGCAGGGGGCAGGGCACATAGCACGCAGAACAGATGGCCGGTGGGGCCGAAAGGTTCTCGAATGGAGACCACGGACCGGTAAGCGCAGCGGAGGACGTCCACCCACAAGATGGACAGACGACGTAAAAGAGACCGCAGGAAAACGCTGGATGCATGCCGCTTCCAACAGGCCCTTTTAGAAATCGATGGGGGAGGCCTATGTCCAGCAGGGGACGTCCTATGGCTGAAATGATGACGACGATGATACTAAATATGAGTGACATGACATGATCATTATGCCATTTGTCGCGGGCGGATCAACACTTTAAATTGTGTTTGTGAAAAATATACTTTAAGCGACATCTATTATGGTTGATGCAATTTTGTTGTAGAAAATATTTTTGGTATTTTTAAATAAGAATAGTTTATATTTGTTTAAGTTGTTATAGCACCGCTTAAGTGTAGGTACCTATCTGTTATGGTGTTATAAGTGTAGGTACCTATCTGTAATGGTGTTATAAGTGTAGGTACCTATCTGTTATGGTGTTATAAGTGTAGGTACCTATCTGTTATGGTGTTATAAGTGTAGGTACCTATCTGTTATGGTGTTATAAGTGTAGGTACCTATCTGTTATGGTGTTATAAGTGTTTTTTAATAATAGATAAATACATTTTTAAGCCCGGACTACAAATGAAGCCCCGCCCGGACGCTCCCCGATGCTCTCTAAACTAGGAGAAATCCAGGGAAACTCGGACTGGTAACTCCAGGAAAAGTAGATCTCCCATATAAGCGTTTTTGTACTGGTAGAAAAAGTCCTAAAGAAAATGGCGTCGTTTTTATTCATATGATTTTGGTTATTGATAAATTATTATTGTTATATCTTGAGACTGTCTAGGTCGTAGGGTAATTAATCAGTACACTAGCACTTTAGATAGCTCACTATTTATTTATAAACTTTATTCTAACGATACAAGTTAATTTCGGTTTAGACGGACAGAGAGCCAAGAGAAACAAATCTGTGAATGTTAAGAATGAACTATAGATAGGTACCTATCAATTATTCAATAAATTAAAATTAATGTAATTCTTTTGACATATTTATGATCTAATTTAATTTCGCACGCCCTTACGGCTGTTATTAGAAATCAGAAAAGTTTATTTTGTGACAATGAAATAAAAACAATAAAACAAGAAATATTAAAATAGAAGTAAACAGGTACATTGTCACAAAAACCGACTCCAACTCAGCACACTGCTTGCTGGTTGTACACAACCAGCGCTGGTATTCTGGACAATCTGGTTATCAGACATTTTATATTTTAAGACCTCGTGTACCCATTGGCAAACAAATATATACTTTGAGTTTGTAATGTGTTGTGATGATGCAGGCGGGGCTGGTGATATCGCTGACGTCAGGAGAGACCTCAATGTGCGGCGGGTCCCTGGTCTCCCCCACCCGCGTGCTGACTGCCGCCGCCTGCTATTGGGACGGATACAGCCAGGCCTACTCCATGATGGTAACCAACCATCTTGTATCCGGTATAGCAACCAGCAGTGCCGTATCTAGCCCGGTGCAAGTTTCTATAACTGCGTCCTTGAAAACTAAACTTGTTGTTGTAGTGGTAGGACTCTTTTGCAGGGGTCCGCCTGGGGAAGTACCACACCTTTGCCAGTTATTCAACCGCCAAGCAGTAGTGTACAAACACTACAGTGTTCCGGATTGAAGGGCAATGCTTCCAGCGAAATTACAGGGCACAGAGAGATTTGACATCTTATATCTCGGGGTGACGAGCGCAGTGCATTGCCATCCTGGATTTTGAACTGTTGAAGTTCAAAATTCTATATCTTAATACTTGGTCGGGGTGTAGTCATTTCTGCGCCCCTCCAGAGTCTGCGCCCTGTGCCTGGGCACCGCTGGCACAGGCCCTGCCGACCAGCCATGTCTCCAGTGAGATATGACTTGAACAGTTAGTGGCTACAGTGGAGTACCTCACGCCGGCGTGTTCCAGGTGGTGCTGGGCTCCGTGACGCTGTTCTCCGGAGGCACGAGGGTCTCCGCCTCCACCATCAACGTGCACGCGTCCTACTCACCAGCCTCCATACACTACAACATAGCGCTGCTCACCATACCCTACCAGGGTACCACTGGTGAGTGTTCACTGTACCCTGCCCCACCCTACCAGGGTACCACTGGTGAGTGTTTACTGTACCCTGCCCTACCCTACCAGGGTACCACTGGTGAGTGTTCACTGTACCCTGCCCCACCCTACCAGGGTACCACTGGTGAGTGTTCACTGTACCCTGCCCCACCTTACCAGGGTACCACTGATGAGTATTTACTGTACTCTGCCCCACCCTACCAGGGTACCACTGGTGAGTGTTCACTGTACCCTGCCCCACCCTACCAGGGTACCACTGGTGAGTGTTCACTGTGCCCTACCCCACCCTACCAGGGTACTACTGGTGAGTGTTCACTGTACCCTGCCCTACCCCACCAGGGTACCACTGGCGAGTGTTCACTGTACCCTGGACCACCCTCCCAGGGTAGCTCTTGTAGATGTTGACAGTATTGTTGGTAGGTAAGATGTAGTTATTGTGTTACAGCGTACGTGAAGTCCATCGCGCTGGCGTCGTCCGGGGAGCACGTGGGCACGCGAGCTGAGGCTGTAGGCTACGGACGCACTGCTGACAGTAAGCTCACTTTGTACATACATAACTAAACAACACAATAACGCATTCAGAGGGTCTACACAAGAACCACTATCTGTTAGCGTTAACGCCTGCGGAAAGATAAAAATGTATGAAACTGACATTAGCAGTCACGTGACATCTGTCAACTAATGTCGTTTTTATATAACCTTATCTTTCCGCAGGCGTTAACGGTAACAGAGTGTGGGTCTTGTGTAGACCCCCAGGACGCTGATGAAGGTGCCTCCGTACTGTAGCGCGTCGGGGTTGTTTGCGGACGTGCATATCGCTGCAATCATGCGCAAACGCGTACCGTCTCTGATGCGCCGCGTGCAGGGCAGCTCCAACAGCTACCTACAGCTGTTTGCCTGGCGGATGAACTTGGACTGCTCAATAATGCAGCACTGGACCAAAGTGCATGTTGAGAATGTTGGCTTCAAGCCGCTTGTTATTATTTTTATTTTAATCAGGATTTGTATTCTATTGTTGTACTTGTACGACATTATTTTAATGATTGTTACTGTGTTTATATTTATATCTTGACTTTTTTAATATGGAATTAATGATTCTGAAATAAATTGATTGAATTGAATAGCTGACATACAAGCTAACGGCCTGCCTGATGGTAAGCGATCACCGTCGCCTCTAACAGAGGCACCACAGATACGTTGCCGACCCTTGAAGTCTCTATTAACAGCCCTTTTGAAGAACCCCATATTATAGCTGCGGGCAATGGAGAGAGCTATGCTCGGAGTTTCTTTGCGCGATAGAATCCGGAACGTGGATATTCGACAAAGAACCAGAGTCACCGACATAGCTATTATAATTTGCAAGTTGAAGTGGCAATGGGCAGGACACATCGCTCGAAGAAACGATAACCGATGGGGAAGAAAGGTTCTTGAGTGGAGACCACGAACAGGAAGACGCAGCGTAGGTAGGCCTCCCACTAGATGGATCGATGACATCGTGAGAGTCGCGGGCATCCAGTGGATGCAGATGGCAGGATGTCGTTCAGTGTGGAGGTTGAAGGGGGAGGCCTATGTTCAGCAGTGGACGTCTTCTGGCAGATGATAATGATGTTATGCCACGTGATGGTAATTCTTGATTTCCGCCATAATGTAGCGCCGCCAGGTTTGCTGTGGTCGGACTTGTTTCCCTGTCTCCTGACTCTACTTACTATTTATTTATTGATAAAACCAACAGCTTTTTACACTAAGATACACAATGAAAAAACTATAGAAAGCCAATTACAGGTTCTTACGAATATATATAAAATAGATATGAAGTTAAGCAGCATGTGCTAACACTATTGAGGTAGGATACAATATGGAAAAAGTATACATAAAAACAAGGTAAGTAATAGTTAAAAATAAAATACATATAATTATATAAGATCGACATTCTACGGCTGCTGACCGTCTGCTAAGAAGAACTCAGTGCTCAGACGAGTACTCAGTAGCTTTTGTTAAATTACGTATAAGTCCGCGTTTGACTGCCAACTCGCCTGTTGGTGAGCGACGATAAACTATAAATTGTAAAAAATATTTTATACTGGTGTGTATTTTTTACATGTACTTGTTAATAATGTGTGCATGATTTAGTTCTGTGATATGTGAATAAATGATGTTTGTTTGTATTCCAGCGGCTCCCATCACGTCAGCAGCCAGCTTGCGCGACGTGTTCGTAGACGTGATCTCCAACGCAGACTGTCAGCAGTACTACGGCACACAGGTAGTACAGGTACCCTCCCCGCCCCCCGCCGCCCGCACGACCCCCTCGTCAGAGTACTACGGCACACAGGTACCCTCCCCGCCCCCCACCGCCCGCACGACCCCCTCGTCAGAGTACTACGGCACACAGGTACCCTCCCCGCCCCCCACCGCCCGCACGACCCCCTCGTCAGAGTACTACGGCACACAGTTACCCTCCCCGCCCCCCGCCACCCGCACGACCCCCTCGTCTGAGTACTACGGCAAACAGGTACCCTCCCCGCCCCCCGCCACCCGCACGAGCCCCTCGTCAGAGTACTACGGCACACAGTTACCCTCCCCGCCCCCCGCCACCCGCACGACCCCCTCGTCAGAGTACTACGGCAAACAGGTACCCTCCCCGCCCCCCGCCACCCGCACGACCCCCTCGTCTGAGTACCCCATAGGACCACTGTCTAACCATGCACCTCTTTTTGTATTTACCTTAAAAGCTGACGCTGGTGGCAACGAGTCGTTTTTCAATGCAAGTACTTCAGACTTTAATTGTTTTACAGCATCGAGCGTCGCATAAGTAGACTTAATATTTGCGATTTCAGTTTTTATGATGTATAAATTCTTTAGTAGTTTAGAACAGTCGAGGTGATCCATGAGGATCGGCGGCAGTTTGTCCAGCTGCCGGGCGACAAACACTGGCACGATGTCGGGCTCCACAGATTTGAACAGATTTATGATGTCCGCCAGGTCACGTTCCTCTTTGCCCTTGTTTTTGCGTTCAATTTTGCGCCTGTCCGTTGGGACCGAATCAAAGATTAGTGATTTAGATTTGTTGATCTCTTCACTGGAGAATGAAGAGGCACAGATGCGCACCAACGATTCCTCATCTATCACCGACACCTTGTTTTGGATATAAGATAGCATCTCGTCGATCACTATATTACACTTGATTATGAATAAAGAGGCTGTGTGGTGTGTGGGTACGTCCCGTCTGCAGGTGTCGTACGCGGAGATGTGCACCAGCGGCGCGGGCGCACGGAACCCGTGCGGCGGCGACCAGGGCGGTCCGCTCATCGTCTACTCCAGCGCCGGCAATGACCTGCTCGTGAGTAACCCACGAGACAGCACCAGACGTATCCATGTTATATAATACTCTGTCACGTGCTCGCGCGGATGAAGCTGGATACAATAATATAGTGACCTGCGCGTGAGTCGAACACTGCATAGACAGAGATTAATCAAACTGTCAAACTGTTCGAACTGTTCCCTTGTCACGGCGACCCGGCGACTCCGGCGAGGGAAACTAAATGACACTTCTTCAATTTAATTCTTCTCGTTTATTTTTATTGATGACTAGCTTTTTTGCCCGCGACTTCGTACGCGTAGATTTTCATATAAACCTTCAATCCTTTTTTCTTCCCTTAATCTGGCCTTGCGCAAAATAACATAGCATATACTTCAATCTGGTCATAGCTAAGCATATTCGTGAAAACCGCATTTAAATCCGTCCGCATTTTCTTCCAGGGGTGTAGGAGATGTGCGTGAACAAACAAACAAAAATTCTAAAAACTGCCTTAACATGTTCAGCTGCTTATTTTAAGTCGCCCTGTGTGAAGTATTGATAGAAGCATAAAAGTAATAAATAACACCGTCAACAGCTTTCAAATCAAAAAGATAATGTGACCACAGTGCAGAGCATGTTTTGAAATTTTCTTTTTGTCTAAACCATTAAAAGTATATCATGTCATGTCGGTATGATATACATCTCTGAAATTTGACTGTCCAGTTTCGCTGGCCACGGAACCCTGACATAATGCTTGTCTTTACACGCTCTTGGCTAGTTATTTCTTATTTCGCGTGCATTTGTATGTATACCTTGATTAAAAAGCCATGAAATGGAACTACTTTATTTATCTGTTAAAATATCACAGTAAAATAAAATTATTTCTATATTCTTATTCTTATTGCAAATATACACTGTATTCTTCTTTTTAGAAGCTTTTGCTAAGTTTATATACCCTGCAACTTCGACCAAAATAAAATGAATGGACGGGCCCAGTAGAAGCGCATTTTTGAAGATTACAAAATGAGCGCCAGCGCTCACTTCGTTTCAGTCGGTCTCTAGCCGTAGGAAGTGAAACACGAGTCTATTGTTACGCGATATAGACCAGGGTCGATAATTTTTAAAACCAAAAAAAATAATAGTAGGATGAAACCCATTAGAAAAGGAGGGGAATATTATAAAAATGAAAGGAAAAAAATTATGAATTCGTATGATTTACCGAAGTGTAAATACACAAATAAAACCGATATCTATTTTTTGTAACAAATATACTGTACATTTTTATAATTAGGTGTTGAAGTATATGTCCGACGGTTTTGAGTCGTTTTTACTGATCAAGTTCAATGGTTAGGGCCCGTCCATTCATTTTATTTTGGTCGAAGCCCTGCATAAAGGGTGCAGCATTGACTTATGTATAAGTCAATGTAGTGGCTGTGTATTAGTAGTGGCTGTTCACAAAATCAGACCACAGACATAAACATATAAATTTAAGTATAGTTAAATCTATTACATAAATATTATATATACTATTCAAACTTAACCTAGGGTGAAGTAATTTTACAAAACAAAAAAAAAACATACTTAGTGTGATAGGTTACTTAATTATATATGAGATGATACAAAACTTATGACGCTACTTTCTTAACTATTTATATATCGATATTTATTTTCTAATTATAATTTTCTAAAATTTTTCGTTGAATAAATCTTTTATCTCGTAATAACATTTTTGGGTTAGAAACTTACGAAGTTGGTTCTGTTTTTTTATTATTATTTCTTTCTTTCTTTATTGCGTCCGGAATTTTGTTGTATAGGTTTATTTTCATGTACAAAGGGCCTTTTTTGAATATTTCCATTCGCGGGACTGAATTAAAATAGGATGCGGTATATTTTGTGTTTTAAATGCTAACATAGGATAAAACCAAGAGAATGTAATACTCCTACTTCATGCACTGGAATGAATCACCAAAGAGGTTGTAAGGCCTATAACATGCTTGATCTACACGTTCATTCATCTAAGAAGGTTAAGGAACCTTCTTTAAATTTAAACTGACTAACCGAACACAGTGACAGTTGACCGTTTCAAAATTTTAATGGCTATGTCAATAACATTCTCTTTACTTTGGATCTCCTTGCTTGAGGCTATGTGACGATCCTCATATTACGTTTCGGGTAACGAAGAAATAAATTATTGATTTTTATTTTCGTTTATGTAAAAATAAAGAATTAAAATAAATGATATAAGATAGCCTATGTTTTAATCTGGTAATTTCTAAGCATATTCGTGAAAACCGCATTTAAATCCGTCCAGTGGTTTAGGAGATGTGCGCGGACAAACAAACAAACAAACAGACAAAAATTCTAAAAACTGTCCTATCGTGTTCAGCTGCATATTTTAAGACGACCTGTGTGTTTTTTTTTTGTTATCTCGCAATCACAGATTTTTTTATCCCTACGTTTTTATTATATGTATAGATAGATGTATAGATTTGATAACTTTTTTACGGTAAGTTTTTACTAAACAAAATTCAAATTTTTATTTAGGAATAGGCTTGCGTTTGACCGCCAACACGCCTGACATTAAGGGACGATGCGGATTACGTTAGATCACGCTTGCTTAGAAGAAACCGATTCCCTCGTGATTTGAAGACACCCAGATTGTAACTATCTGGGAGCACCCATTCAGGCAGCGCATTCCACAGACTAGCAGTTCGCACTATAAAGTGGAATCAAAGCGCTTCGTACGGGTTTTCGGAATGTCAACCATAAAGCGGGGTCGATGTATCGTGCCCGCTCTGGCAGTCCGATAGAAAAATGTGCAGGAGGGAATCAGATCATGCAGATCTGATGCACACTCTCTGAAATCTTGGTGATGATGTTGAAAATGAAAAATAGCCTATGTGTTAATCCAGGACATAAGCAATGTATATTCCAAATTTCATCCAAATCCATCCAGCCGTTTCTGCGTGATTGACTAACAAACATCCAT